>CP142452.1:14225000-15677500 GCA_038049695.1 Cinnamomum chago | reverse complement strand
TATAGGACTGCATATAAAACGCCCATTGGAATGTCACCTTATCGGTTGGTGTTTGGGAAACCATGCCACCTTCCAGTTGAGTTAGAACACAAAGCTTACTGGGCTATCAAAAGTTTCAACATGAAGATGGATGAAAGTGGAGAACACAGGAAGTTGCAACTACAAGAGTTGGAGGAAATTCAGAATGATGCATACGAGAGTGCACGGATTTACAAGGAAAAGGCGAAAGCTTTTCATGACAAGATGATCTCTAGGAAAGAGTTTAAAGTTGGTCAACAGGTTCTTCTATATCAGTCACGGCTGCGTTTGTTTCCAGGTAAGTTGCGTTCCCGTTGGATTGAGCCTTTTGTTGTTACTAATGTTTTTCCACATGGTGCAGTTGAAATTCAAAGTTTAACCACTTCCAAAGTGTTCAAAGTGAATGGCCATAGACTTAAGCCTTTCTATGAAGGTTTCTAAATAGAGAATGTGGAAAAATTAGACCTTGCAGATCCGATCTATCCTGATTGAGAAGGAAGCATTGAGTCGAGCCAACGACAATAAACAAAAGCGCTGCTTGGGAGGCAACCCAAGGGGAGTTCGTTCCTTTTCTTTTTATTTTCGCATTTATGTTTTGTTTATTGTTTTGCCTTTTCTTTACATTTTACCTTACATTGGGGACAATGTAAGTTTTAAGTGTGGGGGAAGGGATTTAGGTTGTGTTTTAATTTTAAAAAAAAAATTTAAAAAAAAAATTTAGAAAAAAAAAGGAAAAAAAAATTGGCTTTGTGGTTTTCAACGATTTTTGGTTATATATGTCATGAGAAAGATTTAATTGAGCTTGAGAAATTCATAACATGATTGAATAAGTAATCTTTCAACTTGTGATTAATCAGTACAGTTCCTTGAGGATGTTAGTGACTAAATTTGGTAGACAAAAAACCGATGAGATTTTGAGCCTTTCGACTGACACATCCATATCAGTCTCACTATATTCTTTCATGAGAGATATTCTTCCATAGATTTGTTTCTCTAGAACTTGCCTTGATTATCTTCGAGGTCACATAGACACAAGCAAGCATGAACATGATTAAGGCCATCTTTGTTATAAGCTACATAAGCCAAATAGCCTACCTTGCAATTAATTTTTCCTTTGTTGAACCCCTTTGAGCTTTATATCTTTCATTTATTGTAAACCCACATTACAAGCTCTGAACCTGAAAATATATATATATATATATCTTTACCTAAGTCGTAGAGCTAGTGGAGCATTGTTCATCATTATGATAGGTGTGCAAGAAATAAGTATGGGGGTGTCGGAATTTGCGGTATGACTATGACTGGTGTAATGGAACATGTGTTCATTTTCAATTTATGAGTTCCATTGTCTCTTCAAATAAAAAAAAAACCGAAAAAAAACAACAAAAAAAACAACAAAAAAAAAAAGAAAAGAAAAGAAAAAGTTTATACAGTGATGGAGGAAATTGCTACAAACTATCCATGTTCATGAATCCTCCTAAAACTCCAAGAAAGGGTATGTTCATATGTGATACATACAAAGGTGGAAGTTGTTGCGAATAATCGTTCCTTGCTGTGAATGAAAAGTGTTCCCTTTGAACGGTCTCTTTTTCAATACAAGAGTTTTACATGGTTTGAATGCTTTGAAGCCAAAATGAAAGAAGCTACTGAATGGAGTGATTGGTTTTATGTCTTCTATATTCAAGCATGAAGTTAGTTCATTTTTGCTCCACTAGTTTTGATGGCTTTTGAGCTACATTCCCAAATATTTCCACCTTGATCCTAAACCCCATTACAACCCTTGAAAAGTCCTTATGATTCGTGTTATGCATGTGATCCCAGTGGTGGAGAATGAGAAGATATGCAAGCCTATGGTAGATCATTTCTATTGGAATGACTTTGAGCGAAACACCTAACCTTCAAACACATGAGAGTCGAGTGTTTATTTCCGTGAGGGTCTACGTATTTAGTTTACTCCATAGTCAAGTGAAAATGCTTCCTAAGAATATTTGCTCATGATATGTTATGAGTTTTGAAGAGTTTGGTTGTTCTTTATTGATGGCGTTGCAACCTTGGTATTCTTGAAACAAAAAATTGAATTTAAGAGTTGCCCGAGGACGAGCAAAAGTTAAGTGTGGGGGAATTTGATAAGAATGAAAAATATTATATTTTTCTCCATTAATATTTAGTTCTTTGTACCTATTTGATATCTAATTGCACTCATTATTCTTATATTTTGATTTAGGAAGCAAATGGAGGTGTTAATTGCTAAATGAAGCTAATTGGGCGATTTTAGACAATTTTCGCATCGATTCGCAAGCTGGGCATAACTCTCTCATCCGAGCTCCGGTGGAGACGATTCAAGATATTGTGGAATGTCAAAAGAAGGTGATCATATTTGATGCTGAATGGACGGAACTGATTCAGAGCCAGATCTTGTTTAGAGGAAATCAAGCAGAAGGGCATTATGGTAAATTTGAAGAAATCAGGAGTTCGTCGAAACATATCCAATATTGGGCTCGTATTGTGCAGAACGAAAAATAGTGCAACTTTAATTCTTGGGTCGAGTCCAACAGAAACCCAAATAGGAAGATATCATCAAAGAGAAGATTGTAATAAGTTTTAATCTTTTATTTAATCTTTCTCTCTCCTGTTTCCACATTAACCAAGTCTACCTTTGTATTTCTTTAGCAACTGTTGTCTCTCACGTCACTCTCCTTCTCCGTTTCAGAGTTCCTAACTTTCCACTTTCTAAACCTCATCCAACGTCTTCTCTCCCTCATTCCTTTTCTCTCTACCAGGTGGGCCCACTTACCTATTTTTTCTCCTACCCTAACCTAACCCACCTCTATATATCCCCATAACAAGCCATTCAGAAAATATACTCTCTGAACCAACGAATTCTCCATATATCTCTCTTTTTCTCTCTTCTTTCTCCATTCGTTTTCCATTTAATTTATTTTGCAAGTTAGTATGGCCCTGCGTGGCTAATTTTCTGTAATTGGTTGAAGGAGACTGAAGCCTCGGAATAAATACTGTGAGATCTAATTTATTTTCATTGTTCAATTTATGCTTTGAATATAGGTTGTTCTTCTATGCTTAATTTGTTATCATGATTGTTTCGTTTAATTACTGGGATGCATACTAGTATATTTTTCGTTGCAATCTAATGCTAAATTAGAAATCAAGTCCGTAATTGTTTGATCCCTCTAATTTGTGAAGCAACTGATATTTAATAATTTACTGCGTCAGTAATTGTTAGATATTAGGAAGAACACTTGGCTAAATTAAATGCAACCGCGTGTGCTTGTGTTATTTGGGTTCATTGATCTCTCTGATTTTAATGCTTTTGCTAAATTAAATATATAGCGCTTGTCTTAGGTTGTTTAGTAATTAGGGTTAATTAGAGCGCGTGTTTTCTAATTAACTAATTAAGGAGGTAGGAATTTAATTCCAACGATGAATATTCAAAGTGTTAATTGATTTATTTTTGCATCAATGATCAGTTCTGAATTTCCGATGGTGGATGTTAACTTTGACCAATGCTTGCTCATTTGATTGAACTCGTTACTTTATTGCTTTTTATTTGCTTTTACTTATTTTTGCTTTCAGTATAATCAAAACCCCCATCTTTGATCAAATAACATAAAATTTGACTAAACACTCTCCGTGGGAACGATCCTTACTCGCACTACTACATTTATTATTTTTTGAGTAAAGGTTTTATTATATTTGGGTGCCGGCGACAGCACGACCACCGTGACAATTTTGGTGTAAAAATGGGCTTATCTAGGCATTTACATGATAGGGCAAACAAGCATGAAGATGCCAAATGATTGGTCATGCAAATCATTTACATCAATAAATCAGAGGAATGTAGATGGGACTCTGCATTTCCTAGTAATTGAATTACTTGGTGAAGGCTATGTATTTACTCCCCAACCTCATTCTCTCTTGATTCACTTTAAAGGGAAGGTTATTTTATGATCATTTTTTTCATATTCTCCTTAGATGTTATTTTTTAACTACTTTGTCATGTATTCTTATGTAGTGAGTTCCTATGTAATTTATGCCAACAAATAAACTCAATCTTCTGAGCTGCCACTACAACTTTTGACATTCCTTATTTAGCTTGCAAACTCTTCATACTATTTTGGGGGTTATTTGCTTATATAATTCCTAAATTATTAGCTATTCATTTTTTCGAAATGCTAGTGCACTTGAGTATTTGTGATTTGAATTAGAGGGCAATATTTGGAAGTTTTAAACATCCTCCATACAAGAATTATTAAATGTCCTCTAATTATACTGGTAGGTCCCTTTTAATGTCCTCTGGGTAAAATTTTACTGGGAAAAGGATCTGGTGGTGATTTGGGGCTAGGGGTGCACAAAATCCGCCGATCCATAAAACCGATCCGATCCGTGAATTTTTAACCGTATCAAAGGTAAACGGATTGGTGACGGATTAAAGATTTTGTAATCTGTTAGCAACGGATCAGCAATGTATTTCACCCTCAATTCGAGGATTCAATCCGATCCGATCCGATCCGTTGACATTAAATATAAAAAAAAAAAAACTTAAGGAGTCTAAATATAAGTTAAGATGTTTAAATATAAAAGAAAAAAAACTTCAAGGGCCAAAATGTAAGAGTTCAAGGTTTCCCTTTTCTTATTGACGCTTTGTCTAAATTTGACTATAGTTTGAATAGGGCATATTATTGAATTGATCACATTCTTTGCATTTGATCATACAATCAATCAAGTCCCTCCCCATCAAGGCTACTGTCAAGGATTGATCATTGGTTGTTTATGTAGAAGAGACGTGTCTCACAAGTGAGCATAGGTGGATTGACTCTTACTGAAAATTAAATGAGGCAATTCGTTAGTGTTAGTTTTTTTATTTTTTATATTTTTTTCTGTTATCAATGGTGAAGATTCAATTCAAATATTAATTAGAAGCATGCCGTGAGGCTGGCGATGTCCGACATCTAAGATCCATGTAATTCCCTTGCCATATCTTCTCTATGGCAAAATGTGGCCCGACCCGGTTCTGGCCCGCCCAACCCAACCTACCACATATACGGGTCGGCCACGGGTTAGGATTTCCTAACCCATATAAAAAGGGGCCGAGTTAGGGTTGGCCCGCTTAACCCCTGGTTGACCCGTTTAACTTAACTTCTTACCGGCTTGAGAATTATGTGGAGCTTTTCCATTTCAAATCTTAATGACTTTCCTTGATTTTAGCGAAAAAGAAATTAAAAAAAGGTATGCAAGCTTGATGTTTTAGTCTCCTACTTTTTCGATAATTAGCAGTTTTCATTATTAGCGTTTAGCAAATCTTATTCTCTAAAGAATCCTTCCGGCTACAAATATATTCTTCTTTACACCTCTGTTATAGAGGTTATAGTTTTGCATCTTCAAACTCAACTCACGGTCTTCAAGTTTCTCTGTAACTACAGGTTTTAATGCGTAGCCACTGGCATCCTTTTTTCTTCTATTTATAAGGTTTTAGATTAAAAAATACACAGAGTAGTGGGTTGGTGTAGTGGTTAAGTTGTCATTTGAAACAGAATGGATCTTGTGTTCGATTCTCACGAGCCTTACTTCTTTACAAGACTCAACTTTGCGTTTATGTAGGGATGCGGAACCAGATTGGGATGAATTAAATATATCAAGTGATTGTGCGTCATAATTGTTGTTCCCTTTCAAAGGTGGTTTTTTTTTTTTAACCTTTTTGTGATTATACTAGGTTATAAGGGATTTTCTGTCATGAGCTAACATATAATTGTAGAGATAATATGAATTAGGTAGTTGATACATGCCATGTCTTCATGCACATCAGAGATGGGAGAGATGGGTAGTATTCTTCTGAGAATGTCCTATTCAGTTATTTCCTTTTGTTAGTTGTGGCTTAGCCATTTTGTTAAATTAGTTGCTTAAGTCTGGGAGCAGTAATTGAGGTCTTTCTTGAATTATGGAGAAGGGAAAGTTCATCATCATCAAAGAGGTCCCCTGGTATCTGGAAGTGTCTGAGGGCTGAAGCGATTAGCGTTTATTGTGTAATTATTTTTTTTCAAGGCGGAAAAGCTTGAAACTTGTAGAGATGAACTACAAGGATCCACTCCCAGCACAGATACGGAAGATTAGGGAGTAATCCTTCTCAGTCTTTGTCTCAAATCTCCCTTAACAGATATCCAAAGCTCAGTTAGAGGCAATCTTCTGGAGAGTAGGGAAGATAGGTGATAAGAGCATAAAATGTATCATTTAGGCCCCTTAGTTTAGACTTTGATATACACTTTGATGCGATTAAATAGTCTAATTATATTACTTTCATGTTTACATGTGTTCTAGGTGCATTGGAAAGAAATCGGCACAAGATGAGAAAAAATGATAAAAACCCAATCGAACCGGTGCTCACTAGCACCGGGCATCCGGACGCCCAGTCACAGAGACGCGCAGGACAAAAATTTGTCTTGGCATCCGGACGCCCGGACCGTCTGAGAGTCCGTCACATGTACGTTTTGAAGAGGTTTTTCATCCCAAAACCTATAAATAAAAGTCCAAACTCGTTTTTGGAGACACACACATCTTGGGAAAAGGTCTGGAGCAAGGTTTTGGAGCTTTTGGAAAAGTGTCCATGGTGATTTCATCAGAGATTCTTCGTCAACCTCTTGCCATGCGTAACTAAATCTTTATCTTTGGGTTGCGATGAAGCCCTAATCTCCTGTTTATAGTGATGTATAGGTTTAGGGTTTTATTTTAAACGCTCTTGGTTATATGACAAGATGTTAATCCATTGATTGGATTTTATTAATGCAATATCTCTTTCTTTGGTATTTTAATCTTGTAGATTTGAATACTAAGTTATATAACTATGCTTGAATGAATGTGTTTGTTAGATCTAGGATAATCTATGCCATAGAGATAGGTTATGCCCCGATTTATATCCACATCCCTTACTTGTTGACTCTGAAGGTTTGTAACCAGAACGAGTCTTTATAGCGTTGATAGTGAAACCCTAGGTCTATACTTGCCATTGTACGAGGTTAGAGTGGATTTGTACCCTTAGATCTTTTCTCTGATTGAATCAAAGCTGTCTTTAATTTGTTAATTTAGAAATCAAAACCCATCAAACCAACACTTCGTTTTCTAAAAGGATTAGGTTAATAATCAGAACTTTGTTTTCTAATAGGATTAGTTTAGGAATTTAGGAAACAACACAACTAAGCATTTTTATCCCAGTGGATACGATACTCGGTCAACATCTTCGCTTTTGCAAGCAGATGTAGTAGCGGAGAATAATTTATATTTGCAACCCTATTTTAGGATTGGTCAATAAGTGATGTATTCATTCCAAAAGATTGGAGGGACAACAGCAATAGGGGCTTTGCATTTGTCAGATTTGAAACCCTTAGAGATGCAGAGAAGGCAGTACAAATAGCAGATGGAAGACTCTGGAGAGGAAGGAAACTAAAGGCCAATCTGGCTCAGTTCAGCTCAAAGAATAGTGAGAGGAGGGGTAAGGAGAGGCCAAAGGGGGGATGGAGTCTACCGTCTTCTCTTCAAGCAGAGGAGACACCCACAGCAGGAGCTTCAGATCTGGCGAGAGAGCAAAGAAGAAATGATAGGCTGTGCTCAGGACCTGCTGGCTGGGTAGTGGAAGAAGGCAAAGGTAAAGGTGTCAGGTTGGCACCATGTGTAGTCAAGGAGCAGAAGAAGTTGCTCTACAACAGTCTAGTGGGGTTCCTCAAATCATAATCAGAAGCCAGTGAGCAGATTGAATCCTGGATTCAGAAGTGTTGTGGTCAGCTTCCTATCATTGCTCGGAAACTGGACGAGCAGGTGATCTGGTTATAGTTTTCCACCTCCTAGTGAGGCTGAAGAGGTACTCTTTAGAATACAATCTAGGGGCTGCTCATCACCATTCTCAATGATAGAGAGATGGATGAAAGTCCTGGGCTTGCCACCATGCCCATGTTGGGTTATAATTAAAGGGCTACCCCTTCAGGCATGGCACAAAGGCGTTTTCAGGCTCATAGGGGACTGTGTGGGTAAGACAGTGGAGGTGGATGTTAGAACCCAGAGGAAGGAGATCCTCAAGGAAGGCAGGGTCAAGGTTTTGATTAATAGAAATTGCACTATGCCTTTGGTGGTGCCAGTCTGGGTGGAGGACTGCAATTTATTGTGACAGTGGAGTTAGAAGAGGAAGATGCAAAACAAGCAGGGGAAAAGGAAGTCAGAAGGATGAGATCGAGAGAGAAGAAGATAGACAGCAGTTGCACCTACAGGAACAAACATGGGAAGAGGGAGGAAGGAGATGACGTCACCTACCTAGCTTCAAATTTCAAATTGACCACCCAATTTTGGGATAAGAATGGGTCGCTAGCTCACAAGGAAGTTATGGGCTAGGTCGACTTAGTGGGCAGCCCATCTCTTAAAGAAAAAGGAGCAGATCGTGATGGGCCGGGAGGATCCGAAACGAAACATAAAAGTCTTAAAGCATATCGTGTTGGGTTGGGAGGGTCCGATTCGACAAATAAAAGTCATATAACGCTAGGGCTTCCTTCCTGCTCCATGGACGAAGGAAAGAGAACAACGGAAAAAGAAGAAACAGAAGTGAAGGGAGAATGGCCCCACCACCACAGATGCCGCAATAGCTATCAGATGCAGGCAAGCGAGCTGGAAAAGGAGCTTCTCTCAGAAACAGAGTTGGAAGGCAGTTAGGGAAGCCTCAATGAAGAAGAAAGAAACAGAACAGGAGAGAAGACGAGGGCCTGGGATGAAATCGTTAAGTGTTCGCGGGAGGAATGGCTGTGAAGTTGAGATCTTTCTGCACCTGCGAGACAGGGCAGTTAAGGGAGACACTAACGACTTGGGAAGGACGATGAGCTCCGATTCACTTCAGAGGATCGGGAAAGGAGAGAAGAGAAAGAAGAAGACTCCTAGCCAGAAGAATCCCCAAGAGCCAGACAGGTTCCCTTCGAGAGAGTCAAAGGGGTGGATTTTCGTCCATAAGAGGCGAGAAGGTGGGGTTCCTGAGAAGGGGGGCTCCAAATCAGCTCCGCCCCTAGGTCGCTGTTCAAAGCTGCTGCCGAAAAATAATATCAGGTGAGAGGATTCTCCAATATAGAACCAGGGCTTGATGACGGGATAAGCCCAGGTATGTTCTGTAAAGAAGGGGTGTCAGGGGAAGGGGTGCAATTCTACAGTATGGACGACAACTCTTCAGGGGAATCAGAGGATGATGAAATGCAATGGTCGCCACAGAAGGTCATCCACTATGCAAAGGCAGTGGGAGTTACAGTGGAGGACCCAAATGATGGATGGAACCCTTTGGTGGAGTTTGTGTAGAGACGGGAGAGACTAAACCAAGAAGAGAAAAGGGGTAGGAAATCCAAAAGGAAAGGGGTTAGAGAACTAAACAGTTTAAGCTGCTCTATTAATTATGATAAAGCAAAGGCAAAAGAAGAAGCAAAGAAGAGTTTAGGGACGAAGGAACGAAGGATCCAGGGGGCAATCCTAAGTTCTAAATGAAAATTCTATCATGGAATGTCCGTGGTTTGGGGGGAGGTTCTCGAAGAGTGGTGGTGAAAGAGGTGGTAAGGAGTCAAAAAGCTCATATTATCATCTTGCAAGAATATAAGTTAAAAGAGGTTACTGACAGGGTTGTGAGAGAAATATGGGGAACGAGGAATGTTCAGTGGGTGGCTGTTGATGCAGTGGGAGCTGTTGGTGGGTTACTGACTTTTTGGGATACTCTTCAGTATCAGTGGTAAAAAGCTGGAAGGATACCTTCTCCCTTTCAGTTTTGGTGGAGGACCTAACGAACAACTCGAAGTGGCTTCTCACATCGATGTATGGCCTAAATAACAGCCAGAGGAGGGGTGACTTCTGGAAAGAATTAGGTTCCCAAGTGAAAAATTGGGCGGAAGTCACCTAATAGCAGAAATGAGGCGTTTCTCTGATTGGATTAACTCGCATAATATGGTGGATTTGGATCTTGGAGGAGCCTCGTTTACATGGTCTAATCTTCAGAGTAGCCCAGTCAAGTCTAGGCTGGACAGGTTTTTGGTCTCTACTAAATAGCTGGAAACTTATCCAGAAGTAATTCAGGTTGCTTTACCTAAATCGATGTCAGATCACTGTCCGATTTTGATTGACTTGGAATGCGAAAGGTGGGGGAACCTTTTGATTCGAGTTAATGTGGCCAGAGGAAGAGCAATTTCCTAGAATGATTCAGAAGTGGTGGGAGGAGATCAGAGTGGAAGGTTGGGCGGGATACAAGCTGGCCACAAAATTGAAGATGTTCAAAAGCAGAATAAAGGAGTGGGCTAAGGAGCATTTTGGTGATGTGAGGACCCAAAAATCTAAGATCCTCACAGATATCCAAGCTCTAGATAGGAAGGAGGAAATTGACTGGTTGTCCACAGAAGATGAAAAGAGAAGGATAGATTTAAAAGAAGAGTTCCTTAGAAAGCTCAGAGGGAAGGAGATAAGGTGGAGACAAAGATCGAGGTGCAATTGGTTAAAAGAAGGGGATAAAAACACTAAGTTCTTTCATGGAATGACATTTTCAAGAAGAAGGGCAAACATGATTTCAAGCATTATGGATGGGGAGAAAAGGATGGAGAAGAAAGAGGAGATAATCTCTCACATAAAAGATTACTTTTGCTCTCTTTACGCTGAGGAAGGTTGGAAGAGACCATCTCTTGGCAATCTAGCCTTTGATGTCATCGGAGAGCAGGAGGCTGAGTGGTTAGAAAGGAAGTTCGAGGAGGAGGAAGTCCGTCAAGCGGTCTTTGATTTAACAGGTGATAAGGCCCCGAGCCCTGATGGTTTTTCATTAGCCTTCTTCCAACGCTTCTGGAGCTTGTTGAAGAAGGATATTATGGATTTTATGGAGGAATTCTACCAGCGGGGTAAGTTTTCAAAAGGTATAGGGGCCTCTTTTATCGTGTTAATCCCTAAGAAGACAGGACAGCTTGGCATCAAGGACTACAGGCCCATCAATCTTCTTGGAAGCCTCTACAAATCCTATCCAAAGTCCTAGCTGGGAGAATTCAAAAGGTTCTGATGAAGGTTATATCCATTTTGCAAGGGGCTTTTGTTAAAGGAAGGCAAATTTTAGATGACATCCTGGTGGCTAATGAGTGTGTCCATTCTAGGCTTACAGAGAGGCTTTAGAGGATTATTTGGAAGTTAGATTTGGAGAAAGCCTATGATAGGGTGGACTGGAAGTTTCTTCAATACATGCTAACAAGAATGGAGTTTGAGGAAAAATGGAGGATGTGGATCCGAGAATGTGTCTCATCAGCTTGGTTCTCGATCTTGGTGAATGGTTCTCCAAAGGGCTACTTTTTTGGCACAAAGGGGGCTAAGGCAAGGCGATCCTCTATCCCTTTCCTCTTCCTAATAGTGGCAGAAGCGTTGGGAAGAATGGTTTCAAAGGCAGTCAGTGCAGGTTTATTTGAAGGATTCAAAGTGGCTGAAAACATCCCTGCTATCAGCCATTTACAGTTTGCTGATGATACTCTCTTATTTGGTGGAGCTAAAGAAGACCAGGTTCATAATGTCAAAGCTACTATCCTATGTTTTGAAATGGTTTCAGGCTTGAAAATCAACTTCTTTAAGAGCGAGGCGATCGGGTTAAGAACGGAGCAATTGTTGTTTCTTAAGCTCTCAGAAATAATGGGGTGTAAGGTTGGGAAGTTGCTAGCTTTGTACTTAGGGATGCTGTTGTGCTCGGGTCGGGTAACGACACCTATGTGGAACACGGTTGTGGAAAGGGTTGAGAGGAAATTGTCGACATGGAAAGCTAATTACTTGTCTATCGGAGGTCGGGTCATCCTAATCAAATCAGTTCTGTCCAACCTGCCAGTCTATTATTTCTCTGTCTTCAAATGTCCAACTTCAATTATGAAGAGATTAGAAAGGCTGCAGAGAGAATTCTTATGAAATGGAATTGGTGATCAGAAGAAGTATCACTTGGTAGATTGGGGTTCCTTATGTAAACCCAAGGAAGTAGGAGGTTTGGGTGTAAGGCCTCTTAAGCAGATGAACCAAGCTTTTTTGGGCAAATGGCTGTGGAGGATAGGTGATGGTTCAGAAGGGCTTTGGAGAAAGGTACTGGAATGGAAATATAAACTTCCTAGACATGCGTGGGAAGTCCAGAAATCTCCAAAGAAGTCGTCTGCAATATGGAAAGGAATCCTCTCGGTTAGGAGGCTTTTCATGGAAAACATTAAATATCAAGCTGGATCGGGGGAGAGGATTCTCTTTTGGAAAGATACGTGGATTGGAGACAGGTCTTTAAAAGCTCAATTTCCAGATCTTTTCAGATGTGTGCAGGATAAGGAAGCAACAGTCAACTCTTATTTGAATACAAGCGGAGACCAGGTGGTGTGGTGCCTGGTTTTTAGAAGAAACCTAAAGGAAAATAAGGAATCCCAATTCACTTCATTCCTTAATTCCATGAACGACGTAAATATTCATCATAGAGGGGAAGATGTTAGGGTTTGGGAAGCCTCAAAGAATGGATCTTTTTCAGTTTCCTCCTTCTTCAAGAAAATTCTTAATATTTCGGGGCAGAGGAGTGCATTGAGCACCATTTGGAAATGGAAGGCTCCCCCAAGGGTGCTAGTCTTCGGGTAGTTGGCTCTAAGGAATAGGATTCCTACTATAGATCTCTTAAGAAGGAGAGGGATGATTATTGTTAATGGGTACCCTTTGTGCTTGAGTCATGAGGAATCTGTGAACCACCTTATGCTGAATTGCAAAACAGCTCAATATATCTGGATGTCAGTGGTGGGATGGTTTGATTGTTGTTGGGCCCTCCCTAATTCTCTTTTCGAGCTCTTTCAAGCTTGGAAGACCCCCTTATCGGGGACTCCAGAGGAAAGGTGATGTGGAGGTTATCTTTTTTTGCGGTAATCTGGACAATATGGAAGGAAAGGAATTCGAGATGCTTTAATTGAAGGGATAGCTTCTAGTGAAAGCATTTTGATGGAGAAGTCAAAGTTTCTTGTAGCTCTTTGGGTATCAATCATCCCATCTTTTAGAGAATATTCCCTTCAACAAATAGTGTATCATTGGAAAGAGCTGGCTTTCTCTATCACACGGCCTTAGTTTGTTGTTTTAGTGTTTTCTCTCTTTTGTTTTCTGCTTTCAATCTTCTGCTAATTGTACTTTGCTTTTGTACTGTTTGCTCTTTTTCAATGAAAGTAACCATTCAAAAAATAATAATAATAACTGTAGAGATAAGGACCACAGATAAAACCAAGTGGTCACATGTGATCAGAGCATCACCTAAGAAGAGATGATCATCTGTGGTTCCCACCGTCTCTTCAGAAATCTGAACTTTCAAAAATTGTTTTTTTTCTTTTTACTGGCTGTCTGCTGATCCATCTCCGATCATCATATGAAATAGATATTTATGGATCTCTTCAGATTTCTGAATCTCTTCGAAATTCTGTTTGGAAGTTGATTGCACTTAAGAGTACTGAAGAAGTAGAGATTTTTTAATCTCTTAAATGGAGGAAATTCTCAGTCGGCAATTCTGCATTGTCACCGAGGTGTATTTTTACTGTGGACCCCACCATTCCTGATCCAATCAAGACAGGATTTCACAGCAAGGTTCACTTGGTATTTTCAAGATTCATCATCCTTTTTCTGGAATTTTTTGGCTTCTCAAGCTCAGTGATTTTCTATCCTTTTCTTGTCAACAGTTTCTAATAACTGTTTTCATCATCACCATTAATATTTCAAATCAACGGTCAGATCTTTCCCATATTTGATCCTAAGATGTACAGATACCTAAACTTCCTAACCTGGAAGTCTGATTTATAACTTGAAGAGCTATCTATGGAGTTTTTCACATTTCAGACCTGAAACAGTTTGTTGTGCAGTCCATATTTTCTCAGAATTTTAAGATCTGGGGTTGGATCTTCTGGAAACTATCCTGCTGCACTTTGTTTGTTCCTTTTACTTATAAGGTTAAAAGGAGATGTTCCTATCAAACTAAATGGGAAAGCTTATATGAGTTGATCTTTCCATCTCAAACATTTTGTTGAAGGCTAAGAACTTGCTGGGTACCTAGATGGGTCTGCTACTAACCCCACTGAAGAGATATCGGTAGCTACTTGGAGTCAGAATAATTCTAAGATAGTTACATGGATCCTGAACTCAATTGAGTCATCTATTGCTCTATCATTGCAATCTTTTTCTAAAGCCTCTGTTATGTTGGGCCCCTTGCATAATTTATATCATCAGACAAATAAAGCTCGGAAATTTGATTTGGATAATGCACTAGCCTAGTATTGTCAAGGGGACAGGGCAATTCAAGAGTCTTTCAGTGGTTTTCTCACTTTATAGAAGGAAAAGTATTCTATGATCCTTAACACTGTACCCTCACACTCCGTTTCTCATGTAATTTGGATCTAAGAGGAGTCTCACATCAGTCAGTTTTTAATGAATCCGAGCCCTGAGTTTGAGTCACTTCGCGCTGCATTGATGAATAGAGAGATATCCCTAGACTTGGATACCAGTGTACAAGAACTACTCAGATAGAAGATTCGTCTCCAATCTAAACATTCTTTTAATGAAGAGCCCAAGGCTTTCAATTTTTCCTCATCTTCCGATAATGTGGCACTCATAACTCGTGGACAGAAAGTTCAATGTTACGTATGTAAAGAATATGAGCATGTGGCACGTATTCGCAAGAAAAAGAACTTTTATAAGTTGTAACTATTGCAAATGAACCGGCCACATTGTTTCTGACTGTACTAGGCGTCTACAGTGGAAAAATGATCAGTTCCAGGTTCCAGCCACAAACTGATCACACCCAGACTGCTTTTCAAGCTCAACTTCATAATCAAGAGACCACTTCAACTCACAAATACCATGATGCTGACTCTGGATCAGATTCAAGACATGAAAATTGTATTGCAAATTGTTTAAGGAGATGAATCGAATCCTATGATATGTATCGTATCACAAATCCTGGGATTTTTTTATTTTTCTTATAAATATGAAAAATGCTAAAAAGAATTAAATAATTATTATTATTATTATTTGAAATCCATCCATTTTCATTCATAGTAGCATAAGTACAACAACAAATAAGTCTAAGGATACATTATATGAAGAAAGCTATGACATTGATATACTAATATATCATAAATGATATGTGTAATTAAAGCAGTTAAATATGTTTAAGATATCAACATTACTATGAAAAAACACAAGTTGCATTAATTTTTTTATATATGCTGTCTAACAAGTGCAAGAACCCTAGAACAGTTTAATGCAAATTCCACTCCTGTCAAATATTTTTCTAAGTTCATTCATTTTTACAAAATAGCCTTTATCTGATATCTATTGTTTGTTTTAAGGGACAAACAATAGAAATCACCATCCATGTATGCATGCTATCATCGACAACCTTCAATGATTGATGTTGAAATGAAGATCAACTGCTAGTAATTAGTGTTCATTGCTTCTGTGCCATTTATTATCAACTCTTATGTGGTTTCCGACTATTATAATTAAGTTGACACTTATAAATAGAATATCCTTTATTTACCATGTCTTTAACTTGTGAGCTTTTAGCTTTGGAATTCTTGGCTATCCATTGTGCATATGCTGTTTTTCACCTTCTGATAAGGAGGTAAAACACTTGCATCGTTTTTTTCCCTTTAACCTGTATGCTTTATTTTGACTTGTGGCAAGTAGAATCACCTAGGCAATGTTGCAAGCATTTTACATCAGGAAAGGAATATGATTTCTTAACCCTACAAGAGGAAAGGTATCTCATTAGCGGGCATATTTGAGTAAGAGATAGGGTTGTTGTGGGAACTCATTCCTTCTGATGGACAGGTATCCTGCAGTTCATAGTAGTAGGGATTTTTGGAACATCTCCAATCAACCTCTCTGGTCTTCTCTGGCGACAAAAGATGAAGGGGATGATGTGAGTTTGTCAAGGTAAATCTTGGGATTTTGTATTATGGCTTCTCACTGTTTCTGTCTACTAAGTTTGGCATTTAATCCATCTTGATGGATCTTACTGTTTATTCTTGGCGAACTTTTCTGTACAGTGAAGAGTCATGCTCATCTAGTGCAGGTCTCCAAAGATAATTTTGTTTTGACATGAAATACACTTCTGTTTCAAGTAATATTTAGATTCATTCAACTTTTCATGTTGGGAACTATGATAGTAGTGAGGGGTAAGAAAATTAAGAACTGGGCATCTAACTTGATGAAGAAGCTCAAATTGAGCAAGAAAAGTCATGGCAATGAGCATTGGCAGAGCTTAGGAGACAACATGCTGAATCTTTTCGCCGAGGAAATGTTGCATGCAAAGCTGGATGGGCCTCAGGAAGAAAAGAATCTGAAAGGGGCAGGACACTGCATGAGAACGCCAAGTTTTTTGAGATCCAGAAATAGTAGTTACATGAAGGAACTCTCTAAGTACAGACTGTTTCAGAACCAACAGACTGACAGAGAGTATGTTATTCGAGGAACAGTGTACTTCAGTTAGCATGGACTTGGATCTTAGCCCTTTGCATGGGACTTGTGGGGATATTGATAATACATCTTTGCAGTATATGTTTTACTCTGAACCTCCCTTTGATTCATTTCTTGTTCCTGGGTTATTTCCAGACACAGGATTATCTCATAAGAGATCCAAATCCAAAAAGCCTTTTGATCATGCACCTTATGGAAGACTGTTTTTCTGAAAAGGCTGTAGCCAAATCACCAATGGATCCTGTATCCTATGATCCTGACTCTTCACCTTGAAACACAGCCCTACACAAACAGACAGAGCCAAGGAGAAGTAGTTCATCAGGCACATGGTGATGGATCAATCTCAGTTCCTCAAGTTAAAGTTAGCACTCTTTGACCAGGAGCTCAACTTAGCCAAAAAAGAAAAAAAAGAGGTAAATATCATAAAATGATGAATCAAGGAAAGATGTGAAATGAATGTTTGGTCATCACCCTAATAATTCAAATCCTAACAAATCAAGCCCTCCCTTTTTTTGGTAAAACACTCAGGCCCTAAGTGGCCAGTGCACTTAACAATTAATCCTGCTTGACATTGGAGGACCGTTCTCTGGGATCTTTTCCTTCCAATTCAGATCAAGTTATCCACACTGGGTCTCTAAGGAACCGACCCAAGGACTTACCTATGCACCCGACCGAAACCTAAAAGATTTGGAGTGACAGGTTTACCATTGGTTGTATTAATGGTAAATATGCAATTGCAAGTTTACCACCGGTACAAGCAGTGGTAAAGTTGCATCCGGATACCAAACCCCCAAGATTTGGGAAGCATGGAAATTAAGGAGAATGGATATACTGCCCCTTATAGACCCCCAAAGACTCCTTTCCTAATTGGGATGTAACACCCCAAATAAACCCCTAGGTAGGGTGCTTGTGAATTGAGCTTAACTGGGCCGATGCCATATTAAAATTCGGGCCGGGGATTAGATATTTTATTTGGGTTCATTTAATAGATGGGTTGGGCTTGGGTTCAGTTGTAGAGAGCCCATAGCCTGGCCAGGCCCGATTGTCAAAATAATAATAGGTAAATATAGAGGAGGGATTTGGACACTGGTACTCAAACACACACGTACGATGACCAGACAAGTTGAAGTACACTTAAGACAGTGTAATCAAACACTTTTTTCTTAAATTATACATCTAATTCAGGCTAGCATGGGGCTTACAATTTTTCAGGTGGCCTGAGCTACTTATGGCCGATTCATGTATAGGCCGTGATTGGACCTATAGCTTCAAAATCGGGCCGAGCGTGGATATTTTTTAGCCCGATCCAATTCAGCTCGCGAACACCTCTATTCCTATGCCTTTAATAACCCATTTTCTCACCAAAGACATGAATTAATTATCTTCCAAGAGGAAAAGAAAAAAGAAAAAGGCTTCTAATTGCTTTGGAGATGATTTGCGAGGATAGAAGACCCATCATAATGTATTGACTAAGGGCCCGTTTGGCATGTCTACTTTTCAAGTCTATATCTCTTAAAACTAATTGGAACAGACATTATGAGAAATTAGATTGTTTGGATATCACCAATAATATGTCTGTTTGAACCAGATGATAGACATTTTTTGTCTACTTCAAAATCTGCCCCTGGGTATGCTGTTATGGACAGACAAAATGGTCTGAAGCGGGTAGCCCATTTTGAGCAATTTGAGGACAAGTTTGCCCTCATTTTATTATGAGATTGACAAGTTTACCCATAGTTCTCTCTACAACAAAGAAATATGGGTCCATTCCTTCGTTCCTTCCTCCACCTCAGTCACATTCGAAAGAAAAGCCCTAACATAGCTTGGTGTCTCCTTCCTCCATTCCTCACAAGGTACTTCTCTCCTAATATGCTTTTTGTTTATGTGATTTTCTCTCTCTCTCTTTCCATTCCTCTCTTCATCTTTGTTATTGGTTTTGGAGGGTTTTTTTTTTCGTTCTTCATTTTCTCCCCTTTTAATAGTTTGGGTGAGGGTTGTGATGTGATTTGGGTTTCCTATCACCATTGTTGGATTTCAATTTCAGCAGCCATTTGCATGAGTTCTGTGGTAGGGTTTCGTCTCTCTCTCTTTCTCTCCTTTCGTTTGAACTTGTTCCAATCACACAAGAGCACATGAAGCTTTGTAGAAGACTGGTAGGAGCTTCTTGAATTTGGGTTTTGTCCTTGTTCTTTGAGTAGGTTTGGTGTTGAATGGGAATTTTTTTTTTTTTTTTTTTGGGTGGCTTTGAGATGGATTTTTTGGGTTGATATCTGAAGTGGGTTTTGTGTTGGTTAGAAAATTTAGTTGCTTGTCATTTTAGCTGGAATAGTGATAAGTGGAAGCTTTATAGGTCTTTTATCAACAAGAAATTTTCAGAAACAACGAATTCAAAATCACATATAAAACAAACAATTATAAAAAATAAATAAGAATCCAAAACAGGTCAACAAAAAGTACTTTCAACTCCAGAGATCATATCCAGATGTTATGTGCCACTTAAACTGTCATCTGCCTAGGGTATTCAAGTCTAGATGTTTCCAACAAGTATACTGAACATATGGCTTTTGCAGTTTGCTAATAACCATTCTTCACTGTAAAAAGTTTGCATGTGGTTCCTTTCCATTGCAACCTCCACACCTGTGCATGGTAGAAACAAAAACCATCAAATTGACTCTAATTGAGAGAACCCCTGAAAAAAAATGAACAAAAAGGACAGTACAGTGACCAATAAATCCTGTGTGCTCTGTTTTAACAAAGTTTTCCACATGAATAGCTGATGATGATGATCACCTCAATAGCTAACAACTAGCCAATGTTGATAGTGGCACCTCCGACACCGATGTAGTGGTGGATATTGCAGAACAGATGGAGATGTCAGAAGTTAGAAATGCAATAGCAAATGCCCTCTTTCATTCATGATGACATCTTCTTTTGGTGGTTTTACAATAGTTGTGGATGGGCTTGTATTTTTTTGGTAAATATATATCGTCGTCAACTCCATATGCCTCCTTTTGTCTCTCTTGAAATGATTATCTTAATGTTGATGATGATGGGGTGGTTTTGCAATAGTTGTGGATGGGGTGGTTTTGCAATAGTTGTGGATGGGCTTGTATTTTTTTGGTAAATATATATATCCTCGTCAACTCCATATGCCTCCTTTTGTCTCTCTTGAAATGATTATCTATAATGTTGATGATGACGGGGTGGTTTTGCAATAGTTGTGGATGGGCTTGCATTTTTTTGGTAAATATATAACCTCTTCAACTCCATATGCCTCCTTTTGTTGTTTCCCTTCTTCCTTTCCACCATCTTCTTGTAGATGGGCTTGCATTTTATTTATTTTTTTAACATTTTGAACGTTTTGAAGTTCCTCCCATTTTTTTAACATTTTTTTTTCTCCCATTTTGAAGTTCCCAATTATGTGATGTCTAATCCTGGAAAGAGGAGATGCAAGAAACAGGAAGAGGCTGCTGGGTGGACTGAGAAAGAACAAAGGTATTTCTCCACCTTTTCTTCATTCCTCATAAGGTATTTCTCTCCTAAGATGCAAAAGACCCCAATTTCACTTTTTGGAAATCAATCACACACGGACCTGCCTCTTCACATGCAAGAAAAAGGCATGTGTTATGTTTCCCATAGCATTCTAAGGCAATGTAACAAGAACCATATATGATTCCCATTTATAATTAAAATGAACTTGGTGGTTTAAGTTTTTTTTTTCCCATCTGGAAGGAAATTGTTGTATCTAAAGGCCCATCTGGGTATTTGTTAAACGAAATGACAGGAACTTTCTTTACATGTAAAGTTAGATTCATGCATTTGAATGAATGAGTTGTGGGTGAGTGGCGGTAGTTATATTCTTTGCCATAGGCAGGTGAACAGAGGTGCAGGTAATCAGATTTAGAGGTCACCAAGTTCTAAGGGCAAATCACGCATGGTGGAGATTTAGAAGAGACCATCACTTTTCTAGCTGTTATAAATTTTGAACAGAGGTGCAGGTAATCAGATGTTACCTGTTATAAATTTTGAAATGTCAAACAACTATGAAACTTTTCTGGCCAAGTGAAGCTGTAAATCTTTCACAAATGGAGCCATGTCTTTTAACAGTGTCCGTTATTCTTCCATGTCTAATGCCTAGAATATGTTTTATGTTATATAAAAGATGCATGTTCTTTGATGTTCCATGAAACAATTCACTAGGTTGTTAACATATACTGACTCCTTCACTGTCTTATTATTATCTTAAAAAAAGAAAAGAAATAAACATCAAAAGAATACTATTTTTTAGCATTTGGAGTATAAACTCGTTTGAAAGTTGGTTTTTTCAGATCTAGTAAACTTCCATTTTACATACAGGATGGTGTGTTTTCTCAAATGCTTGGAGGATTTTTCAGGTTGTTCTTCTTTTCAGTTATCTGAGAAAAATTAATTGAATCTGTTTGTTAAATTTGAAGGTGCCATCTGCCTCTATAGCCACAAAACTAAAGAAGGGATTTCCATGTTAGAGATTTTCATGTCTCTTCGAGTACTGGTTTCATTAGGATCATGCTGAGATTATTTTTGTTCGATTTGTTGTGCAGGGAGCATGAATTTTATGGACGAGTGGCTTTCTTCTCTTAAGAGCAGCTGAAGTGAGATAAATCTCCGCTTGGCCCTTTCTGAAGTTGTTTCTTCCTTTTTCTTCTGATGAAGATCCTAAAGATCCTTAGCTATTAACCAAACTCCAATCTAAGCTGAAAGTGGCAAGCAGTGTGCTGGATTCAAAGAATATATCTGAAAATGGAATGTGTGATACCAACCATATGTTTCTAGAGGAATGAGTTTAAAGGCTGAAGGGAAGGAATGAAGCAGCATCCAAGGTTGTGATTTAAGTTCAAGTTCAGACATTCAAGAAATTCTCTTTGTTGTCCTCCCTCTAGAAGTTCAAATTAGCTGTGCTATCGGACCTACTTTTCCAATGGAAAAGTTCTGAACTTTGTAGTGTTCTACAGAATTTTGTCCACATTTGTAATGATCTTTTACATGGAGAACTGATGTAAACTTTGAACTTGATTATGAATCACTGCTTTTCCCTTCAAGATGTTTCAAGCATGAACGTGGGCACAACTAAATTTCATTGCTTTCTTCAAGATCTTGTGTATGTGATGACCCACTGCATCTCAATTTGTAACACTGCATCTCAATGTCAGGGAAACCTCACTTTGTTTTACTTACAGGTGGTTTAATTCAATGCAGCATGACTTCATCAACTTCAATATGAATCTAAAACAAGAAAGAAAAGGGTTTTTTATGCTAAAAAAATAAAAAAAAAAGAAAGAAAAGAAAATATTTCTAGAGGATCCATTTTGAGAAATTCTCTGTTTTTCCGGAGAAAGTAACATAGATTTTCAAGTTTAGCATCACTCTTCACTACCGGTCCAACTTAGAAGAAAAAGGGACACCCTTATGTAGGTGAAATGTTCACTCGAATAGATGGGCCCCATGGTGGAATTCCACCCGACAAACTTTCTTTTCTTCAACTGGAGAAAATGAAACGAAGAATTTTTATTCGCACCGAGAAAGAAAAGAGTGCTCACGTAGGAAATAAATCAATTAGGGACTCTCAACTATGAGACAACCATTGTCACAAGGGGCACATCTTGAAGCCCAGAGCTGTGATTTAATGGGCCCAAGCAAGTGGTAACTTGAAGAGGATTATGGCACTCCATTTTAACAATATGGTGGATCAAGACATAGCTTGGTTCATTTTATATTTTTCTTCTATTGGACGGATAAGATCATTCCAGTCATGGGGCCCACCATTTGGACAAGACACACAATTTATTGACTCCATGTGTTCCAGTCAATAATACATTATTTGAATGAATTTAAAAATAATTTGTAATGGATGTCAAATTAAATTTCTTTCTTAAATTGACTTTTTTGGAAAAGACAAGAAATGCCCCTATAATAAGGTCTTCTTTTTATGTTTACCAAACAAGTTTTATCAAATAGATCCATTTGAGTTAAATATATGGGATGTGTTACCAAACGGTCTATTTGAAAAGGAGTCTATTTGAAATAGTCTATTTGAGCCAGATCAATTACAAACAGATCAGATTTGCCAAACAGACCCTAAATATATCTTCTTAAAGAACTAGAAGGCTTTTAATGGCTTAATTTGGGGACTTTCTAGTAGGATAGAAGATCCATTTTCTTACATTTCCATCAACTTCTTCGTCGGTTTTTTACATCATTTACACCACATCATGCAAGGTTTTGATCTTGTCTCTCTAGCTCTCTAAGGGCTCAACAAAGAATTAATTGTGTGTTATGGGTGAAAAGTGTTTTTGAAAGGCCTGGGTGTTAAATAAAGGTCTTTATAAAGATGGGTCAGATGCATAAACTAGCAATTGCAGTTTTTCCCCTGCTTTCAACAGTGGAAACTTGAAATAGATTGGCTACACCCGATGTGTAGCCCCACTTCTTTCCATTCTTAGGTAGCGTTTGGTTCGCTAGAATGATTTTAGATAGGAATGGGATGGAAAAAGGAATAAGTTTAAAATGAAATGAGGTAAGAGTGTCTGTGTGTGTGGGTTTTTGTTTTCTTCGGATGTAGCTGGGGAGTCGAAATGAGGCGTTAGCAGACCACCACCACCGTCACGCCTACGACTGAAACTCTTTAAAAATGCGGTGTTTTCCCTCGCGCGCGAAAGATCTCGTCCGACCTGGGAGGTCGGAAAGGAAACGTTCGCAACGCGTCCATACAAACATGTCTCTTTCGTTTTCTTTGTAGACAAATTCCAAGTCTTTGCAGATAAATCCGAGGTATTTGTAGACAAATTTCAAGTCTTTGTAGACAATCCCAAGGTATAATAATTCCAAGTCTTTGAAGAATTACTCTAACTTCGAGGCGATTCAAGATACAGGACAAAGTTCAAAAAATTAAAAAAAAACTTTCTTGCTCGAGGGAAACAGGTTTCTTACTCTTTTTATTCCCATCAGCTCAAGCAGAGGAAGAAAACAGGGTCATTTTGATCGATCTTCCGTCTTCATCATCCTTTCGAATATGAAAAAATTGAGTTTTTTCCGATCTGGGTTTTAATTTATCATGAGTTTTTGATAGAAAGATCGGATATCCTTTCTCGGTCTTGAAGAGTATCGGTTGATTGAGGGAAACATCGGTTCTTTTTAATCTGATTTTACTTTGATTACACGGTTTTTGAGGGAATTTGTCTGGGTTTTCTTTCTCTATCGATTTTTTGAAGGAAAGATCAGGCTTTTCGATCTGGGTTTTCTTTAATTATTGGGGTTTTGAAGGAAGGTTAGGTTTTTGGATCTGGGTTTGGCTTGATTGTTGGGTTTTTCAAAACAAGAACTAGGTTTTCAGTGCCTGCTACGAGAATGTGGGAAAAACTAGGGTTTTTCATCTGTTTTCTTTATCTATGTGGGTCTTGCTATGGTGGATTCGTGGTGGAGAAGAACAGCTTGCATGTGACGAGTCCTGATTCCCTGAAAGCTGTTTATGAATCTGCCACCTTTAACTTTGGTGTCCCTCAGTATGGCGGGAGGATGATCGGTACGGTCATCTATCCCAAAGCAAATCAGAAGGCATGCAAGATATTTAGTGAGGTCGATATCTCTTTCAAATCTAAGCTCGGATGGATGCCGACGATTCTGCTTGCTGATAGAGGAGGTATTTCCTTTTTCTTTCACCCCATTCGTTTTCTGTTTGATTCCTTGATTTTCTTCGTTGTCATGACTGAGGTGAATAATTTGATGGAGCATACATCAATGCCTATTGAAAGACATGGACATTCGATTTTTTTGAGCTCTTAAAAATTAAGATCAAAGATGAAGAGTATTAAATAAAAAATTGAATAAGGAAGATGGGAAATGAATAGCTAGCCTTTGCCTTCACTTTTAGCCACTTAAAATACTCCCATGTCTTATTAAAAAAAGAATCTATGTATTGAATTCTTATGTATATTAATGCAAACAAACAAGCCCTATATATTGCATGTGTCTATGTTCTTCTACTTATTCGAGCTTGTCTTTTTTTTATTGTTTGACCTGGTTGTAATTGTTTTTGCTTGGATTGGTTTGCTGTTAATTAGTTTTGTGGCCTCTTTATTCTATTTGCTTCATCTTCTGGGAGGTGTTGTGGTGTTTTGATGTCGTGCTGTGTTGGTGGGAGATTAAAATTAAGTGTTATAACTAATAATGTTGTGTGAGGCTGTTTGTTGACAAATTAGGCCAGACTGCTTTATGCATGGAAATCGCCTGTCTGGTGTTCTAGTGAGGTATTTGCCAAATGGGATTTTATTTCTTTAATTGTGGTGGGAAATTAAGAGACTAGGACATGATTGTGCAATGGAGATGGTGGTTATGTTTGGGAGGTGCACAGGAGGATTCCTTTTCCGATACTGCAGAAAAAGAATCACACCACAGAATCGACTGTTGCACAAATGTGTGTCTAAGTGTTCAAGCTTTTGCTTCAGCCAAATACACAGATAATTCCATACAAGCAGGGGGCACTGTGTGGTGATTAAAATTTTACATTTAGTGGGCCCTTTAGTGGATCGAAGATACCCCAAACAGCACTGCTATAAGATGATCTGAATCATCTAGTTGGGTCCCTGATAGGTGTGGAGCATTGGTTGTAGTATTCCTTTTTCATCTGATGGGCTTGGTGAGATTCTGGGGCATGATCTAGTTCATGTGGGGGCTACCAAATTTGAAAGGTGAAACCACTTTTATAATTGTTCTGTGAAACTAAAAACAAAAGAAAAGGAAAGAAATTGAAGTTTCTCATGATGGATCATCACATGATACCTCTATAAAGCGGCAGTTCCCAGTTCCCACCTTCATTTTGCCAACCAGTTCTTGGCTGGCTTGACATTGGTCATGCGCTTTCATAAGCCAGGCCTGAGTTCGAGTTTCCTCATTGAACGGGGGAAAATTGGATGTTGTGTGTGAAACTGTGAATGGTACAAGGTACTCTTTTTTTGTTTGGGTGGGGTGCAGCGGAGGCACGTCCCGTGGGATTCTTGATTAGTTTATCAGTTTTTATTCCTCTGCACTTGATATACCTCGAGTTTCAGTCTGCCACAAAGGATGATGTGCTCTTTATTTTTTTTTATACCCTAATAAAAAGTACTTTTATCTTTGTGGTTCAAAAACCAGAAAAGCAGTTTCTATCTTGTCGAACTGCTTATCATACCTTTATAAAATTGGTGTGGTGCAACAATACAGCAATGTCCGATGTTTTAAAGAGAGAGCCAACGAGTTGGTGTTTAAATTCCTTTTGAGAATGATAGTGTCTTCAGTATATCTTCAATGGTGAAATTTTTCTGAAACAATTTTTTGTTGATTATGAACTTGATACAATCTGTGAGACACTCCTTTGGCCATGTATAGCTTAGTGATGTTTCAAATGTCTGAGTTCGCTCCGTGGTACAAAATTAATTGCGGATGCTTCTTTCTTATTTTGGCGAATCTGGTTTAATGACATCATTTCCTAGAAGTTTCATTGACATCCATATTTATACTTCAAACAGCATTCCTTTTTCATTCCTTATGTTACTTCATTGCAAGGAATTAAACTTGCATCATTGTTTTGATTTCAATTTCAGAAGTCATTTCTGCTTAGGCCTGTTTCAACTCTTTAGACGTGGTTTTAGACTGGATGTTCATTGTCTGAAATTGCAATTTAGTTTCTTGCTTCACATCAATATGAATACATTGAGTTGACCATGGTAAACACATGTAAGACGTCTTTTGATCTATGACTTGTTATGTTGGCAGACTGCTTTTTCACGTTGAAGGCACGGTATGCACAGGAAGCAGGAGCAGCTGCTATCCTTGTTGCTGATGACATGGTAGAGCCTTTAATTACCATGGACACCCCTGAACTAGATAATGCTAGCGCAGAGTATTTACAGAACATCTCTATCCCCTTGGCTCTCATCAGCAAAACCTTAGGAGATAGCTTCAAGAAAGCTCTATCAAGAGGTGAAATGGTCAATATCAAGTTGGATTGGCATGAATCAACGCCCCATCCTGACAAGCATGTTCAGTATGAGTTCTGGACAAACAGCAATGATGAGTGTGGGCCCAAGTGTGATAGTCAGATGGAATTTGTCCGTAACTTTAAAGGGGTGGCCCAGATACTAGAACAGAAGGGTTATACTCAGTTCACCCCACATTACATCACATGGTACTGCCCTGAATCTTTTATTTTGAGCAAGCAATGCAGATCACAGTGCATCAACCATGGGCGTTACTGCGCACCTGACCCAGAGCAGGACTTCAGTCGTGGGTATGATGGGAAGGATGTCGTGGTTCAGAATCTGCGTCAAGTCTGCTTGTTTAAGGTTGCAAATGAGAGTGGAAGGCCATGGCTGTGGTGGGATTATGTTACTGACTTTGCAATTAGGTGTCCAATGAAAGAGAAGAAGTACAACAAGGAGTGTGCGGATCGAGTAATTAAATCTCTGGGTAGGTTTCCAGAACAACTTAGTGGCAGGTTTAGATGTACTAATCACTGCCAGTTTGAATGTTTTGGTGGAATAGATGGTTATCAATTGATTCAGCTCTACATTTCTACTACATGTTTTGACAAGGCATTAGATCTCATAAGTCACAGCTCCCACCAAATGTTGCCTCTGTTTTCCACTGCCAGGATGGAGAACTTTCATTTTTTCTCAATGTTCAAACTTCGAAGTTTGTGATGAGGGGGAGTCTGGATGCTTTAGTTGTAGTTATATACACTCAGTTCTAATCGTGAACTTTGACATTGTTTCTGCTTGTTTGTAGAGCCTTGTTCTTCGTTTTACTTTTTTTTTTTCTGATTTTTTTCTTTCTTGCTGGATCTCTGTAGGACTTAATCTCAAGAAAATAGATAAATGTATGGGAGATCCTAATGCAGATGCAGTGAATCCAGTGCTTAAAGCAGAACAGGATGCACAGGTTGAATCACTAACCCTTTACTGTTGATTTGCATGTAGATTTAAGGATAAAAAAAAATATAGAACGAAACTTTCTAAAGAGTTGACTTATTTCAGATTTGGTTAGTTTTGGACAACTTGGTTATATCACGACTTAGGGCATTCTTTGAAACTATACTTCCATCTTTTGCCTGTTACATTGTTTCTTTCCAAACAGCATTGCTTTGATTTTATTTTCCCTGTTACTGACCTTTCCAATGCCATGTGTCTTCTGAATCATGATCTTAGATCGGTAAAGATTCTCGTGGAGATGTGACCATATTGCCAACACTTGTAATCAACAACAGACAATATAAAGGTGTGCAACTAGGTCTAGTTATTTTTATTGGAGTTACTTGGTTGATTCTGAACTCTTTATCATCCAGCATATGAATGTACTATTTTCTTGAGGCTTATGAACAGTATGTTTGGGCCTCTTTTGGCTATCCCAAACATTCATTTGATGGAGCCTTTTATGGATGGATACCCCCAAAATCGCATAGATCTGGCGATCCCAACTACAAAACATCTGATCTTGTTCTTGGTAACTGTAGATCATTGGCTGCAGTTGTCCATCCATTCGCTGGCTGCCAATCATATAAATATATAATTTACCAAACAGGCATGACAGCAGGGCATGGCTCATCAGATGAATGGGTCAGATAATCAAGCATGCGCCACTTGTACCATTGCTTTCTCCATTTCTTTTGATCAAGCATCATTGTAATACTCTTCATTTTATGTATAATACTGCCTTATTTCAGGTAAGTTAGACAAAGGTGCAGTCCTCAAAGCCATCTGTGCAGGTTTCCAGAAGACCACAGAGCCCGCAGTTTGTTTGAGTGCCGGTCAGTAAGGATCTTCAAAGCATCCCCTTGCCCATTTTTGTCGTGTTTGGATTGCTCACTGTCTTAACCTATTTGATATTATTTGATTGGAAAACTATTATGTTGAAGTACTTTACCTCTTTTGTTAGATATTACAGTGAATCTAGCAATGCGGGGCAATATCGAAGTGCAGGTAAAGGTCTATTCTTTTTTAATATAACTTCTGTATGCTTTTTATTTCGTTGTGCTTGATGTGCTTTCTTTGGTTTCTCAGTGTGATGAAGTAATCATAATCTATTAGATCTCACATAACCATTTTCAGATAATTTACTATAAATTAGCACTGTTTTTTCTAATGTACATGCAGGGACGGAAAACTCCGAATCTGTAAGAATAAACATGGAAAAGTAGCGGCTGTGTACTGGTAAACAATTTCACGTGGGTAATGCTTGAGAGCTATGTTCTTCAGCTTATATGTGTGTGGACTAGAAGGTACTTATGTTAAGCATCAGAACTGGATATTGTAAAGAATGTGTAAGGTACTTATATAAGTATCAGAACTGGATATTGTAAAGATGTAACATCAGTCACGTTCCTTTTCCCACTCAATAAACTAAGAGTAAGTTCTGAGTCATTTTATGAGGAGCACAGATGATCTTATTGGGCATGTTGACAATTTCTAAGAACTTTACTGTGGCATACTCCATTTGTTTGATTTAGTAACTCAGAAACATATGATAGATGTCCAAGGCCTTTCTGGATCTTCGGAAACCTTTAAATCTAATTACCTGATTACCTGTAACAACATTGTCATCATCGTTATCAAAGTCTTGTCCACTTTGTTAACGTCAGCAACATGAATTCTATTTTGCTATTTCATTATATCATGTGCCAAATCTCCAGATGGGCTACAGTTCTTTATATCGAAACATAGGAACCTTTATTTACTTGGAAACTGAGTTGCCTGCAGATTTATGAGCATCCTATAAGGCACCTCAGGTTTGAAAAGCTATGCAACAAGTGTTGCATTAATTATAATTTTTCTGGAACTATGAAATTGAATTGAGGACGACATTATCATTTTAAGCACAATCAAAATGCAAAATAGTCTCTACAAAGCAAATTTTGTACAAAAAAAAATATGCAAAACACTGCGTGGGGCACATGTACCATTTGGTTCTTCCCATCAGAGTATGATTCTGGTGATCTTCCATTGTTTCTTTACATCTATTTTGGGTGTCTACCTCGCAAAATAGGACCTCTCGGGACATTGTTCGCTGAATTTCATCATTATCTCTCTCTCTCTCTCTCTCTCTCTCTCTCCACTTTTGATTGTTGGAGCTTTGGCATTAACTCTTGGAGACGAGGTTACATAGGGGTGCACATGGGCGGTCTCAGATCGGTTTGGAAAAATAGAATACGAACCGCTCGTGTGCTCAAACTGAACCGAAAGGAACCGGTTCAGTCCGGTAACAGTTTTTTTTGTTTCATTTTCTTTTTTTTTCTTTTTCACAAAAAAAAAATGGCAGTTCAATTGGTGATAAGAGATATTGGATTTCAAGTAACGGAGTGAGGGCTCTAGTCTTCTTCAAGTGATTTTTCATATTCCTTTATATATTTTATAAAAAATATATTTTTATATAATTGGTTTGGTTTGGTTTGAGCACCTTCAAACGGAAAACTGAATTGAACCGAACGGTTTGATGGAAATCCGAACTATGACCAAACTTATCTACTACAAAACCGATCCAAACCACCCAATTCAAAACTGTTTAGCGGGTTTTTTTTTTTTTTTTCACCCCTAAAATTACCCGACATCGTTTATCAGGAATAAGAATATAAGGCCCGGAAGGCATTGGATGCAACCCCGCACAGTGGGAGTAGCCAAACACTCAACCGGAATACAATTGCTCAATGATGTAGATGGTGTAGGAAAAGAGAGAGAACGACTTTGGATTTACTGGTTAGTTACTCTAATGAAATATATTACTACTAGAATCCATAGATGATATGTAATAATAATAATAATGACAGCAACAATAATAATAGTAGTGGTAATGGTGGTGGTGATTGTGACGTTTTGGGTATTTTATATATATATATATATATATTATTTATTATTATTATTATTATATAATTGGTTGTATTTTAATTAAATACGCGATTAGTCTAAGTGAGGACTACGCTAGACTTAGGTTGGTGAGTTAGGCTTGTTGGATAGGTGTCTTACCATAGTTAACCCAAGCCCAATTTAGTGGAACAGTTTTTCTCAAACCAAAACTCTAATCCTTCTCTAATCCAAACTCCTATATATTTTAAAACCCAAACTCTATTCTTTAGAATTTTAGTTAGACTACAACTCTTATTTTTATTTCCTATTTATAGACCACCACACTCTTTTATTTTCACACACAACTCTCTCTCTTCCAACTTTTTTCTGGGTTAGCACCTTTGGGCTTTGGCAGTAGGATCTCTAGACCGTGTCCTTCAACCGCGGATTTAAGACAAGTACCTAATTATAATTTGTAAATTTAATGCTTGTGTTATTCCTTGATTTGCGTGATGATGCATATAGAAATCCTTTGATGCCCTTTTTCATATGATAATATAGTTATGCAGTGAGATTTTTGAGAAGAATCGTTTTACATTTATAATTTTGTGCAATCGGCTAATGCTTATATTAGGTGGGTGGTGTGAGTTGGATATAATTCACACCCATTGAAAGCCGTGCAACCAAGATTGAATTTAATTCCAGAACAGATCGTCTGGGTCTATACCACAGGTTTGGATTTTGGGGCCTAGGTGGACCCCACCGATGTTTGATCAAAACCGTAGATTGGGTAGTAGACCCATGGGTGACCCCATTGATGTAGGTCCCACATAGAGTGAACCCTGTTTGGCTGCCATCTTGTGTTCGCAATCTGGGAGGCGTGAGTACTCTTAGGATATTTTATGTGTATTTAATCAGATTGTGGGACCCAATGATTGATCGGATCATACATCTAGCCCGATCATATGGCCATGTATGGCTGGACGACCTACTTTGTGGAGTTGATTTGGGACTGGGTCCAATGGGGCCACTGTCCGGACGTCCCTGATGAACCTGGCGTGGAGCTCGACACTTTGAGGAGGGGTTCTGTGTGGCTTTGTTTTCAACTTGTACATGAATTGGAAAAAAGTTTCTGTGTTGGATAAGGAGGGGGTGGTTGACCGGTTGATATGGACCTGTTTTTTTGTAAAAGAGACCCATGTGACCTTAGTAGTTTTCATAAATTAGAAATAAGGACCCTGATGGTTTTATAAAACTAAATTAGATCCCTTGGCTTATTTTTATAAAAAAAAAATTTGAATTTGGAAACATATTGGATGGGGTCGGGTTTTCAAAAATCATAAACTAAAATTGTTAAATCTTATTATTTGCAAATTAGTTTTGAATGGAATCTTTGATTTTTAATGTGTTAAAAAATTATATTTTCGTACTTTATTAATTAGATCTTTGGACCGAGTAAATACCGTCCGGGCGCACGGTATATTACAAACATGGGGTTTAATGCCTCGAATGACCTCGGGGAAATCCTAATGGATTCGGGCTCAACCCATCTATATTGGAAAACCCTTAATTAGGTTTATGCACCATTGATTGAGAGGGGATATATTGATCTTTTATCTATTAGAGATTCATGTGGTTATCGGGTACAAGACCTTATATTTGACCTTAGGACTGGCTTGTGATTATTCCTTGACATTCGGATTTGCATACATGTTTGAGTTTGATATTCGTCTATTAGTTGCATACCTTATCTTGTTTTGATATGGTCCGTGATGTGGCGTGGCAATCGATTGAGATATTGTAGAGGTTTATTCAAATTATTCGTTTGGTATTCGATTATGAATTATTGTGCAGCCAGCCCTTCACTTTGACTTAGGTTTCTGTGTCAGAGCTTTACAAATCATTAAGTCTATTCTACTATAATATGTATATATGTATATTAATTTGGCCATATTCGAACGACTGCAGTTGTATGTGGACGGCTAATCACCGATGTGTACGGACACTCTAATATCCGAATTTTGAACCGGTTTATCCGGCCTACGATTTCGATTTTGAACCGGTTTATGACCGCCGGCCTTAGAACGGATTTTCCCGCTTTATGATTAGGGTTGACCACCCAAAGCAGTAGCAATGCTTCTGTGTGAACATTGTATTGCTCTATTGTGTAGAATGGATGTAGGTTATACGTTCTTTTCATCATTGTTCCATTGTTAATCTCTTATGATCATTACCTGTCTTAACTCTTATTGATCTTGTATTTTATTTATGAATTATGCTTCCGTACTTGCTGTTTACTTTGTTTATTGGTGCATAGGTGCCAACCCATTCCCTAATGTGGAGACGGAGGATCGTCAAACGTTTCAAGCGTTTGAACCAGTTGACGAACCTGAGTGGAGAGCCGGAGATGACTACGAAGCCGTCTGAGCCTACTTGAGAGAGAACGCCATCGTAGAATTTCTTTAGATGAACTTTCTTTAATGATAAACTTTTCTTTAGTAATTATTTGATTTATTCTGCAATTTTAATTATTATTTCTTCATCTGATGATGGTGCTGGATCTTAATTATGAACCTTGGATACCAATTGAATAACGCTTCCGTTGAATTTAATGAAATTTATTTTGACTCACCACGGTTTGCAATATGTGGGTCCACTTTTGGAAGCTTGTGTTGTATTAAACACAGGAAAATGAATATTTATTCTTATTTTTCACGTTATCCCATGCTTGTATTTTTGGGGACGTGACAGTGATGATGGAGATTACGACTCTTTACGATGAAATGGTATTTGAGCGTATATTGATAAAAAACTATCTCAACCCTATTTTGGCTACTCATAGTCATATCCCGTCATCCTTGGTATAACAATCAAGTGAATCTTTTGAACAACTGCCTGCAAAAATGTATGAGAGAAAACACTATCATTGGAAGGAATACTATTTTCATACTATTTTCAAGTTGTAAAATGGGACCATACCACTTGAATGCTATATCTCAAAACCTAACCCACAAGTAAATAAAAAGGATGGCTTTTATGTAAATGAGTAATTCCATATATATAGGGGCTCTCCTAAATTGCATCTTATGTTATCCTAAACTGAAACAAAGTTGGTCTCATGGGGTGGAGAGGATTGGAAGAGGGAACGAATGGTGTTTTGGAAATTTCTCTTTTTTGGTAAAAAAAAAGAGGGAGGGGGGGGCGGGTGGGTGGGGCGGCATTTGGGCGGAGGTCCCTCAACTTTGGCTTTTATTGCAAACGGGCCACGTGTTCTTTCCGTAGAGCCAAATGTCCCTTTTAAAGTTTTAAACACTTAAAAAGCCTACAATGCCCCTCTTAATACACTTTGTTAAGTATACAAAAAAGGAAAACTGATTTCGTTAAGAGTTTCATTTGGACAAAAAAAAAAAAAAGGGAGAAAATCTGTCAATTTCATGAAGATTATCTGATTGCACAAATCAAGGATTACGATAGGTAAGAGAAAGAAAATGGAAAAAACTGATTCAAAGAAGGATAAATCATCCAGAAAATCTGCACGTGGGACTGGGCAAAACTCAAATATATTTATCTGAGAAGGAGAAATCATCCAAAGAATTTACACATGCGTCTGAGCAAAACTTAGATTTTTTTTTCAAACTTAGATAAAAAATTTTTGGTCCAAACTCAGATAAATTTGTTTGAAACTTAGAAAAGTTGTTCAAAACTCATATAATTTTATCTGAGTTTTGCCAGAAGTTCAGATAAGTTTGTCGAAAACTTAGAAAAATTTATTTGAATTTTGGAGAATTTATCTGAGGTTTCGTCCAGTTTTTCAAAGTTTCTATTAAATTTATTTAAGCTCAGCGACACCATAAGTCAGAATATGGAAAATCATATTCTAATAAAAATCAAAATCCAAAACAAGAACACCTGATGAACATGATCCAATCGAGAAAAGAGAGAGAGGGAAAACAAGCAAAAGAGGAAACTGCTCTATTTCAAATCAGTTGTAGAGAGATAGATTTGGAACAAATTTCAGATGAAAGAGTACGAGCAAGTAAAATCGTTTCTATCTTTGAAGAAATAAAAGAAAGAGAATCGAAAGTCATGGTTGAAAGGAATTGAAAATGGAAATGAAAGAGTAAGAAGGTGCTCTGCAATGGTACTTTATAACCATGGAAAGGAATTGAAAATGGAAAATGAGAGAGAAGAAGACGGAAAGAGTTCTCCGAGATAACAGAGAATAAGAGACAACTTGCCTACAAATTAGGGTTGAAAGGGGCAAATTAGTCATGAAAATATACGACGTGGCGAATTAAAGACCTTTTACAAAAATATCTCCAGTTGTCTTGACTATAGATATTAGAGAAAATGTTGTTGGACTGGATGCCTTAGAAGACCGTGCTTAGAGACTGTTAGCTAATTTACCCTAAAAAAAACCCTATTAAAACCTAGTGTTTTAATCTGAATCCTATGATTGATCGTTTGGTGACCTGGCTCTAACAAGGCACAGTTGCACACGTGGTTTAGCACGATACGCCCACTCACGGTAAGCGTATATCAATCGAGTAGAGGATCGGGACTCTTTGGGCAGTTGAGTAAGCTCATTCAGACTAATTTAAAAGATGGGATTAACTTTAGTTTGTAAAGATTTCCCAAGATGCTCGTCCCTTTGAATTAAAAGCATTTGGGTTAGATATGATACAAAGTCAAGGTGATTCTAAAGGCACTTTGAACTAGGTAAGCTTTTTTATAAAAGGAGATATTGCCTGTAAAGCGGTTCTTAGACCTGACATTCACTTATGAATTATTGAAGTTTAAGTATTTTCCAAAAAAACTATTCTTGCGATATCTTAGGATCATGTAATTTCACACACAATGGACCGTACGATATCCGCACCATTTTTCCACAAACCACTATGTTGGAAATATTTGAACTTCATCTATTTGGGACAAATGTCGAATTTAAAGATAGTTGCATGGGCAATATCCCACGTAAAAGTTGGGCTGCATGTGAATGGTACGGACACAGGGTCACCATAAGAGGGGCATTGCCTGGCTCTGTTTTCTAGAGTGCTAGTTTAGAAGAATGAACAATTATTTTCTGGGCCCCCGCAATGGTTATTTTTCAACAAGACACCTCCCAGTTCCTTCGAGAATTCCAGCTGAGAGCAGTTCCCCACTCAATCCTACCAAATTGGTATAGTCATCATCTTCTCCCTTCATTCTGGGGTGGATTTGTCTTCTGGAGTCTTGATCTAACACAACTTAACAGGAGTACAGTGCCCCTGCAATTGTGGCTTTACCTCCATCATTTACTTGGACCTGTGACCAGCATATGACACCTTGTGTGAACTATTGAACATTCAGATTTCAATGTTTCTAAATAGTAGCAATGGCCCCAGAAGCCACCCTGACTAATGACCACAACGTTTCGGTCAAGCTGGGTCGGGTTCCTGGACCAGAAACTCAATTTGTGGGTGTCGTTGTGGTGGCTTTGGCCAATTGGATGGCCAGTTTTGGAGCTTATGGAGACCCAAATGAGTTCAACTCTTCTTTCTTTTCTTTTTTTGTTCTTTTGCTAAAAGAGTTCAACTCGTTTGTTAAGTGGGTCATTATGAACCCAAACCAAATTATGAAAAGGATAAACTTTATCCCTTAACTGCCGGTTTGGCTTTGACTTTGGGCACCCCTGGACCATCAAACAAGGCCAACTCATAGTGGATAGAGGGCAGTTACTGATGTAACTTTTTTTTTTTTTTGGTAAATTATACTGTTGTAAGGTTACGTAGACCACTATAAACCAGGCAATGCATTACCAAGGCCATGCTTGGACTACATCATTTCCAGGCGGACCAGTCATGGGCATGCAACTGCTGGCTCGACCTAGACTTGGGCCAGGATAAGGTTTCTAGTTTAGAAGTCTGGCCTAGACTTGGGCCGGGATCAGGCTTCTAGTTTAGCAGCGATCTCGCTTTTTGATGCGGCTTTTCTATTCAATTGTCGGTGGTCTTTAAATCACAGTGGGCCTAAATACTGCTGAGTTTGACCACCTATATCAATGACATTTACAAGCCCTATTTACTGTGAATCCAAATTCTCTTATTGGAACCCTATAAATCTATTAACCAAGCCTCTTCTTAAATCTAAACCTCTCAAAACCACAGTTTTCCATTGAATTGGCACCGTGACAAATTTCAATCTATTTGGGGCCCATTCTATCTATCACTCCAAGTGAGATTTAAAAGGAGTACTGGAAGCTCCATGTTCAAAATAAACGCCTTCTAGAAATGAGAAAGCCCGGATCCCCCTGGTGCAACTATTACATGGTGACAATTTCCCTAAACTCCGCCTTGGGCCCACGCATCTATAGTCCATACCAATCAAGACGAATCCCATCCCATCCGCGGATGAATCCTAAAGCTTCAACTCAAAATGAGTGGGTTTTTACGTTTTTTTTTTAATATATAATATCATATACTTATCTAAAATTAAAGAAGCTTCCCCACAGGATGGATCCCCAATTAGATTTGGTTACTTTATTGTGTGGGGCATCCCTTAACGCGCCAGTTAAGCAAAGAATGACGCTGACCCCCACTGAAATCCCGTCTCAGCTGAAGGCACCTTGGCACGGGGAGCCGTGGTGCTCGTCGAGACCACCATCGACACGTCCCGTCTCGACAAGAAGCTGCATCAGGCAGGGGAGCTCACATCAGCCACGCCCGAGGTGACGAGTTCTGCAAGAGGCAGGCGTGAACGGCCACGCCTGACATCCGGACACGTGGTAGGGTTTGGGCACGTGCTGACGAGACATAAACACCATCCACTCCGTCCACTTTTACCCCATCTGATGGCTACAGCCATATCGGGGCAAGGTCCAAGAAAGGATCCGATGGGACCTCAGCCGCAAATAAGTCAAGGCAAGATCAAGCCCAACATGACTAGCATTTAATGCAGCGTGGGCTGATTGAACCCTCATTTAATGCAATGTGGACTATGATGGATCCTCATTAATTACTCTACGAGCTAATGGATCCCTAGCAGTCAAATCAGAGACCAACTAGCTGATATCTCCTAAGGCTTTCTCATATAAGGGGTTCGATGACCCAGAAAAAGGTATGCATACTCTCATGTATGCAACCACACACAACTCTCTCTTCTCTGATCAAGCTACCCTGTATTAACTTAGGCGTCGGAGAGCCCTGCGCTGCCCACAGCCAGGGTCCTCTGACTGTTTCTTCTCCCCTTTCAAATCCGAAGATCCTCCAGCTCTTCCTGGTTGTTTGGATAAGTCCCTTGAGGCACCTCCCTAATCTTGTGAGTATATTTTTTACACTTACAATTGGCGCCGTCTGTGGGGAACGATTTGCATAATCTTCCCTATCACTATGACAATGAGAGCTGCGAAAGGCGAAGAAACATCCAAGACGAAACGTGCAGGACTGTCGTCTGACCTCCTTCCTGCCAAGAAGAGGTCCGAGAAGAAACCAGTTGCAGAGGACTACGACGAACGTGATTTCGTCCGAATCAACGTCCAAGAGCGTGACCTTTGCCCGGAGTCACCTTCGAGGGGACGAACCGCGTCTCTCTAGCGGGGAGACTCTCGACAACAGCTTGGAGGAGGTCTCTTGCTGGGTCGGGTTCAGCGGAGCAAGTCATCAGTGGTCGACGGACCGACTCCCTCTGATCATCCGGAGGATGCTGATGATGAAGACTATAATCCTGATGATGACTTCGACTCCACCCTCGAGGAGATTCGAGTGCATAATGACGCCCTCAGAGAAAAGGACGCTCTGATCCAACAGCTCCAGCAACAGCTGGAAAGAGCTATGGGCTCAGCCAGGCACTACCAGCAGTCGCGGCGACAGGACAAGGGGAGAGTTTCTCGTAGCAAACGCACTGCTTCCCCCGAGAAAGATTTGAGGATTCATCTGGACGAGAAGAGGCGTGACCGAGCTCGCGATTAAGGTTTGAGCGCCAGCAGTAGCTACTCAAGGAAGATGTCAGAAACTATTCTGGAGAGTAAGTATCACAACTAGGAGTGGCTGGACGAGCGCATAAGGAGGACAGTCCAGCGCAATCTGGAGGTGGCTGGTCTCACCCGAGGTCAACGGGACGCCTGCGAGACTATCAACCTCGGCGCATCCCCCTTCTCTGGCGACATCAGGAGATACACCTTGCCAAAGAAGTTTATCGTCCCGAGGTTCGTCACTTATGATGGGACCTCGGATCCAGCTGCACATCTTAGACACTTCTCTCAGAGGATGTCTGTTTGGGGGGACGAGGGTCACCTGAACTGTCGAGTCTTTTCCTCCAGTTTGGGAGACCTCTCCTTGAAGTGGTTCTGCGCACTCCCCAAGGAGTCCATCTCGAGTTGGCAGCAGCTCCAGCAATTTCTTCATGAAGAAGTTCCAGGCCTACAGAATCTTGCCAAAAATGGATGCAGATATTATGGCCCTGAAGATGAAGCAGGAGGAGAACGTCACCCAGTTCGCAAAGCGATTCTGGACGGCCTACAGCCAGATCGAGAACTCCAAAGACGAGGTGGCGATCTTCGCATTCCGGAATGCCTTGCTGCCAGACAGTGACCTTCGCAAAGATCTCGCCTGGAACCCAGTATCATTTACAACAACGCTGATGTCCTTAGTCAACCGCTACATCGCCCAGGAGGACGACCAGGCCCGAGCTCGGGAAAGCCATCGGGCTGCACAGAAAGACCGAGGTGGGAAACCCTCGAGGAAAGACAAAGGATCGCTCAGAGAAGATGAGCCGGACAGACGCTGGACACCATCCAGCTCGGCGAGGGCTCTGGCATCCACCTCGAGAAGGAGCAAAAAGCCCAGGTTGTCCGAGGACACATACCGGACAGTTAACACGATCTTCAAGGAGCCCATCCACAAGATCATGTACAAGATCAAATCAAAGCTGTACTTCAGCTGGTCGGAGCCCATGAGGGGGGATCCATCCTCCCGGGATCAGAGCCGGTTCTGTGCGTACCACATGCAAAGTGGTCATAAGACTGAAGAGTACCGGATACTCAGGGCACACTTGGAAAAGCTCGTTCAAGATGGACACATGCAGGAGTTCGTCAAGGCAGACGCCAGGAATGACAATCGAGCTCCACGCCGAGATGACAGAGGTCACGATAGCGACGGGTTAGAGAAAATCATCAACGTCATCCATTTAGCTCCCCCGCCCAAGGGGAGTAACCGAGCTCGTGCCTAGTCCAGGCGAGCCTCCCACAGTGAGCAGGTGCTGGCGGCGGAACTCTGTTCAGCTCCGAAGAAGGCTCGGAGGGAGTGGCCCAGGATCTACTTCTCTGATGCAAACTTGGAAGGGGTCCAGCTTCCCCACAACGACCCGCTGATCGTCACTCTGAAACTGGACTGCACCGCGCAGGGTGTCAAGGACTGCACCGTGCAGAGGGTCCTCGTCGACCCCGGCAGCTCGTCTGAGGTCCTCTATTTCTAACAGAGAAGGATCTGCAGGAAGCCCGAATTCTCCTCATAGGCTTCAGCGCCAAGCCAGTGTACCCTAAAGGAAAGGTGACACTCCGGGTCGAGGTCGGTGGCGCATCCGTTGTGACGAACTTCTTGGTGGTCGACGCGCCCTCACCTTACAATGGGCAGGACCTGGCTCCACGGTCTGGAGGCAGTTCCTTCTACCCACCACCAGAAGCTGAAGTTCCCGTTGGAAGGTCGGAATGGCAGGGTGGAAATAGTTACAGTCCGAGGATATCAGCAGACGGCCAAGCAGTGTCTAATGGCCGTAGTGTCCAGGGAACGAGAACCCAAGGAGGTCAACATGGCCGAGATGGAGAAAAAGCTAGAGGAGGTCTGGCAGGATCCCGAGACGAAGAGCGTGGAGGACCTGACCGAAATCAGAATCGACTCAAACGATCCAGAACTGTTCTTCCTGCTCGGCAGCCAGCTCGAGGAGCTAGAAAAGTCCGAGCTGGTCCAATTCCTGGTGCAGAACAAAGATGCTTTCGCCTGGACCCCCCACGAGATGCCCGGCATTGATCCTGAGGTAATGTGTCATAAACTGAATGTGGATCATAACCATAAACAGATTATGCAGAGAGCCCGCAGGACTGGTGTGCCGCAAACCGAGGCCGTGGTCGAGGAGGTTGACAAATTGCTCGAGGCTGGAGTGATCAGAGAGGTCCAGTACCCGACTTGGCTAGCCAATACGGTGGTCGTCAAGAAAAAGACTGGCAAGTGGAGGGTGTGCGTCGACTTCACCGACCTCAATAAAGCTTGCCCTAAGGACAGCTTCCCTCTCCTGAAGATCGACCAGATGATTGATGCCATTGCCGGACACGACAGGATGAGTTTCCTTGACGCGTACCGCGGCTACCATCAGATACCGCTGTATGGGCCAGACGAAGAGAAGACAGCCTTTATAACGCCCAGGGGCACCTACTGTTACAAGGTGATGCCGTTTGGACTGAAGAACGCAGAAGCCACCTACCAGCGCCTTGTCACCAGAATGTTCCAGGATCAGCTCGGCAAGACCGTCGAGGTCTACATCGATGATATGGTAGTCAAGTCCAAGCAGGCGCAGGGCACTTTGCAAGGCCTGGCTCAAGTTTTTGATATATTGAAGAGGTTCAAGCTCAAGCTCAATGCCTCCAAGTCATCCTTCGGTGTCGGTTCCGGCAAGTTCTTGAGAAGCTTGGTCACACGCAGAGGGATCGAGGCGAATCCAGACCAGATCTCGGCAATCCTCAGAGTACAGAGGCCCACTTCGACAAAGGATGTCCAAAAGCTTACCGGGATGGCAGCCCCACTAAATCGCTTCATCAGCAGATCCTCAGATAAGTGCCAGCTTTTCTTTCAGCTTCTTAGAAAGAATTTAAAATTTCAATGGACTTCGGAATGTGACCAGGCCTTGCAGGAACTCAAGGCCTATCTTTCTTCACCCCCTCTACTCTCAACTCCTGTTCACGGAGAATTTTTGTACTTGTATCTGGCGGTCTCGGATCATGCGGTGAGCTCGATCCTCGTCTGAGAAGAGGACAGGCTCGAAAAGCCAATTTATTATACGAGCAATACCCTCATCGATGCCAAGACCAGATATTTACCACTAGAGAAGCTCTCGCTGGCACTCGTCAGTGCCTCGCGGAAGCTCTCTCATTACTTCCAAACACACACTATTGTAGTTGTTATAGAACATCCACTTAAGTCTGTTTTCAAAAAAACTGACTTTTCAGGAAGAATCTCCAGATGGGCTGTCGAACTGGGGCAGTACGAGATTCAGTATCAGCCTAGGACAGCAATCAAGGCCCAAGTACTGGCAGATTTCCTCGTCGAGTTCTCTTCGAGCTCGGCACCAATCCAGCACGGCACCGAACTGGGGGGCAGGGGGCATGAGGCGCCCACGGGCTCGGAGCAATCACAAGGACAAGCCCTCACCCCGGTTTGGAGAGTCTTCGTTGACGGGTCCTCCACCTCGAGAAGAGCCAGTGCAGGAGTTGTCCTCCAATCTCCGAAAGGGCTGGTCATCGAGCAGGCTCTAACCCTGAATTTCAAGGCGTCGAACAATGAAGCTGAGTACGAAGCCTTATTAGCCGAACTGAACAGCGCCAAAATCCTCGAAGCTCAACAGCTGGTGGTCTTCAGTGATTCACAGCTGGTGGCGAACCTGCTGACTGGAGACTATCAAGCTCGCGACGACAGGATGGCCGCATATTTAGCCCTGGCGAAGAAGATGCTCTCTCAGTTCCAGACGGCCGAAATCAAACATATAGGCATAGAATCAAACTCTCACGCAGATGCCCTTGCAAACTTGGCATCTGCTGTCGAAGCAGGAAGAAATAGAAACATCGAAGTGGGATCGTTGGCCGCGCCCAACATCGAGCTCCATCCACCTCGGGAAGTGTCGTGTCTTGATCTCGGCCCGAGTTGGATGGACCCCATCATAGCCTACCTCAAGGACGACAAGCTTCCCGAGTACAGTGGCGAAGCTCATCGAGTCAGACTTAAAGCAGCCCGGTTCTGGTTGTCTCCCGAAGCCAAGCTCTACAAGAAGTCGTTCACAGGCCCGTACCTCCAATGTGCTCATCCAAGCAAAGTCGAAGACTTCCTCTATGAAATACATGAAGGGATCTGTAGGAGCCACATTGGGGGGAGATCCCTGGCATACCGGGCCATCAGCCAGGGGTACTGGTGGCCATATATGCAGAAAGATGCGCAAGTGTACGCCAGGAAGTGCGAGAAGTGTCAAAAATTCTCCCACCCTCTCCATCAGCCAGCGCAAGACCTTAGTCCGCCCAGTGGGGGCTCGACATTGTGGGACCGCTTCACCGAGCTCCAGGGAACAGGAGATGGCTAATTGTGGCTACTGACTACTTCACCAAATGGATCGAGGCGGAGCCGTTGTCTTCCATCACAGAGCAGGATTCCAAGAACTTTGTCTGGAAAAACATTGTCACGAGGTTCGGCACTCCTAGAACTTTGATCTCGGACAACGGGACCCAGTTCGACTCCAACCTCTTCAAAAGCTTCTGCCAGGAGCTCGGCATCCGCAATCACTATTCCACCCCGGCCTACCCATAGAGTAATGGCCTAGCAGAAATTTCTAATAAGGTGGTGCTTGACGGACTGAAGAAGCTACTCGACAGAGCCAAGGGGAGGTGGGTGGAAGAACTTCCGAGCGTCCTGTGGGCCTACAGAAAAACTCCGAAGCGTTCCACCTCGGCAACTCCTTTTTCCTTAGCTTATGGAATGTAGGTTGTCATTCCCTTGGAAATTGACCTTCCTACTCTGAGGTCCGAACTCTTCGAGCAGGGCAGGAACGACTCACATCTAGCTTTGGAACTGGACTTGGCCGATGAGCGAAGGGAAGCAGTTGCAATCCAGTTGTCCGCCTATCAGCAACAGCTGGCCAGAGGGTATAATCAGAAGGTTAGAGAAAGAAGATTCTCAGTGGGCGAGTTGATTCTCAAGAAGACACTCCCAAATGATAGAGACCCCAACCAGGGCAAGCTGGCCCCGAATTGGCACGGAACCTTCAAGGTAATCTCCACTGCCGGACAATCGGCCTACCGACTCGAAGACATGGCAGCCAGACAGCTACCTCGGCCGTGGAATGCGTCGTATCTCAAGAAATTCTATTTTTGAAACTTGTACCCTGTACTTAGAAGATTTCAATGAGAGAGAGTTTCCTATTCAGAGAACGGAGCATCCTTTATCAGCGGTTCGGCTACGGCCCATGATGAGATCGCCTCGGGTCGGCTACGTGCCACCCGGGCGTGAAGCCATTACGGCCATGATGAGATCGCCTCGGGTCTGCTACGTGCCACCCGGGCGTGAAGCCATTACGGCCATGATGAGATCGCCTCGGGTCGGCTACGTGCCACCCGGGCATGAAGCCATTACGGCCATGATGAGATCGCCTCGAGTCGGCTACGTGCCAACCGGGCGTGAAGCCATTACGGCCGTCGACAAATCTGCTTGCGAGACAAGTCGAGTTCCACCTCGGCAGTAAACCGTTTCGGCCATCTTGGCCCGTCTAAGGCCACCAACCTGTCTAACGGACCTGTTTCGGCTAGCAGAAGGGTCGATGCATGACCTTCTCCTCGGGACAATATCAAAAGGCTAAGGCGCTCCAGAAGTCATCCCTAAATGTGTGACTAACCTATTACAGGATCTGTTGTGTATCAGCCTTATTGTTCCGCATGGATTCCTAATTTGGGAACCCCCCCCCCCCCAACCCAATCTGGGGCGCACTGAGACGAGCCCTAACACTTAGACAAAAAAAAAAAAAAAAGGAAGAGGGGCAAACAATAACACATTACAATCACTCCATTGCACAAAGACTGTTTGAAAAGAAGGCTCTGTTTCATTGACCTGTTCAAGATGAAGCTTTTTACAGACCAAACCATTGCAAAAACAAACAGTTACAAAAAGATACATAAAACAAAAAAAGGAGAAAAGTCTCAACAGAAAAAGCTGGTGGGTCTAATCAGCACCGGCGTCAACTCCTCCGGACAGAGGGACCTCGACCGTTGCAGGGACAAAGTCGGGGGTGGCAGTAACAACCTCGGTGGAGTCGATGGCTGCGGCGGCGGCGACCTCGGCAGAATCGGGGGAACTGGCAAGCTCCTGGCTTGGGAACTTGGCTGGACTTTGGTAGTTTGGGTCGTCCTTGGGGACACCCACTTTATCCAGAGCAGCCAGCCACCCTAGCTCCCTGGCCTTGTCCCGAACGGCCACTACTTGTGCTTCATATAGAGCGGTCGCTTCGGCGACCCCCTCGTCGTAGGCCGCCTTGGTCTCGGCCTCAAGCTTGGCACTGGCCTCCTCGGTCTGCTTGGCCATCTTCTTCTTATACATCTCGATTTCGGCCTTTGCAGCCTCCACCTCGGCCGTCAGACTCCGGACGGGCCCCTCCTGCTCGGCCACCTTTCTCCCCATCTCCTCCACCGTGGCCTCCAGCGCTTTCTTTTGCGCCTCCGCCTCGGCCCTTTCAGCAGCTCTTTTGGCGCTGTTCTATCGCGCCCTTTCGAGCTAGACGAGAGATCTCTGCACCAGCTGCAAGATGAACAAGACGCAATGAGAAAACATAACAAGGATAGAAGTCCATAAAAAATCAGAGTATGAGACACTTACCAGAAGCCCAGCCTGCATCGACGCCCCTGCCAGCGCAGCGTCGGCCTGCTCCCGGTGCCGGATCATGTCCCTGGGGAGAGAGCAGGCGGCAGCCAGGGCCGCCAACACCAAGGGGTTCCCCGAGACCTGATCCTCCACTGACACGGGCCTCCCGAGACCAACGAGCAAGGAGGGTCTCCAGGGAGCTGGCCCGGGCAGAGGGATGACGATGGTCCCCGGGGTATCATCAACCACGGGCTCGGTCCGAGCCCTTTTTCTCGGACCGACCTCTTCCTCCACCGTGGCCCCCTCGGATTGTTGATTGTTTTTCGGGCGAGGGGGCGGTGTGCGGGCCCTGTCAACAACCGGAGGAGAGGTGCGCTGCAGGATTCTCCTAGCACTGTCGGAGCTGTCGATTGCCAGCAGGGTCAGGTCTTTCACTAAGGGCTGACAACGGGGTGTCATCTCCTCCTTCGCTTCTTCCTCAATCACGATCGGGCGGCGAGGTCGCCTGATGAGCGGGCTCTCGCTCGACTCGGATTCGGAAGTAGAAGCCTCGGGGCCGGACGCGCGCCTGCTCACCTCGGGGACTGTGTGAGGTTGGGCCTTGGCTTCCTTTCTCTCCGGGCTCCTCGTCTGCAGCTCGGGCGCGACCTCAGCTCTCTCTGGACCGGCCTCCGACCTCTTGATATAGCCCCTGTACTTGGGCTCGTATTTCAGCAGTGCCCACGCAGCCCGGTTGGAGAAGTCAGTGCACTTGGCGACCCGGCTGTGCCAGGAATCGTTCTTTACCCAACCGGCTAGCCCGGCTTTTCTCTGCCGAACACCTGCAAGATCGGAGAAACGTCAGTTCGGGAATATGAAAGAAAGCAAAAAGATTAAGTTAGAACTAAAGAATGAAGAATTTCGTACTTGGAGCAACCCCGGGGTGGCGGGGGATGCTGTACGCTTTAACTTCCTCCTCAGGTCGAACTCCCAGTTTTCTGAGACTGAAATGAGCTCGTCCCCTGCGTACTTGCTGGAATCCTCCAGTGCCGTGACGAAAGTCCTTCGCTTCGGCTTGACGTGGAGGTAATAGGTGTCCTCCTTCGTTTTACAAAGGTCGTATACATCCTCTATGTCGCAGATGTCTAAACCTATGTGGAGGTGCTGGTTCAATGCCACAGTGCCCATGATGACCTTGAAAGCGTTCGGCATCAACTAGCAGGGAGTAAGGTTCCAGGAACAGAGGCAGGCCCGAAGCATTGGGTGCAACGGGAACCTGACCCCTCCCTCAACCACCGCTATGAGCGGGAAGGGCATCCAGCCTCCAACACAGGATCGGCGGACGTGGTCCGCGAGATCGCCCTCCCGGACGAGGACATCGCCCGGAATCTCAAAGGCAGTCCTAAAGGCTTCTATAGACTGGGGGGAGTCAACCCAGTGACTGTAAATCCCCATGGTCGATAGGAAAAGAAGAAAGGAGAAAAAGGGAAAAGGACTGGACGAAAACAGGAGAAGATGAAAGACACAAAAGACTTACTAGCACAGGAACCTAAGACAAGGACAGGCAGGGATGCTCTACGAGAAGATGAGGGCTTTACTCCAAGCGCTTAGCTCTGGTTCTTAGAGTTCTCAAAGGCGTCTGTTCGAAAGCGAAAAGTAAGAAAGGGGAAGAAAATGAAGGTGCACCTACTTATAGGGCAAGGACACCTCCCTATTAGCGTCGTTTCCGAAAATTCAAAAACGTATCTTCGAAGACCACGCGCGTGCCTCGCTCGACAGCGTGGCCAACCAGTTGGTGACGCTTGTCATCGACGGCTCGCCTCCTGTAATGATTTCAGCATGGCATTTATGGCAATTAAACCGCCCCTGGCGTGCGAGGAGAAGCTGAATGAGCGCCACGCGTCGGTTGCCGATGTCAGAACGAGAGCCTGTGGTGGTCCTTCGTAATTATAACTCCTGACCCCAAGGAGTTCGGGATCCCATGGAGTCCGAAGCTAGGGGCAATTGTGTGGGGCATCCCTTAACGCGCCAGTTAAGCAAAGAATGACGCTAACCCCCACTAAAATCCCGTCTCGGCTGAAGGCGCCTCGACACGGGGAGCCGTGGTGCAGGCCGAGACCACCATCGACACGTCCCGTCTCGGCAAGAAGCTGCATCAAGCAGGGGAGCTCACCTCGGCCACGCCCGAGGTGATGAGTTCTGCACGAGGCAGGCGTGGACGGCCACGCTTGACATCCGGACACGTGGCAGGGTTTGGGCACGTGCTGACGAGACATAAACACCATCCACTCCGTCCACTTTTACCCCATCTGATGGCTACAGCCATATCGGGGCAGGGTCCAAGAAAGGATCCGATGGGACCTCAGCTGCCAACAAGTCAAGGCAAGATCAAGCCCAATATGACTAGCATTTAATGTAGCTGGGCTGATTGAACCCTCATTTAATGCAATGTGGGCTATGATGGATCCCCATTAATTACACTATGGGCTAATGGATCCCTAGCAGTCAAATCAGAAGCCCACTAGCTGATATCTCCTAAGGCTTTCTCATATAAGGGGTTCGATGACCCAGAAAAAGTACGCATACTCTCATGCATGCAACCACACATAACTCTCTCTTCTCCGATCAAGCTACCCTGTACTAACTTAGGCATCGGAGAGCTCTGCGCCGCCCACAGCCAGGGTCCTCTGACTGTTTCTTCTCCCCTTTCAAGTCCGAAGATCCTCCAGCTCTTCCTGGTTGTTTCGATAAGTCCCTTGAGGCACCTCCCTAATCTTGTGAGTATATTTTCTACACTTACATTTATCGTTGGGACTTGGTACACATCTTTGACCTCTATGCCACAGAGATCTCGATTACATGGTGAATGGGTGCTTCCTAAATTTGTGGTTCACCTAGTGTTGACACCAAAAATGTCACTTTGTCTCTTCACACCAAAGGGCTGCGCATCAAATTTCAGGTCATTTTGACAACGTTTGACCCACTTTCGATGCTCGGGAACAAAATTAAGCCTACCGACGGCGGAGCACCCCGGGACCATGGCACCCAATTCGGGGCTTGTGGATCATCTCAAAATGACTCCAGTAGGCTCCCCGTCGAATTTCAGGTCAATCGGACATCGTTTGACCGGAAGTCAAAGCTCAGTATTTCCCTCGCGATGAAAAAAAGGCAAGCGTTTGCATGACCCCAAACAGCTTCAAAACTCAAACGAAAGCCTATGGTTGGTCTTATCTACTGATGAGGGAGTCACACGTTGAATTTTAGGTCAATCAGACATCGTTTGACCAAAAGTCAAAGCTCGGCATTTCCCTCGCGGTGAAATCAAGTCAAGCATTTGCGGGCCCCCAAACGGCTTCAAAACTCAAAAAAAAGCCTATGGTTGGTCTTGTCTACTGCTCAAGAAGCTACACGTCGAATTTCAGGCTGTTCTGACATCGTTTGACTTAGTTTCGACCCTTGACAAAAAATCGGCAGTTCTCCACGGCAAAGTCTTCGGCTTTTCCGGAAAATAGGAAACTTTGCGATCTGATTTGCACGGATTCACGTCAGGTTTTCTTGAGGGAAATCCAACCAATAAATGAGAGGAAATTCCAAGAAAAATGCAGAAGAAAACAGAAGCGAAAACGGACGAAAAACGGTGAAAGAAAAGGCGACCGGAAGGCGGCCGACCAAGGGGCACAAACCCCATGGCCCCATGGTGCATGGTCGCCGGCGACCATGGAGGTTCGGGCCGCTGGACCTCGCCCAAAAACCCCGTTTTTCGAGTTTCTTTCGCGTTCCGAGTTGATTGGCCCCTGTGATTTCTCCAAATTCTGATTTTTTTAGCATGAAATCCGTCGATCTTCGTCGACATCATGGATCCACCGCCGGAATCATGGGATCATCATCCGACGCCTCAAAATTGTCAACCGGCCGATCAAGAAAGTGCACTTTCTGCCCGACCGATCGAGAAATCGACTGGACAGATGTCACCGGCTTGTTGATATTAATCAAAATCTGAAATTGCATGGTCATCCGATGTTGATTAACATGAAGATCCATCGATGATCATCGCCAAAAGGATTCCAAAGGACGCGGCATTATGAACATTAAAACTTGTAACTCCTTCCATTATGAGCATTAATACAAATCAATGCTCATAAACCCTCCTAAATGGCTACCAAAGGCCTATAAATAGGAGGGTCATTCGAAAGGAAAAGGGGGCAGAAAAATTGATCAGAAAAATTCACAGAAAATTGGCTGAAGATCCGAAGTCTCTGAAAATCCAAACACTTTGCGAAAAAGCTCTGCTGCAGCGAAAACACTACAAGGTGATTGAAGCCCCTTGGGGGGGCCATTCCCCCCAAGGTTCCTCTCTCCCCCGATCCAACATGGCTAGACGTGGCTTTTCAGCCCGTCTACTCTCTTTTTTATTGGATATAGGACCTTCCCTTGGTCTTTATCCTCTAAAAAACTGAGGCTTGAGCCAAGCCAAAGAATCAAAGCACTATGTTCTCATCTGAAGGACGATGGCGGAGCTCATACATGACTCGCGACCGTCGATTTGAACGAGCCCTCCCACAATCGCATGAGAAGTCAGATTCCTTTTTCTTACTTTTCTGTTGTAAATTGTATTTTTTTTTAAGAGACAAAAAAACACAATTCTTGTCTATTCATTTTGATGAGATTTGTAAATCGCCTTTTACGGCATCAAATCACCTTTTACGGCAAAATCGCCTTCAACGGCACCAAACCGCCTTCTACGGCACAAAAATGCCTTTCACGGCAAACAAATGAAAAACGCCTTTCACAGCATTCAAAAATTGTCTCTTTCATTAAAGTATATTTGCAATGGAAAACTAGAAAAAAGTTTCATTTCCCTTTTTACTTGTGAAGGTGGATCTCCGGATCACCATTTCTAAATTCCAAGTACAAAAGAGAAATTGGCATACCCGTACAAAAAAAACTGATGCCCGCTTTTCCTTTCTTTCCCTCCACCGTACCCAATCAGCCCCGGGGCGGAGGCAGTTTTGGAAAAAGAGAAAAGCCGGGACCATCAAGCTGGCACACCCGGTGGGACTCTGTTCATTTGAGAACAGAATGCTTGGATTCTTTGGCTCCTTTTTAGTTGGTGGCTTATGTTGGATCTTGCATCTAAAAAAAAAAAACACATGAGATGGGATTCTTGGAAATTTCTTCTTTTGAGTTTATTTCCAAGTCTTTCTTGTTTCTAAAAAAAAATTCTCAAAAAGAAACAAAATCTGATTTATAAAATTTTCAGATTTTCCTCTTTTGGATTCACAGTTGAGAAACTTTGGTTTCTTCCTTTTCGGATTTTCGAGCTCGCAGAAATGTTGAGCTCATTTTCGGAATGGAACACCATTTGCTCTCTTCTATGAATCCACAAAAAAAAAATCTGAAAAAAAAAAACTTCAGATTTCTCCCTTTTGGGTTAAGTTGAGAAACTTTGGCTTCTTCCTTTTCGGACTTCGAGATCGCAGGAATGTTGAACTCATTTTCGGAATGGAACACCATTCGCTCTCTTCTATAAATCTATAAAAAAAAAATCTTTCAAAAAAAAAAAAAGGAACCACTAAGGTTGCACCAATTGTGTTCTTTGACCAAAGTGGATTTAAGAAAAGCCTTGTTCAGAGTGTGGAGACAGCTAGACTGTTCTAGGCAAGGGTCCTCCAAACGGGTTCATTAAGTAATCCTACCCTTACCTGGGGGCTGATTTATCAACTGAGGTTTCATAAGATCGAATTGGAGATCTATGTGAGTTCTTAAAAAAAATCCTCAAAAAAAATCTCTAAAAAAAAAGAACAAAAAAAAAACTTCCATCACTTTTGGATTCACACTTTCAGGATTTCGAGCTCGCAGAAAATGTTGAGCTCATTCTCGGAATGGAACACCATTTGCTCTCTTCTATGAGTCCAATCTTGACCTATCAAAAATCCCATCTCGTGTCCTTTCTAAGGATGCAATTTGCAACATTTGTGCCTAGCAGTGCTAGTACGCCCTTTCAGGTCTACTGTATTCGTAACCGACACATTTGTATCTCAACCTTATATTATTTTACCTTGAGTGAGCTTTGCTTCTCGGTAATTTGAATTAAGGTTCACAATTGCTTCTAGCAGTCACTGGGACGCTCATTCTGAGCTGACCCTACCTCCGTTTAGAACAAATTGTGCCCTCTATGGCTTTTCTGCCTTCCTCATGTTGCTTGGGCTGGGCCATGTCCCCTCGGGCGACTTGAAGAGGCAAAACCATAGTATTTTCCATTTATGATCACCATATTCTTATGATTATTAATGGATATGGTCTTGTTTCAGAAGTTTTCCAAAAAACTAACAATGGCAGCTTCATTAACCATCACCTTTGATGAGAACAAGTACCAGCTCATGCTCCAAGACAAACAAACCAAGCGCACTTACAAGCGCCCTGCCAGCTGCCGAAGCATCATTTCCCTCGGCAACTCAGAAGACACCGGGTCAAACTCTACTCCCCGGACCATTGTCTTCGGGTCATTGGGACCATTCCCACTACCCGCAGAAGAAACCACACCTGCCAAAAAGCAGAGAACCGCCCCTCAACGTATAACTACAGTGATACCAAGGGCGACCATCAGAAAACCTGAAGCCCGTGGTAACCCCACGAAGCCTCAACCTACAACAAACCAGGTCTGCTCAAAGACTTGGTCCCCAAGACCTTCACCCAAACAGCGAAGGTCACAAACATCAACAAAGCCAGCATACCCGGCCCCTCTCAAGGAGAACCGGTTCTACCCTCTTGCTTACATGAAAGAGGAGAAAGCTACCCTCCGCCAAACAAAACCAACTCAGCATGAGCCGGCTTGCTCCTACAAGCCCAAAATCAAGTCATGCATCATCAGGCCTCCGCAAGAACCTGCCAAGGCCTACATTCCTGCGAGTCGACCCTTCCTCTCAACAGGAGCCGAACTCGCAAAATTCAAAGCTTCGCTTCTGCAGGCAAAGGACCGCGTCCAGATCCTGTCCCTGCCAGTCTTCAAAGAAGACAAGCTCGGCTGCTGCGCACCAGGGACTACGTCCTTCATTGCCAGAGCACAGCCGGAGCTAACTGAAGCTCAAATCACTCGTCGTATGCGCCGCCGCACGGCATATCGACAAAAGATACTAGAGAAGCAAAGAACCCAGGATTCTGCACTTCAGGTCTCCCAAAAATGGGTCGAAAACGAAAGACCCGACCAAGTTGTTGTTGTTCATATGGTTGGCAAAACCAAAAGACACCAGAAGTCAGCAACTAAAATCCATGTCAGACGTCCGGTGACTCGCAGCGTCTCCCGGACACGAAGACATAAAGAAAACTCTCCCGCTCCTTCAAGCCAAGGACATCGGAATAATCACTCTTCGAGCTCTTCATCAAAAAGAATGAGCTCTAGCTCAGTCACCAAGACAATATCTTCAATCAACTCTCGAGGAATGAACGTCTTGGTCACAAATGCTGAGCAACCTCTGCCACATGATGACGTAGATGCACGCATCCAGCAGCTGGAACAAGGACAACAAAGAATAGAGGCCTTAATGGAAAATCTCCTTCTCACTATCCAACGTCTGCCAAACAATGAAGCTCCTCCGAGCCATCAAGGCGACAAGGAAAATGCGGAAAACAGTGAGTCACGCGCCTTTACCAAAAAGGACGTTGACGATATCCTCGCCAAAGCAAAAGAAGAGGATACACTAAAGGAGCATGGGATCAAACCACCATATCCCTTGTGGATGGACTCGGTCCCGTTCCCTACAAAATTCAAGCAACCTACTCTCCAAGCATATACGGGGAAAGGTTCATCCAGACAGCACGTCATCCATTTCAAGATCTTGACGGGAGCTATTGCGGATCAAGATGCCCTCAAAATCCGCCTCTTTGCAAGTACCCTAAAAGGTACGGCCTTTGATTGGTACTCCACTCTGCCGGGGGACTCTATTCAAAATTTGGGTCATGCTGGAGACACGCTTCCTAACCCACTTCAAAGGTGAGGATCATCCTGTTACTATGGCTCAGCTCTGCAGCCTAAAACAGGGAGAGAATGAGTCAACATATGACTTCATTCACAAGTGGAAGGCAATGGCATACAAATGTTCCGATATACTGCCACAAGCGTCACTGGTCGACATCTGCCGAAACAACATGAGAGCAAGAATCCGCTCCATGATCATAGGCAACAAATCAAAGAACCTGGGAGAACTCCTGGAAGCAGCTATGGAAGCTGAAACGGTGATCAAAGACCTCAACAGTCAGAAATCATCAAAGAAAGAGCCGACTGCCATTGCAACCTTAAAACCAAAGAAAAAGGAGGTTCTCAATGTGCAAACCAAGTCAGCTCCTCAGCAGCCAAAGAAAGCTGAAAATAAAGTTGCAGGTAAAAAGCCTGAACTCTCTGATGCCTTCAAAGAACGAGTAGAGAAGAAATACCCGTTCGATGAAAATGTTGAAGAAATCTTTGGGGCACTTCTCGCAAACGGTAAACTCACCTTGCCTGACCCCAAAAGACCAGGAGATGTTGGCAAAACCAACGATCCTAGGTACTGTCCATACCATCAGATGGTCTCGCATCCTCTCAATCAATGCTTTGTTGTGAGAGAGAAGATAAATGAGATGTGGAAAAACGGAGTCATTACCTTCGACAAGAACTATGGGTCTGCCTTCGTCAACATGGTGTCGTGTGGACAAAAACAAAAATCACCAAAAGAGAAGATCACTACTTCCTTCAAAGTGATAAAGATGACCCAAACGTCCCAAGAGTTGGTTCCATATCCAACATCAGACGGACAGCCCATATGGGTACACCCCGATATCCTGGAAGATGAAAATTGGGAGGTCGTCAAAACAAAGCCAACCGCTCGACAGCGAAGGCAAGCCAGGAGACAACTCCGCAAGCTCAAACAGCAAGAGAAAGCTCCGAAAAAACAAGAAGTCACTGAAAAGGCAGAGACCTCCTCTACCGCTTCACTGGGGACAACAGAAGAGTCATCTCCTAAGACTTCAAAGGCGGCAAGAAAATTCACTCTTGGTGATTTCATGCCACCACACCTCAAAGATGAAACTATGCAAAGGGCATCATACTCTTGCAACTCGGTGGTCGGATTCCCCATGGATGGATACGAGTCCAGTGACACCGCTAGTGACATTGATGAATGGGAGGAATCCGTCAAAACAGGAGAATATCTCTCCGACGAGGAATGGATCCCTGAATCTCATCTTATGCCAGTAATCTGGTATAACCCATTACAACCGCAAGGATCCTGGTCTGATGATGAAGAAGACCAAGAGGTTGTTCAAGAAAACACTCCAGTGGAACCCAGCCATGTTGAACCACAAGGAGCAGACGAAGAAGAAGAATTGGCTCCCGTGCCTGATCTCGATGAATACGCAAGGATCTTGAAGCACCTTGCTATAGAACAAGAACAAGGTCGCATCAATCAGCTTCGTCACAACCCAGCACCGGAAGTTCCTGAAAATCTACAGGAATCTCCTCCGGTAACCCCGGAAAACGAAGAAAGCTGTTGGATCGATGATCCTCCTACATCTGAAGACGAATCTGATTCCCAACAGTTCATCTTGGAGGCATCTTCCGTTAAAGTTACTTGCAATGCAATAACTCAGGATGATAATTCCTCACCTTCTCAGGCTTCGTCTCCTGGAACAGTGACATCGGAACTCAAACCTCTTCCGACTGATCACCTTGAAGAAATTCCAGCCGGTGAAATCTTCTTCAGAGAAAATCCGGTCAATTGGTCCCAAATGCACGATCTCATCGGTGATGTCTGGACCGAAAAAATATTCGATAAAAAAGGAAAGTTGCTGGATGTTGTTCAGAACTTGCTCCCGGAAAATGCTCCATGCAACACAATTACTGAAGATGGCAATGCTGACACAGAGACATCTTCAGCAAATGAGAAGGAACAACCCCTCGATCTCGAGGGTGATCTTCCAAACAAAGACCCTTCTCCAGAAGCTCTTGAAGTTGGTAGAGGTACCCGTTCTGGCCTGGATTACCACAAAAACTACAACCAACCTTCCGCTTCTTATGTAAATCCTTCGAGAAAACAGGCTGTAAACGCCTTTAGTGCCAAGAATAATGAAAATGCAGGCACCAAGGAGGCTTTCAAGTACGACTTGATTCAGCACTACAAACACATACCTGCATGTCTGCACATCTAAACTTATTACGAATGTCACCACAGACTCGTGATAGTCTCATTTCAGAACTACAAATGCTTGATGCGGATGTCGACAAACATGCCCCACAAGTCCTACAAATTGAAATGGACTATAGGGTCAAAAAATCAAAAACTCCCTCAAAAGGAGAAAAGAAGAAAACTGAGGGATCCTGCAGCGAATGCCTCTGGGTTCAAAAAGCAGCAAGTGCAACCATCGCTTTCACCAAGGAAGACCTCCTGTTAGGCGAGACAAAGCACAATCGACCCTGTACTTCACCGGGTACATCAAAGAGGTTCCAGCACGCAGAATCCAGATCGATCCAGGTTCTGCACTCAACCTCATCTCTACTTCGACACTCGAAGAACTGGGCATTCCGCCTAGCAAGCTGAGCCACACGTCTGTGTCCATCTTTGGATATGATGGCAGCGCTCAAAGGTCGATCGGCAAAATCATATTCAAGTTGCAAATCGGTGATCTTATCTCCGAGGTCACTGTCTATGCAATAAAGACCCCTTCATGCTATAACATCCTTCTCGGACGCCTCTGGATACACGAGAATGGTGTTGTCCCTTCGACTTTACATCAGTGCATCAAGTTCGTTGGCAATGACGGCTTGATACATCGAGTGTTTGCAGACAAAAAGCCCTTCAAAAGCAAAAAAGTCTATTTCGCAGATGCTCAGATGTACAAAGATGAAAAAGAAGAAAGAGAGGAAAAAACAGCACCCTTTGCCGAAAATCTCCAGAAAGACAAAGGCAAGGCTCCTCAGCAATCACCGGAAGAAAACAAACCCTCTATCAAAACTGAAGAGAATAATCAATCTCCTGTCATGGTCTCCCTCAAGTCTTCAAAGCCTCTGGTGATCACCACCAAAGCAAAGAAGACAAAACAAAAGGCTGGGGGCAAGTTTGTTGTCTCCTTCGTGTCTATCTTGCAAGACACGGATTCGGACTCAGAGCCAGAAGACTACACATCGTCAAGCCAAGCTGATGATCAACAAGTTCAGCCCGCTCTCACTCCGATGGAGACAACCGTTGACATAGAAGATCCGGCATCTGCTTCCTTCATTGTTCCAGCAACATCAGCAGAAGAAAAACCAATCTTCTTCCATAAATCGGGAGTTTCTTCATCAAATTCTTCGCTTGAACCTTTCCAAAATGAAGGTATGCCTCAACTATCCCTGTATAGTCCAATGGCACAAGCTATCAAGAAGAAAATGGGCTACGACGCTCAGAACCCAATCGGTTTGGGAGGTGGCCGTGGTATTATCACGCCATTGGAACCAACCCAGACCAAAAGTCAACTGGAAGGTTGGAAACCCCACCGCCACATAGAAAAGTCTTCACATGGGTTGGGGTATGATCCTGACGCTCCATTGAGACAGTTGACACAAAGGCTGCAAAGTCGTCTTGCAGACCAAGCCTCAACATCTCATATTAATAAAGACATCGATCTCCCCGGATATCTCTTTGAAGAGTCACCCGTCGAAGATTCAGGAAGCTCACCCGATTGGTATGATTTCTCGGATGATGAAGAGGAATTGACCGATGATACGGATACACGATTTTCTAGCCCAGAAGAATCATCATCTCCAAAAGAAGTGCCCTACTTTGACCTAGTTTCAACAGGTGATTGGGACCATCTCATAGCAAATCTTGAGAAAATTACCAATCAAAAAGACCCATGGACAAAAGCAGAGCCGTGGTCTGTAGATACCTTTGGAACTCCAGAAGGCTTTGTTGGGCTGGAAGCCTCCGAAAATATTGTGGAGGAACCACCTTCAAACCTTCCAACTGAAGATTCTGTTCAAAAGATAGACTTGGGAACACCTGATAACTTACGTCCTGTATTCATAAGCAAGAATATAAAGGATGATGAGTTACCCGAGTATATCGCGTTTCTTCATGAGTTCGTTCATTGTTTTGCGTGGTCTTACGCTGAGATGCCTGGCTTAGACCCCAAAATAGAAGTCCACAAACTCAATCTTCAAAAAGATATCAAGCCTGTCAAACAAGGCCAAAGAAGGTTCCGTCCTGACGTGATGGACAAAATTGAACAAGAAGTTCAAAAACTCAAAAGCTTTGGCTTCATCCGTGAGGAACAGCACCCTGAATGGTTGGCCAACATTGTCCCCGTGACAAAGAAAAATGGGCAAATCAGGGTCTGCATTGATTACAGAGACCTGAACAATGCATGCCCAAAAGATGAATTCTCGCTCCCTATACCGGAGGTGATGATCGACAACACCTGCGGATTCGAGCGAATGACATTCATGGATGGCTTCTCTAGCTAAAATCAGATAAAGTTGCATCCTGAAGATGAAAAGCACACATCATTTCGGACCCCATTTGGCGTGTATTGCTACACGGTCATGCCATTTGGTCTGAAAAACGCCGGAGCGACATATCAGAGGGCTATGATGAAGATATTCCAAGATATGCAGCACAGGACGGTCAAATGTTATGTCGACGACCTCGCAGTCAAAAGAAAAAGAAAATAAGACCATCTCAAAGATCTTCGAGAAGTCTTCCTCCGACTTCGCAAAGACAAACTGCGAATGAATCCCCTCAAATGCTTCTTCGGTGTTTCATCGGGTAAGTTTTTCGGATTCATAGTACGGAAAGCTGGCATAGAGCTTGACCCCACCAAAGTCAAGGCTATCCTAAAAATGCCATCTCCAAGAACCCTAAGACAATTAAAAGGGCTCCAAGGAAGATTGGCATACGTTCGACGGTTCATCTCCAACATATCAGGGAAGTGCCGTCCATTCTCTCGGTTAATGAAGAAAGGTGTCGATTTTGTCTGGGATGCTGAATGTGAAGCCGCGTTCCAGGACATCAAGTCATACCTGACTAAACCTCCAGTGTTGGCTGCCCCCACAACTGGAAAATCATTCCTCTTGTACACAAGAGCCCTTGACTGTTCTTTAGGCGCTCTACTAGCACAAAAGAATGACGAGGGAAAAGAAGCTGCTCTATATTACCTTAGCCGCATGTTGATAGATGCAGAGCATCGCTACTCTCCAGTCGAAAAAGAATGCTTGGCAGTGATGTTCGCCGTACAAAAACTGCGTCACTACCTGCTATCCAACACAGTGTACCTGATTTCGAGGATCAACCTCCTAAAGGTCCTTATCACAAAAGCAAGTTCTCTCAATGCCCGACTGGCAAAATGGTCCATCCTCCTGTCACAATTTGACATTAGGTATATACCACAAAAAGCAATCAAAGGCTAAGCTCTAGCAGACTTCCTCGCGGAGCATCCATTGCCTAAAGATTCTCCACTCAGGGATGACCTCCCAGACGAACCGGTCTACAGTGTGGAGACTTCCTTATCAAATGCTTCCTGGCACATGTACTTCGATGGCGCAACCAGGACAAATGAAAAGGGAAATCAAATATCGGGAATTGGCATTCTCTTTGTTAGTCCCGACAAAAACATGATTCCACACGCATTCTCGCTACTGGAACCATGTTCAAACAATGCAGCTTAGTACCAAGCCCTCATCGTAGGATTGGAGCTCGCCCTTGAATCCGGCATCACTACGCTGGACGCTTTTGGAGACTCTCAACTGATCGTCAACCAGATGAATCAGAAATTTGAAGTCAGGAAGCCTGATCTGTTGCCTTACTACAACAAGGCGCAATCGCTTCGACAAAAGTTCGACATCTGTCACATCACCCACATCCTTAGAGGTGAAAATATTCGTGCAGATGCCCTGGCTGGACTTGTTGCGTCTATGGCAATCCAAGAAGGGGAAAACATGCAAGTTACAGTGTGTCAAAAAAGGATTCTCCATCCTCTCAACACACATCAAGCAGTTGTTGAATGCCACCAAGTGGTTGGAAGTCGGATCTCCGTCCTTAAACCTCTAATCGGCGACTGGAGGGATCCGTTCATTGATTACATCATGTTCAGAATCCTACCTGAGGATCCAAAAGAGCGGGTAAGCATCCAAAGGCGAACCCCAAACTTTCATTTGGATATTCCTTCAAAAATGCTTTATAGGAAATCCTACAATGGAGTACTTCTACGCTGCTTGTCACAACAAGAGGCTGAGGAAACACTCAAAGAAGTACATGCTGGTCTTTGTGGAGCCCATCAGGCTGGGCCTAAGCTCTACGATCAGATAAAAAGGTTAGGTTATTATTGGCCTACCATGGTGGCTGATGCAATGCAATTTGCTAAGCGCTGCCAACAATGCCAAGTTCATGGAGATTATGTCCACATGCCTCCGGAATGGCTACATCCTACAGCAATCTCATGGCCTTTTGAAGCCTGGGGTATGGACATCATAGGTCCTATCTCTCCCCCATCAAGCAAAGGTCATCGCTTCATTTTCGCTGCTACGGATTATTTCTCCAAGTGGTCAGAAGCATTTTCGCTCAAAGAAATGAAGACCTCGTCAGTCCTTCAATTCTTGCGCACTAATATAATTTGTCGCTTCGGCATACCTAAAAGATTCGTCCATGATAACGGACCACAGTTCCGCGATTACCGATTCTACAGGTTCTGCGACAAATACAAAATCCAAAGTTGTCCTTCAACTCCGTACAATCCAGCAGCCAATGGACTAGCAGAGGCTTTCAACAAAACGCTCTGCAAAATCCCCAAGAAAATGGTCTCTAATCACAAAAGAGATTGGGGTGACAAACTGCCTGAAGCTTTGTGGGCCTATCGAACCACCATTCGAGGACCAACCCATAGCACACCATTCTCCTTGGTCTATGGATGCGAAGCTGTTGTCCCTTTGGAAGTTCAAATTCCTTCCTTAAGGGTATCTCTGCAAAATGACATGACGCAAGAAAGTAATGTCAAATTGAGACTCCAAGAGCTGGATAACCTCGATGAGAGACGGCTCGAAGCTCTACAAAGCATTAAACTCTACCAAGCACGCATGGCAGGATCTTTTGACAAGAAGGTCAGGCAACGCGCCTACAAAAAGGGAGACTTGGTTCTTACAGTAAAAAGACCAATGGTTTTTGCCAACAAATCCAAAGGCAAATTTGAACCAAAATGGGAGGGACCTTTCGTCATCGACAAAGTCTTCTCCAACGGCGCATACGCTCTTCTAAACATGGAAGGTGACAGATGTATGCTGCCCATCAATGGGAAGTTCTTGAAGCGGTACTACCCTTGAAGGCTTCTTCCATCGGGTCAGAGCGACACCTGCACGGCCAAAGCCTATTCCTAGGTATCTGCTCGTCAAACCCACTCCTTTTGGAATTTTCATCCTCTTATTGAAATTTCTATAAAAAAAAACCCTCAAAACAATGTCTCTTTCATCGTTTCATTGTTCACAAAAAAAAAAAAAAACAAATCCAAAAATCCATGTTTAGGAGCCACTTCCCAAACTTGACCAAAATTTTCGATCCTTGAACCCAAAATTCATGGTTTGAAACAAAATCAGGACCTAGGGATTTCAGCCCTAGTCCACCCCGACTTTTACCACCAAAATGGTTTTGAGTCAAAATTTACGACCCTCGTGTCTTTAAACAAAAAATGATTTTTCAAAAACCGCAGGGAAGCGACGTTCAGTCGATACTTGCAAAACCCAAAATCGGAAGGATGCGAACCCCATTCGATACTTCCAAAACCCCAAAATTTCAAAAATCGTGGAGAGGCAACGTTCCAGTTGATATCCACAACCCAAATTTCAAAACAAACAAAAATCAAAACAAAGGTTCGAGAAAACCTCAAACTTCAAAAATCATGGGGAAGCGACATTCCATCAATACCCACAAAACAAAATTTTTGAAGACAAAAGCAGGGAAGCGACGCTTAGTCGATACTTGCACCCAAATCCGCGAGGAGGCGACATTCCATCGATACTCGCAACCGAATGAGCAAGGAGGCGACATTCCATCGATACTTGCAATACCATTCAGCAGGGAGGCGACTTTTAGTCGATACTTGCATTTTTGAAAACCAAAAACCTAGCTTTCACGCCAAAAAAAACCGGCTTCCATGCCAAAAATCCGGCTTTCAAGCCAAAAAACCAAAAACCTAGCTTTCACACCAAAAAACTCGGCTTTTATTCCAGAAATCAAAATTCGGCTTCCATGCCAACAAAACAAAACTCGGTTTTCAAAAAAAAAAAAAAATTTGGCTTTCATGCTAAAAACAAAAAATCTGGCTTTCATGCCAAAAAGAAATTTCGGCTTTCATGCCAAAAACAAAATCTGGTTCTTACACCAAAAACAAAACCGGCTCTCATGCCACAAACCAAATCTTGGCTCTCATGCCACAAAAAATCTTTGGCTCCTATGCCATCTCAAACTCGGCTTTCATGCCATTTTTAAAAAAAAAAATCAGCTTCTACGCCACAAAAACCGGCTTTCATGCCACCCCAAAAAATCGGCTTTCATGTCACCTCAAAATTCGGCTTTCATGCCATCTCAAAAAAATTTGGCTCTCATGCCATCCCAAAATTTGGTTTTCACGCCACCAAAATCGGCTTTCATGCTACCTCAAAATTTCGGCTTCCACGCCATCCAAAATTTTGGCTCTCATGCCATAAACCCAAAAATCGGCTTTCATGCCACCTAAAAATTTCGGCTTCCACGCCATCCAAAATTTTGGCTCTCATGCCATAAACCCAAATTTCGGCTTTCATGCCATCTCGAAATTCGGCTTTCAAACCACACAAAAAAAAAAACCCTGGCTTTTGCCGCAAAATCTGGCTTTCATGCCAAAACAACCCTTTTGACAAAAGATTTTCACAAAATGATAACCTTTTGATCAAAATTTTCAAACAAATATTCTCATCCAACCTTTGCTTATTTTCATCAAAAAGAATTAAAGTAAAAGGTACACAGAGTACGAAAAATGTTTTACATAGAGGTACAAAAAAAAAACGAAGAGAGAAAAGAAGAAAAGAGTTTGTTATAAATCAAGAGCTCAGTCTAGCATGGTCTTCAACCAAAGATCCAGCTCCTCAAGCAGACTCTTGGCCTTAGCCTCTAAAGCTTTCAGGTCGCGCTTCTTCAAGATCTTGCCATAAAATACGACAGAACGTCGCGACCCATCTTCGGCACGAGGAAGCTCTTCCCAGAGATTTTGCCACTGCTCATACTCCTGAGTCTTTCTCTGAAGGCTGCTACCGACTTCTTCAACTTGGCGAATCAGAGTTCCCTCTTTAGCACGGGCTTCTACAATGGCAGTCCATTTGGCAGCACTTTGTTCTTGCAATTGCTCAAGGCGCTGCCTAGCTTCTGTGACCTCCCTATCAAGACGGCGCAGGTCCTGTGTTAGCTCGATGATAGCCAACTCGGTAACGTTCCTCTCCCGAACGAATTGCTTCCGAGCACGTGAGATCTCATCCATTTCAGACTTGATCTTACCGGATGGCTGCAAAAACGTCTCATTGAAGAAGTCACCGCTTGGGAAATTCTTGGTCTCAGTCCATTTGTCGCCTAAAGCAATGACTTCATCAACAAAGGCCTTGGCACTTGCAATGTCCAGACCGACCTCTGCACTGTCAGCAAGGATGTCCTGTACATGCTTGACCGTGCCAAAACCAGCTTCCAAATGGCCAGAAGAGAGAGTTTCAACCCATGAGCTCAGCACACTCTTCAACACCTTCTTTGCATATTGAAGGGATGGTCCGGATGGAGATTCACCACGCTCTGTTGGCTGACTGCCCATGTCAGGCCGTGGTGGAGAAGAAATCAAAAGGCTCTTTCCAATCGAAGCCACTGAAGAAGCAAATATCACTACAAAGTCCCGCCTCTGCCGTGACGGGACTGGTAGAAGAAGCCCCTACTTCTGGATCGGCTGCTGGCATCTCCTGCTCTGGCCCTGAGGAAAACGAAGGAACTTCTCCTGTTGCTTCACAACCTGCTGGCAAAAACACAAGAAAAGGTATGAATATGATCTTGTCAAAAAAAAATCAATGTCAAGATTATCACTATGAAATACCTTCTTCCATGATGGGTGGAGTACTTTCTGTCTCCATTTGCTCATCTGAGGCATTGTCAAAAGCTATATCCATAGATGGCTCGAAGTCGGAACCCTCTGGCAAGTCAGCTGACAAGAAAACAAAAATATGTGTCAGCAAATTCAAAAAAAAAAATCATCCTCATACCAGGAGATTCTAGGTCCTCCCCAGAGTCCCTCAATTTTTCTTCAGATGCCGCAACTGGATCCATCACCGCCTCATCAACAGGAACCTCGGGCATCACCAAGTTTTCATCTTCTGCAAAAGAAAGAAAACAGCAGATAAAAAAAATCCCTCATAAAAGGAAAGAAGCGGAAATAGAAAAGAAGGAGAATCATACCAACATCGGCGGTCTCTTCTTCACGACTCCTCTTCTCTGGAGGCTCATCAGCATCTCCTGATACCTCCTCAGCAATGGTAGGAGGGACTTCCAGATCAGGAGAGTCTTCGTGGCGTCTCTCAGTGCGACGTTGTCCTCTCCTCCTCTTTTTTCTACGAGCCGGTCTATTTGAAGTACCTACCTCACTGTCAAAGTCAGGACTTCCACTTGGCTCCTCACTGGACGGCCCATTCCTACCAGTGGACCCCATGGAAGCCTTCATTCGCTCTGCTTGCATACAAGTGTCGATCTCGGCTTCCTCCTCCTCGAGCTGTCTCAAGACCTCAACAGGTATCTCTTGTGCGGCTCCGGATCTGATGACATCCTGTTCCTCGAGAAAGCCTATCATATGTTTCTCTCCAGAAAGGAAGAACAAAACTTCCTCTCGACGGACGCCATCTGATCTACCAAGACCCTTCCTAGGAGATTGCTTGACATTCAGCTCCTTCTTGGAAAGCCCTCGGTACACAGCAAAGCTCTCCACGAACCACTTCATGAAGCCAGCAGTCCGGGCAACTCAGGATAGGAAATCATAGCAGTGGTGTCTTCTGCACTACAGAAGGCCCATGCGTTTCTTCCGTCCTGTAAACCTCCAAAGCGCTTCACCATGCTCGAATGCGCTCCAACAACGCCTTTAGAGAAGCCTAACTGCAACGCAAAACGCGAAGGGACATACGGCTGGATGTCAACAAAAAGATGTCTGCGGTAAACCATCGTGCCAACACGTATGTTTAAAAGCCACCTCTTCTCTGCGTTGGTCAAAGAATAGTGTCTTCCCGATCCTGCCCTGGTGGAATCACGGGAGACACCAAAATCAAAAGCCTTCTTCCGCAAATCCGGAGAAAGCTTCACTGAAGATTGACCAATCTCGACGTCCCTGAATCGTCGGATTCTCAAGCGGGCAGACAAAAGAGATTCGGAAACGGCTTTTCCCCTAGCCAACCGAATCATGAAAGGGTCATCATCATCCTGTGCGACGCCTAAACGGTGAAAGCCAGGACAGTGGTACACATACCACGAATAGAAAAAATGAGCTGAAAATACCCTGTTCATGGGGAGCCCAAGCCGGACCAAGAAAGCAGTAGCCTGCAGTTCGGTACATAAATAGGAGTAAAGAGCCGGCACCAAAGCTAGCCGCTCTCCAAACGCCTTCTGACGAGCCGGAAAAATACAATGCGGCCTGATGTGCGTCTCATCTCCTCCAGCAAAGACAGCCTCACCTAGCCAGTAAGTGAGGTACATAGCAAGATCTCTTCGCAGCGCGATGTCGGAACAAATGGCGCTTGTGCTTGCGAAGAATTCCCTCAGATTTTCTCGCATAACGGAGATCTTCTTCGAAGCCAGATTCTTCTCAGAAGATTCTCCACTGCCAAAGAAGTTGGGAGATAAAGAGCCAAAATTCTTCCAACTGCTGCACCAGACTTTCGAGCCCTCCTTCTCCTTCAAAAAATCGTAGAAGGCGACGAGCTGAAAGTACAAAAGCCTGAACTCCTCAGACCGTACCTCAAGGATGTTGTCGATTGGCATAAACTCCTCATAGAGATTGCCAAGGATGGGCAACCCGGAAATGGCACTCAACTCCTTCAAAGTAAAACCAATCTCACCATTCGTGACAACGAAAGTGTTGGTTTGTGGAAGGAAAGACTCCAGCATGGCCATAAAAGCCTCATCGGAGAAAACTACGGTTCGATGAAAAGCACGATCCGCATCGAAAATCTCGGCCTCCTTCAGAATGGCACTGCCGATCTGCAGGATATGATCAGTCCACGACTCCCAGCCTGAGTCTGCACTGAAGCGGCCACGAAGCCGAAATGGCTTTACCCAATTGCTGCCATCGCCCCTGAAAATGCCAAGGCCCACCGGTCTCAAATCGACCGATGGATGATCAAATCCTTGGTAGCCGCTGGCCGGCATCAACATGTCCAGACGGACAGGCGATTTCTCTGCATAACCAGAAGGACCGCCAATAAAAACCCCGGTCTTGACCACATTGGTCCTCTTCACCCATCTTGGAGGATCTTCTCTCTTAGAGCATGTGGGAGAAAGACTCATGATCGAAATAGTACGATCAAAAGTCGATCGAGTAGAAATGGTTCTCTCCTCACCATCAGCTGTGTAAGAGAATTGAAAGCATCTCCTTTGGTATGACGAGTCATCAGGGGCTGCATCACCAAAGAAAAAGGTAGGCTTAGGCACAACGCTCTGATCGTCCATGACCCAAGGACGATTGCTTGCCATAATCTTGTAGAACTCCTCATCCTTGAGAGCGATCAGTCGCTGTCTCATCTCATCTCGGTTGAGCGAGTCACACTCTTCCAAGTTTCTCTCCACATACTGGGCCTTCTCCCAGGCCTGCTGTACGGCCGCATTGAAAGATCTGGCAGATCGACGAGGTGCATCCGTAACGGGCTCCTTACCCTTGTTCGTTCTGGAGGAACTACCTGCAATGGAAGAAAAGGAAAGAAAATCAATCACCAAAATGACAGAATTTTGCTAAAAAAAATCCTAGCGAAATTTTGACATGGCTCCGGCGAAATTCCGAAGAAAAAGGGAAACACCCCGAAAAAAAGATTGGAAGCCTGAAGATGAGCTCAACATCACCACGAGCTCATAATCAACGAAGGATTCTCAAAGAAAGCTTGAACTCAAACATTGTTGCGAGATCAAGTTAGTCTTCTCAAATCTCCGCAAGATCGGAAAAGAGCTCAACATTGTTGTGAGCTTCAAATCCCAGAACGTGCAAAGCTCCTCAAAATCCCGCAAGACTAGGAAAGAGCTCAGCATTGTTGCGAGCTTCAAATCCCAAGACTTGCAAAAGATTTTCAAGTGTGCATCATCATGCTCCCAATCAATTTACCAAATCTCATGCATAAAAGAAAAAGAAAAAAAATCATCATGCATTAGACGCTAGGAAAACTTTGACAAAAAGTTTGACCAATTCCAACCCAACTTGGTCAAAACCACTTAAACTTTGTCTAAGTCAAAATTCATGTTGGCTTAACCTAGAGACTCTAACTTTCTATCTTGATGCATAAAAAAAAAAAAAAAAAAGTATGTGCATGAACATCTTGGATTGCATAAACCTCATTATCATGGTGAGCAAAAAAAAGTAGAGAGAGAAAACCTCATTCAAAAAAAAAAAATCTGGGCTTGCCTGCAGCCCATGGCCCACAAGCCACATGGCTGTACGGTCCAGGCCGTACAGGCCTGGTCGTACAGAAAAAAAAATGTGAAAAAAAAGGAAAACACGTGAAAAAAAAAGAAAAAAAGAAGAAAAAAAGAAGGAGAAAAGAAACTTTTTTTCTACTTTTACATGCAATTTCTTGTTGAGAAAAAAAAAACTCACTTGAAGCCATGGAGAAGAAGAAGAAGAACTTGAAGGTCTTTGAAGAAGAGAAGATCTTGGAGCACTCTTGAAGGTTTTTGCAAAAAGAAAAGCAATAGGAGCAAGAGATCCCACCCCTTTGCTTTTATAGAAGAAAGCAAACCAAAAGTGGAAAGAGGAGAAAAGTAAGGAGGTAAGTGCTAAAAATTAGCAACCTTCCCAAAAGAAAAGGAAACTTGGGATATTCTCTCCCAAAACAAAGATTCTTTGAGAAATTTTCTCCCAAAGAAAGATATTTTGAGAGAATCTCTCCCAAAATCAAGAAAACTTGAGAAAATCTCTCAAAGTAAAGATATTTTTAGATATTCCCCACCCAAAGGAGATATCTTTAGATATTCTTTATGAAAATGACACCATATGAGATCTAAGTCATCCTTCAAAGCTTAAGGTCCCATGGGTTAGCCCATATGAGCCAGGTTTGACCACCTAGGCACTAAAAGTGGCTTTTAGTCAAAATTTCTCTTACCAAGAGCATACAAAAATGGTTCCATGCCTCCTTTGAGTTGATTGGACCATACCATACAAAAATCCAAGCTTCATGAGTTTCCAAAAATCCAAACCATCCCACCTAATGAACCAAATTAAGCCAAAATCTTGAAATTGACATTCCACAAAAGCCCAAACCACTCCAATGGACCCAAAATTGTCCCAAAGAGTGAACCAAAAAACCAAACCATGGTCCCCTAACTCGCCACATACAGCGTGTTAGGTCACAAGACCAAAACCAAAAATCAAAACCCGACCCCCTAACTTGCCACATACAGCCTGTTAGGTCACAAGGTCAAAACCAAAACCAAAAACCTGACCCCCTAACCTGCCACATACAGCTTGTTAGGTCACAAGGTCAAAATCAAAACCAAAAAACCAAAACCAAATCCAAATCCAAGTGTCATTCTCAAAATCTTGCCTTGAGGCAGTACATGACTCCTCTCACTATCATGAAATCCCTTGGAAGCTCAAAAGGCTACTCTATAAAAAAAATAAAAAATGCTCAAAGACTCTTGGTCAAGTCAGAAGCTCTTCTTCAAGATTCTCTTCAAGACACATCGACTGCAAAATCTCTATCGTCGTTGTACCTCGAGGGGGCATTTGTTGACACCAAAAATGTCACTTTGCCTTTTCACACCAAAAGCTACATGGAGCCGCATCCTACCAAAAATAGGCAGGCGCCACTTCAAGCATCAGATCTTGTCAGAATCAAACAAAAACTGCAAGGTCATTCAAAACAACCAAAAGAGAGGTACACATGAAGTTTCGGGTCATTCCGACATCATTTGGCCTAGCTTCACTTCTCCAACAGCTAAGCAGCAGCTCCCGGCGGCGACAGTGTCAAAGACCCCAAATCTCCGATCAGAGCCTACGGATGGTTACAAAATACCTCCAAAAGGCTTCATGTCAAGTTTCAAGTCAAACCGACACCGTTTGACCCTCCGTCAACTCTCGAACAGCAAAATCAAGCCCTTAGGTAGTGAGAACTACCAGGGCCATTACTCATCAAACGGAGGACATGGGCGGCTTCTGCATACCTCCAAAGGGCTGCGCATCAAATTTCAGGTCATTCTGACAACGTTTGACCCACTTTCGATGCTCGGGAACAAAATTAAGCCTACCGGCGGCGGAGCACCCCGGGACCATGGCACCCAATTCGGAGCTTGTGGATCATCTCAAAATGACTCCAGTAGGCTCCTAGTCAAATTTCAGGTCAATCGGACATCGTTTGACCGGAAGTCAAAGCTCGGTATTTCCCTCGCAGTGAAACAAAGGCAAGCGTTTGCATGACCCCAAACAGCTTCAAAACTCAAACTAAAGCCTATGGTTGGTCTTATCTACTGATGAGGGAGTCACACGTCGAATTTTAGGTCAATCAGACATCGTTTGACCAAAAGTCAAAGCTCGGCATTTCCCTCGCGGTGAAATCAAGTCAAGCATTTGCGGGCCCCCAAACGGCTTCAAAACTCAAACAAAAGCCTATGGTTGGTCTTGTCTACTGCTCAAGAAGCTACACGTCGAATTTCAGGCTGTTCTGACATCGTTTGACCTAGTTTCGACGCTTGACAAAAAATCGGCAGTTCTCCACGGCAAAGTCTTCGGCTTTTCCGGAAAATAGGAAACTTTGCGATTTGATTTGCACGGATTATCGTCAGGTTTTCTTGAGGGAAATCCAACCAATAAATGAGAGGAAATCCCAAGAAAAATGCAGAAGAAAACAGAAGCGAAAACGGACGAAAAACGGCGAAGAAAAGGCGACCGGAAGGCGGCCGACCATGGGGCACAAACCCCATGGTCGCTGGCGACCATGGAGGTCCGGGCCGCCGGACCTCGCCCAAAAACCCCGTTTTTCGGGTTTCTTTCGCATTCCGAGTTGATTGGCCCCTGTGATTTCTCCAAATTCTGATTTTTTTAGCATGAAATCCGTCGATCTTCGTCGACATCATGGATCCACCGCCGGAATCATGGGATCATCATCCGACGCCTCAAAATTGTTAACCGGCCGATCAAGAAAGTGCACTTTCTGCCCGACCGATCGAGAAATCGACTGGACAGATGTCGCCAGCTTGTTGATATTAATCAAAATCTGAAATTGCATGGTCATCCGATGCTGATTAACATGAAGATCCATCGATGATCATCGCCAAAAGGATTCCAAAGGACGCGGCGCGGCCCGTGACTCTTCAAGCGACCGGGAGACCATTTAATGTTGTTAATTGACTTGTTTATGGAAACTTATTACAGTCATTAACTCATTATCTTGGATGGCCCAATCAAAAGCAAGCAAATGGGAGTTACAAATCCAAGTATTCATGGCATTAAAACCATGAAACTCCCCTCATTATGGAGATTAAAGGCAACTAAATGCCCATTATCTTCCACCGGCCAATCAGAAGCCAAGGAAAAGGAGTTACAAAACAAGTAAATTAAAACTTGTAACTCCTTCCATTATGAGCATTAATACAAATCAATGCTCATAAACCCTCCTAAATGGCTACCAAAGGCCTACAAATAGGAGGGTCATTCCAAAGGAAAAGGGGGCAGAAAAATTGATCAGAAAAATTCACTAGAAAAATTGGCTGAAGATCCGAAGTCTCTGAAAATCCAGACACTTTGCGAAAAAGCTCTGCTGCAGCGAAAACACTACAAGGTGATTGAAGCCCCTTGGGGGGGCCATTCCCCCCAAGGTTCCTCTCTCCCCCGATCCAACATGGCTAGACGTGGCTTTTCAGCCCGTCTACTCTCTTTTTTATTGGATATAGGACATTCCCTTGGTCTTTATCCTCTAAAAAACTGAGGTTTGAGCCAAGTCAAAGAATCAAAGCACTATGTTCTCATCTGAAGGACGATGGCGGAGCCCATACATGACTCGCGACCGTCGATCTGAACGAGCCCTCCCACAATCGCATGAGAAGTCAGATTCCTTTTTCTTACTTTTCTGTTGTAAATTGTATTTTTTTTAAGAGACAAAAAAAATCACAATTCTTGTCTTTTCATTTTGATGAGATTTGTAAATCGCCTTTTATGGCACCAAATCGCCTTTTACGGCAAAATCGCCTTCAACGGCACAAAAATGCCTTTCACGGCAAACAAATGAAAAACGCCTTTCACGGCATTCAAAAATTGTCTCTTTCATTAAAGTATATTTGCAATGGAAAACTAGAAAAAGGTTTCATTTCCCTTTTTACTTGTGAAGGTGGATCTCCGGATCACCATTTCTAAATTCCAAGTACAAAAGAGAAATTGGCATACCCGTACAAAAAAAAAACTGATGCCCGTTTTTCCTTTCTTTCCCTCCACCGTACCCTGTCAGCCCCGGGGCGGAGGCAGTTTTGAAAAAAGAGAAAAGCTGGGACCATCACCTAGTTAGACCATCACCTAGTTACAGTCTACTCAAAGGAATGACTCATATCTTGATTCCTTAATTTCATGTTATAGTGAGCAAGGCCTGTGTCACCTGCATGCAACTATTGATTCTTTCATTTTATGTCAAAGGAAATGAAAAGGTATGCTTACGTCGGAATTTTGGTGATTTTGCAGCTTTACCGCTACTTGTATGGGTGATAAGGTGGAATTTGCAACTTTTCCTCCTCTCTGAGCGGAGGAAATCTTGCACTTACTGCTACGACATTGCAAACCGATTATTTTTCCCTTTCTTGCATCTTGGTGGGGTCACGGGTAGGGGCTTTGGTCCAAACAGTGATGAATGGGCATGTATGATTATTGTTTAAATGCAATGATATCGAGTCACATGAAATACACAGTAAACTGCTTGTTTGTACATTTACTTTACTAGTGAAGTGATCTGAACGATTAATGCAAGGGAGAACAAAATTAAAGGTTTGGTGGAATCAAAAGTGGAGAGAATAGCTTTTTGAAATTTTCTTTTAACAAGAAGATAGTTTCTTTGAAAGGGCTCTCTTTGATCGGGCCGGCCTGCATTGAGTCGCGCAGGGGTTTTATGTTATAATAGATAGCCCGTGCCTGGATCTTCTCATTTGGACTTAGTAGTTCAGATCCGAAATCCCCGCCCGACAAAAATTCTCATATATAATTATAAGGGAGGGAGTAGTAATGAGGGACTCAAACCCACGACCTCTCACGCCAGGTGATGTGACCAGACCAATTGAGCTGGTCTAAGAAATGGTAAGAAACTCATTGTTTTTTGTATTCTATGAGTCTAACATGGGTTAGGCTAGGGCTTCATCATTTCCACTCGGGCTAGGCTTAGGCCAACCTCATCGGGCCCAAATCAAGCTTGGGCCACTAGCTTAAGGTTTTAGTTTAGGAGTCGGGCCGTCTTGGACACTCCTCGGCTTACCGTAGCCTGGTCCATGAAAACCCCAAGTTTTTCTTTTGATTCAGTGGCATGAGAAAGTATCTTTTTAACATTTTCTTCTTTTTTTGAAGCAAGACGCAATTTTCAAAATTTAGTACTTTTTTATTTGACCCCTCTCTTTTTATCTTCTCTTGAATTACCCTTCACTTTACTTCATTGGTAAAGTAAGTTTATGAAATATGAAGCAGTTAGTGACTGAGAAAGGGAACAAAAAGGGTGGTGCCCACTTGTAATTAAATCCTACAGTCAAAAATCAATATCATCTTGGTTTTTGGGATCGGATCCTTACAGATGAAAAGTGAGTTCCGTCATTGAATAGGTAGGGGCGGAATGGGCTCTCTCAAACCCAGTATAGGATGGGCTCTCTCAAATTAAGGTAAGCATATGCGTACTATACTCGATCCCACGGGGTGACAGGGTCTTAATTTTTATGCCCAGCTTAGTCCCAAAATGGACCTGTCTTAAATGCCTAGCGGGCCGACCCAATCCCTAAACACCAGCCATGATTACAATATTCATTCCAAAAATTCGAACGCTTCGATTATTTCACACACTCTACATGCCCCCTCATTATGTCCTTAGCTATGCAAGCACCCATGACATGAATGAACACAACATAGGACCTTTTTTTTACGTTGAGAGACCAATATGTGTAAACATAACCATAAAGCTAATATGGACCATCCAAATACCCTGATGGCAATGATTAGAATACCCACTAAATACGTCCTTGAGGTTGTAGGCTTAATGCATTGTTATAAATCGAATGATTGCCTTATTTTAAGAAAGAATTTAAAGAAATGAAGAGAAATTAGAACCGATTTTGGAACTAAATTCGGTCCTCTAGGTGGGCCTGGCTTCGGATCCGGATTTTCCTATTTGAACTTGGTTTGGAACCAACAAAACATGTTCCACCCAGAACGACCTAGTTCCGGAACCGGATCTGAATTTTCCTATTTGAATTGGGTTTAGAACCAACAAAATAGATCCGAACTAGTACTAGAACCAGAAGCAGAATCATTATTTAGAAACGGGTCTGCATCTGGGTCAAGTATGGCTCCGACCCAAAACCGTTGTCGGGCTGTAGTGAAACCCAATCTATGCACATCTTTTAAATGAGCCCATTTTTTCTAGGAACGAAAGTAAAGCTCAGCCCACTCGAATTGGTCCGTGTAGACAAGTATCTTAGCCTCTTAAGTACCTTTTTAAGAGAATATCTTAAAGGAAAACTCATATTGAGAGTCTCAACATCGATTAAGAATAAATTCAAAATTATGGGATAATGATCCCTTAATTGAAAGTTCAGACTCGGTTTTGGTAGGGGTTCGCCGGGCCGATGCTATCGTGCAACACATAGGCGACGCTTGAGGACCCTAGTACCAAGCTACTCATGTGGCGGGCCCTCCCCACAAAAATTTAACTTAATATCATGTGGCCAAATGGGCCACGTATCAGATATTAATCTAATAAGAACAGACACTACACTTGATCTGAATCTGACAAAAACCAAACCTCGCGCCAGTCCAGCCCCGACCCGACCCGACCTGCATATGACCGGCATAACCCAACCCGCATAACATACGAGAGGGTTGCGGGTCAAGCTTTTCTAACCCGTATTTAAACGGGTCGGGTTAGGTTCAACCCGTTTGTCCTTTAATTTTGATATATTATTTACATTTTACGATAAATTTATTTTAGTTCTACTAGTTTTGCAATTTTGTTTCTATATTCACTATTTTAAAAAATATAAACGTACAATACTAATTGTATAAATAATTCCTTCTCTCTCTTTCTTTTTTTCAAGTTGACCCTTTATTTACTTACTCAAGATTATTTTTATGTGCACTTCTCTCTTAAGAAGATTGTGGATACGAAGAAAGTATAATGGATATGACAAAAATAAAATCAAATAAACAACTAATGGTTGAGTTCATGGTAGTTAATTTCCACACTATTTTCTCCATACGCCGACACAAGCTATAGAGAAGGGTAAAGTATAGCATCATGGCTCAGGTGTGGGCCTAAACTTTCAACCCAATATCAATTGAGCTTAAGTCTAATTTAAGATCCTATCTGAAGTAAATTAATATTAGGCTTATCATAATCTAAGCAGAGCTTGTCCATATTTCTTATTATGATAGGTTTTAAATTGCACTAAGGCAGTGTTTGTGTGCATCCTCGGAAGAGGAAAGCACCATTTCCTCTTCCGCAGGAGACGTTTCCGACTTTCATGTCGGGATCCCGTAATCCACTCCCTGTGCGGAAAATAAGCACAAAAGAATGGAAAATGCATCCTTTCCTGGGCTGCACCGAACAAGAGGACAGGTCGGAAATTGCGGTGCCTTAGGTGGCAGTAGGTTTCCGCTAAAACCTACCCTGCACAAATAGGCCCTAATAAGATCTAGAAAGTTTAGGATTGTTCATTTAGATCTTATCTCAATTTTTTAAATTAACTTATCAGCTTTGGTCTAATTTAAATTTTGGGTATAGTTAAAGCATGAGAGAACTCTTGTTAATAAATTTAGGTGTGCAAGTTGTGGAGGTTAACCCAATCCGCAATGGTTATGTGGGTTAATGTGGGTCAGGGTCGGATGGGTTAGGAGTTTCTAACCCCATTTAATAAACGGGTTGAGTACGGGTTAAGTGCATCTAACCCTGTTTAATAAACAGGTCCGACCCGTTTGCCACCTCCGTTATACATATCAAATTTCTCTTCATTTACAGACAACCAAGCTCAACAAAGTAACAGAGCCCGGTATACTCCTAAAGACATTGTTAATAAAAATCAAGTCATGGATAGTTCTAGAGAAGCATCCCTTCATTTCACAACTTGGAGAGTACCTGTAATTGCAAAGTATTATAGAAGCTCCGATCATCTTGCTCCTCTAGAATTAAAAATCCATCTGTAAGCCGGCCATTGTAGTGAACCTGAATCTCTACAACAAAAAACACTGCTGGTTGGATTATTATTTTATAGATGAAATCCTTATTAGTCTTAAACTGGCCATACTAATTGAAGCCAAGAACATGTAAGCACACCTTGGAGACATATAGAGGTTGGCCCTATCTTGGGAAGTAGAGTCTGTGCATAATTAAGTTAATGCTCATGATGTTAGCTGATGCTCATATAGAGCCTGAGTAGAATGAAATTGTTAGCTGATGCATTTCAAGTTTAGATGGGATTTAGTTAATGCTCATGATATCACAATACTACTCATCATAAAACACCATTGGATCAATGCTAGATCATATATACTAACACGATCCGAGCCCGAGATTATGATTAATCCGAGTTAATCCCGAGTCGTGTCCCGTACTTACTCCCGTAAACTTCAATCACATAAAATTCACAAGCGATATCAAAAATACATTATGCGGAATAAAAACAAATATACATTGTTCATGTATAAAACAAAATTCATTTACGTTATGTACAAATATCCACTTGCATATTTAAATACAATGCAAGAAATGAAAAGTGTGAAACGTTTCTAACGAGTTTCATCAAAGTTTTCATTTCATTTCTGATAGATTATACGACATCGTATCACTTCCACACGACTGATTCTCTTGGAGGAACCGGAGTAGTCTCCTTTGCTGGCACTGAAGCCAGAGCAGGATCGGCATGGGCAGTTGTGCCTGTAATACCATCAATAACACTATGAATTCGACAATTCAGCAATGTATAAACAAATATATGATTGTGCATGCTAATTATACATTTAACATGTCTAAGTTTAATGTTAAACAATACAATTACAATTCAAACTCAATGAAAGTTTTTGTTGAAATTTGACAAACTATAATAGCATTTCATTTCAAATCACATCTTCCTAAAAAAGAAGGAATTACATCTTCCATACGGAAGGAATCATATATTATGGGATTTATTAGTGCCCGAGCCAGGGACTACTGACATCACCACAGACAGGGGCGGAGCCAGGATTTTATCTTTGGGGGGGCCAAAACTTGAATAAAATTTTATTTCACTAATTATTATAACTATCATATTTTAAAGTTTCATTTTTGACATAGTTATAAGTTCAACCATGATTTTGTTCCTTAAAAATGCTGGACATAGAGAAGACGGCGTGTAAAATTTTAACCACTGAAGATGATAGATTAATGGAAAAAAAGAGGAGACGAACAAAACAAAGAAGGAAGAGTTGAAGAGGGTTAAGGCTTAAGATTGGAGTCTGGAGAGGTTTTCGAAAGTTAAAAGGATTGGGAGTGGGGGCCGGGGTGGGGTGGGGTTTAACTTAGAAAAAAAATCCAAAAACCTTGGGAGGGGGGGCCATTTTGGTGTTTTAAAAGACTTTTTCAAAAAAAAAAAAAAAAAATTTTCAAAGGCTGGGGGGGGCCAGGACCCCCCCGGGCCTGTACACAGTTCCGCCACTGACCACAGAGCTTCGAAACACTCTCAAATCATATGCCGCAGCAGGAACAACTCTAATGAGCATTATTGAAATCACTATGTAGTGCCAAACTAAAAAAAAAAACATCACAATTAACATGTTTGTTCCATTCAAATACAATTTAATATATTCCATTCAATAACAATTTCTTTAGAATTTAATCCAATTTATGATCCATTTCGGATACAATTCCATGTACAATTTCAATTAAATAATACCAACCGTTCAAGTGTAATCTTCAGTTATTTAATGTACGTGTTATTCTCGATGGGCATCACAATTCATATGAATTTTGTATATTAAAGTCCTCTTAATTAACACCCATGGAGCCTTGATACAATCCATAGGCTCTTTTCTTACAATTCAGAAATTAAACCTGAAATTCTATTAGTTTTAATTGACCCACGATCTATTTTTTTTTCAAATCCAGGAATATGAATTCCTAGAAAATCCAAGTATACTTAAAGTATATGTGATTGACCATTTGGTCAAACAAATTCCAACATTGGTTAACTAGATATAATTCAGTTACCTGTTACAATCACTAAATCTCCTTAATCAAGAGAAGGAAATCGAGCCTCAATCGAGTAAAAGACCTGAAACATTTGCTTCAGGTTAGCTCGAGCGGACTCTGGTTCGCTCAAGCGGATGTGAACTAGAGATTTGGTCGCCCGAGCAAACCTTCTTGCTCACTCAAGCGTTGACAGACAGAAATGGTTTCACTCGAGCGGATATTCATTCGCTCGAACAGATGCATACAAAAGGTGGTTCACTCGAGTGGACACTTCAGAATTCCAAATCTGGAATTCTGAATAACTCTTCTTCTTCCAATCAATTCATTCACAACCTACAAACAATATATATAGACCTTCTGTCCTCTCCTCAATCTCCATTTAAACACAAACACAACACTTCTATTCCATTTAATACATTATTTAATCACTATAAACACCATTCAATTGATCCACATATCACTCAAGTCTATACAAATCAAATAAAATCACATCTAATGACAAAAACTCATAGCAAATAGCAATTTAATCACAAGTATTGTTTATACTTGCCTTTAGTTGAAGTTTGGTAAAAAAACACCCTTTCTTTTGAGCTCTATTTGACTCAATTCTAATATCACCAAATCATTCAAATACGAATTTAACATGTTGTTTAAGATAAAAAAAAAAAAAAGGTTTAAAGAACTCATCTACAACTGAAATCACTCTCAACACTTACTTGACAACTTGTTGAAAGGAAATTTGAGATTTCCTTCAAACTTTAACTCCAAGAAATCCAACCAACTTAGTGAAGAAGATGAAGAAAATGAATTCCTCTCCAAAACTACTTGCAAAATCTCTTTTTAAACACTTTGTAGAGAAGAAATGAAGAAGAAAACCTAGAGCTTATTCTCAGCTGGTCTAGGATAAAATGAATCGAATGAAATAAGTTCTGTCTTCCTCTAGAACCTTATATAACAGAATTTTACACTTAACCCCATTCATTATACCTATTTCTAGTTTGAGTCAAATTACGACTCATTTGATTCATTTGAGGTCAAATGAAAACATGTGTATTATGAGAATTGATGTACTCATGGAGATACATACGATGGTATCAAAGCTTCACTGTATCCGACGAAACACATAAAAATTCATATTTACGGAAAAGTCCTTAATTTCTTTAGCTTGGGTTTAAAACCAACTCAATTAAGTCAATTCCTTTCAAACTCATTCCATTATGCGTAATTCATTCACTTGCGATTAATTTAATCCATTTTGATTACTAATCACATTTAACTCAATTAATCAGGCTTAATTTGCGTCAATCTCGATTGACTAGAGTTAATCTTGATTAACTCGGAATGGGGTGTAACATATGCTGCTTCACATGGTTTTCTCAACCTGTCATTCCATAAAAAAAACAAATCATGGTCAATTAGTAGCAACACAAAAGAACTAGAGCTTACAGTTTTTTTGGATGTGCCCAAAGCCATACCAATTTTTGTTATTTTCACAGAACTCGTGGTTATTTGTTCTGCTAATTGTAGGAATTTAGAACAGAACAAAAATCATGAGACATAATTACTTGGGTACTAATTTTTATATTGCTCTCAGCACCAAATAGATTTCTTTTCGTAAAAAGAGAGACTCAATAAAAGAGAAGCACCAAAACAACAAAACATAGCAAAACCAACTCCAAAAGATGAGCAAAATTACAACTCACCAATGATATCTCTATCCCAATTAACCTGGAAAATTCCTCACACACACATTGTTCGCATTCAACAAGTAGCAAGACTTAGCAGATGGGCTGCCCTATTTAGATCTCTAGGAATGTAAAAGAACAGAATGGAGTCAAAATGGGAAGAAACACAAGAAATATATTGACAGATTGCCTTGATCGACCAATCCTCCACTCCATTGATGGCTTGTATGATCACTTCCAGCGCATCTAAGAAGATCTGCACATTCAATAGGCTTAAGACCTGGATCCTCTTTAATATAAGAAGGATCGATCTTGCTACAGCTTCTGCTGAATAAGCACATGTTCCTTGACAAGCTCTTGCACCAAAGGTTGTTCCTTTCAATTGCAAAATAAAGCCAAATGAAGTTTTTTTTATCTGTTATCCTAAAAGCAACATCAGTGTAAACATGAACCATATCCTCTTTGTTTCTTAGAATAAAGTCTAGGTCCATGGATTTCTTATTTTTTCCAACAATGGTCTGATCATTAAGACCTTGGCATTGTTCAAAATTTTAGTGGGATTGATGGTCACGCACTTATGAGTGAATTCATTCTTGGCCTTCCAAATGGCCCACCAAATCACAAGGACCCAAGCTTCAGCACCATATACTTGACATTGGGACAACCATTCATTTTTGTTCATCAACATAGTTGTTTGTCATCATTGTCACTGTCATCTTTCTCATCATTGCTGAATAAGTATGTTTAAGTTGTATTATACAAGGAATGATAACTTTTAAGATTAACCAAATGATAAGGTCAAGTGACTCATTAATCTATGCGTGTGGGGCCACCTTTCAAACGATTTAAAGTGCTCGTGTGATGCTTAAAGCCTTTTCACCTCTAGTAAACTCAAGATCAGCTTTCATCAGAGCAAAAGCTAATGTTGGATTGAGGACAATTCTGATCAGACTACGATCAAATTTCTCTTCATGAAATCAAACATAACATCCAAAAAGCTTACAATAGAAATAGACAAACAGAAGCCCATTTGCTCAGTAAAATAAAAAAGCATAAAATCCAACAAGAATACATGAAGCACATCCATTGTTCTTATAAATATCAAGTTTCTCCTCACTCACAGGAAGCCAAGCTCAACAAAGGAACATAGTCTCAGTCTCCTGCTAAAGACACTGTTAATAGAAATCCAGCTCAGGGATTGTTCTTTAAAACTAATTATATGTTTTGTAAAAAAAATATTAATTATATGTTTTTTTTGTAGCTATATTAGGTTGCAATTAAACTAGAAGCTCATGCATCATTTGGCATTCATGCATCATCTAGTAGACCAGATTACAGGGCCGGCTCAAGACAATTTGAGGCTTGAAGCAAAAATCCTAATAAATAAGACCCTTTTTTATTTTTTAATATTATTATAAATATTTTATTTAAAATCTATTTTTCTCTCTTTTTGTAATGCAAAATTACAAATTAAGCAGTTGTTTTTTTTTGGGGGGGAATTTGAAAAGATTGCAGTTGCTATTATGGGGCCTTATGTTTTTTATTATTATTTATTAAGGTGGAAGGTTTTGGATCTAATTTTGACCGGAAGTTATTTTCCACTCACACTCCATTTTTCACTAATATACTTTTCCTATTTATGGGCTCCCATCTTTCTATTTCTAATATACATAGAACCCTACCTCTTTATGCATACCCGTGATTAGCACGGGTTTTGTGCTAGTTAGTAATTAAGTCACAACTCTTTCGGAAGCTAAAGCTTCAAGCATTGGTCAAACCTTTTTAAAGTGGACAAAGAGAGGCAACAAATATTTATACACATAGAGAGAGAGAGAGAGAGAGAGAGAGAGGGCCTAGAAGACAAGAAATGGATAGATATTTATGCGTGGGTGGTCTAGAGAATTGGTCACGCAAGAGAAAATACAGATCTTGATTGTATCTTCTCAAGAGAAAGTTATTATGGGGTCTTATTTTTAGGGAGAAATAAACGGATGTTAGTTATTGTTTTGGAATTTAAAAAGATACATGTTGTTATTATGAAGCCTTATGTTTTACATTTTTGGGGCCTAAAACAAGGACTTTTCTTGCTTCATGGTAAAGCCGGCCTGCCAGATTAGAGATTCCTGAGGGACCCACTTCGCTGCCCAAGGGATCAACAGTAAAGTGGACAGAACCCCTTTGGAAAAGTGGAAAAGTTGGAAATGGGCTATGCCACACCAACAATATAAAGAATAGTAAGCCTGCATTTTGGCCTCGAAGCCCTACTCCCTCCTTTTATTAGTGGGTGGAGGTGGAGCCAAACAAAAAACGCACACTACAACGTGCGAAGGTTTTTCAGGAGTCTTGTGGAGTCTCGTTCCTACTTGTCCATCCTAGTTACACAGTTTTCTCTACTCCATTTACTTTAACTTTCTCTCCAATCTTTTTTTTTTTTACTGTAATCCACCCAATAGCCCACACACATGAAAAAGGTGAGAGCTCGCATACATAGGAAAGGAATCCACACACGCAGGAAGAGATGGCGTACCCAGGAATTGACAGCCAAGTGAAAACTACCACTCCTTCCTACTCAAGTAAGGAGTCATTCTCACTTTCTCTCCAATCCTAATACTTATAAAAACATGTTTTTTTTTTTTTCATTTTAATCCAACAGTAACTAATTAATGTTGAACAAGTGTCAAATTTGAGGTTGCTGGAATGATAGTATGTCCATGGGATGGAACTTGATCATAGATAGGCTAGGTGACCTGAAACATAAGATGGACCTCACAGAGTATGTCAGATTTCATGGGGCTAATTGGAATCACATAATGGTCTATATATCCAGGTTATCATAGTCAGATTCAGAGCCAGCAGCTGGACCCACAACAGTGATTTTTCAACCGGATACCTCCCAATTCCTTTTCAACTTTAGCTGAGCTCTGTAAGGGGTCCCCACTTCTTGCTACTAAATTGGTGTTATCATCATCTGCTCTCTTTATGCTGTGGTGGATTTGGACTTTGGATTCTTTTCAAATTGGACAGAATTTACAGTACAGTGCCCATGTGACTATCACTTTACCTTCATCGTTTACTTGGACATGGGGCCAGCACATTACACATAAGGAGCTATCAAACAGTCAGCTTTCCATGTTACTAAAAGTAGTGGCCAGAGAAGTGACCCTGACCTGGACCACAATATTTAGGTCTAGTTGAATCAGGTTGGTCGACCTGAATCTCAACTTCTGGGTCTGGTTTGGGTGGGTTGTGCCAGTTGGATGGTAAGTGTGGAGCCTATCCAAATCCAAATGAATTCAACCCATTTATTAATGAGGTCAATCCAAACCCAACCCATAACGCGAAGAGGCTCGATCCGGCCCTAAACTATCAGACTGGGTTGGAACTTGGAACTTAAGCCACACCTAGAGAGACAATCAAACTGGTCCATCTCATTGTGGATGCTCATGATAGCATTTGCTGACTGCTGTACAACCTTGCAATCCCAAATCTGTCACAAGGAATCTAGATCAGAGGTCAGTTTTCTACCTCGAACTATCAAACAAATCTTATGTGCATTTAGTTCAGGGATCAGTTCATCAATGGGTTAGAATCCTAACCCATCTAGTTCCTCTTGTGAGCCAAATTTTTGTAATCAAAAGTCCAAAGCAAAAATATGGAATCATAGTATTAGATATTTGAAATCATAAATCTAAAACCAAACCCACCTGTAAATTAAAAGGACTGACTGTATCTTACACAAGTGATCCGAAACTACAAACCATAAGCTGTAGATTGCAATCTGGTAACCCAGATAGACCTATCTTGAAGCCGCACAGGTTCAGTGATTCTAGATTTTGACTGTGTATTTTATCTGCTGGGAGCCTCATCAGATTGTAAAGACGTATTCTCAAGATATGATCCCATCCAAAATGAATGTCACTAATAAGAATGAACGTCACTTTCGAAGTGCTAGAAAAGAGGACCACAGATGAGAGGGGCTTTTGACAAATGACAAGCATAAATTAGGCTGTAAAAGAGAAGCAAAAGATATAGGAATGAGAGAAAAGTGGAAAATGATAAATGATCATGGTTTAAAATCTCGGCAAAAACTGAGTTTGTATCACAGTATCACCCGATAGATATGGATTCAGCTGGAATGATGGTGAATATATGTGATTATGACTGTTTTTTTTTTTTATAACTTATTAATGATAGTATATTAAACTAAGGGTCCTTTTGGCTTTAGTTTTGATTGTCAGTAATAATTTTGATCCTTAGTTATCTTTTTGTCTCAAAAGTTACACATTCTCTAACCACGGCTCATCTCACGCAACTATCTTCTTACTCTTTATCTCATCACATCGAACTACTACTCAGGTCTGCTCTCAATGTTTGAAAGTTCAACTTCTTCCTTTCCAAAAATCCTCTTTCTACCTCACCTCTTCTATTCCCTTTATACCCCAATTTTTTTCTATTCCCATTTGAAGTCATTTGCTCTCGGATCACCAAAAATAGGTACTCTCATAAGTCATAACTCTTTTAATGTATGAATTTTTAATTTGCAATGCATGGAGATACCAGTGCTTATTGTGCTAGTGAGATCATTAACGGAATCACAAACAGTTCCTGTGGGGCATTTCAGCCATATCAACTTGAGCTCAAGCCCAAGTTCTGCTTGATTTCAAATCAAGTTTGCTTTAGGAGGTATCAAGCCAAGTTCTAGCCGAACATACCCATTTGGGCTCATGAACTTTTATGAGCTCAACCCACCCAGCTCAGCTTGCATAGTAACTAATAAACAATGTGAAAGATATGGTGACTTTATGAGTGCCATAATATCAAACAGTGTTGGGTAGCTATCTTAATGAATGATGTGGGAGACAACAAAAATAGAATATCCAACCGCATGCATTCTTCAATGAACGTGGGCTCTGTTCTTACAAAAGCAGCAGAATCAACCAGACTGCACCTTTGTTGGTTGAGAACTTTTATTCCATAATTATTGTCATAAATGTACCAATGGGAACATCCGAGGGTCTCCCGAGTGTCTCCCACGCGATTTCCATGTGTGGATGTGTGGAAAAATCCATGTTGAATGATAAAATGTGGCCGCGATGGATCTTAAAATTTTAATTCAATAGGAGTTGATTTCAGTATAAGAGTGGGCACATTATTAATAACGTGAGTGCCCACAAGAGTTGATCCCAGTATAAGAATGGGCAAACCCCAAGGGGTAGCTCAATTGGCGTAGGACTACGGTTTGCACCCGGAGGTTGTAGGTTCGAAACCGTATTACCACACCGGGGCTACAAGGGAGTTTACCCGACTTCTCTCTGGACCCGGAGGGATTAGTCTAGCTCAAAGGGTTGGAAACCCTCCGATAGGCAAAAAAAAAAAAAGGTATAAGAATGGGCACATTATTAATAACGTGAGTGCCCCATAGGATTGTGTTAATCACATTATCAATTATATGCTCAATCGGCTCAAACTCTTAGTGAAGGAAAATTTTAAGATATATAACAAGAAGAGAATGATATTCATTTTGAACTATATGAATTATTAATAGGTGAGCCATTCACGGCAAGTGTGTGGCAGAAACTTGAAGTCAAATAGTAAGATAACATGATATGTTATGGGGATTACGAAGACATGGTTATGAATAGGGTTGAATGAACAAGTATAACTTGCAAAGTCAATCCTAAATAAATGAAAAAAGATGTTTATAATAATGATACTTAAAACTTTAAAACCAAACAAATTAGTTTTGTTTTAATCATGTGATCACCTAAACCCAATCAGTCCAACCATAGGCTCCATTGTGCCAATGAATGGGGGGAAGCAATTTTGAACATAAGGAAGCCACATATCTGTTCTTAGAGGGTGTCAGAGAATATGAAGACAGTTTAAAACTATTTAAGCATGTAAATAGAAGACTTAGATAAGCCTGTAGACAGAGAATTGTAGTGTCAGCACAAGAAATTAAAAACAAGTGAAAATTAAAGAATGACTAATATTGATCATTGCATTTTATATCTAGCACTTAAAATGATTTTTTTCATAAATGATAAAATTCACAGCTTCCTCCTGAAAATAACAAGGCAAATAGACCCACCAACATCCCACTAGTTGTCTTAAAGGCAAATCCACCCACTTGCCTAATCATGCCAATGGATTCCCCCTAATCATGCCAATGGAGTTTCCCTATCAACCCATCTCATTCATCTTTCAATGCAAACTTGCCTAATCATGCCAATGGAGTTTCCCTATCAACCCATCTCATTCATCTTTCAATGCAAACTTTTTATATTCCATCTAAAACATTAAAAAAAATTCTGTATTTCTTTAAAAAAAAAAAAAAAAACTACTTCCTATTTTCCAATTTAAAATGGCAAAAAGCATTCTACATATCCATTAAAATGAAGTATAAAAGACTTGTTGTTTCTCCTAATAAATTAGCACCCCAAACTCATATCTAACTCAACTATGAAAAAAAAAAAATTTAAGTCATATCTCACTCCCCATTTTGTCAAGAGCAGAACAATCACAAAAGAAATGAAAGAAGAAGAATCAGAGAAAATAAAACAGGAAAAATGAATTCCATTTTCTTATTTCTGTTCAGAGATTAGACCAAACATAAATCCCCAAACCAATTATACATACAAGTCAGTAAATAGCAACAAATCAATAAAACCCAAAACAAGAAGAAGAAGAAGAAGAACTACCAATCAAAACTCAGCAATCTTCTCCTGCAAAATCCCAACTCATCCAAAGTTCCAAACCCAAATCTCAACAGCAACATTGTAGGCATCTCACCAATCCATTCTCATTGCATTTCCCACACCTCTTCAGCTGCCCTTCCTCCTCCACAAACACCTTCCTACTCCCATTACACCACCCACAAGGCACAAACCTTGCATCCCCACACCCCTCACACATGAACCCCACCTCCCAAACAGGCACCCCACGAACCATCTCCCCCAATTCCCCACTCTCGTGCATCTGCCTCACCTCCTCCACCCCACCCACATACTTCCCCTTCACGAACACCTGAGGCAGACTCACAAACCCCACCAGTTTCTCCAGCTCCTTCCTATACGCCGAGTCCATTGACACGTCTCTCTCATCCACGGCCACCCGCATCGACCGGAATATCGCCCTCACGGCGCAGCAGTCCTCGTACGTCCTCCGGATTCCCCGTAGAGATGTGAAGTAGACGACGACCCTGTTTTCTGAAATGGGGTGGTGGGGTTCTTTGATCAACGGTTGTGGATCCTTGGATGGGGATTGGAGGGCTGAGATGACGATTGGGTCCATTTCTGAGAGAAGGGTCTCCTCCGAGAGGTGTTTCCAAAGGGGTTTCTTCTTCATCATTTTCGTTGCTGTGATCATCATCAAATCTTGCAGTTTGTGTGGGGTTTTGGGGTCATCCAGGCCGTCCATTAGCTCCCATGCATTGATGATTGTGGTGGGGTGGTCAGGAGATGTGGAATTGGACGGTGGAGATGGGTCGAGATGGAGAGAGCCGTAGGTGGTGGAGGTGAGTGAGACGAGGTGGTTGGAGTCGCCTTTGTAGAGTGAAGGGTGGTGGATGAGGGGGTTTGGGAGGGAGAGAGCACGGGGAATGGTGGAGTCGAGGGGGTGTTGGTTGGGGTGACTACGGGAAACGGTGCACCCCATGAAGGGAGCTTGGTGTAATGAGATTGTTGGCTTTATGGGTTGTTTGGTGGTTTGTTGAATGTGGAAGACAAAGGGCTTGGAGTTGCAGGTGGGAGTGATTGATTTTGTGTGGGGGATTGTGAGCTGGAGAAGGAGTGGAATGGAAGGAATGTGTTTTATTATATGGGTTCTTCCTGTGGGCCCACATGAATGCATGAGCATCAACAGTGGTTGGTGGATTGGACAAAAAGTATCAGTCCATATGAGACTATGATTATGTTAATCCATGATTGAATGAGTTGGATTTTATCAGCTTTTGACTGTGAATTTTGTGAGTGTAATCTAACGGTTGAGATGGGTCAGGTGAGTGGTTGATTTGGAGTGACTGTTGATTTATGTGGATAAGTGAGTAAGATGGGGTTGGATTTGATATAAATGCGCCTCATTGTACATGGGAGGGGGACAAGGAGTAAAAGTTAATTGATGGGGTTGGGATGGGGGACAAGGAGTAAAAGTTAATTGATGGAGTAAAGGGAAGCGTTTGCTTGGATTTGAAGTAGAGACATCATGGCTAGAGAATGAGTGGGAATTTAACAGAACAGGCAGTTTATTATGCCTGTGATTAGAAGGCTCTAATCAGGTGACTGTGAGGGCTCATTTCTTTGCATGAGTTTTCAGAATTAGTCCATTGAGTTTGAAGGGTCAGTAACAATTGATTTATGAAATGCTGCGGAATTCTATCATTCTTAAATTTGACTTTAACAAATTAGCTGCTGAAATTATTGACTGGAATTACCAATGTGTATACATTCTTTGTATAAAGAGTCAGATACAGTGAGCTCATGAATATATAGAAATTAGGGAGATACTCTTATGAGAGATATCTCTCACCTTATATGAGAGATATAGGTGAGATTCTCACATTAAGTTATTGGCATTGAATATAGATGTGAGGGCCCCACACAATCTCTCATTTAAGGTTAGACTATGAGAGACATATGAGAGATATGGGTGGGAGACCTTACAGTTAAGTTGTTGGCATTGGACTCTCTTAGGAGCATCTCTCAAGTATGAAAGATATCTCTCATCTTATATGAGATATATGGGTGGAAGCCCTCACATTTAAGTTGTTGGTATTGAATATGGATGCGAGGGCCCCACACAATCTCTCATTTAAAGTGAGAGATATCTTTCACCTTATATGAGAGGTATAGGGCCCTCACCTTATATGAGAGATATCTCTCACCTTATTTATAGATAGGCCCCATTTTAATCACAAAATGCAACACTCAAATGGGGAGCCCACATTTAAAAACAATAAAAGAAGTGAAATAAATGGAATTCCTATCTAACAAAATTTAAAATATATATAATTAAAATTTATAAATTCTAAGATATGAAATCTAAACCACATGGGATATAAAGAAAAAAGGAGAATGTTCTCCTTTTTTTTTTTATTAATGTGAAGAGTGCAGAGGGAAAGGCCTCCATAGACAAGGGAGGGCCAAAAACTCACCCTACCATCTGATCCTAACCATTGATTTTTAAATTTTAATGGTGCTTAATCATAAGTTTTTTTCAAATTCAATCCAACAGTGAGTGAATATAAAATTGGGCATAATGTCAGATCATGGGATGACAAGAGTAAAAGGTTTGCTCGAAGGTGGACCCAAGTAGGCTCATAGAATTGTACTACACTTATAGTCAGATCATGGGATCTCAAATCGTAGACCATGTCTGTTTGCACTTGTCAGTGAAAGAGGAGTGGAATTGGCCTCAAGAGTAGTAAGTTTTACCTTTTAAGGGCACGTTTGTGTACACACCCTTTCCGCGGAAAGAGGAAATTGCCACGTTAGCAAATTCCATAGAAATGAAAACTTCGGAAAAGGATTTCCGTAGAATTTAGAAATTCATGTTTGGTGCAAAAAGAGTTTCCTCATTGAATTGGTGCAGATGTTGTTTGGTGCGGCTGTGGATTCCTTATAGAAAATTAAAATTTCTTATTTGGTGATATAATTTTTTGAAGAAAATAACATAACATGTATATTATTTATTTAACATTAAATAATATTTTATATAAAGAAATAAAAAATGAAAGAGTTATAAGGTTTTTGGGTTGAAATGGACAAAAGTGAGGAAAAGATGGAGAAGTTTTCCGAGGAAAACCATTTCCCATAGCCCCCCATAGGAAACCCATTTCCACAATTATCAAGGAAAACGCTGACGAGGCAGGAAAACATTTCCGCGGAATTGTTCCGCACCAAACGCCGGAAAAATTGATTTTTCGCGGAAAAACGTAAACTTTTCCGCGAAAAAGTGTTACACAAACATGCCCTTAATGTGTGTAGATGGCCCCAACAAGTCAAGAGGAATAATGATGTTTGCTGATATATATTATTCTTTCATTCTTGTTCACTTCATCAAAGTTGCTCCAACAATATATAAGAAAGTCCCTTTTACTTCATCCTCTTCATTTATAACCTTTTATTTCATTTTTACTTTACACCAATCATCCAAAACATGTAAAATAAACCATTATTCATTTTATTTCAACCCAATCCTCTTTAACTTTATTCATAATATGACACTTTACTCTTATTCTATCCCTCTTCCAAACAAACGGGTGAGAACATTTTCCACATAACACAGTCATTTATAATATATAACATATGTAAGTGGGCTCCATGTCCCAACTGAGATGACAATAGGGAACATGGGGAGTTCTAGCACAATCATCCAAAACATGCAAAATAACCCATTATTCATTTTATTTCAACCCAATACTCTTTAACCTTTATGCCTAGTGTGACACCTTACTCTACTTTTATGTTATCTCTCTTCCAAACAAGTGAGAACACTTTCCACATAACACAGTCATTTATAATATATAACATATGTAAGTGGGCTCCATGTCCCAACTGAGATGACAATAGGGGACATGGGGAGTCCTAGCACAAACCTATAGAATTTCTATCATGTGTGGCTAGGCTTGCCAAGTTGGTCCTCTCACAAGGGGTCCAGCCTGCCAATACCCATAAAATGAAGGTTTTTTCTTTTTTTGTCATGTAGCACGGCGGTAGGATAAGGCCTGATTCTATAAAGCCTGCCACCTACCTTAGTCCACCAATCTTTCTAGCAGCTAATATATATATATATATAGGAGATGCTCTTATGAGAAATATCTCTAACTTTATATGAGATATATGGGTGGGGGCCTTTACATTTAAGTTGTTAGCATTGGATATAGATGAGAAGGCTCCCACACAATCTCTCATATAAGATAAGAGACATCTCTCATAGGAGTGTTTTCCTATAAATATATATATAAGAAGACTCTCCTATGAGATATATCTTTCACTTTAAATAAAAGATTGTGTGGGACCCTCACATCCATATCCAATGTTAACAACTTAAATGCGATGGCCCTCATCCATATCTCTCATATAAATTGAGAGGGAGATGCTCCCATGAGAGATCTCTCACCTTAAATGAGAGATTGTGTGGTGGCTCTCAAATCCATATCCAATGCTAACAACTTAAATGTGAGGGCCCCCACCCATATCTCTCATATAAAGCGAGATATATCTCTCATATGAGCATCTCCCTAACATAATATACTTGTGTGTGTTTAAATGTATGAATTTTTTTTTCCTTATTTTAAATAATTATGAACATTTTTCATCTACATATGTATTAAATATCATGCGAATAAGTAGGGCCATTTTTAATCAATAACTTCATGTGCATTTCCAATTCCATGCAAACCCATTCCATCAATAAATTCTTGTATGTTTCAATTCCATGGAAATAAAAATAGGTTCATTGATGAATAAACTCTTATACAACCCAATTCGATGCAAATAAGCAAGCCCTTTTGAATATATAGGCGATAATAACAAGTTGTCCCAAAGCCTCGTGGTTTTATAATATATCCAAATCACATCCAACAAACTGAATTTAGCATCAGGTTTGCAATTGATGAAGGCCTTAGAAAAAAGTTATAAAAAAAAAACTTTTTTTCTTCCTATCGTAGCCTTCGAGGGTAGGGTAAGAGCCCTAGTACAGGGTTGCAGGGGTTTCTCTTGTACTAAGGCTGGCCATATATATATATATATATATATATATATATATATATATATATATATATATGAGGTAGGGCAAGGGTAGACCCTGACCCTGACCTAGCACGGCCCTTTGATAACCCTATATGTTTCCTATGTTAACGGTGTTGATACAGTGACCCCACCATGAATGGATTATGCATGAAAGATTACCTGCCATTGATAATGGGCCACACAACACAACCAGGGGATTTTTGCAAATTCCAGACCAAGAAACAAATAGAGATGTGAAATGGGCAATTTACAGGAACCCAAAACCTGATACTTGGGTGTCCCAAATCACCTTGAATGGGAATGCGTCAAAAAGTACCCCTAACTAATATGGGCCACAAAACTATGGAAATGGGGAAGCAAATCCAGGCTCCCAGAACCAAACAGCCATGCGAGAATTCCAAACAAGTGGGCCTCATATCAACGTTCAGGGGTGCTGGGTGTTGGTACCTCAACGCCGCCATGAATGGGCAATGCATCAAAGAGTTTCCTGATGTTGATAATTGGATATACAATCATGGAATTTGGTCAATTTCCATGATTTAACTTTTTACAAGCCAGCACTTACAGTCAACGATCTCAATGGTGTTGAATTGAAAACCGCACCAAGAATGTTGAATGCATCAAAAAGAGTACCCTGGCACTGTTGATAATGGGCCACACAACCAAGAAATTTGGGCGACTCCCAAGAATTTAGAACCAAATGGAAACAGAAACTGCCATGGGAAATGGGCAACTGATCAGGAACCTAAAACCTATGGGCAATTTAAATCAACGACAGGGATGGGCAACTTCTTTACAGGTTTTTAACCACTTTCATTGATTTTCTTCAACAGCTACGTGGACGACATGATGTGATGGGCAATGAATGATGATGGAGAAATTGCAAATTTAAGGCTAAGCCTGAGCATTCTATAAACTTCTATTAGTATTTACTCTAAGATGAAAGAACTGGATATCTCAGTCACTTTCTTTATTTGAAGTGAAGTGACCCATGTTGTTTTCAAGTTTGTACCACTCCCAATTTAATGCCAACATAAAAGCTAAGCTGTCATGGAGGAAGAATCTTTCTGTAATGGGTCACAGCAACTAAATAGCAATTGGAATTATGTAGAAGTTGTTAGTGCTGCTGATACTAAAAGTTATTGTTGATATTAAAATTGGGGAGAATGATATTATAGAATATCAGTGATTTGAGGCTCTAAAAGTTGTCGCTGTTACTGTAGTTTATTGTTGTCTTGTATTTGTATTTGGTCAATCATTGTACCAATTACTAATCGATGTACCAATCGCTAGGAAGTTGCTACAGCCAAACGCAACCTTCGTATCTTGGCCTCATCGAATTCTTGTTGATAGTCTTATTTATTTTATTATTATTAAATTATGTATTACATGTATAAATGTAAAGTAAGAGAGTATAAAGAGATAAAAGGCACACAATTACTTATAGCAATTCGGTCACTGACCTACATGGCTACATCCATTCACACACCAATGGTTCTTTGTGTTGAGCAGTTTGGAAATACATGGCTACATCCATTCACACACCAATGGTTCCTTGTGTTTCACTATAGAAGGTTTTCCAAACTGCTCAACTCAAACCTTTATATCTAATTTTTTGGATATCGTGGTTCAATTAATCTAATTCACCGTTGCCTATTCTTTTACAGTGATTCAATCACGAAGGTCTAATCTACTTTACAATGATATATAAATAAAATTAAACTTTATACACTTGCCTCTATATGAAAATCAACATCTTGAGAGTGCTCTTGATGATTGAATCCGAAGCTTCAAGCCCTGACTCCTTTCTTTGCTTCTTTGGTGTTGATGATGCTCCAATGAGTGATCAACCAAGAGGAATGGCGAGTCTAAGTCTAAGGTGAGTGAGAATTATAATTTGAGAGGCTTGATGTTTATCCTAAAGGAGTGATTCCACTTATCACACTTAATTAGAACTTTGAATGCTCTTAAATATGCCAATTACAAGCCTAAGTGTAAGTAAAATTAGATTTTGGGAGCTCTAATATTTTGTTAATTAGTGGGCACTCTGTGTTGGAAGAGGGGTCTCAAAATCTCAAAAGATGTGGCCATTGGAATGAGCTCAAGCATATATATATATATATATATATATATATATATATATATATATATATATATATAGAAGAGCCTCCAACGGCTAGACCACGGTTAGCCTACATCTTTTTACGGTTAACCGTCAAGCCCCAACGACTAGTTTGTTTGCCAGTAAAAAAATAGGGCATTTGTTCTACGGCTAACTTTATGGCGAGCCGTAGTGCACTTTTGACTAACCATAAGGCTAACAAGAGCTAACCATATAGTACAAAAAATTAAAAAAAAAAAGTTAGCGACTGGAAAGTTGATCGTGAGCTAACCGTGGAGGCTTACGGTTAGTCGTACCCATGCTTCACAATTGAATCAATCTACTGCTCAGTTAAGCCATTTTCACCCTCCTAATTTAACTATTTGATTTAAGGGTTTTAGTAGCTTTTCCTTGGTTTGTCTAGGGTCCAATTTACTAGAATATGGCACAAATTGAAGAATTTGACTTGATAAACCACATATCGATTCAAGACTTAGACTTTCATCTTTAACTAATTAATCTTCCATGTTGAGGCTTCTAAAGGTAAGGTCTCAGACTTCACACAGAATTGACAACATTAGGATAGTATATATATAACTATGGCACTAACAATAACGTTATTCTTGATTTGGGCTATGAATTAAATCAACGACGGAACGAAAAAGTTTGCTTTTGGGGCGCCACAATGTTAAAGGATCTTGGGGCGTGTTAAAGTCTTCTAGGGGTTCACCCCTATCTTGGATATATAATTATAAGTCTACACTGGATTATGTTATCTCATAAAGATTAGCATGTGTTTCATGGGATCCAGATCCAAACAGGGTTTCCTGTTTGGACCACTCAGGGAGTGCCACATGGGAAGAGAATTTTTTTTAAGAGATGTGATCTTTTTTTAAGAGTTGGGATGTGACATCTAAATCTCATGTGGCACCCCCTGATTTGTCCAAATAGGGGGTCCAAACAGGGGATCCGTTTCTGTGTTTCATGATACTGAGAAAAACAAAATTCAATGTCTGTTTGGGGTCCAAACAGGATGCTTCTCTCACTGCACAAGAATGTGTGGTTCCAGCAGTTTGTCCCTCGTTTCAGAGGTGAGAAACAATTATTTCTACTATTTTACTAAAGTCATTTTCCAAATGACCATTTGAATTTCTTAGAGCAAAGCTTGGTGTTTTTCTTGAAAAATCACTTTAAGGAGGAGTTTTATAATTTTAAAGTGAATTATCTAGAAATTCCTTACTTTCATTCGACTATATGTTATCATGCCATTGGTCCTCTATTAATTATATTCTTTTCTCACACAAACACCTCATTATGCTAATAACTTCTTCAATCATCTATATAAACATGTGGTTGATCCCTTCACAATTAAGTCCATGAAAACTCCGGGAGTCCAACGAGTCCAAGCTCCATATATATTGTGCAAGTGGTAGCCTCAAGTCAATCTTGTAATGCTTATCTTGGAATGAAGTTTATCCCTTCCCCTTCATCCTTCTATTGTTCTACTTCTTTCTTTGCCATTAAGGTCTCGTTTATTTAGATTAATATACATGGGGTGGTGAAAGATGAAGATCAAATGTGAATCTCCAAAAAAGAACATCAAATAGCATCTTCTTTTAATTCTATTTCCCCAAAAAAACTGTTTTTAATGTTTGGAAACTTGCCTTCAATCTTCATTTTTAATCATCCTCTGCATTTAATTAATATGTATTCTAATGCAAACAAATATGCCTTAAGTATTAAGCCAATGTGATTTCTTACCTTATTTGAAAAGCATATTAAGAGCAGATTTCTGGGTTCTTTAGCAAATTAAGATGAGAATACAACTTTTTTCTGCAGAAGGGACTGCAACAACTTTCCGCAATCAAAAGACTTTGCTCTTTTGTGCATGGTCCAAAGATGCCCTCCCAGATCAGCCCAATAATGTGGAATTGTTGACGTTGTTTAACAATACTTCATCATAGCAGTCTATTGAAGTCTACGTGAGATTCTCCACACTGGTGGTGTTTTGGATCTATCTACATGTATTATATTTAAGATCATAGTTCGAGAAATTCAAAACACATGTTTATGCAGTCCTGAAAACTTATATGTTTCATTGCAGGAAAGTTCCAGGTCATAATAAATGATTCTGTGAATTGGGAATAGAAACCAGCTTTAAATATCCATGTATACAGCCTGGCCATCATCCCAAAAAGAAAAACATTATTGTGGTTAAATTTTTTTTTTTTGAAGTTGGCAGTGAGGGATCACTGTGACTCTGTGAGTCCATCTGAAATGGACACCATTAAATGAGTACACCTTCTTTATTGGTGAGCTGGAATTTGTTTTAGACTGACCTTCCATGATTTTAAACCCCAAATAGTAGCTCAGCTGGCCTAGGACCACGGTTTGCACTCAAAGGTTGTAAGTTCGAAACTGCACCACCACACCAGGGCTATAAGGGAGTTCACACGGGTTTCCTCTGGGCCCAAAGGGTTGGGAACCCTTAAAAAAAAAAAAAACTAACATGATTTTTATAAATGGTCCATTTGGGTTTTCATGAACTGGGTGCAGGTAATTTGGCTTAATGTGTCAAGGAAGTTTCATGTATTTGGATCACTTGACTTATCCGTGGGTTTTTTTGTTAGCATGATAACCAATTACAGGTAAACAGAGTTATGCGAAATTAGATTTGGAGGTCATGCAACTGACTTCTAAAAACCTAACATGTTCAAAGAAAGAGAATTCCCTGCTATCAACAACAAAGGGGTTTTGAATTGTTTAATATGAGGCAAATATTCGTTATCTAAAGCAAAGAATTCTATCATTTGGATGGAAATGTCCCAAGAGTACTATTTCAGTAGGTGAACTCTTGATCTCTAGATTGGATAATTAGAACCCACCTATTTGTGATTCCATGGAGGATTCATTAGAGTACACATATATTGTTATCATGCTAGAGCCACTTGGTTTGCCTCAAATTTGGGACTTTTGGTTCAGGCTTCTACCAATATAGGAATCATGGATTTGGGGAAATAATTCACAAAGTTGTGTAACTTGACGCCTCTAATAAATACCCATCATCTTATAGCATTGACCCTGGTTTTATGGTAGGCCTTATGGAGGGCTAGAAATAACTTCAAGGGTGAGGTCATTTTCCCTATCAAAATTTTGGATGTCACTAAGAATTTGGTGTTTGGTTAGAGGCTGTCAAATGTGGAGGCTGATCCAAAGAGCTATATTTTCAAAGAGGCATGCTACATGGCCCGAATGGGAGCCCGACTTTGAGCCCGGGCTCCCATGCGGGCCGTTGCTGGGATCCAACGGCCCGCATGGGAGCCCGGGCTCAAAGTCGGGATCCCATTCGGGCGGCGTAGACTTTTTCATTTTCAAATCTAAGCGAAGCCAAACCCAACCCCTAATCAAAACCAAGTTAGCCCAAGCCAATGTAAACTGGTTAGGCAAATCGGCCCATGGGGCAACCCGTGCCATGGACATCTCTTGGTGATCCATAATGCCCATCCACACAGGCCAGTTGACCAGCTGTGAATGGTCCACATGAAAAACTCCCTGTTGATACTATTCACACTGTTAAAACCATTGTTCGAAATTCTAATACCTTCAAACCTCAACTAAGGTTGCTGAATGGGGTAACTCAGGCATGTCTGACCGAGTACTTGGTTGCCTCAGTTACGCTCATTCAACTTGTTATACTGTGACCTTTGAGTCAAGTTGACTCACCCTGGCTCAATTGAGTCAAGCCGGGTTTTAGAACTATGATCCACATGAAACAATTGTTGGACTCAAAAAAAAAGTCCAACATCCTACAGTGCATAAATTTTTCTGAACCTTGGGAGTTTTCAAGTGGCCGGTCACAGATGGGACCAACTAGATGAGCAGTTTGCATTACATTGAAAGCAATAAGAGGGTTAAAGATGGTGACTAGCATTTCTCGAGGCCCGGTTTGGATCCTTTCAGGAACTTGGTCGCCCTGCTCAGTTTCCCTGTAATTGCTCATGGCAAGGAAACAAAACAAATGTGACTTGCTGGTACTCAGGTAATCCAAACACATGATTCCGCATTTACGAGTAAACCATGTTACCTGAATTCCTGATTTCCTGCATTGAGATTACAGAAGTTCCAAAGAGGGCCTCACCAATGATGGACAAGTTTCTCTTTCAATGTTCTATTAATTTACAATATTTTAAAAAAGAAAGAAAAAAACTTCCAAGCTTGTCTAAGTATAAGGATTTCTTAGGAGGTTGTTTGGCTACAGGTGATCTTGTAATTATCTAAACACCCATCCTAAAAGTGTTCATTCTTAAATATAATAACCTGCACACATGGTTAGTCATCAAAAGCAAGGTACTAAATAGTATGTTCAAACCAATTTAAATTGCTCGCACATGGTCGTTCCACATTGCCTCAGCAATTGAGTCCCGCCGTTCTGAGGCTTCATCCCTCACTTGTAGAGCGCTTTCAAAATCTAGACCTTGAAATTGCATGGATTGATCTTCTACTTCTGGAAATATCCTTGCTTCGTATTCCCTTAGCAGCCAGTCATCTCTTTTCACTTTGTGTATGTGATTGTGAATAATGCATGCTGCAATGACAAGCTTCACCTGTGTGAAAAATGGATAAGGTGGAGCCAACTTCAAAATAGGAAACCGTGCCTTTAAGACTTCAAAAGTTCGCTTGGCCACATTCCTTAATGAAGAATGCCGATGATTAAACAGTTCTCGTGCATTTTCTGGCAGGGAACCATCTGCAAATTGGTTCAAGTGGTATCGGAAACCAACATATGGAGCCATGAAACTCGGTGCATTGTCGTATGCTGCATCAACAAAATAGTATTTTCCTGCATCAAAGATTATATGTCAGTGGGATGCTTCTTTATTTTATTCTAAATAAGAGCACAGTTGACTATATACAAAATCATTAAAAAAAAAAAAAACCTTCAGGGACATGAAGTTTGTCTGCCCTTGTGAGTGCAGAATTCAGTACGAGTGAATCTTCTGCAGAACCTTCCCAGCCTGCAAGGACATAATGGAACCGCATATCGAAAGAGCAAGCACCTAAAACATTTTGTGATATGAATCCTTTATGATTACGAAATGCCGTCTGTGACTCGGCAGGAACTATTGCTGCAATGTGGGTTGTACCTAATGCTCCCACACAATCCTAAGAAAAAGAACATTTATTTAACACCCCTTAACATGACAAGCAGTGGCTTACAATGACTAAAATTGGGTAGATGTCGATTACCTGAAAATATGGATAGAAAATGGGATTATTCGCAATTTCTGGTGGGGTAGCAGAACCAGGTGATTGGAAAAAATCACTTGCAAGTGACACAATTGCATCCAACACATTATTGAAATGGCGACTGATTGTCTCACCAGAATGGTGTAACCGCTCCTGCAAAATTCGATTCCGCCTGCTATGTCCAATTGTCAACAAAAATATTGCCAGCTGCTCTTCAATCCGAAGTCCCTTTGTGTGTCGTAGTAGATTTTTGCTATGCAAAATATCACACAACTTATAGAACACCTCAGAATCCATACGAAAATCTTCACGACAACGTATATCACTTCTAAGCACATAATCTATGTAATCAGCACCAGTAAGATGTGGGCCGTCCTCCACCACATCTGTCTCTGGAATCACATAGCTATACTTCCCATCAGTTGTATCCTTACCAAATAGGATAGCAAAATCATTATAGTAGGGCACGAACTTAGCTCTGTACTGTTTCATGTTGGTGTGCACCTGCATATGTAGTGTGTAAGCTATTTACACTTCTGAGGCCCATATTTATCGAGTGTAAAATAAAAAATGACCTGCTTGAATAAATAACACACACCTTTATGTACGCATCCCAAACATCATCATCAGCAATTACCATTTGTCGAACACTATCCCAACCAAACCCACTCTGATTGAGGAGAGTCTTGATAGAGTCATATTGCTTCTTAAAAGTCTTGACCCGATTCCTCAAATGGTCTTTATCCATAAGGACTTTGAATTTGGCATTAAATTGATTGGTCATTTGACTCCATGCCCTTTTCGTGAATTGACCATCAATCCTATTTCCTTGGGCCTTCTGCTCCAGCATTAATTTAATGAAATAACAGTCCATTGTTGGACTCCACTTCTTCCTCTTCTGATCATGGTCGGAAGGTGCGTCAGAAGTCATATCAACACCTACAAAACTAAACCACGTAACCTCTCAGAAAAGGAAAGAAAGAAAAATAAATCCACGTATATGCATAAAGTAATGATTTCAAAAACAGACTGGGTTTGGTTGAAACAGAGTCCTGCACAGTCCTATCCAAGTTGACTAAAAAGTCCTCAGTTGAAACCAATCGAGACCGCCAATGTAAATAAACCATAGGTTTTAACTGATTCTGAGCTATTTATTTGTTTTTACCTGACATCATGTGGCACCATGGGCCGGGTGCACTCAACTGTCCACTCCAACAGTCCAGTTCAGCCGCCAATTTGGATTTTATAACATGAACATAAATACATACATATATATACATGTTTTTTCCTCTTTTTTCCTTTTTATTTATTTTTTTTTTTTTATTTTTTTTTGGTAACGTGACTTGAATCCACAACCTCCAATTTGCAATAGAGAGCACCTTCCAGTGTGCCACTTGCTTTTGTCTGCATATACATACATTCAAGATGGAATAACATAACTGAAATTTTAAAAAACAAGTTAAAAAAAAAAGGCATAGATGATGGACCATTCAAAAAAAAAAGAAAATGAATGCATGGACAAAACAGCAGTTTCCTCAAAAGTATACTTCGACTATAAGACATGCATAGTTTCATTCATGACACATGAATAAAAGCCGCATTGCATGAAACACAGTCCACTGGTCAATCCAGGTGATAGCAGCAGAGCATTAAACATTTCCCCCCAACAACTTAATTTTGAACTAAACTTTGATGGGGCCCTGGATCCTCAAAGGGAATTGGCAAGAAGCGGAGGAAATTCAAGACTCTACTAGTAAGATGATAGGGGGATATGCAGAATGCCTAGGTCATAAGCCCAATACACAGAAATCAGCACCCTCATTGGCGGAATACAGGTGAGCATCAATCTGAAACCATAGCTTATTTGGATTGGAGACTGCATGATAATCACTGAAAATATGAACCAGACAGGGAGGCTACTCTGGAACCTAAAGGGGTTACGAAAGCAACTTATAGATGTAAAAACTAAAACTGAAATTGCATATTCATATTAAACATGCATCTAGAACATGTTATCATGAAACTTGTCAAATTCATTAAATGCATACCTTGAGCGTCCGTGAAATAGAGTTCTTGGCCATGATTTATCTAGCCTTAATTTCTCTACTAATAAAAATAACATAATATTGTACGTATGACTGGGGGTGAATATTGAGTGCAGAGATGGTGGTAGAGAACAATGATTGAAAACTCAGGTTCAGGGGGCTGACTCGGTCCCCCATGGGTTCAATCTATCATATGAGTCTGCCCGGGTCGCCCCTGAGGTTTAATACCATGGTAGACCGGGTTGATTCCCCAGACATCTTTGCCTTCGACGGAATGGGATCAGAAGAGTGTCTATATATCAGCACGTAGTCCATACTCCTTAGTACCTTCTACATACATTATCACCTATTTCCTAGCATCCAGTGAATTTGTCCTGGATTGCTTTCATATAGTTTTGTGGATTCTCTGGCGAAATTAGGGATGGAAGGTCCTCTGATTTGCTCATCTCCGCTGTGTAATTTCTATTGCTTTTTGTTTGGTATATCTCTTTTACACCATTGTCTTCCCCTATCTTTGTGATAGGGTGAGTTGATTTCTGGTTGTAATCTTTTGTCTTTAATATAATTCACCATTGCCTATCCATATATATGCCCAAGTAGTCTGGCTCTGAATGCAATGACGAAGCAAGAACATACAACAGAATACATAAGGCTTCCTACTACAAAAGCGTATGATAGGTTTTCATTTGTCCACATTCAAATTCATTTTATGGGCAATCATCCTCACTGAATTAATCTTACTTATAAGCAAGTAGAAGCAAGGGCGGCATCCCATGCATATTGAATCTTTTAATACCCTCTTCTGATGCCATTTTGAGACAATCAAGTAATCATTGAGAACTATCGCGATAAATCTAAATGCCGATCGCATGGAGCACATCTCCAACTCTGTTGTTGGGGAATTTCTACGAACACTTGTTAGGCAATGTGATTCCCCAACACCAATCACCAACCAAATGCTATGGCAATGCCACTAAGGCAAACACACATCGAACCACCATCATGTAGAGAACAAAAACAAGATAAGAAACACAAAACACAAGATTTACGTGGTTCAATCACAATGTGTGACCTACATCGACGGGAGAACAATGCAAAGCTTTTTCTTTACCTTTAATGAAGATTACAAGCCAACTACCAAGTGAAGCTATAAGAACCCACTTACAAGTAGCACGCTTTCAAAGCTTTCTTTCCTCCCCTTTTTCTTAGTCTTCTTGGAGAACCTCTTCTCTTTGCCTCTTGTCCCAATCTCTATATTCTCTCTACGAAGAAATACAAAGGAATGCCCATTCTCTTTTCCCTTAGGGTTTTCTTAAAAGCAAGAAGCTCTAGAACCATTGGATTGACTCAATCCAATGGCTCAAAATAAAAGAGCTAAAATAGAGAGTAAAAATAGAATGAAGAAAAGGATAGGGAGGAAAAGAAAATATACGAGATCAGGCCTCACACATGTGTTGCACACCCACACAACACATATACAACTCCTCAAATGTCTTCTTGGTCTATCTCAAGATAGCTAGATCATTAGCGCCCAGAAGGAAGTCATCCACCAAGAAAATTAGTGAAGTGCAAATTCTCTAGCAGATCGTCTAGCCAAAGAGGGAGTACAGCACCTGCATTTGGTTTTAGATTTTGATGGCATTGCATATATGTGACTTGTTTTCTTTGAGTTTGTGGTTTTGATCTTTTTGGCAAGGTCCTATCATTGCAGTAAGCTTTTCTTTTATTAATATAGTCACCATTTCTTTGAAAAAGAAAAAAAAAAAAAAAACCTTATTCCTGCTGACATTGAGATAGACACACAGATCAGCAGTGTTAGTCTGTTACCAATAAATCAAAAGCCAATAATATGTGATTGAATTTCAAATACCACTATCTCGGAGACTGTTAAGTCCGTAAATGGATTTCTTAAACCTATATGAGGTTTCTCTTATGTGTAGAAGCACAAACAAACCAGGCTCTGCAGAAGGCCCACCTTGGAAGGCCCATGACCAAAAGGCCCAAAGCTCAAACATGGAAACACCCACGTGTGGGATTTCTTCAATTTGGTCAACAATATACAGTTGTATAACAGCAATCACAATTATATTCTTTCCTTTCTTACTTGTATACATGTGTAATTAGGAATCAATCATAGGCTGTAATTAGCAATACTCTACGTAGTCGATCCTCTCTTTTGGGATATGACAGATTTCACAATTTCTCTCTCTTTTGATTTCTTCTACTTTCAATACAAGGATCTGTTGATCCTTACATGGTATCAGAGCACCAGGACACCTTCAATCATCTACTGTTCTTCAGGAAACAGTAGCTGTCTGTGTCTCTGCCAGTCGTCCATCAAAGACAGCCACAGCCACGGCTGTCTTTCTTCATTTGATGCAACACAGGAGGAAGAAGACTCGAATAGCATTGCTTCTGCAGATTACAGGATTCATCTCAGCCATTCAGAACCTCTGTTTCTGCAAAAGAAAATTTCTGGCAACATTTTTTTTGAGGAAGTCAACAGCCATATCAGCCAGATCAAACAGTGGGCCCCACCTCCAGCAAGTGAAACCATCGGAAAACTCCACCATCAGTGTCGTCCAATATTGACTAGAATATTCCACATTCTTTTGGGATTTTATCAGCCCAATAGGTCAATGTGTTATAGCTCTCTGTGTTTAACAATTTTTCTGAAATTGTTTCTATTTTGGTGCTCGAAAATCAAATCCAACCACTATAATACAGTGGTTCTTTTTCCAGAAGTTAACACACTATGCCACCAACCTAACCTGGAAGGCTGATCAGCAGAAAAGTACCACTTGAGCAAGCTATTATCCCATCTTCAAAATTTATGGTCGCCCAGGGTGTGTTTTTTCTGAAATTTTGAAATTTGTGTTTCAGTCCATTCCTTTGGACATTAGTACTTAGGCATTTCACTCATAGATAAAGTAGGTGTTATTTCTGTCAAATTCAGTGAAACGAACTATATGTCTTGGTGATTCCATCTTAAGAACTTTATCGAAAGACAAGGGATGTTGGGCTACTTGGATGGAACTACTACCAAGCCAGTTATAGATCCAACTGGAACAACTGATAAGACTATTGCCACTTGGAATCAACAAAATGCTAAGGTGGTAACCTGGATTCTTAACTCTATTGACCCCACATTTACATTAGCACTTCAAGCTTTTACAAAAGCTTCTGATATGTGGGCACACATGAAGAAAATATATTATCAACAAAATATAGCCCACAGATTCCATCTGGACAGGGAGTTAGCAAAATACTACCAAAATGATAAGATTGTACAAGAAAACTACAATGGGTTTCTAACTTTATGGATAGAAAGGGACTAGATGCTCCTGCAGTCTATCTCAGTGGCATTGTTTCCTCAAGCTCTCAAACTTCAGGAAGAACTCCATGTTAGTCAATTCCTGATGAATCTCCATGCAGAATTTGAACCAGTACGAGCAACCCTCATGAATCAGGAAATCTCTCCTGATCTGGATACATGTGTTCAAGAGGCCTTTTGATAAGAAACTCGTCTTTCTTCGCGTCATTCCCTTCCTGAGGAATCAAAGGCATAGTTGTCAAGTTCGTTTCGGACGCCATTTTGGCTTGGCTCCAAAATAAAACATTTCGGTCGATTCGAGTATTTCGCTTTCCAATTCGGAAATTTGTTTCCATAAGAAGGGGCTCCAAAATCAAAATAAATCCAATTGTGGGATATTACAGTTTGATTTGTGGGACTAGCACTGCTTCAGCTTAGGAGAACCCTGCTCTATATTTTATATTATATATATATATATATATATTAAAAACATATAGAAAATTTCATTCTACTAAGGATTTCTCAAAATGTTGTTTTCTTGGAACACGTTCCGTTTTATTTTTCACTCACCCATTTTTTTTCTAATATCCAAGTATCTTATCTTCCTCATTTTTTATCTCCTAATTCTCCTATAGTTACATAGCTCTATACCTGTCGTCCAAGAGAACTACTTCCTACTGCTCCACCTAGGATACACCTACCCTACTGGTTCTTGAAGACGATGATACTACTACTAAAGGTAACACTTTTGCACCTTACCTACGGCGCTCTAGTCTTATTTTCCACCAGATTGATATGGATTTCCAGCACTACTTACCTCTTTGGATCCAATTTGTATCTCAACATCTTATAAACAAACCGCTAATATACCATGTTGGCAAGATGCACTGATAGATGAATACTTGCCTCGAAGCCAACAAAACTTGGGACTTAGTGAATCTTCCAGCAAATACAACCATCATCGGAAGCAAATGGCTCTACCCCATTAAACATAGATCTGATGACAGTATTGATGAATACAATGCCTGCCTGGTTGCCTAAGGTTATAAGTAGGAGTACGGCATTGACTATGAGGAAACCTTTACCCCGGTTGCCAAAATGACTACAGTTTGGTGTTTACTAACAGTTGCAGCGGCTTGCAATTGGCCCTTCTGGCAGATGGATGTCAAGAACGCATTTCTACATGGGGATCTCAAGGAGGTTGTGTCTATGCATCCACCACTAGGGTATGCTTGTTCTCCATAGCATGTCTACAAGTTGACAAAGTCCTTATATGAGCTCAAACAAGCCCCTCGTGCCTGGTTTGAAAAGTTTCAATCCGCCATCCTTCAAGCCAAATTCTATCAAAGCTCAAATGACAACTCTCTCTTCATACGAAGATCCTCTCGTGGCTATACAATTTTATTGATATATGTTGATGATATGATAATTAGTGGGAATGATCATGATGGGATGACTTAACTTAAATCTCACCTCATGAGTACCTTTAAAATGAAGGATTTTGGTTCCTTAACCTACTTTCTGGGTCTGGAGGTTCAACGGAACAAAGATGGTATTCAAATCACTCAATCAAAATATGTTGATGACTTGATTCATTTTGCTCGACTTGACAATGCCAAAACATTTGCCACTCCCATAGAGCTTAATGTCAAGATCAGCAAAGAAGATGGGCATCCTCTCACATATCCTACCCTATTCCGTCGTTTGGTTGGTAGCCTTCTCTACTTAACCATGATGCGACCCGATATATCACATGTTGTGCAGACTGTCAGCCAATTTATAGGCAATCCTTATAAACCACATCTTCAAGTTGTTTATCGAATTCTCCAATATGTCAAGGGTACTCGGGATCGTGGTTTGCTTTGTCCTTCCACTTCTTCATTACAATTGAAAGCATATGCTGATGCGGATTGAGCCGGATGTCCCGACACTCTTCGCTTGACGACTGGATGGTGCATGTTCTTGTGCCCCTCTCTCATCTCATGGAAAAGCAAGAAACAAAGCACAGTTTCCAAATCGTCGGCCCGAGGCCGAATATCATGCCATGTCTTCTGCCTGCAGCGAAGTCATATGGCTACGTCGTCTTCTTTGAGAATTCAGCGTCTTCATCAAAGACCCCTACTCCGCTAAATGCAAATAACACAAGTGATATTCGGAGTGCGAAGAATACCGTTTTCCATGAGTGCACAAAGCAAGTTTAAATCGACTGTCACTTTATTCGTCAACGCTTTGTCTCCAACAACATCTGTCTACCATATATCTCTTCATCTGAACAACTGTTCACCAAGGGCTTGCCCCGCGATCATCACTTTCTTTCCAAATTGATGCTTCTTGACAAACAACTGCATCAATTTGAAGGGGAGTGTAGAAGCACAAATAAAGCAAGCTCTACAAAAGGCCGACCTTGGAAGGCCCATGACCAAGAGGCTCGAAGCTCAAACATGGAAACATCCACGTGTGGAATTTCTTAAATTTGGTCAACATTATACAGTTGTGTAACAGCAATCACAATTATATTCTTTCCTTTCTTACTTGTATACACATGTAATTAGGAATCAATCATAGGCTTTAATTAGCAATAGCCGCAATACTTTGTGTATAAGAGCAATGGTCGATCCTCTCTTTTGGGATACAACAAATTTCACAATTTCTCTCTCTCCTTTGCTCTTCTTCTTCTTTCAATACAATCTGTTGATCCTTACATTAGGATGTACGACAAACCTTCAGTTTGGACAATGTAGACCTTTTCACCCTTTTTTTATCGGTAACATGCCTTTAAACCCACAACTTTAAGGTTGTAACAATTAGCTCCTTCCATTGTGACACAGGTTCTAAATCCACGTCCCCCATTTAGAAAGGCAATTCTCACATCCATTTGGTGTAGCTTGAGGTCAAATTGAGTTATGATCAGGATGATCCCATGAGTCCTTGCTTAAAGGATGAAAACATTTCATGATGGTCAGCGCCCTCTTCTTGAGTAAACCTTTTGTTGACTAATGTGGCCTTATACCTCTCAATTTTGCATGTGGAATCGCATTTGGTCTTGTACACTCATTTGCAACCAATTGCTTTGCGCTTAGATGGCAATTTGACAAGGTCCTAGACTATGGTGTCATCCACGGATTTCAGCTCATCTTTCATAGCGTCAACCAATTTATCATAATCAACACTATTGATGGCTTGTGAATATGTATCAGATCCCCTATCACACCTAAGTTGAACTCGGAGTCTAGAAAGTAGACCACGTAGCTATCCCATATGGCATATCTTCTTTTTCTTAAAGATTTTTTGACTCAACGTCTAAACAAAATGGTGTGGAACTGCATTTAACAGATCAACATGGGAGGCTGATTGTGATGCAAAGGTTTTATCCAATTGTTGTACTACAACCTTACGTGATTGTATGCTCCCACTATCGTGATCGTCCTCAAGAAATCGCATATTCCAAGTTTGAAATATTCATGTACTGTCTGATGGACAATAGATCCATAGCTTTTGGATCTCTCAAAATACCCAATACAGAAACACCTACATGGTTTGAGAAAGTAATCTCCTTACACTAGGGTTATAGAGCCTAGCCTTAATGGGACAACCCCAACTGTGCAAATGGATCAAACTAGGTCTCCAGCAATGACAACATTAACTGCTCAAAATTAGAATATATAAGTCTAATCTAAATAGAGCATCGAGCTTTATTCCAATGTCAATCAAAATATTAAATATCATTGAGATAAATATATAAATGACTATCGTTGAATTGGAAGGCATAGCCCTCCTCACCAAGTCTAATAAGTGATACTAAATTTCTAGAAATACTAGATGCAAAAAAGGCATCATGATGGTCCCATTTAGGCCCAGGTATCCAACATCACTCGGTTTATGCTTGCAGCCTCTAACTTCAATTGTAACCAGTTTCCCATGTAGACGACCCTTTGATTCTCACTTGGATCCCGGCTTTGAAGCGAGCATTCAACGATTCGTAATGTGAATAGGTACACCAAAGTCAAGCCAGCAAGTATTTAAGGATGCACTTGCTGAATTAGATTCAAGATAAACAAGAATAATGTCATTACCTGCATTACAAACCACTTTCTCACTTGATGTAGTCCTTCTGGATATGCCCCTTCTTGTCGCAGAAGAAACACTTGACCACAACTTTGAGAGATTCTCCGTCAGCACCTCTTGGTGTTTCATACTCTAATTCCCCTTCTTTCTGTGCGGCAACTAGCAAGCCATTGTGGGTTCTCTGATTACAGTTCCAATCTCTACAAAGTCGCCAAATTGATCCACATCCCCTCCTCCTGTCACCTCTCCTACTGTTGCATGCACTTGCTCACAACCTGGTCTAGCATCCACTTAACTTGTGTTGCATAGTAATTACACTTGAACATACTAAATTGTTCCAAGAGGGAGTGATCATCGATTCCACCTGATAGTTTTCATTTATGGTTACCTACTTACATCTAATTTCTTCAACCAGTTGTATGTATTGGTCATCCTTTCACTGTGGTCTTGGATACCACTTTTCCTGTCATAACACATTGATGAAAGATTTAGTATGAGGGTACCCACCATCAACTCATTGGTCACTGTATGCTTCTGCTTGAGATTTTAGAGGAGCGTCTTGGCATTTAACATGTCATTGACCTGAGAAGATTCTTTGACATTTTTGGACACTGTCATTTTCATTAGCATAAGGAGAAACAATTCAATCACTCACGCTTATCCTTTAGAGCCATGTGAGCAATCATGGCAGCATCTGTCGGTTTGCAAATCGTCATGGCAGCGTCTGTGGGTTTGCAAATCGTCATGGCAGCGTCTGTGGGTTTGCAAATCCTCAATACTAAATCTAAGACCCAAGACGCCTAATTGTAATTGTAATTGCCCGGTCCCCATCAAGAATTTCCAATGTGTGAGTAAAGGCGCATTGTTAGTGCACCTTGCCATTTGAGCGGTGATGGTAACTGAAGTAGACCTCAAATTAAATCATTTAAACTTTATAAAAATCATGCCACTAAACCGGATTATCGTCCATATCGAATAATTCAATGATAACAGTCAGCACATCGCCACTCCTTTAGGCCAAGGAAATGGCTGGAGAGTGATCGACTAAATTAGTGGTCATAGAAAACTAAATAAGATCAATCGGTCTATAGATCACAACTAAGTAGGGCTCCACCCTTAGGGGCACGTTTCAAAACCCAATCAAGATCTCTGGACCAACTCGCTATTCCATCTACAAACCAATAGCAATGATCTAACCTTTTTGTTGATCTCAACCACACGGCATCTAATGAGTTCAACCAATTAATCACTAAAACAACAATTCCATCTACTAATTACATTTTCTTTAAAACAACAATAATTCCAATTTGATCATTAAGATATCTAATATGAATAAGCCACTTTGGCAGCTAACAATGCATTCAAATATCTCAAATGATCAATGAGACAATTAACAGTCCCTACTCGCTATAAACTAAAAAACTATTTGATCTTAACACAGTCAGGCTAATCCAACTAGCACTAGTCCAAAATACTAATCAGGTTCGCATTCTTATCATTTCCGCGAGTCCTGTCTAAAATGATGATCCAAGAAGATCTGACTGTTACAATGACTCCACAAAATGGTCCACACTGATCAAAAAAAAAAAAGGCTACTTTACACTATAATCAATAATGGGGTATTCCATTCAATCTAGCTAACAATAACCCTCCTACTGGATCAACAAATTGTTATGCTATTCAGCCAATATGAACTACATAATCACATTCACAAACATTAAGTTCTTTTACATGGGAGTATCTTCAGCTGTTTGAATGTACTGACAGTGTATGAAAAAAACTGTACTAATAACATCTGAACAGAAACCCTAAAACAATGATATGTGGAACAAACTAAAAAATAAAAATAAAACTAATCTGAAGAACTTAATATGAAAATTAAAAAGGAAAAAAAATTCACCTGAGAATAAAACTTGGGTATCTTTTTTCTCTTCTTATTTTCTTCTTTTACTTTCTATCCTCATAAAAATGAAAGAACAAAAGAAGCCTTGGAAATGAAGAAATGGAAGTGAGATGTGAAGGATGAAAGATAGAAAAAGAAGAGAGTGGAGATGGAGGATGAGATAAAGCTGATATGGGGGATTTCATTGAAGAGGAGAGAGAAGGGTTCTCTGGGTAGAGATAGAGAGGGAGTAGAGAGAGCTCAAGGAGAGTGGAGGATGGCACGAAGGTAGGTGTGTCTGGGGGCCGAACATGAGGCCAGACCCAATTAGACTAGGACTTCAAAGTTCAGGTCTGAGTCCAAGCCCAAGTTTGATCCGAACAAGGATGGCCCACTTTATACTTTTGTCAATAGAGGCCTCGTGCATTTTGAAAAACTTACTAATAGAGTGGAGTGAAGTAAATATTATTTTGAAGAAAGATTAAAATATAAGTAGGTTATGATGGTATTTTATATCTAGTTGTTTGGCATGAAATTTTTTTGAATTTTGTATAGAAATGAAGGGTTTTCTTTTTTGTTTTTTAGTGAAGAAAGGAGGTTGTTTTTTTTTTTTTTTTGAAATTGTGAGAATTTTGAAGTAAAGTAGTTTTTATGTGACTTTTTTTTTATAAAAATGGAGACTTTATTTCACTTGACTCTATTAATAGAGTTGTCAAAGCGGGGCTAGCATTTAAAAGGCCTAGAAAATGAGGGTGTTTTCTCTTTTATAATCCCGAGTGATGGGCAAGTTTGAAACGTGTCATCACGTGATTGGCCGGAACCTTGTTTCAACAAAATAGGGGATCTAAACTCATTACAATAAGGACTTTCTTCCACGGAGCACCACACCGCATGCCAATACACCTCATGGGGCTCACCATTTAATCCATCCAAGTGGATAATAAACTAGAGACAGTGAGGCACCCCATGATAGTCAACAATCTCAAGTTTGGCACCCATTGGAATGAACTCGACCATTAGATCAACTTGCACTCGTTCTAGACAATGAAAACTTGTCAGTGATTCGTCAAGTGGACCTTGGTGGGCCCACAAGAAAGTGGTGCGGGGGCAGCAGAGGAGGCCCCCAATCAATAAACTTACCATGATGATATATGATTGGGCTTCAATTCGGTCTCGGTTTGGGTCCATTAGACGTGCTCTGTCTGGGTCTAAGCACGAGGAAAAGTAATTGGTCAGGATCTAGATCCATTTATGAACAATCTGAATTTGATCCATGTGCATGTCTCTGGGTCAGACCATCTGGTTCACAGGGTCCAGTCAAGTTGAGTGCTTGTTGGAATGAACTGAGGCACAAGAGGCGTTGGAAACCATATAAATGGTTAATTTCATACTGAGCAGTCCCGCCCCCCCCCCCCCCCCCCCCCCCCCCCCCCGGATCGGAAAGTGAATTGCAAATTTCGCTTCCAAGTTTTTTTTCCTCCATGAATTATGTTGGTTAAGAGGCAGGTAAAATGGACTATATAGTAAGGGAGATTAATCTCTTTTTTTTATCACCACATTAGTAATTTCATGATATACTCAACCCCTCCACACTGGCTGATCTAATAAATTGGCACCCACCATAATTTGACATTAACGTTAATTACACCCACCGTTGAATTAAATTTCATTAAGAAGTGTAAATTAGGAAAAGTTTAAGATTTAATACTCCTAGATCAATGGTTTTTATCATCTTTTTTATTTTTATTTTATTTTTTTGATAATTTAGGTATCTCCCGCCGAGCCCAACCCCTAGAGACACATGCAAACACCCTCTTATCCACATGCACGGGATAAAACTATAGAATATGGTCATTCGAAGGTAGGTGTCGAACACAAAACCTATCTGCTTCCTGAGATACACAGTCCTGTAATTTTTACAATTTCAATATAATTCACACCAAAATAATAACATTTTTTTAATTCTTAGAAGTTATTGATATTTTTAATAATATTTTATATCATTAATTATATTTCCCCATGCTAAGCATGGGTGTGTTTTGCTAGTTTTTTCATAAGTAAGAATAATTCATAAACCGGATTTGAAACCCATTTCAAACAATGGAACAATATTATCACATGTGTGTGGGGGCCATCTCGTAAACCAAACCCCGTTCGGTTTCGGCAAAGCACGTCCATATCGGTCTCGGACATAGACCCTGCATTACTTCGGTTTCGGCACCAGCTGCTGATATCGGAAAAGTGGTAATCAGTTCGGCCATGCCACCCCATTCGGTCTCGGCTACACAGAGTTATGCAATCACATCCGTTGGCCACAACCCTATCAGGACAGGACCCAAGAAAGGGATTTGATAGGACCTCAGCCGCCAACAGATCAGGGCAAGATCAGGCCCAATGTGACTGGCATTAAATGCAGCATGGGCTGATCGGACCCTCATTAAATGCGATGAGAGCTGTGATGGACCCTCATTAATGATTATATGAGCTGATAAGACTCTAGTCACATCATAAGGCCCACTGGCACAGGCACCAAAACTATTCCCCATATAAGGCATGGAACAGGCCAAGAGCAAGGTATGCATTCCCCTACAGGCAACCATACACATTTCTCTCTTCTCCGATCAGTTACCCGGACTAACTTAAGCATCAGAGAGCCCTGCGCTGCCCCCAGCTAGGGTCCTTTGACTGTTCTCTTCTCCCCTTTCAGGTTCACCAAACACGCAGCTCCTCCCCGAGTTCCTTGAGTAAGTCCTTGAAGGCATCTCAACCTTGTGAGTATATTTTTCTGCACTTACAATTGGCGCCGACTGTGGGAAACGATTTGCACAATCTTCCCTGTCACCATGATGAGGAGAGCTGCGAAAGGCGGAGAAACGTCCAAGACGAAGCGTGCAGGACCGTCCTCTGAACTCCTCCCTGCCAAGAAGAGGTCCGGGAAGAAACCAGTTGCAGAGGACTAGGTCGACCGTGATCTCGTCCGGATCAACGTTCAGGAGCACGACCTTCGCTCGGAGTCTGCCCTCCGAAGGGCAGATACTCAGCAGCCTGCAGGAGGTCTTCTGATGGGTCGGGAACAGCGGAGCAAGTCTCCAGCGACTGACGGACCGCGTCCTTCTGACCAGATGGAGGACGCTGAGGATGAGGACTACAATCCTGATGACGACTTCGACTCCACCCGGGAGGAGATTAGAGCACAGAATGAGCCCATCAAAGAGAAGGATGCTCTGATCCGCCAACAGCAGCTGGAAAGAGCTGCGAGTTCGGCAGGGCATCAACAGCAGTCTCATTAGCAGCAATCTCAGCAACAGCAGTCGTGGCAGTCACGGCAGCAGCAGCCGTCGCGACAACAGCAGCAATCGCAGCAACAACACGAGAGGAAGGTTTCTCGAGGCAGGCGCAATGTTTCCCACGTGGAAGATTTGAGGGATATTCTGAATAAGAAAAGGCGTGACCGAACTCGTGATGAGGGTTCGAGCACCAGCCATAGCTACTCGAGGAAGGCGTCAGAAACCATTCTGGAGAGCAGGTATCATGATCAGGAGTGGTTGGACGCGCGCATAAGGGAAACGGTCCAGCGCAATCTGGAGGTGGCTGGTCTCGGCCGAGACCAAAAGGATGTTTGTTGCGACTCCATTGATCTCGGCGCGTCTCCTTTCTCTCGCGATATCAGGAAGTATCCCCTGCCAAAGAAGTTTACCGTCCCGAGGTTCGTCACTTACGACGGGACCTCGGACCCAGCTACGCATCTCAGGCACTTCTCCCAGAGGATGTCTGTCTGGAGAGATGAGGGTCATCTGAACTGTCGAGTCTTCTCCTCCAGTTTTGGTGACCTCCCACTGAAGTGGTTCTGTGCGCTCCCGGAGGGGTCCATTTCGAGTTGGCAGCAACTCCAACAGTCTTTTATGAAGAAGTTTCAGGCCTACAGAATCCTGCCGAAGACAGATGCGGATATCATAGCCCTGAAGATGAAGTAGGGAGAGAACGTCACCCAGTTCGTGAAGCGATTCTGGATGGTATACAGCCAGATTGAAAACTCCAAGGACGAAGTGGCCATCTTCGCATTTCAGAATGCCCTACTGCCGGACAATGACCTTCGCAAAGATCTAGCCAGAAACCCGATGTCCTCCATAACGACGCTCATGTCCATCGTCAACCGCTACATCGCCCAAGAGGACGACTAGGTCCGGGCTCGGGAAAACCATGGGGCCGCGCAGAAGGACCGAGGTGAGAGGCCCTCCAAGAAGGATAGGGGCCGTCCCGAAGAGATGAGCCTAGGAGAGATGAGTCCCTAAGGGATGAATCAGACAGACGCTGGGCGCCAGCTGGCTCGGCAAGGGCTCGGCATTCACCTCGATGAGAAGCAAGAAACCCAGGCTGTCTGAAGATGCATATCGGGCAGTCAACACGGTCTTCAAGGAGCCCATCCATAGGATCATGTATAAGATCAAGTCAAGGTCGTACTTCAGCTGGCCGGAGCCCATGAGAACCGATCATTCTTTCCGGGATCAGACCAGGTTCTGTGCGTACCACAAGGAGAGCGGCCACAAAACTGAGGAATGCAGGGTATTGCGGTCGCATTTGGAAAAGCTTGTTTGGGAGGGACACCTGCAGGAGTTCGTCAAGGCAGACACCGGGGCCGACACCCGAGCCCCGCGCCGAGACGAAAGAGGCCGAGATAGCGACGAGTCGGAGAAGATCATTAACGTCATCCATTTGGCCCCCCGCCCAAGGGGAGTAACCGAGCCCGTGCCGAGGCCAGGCAGGCCTCTCACAGTAAGCAGGTCATGGCTGCCGAACTCGGCTCAGCTCCGAAGAGGGCTCGGAGGGAGCGGCCTGAAATCAGGTTCACCGATACAGACTTGGAAAGGGTACAGCTTCCCCACAACGATCCGTTGATCGTCACCCTGAAGTTTGACTGCTCTAAGCAAGGCGTGAAGGATTGCACCGTGAAGAAGGTCCTCGTCGACCCCGGCAGTTCGTCCGAGATCCTCTATTTCGATAGCTTCCAGAGGATGGGATTGACAGAGAAGGATCTGCAGGAGGCCCGAATTCCCCTCATTGGCTTCAGTGCCAAGCCGGTGTACCCCAAGGGAAAGATGACATTCAAGGTCGAGGCCGGTGGCGCGTCCGTTGAGACAACCTTCATGGTGGTTTACGCACCCTCGCCCTACAATGCTATAGTGGGCAGGTCCTGGCTTCATAGTCTAGAAGCAATCCCCTCAACTCTCCACCAGAGGCTGAAATTTCCATGGGAAGGGAAGAGTGGCCGAGTTGAAATCGTCATAGTCAGAGGAGACCAGCAGGCAGCCAAGCAATGTCTGACAGCCGTGGTATCCGGAGAGCGAGAGCCCAAGGAGGTTAACATAGCCGAGATGGAGAGGAGGCTGGAGAAGAAACTAGATGAGGTAGGTCAGGACCCGGAGAGCAAGAGCGAGGAGGACCTGACCGAAGTCAGGATCGACTCACAAGATCCGGAACGGTTCTTCTTGCTCGGCAGTCAGCTCGGGGAGCCAGAGAGGTCCGAACTGGTCCAGTTTCTTAGTGCAGAACAAAGAAGCCTTCGCCTAGACGCCTTAAGAGATGTTCGGCATTGACCCGGAGGTAATATGCCATAAATTGAATGTCGATTCTAATTATAAACCGGTGATGCAGAAAGCCCGCAGGACTGGGGTGCCACAAACCGAGGCTGTGGTCGAAGAGGTAGATAAGCTGCTCGAGGCCGGCGCCATCAGAGAGGTCCAATACCCGACTTGGCTAGCCAATACCGTGGTCGTCAAGAAAAAGACTGGCAAATGGAGGGTGTGCGTCGACTTTACCGACCTGAACAAGGCTTGTCCCAAGGACAGCTTTCCCCTCCCAAAGATCGACTAGATGATTGATGCCACCGCTGGACATGATAGAATGAGCTTCCTCAATGCATATCGCGGCTATCACCAGATTCCGTTGTATGGGCCGGATGAAGAGAAGACAACTTTTATCACACCCAGAGGGACTTATTGTTATAAGGTGATGCCGTTTGGATTGAAGAATGCAGGAGCCACCTATCAGAGGCTTGTCACCAAGATGTTCCACGATCAGCTCGGCAAGACTGTTGAAGTCTATATCGACGACATGGTGGTCAAGTCCAAGCAAGCGCAAAACCATCTGGCAGACCTAGCTCGAGTTTTCGCCACTCTGAAGAAGTTCAAGCTCAAGCTCAATGCCTCCAAGTTCACCTTTGGTGTCGGTTCTGGCAAATTCTTGGGAAGCTTGGTCACACGCAGGGGGATTGAGACAAATCCAGATCAGATCTCGGCTATCCTCAGAGTACAGAGTCCCACCTCTGCTAAGGAGGTCCAAAAGCTAACCGGAATGGCAGTCGCACTGAATCGGTTCATCAGCAGATCCTCAGATAAGTGCCGGCCTTTCTTTCAGCTTCTTAGGAAAAACTTTAAATTTCAGTGGACTCCGGAATGTGACCAGGCCTTGCAGGAGCTTAAGGCCTATTTATCTTCACCTCCCCTACTGTCAACTCCGGTTCACGGAGAATTTTTGTATTTATACTTAGCGGTCTCGGATCATGCGGTGAGCTCGGTCCTCCTCCGAGAAGAGGATAGGGTCCAAAAACCCATATATTATACGAGCAAAACCCTGATTGATGCCGAGACCAGATACTTGCCACTCGAGAAGCTCGCGCTGGCACTCATTAGTGCCTCGTGGAAGCTCTCTCATTACTTTCAAACTCACACCATAGTGGTTGTTACGGAGCATCCACTCAAATCTGTTTTCAGAAAAGCTGACTTTTCAGGAAGGATTTCAAGATGGGCTATCGAACTGGGGCAATATGAGATTCAGTATCAACCCAGGACAGCGATCAAAGCCCAGGTTCTTGCAGATTTCCTTGCCGAGTTCGATTCAAGTTCGGCACCAACCCAGCTCGGCACTGAACTGGGGGGCAGGGAGCATGAGGCGCCCACGGGCTCTGAACAATCACAATGCCAAGCCCTCACCCCAGTTTGGAAAGTCTTCGCCGACGGATCTTCCACCTCGAGAAGAGCCGGAGCAGGAGTTGTCCTTTAATCGCCAGAAGGATTGGTCATCGAGCAGGCTGTGACCCTGGATTTGAAGGCGTCAAATAATGAAGCTGGGTACGAAGCCCTTCTAGTCGGACTGAACATGCCAAAATCCTCGGAGCTCAACAGCTGGTGGTCTTCAGTGATTCACAGTTGGTGGCAAACCAGCTAACTGGGGACTATCAAGCTCGCGACGACCGGATGGCTGCATATTTAGCCCTGGCAAAGAAGCTACTCTCTCAGTTCCATGCGACCGAAATCAAACAGATAGGCAGAGAAGCAAACTCTCATGCAGATGCTCTTGCAAATTTGGCCAGCGCTGTCGAAGCAGGAAGAAAAAGAACCATCGAAGTAGAATCCTTGGCCGCACCCAGCATCGAGCTCCATCCACCTCGGGGAGTGTCGTGTATTGACCTCGGCCCGAGTTGGATGGACCCCATCATCGCCTACCTCAAGGACGACAAGCTACCCGAAGACAGCAGTGAGGCCCATCGAATCAGACTCAAAGCAGTCCGGTTCTGGTTGTCTCCCGAAGTCAAGCTCTACAGGAAGTCGTACACAGGCCCGTACCTCCAGTGCGTTCATCCGAGCAGAGTGGAGGACCTTCTCTTCGAAATACATGAAGGGATCTACGGAAGCCATATCGGAGGAAGGTTACTAGCTTACCGGGCTATCAGCCAGGGTTACTGGTGGCCGTATATGCAGAAGGATGCGCAGGTGTACACGAAGAAATGCGAGAAGTGTTAGAAATTTTCCCACTCTCTCCATCAGCCAGCACAGGACCTCAGTCCGCTTTCTAGTCCATGGCCATTAGGCCAGTGGGGGCTCGACATAGTGGGACCGCTCCACCGAACCCCCGGAAATAAAAGATGGCTGATAGTAGCAACGGATTACTTCACCAAATGGATCGAAGCAGAGCCGTTGTCCTCCATCACGGAGCAGGATTCTAAAAATTTCGTTTGGAAAAACATCGTCACCAGGTTCGGCATCCCCAGAATATTGATCTTGGATAACGGGACCCAGTTCGACTCTAACCTCTTCAGAAGCTTCTGCCAGGAGCACGGCATCCGCAATCACTACTCCATCCCGGCCTACCCACAAAGTAATGGTCAGGCGGAAATTTCCAATAAAGTAGTGCTCGACGGGCTGAAGAAACGACTTGACAGAGCCAAAGGAAGATGGGTAGAAGAGCTCCCGAGTGTCCTATGGGCCTACCGAACGACCCCAAGGCGGTCCACTTCGGCGACACCTTTCTCCCTAGCCTACGGAATGGAGGCCGTCATCCCCTTAGAAATTGGCCTCCCTACTCTAAGGTCCGAACTCTTCGACCAGGGCCGAAATGAGACTCATCTAGCTGTGGAGCTGGACCTGGCCGATGAACGAAGAGAAGCAGCAGCAATTCGGCTTACAGCCTATCAGCGGCAACTGGCCAGAGGCTACAACCAGAGAGTTAGGGAGAGGAGATTCTCAGTAGGAGAGCTGGTTCTCAAGAAGACACTCCCAGGAGACAAGGACCCAAATCAAGATAAGCTGGCGCCGAATTGGCACGGACCGTTCAAAGTGACTTCCCTCGCTGGGCAGTCAGCTTACAGACTCGAGGATATGGTGGGCCGGCAGTTACCGAGACCATGGAACGCGTCTCACCTAAAGAAGTTCTACTTTTGACACATGTTCTTGTATACCTACTCTTTGTATTTCGAAGAATTCAATGAAAGAGAATTTCACATTCAAAGCAGACTGTCAGCACTTCGGCTACGGCCACGATGAGATCGCCTCGGGTTCGCTCCGTGCGACCCGGGCGTGAAGCCATTACGGCCACGATGAGATCGCCTCGGGTTCGCTCCGTGCGACCCGGGCGTGAAGCCATTACGGCCACGATGAGATCGCCTCGGGTTCGCTACGTGCGACCCGGGAGTGAAGCCATTACGGCCACGATGAGATCGCCTCGGGTTCGCTACGTGCGACCGGGGCGTGATCACGGCCGAGTTCCCGACAACCTTGTCCTCGACGTTAAGCGGTCTCCCCGGCCACAGTTCGAGGTCGGGCTTGAAGGCCTCTGGTTCGGCCGAGACTATAGCGAGAGGCGACTCGGAGCGCCGATCCAGCAGAGCCTCGGCCCGAATTGGCTCCTCAGCTCTGGCCCTCTCCCTTACGGCCTCGGCTTGCCACGACCGATCTTCACGGACGGGGGATTTCCCCTTGGCCCTCTTTCTGGGCCTCTTCCTCTCTTCAGCGGCGGGCTGGGCCTCTGAGACCGCCGGAACGATGGAGGTGTAAGGGGGAGGACCAGCGCTGGTGGCGGCCCTCTGCTCGCCGAATAGGGCCTCTGCCAGGTTTCGTGGCTGGTAAATTGGCCGACGCCTGTCCATCTCTTCGGCGTTTGGGGGATTCTCAATCTCCCTCAGGGGATCGCTTTTGGCACCAGCAGCCGACGAAGAAGCCTCAGCGCCCGAGGCGACCCTGCTCGCGTTTTCAGCTAGGGCAAGGACAATCTCTCCGGGGCGGCCTGATTTCCGCGTGTAAGACGCGTACTTCGGCTCGTACCCTAGCAAGGAGAAGGCAGCCCTGTTGTAGTGGCCTCGGTACTGGTAGATCTTATCCAGCTAGGCCTTGTTCCTCCGCCAGCGGTCTAGGTGGGCGTCCCGCTTTCGCTGATGAAGGCCTGCAGAAGGAAAGAAAAGAGTTAGAATAAGAGCTGGCAGAAATGCAAGCCAGAAATCCGAAACCCGGTGGAAAGTATAGTGCGTTACTCGGTGGTGTGCCGAAGGATCTTGGGATTTGGACTCTCCTTGCTGTCTCGGATTCGGTCCCCCCGAACTCCCAATTGCCAGAGACGAACAGTCGGTCATCTCCGGCGTATTTGTTCGAGTCCTCCAGGGCCGTGATGAGGGGCGAACACTTGGCTTTGACTCGGAGGTATTACGTGTTGCCGTCTCGGATTTTGCAGAGGTCATAGACGTCCTCAATATCATGGACGCCGAGGTCGATTCCTAGGATCCTATTCAGTTCGGCGACACCCATGACGATCTTCAAGCCATTGGGCATCAGTTGGCACGGGCAAAGGTTTCATGCTCGGAGGCAGGACCTAAGAAGAGGATGAAGGGGGAACCTAACTCCTCCCTCGATAATGACAACAAGTGGGAACGACATCCAGCCGTCGCTGAAAGTGTAACCGGAAGACTTGTCGGAGGCCTTTATCCGAACGTCCTCCGGAATCATGAATTTGGCCCTAAGCTCTGCCAGGGCCACAGGGGAGTCTATCCAGTGACTGAAAGCCCCCATTCCTAGGTCTAAGAAACCCTAACAAAGCTCTAAAGAAGGGGCAGACATAACGAAAAAGGTGGGGGACAGAGGAAACCCTATGAGGAACTAAGTCAGAAATATAAACAAAAGGAGAGAATCAGAGTAAAGACACTCACAGGCTGACGGAGATGGGGCCGGACTACGGTGAGCGAAATCATAGAGCGAATCGGTGGTCCCTCACTGGTTCTAGCAGAGGAAGTTCTGGCAGAAGAAGTTCTAGCAGAGGACGTTCTAGCAGAATCCACAGGCGAAAATGGCGAAGAGAAATGCCAAAAATGAATTTGAAGGACAGGGATGGGCGCCATCCCGGAATTCTAAGCGAGACGCGTGCGAAGTGTCGCCTCGGCTTGCATCGCACGCCGCCTCGAAGTGACAAGGAGGCCTTTCGAACGATGACGCGTGGCGCTGATGGTCCGTCTTCCCATACTAATCATAGCCTCCGCATTTATAACTCCATTTATTGTCTCGGGCGATCGAAACGATGGTGGCGCCTGACGCCAAACAGTCAGAACCCTTGGCTGGAAGGTGCCTGTGGGGTAAATGCCAAAAGGCTTCGGAAGACCACTTCAGCTCTCAACCTCAAAGCTCGGGCAGCCCAAGAGGTCAAGAGCTGGGGGGCTATTGTGTGGGGGCCATCTCGTAAACCAAACCCCGTTCGGTTTTGGCAAAGCACGTCCATATCGGTCTCGGACATAGACCCTGCATTACTTCGATTTTGGCACCAGCTGCTGATATCGGGAATGTGGTAATCAGTTCGGCCATGCCACCCCATTCGGTCTCGGCTACACAGAGTTATGCAATCACATCCGTTGGCCACAACCCTATCAGGACAGGGCCCAAGAAAGGGATTTGATAGGACCTCAGCCGCCAACAGATCAGGGCAAGATTATGCCCAATGTGACTGGCATTAAATGCAGCATGGGCTGATTGGACCCTCATTAAATGCGATGAGGGCTGTGATGGACCCTCATTAATGATTATATGGGCTGATAAGACTCTAGTCACATCATAAGGCCCACTGGCACAGGCACCAAAACTATTCCCCATATAAGGCATGGAACAGGCCAAGAGCAAGGTATGCATTCCCCTACAGGCAACCATACACATTTCTCTCTTCTCTGATCAGTTACCCGGACTAATTTAAGCATCGAAGAGCCCTGCGCTGCCCCCAGCCAGGGTCCTTTGACTGTTCTCTTCTCCCCTTTCAGGTTCACCAGACACGCAGCTCCTCCCCGAGTTCCTTGAATAAGTCTTTGAAGGCATCCCAACTTTATAAGTATATTTTCTACACTTACAATATGTTTGAACAAAAATTGGGAAGTCTCAATTCCTAAAACAAAGGGCACAAGTATCTTGATAGGCGAGGAAAACAACACATCAAAAGTTGAAGCAATGAGAGAGAAGTGTGAGTGACGGCAACATTGCTGGAAAGAGAGATGGAGCAGGGGCATTCATGAGCTGTTTGCATTTTTGACATTGAGAGAGACATTTGAGAGAGAGAGAGAGAGAGAGAGAGAGAGGAGTCGGTTTTGTCCTGATAAAAGGTGTTGAGTGAGGGAAACGACGTTTCTTACGTCTGATGAAGACGGTATGATGTGGACAGACATACTGACGTGGCTCAATGAGAGTTTGAGAATTTAGAGTTTTCTTCTTACCGTTGTTTAGCTTTAAAGAAGAAGAATTCTACGTGACAATCTTTTCACTCCCGATTCTTCCTATTTTTGTGGAGAAATTTTAAAAATTTAAAATACTAAATGCAGGCTACTCACATCAATAGGACCCCTTATCCAACTGATTTCCCATCATAGTGAGACCGACAGATCAAATAGCTAAGATTGCACAATCCATGGTGAGGTGGTAAACAATCTATATTGGAAATGAGAAGCTATCTAGATCGGTGATTCTTAGTGATTCTCATTGTACCTACTCAATGCTTAAGATAGCATATATCTAATAGAAAATAAGCTTGGCAATATTGCTCTTCATAAAGACGATTATGATTGGTATTTTAAAAATCTACTTTAATTGTAATTATATTATTAATTATATACATTACAATAATTTGCACTTTTGACGATGCACACTCCGTGTCGACCATTTCGAATTCCACGTCAGAAAAGGTTTTATGGACGTACTTCATAGCTTCGGCACCACGTCGGCTACTAGATGCCGGCTAAACTATTCCCGACGTATTAATGTTTAGCGTTGAATTTGTCGTTTTGGAGATTTAGGTTACTAATCCCTCGATTTGGGTTAAAATATATTCCCCAACGAGCAATGTAAGTGTCATTAATTATTGTTAAGAACCTTCGCTGACGCAAATCAACATCGGCAACTAGGTATTCATAATTTCCAATGTAATTAGTGCGTCGACTTTCTAAACAATTATTTTCCAACGCTGTATTGCATTGGGAACAACCTAATTCTTGTCTGAAAAACATTCTCTCCAAGAGCCAGATGGTGCCAACCGATGAGATGTTCCAATGCGCAAAAGTTAGCATTGCGTAATTATTTTGTCAATGCTGTGGTGCGTCTGCTAAATGCATTATTTGCAATGTATTTACAAAGCGTTGGAAAGGTTCACATGTACAATTTGTTGTAGTGAAATAATTGAAAGAATAGATTATACACTATTAGTAAAGTGACATTTTAGTGACGGCGGCTTATAGGAGTGGTTTTATTTTCGGTCGCTACATCTCACATTATTAACCACCCAAATCCTCTCTTTCTATTTATATCTGTCTTCCCATTTCTCTCCAAAACCCTAATTGCTCTCTTTCGGAGTGCTTAATCAGGTATGGACACGGCGGTTTTGCATATCCGATTCTTCTTCTTTCCTCTCGATTTCATGTTCTCAGACTCCAAACCCTAATCTCTGGAAACTGATTTCTCTTCCATATGTTGTTTTTCCTCTTTCCTTAGCCTCGCGGCATCGCTGTTGATATCTGGAGCTACAACACACGGATTCGGTGGCTGCGTTGGGAGCTCTCGACGCGTGCCGTCCGTCGTATCATCAAGAGAAGACTCCCTTCCCCTCGTGGTATCATCTCGACTTATCAAATGCTCATCCCCAAAAGCCTCCTTTCCAAATTCCACTGAAATAATATATGAACTTGTATAACTTTGATTTTATGTTCTCTTGTTATGGTTCTTTTCTCTTCTTTGAGTGATGATTTCATTGGATTTTCTGGAACCAAAGCTATGCATGATGCATGTTTATCATTTTTGAATGAGTTGTCCGTGGTTTTTATAATCTTTGAAATTGAATGGTTTCAAATTTTTCTTTCTTTCTTTTGGATGACTGGGTTCAACTTGCCCATGTCAACTCAGTATTGGTGGTGACCAAGCTGAATGCTAGTACCGATTCGCCTATCAAAGTGATCTTCAGGCATGTGATAATTTTGGTAATATTTAGGTTGGTATGAGCTTTGCCCTTTCACAGAATGAAGATGTCTGTCTCGCCGAATCAAATCACCAGTAAACTAGACTGCTGATGATCAAGCAAACCCCCACCAGCAGTTTATGGAATAATGGTTTGATTCGAGTGAAAAAAGCATGTAAACAGCTGCTTAGATTGGTATGAGGTTTTACTCGTCTCACATAATTAAGATACGTGTCTACCTGGATCAATTCATTTACTGTATGATACTAAGGCTATTTATTTATTTATTTTTAAATGGTGACTGAATTCATTGCTCGAAAAAAACTTTACAGCCCAGCAAACTTGGGGAGAGCAACCAAAACCAAAAAAGGAGAGAGCTAAGCCAACAACCCCCCGAAAACAAGCTATATAGAAATATGCGGTTCTTCATTGGCCAAGTGCTTGATATGGTGGAAGGATATATTGAAACCACCCGAAAACTGTATAATCTCCTCAATGATATCTGCCAGGTACCAAGGGGGGTTTGAAGATTGGGACGCCCATTGAATTGCACAAAAAGAATCCCCTTCAACAAGTAATCGATGAGGATGGAGATTAACTTCTTCTCATAGGCCAATTTTGAGAGCTAACAATTCAGCTTTGGTGATGGAACAAATTCCGGCTGGGCCTGAGTAAGAAAGTATGGCATTACATTCCTTATTACGAATAACACCTCCCACACCCACTAGACCGGGATTACCCAAAGTACTACCAGCAAAATTAAGCTTGAGGGCGCAATCTAGGAGAGACCCGCATATGGTGAGCATTAGAGAAAGCTTTTTCCTTCCAGTTATGAATAATGGAATTCATTGAGATACCTTTGAAGATCAGAAGGGTAGAAATCCAAAGAGCCACTAAGTACTTGACTTTGTCAACTAACTTGCTAACATCGGAGGACTTTCCTTTGAAGCATGTCAAGTTTCTCTCTTTCCAAACGAACCAAATAGCCGCCAAGAAAGACACCTTCCACATGATCCTTCCCCTCTCGGACCCCACACCTAATCTCCAAAACTGAAATAAAGATGGGAGAGAGTTAGGTAGAGGACCAGATACGTGGAACCAAGTGAAGATCGACATCCATAGGTGGTGGGCTATAAAACAATATATCATGAGGTGATTAATGGACTCTTCCCCTGCCAAGCACTTGGGGTAAGTGTTAACAATGATGACCCGCTGACGTTGTAGGTTGTCCATTGCCAAAATTCCTCCTAGGATTGCAGTCCATCCGAAAGCAATCACCCTTGGCGGGGCTTTAATGCTCCAAAGGCTAGCCCAATTAAAATGGTTGACTACCGCATCTCTAGTAATAGATAGGAAGAAGGAAGTGACCGAGAATATGCCATCAGCAGAAGCCGTCCAAACTCTTTTGTCTTTACCCCCTCTCGGGATGAATACCTCTTGAAGAACAAGCAACATAGAGCAGAATTGTGATTCCTTAATCTGGTTTAGATTCCTTCGGAACATAGGTCCCCAAACAATATGCTCACCTCTTCTTTCCATGGAGTCAATAACTCTGGCCTCCTGGTTACTTGGCACAACAAAACAAGTCCATAAAAGAAGCTGCTAGGGGGGCATCCCCCCACCCAAAGGTCCATCCAGAAACGAACTTTATCACCCTTGCCCACACGGTATCTCACCTGTATAAGGAATAACTCTTTTACAGCAAGGAACCCTTTCCATAAACCGGAAAAGCGAGGAATAGCGTCTTGAATAAACCAACAATCCCTAGAAGTATCATATTTAGAGAATATGATTTGCTTCCATAAGCCATGAGAATCATCCCCAATTCTCCACAACCATTTGCCAAGTAGAGCCAAATTCATTTCCTTCAGGGATTTAAGACCTAGACCCCTTGTTTTTTCAGCCTGCAAACTTGAGACCACTTTATCAAATGGAATTTTTTATTCTCTCTGCCGTGCCAAAGAAAATCTCTTTGTAGCTTCTCAATATACTTTTTTTTTTTGAAATGGTTACTTTCATTAAAGCACCAAACAGTATAAGAGAAAAATACTGACTTGCTCAAAAGAAGCACAAGAAGAACAGAACAAAAGGAGACCCCTTAAACATATCTACATTGACTCAACAGAATAGGAAGCAATCTCCTTCCAATGGTGCATTATCTAATCTATGGAGAAATCTTTGAATAACGGATTGGAGGACACCCACAGAGCGACTAGAAACTTAGTTCTCTCTACCAAACATCTTTGACTGGTTGAGACCCCTTCAAAACATCTGGAGTTCCTCTCCTTCCAAATTGTCCATAAAACTGCCAGAAAAGACAGTCTCCACAATTCCTTTCCTCTAGGGACCCGAGTTGGGGCTTTCCAAGCCTGGAACAAATCCTGAAGAGATCGGGGAAAAACACAGGAGCAATCGAACCACTCCACTAATCTCCATATAAACTGAGCTGTGGTACAATTCAACAATAGGTGGTCCACTGTTTCCTTGTCTCGTAAACACATGAGACAACCGTTTACCACTATCCTCCCTCTCCTCTTAAGATTATCCATAGTGAGAATTCTTTTCCGAAAGGCCAGCCACCCAAATATAACAACTCTGGGGTAGCTTTGAGCTTCCAAATGCTACTCACTGTGCTTTTCTCCCTCCTAGAGTTAGACAAAGCTATAAAGAAGGAAGTAACGGAGAACCGGCCATCCTTAGAGGCCATCCACATCCTCTCCTCCTCCCACCACGTGATGGCCTGGTAAGAGGTCAAGGAGCAATAAGAGTTGAGGCACCTAATGATTCTTTAAGTTCCTCCTGAAGATAGGGCACCAAATCACCTGGCCATCAATTGACGTCATATAGGCTTTAGCCCTAGCCACCTTGTCCACTGCACAATTGAACAACTCCGGAAACTGAGCCGCCAGTGGCCTGTCTCCAACCCATCGATCTTTCCAAAAAAGAATCATCTCGCCCGACCCAATTTGATACTTAGTGTTGACCATATAGAGGTTTTTGACCGAGGTAATTCCTTTCCAAACTACTGACGAGTTTTTAGTGGCATCCTGAACATCCCATCCATATCTGGGCAACCCATATTTCATTTCCAGCACTTGTCTCCAAAGGCCATCTGATTCCTCTCCTATCCTCCAAAGCCACTTACCCAAAAGAGCTTGATTCATCTGCTTGAGAGGTCTGATACCCAAACCCCCTTCTTCCTTAGGTCTGCAAATAGATTCCCAATCTATTAGGTGATACTTCCTCTGAGTGCTATTACCATACCATAAGAATTCTCTCTGCAGCCTCTCAATTCTCTTGATAACTGAATTGGGACACTTGAAGAGAGAAAAATAATATACTGGAAGATTCGACAGAACAACCTTGATGAGAGTTACCCTTCCTCCCATAAACAAGTAGCTAGCTTTCAAAGCAAAAAGTTTTCTTTCCACTCTTTCCACCACCGGGTTCTACAAAGATTTAGTAACCAGTCCTAAGTATAAGGGCAGCCCTAAATAAGAAGCAGGCATCTCTCCCACCTTGCATCCCTAAATCGCTGCAGAATGAAGAAGTTTAGACTTCTCTGTTCTTATCCCTATCAGCTCACTTTTGAGAAAGTTGACTTTAAGCCTGAAACAGCTTTAAAACATAAAGGAGTGGCTTTAACATTTCTAATCTGATCTTCATTTTCTCCGCAAAAGATGAGAGTGTCATCAGCAAACTGAAGGTGACTAATTGCCTGAGAGTTTCTAGCCACTCTAATAAAGCCTTCAAACAAACCTGCTCTCACTGCCCCTTTAATCATCCTCCCCAGAGCCTTAGCCACCAGAAGAAAAAGAAAGGGGAGAGGGGGTCTCCTTGTCCAAGCCCCTTTTGAGCTTGAAAGAAACCTTTTGGAGACCCATTTATCATGATTGAAATCCAGGCCGAAGAGACACACTCCAGAACCCATTTTCTCCATTTTTCACCGAAGCCCATCCTGCCAAGCATGTACAAAACGAACTTCCAATCCACCATATCGTAAGCCTTCTCTAAATCCAATTTGCAAACCAATTTGCAAATGAGACCTGGAATTCTTTCCTTGAACCTCGAGTGCACGCACTCATTAGCCACAGGGATGTCATCTAGAATCTGCCTCCCCATCACAAAAGCTCCTTGTTCTCTAGAGATATTTTCTGGTCAGACATTCTTGATTCTCCCTGCTAGGACTTGAGACAAAATTTTGTAAATACTCCCAATAAGACTAATAGGCCTGTAGTCCTTAATAGTGACTTCTTCGGAATAAGCACTATGAAGGAAGCACCCATACCTTTAGACAGCTTGTCCCTCTGATGGAATTCGTCCATGACAGCTAGGATATCCTTTTTCAGCATCCCCCATAATTTTTGAAAGAAGGCCATCGGAAAGCCAATAGGCCCCGGAGCCTTGTCACCAACAAGGTCGAAGACTGCTTGACGAACTTCTTCCTCTTCAAACTTCCTTTCTAGCCAATTGGCCCGATCCTCACCAATAACATCAAATTCCAAGTTGTCCAGAGTGGGTCTTTCCCATCCCTCGTTGGTGTAAAGAGAGGCAAAGTAGTCTGTGATGTGCTCAATAATTTCCTCTTTCTTCTCCAGTCTATTTTGCCCATCCATAATAGATGATATCCTGTTTGTCCTTCTTGAGGATGCCAACCCGTGGAAAAATCTCGTGTTTTTATCTCCTTCCTTCAATCATTTGCATCTAGCCCTCCGTCTCCACATTATTTCCTCCTCTCTCTACTTTTTATGAAACTCTTCTATCAAACTTTGTCTTTTCTTCCCTTCTTCCACTTATAGCCAGGCACCCTCCTCCTTCCTATCTAGCTCCTGGATGTCTACTAAATTTTTTGATTTTTTGCTCCTCACATCCCCGAAGTTCACTCTAACCCACTCCTTAATTTTCGTTTTTACCAGCTTCTGCTTAGTGGCCAGTCTATGACCAGCCCATCCTTCCACCTTAATATCCTCCCATCACCCTTGGATCAATCTTGGAAACTGCTTTTCCCCTAGCCAAATTAATTCAAAACGGAAAGGAGTAGGTCCCCAATTCTCACATTCAGAATCTATTAAAATAGGGCAGTGATCGGAGGCAGGCTTTGGCAGGGCTAGCTGGATGACATCTGGATAAGCATCCAACCGATCTGTGGTGACCAAAAATCGATCTAGTCTAGACATGACACATTTGCTTTGGTGGTTTGACCACGTAAAGGAAGCTCCTTTAAGCTGCAAGTCCACCAAGGAATGTGAGTTGATCCAATCTGAGAACCGTCTCATGTCACCTGTGAATGTGGTCCCACCCATCTTCTCGCTGGGGAACCTTATAACATTCCAATCTCCACCAATGCACCAAACACCGTTCCACCTCCCCCTAATCGTATCCAGCTCTTTCCAAAACTCCACTCTCCTCTGACTATTATTAGGACCATAGACAGAGGTGAGGAGCCACTTAGAGTTGTTCGTCTGATCCTCCACCAGAGCTGAAAGAGAGAAAGCTCCCTGCCGGCTATTATGCACCGTTACTGACCGAGTGTCCCACAAGAGCAACAGACCCCCAACAGCTCCTACCGCATCCACTGCTACCCACTTGACGTATCTCCTTCTCCAAATCTCTGCCACTGTCCTATCCAAGACCCCATGAAGCTTTGATTCCTGCAACATAGCAACCTGGACCTTATTTCTCCTTAGCAGATCTTTCACCACCATCCTCCGTGAGGCACCCCCCAATCCACGGACATTCTAGGAGAGGACCTTCATTTATAACCTGAGGAGGCCCCCTGATTTTTCCTCCCACTCTTGCTGTAGGCATTATCCCCTGTTTCCTGGTCCTTAGCTTTGTAATAGTTGATTGAGCAACTTGATCCATTTAGCTCTCTCTTCCCCTTCCTTTTGGCATTCCTATTTCTTTTCCTTGTCTGGTTTTGTTTGCCCCTACTTCTAGCAAAATCCATCAAAGAGGCCCATCCTCCCTTTGACTCCTCCATGGTCACACCTATCGCTTTTCCACACTGAACTACCCTTAATGGTTGCCACCCTCAGACTCAAAAAATCCAGAAAAATGTTAACAGAGGGTCTCCCCCTCCCCCAGGCCCCCTTCTGTTGGGCGCCTAGTCATTTCTTCATCGTCGGCCCATTTTCTGACCAAGGACGAGGAAGAAGCTCGCTCCTCCCTTCTGTCATTGATGCCCAAAAGCAAATTACGGTGACTTCCCACAGGTGGAGCAGGCTCTGTGCCTTTTCTTCTAGCTTGGACCTGTCTACCGTTCCGCCTTTTCATCACCGAAACCCACCCCTGTGAGTCCCTTTATGGAGATATGTCCAGCCTACTGCAATCGCCCCCTTTGTGCTCGTCCCCCATGGTCATTTTAGCCCCCCCGCCCCCCCTCCCTCTATTATTCCTCCTTCACCGTTAATATGACTTCCCTGGCCTGATCTGAAGTTGCTGGAGTTGATATGCTCCTTCTCCTTCTTGTTTGATCCTTCCCGTACCAACGACCAACTGTTCTTTCTCTTCTCCTTCTCGAATGAGTTGATCTTCTCCTTCTCCTTCTCCTTCTCATACGAGCACCGGACTGTCTTGTCCATGTCCAGCGACCTCCCGTCGGGAGTTCTCCTATCTTCCTTTTCGCTATGGCTTCCTCTGCCGCTTCTCGAGTCTTCCTCTGACTGAGATTCCGTCGCCAACGCCGAGCTGAACTGCCTCTCGATTGCTTGGATCCTCTCTCCCGTCTCGCCATCGGAGCTTTCTTCTTCCTCTCTCTGTTTCGTCAAGTTCCCCCTTTTTCTGCCCTAGACGCATTTTATAGGCATCTCCCCTGTCGGATCCTCCTGACCCGCCACGACAAAAGCCCTCAATATTAGTTGGACCCAGCTCGATGGGCTTATCCACTGGGGTCTGGCTCTTTAGTGCATCTGGACCCAGCTCAATGGACTTATTATCCACCTCTTCGGCCCATACCCTTTTTCCATTCAAAACAGAGGCGGGCGATTTGAAATTTGAATGGGAGTTGCTAACGTCATCATCTTCAACCTTCCTCCTGCACATACACCTCCTTCCCATCTGTTGCTTCCCTTCCTTTCCACAACTTCTCTTCTTGACCTCTTGTAAATTTTCCTCATCCTCTTCCATCTCTACCAGCACGTTAAACTGCAAATCCTCCACCCAGATTGGAGCTGAGAGAGGCAGAGTTACTAACTTGTCTAGCATGAGCCTGATCCTTCCTTCCTTCAGATACTCCTTCTTAGTTCTTTCATCCACTTCCACTGTGTGCCCAGTGCATTCCCCTATAAGCCTGAAGGTTTCCTCATGCCAGGCCTGGAGCGGTAGGCCTCTAACTTTAACCCAAATAGGACATGGAGGTGAACCCAAGACCTCCATCCAACGCTCTAAGACTGAGAAAGGGGCACTGTAATCTGTAGCTGCATCTGCCAAAACTTCATTTGCTTCTTCCTGTGTGTAGAAATGCATCCAGATGCATCCAGACCACTTGATCATCCAGCAGCTGCATACTTTTAGGCATTTTCCCCCTGCAACTTGCAAACCAGCTCTCTACCTGCTGGAGAGCTAAGTTTGATTTCAAGAACCCCACGAGGCTACTGTACAGTAGCCTTTTCTATTCATCACATACCCAAGGTGCTACCCTAACACCTTTTCTTGATCCTTCTTCCACGATCCACCCTCCCACTCTAGAGCTCTGCCTTGATATATTTCCTTTTGCACCTCTGCCTGTCCCCTGCTCTGGCTTACTTCCTGAAAGCAACAATGCTGCCTGGTTTGTAAACTGAGGACTGTTTTGGCCTTTCCAAACCTTCACAGGTCCCTCCCGATCCCCTCTCTCCCTTCTGCTGGGTGGGAAACGGGCTATAAGTTAGCTTGAACTTTCATCCCTCTCCATAATCTCCCGTCTGCCATCTCAACTGCCTTCTCAGCTTCTCTGAGGGTCGTGAATCTGACAAATGCGAAGCCTCTGATGCTTTGGCTCCTCTGATCCACAGGGATGAACACATCGATGGTTCTTCCTGCTCTCCAAAACATAGCCTCAAGCTCTGTTTTTGAGACCTGTTGTGGGAGATTAGAGACGAAGACCGAAAAAGATTCATCCCTGATTCTACGAATCTGCAATGGAAGAGGCTGTCTGTGGCTACTCTTGTTTCCTCTGGTATCCATCTTTCCCATTAGAATCACTTCTAATGAAAGAAATTAGCTTCTCAATATGCTTGATAACCTCCATCGGGCACTTGAAGAGCGACATGAAGTAAATCGGAAGATTGGCCAAAGAAGCTTTAATTAGGCTAATTCTTCCACCGAAGGATAAATAATTAGCCTTCCATAAGGAGAGTTTCTTCTCTAGTCCTTCAATCATCGTGGACCAAAGGGATTTAGAAGCTACACCACAACAAAGAGGAAGGCCCAAGTAAGAAGATGGGAGGGATCCATCTTTGCATTCAAAGAGATTGGCTAACATTGTCAATCTATCTTCATTCACCTTTAACTCTAAGGCCCGACACTGCTTCAAAACATAAGAGGATTGCCTTGATATTGCGAAGATGAATCTTGTTATCATCTCAAAGAAGGAGAGTATCATCTGCGAACTGTAGATGGGATATTTCCCGGGCACCATTAGAGGGAAAGAAGCCTTTGATGAGACTAGCATTACTTGCAGCTTGTAACATCCTGCTTAGAGCTTCACCAATGATAACGAATAAGATAGGGGGTAGCGGGTCCCCCTGACGAAGACCTCTAGTAGCGGAGAAGAATCCAGTTGGACATCCATTGATAAGAATAGAGAAGATAGCTGATCTCAGGCACTCTGAGATTCAACCCCGCCATTTGACACCAAAACCCATTCTCCTCATTAAATATTGCAAGAATTCCCAATACACCCGATCATAAGCCTTCTCTAGGTCCAATTTACAGATGATGCCTGACTTTCTTTGTCTATATCTTGAGTGAATGCATTCATTGGCAATGAGCACGCCGTCTAGAATTTGGCGACCATGAACAAAAGCTCCTTGGGCAGCAGATATTAACTGAGGAAGTACTTTCTGAAGCCTGGTAGCTAGCACCTTAGCCAAAATTTTGTAAATGGATCCGATGAGACTGATGGGCAGATAATCGTTAATGTCTTCAGCAGTTGCTTTCTTCGCAATTAACGTATTGAAAGTGACACCAATATGCTTTGATAGTTTGCCTCTATCATGAAATTCTCTCATAAAGTTCAAGACATCTACCTTTATGTTCTCCCAAAATCTTTGGAAGAAGGCAAGGGGAAATCTGTCAGGACTGGGGGCTTTATCCCCTCCAAGGTTAAAGACCACTTCTCTAACCTCCTCTTCCTCAAAGTCCTTTTCTAGCCAGTCCGCATCAAAAGCATTAATCATCGGGAGCTTCAAGTTATCAAGAGAGGGACGATTTATGTTTTCTTTCGAGAAGAGATCTGCATAAAAAGGTAACACATGATTAGAAATTTGCTCTTTAGTTTCCGGTCTTCTGTCTCCATCCACAAGAACAGTAATCCGATTCACACAGTTTCTGTAAGAAGCAAATCTGTGGAAAAAAAATAGCATTCCTGTCACCCTCTTTCAGCCAAAGGATTCTAGATCTTTGCCCCCATTTAATTTCATCTTCCTTAGCTTTGGAAAGAAACTTCTTTTTTAGGATATGACGAAGAGAAATCTCACTATCCGACAGCTGCTCCACTTCCTCCTTGGAATCAATCTCTTTAATCGAGCACAGAAGATCCGTCATTGAAGCCTCCATACTTCCAAAACTAGTTTTGGCCCAATCTTTGATTTTAGCATTTAAACTCTTCGATTCTGCTGTCAATCTAAAACCCGCCCATCCTTGAAAATGAAGTTCAGACCACCAAGAGCGAATTAAATCAGCAAAACCCTTTTCTTCCAACCACATAAGCTCAAAATGAAAAGGCTTTGGACCCCAAGATTTCTTTTTAGAGTCTAAAACGATGGGGCAATGATCTGAGGTTGGTTTCGGCAGTGGAACCTGAGAAGAGTGAGGATAAAGGTCTTCCCAATCACCTGAAATAAAAAATCTGTCCAACCGAGTTATTACAGGAGGTATCTGGTGATTACCACGTGAAGGAGGCCCCATTTTACTGTGAATCCAGAAGACTATGAGGCCCCATTTCACGTGAAGTCGGCCCCATTTAACTGTAAATCGCCCTTATTTATCTATTTCTATTTATGTAGGTTTATTATTCTTTACCAATTTTTTGCTTTATATCTCTCAAGATTGAGGAAATTAAACACTACCCTTTTGGAGAGTAATGAATTCCTGAGGCAGACTCTTTTATTTCAACTTTCTTCAATCATTTCATTTAGTTTACAACTGAAATTTTGGATTTTTTTTTTCTTTGAAGGCCTGTTTGTTTAATTGGTATTGGATGTCTAGGATTTCTAAGCAATGCCTTTCCATCTGAGTGGTTAAAACTGTAGGATTGAGGGAGAAGATCTAGTAGGGGCTAATAAATAATCTCTCCTTCAAGAGAAAATGATTTCTCAGACACCACTCTAGTAAATTAAATTCTAGGGAAGTCATGGTCCAATCTACATCTCCACATCAGACCCTTCATTCATCACGTCTTAAATACTCCAATTAAACCCACTTTATTATGAATTTCTAGCAATTCAATACAAAGTGATGGTGGAAGATAGACGTGTCCGGGTTCGCACATTTGGGTTCGGTGTCACCCCCTCCGATAGCCATGGCCCACGAGACGTAGCTGCTGAAGAACAAGCCACAATTGCTGAAGCACGAGCCGCAATTGCTGAAGCACGAGCCGCAACTGATGAAGCACGAGCCGTAACTGTTGAAGCACGAGCTCTAGCTGTTGAAGCACGAGCTCTAGCTGTTGAAGCACGAGCCGTAGCTGCTGAAGCACGTAGGATAACAGAGATTGAGAGTGCTCAGAGGACAGCACTTGAACAAAGGGTGGTTGCCTTGGAAGAGGAAATGGTCCAGTTGCGAACCCAATTGAACCAAGTGATGACATGTGTGCAGAGGTTCACTGGGTCTGAGCCTGTGGGTAACATACAATAGATTTAAAAATTAGTTATATTTGGATTTAATTCCTTTTTAAATTCACACTCAAATCACTATTTTTCTTTTTTTCTTTTTTTTTTTGTATTAGGTTTTTGGTGCTACTCGTGATGACATCCAGCGTGATGGTTGACCATAGTCTTTCCCCCATTTCATGGTATGTATATCAGTATCTATTTCAGGTACTTTTGGGTCTAATTGTGATATTCTATATTGGATTATTTGTTTTAGAAGTAAACCAATTTACTGTGCTATAAGTTCCTAACTGATTATTTTGATTAAGCGGGCTATTCACACACTCCCCCAACCCCACAACCATCGTTCTGTCTGTTTGTGGGATTTTCATTATAGTCTTCTTGAGTTCAATGATTGACCCTCCAGATCTACAGCAGTTGGGGTTTGTTTATTTTCTGCTGAATTATAAACATATTGATTTCTTATTGGATGGTGAAATATGAGGATAGGTAGATCTAACTGCTGGGTTTTTTCCCTGTCAATGTATACATGATTTTATGTCAGTCCTAATTAGTGGAGATCACATTCTAAAACTTGTCTAGCTTATACTGAACTACTTTGCGTGCAAAATCTGGCCATGTGAATTAGTGTGGTGATTATTTAATTTTAATATATGCCATAATTTTCTCTTTAATGACCTTTTTATGCCACACTTGGTCCATAGTTAAATTTGGACGGTATGAGACGTGGTGGCTGCTTTGGTCGGAAGTTGTAACTTTTCTACGTGTATCTGCTTATCTTTGTGTTTTTAGCTTCTGCCTTATCACTTAGCAGTGAAATGCTGTTTTTCTCAGCAGTTGCCTTTTCTGACACACATCTAAAAGGCCCCAGGATGGTGCTGTTAGCATTCCCATCAAATTGGCACAAGTTTGAGTCACACCAGCCCCTTTTGCCTTTCACTTTTTAAAGAAAAAAAAAATGTATTGTATATTCAGCTTTTGTCATGTCAAGGTCTTTTACTAGTAGGTTGCTGTTTTCTGCGGTAGATTTTCTTTCACCTTTTGTGTGCATGTGTTTAGACCTCTAGATTTTATCTTGGCAGTCACTGCTGCTAACAGGAGAAACAACAGATTTTATAATTTTCTAGGCAATGGGAGGAATCGAAATGTTGATTGAGAACTTGCAGCTGATCAGGTCTATTTGGTCATATACTGGGGCATTGGGTGTTGACAAAACTGATCTATCCTTTTTTTTTTTTTTTTTTAGCCGTTTGGATGAATACCTGGCCTTTTGTTGCCATACTTGGTCCATAGTTAAATTTGGATTTCTGTCCATAATTTCAAGTGTAGATACATAAAGTCTGTGGAGCAAGGTCCATAATTAGATAGAGCGAGGTCCTTTTACATACCTGGTCCATGGTAATTTCTAGTGATCTTCATCAGCTTTTACATATGTATATACTTGAACCTGTGCCAACTGGTCATTTTTCAGTCTGAAGTCTGAATTCTAAGTGGACAGATCAACAACAAACCCCTCCTCAGTTGTCTGATTACCGGTGGTGTGCTCAAAGTGGTGAATCATTTCTAAATTTATGTTGCATGTACAACAAACCCCTCCTTTGCAAGCCTAAGGAAGAAGGAAATTTGGGTATCAGGCCTCTCAGGCAGATGAATCAAGCCCTACTGGGCAAGTGGTTGTGGATGATAGGAGATGGAACAGAAGGCCTCTGGAGACGGGTTTTGGATAGGAAATATAGGCTTCCGAGATGCAGGTGGGATGTCTAGGAAGCCCCAACAATAGCGTTTGCAATTTGGAAAGGAATCCTATTGGTTAAAAGACTTTTCATGGAGAATATAGAGTACCAAATCGGATCAGGGGAGAGGATTCTCTTTTGGGAAGATCGGTGGGCTGGAGATAGGTCATTGGGGGCCCAGTTTCTAGATTTGCTGAAGTTTGTGCAAATGATAGGGAAGCAAAGGTAAAGTCATCTATGACAAGAATCGGTGGCCAGGTAGTGGTGTCCCACCTTAGGAAGGAATCTAAAGGACAACAAAGCATCTCAATTCATATCGCTCCTTAACTTCCTACAAGGTGTGCTCGTTCCGGAAAGTGGTGAGGACGTTAGGGTGTAGACTGCTTCAAAAGACAGGACATTTTCGGTCTCCTCCTTCTCGGCTATTCCCAACAATCCGAGGGAAAAAGTTAGGACATTAGGGTGGAGAATGCTTCAAAAGACAGGACATTTTCTGTCTCCTCCTCCTCTGCTATTCCCAGCAATCCGAGGGAAAGGTGTGCGGCGAGTAGCATTTGGAAGTTGAAGGCTCCCCCAAGGGTGATTATCTTTGGGTGGATGGCTATCAGAAAAAAGTTTTCTCACCATGGATAACCTAAGGAGAAGGGGGATGACTATTGTTAGTGGCCGGTCCCGTGTGCTTAATTGACGAGGAATCAGTGGACCTCATGCTGAATTGCAAAATGGCTCAGTCAATTTGGTGATCGGTGGTGGGGTGGTTTGACTGTTGTTGGGTCTTCCCCAAGTCCCTCTAAGAGCTCTTCAAGGCTTGGAAGGCTCCAATTGGGGCTCCTAGAGGGAAGGAGTAATGGAGATTGACATTTCTGGTGGTGCTCTGGATGATATGGAAAGAAAGGAACTCAAGGCGCTTTGAAGGGAAAGTATCCTGAGATAGGAGTTTGGTGGAGAGAACTAAGTTTTCAGTTGCTCTTTGGGTTTCCAGGAACCCATCTTTTAGAGATTACTCCGCAGATCAAATTATGTCCCATTGGAAATAGTTGGCTTTTTCTAGTTCGAAGCATTAGTTGGGTTGTTTTTCAGTTGTTTCTTTTTGTTTCCCTATTTTCTGCCTTAGCTTGTCAGTACTCATCTCTTGTAAGAAAAAGAAAGAAGATAATTTGACATTGCATAACTTTTCCAACTATAGATGATCACAAGGAGTTGTGCTGCTGCTTCAGCTTTGGGTGAAGTCTGGATGGGAGTTTTGACTAGTTGCCCTTGAGAAAAACCAGCAGAGTCCCTCCATTTTCATGAGATGAGTTGGCTGTCTTCATTAATCCTTACGAGTTTGGGATTTTTTTAACAAATTCTAGATTTAATCTTGTGCTGAACACTTCCAGCTGTTTTTCAATGTTCTATTTTTATGTATCTTAACATGTTGACTTTATTATGATTCCAGTTCCAGACTGATTGAGTTCGATGTTCATTTACATCTAATAGGCCTCACATCATTTGCCTTGCATGTGTTTAAGTGGCAACAACACCTTTTATAACATTCCTCCCGTTTTTTTGGACTCATTCCATTACTGTCTCCTGCAAAAATCATAAACATGAGTGAGCATAACTAACCTAAGCTCTCACCGGTTTTTTTTTTTTTTAGGCTCAGGTTGTAGGGACTGAATACCTCCCTGTAGGCTATAGCAACTCAATGATACTGTGTATATCTGTCTTGCTTGTGGCCATGGTTCATATTTCTTGTGTGACAATCTCTAGATAATTATGATTTATCTACACATGACTAATCATATTTATGAATGGAGAGAGAGGAGGAATCTTATTGAGAAGGGCCCTGATAGTAGATTTATGCATTCAATATAACTCTACTTTCATGTTTGTTTCTGTCTCTGTAACATCTATATTCTTTTCTCATTCATAAATGTATTCTATACAGCTGATTGCATTGATAGTAGAAATCTTGGAGCAGTATCTGAAATCCAATTCACACTTGGAAGTTATTGGATACATATTTTTAAAGATTAAAAGATGGTCATGGTTCATGTACGTGTAACTGTGAGAAATGACTTTATGCCTAGAATATTGGAAAGATCTAATGCAATTTAGGAATGAATTTTCTTTTTAGGTTGTACCGGCGCTGTTACATCATTCCTCTGTCAGTTTGATCCAAAAAAAAAAGAAAAAAAAAATCTCTTTTGATAGAATCATTCATATGTTTCCTGTTAGACAAGTTAAAAGTTTTGTGGTTTTATTGTTGGGATTCATGTCATGAATATTTGGTAGTTGGTTCTGTTGAGACCATCCTTGCAATTGGTAGTTGGGTTCTTATTTGTAGTCTCTATTGAGTTCTTTTTTCTGTCCCTTCGTATTCTACTTATATCTTTATATTGTTTTCCTTTTTATTGTCTTTTGTTGTAACTCGTGTCTTGTTGCTATGCAGGTTTCTTCAACTTCAGCTTAGTAGAAATTGGTTTATTAATTATGGTTTTGTTTTCGTTTGTAAGGTGTATCTTTGGTCATCAAAGTTACTATGGCGTTTTCTTGTGGAAATGGAATTATAGTCACTCTAATATCAAATCATGTTGCATTTTGTTGCTTCTTACCAGCTTCTGCTTTCTAGGCTGCTCGCACTTGTGGCCTATAGAATTATGAAGTAATAAACCATATGAAAATCACTTGCTAGATTGAAGCATAAAACAGCAGAGTTTGGAGCAATTCCAAGATCATGACGAGGTCTTCACTCAAAGGAAGAGGATCACATCTCATGTTTTTTTAATAATTAGAACTTCTACTATCCGACTCAGAGAGAAAAAATAAATAAAAAACTACCATCTCATAGTCAAATCCGACTTTACTTTTCTTTGATATAACTCCAATTTATTGGGCCATTACTTGTGACGCGGGATACTTGCATCTCAAGACAAACCAATATAGACTTGGAAGGTGTGGCTGCCCAAGCAGATAACAGTACCCCCAGTTTCTCCTCAACTGTTCTTCTTCTGGTTTATTCTCCCAAGTAGAGTTCTTCAAATTAGAGGAAAATTTGAAGAGGAAAACTGACTCAGATGGCACAATAATTGTGGAAAGATTATCTGTGACTCAAGATGGCAATAGGTGTATATAAAAGGATGATAATGCAAGGTCAATGCCAAGAGATGAAAAAAGAGGCTATACTCATTTAATTTACGCTCTATCAGTGACTATCGCTATATATCATCGAGATTAAAGCACACCTTTGTCATTCTTGTATGTCAGCATCATCATTTCATTACCGTACCACAAAGTTTTCAGGTATTTTTATATTTTTATGTATTGTGTGGGCATGGACTAGACTAGGATTTGGATGATTCTTTCAGGTCGTGTCCATATCCATGGTAAAGCCCAATTTTAGAACCCAAACTATTGTCCTAACCCGAACTTTAATCCGAACTTAATGGGATATATATGGGAAATATTCAAGTGAGGGATTTTCTCACCATGTGTGGTGAGGGATTTTCCTTTTTGGGAAGTTTCAAGTACAAAAAGGTGTACTCCAAGTACACCTTTTTGTACTTGAAACTTTCCAAAAAGAGGAGTTCTTCTGGTGAGAGAATCTCTTACTTGAATACCCATATATATATAGATAGGCTCGCTCTTCTAATCTCAAGTTTAGGATAAGGTAAGTTCAAGTGTATGGTGGGGCCTATTTGGGGACCCTCATGGGGATGGGGATGGGGGGCATTTCAAAGACTTTTTGGGATTCTCATCTCTTCAAAAAAATCAGCGTCAATCGTGATTTCTATCATCTCCATACATACCCAAAAATTTAATGGTCATTAGTCCATTCGGATCAATATATAGTTGATCCAATAGTCCGGTAAATTCGGATCCGAGAAAGTTGGTGAACATGTGCAATTTAGGGGGGTCATGTGTTTGGTCCGTTAGGATGGGCCAAAGGTGAGCCCCACAAACATGAGCTTATGAAATTTTATCCTAAGCTTGAGCTTAGGAGAGCCTTGTATATATATACTAGTGGAGTCATGCACGTGTAAGGAACATACTCTTTCAGTATGATAATCTGAAAAAAATAAAGTCATTGAAAAACTCAATATTAACTATCTCAATGGAGCATGACCATGTAACAAATTAAGTAACTTACAATCACTCATTGTTCTTATGAAATTTAGTAAAAGCTTTAGTAGAAAAAAGTAAGACGAAGATTGAATAACAGGATATATGGAAGGAAACTAATTAAAAAAAAAAAGTTGAAAACCAGCCTTTTCTAGTCATACATGATTAGACAAAATACTCACCGATTTCAATATAGATCGATAGTCCGGTCTATTTTCCATTAAAATTTGTCTAAAACCTAGCGCCAAATATATACTAAATTCAATGAAACAAAATACTAACCAACCAAAACAGTACCCAACTCATAGCTTTAAACGAATCAACAATAAATTACAAGGATTCCAAGCAATCTTTGGCATTCTCATATCTTCCTCTGACAAGCAAATTGTGTCTTTACAGGCATTGTGATCGAAGTTGAAATTTTCTACATATGAAAATCTCAACTGAAATTTCTCATTTGAGTTCTTGCAGCGAATAAACAAAATTTTCAAGCACAACCATTTTCTTCATCATTTGAGTTAAGCATTTCATCGAAATATAATAATACTAAGTGGGGCCCACAGATGTGTAGTTCTCTTTGAATATATAAATATATATAGTATAATAATACTTAGTGGGGCCCACATATGTGCAATTCTCGTTTTATTATATATATATCTAATATAATAATACTAAGTGGGGCATACAGATATTATAATAATACTAAGTGGGGCCCACATATGTGTAGATGTAGAGAAAAAGCTTGACAAGTTCTTCTACGAAGTGGGGCCCACAGATGTGTAGTTCTATTTTATTTTATACATATATATAATATAATAATACGAAGTGGGGCCCACAGATTTGTAGTTCTCTTGTATTTTATATATATAATATACTAATACTAAGTGGGGCCCACATATGTCTAGATGTAGAGAAAAAACATGACAAGTTCTTCTACTAAGTGGGGCCCACAAACGTATAGTTTTTTTTATTATATATATATATAATATAATATAATAGTACTAAGTGAGGTCCATAGATGTGTAGAGAAAAAGCATGACAAGTTCTTCTCTTTTATTGGGGCCCACATATGTATAGTTCTCTTTTATTATATATATATAATATCATAATACTAAGTGGTGCCCACAGATGTGTAGAGAAAAAGCATAACATTTTTTTCTCTTTTATAATAAGGGCATAGATATTGTATGATAATTATTATAATATATATTATAATATTTGGGGGGTGCCCACAAAGGTATAGTGAAAAAGTATGCAACTTCTTTTCTCTTTTATAATAAGGGTATATATATAGATTTTATATTATTATTATTATAATATAATAATATACTATTATATTATATTATATTATTTGGGGGTGGGGCCCACAAAGGTGTATTGAAAAAGTACGTAATTTCTCATCTTTTATAATAGTATATAAGATATAAGATATAAGATCGGATAAGATAAAATTGTAGATAGGTTATAATATTTTGAGGGTGGGCCTCACAAAGTTGTAGTGAAAAAGTTTGTAATTTATAATAATAATATATTATTATATTATATTATTTGGGGGTGGGCCCCACAATGATGTAGTGAAAAAGTTTGCATTATAATATTTGGGGTTGGGCTCCACAAAGGTGTAGTGAAAAAGTTTGTAATTTCTCATAATAATATATTAATATATTATATTATAATATTTTGGGGGTGGGCCACACCATGGTGTAGTGAAATACAGTTTGCAACTTTCCCTCTTTTATAATAGTAGTAGATAGTAGATATTTCGAGGTGGGCCCCACAATGGTGTAGTGAAAAAGTTTGCATTATAATGTTTTGGGGTGGGCCCCACAAAGGTTTAGTGAAAAAGTTTGTAATTTCTCAAAATAATATATTATTATATTATATTATAATATTTGGGGGTGGACCCCATAATGGTGTAGTGAAAAAGTTTACAATTTCTCATAATAATATATTATTATATAATATTATACTATTTGGGGGTGGGCCCCACAATGATGTAGTGAAGAAGTTTGCATTATAATATTTGGGGTTGGGCCCCACAAAGGTGTAGTGAAAAACTTTGTAATTTCTCATAATAATATATTATTATATTATATTATAATATTTGGGGGTGGGCCTCACAATGGTGTAGTGAAAAAAACTTGCAACTTTCTATTTTATAATAGTAGTAGAAGTAGATATTTGGAGGTGGGCCCCATAATGGTGTAGTGAAAAAGTTCGCATTATAATATTTTGGGGTGGGCCTCATAAAGGTGTAGTGAAAAATTTTACAATTTCTCAAAATAATATATTATTATATTATATTATAATATTTGGGGGTGGGCTCCACAATGGTATAGTGAAAAAGTTTATATGAGATAGATAGATAATAAGGGTATATATATTATATTATTATTATTATAATATAATAATAATATATGATTATATTTTATTATAATATTTTGGGTGGGCCCCACAGTGGTGCGGTGAAAAAACCATGCAACATTGCCTCTTTTATAATAGTAGATATATATATATATATACTATATATATACATGTATATACATATATATATATACACACATATATGAGCAAGGCTCCCTAAGGTCAAGCTTATGATAAAATCTCGTAAGCTCATGCTTGTGGGATCCACCTTTGGCCTGTCCAAATGGGCCAAACACATGACCCCTCTAAATTGCACATGTCCACCAACTTTCGGTCAAATCCGAATTTACTTGACCGTTAGATCGACTATGTATCGATCTGAATGGACTATTGATCATTAAACTTTTGAGCCCATATGAAGATGATAGAAATCACAGTTGGAGCTAATTTTTTATAGAGAGGAAGATCTCAGGGAGTCATTGAAATCCTCCCCACCCCCATTCCCACGTGAGTCCTTAGGTGAGCCCCACTACATACTTGAGCTTACCTTATCATAAATTGAGCTTAAGAGAGCATTGCTCATATATATATACGCATCTTCCCAAAAAGTACAAAAGTATATATATATATATGAGAATTTTATCTAGAAAATGACCCTAGATGGCCACTAACCAAAAGAGGTACCAATAGTATATATGGCACGGAAGTGGTATTCTCGCCAGATTTTTTATTTATTTTTTTGCCTTTTTTCAATAAGCGACGACGTCGTCACTTAATATCAAGAGTTAGCATCGACGTCGTCGCTAATGTTCTATATATATGTGTGTGTGTGCGCGCGCCACGTCACAGCTTCCTTTTCTCCTTTCCTTTTCATCTACAATTGAATATTGAATGAACCAGAACTCTCCCCCAACTTGTATATTCCTTGTGGAGGTTGTTGATCTCCATTAAGAGGTAGGCATATCACAGTTTTAGGGTTCTTTCATGCATTAGCTACCATAAATTCTGAGTTTCGTTTTTACCTTTCTGAGAAAAGTTCATTAGGGCTTTTGATATACAGTTTTTTCATGACATTATCTTATTTTAAAATTATCGTTGGGTGACTAAATCATCCAAGTAACAACTTTGGCTGTTCTAAGGTTGTATAGTAACACACATTTTCTTCCACTAGCTTCTGTTAAGCAACGACGTCGTCGTATAATAACAAACATTTTTTTTTTTGCACTAGCTTCTGTAAAGCAACGACGTTGTTGTATAGTTACACACATTTTCTTCCACTAGCTTCTGTTAAGCAATGATGTCGTTGTACAGTCACACAACAATTTTTTGCATTAGCTTTTGCAAAGTAACAACGTCGTCACTGACCATTGCAATCGAAAAAAATTGATGTTTGTATTATTTTGATGTGCGAATGCAGTATAAAATCTAGAGGAATTACAAGCTTCTATCTTGCATAAATTTCCATAACATATGAAGGGAAGAAGGCCATAGGACAAAAGGAAGAAAAAATGCAACGGCTTTGGATTTAAAAAAGCAAGCCCAACAATGACAAAAAAAAGCTAAACTGCTCCTAAGACTTTGACTAGAAAGAGAGAGCTACAAAACAAAACACCCCAAACTAAAAGAAACAGAGAACGGGAGTAGCTACACAACCAACTAACATTTTTTTAGAAAGAACTCCACAAGACCTGCCATCTAGAAAAACCCATAGTAGTGGAACTAAGAGAGCACCAACAGCAATGAGAAAGGCAAAGCATGGTCTTTCAAGACAAAACTGCACAAAACAAAAAGGAAGAACAAGGAGCAATAAGGCCGTCACTCAAAGAGCCACTACGAGAGCAGAAATAGCGAATTAATCACCCCAACCAAAGGCTCTCAATATAGGGCAAAATATATACTCTACAATCGCCTAATAAACCGCTGGAAAGCTTGAAGCTACAATCCAAAAGGTTGGAAAACGACCTTTGGAACCACCTTGACTACCTTTTGAGGAAAGTGGATACGAATCCGCCAGGGGAAAAGGAGAAAGCGATGGAGGAAGAAGGTGGAAATGGGGAAGTGGAGTTTAAACCGTTGGAAAGCTTGATGCTGCAATCCAATAGGTTGGAAAAAGACCTTTGGGACCACCTTAACTGTCTTTTGAGGAAGGAGGAGACGAAACAACCAAGGAAAAGGAGAAAACGACTGCGGCAGAAGGGGAAAATGGGGAAGTGGGCTTTCAGGGGAGGTTTATAGGTTGAATGTGCGACGACGTCGTGGCACGTTTCAATCATTAATTAAAAAAAAAAGGAAGTGGTCCCGTGCCATATATACTATTAGTACCTCTTCTGGTTAGTGGCCATGTATGAGCATTTTTTAGATAAAATTCTCTCTCTCTCTATCTATCTATATATATATATATTATGGTGTTAAAGAGTTCAGTACGAGCTATACATTCTACTATAGGTGGCAATTTCTAATCATACATGCTAAACCAACTCAAACTTTGACACTGTATTCCTAGATGATGGCATATTTAAAAAACATTCTTGTCTTGATCACACTTGGTACAGACTTCTAACCCCCTAATGAGGTATCTAAAGTCTAAACTGATAATCAGATAGCTAAAGTGAGTCATGAAACTTGATAGATATTTTGAATGCCTTCACGTCTGAAACTCTGAATATGTGTAGCTTGCTATGATGCAGCGGATACTTCAAAATTAGCAACATATCTTGTCATATCGTATTCGATATTTTACTATTTGTGTAAAATTTGTGTCCCAAGTCTTGTCCACGACATGTCCTTGCTGTATCCATGCATCATAAATAGATAGGTAGCTCCAGCACTCATCGAGTCCCTGTTTGTCAGTGAGTGCTTGCCACTTCATATTGAGTTTCTTCATTTCACTCAAATAGGAGATTTGACTATAGTATGGAATTAGAAGGGCGGAAGAAGGTACCTTTTATCTCAAGCTAAAGCACGACGTGGGCACCACAAACAAGATCAAAATTAAGGTACCCAGATCAGCTATCACCTTGAATGATGACAGTAGCATGCTGTAAATGGGCCCTCAATTACCCACTCATTTTTGCAACTGACCATCAGATAATCAAGATTATTAATCCAGCCCAGGTCTGGATCTAGTGTAGATCATACCCAAATACTGATCGCTCAAGTCTAACGTTTGTATTAGATACCTAATTAGTACATAAGATATGAATTATATGTTATATAAAATAGTGCGTTTGATTAAAATATGTAATAATAATTGGAGATGATCATGTTAGGGTCCAATTAAGCCTATTTTGGGTTGGGTGTACCAAGGACCCCACAGGACCTGAACCAATGAGAGCCTTGTAAACCGTAACGTAACACATGAAGACCCAGGGATCTAAGCATGTCAACCACTAATCATTTGCTCCAAAGCTTTGATAGAAAGAAGAGGGTCTCATGTATGTTTCTTTTAAAGTGAATTAAGAGATACCTCACACATGGCATATGAGATGAGCCGAGTCAAACCAAACCAAACCAAGCATTTTCCCACTAGGTGAGGCCGGCTATATAGATTTGACAACGCCAATCAAATCTGTTTAGAGCCATGTCCTCCGTTAGATCCATATAGGCAAGGTCATGTTTAATAGTTTCTTTCCAACTTCTTTTGGGTCTCTCTCTCCTATTCTGGGCAATCTCTATGCTTTCACATCTTTTGACAGATGCCTCCGATGGTCGCCTGAGATGAGCCAAATATCCCTAAAAAATTCATGATTGGGACCATCCTATCAGTGTAGAAATTTCGGGTCAGCTTACCCATTTATTTAGTGACCCAAATTTCTGACCTTGGCAAACCTACCAGCCTAAAAGGTTTGCCTCTATCCACTTCAAAGTGAGCTAGGTTTGAACCAGTCTTGAGGTGAGCCCCATCAATACACACTCCCATCCTGGACCAATTCCCACTTACAGTAGGACCGCGGTCAAGAGACCTCTTCCTTAGTGGATTTTTCTTCCTGTAGTCTTTGTTTAATGGGTTGACCACTTGTAAACCACTCGTCCCAATCTCCCATCCTTCACGTCCTCTATAGATTAGTTTAAGCTCACATAGGAATGATAAAGAAGTTGATTACGTTACATACTTTGTTTGAATATTTCAAAGATGAAAGCTTCCAAGCAAAGAAGTCCAAACAAGGAACCTTAGTCCAGGGGATGACTATGGTTTCAACGACTATTATAAACTTCCAAGTCATGTTACAACAAAAGAAATAATTTTTAAGTTAGACGTAACTTTCAATGGCATATAGGTGGTTGGCACTAGAATACAAGTTATCTAAGGCCTCTTTCCACCTTCTATGCTAACAGGATTCATAAAGGCAAGACATAGGAAATTAATTTTAAAAACCAGACTTGCCATAAAGAAACAAGAAGTAGGGGATTGGAAGAATCACATTATGGAATGGATTCGGAATAGAGGTTTGTTTAACGCCTGTATACTCCATTTGGTTGCTTCTCATTGTCATTTGTGTTCCTTAGAGATCATGATAAGATTTTATTGAAAGAGAATTCAAGTGGTGAGGATTCAAGGGTTTAAAATAAAGATATAGATCAAATCAACACTTTTCTATGACGTATTCTCATTTCTTGTCAAAGAGGCAATTAGTTGATGGTATCTTATGTATTGACAAAGGAGATGAGTGACAAGCACAAAACTCAGTATCTGAGTCTTGGTGGAAATCACTCATGAAGTACCTGAGTTGTAATAGTTTTAACTGTAGACATGACTCTTTTTTTTTTTTTTTTGGGTACCCAGTTTAGGGGGCTGGATTTATGTAATGGGAAAAAAAATTACACATCAATACACACCACCAATTGATCAACACATAAAATCATTTCTTCCATAACCAGCTAAGCAACCATTGGGACCATTTACTTACCTTATTTGATGGGTATAACTTTGTTTCTTCTTGAGATAGGTAGGTAGTTGTGAAGCCCACCAGATAAAAAAGGGAAGCTGTGGATCGACCTCCAGCTAAAATCAATTGGATGTTGTTAATTCAAAGCGTGATTGTGAGTCATTCACTTTCTTTTGGCCTTACAAAAAGCATTTCATTAAAATAGAGGTGAAGAACAAAATACAACAAAAAAGGCTATAAGAAGGGGGAAAAGGAACAAAAGCCTCGTCCCAAATCTACTTCAATAGCATTTCCAAATTTAAAACCCAAATCGCTATAGCGTTTACTATCGACATGCTTGAACTCTACTTCGATATGTGAAGACAAGAACATAATTTCATTAAGATAAAATTGAAACCTCCAATAGAAACTACAGCAGAAGAAAGCCAAGCAACCACCTTCACCTGTTTATTTGATCATTTTTAAAACATTAGTCCAGATGGTTAGCCTGTAAGTTCAAATTTTCAATATATGGTTAACCCACTGTCCCACCTTCATAATGAAGCATGTCTTGCCGAGTTAGGCTTAAGCTTATTTACTAAATTTTAAAAACCTTCCTATTGTATGGAACATATATGGTAGAACCTGATTCAGAGTCTAGAAGTTGATGGTTGCTCCACTACAAATCCAAGACACTCTACTTCACATAGAGAACATTTGGTAGGTGAGAAATTCATAAATTTGATGACTTCTTACTACTCCTAAAATAGGAATTCCTCTCCGAGAATTTGTATAGCTGAGAATCTTACATCTACATTGGTATAAATTGATGTATATAAATGGCAAAACTTGATTTGAGTGTAAAAATCTGTAAAAGTGAGGATTTTCAAAGATTCAAACCTTTGGAGATTTCACAATTACCAAAGGTGGGTTTTCTATGACCTTATGGAAAGTTGAAATCTTTTCCTAAAAATTTTGGTTGTCAAACGTGACCGTATAATCGAGGATTTAAGGATTTTACAATTAGAGCAAGTCTTATAGATTTATATATCCATCTAAATTAAACAGCTATGGTGAGTGCTAGATGTAAATTCTTCTAAATCAATAGTCATGATTTAATTTGAATATCTATATTAAAGAGCTTGACAGGTTTAGGTTTGGGTTGTGTCTCCACTACATAGTTTAATTCCCAATTGAAAGAAAAAAGGAAACTTATATATCCTAACCTTTTAAATTTAGAACATGGTCACAAAATACTAAAACCTCATGCATATATCATAGGGTGCACCTGCAGATGGGCCCCACTTGCCCTATGTAGTAGCAGTGGTCCCCCAACAAAATCGGACATCTTTTTTCACCATCAATCAAATCTAACTAAATGATGATAAGCCCAATGATGATGTCCATTGTCCAACAGCCACTTCGATTGGATGTATTGAATAATTAGATCAAGTAATCATCCAACATTCATTCAATAATTAGTGATTACTCTGTACATTTTCCAATCATACAGACATCAGATGCATGTAGCCATCTACTCCAAAAGGTTTCATCCAACATTAAATTCTCTAAATTTTTAAGCAATGGAAGTCGCTAAAGTCAAATTAGTAAAAATAAAGAAAATTGCTATCGAGTAACCTCCTTTTTTTTTTTTTTTTCTGCGATTGGAAGGATTATCAATTCTTTGGACTGGAATAATCCCTTTAGGCTAAAGAGAAGCCGGATCAATTCCCCTGTAGTCCTAGTGTAATAATGTAATTTCAAACCTATAATTTCTGGATGGAAACCGTAGTTTTAGACCAAAAAAACTACTCTTAGGGTTTATTTTCTTCGATGGGTGGACAACTGCCCGATAGGTCGAGATCACAATTGAAACGAAGACTAAGGGCATGTTTGTGTAGCCCATTTCCGCAGAAAAGGTTGTAGTTTTCTGTGGAAAACTTCTTTTTCATGTGTTTGGTGCGGCAGTTTTCCGCAGAAATGCTTTTTCGCCACGTCAGCTTTTTCCTTCCTAGCCATGGAAATAGACTTCCTATGGGGGGTATGAGAAGTCCATTTCCACGGAAAACCGACCCCCCAATTTCCTCTCTCTCACCCTCACTCCACCCAACCACCATCTTTCTTCATCTTCCCCTCCCAACCCCACCCACCCAATAGTTTTCACTAAAAAATGGTTTTTACTAAAGAAATCCATAGCTGCACCAAACAACATTAGCACTAATTTATCGAGGAAAACCTTTTTGCACCAAACATAAAATTTTGATTTCCGCGGAAAAATTTTTCCAAAGAATTTGAAACCCATGGATTTTGCTAATGTGACAATTTCCAATTTCCACGGAAATTACATGTACACAAACGTGCCCTAAGGGATCAATACATCAGCATGCGTGTAATACAAAGGGGGTCAACAAGTTATATCCTAAATTTCTTCACCATCTAAAAGCGGGCCAACAAGTTAAAAAAACCATCAACCATCATCCATCCAATGGGCATACAGCCAGCATAATTAACGGTGGAGATGAAATCAAAGATCACCATCTGATTATTTTCCATTTGACCCAGAATAAAAACCCCACGCACGCGGGCTTACAAAAACCTTCGGGCATCCAGATGTCAAAACTCAAAACTAAAGAAAAAGTGGGGGCAGTTTGGTAATTCCGCATACCAAAACGTGGGTGGGCAGAGCTGCAGTTCGTAAAATGGCGTGAAACAGATGAACTCTGACGTCTTTCTGGAAAGAGAAAGAGAAAGAGAGATCTCTTTCTGGAAACTATAAATACTGACTCCCCTCCCTTCCTTTCTTTCTCTCTATTCCTCAAACGTAATCCTCTCCTCTTTCGTCACTCCCTTCTTCTCCATTTCGATGTGATTTCTCTCTCTCTCTCTCTCTCTCTCTCTCTCTCTCTCTCTCTCTCATTTTGAGCTCGATCGGATCGATTTCAGAGACATCATTCATGCGTTTCTTTCGAAATTCTTGATTCTCAATCTAATCACGGCTCAAATCCGTGGAGATCTGTTCGTGAAAGGTAGAAGAAACGAGGTAAACGCGATTGAAATCGGTGGATTTTCATCCAGTTTGGACTTTCATGTGTTTCTGAGGCACTTCGTTTTCAATTTTTCTTCATCCGTTTCTGTTTGAACTTGTTACAGCTGTAATCGTCGTGAGATCTGATCGTAAAAAGTCAAGGTTTTGGAGGTTTTGAACGGCCTGGAAACTGTTTTTTGATTCTAGTATTGAAGCTTGATCGATTGGATTCCTGGTGTTGAGCGGTTTCTTCCATTGACGATTTGCTTTCTGAACGCATAGTGGTCTCGAATTAGAACATCTGCGGGTAGAAGATCGAGAGATTTCAGGTTTTGGAGCTGTTGCAGTGCTCGGAATCATCTGATCTGGATTTGCGTCAGTTCTGCGAGTTCGTATTGGTCAGGTGCACTCTCAAGTCTTCTCTATTTGACGTTATTCCATTCAATTCTCAGCGTTCTATCTGTTTCTGCTTGAATTTGGACATCTGTTAGTAAAACAGTTGTGAAAATTGAGCTTTAGAGTCGCTGAGGGGCCTGGAATCCCTGATTTGATCTTGGTGTTAGAACTCGATCTGATATAAGTTGCAGAGTTGGAATATTTCGAGCTTGGATTGATCAGATTCTCTTTGAATAGCTACAGATTGCTTATTCCTGCAGTTGAAATTTGTTGGCTTTTTTGATCAATTCTGTTAGAAAGAGTTGTTTATTACGACATTTCGCTGTGGTAATCATCTGTGGATTGGTGGATTTTAATGATTTTTATGGATTTGAGAGCATTTTCTGTTTGGATTGTGACCATCTGTTAATCAAGTTCAAAGAAACGATGGCCATCCACTGTACATTGGAATCGTTGGGCCGATTATGCTAAAGAATTGGTAGGACTTGCTACCCGTGATTGATTGTTGTGAATTCAGACTTTTATGATGGCAAAGATTGGATAATTGGATTGTCATTTGCTCAGATTGGTGGGATTTCAATTGCTAGACTGCTTCAGTGTTTCATCTGCTTGAGGGTTTGTTTGAATCTTTGAAAATCTTAGAAGCTTTTTTCTGGTTTCACTTAGTGTTGAAGTACATGAATTTACCAATGGTAGACTGCCGTAGTTTGATCGAGTTTTGCAAAGCTTTTGAGCAGCAGAAAAATTCCCTAGCAATGTCAGACCAGAGAAACAACCACAACCACTCCCGTAATAAGAAACACAGCAAGTCCTTAAACCCTTTATCCCAGTCATTTTGTGACCACTCACCCTTTGCTGCCATTGACATAGTCGTATTTCTACTGGTACTTGGGGCTCTGGGGATTCTGACTGTCCCGTATTTCAAATTCCTTTTCGATGAAGCTTGTGAGGTTTTTCCTGAAGCTTTTGTCCTCATTGGAGAAGTCATATATACTGCACCTTTTGCTTACGCAATTGGCTTGGTTGTAATGTTTGTTTCTGTTATTTTGGCCTGGGAAGTCATTCATCACAAGTCTCGGAAGTGTGGGAATCCTTATTGCAAGGGTCTTCGTAAAGCGGTTGAATTTGATATCCAGCTTGAATCAGAAGAGTGCGTGAAATATATGCCACCTCTGCCAGCATATGGAGTCCGCCCACTGGAATTAGGAGAGGATCATAAGGAATTGGAAGCTGAGCTGAAACGGATGGCACCACTAAATGGCCGTACTGTTCTTATCTTTCGAGCACCTTGTGGATGCCCCGCAGGTAGAATGGAAGTTTGGGGGCCTAAGAAAATCCGTAGAATCAAGAAGTAGGGTTCTTTTCTTTTCTTTTTTATAGAAAATAAACTTTGAGACATAAAGCATCTTGATGATTTGCTAAGCCTTATTCCCTCAAAATAAGTGATATCAGCAGCTCTGATGCTATTTCTCATGTGATGGGTTAATCTTGAAACTTCTTGTCATTGTTCATTACATAGAACAACTATAGTTTTAATGATCAGACTATTCATTTTAATGGTTTATTACGAACAGATGTGGTGAATTTTTTCCCCCACAAAGTGAGTAACCAAAACGAATTTAGTCATAAGCTGGATCTATTTCCTATTGTGCCAGATGGGTAATGGTCTTTTTTTTTTCCACAAATCCTGGTTCAGAAGAAATTTTTCTCTTCAGAAATACCTTTCAAACTAAATGGCTTCATTCTACTTAATTTCTCTCTATATGCATGCATGTGATGCATTCTTACACTTGTTGATTACTTTAATATCTGAAATTACAAAATTTGCATAATAGTTTGGATAATGAGATGACTCATGTAGCAAACCTGCTTCCTTTGACGTTTCTCTTCCTTGATTGACCTCATCATCATTTGAGAGAATTGATACCAAGCTATTATAGCCAGTGTTGTCAAAATTTAAGGCAACTGTCACATGCTTATTGCTCACCATCGGACAAGGATAAATAATTGTTCTCTGTTCATTCTTCAGACTTTAAAGAGGAGGAATTAAATTGTATATGCAATTATATTTGACCATTCGTACTCAGAAGAATCTGTAAAATCATTTTCTTGCCTGGGAAACATGCAAATTTCTGATCGTGCTATAAGCTTTAGCATAGAAAATCTTGACCATAAGCACTGAGAAGGATTTGCATAATCCATTTAAGTTCTTATATATCCAATGTTGGCCAAAGTTTCAGATAACAGCAATGACTATCTGGAAGACTACATTTCCTATATGTTGTTTGTAAATGATGTGATACTAGCCGGAAAAGAAAATACACTGATAAGTCAGAACCATGAAGAAAATCTTTCTAGACAAGTGGTTTGACTTAGGCTTGAATATGTGTGGGTTGCATGTTCCTCAAACAATGAACACGACTTGGTAGAACTTGAAAACCAGTTAGTTCCATAGTTTCATTACTTTCATATGTTCTGATATTAAGGAACAATTTTAGGGCATGTTTGTGTATGGCCGTGGAAGTGGAAAGGTGCATTCTTCTGCGGAAACACATTTTCGAAAGGAGAAGGTTGGACTTTGAAATCCTTGATAGTAAGGAAAAAAATTATCTTTTGTATCTTTTCTATGATGAAATCTTATGCATCAAACGTGAAAATTGTACCGAAGCAGAAATACTTTTTCGCTTCCACTGAAACCTGCGTGCACAACCATACCCTTAAGACAAGAGGATGAACTTAATGTAGGTAGATTATTAGTGGAAGTGGTCTAAGTGAAGACAAGCTTGTAGAATGTTACGTGCTAGTTGCAAACTGTTGGTATCAGAAGGGAAGTACAGAAAACATTTCATATGAGGAATATGTATACCTGGCATTAGGTATTGGTTTTCTAACCATTTTTTTTTTTTTGGGAAGTAATATCCAAAAGAAAAAAGGAAATTAGAATATTAGAAAAATAATATTCTGATGTTTATTTGATTTTAAATGGGAAAAATTGGTTCCTCTGTTGGGCTACTATTATATGACTTATATCATTAAGGTTAAAACCCACTAAAATGTTGGTTGACACATAAATGAGACAAATTGTTTTTACTACTTGGCACATAGCTTTTACTAGTTACCATGGATCAAAATAGTGTATCAACTAATAAATTGGTCATGTCAACCTAGACCAAACTAAAACATTGATATTATCTTCATTATCAATCATATTGGATTATCGGCTGATAAGATCCATATATTCGCTGTCACGGTTGATGCAAACCCTTTTATATAATTTTGGGTTGTTTTGCACAGAAAAGCTTGGAGAAAAAGGTTATGGAATTTCTAGAACAGGAAACTCAAAGAAAAACACCAAATCAAAGAACTGAATGACGAAACAAAGTTGATATGCAGCATATTAGCTTGAGGGTTATCTGGGAGGTCTTCTGAGAAAATTTTCAGTATCTAACTAGAAAAAACTACATTAGTGCATACTAACTATTAAATAGTAAATACTAAATTGTGATCGAATATCATTCAGCTAATTGCCAATTAACATTTTTATGCGTCTTACTATCAAAGAAGTATAATGAATGTGGGTGAACAACTCATTAACGTGTCGTTTGTTTGTAGTCATTTACATGTAAATGGTTCACATGCGTAACAGTTACGCACATTTACGTTTGTTTGGGTTGATTTATGCATGAGGTGGGTAAATGGTGTGAGTTTGAGCCCAAATTTTTCACACCTGCATAGTTGGTAAACTGAATCACACATCACTGTTACCAGGGGGTGAACAGTGTTTTGAGCGTGATCAATGCCCAGGGGTTCTTTGCATTTTTACACTTCTGAAGTCATATAGTGTAAGAACGGGACATGCTTGACATTGAAGGGTCTGACAAATACATTTATTTTAGTTGCCAATATAAATAAACATCAAAACCTAACTTTTTTTTTTCAGATTTTTTTTACCTCAAATAAAATTCATGTCAATACCTAATAGGTATTGCCACAGCCACTAAGTATCATCCAGTACTTATTTGTTTGGGACATGACTGATACACTCTCTTGAACTGCTCTGTTTATCCTTGTCTTACTAATTAATTAATCATTAGTAACTGATTACTCAATAGTGATCATTGAGATTGAATAAAAATGCCGATTGTGTAGCGACTATACGAGTCATGATTCATGAACGAAGCAACGAATATAGATATCTTTACAGTGTGCTGTTGTAAATGTAAGGTCTAGACATGTATTACTTGTGGTTTACAATTGATTTCTACCCAAAGCAAACCAAAAGACATAAAATAAAAATCAAAAGTATAAAAACTCATAAGTAAAAAAAAAAAAAAAAAAAAAAAAAAACACTCCTAAGTATCATCATCACCATCATCTTATTTTCCCTTGCCTCAAACCATATTTGTTTTTTCTTACCTCAAACAAAATCCACGAGCAAATTGCTAGCATTTGGCTTTGGTGCTTACTTTAGATCTTCAAATTGGCGTTTTTTGAACCCCAAGGGGTAGCTCAGTTGGCGTAGGACCACAGTTTGCTCCCGAAGGTTGAGGGTTCAAAATTGCACTACCCCACTGGGGCCATAGGGGATTTACCCGTCTCCCCCTGGGCCCGTAGGGATTAGTTCGGCACAAAGGGTTGGGACACCCTTCGTTATAAAAAAAAAAGGTGTCTTTTAAGTGTTTTTTGTGCTAAAGAACCCTAAGCTCCAATTCCATTCTCTCCTTATGTAATAGTGGTCAAAGAATGTCAAAAGAAGTGATAAAAGTGGGATCACCCAATAGGTGCATATGCAATTATCATATCAACAGGGGATTTATAATACGTGAACCACTTTTATTGTAGGGACCTTTTTTTTTTTATATATGAAAGCAGTTAAGACTTGTGTTCTTACATGGAGTTGAATGCTAGGCAATGAAGAAAGGACAATAAGACAAGATACATAAGGTGAAGATCTCAAGAACATATACAAATGGTTCTGGTAAAGGAAAAAATGAAGATTATTCCATCTGAGGGTTTGGCCATGTGCTTAGAAGATAAAAAACAACCCTTTATATGAAGAAAAAGTGTTGTGTCTTATAAGTACATGGAATTTTGGAATACAAAGGCCAATGAAGAATTGGGCATAAAGTTTTGGAAAGGATATATTAGATTATGATGTGAAAAGAACATATCCCCTTTTAGGGATGGGTTTTGAAGTAGAAATCACAAAACTGACCCAAATAAATGGTATAAAGCCTCACCGGTGAGGGTGATTATGATGATGATGGTTCAGTTGATTCTTTAATTTATAGTCGATGGGCCAAAGCAAGATGACTTAGCCTTGTTCCAATCCAATCAACGCCATTTTGACTACGCATAGTAACAAAAAGTGTCAATGATCAACATATGTTACATGCAGCATCAAGCAGATGCCCTATTTGATTGCAAGGCTGCAATCAAGGCTCAGAAACACAGCTTTGAACCCTGTGTTGACCACAGGAAAAACAATTATGTAGAATGTAGATATAATTCCATAAATTGTTTTATAGGCTCTCTTTAGCCAAGCTTAACAAAATATAAAAATATTGTATTCCATTAAAAAAATGTATGTCTTCTGTATTTTATTTATATTTATGTTTTGGATCTTGATGGTCACATAACTGTGATGACAACTACCAGAACTTATACATATGGTGAGCTCATTCCAACTGATGTTATTTTGGACCATGGCTGCAACTGTGCTGTGGCTCGGCATGACGGGATCAAATATCAATTGCAATGATTCGAGGATGGCATCAAATCACCATGCCTCCTATGCTCTGGGCAACACAGGTGTTACAATGGCTGGGACAGAGGGTCGCAATCCCGCCGGCTACCTAACGAGCTTCCCAGTTGGACCTTATATGTGTAGCTCATACTCCATATTGAGGCATGCTAACTAGATAACTTTCAATTTCTTCCATGTCTCTCTTCACTCACACAGGCGCGCACACAGTGTATTGATTTGTGTATTCCTTGATACATGGTATTTATCCAAGTGTTTTCTAAAGCCACTGGATGAGCAAATCACCCCTTTATATCGCTTCAGTTCCTTATTATATAAATAGAGTTGATTGATTTTGATCATGCTGAACCATAACACAAGACACTCCCAGATGTTTATGAGAAATAAGATTTTATGTTTACTGATATTTGAAATAATAACATACTTGTAAGTGACATAATAATATAGTGTGACCAAGAAGTTCCAGATGTTTATGAGAATAAGATTTTATGTTTACTGATATTTGAAACAATAACATACTTGTGTGTGTATTGGAATATGGCATAATGATATAGTGTGCCCAAGAAATTCCATAGAATACTTAGCAAGGGGAGAGGAGGAAAAGCAACAGTGATAAAATTTGACTCTTGTGCATAGGTTGTAGGATTTGACTCTGTTTTCATCTCTTCCAAAATTATGGCTTGACTCCAACTCAATGGCATATAATTGGTCTCATATGAGATTTATTCATGGAGTTTCCTTTCAAATGAGCCCAAATGCATTTCAATTTGTAAATATAGGTTAATTTTTAATATTTTCATCTAATGGTTTACATACTCAACATGTCTTTTGTTGATAGTTTAGTCTCTATATTTGATAATTGCGTTATATGCACGAATTTTTAGTGATAGTACTTCTTTTAAATCACAATAATTTCAAAATCCTCCCCTCATTTACCATATGCATATATATATATATATATTTTTTCACATGTTCATTGTCATTAGAACAAGTATTATACTTGCACTAATCAGACCATCTATTTTGTGAGAGCAGCTGCACATCAGGTAAATGACGACTGAATGCATGCAGTGGACATTTAAATGTTCCATTAGTTTTTGTTGCACAACAGATATATAGGAGTTACTCATATATGGAATTTCATTTTAAAATTTTAAGTATTGATTATATCTGGGGTTGCCTCTATCATAATGAAATACTTGTCTGTCTCTAGTTAAGGCTAGAGAAGGGGTTTAATTTCAAACCCATTATGATCTGTCTTTCTCTGTTTCTATCATATTTTATTCATGTGATCTATGCGATTCATATCCATAGCATATCATGTCTGAGTCTTCATCTTTTGTTTTCTTAGTTGGTCTTCACTTTTATCATTTACCAAGTTCTTCTTGTCTTGTATTCAAGTGTTTAGCTTCATTTAGCCACTACTCTAGTAATGCATCTGCACCTTGTTAACTTCTATCCAATCTAACTTACAACCAGACCTTTTAAGTGCCAGACACAGAGTCACAGAGATGAATTGCCAGGCCACTTGGCACATCTTAATTTCCATACAATATACAATATATGATAAAATATACAAAACACATAAGTTCAAGAAGCATAAGTTATATAATAGGTTCTAAAACAGAAACAGTAGGTCCATAAAATTGTTTTAGAAGACAACTGAAAAAATTGTGGGGGTTTTCTGTAGCAGCAATGTGTCTGGTACATGTCCAATGCAGATTCATGTCTCTTGTCCGGGGTGTATACTTTTTGGAAGTATAGACTTGTTGGGTATTTCCTTCCTGCCCTCCTGGCAGGTTGCATTTGATGCACCGAAAGAGTCCGTGTATCTATCCACATACTATGATTCCTAGTTTCAAATATAAAGTAATTAATTTTGTAATGAAATGGAAAACCAATGTATCCATTGTCATGGGAATATCTCTTGCTATCATCCTTGTTACAGTGAAACGTCTCAACCCCAGCTGAAACCATTTAAGTCGAATTGTTTGCAACATGAAGATGCATCATTTTCATTACGAGCATTTAGATCCAGTTGTGATGTTAGATAGGGTAATCCAAACCCTTCTAGTGATTTCTCGTTCTCAAGTTGGAATCCTGATCTTTTTGCCTGAGGTTGTTGTTCGAGTAAAACTTCTGCTTCTCTTTCTTTACGCCTTGCCTCAGAAATGGTGCTGCTGCTTCTTTTTTCACCTGGAACTCTTATGCTCATGGATAGATCACTGGAATTTGAATGTACTGGGAAGATTATCTTTTCTGAGTAACACCTCTTTCTCTCGATCTGGTTTCCACACCATGCACCTTCAGTATCTTCCACTCTGGAGTCCTCTACGGTTTCTTTTGCACATGAGGGCACATTACCATGAAAAGTTTTGAAACTTAAGCCAGCATTATGTATTTCATGGTCTTTTTGGGACCCGTCACACGTAGTAAGGCAACTATCCATTGAACAATCTGCAATCTGTGATGTTTGAGTTTGCTGCGTGTGTAAACCCGGCATTTCTGTCAGCTCAGAGAAGGCAGAATTGAGGCATTCGTTGGATACCTTGGAGACCAATTCAGAAAGTTGCACTTTAGCTGCTTCAAGTCCTGCAGAACCCAGATTATGTCTCCCAAGAGTCTCCTGGGCTTTCTCCAGCACTGATTGTAAGTACTTCCCCTGGGCTTCTATCCTTAGCTGTAAGTGTCTCTGCACCTAAATTCAGTTTAATACAGAGTTTTTTTCAGATTGTCACTCCATATTGTCATGAGTATTTTAGAGGAAAGTATTATAAATATATCAACTTTCTGGTTTTTTACTTTTCTTTGTTCTTAAAATACTAAAAAACTTCTTCTTCTTTCAATGCAGTGAAACAAACATAAAGTGAAACATTTAACACTTTCAGTGAAGGAGAATATTTGATAGTGCCTCAAAAACTTTTTTTTTTTTGTGTGTAGCATTTTTCTTTGAAACGGTTATAGACAGGTTGATACATATTAATTAAAAGAATGCTTTATCATAAAAGTTAACATTTTTCTTCTTATTCATTTGAAATTGATGATATTTGCATGCATATTTTAAGCAAGTTTTCTTGAGAGGGTGATAGAAATTGTCCACAAAAAAATATATAGAAAAGGAAGACAAAAAATTGAAAGAAGAGTCAAAGAAATATTATTGTGTTTAACAACATATTGTATTAAAGGCTGTCCTTAAGAAAGGAATAAGTTTCTTTCCTATTTTAAAGATCTTCAGAATTTTCTACCAAAACAAAAGGGAAAATCTCAAATAAGGCCTTAAGTGTTTTTGTCTTATTTCATAAAAGGACACAAGTTTCAAAACTCTTCAAATTAGTGCATAAGTTTTCTCGAAAGTTTTTAATTAAGGACATCTGTCCATTTAAAGCTATTTTTGGGTAACTTTTTCTCTCGATTTTTTTAAAACAATCAAATTACCCTTCATTGAAATAGAACCCTCGTTCATTTCTCTATATTCTCCTCATTTTCTTCACCCTCAGTGTGATCAAGGACAACTAGTACCCCTGTGCGATCGGTTGTATGTAGTGGCTACCGGAACTATATCATGGCTTTAAATGATGGGTAATTTGGGTATTTTAAAAAAATTGAGAAAAAAAGTCGCAAGAAAATACATTTAAATGACCAGATGTCCTTAATTGAAAACTTACTGGAAAACCAAGGGATTAATTTGAAATTTTTTGAAACTTGTGTCCTTTTTTAAAATAAGGCAAAGACTTAAGGCCTTATTTGAAATTTTCCAAGAAAAAAAAAGATCTTTGAAACATTATTTCGTGAATTATATATGTTACATGATTATGTATCACCTGGATGGCGGTTGTGCGATTTCATAAATTTCATCTAATTCAATGCATTTATCATATTTTCTGGGTTTTTTTTTTTTTTTTTTTTTTTTTTTACCTCAAGCTGCTCATGTAGCCTTCTCTGCACCTCTATTTGCATCTGTAGTGTTTCACTTATTTGAAAATTTCTGACACAAAAAAACCTAACGTTAGTGTATATTTCTATTAAAAAAAAAAAAAAACCCTTAGTTGTCTTACTTGCTTGGTTGGGACCCAAGGTTTGTATTACTTGAATATGGTCCATTCCCTTCGGACATCTGATTTGCTGCTGCCATACAACCTACAGCAGATACCAATAGCAACATGATTTGATTTCTTCGAATACATGTAGAAGTCCCAGAAAATTTGAAACATCATCTTACCATTCTTGTTGTTGCCAGCATTACTTTGTGCATGGAGATTCTTGCTAAGCCTGTACTTCTGCAACAAAAAATATGACTTAGTTTCTGTTAATGTTCTTTAAAATGTAATTGTTTCTTTATCTCAGTATTACCTGAAGATGGCTCTTTAGGTGGTATAAGGTCAGTCCTGGAATTCCCATAATCCTCAACACTGTTTTTGGCGTAGCTTCTGCAAAAAGATGAAACCTTTTATCAGCCGAGAACGCAAACAAAATTCTTCCCCCCCAAAGACTAAAACCAACAGCATCTATCTGCTGTCGGTACAAGTCTTTCATCTTCTGTTTGGTTGATTTTAATACGCACTGTCTGCTCCTCCAAGCTGATTGACGGCTTCTATGAAGCGCTCATGGAGCTCTGGAGTCCATTTTAGTCTCGGCTTGGCATCGGTAGAGAGAACTAGTCCTGCGTCACCCGATAAATTAGTGCCTTGATGAAATAAATGCCTGTCAGGCAGGGTGGATGTCCTTGCAGAAGGGAAACTAGTCTTGCCTTGGTGATTATACATTTCCTGCAGTTAAAGGGAACCAGATCAACATGTGTTGCAAAACCTGGTATTATGAGGACTGTCCCTAAGTTATAAAAAAATTGAGGACTATCCCTAAACCTACTTTCTCTCACACCTACTTGCAGACACATCACACTGCAAACGTATGAGGTTTGCACAGTCCTGGACACTTAGCAATGGGGTCCCCTTTCCCTATCAAAAATAGGCCATTCTGCCCATCAGATGGACCATGCATATATGCTGAATGTGGATAATTGCCGGTTTTAGTTTAATTGACTACTAACATACATGTCCACAAAGCCCATCTGATCTGTTGTTTGACCTATTTTTAAGCCAGAAAATCTATTTATAGGCCTGTTAATGAGTGCCTTGGACCTTGTACACATCACACACGTTGGCATGTCAGTACGGTGGAGACTAGGAAGGTGCAAGTTGCCTTAGCAGAACTTTAATGGCAGGTTAAACAATTTGAAGTATGATTGCTTCTTACCTCTCTTTTGCTTTCTCCTTTGTATGGTGCTACTCTGTGAACCTGATCACTCTGGCAAATCGACTTGCTTCTCCCTTTTAAGTATTCTTTATCCTCAAAACCAGAACTAGGTTGTCCTGTGTCCTACAGGCTTGCACACAGTATGAAAAATATACTTCTGCTGCTTCAATGCAACCTGTACTTCTGAACTTTGACTAGTTTTCACATAGACAAGTGCTCAAGGCTGCACTATATATAAGGTAAAATGTAGGACGTAGCAGAATCTAGAACCAATGAAACACTCGGCCCATTCCAATCTTCACAGCGACTCGAAAAGAGATCTTGTCCTAGCTGCTTTAGGTATCTGTGGACCCCACCACACAACTCTTTTTCAAATTCTTAAGCAATAGCATTGCCATTCGTATTCTGCACTACAATTTTCTGCAGCTCCATGCAGGAAGAACTCCACACTGGAGCAACTTACACCTTGCAATAGGTACAAGAATAGAACATTTGTTTTTCACTTTGGTCCCATTCAGCCAAAGAAGGAACCTTATACCCAGAAGAGGAATTTTGTGGCCTGAGATTCCCTATCTGATATTTGAAACCTCCCAAAGTGCCCATATTCTTTAACTGCTTATCAAAAACCGCAAATGGGCATCTCAGGATAACCCGGGTTACCATTCCATTTCACCCTGGGACTTTTCTGTCTGTCCACAACTGAATGTGAAATATTGTGAATTTAAAGAGAGGTAAACATGTATGTTGGGCTGTTGTTGCTTTTGAGATCCTATTAGATGTCTTGGATGGTAAATGATATTTGTGCATAAGTTCCAAGCTAAAGGTCCAAGATTGTTCTGTTTGGTTGTTTGTTGATTCAGATGCTTTTTGAGATCCCTATTAGAGTCTTGAACAGTAAATGAGGTTGCAATTTGCATAAGTTTGACGCTTATGTTGCAGGATTTTGATATGGGATGTAGAACATTGATATTTTAGTTGAATAGGAGGGAAAGATATAAAAGATTCTGTTGACTGGATGCATCCAGTAACAGTAACAGATTAGCATGCAAAGGAAAAAGAAAAGATGCTCCCTTGGGGACTGTTCTAAAGCAAGGAATGGAATAGGCATATAATTCCCTTTTGTCTCCTTTGGTAAGTTTGGTACTTATTCACATATACAGTAGAAAAATAAAAGGAAGGAAAAGAAGAAGAGGTCTTGATCATTTGCCACTTGGCACAGGATAAGTGGTCCCACGCCTGGGAATCTGCCTGGGGTACTGGGCCTCAAGAAAAGAAAAGGGTGTACTTGCTTCTATACTTGCATGGATCCAACGATTCTCAAGGACCACTTCTCCATCACGACATGTCCTTTGTTTCGGCTTTTTAGATTCCTTGTCATTTTTCCAGCATTCTTGTGTATTATGGTAAATCTGAACTCTCTGTTAGCAATGATCTAACCCTTCTCTTGACACAGCTATTCTTGAAGACAGATGTCTCATGTAGTCATCAATATATTGATGAAAAAAGTGAGTACAGTAGCACATTGACACAAAGAGTGTCTTGATAAACTGAGGGCAGGTAATTAGGTTTACACATAAAGCAGGGTTCATTTATTTTTTATCACCTGGGTTACATGTGAATAAGAGTTGTTTTGCTACTAGTGAACTGAGTCGCATGTGACATTGTTTCTAGAGTTACAGTTAAACTGGTTGCATAGAAAATAGAGGGTCACAACAACATGCAGAGAAAATACATTTGCAGGCATATCATTTTATGGAATGGTGAAATCAGTTTTTTTTTTTTTTTCCTGCTTTCTGGTAGATCAACTAGTTTTACTAGTATTGGAATTTTATTCATTCAAAAATAACTAATTTGAGCTTCTCATCTCATACAAATGCAGGGGAACTTTTTTCTATCACCATAATTATACAAGGGGCTCCCTCAGTTGCGCTCAACGCGCTGCTGACTGTTGGATAGGACAGAAGATTTTTTGTTATCTCGTGTCAAGCGCATGTTAAAGGTGAGGGAATTCCTTTATAGTAGGGATGTAAATAGGTACCTGATTCTCCAATTACTTGGAGGTTCTGACCCGTTAAAAACCAAGTCTGGGTCCTTATTTAGACCCCGATAAGTAAATGGGTCTGGGTCCGGTTCCACCTTGGTTCGGACCCATGGACCCGACATATTACCTCAATTTTTGAAAATTTCTCTTAAAAACCATATTTTTTTTAATATCATTCTCTACGTAAATCCGGACCCGAATCCAAACCCGTCCTATATATGGTTCTGGTTCCGGTTCCATAGCCAAGAAATTGATTCCGAAACGGTTCTGGGTCCGGATCCGGTTCCATCTTCTCCTTAACGGTTTCTGGTCCACCATGGATCCGGACTGGAACCGACCTATTTACAACCCTACTTTATAGAAACAATTGTGTTACTTATCGTATGGTAATAATATCAAGCATATCTTAGTAGTAAAATAGCACACGCAATGTTATTTATTAGTAATAGAGCATCTAATAGTGCACACGTTTGATGTGTTCGGAAGTAGGTAGAGAGTTTTAGTTAGTTAGGTGACTTAGGTCTCTTCCTCTAATCCCCTATGAGAGCACAAGTGGTTTTTTCTTAAGAATTGGTGCCTTAAGTGTTGTGTACTTCATCACAGTGGCTGGCGAGACCATGCCAATCAATTGTTGTTGCGTTATGTTCATCAGAAACTCTCTTTTCTTTATCACTTCCCACTCTCCACTTCCTTTGATTTCATTTTTTTAATATGCCCAGGCTTGTGTTTTGTGATTCATTTTTTTAAGGTGGTCAGGAAACCTAACAGGGGAAATGGAAGGTCTCCAAGGATGCATCTGTCTCATGTCAGTAAAATTTCAGTTGAAATATATAAAAATAATTTAAAAAAAATATATGTAAATCCTTTTTAATTAATTTTTTTTGTTGTTATCTTGATGGGCCTTGATCGACCGTCCAAGTCCCCTGAATTTTAACTTAGTTGTGACGTTTTCGAATATCTTGAAGGAATCGAGTCAACTTAGCCAGGTAAGCCAACTCAATTTGTATTATTGAACGGTGGTTAATTGCTAACCTTTGGAGCTTAGACTGCTGTTCTGATAAGCCTGTTCTGTTTTGGAAGTCGCTCGAGCCCTTAGTTTAACTAAACTGGGCAGGCAGTGGGATCCAGATATACCTTTTGATGTTGATCAAGGGCATCCGAACTATGAGGCTAATTAAATGGTTGTAGCCCTTTGTTTCACATCCATTAAACTTTAATGGCCATATATTCCTCAAACCTTGGTGTAAATCCAGCAGTTCCTAAAGTCCAAATTAGTGTCAAGCTATAAGACTGGAGCCATGGGCGGACCCAATTGTTGTCGCACCTGCTTGATTTGAAAAAACCCCTTATATGGTACCTTTAAAATTTTAATCTTATTATCATATACCGCACCACCCAAACGAAAATTCCGGGTCCAGCTGTTGGGTAATGAGGATTGGGTTGATCACAAATGAAGCTCTTATAAATGGGAGAATAAAATGTACAGGGGTGCTACAGAGAATTTGCCTTTCATATAACACAACGATACTACACCACACCCCGGAAAGAGAAGGGCAATTAACATCCATGGTAAAGGCATCTGATACGGTCCTTGTTTCGTGTACTTGTGCTTTGCCTTTTGCAGCAACTCTGATGCTATTTCTTTCTTTTAACCGTTAAGACATATCTCAAAAGAACCATGTACGAGGATCATCTCATACTTTGAGTTAAGCCAACGGCATCATCAGGGCATAAATTGCCAATCAGGGCTGTACATGTGGTCCATGTTGATGGGTCCCACTTGTTGACTGCACATCCCTACAGAAAAAGTGAGAAACGACCTAGGAACATGGCTCCTTTGGAAAAGGAGGATGGATTCCAGGGCATGGAATATTGGAATATGTCCCATGGGAAAAAAAAGGAGGAGAATCTTCCTGTTCCATGTAGATTTGGGACTTAGCCTTAGCTCCTTGACACAAAGATAGATATAGGGTCCAATTCTCCAGTCAAAAAGGGTCTTGATATGCTTTTCCAAAACCAGCATCAAACACACACCATCGTTTTCTTTAACTAGTTTAGTAAGATGCCTTGCATTTCTCATCTTGTATTACCTTTTCTAAACCAGGTAGCTTCCTAGTTTTTGGTTACGACCTTCCCCTGTTCTTTCTTTGTTTGGTACTATATTAAAATTTTATTAGACAAATGATCTGCTGCTGTCACCAGTCCAAAAATGATGGCAACTTTGGTCTAGATTAGCCTATACATAGCTGGGTTTTTTTTTTTCTAAATCAAAGCCCACTCAAATCACAAGAGCCTCCTTTGTAGAGTAGGAATCAGCCTAATGTTTATTCTGCTAGGAGTTTAATGCACTATTGAAGTAGGAAATGTTCTCCGAGCAACTGCAAGGGCATTCTAACATTGTGGGGCCATCTTTGATTAGTGCAGTTCCTTTGATAGCCCTTTCATCTCATGATTTGGCGTCATGCCTAATTTTACGCTTTGAACTTTCACTCGTCATTGGATTGAATCTCAAGAGAATTTACGGTTAAGATGTCATTAAATTTTAAGGCTGTTAAATCAAGGGTTAGAATAACCTGCGGACACTGATTTCTTGGATTCCCCCTTAACCATGAGGGGGCCTTTCAATTTTCCTATTTCTCATTGGTACACTTACATCTAAGTGGGCCCCACAAACTTGATTGCATATAGGCTAATAAGGCTATATGTAATATGCTCGAAGGTGAGCATTGCCCATTGAAATAATGTGTTTGGGAAAATTGTCAAAACCAATTTCTGCCGTCCGATTAGAAGCAATGTGTTTAGGCATGACCAATACTGGTTGTCTACGAGTCCTAGTCCAAAACTTAACTTAAACGAAACTCTGCTCCTACCACCTTTATGTTTATTTTTTTATTTATTCACATCTAAAACACTAGGAAAGCAATTAAAATGAAGGTTGCAAATTTTTTTTTTTTTATCTTTGAACCTTCAGAAAGATTTTCATTTAGGACATGTTTGGTAACTGGTGAAGAGTCCATAGACCTGATGATTCTTCACTACCACTGGAATAAGGATTCCTCATTGAGATTTGTATAGTTGATGATTTCACATTGATATTGGTATGTATCGATTTATATAGTTGAGAAAAATAAGGTTTAACGTGTAGATCCACTAAAGTGAGGATTTTCAAATCTTATGGAGGGTGGTCGGATCTGAAAATACTAACAAATGAAAATTTCCTTTCGTCCAAATCCTCAGGAATTTATGATTGCCAAACATGGATTTACCACAGCTTTAAAAAAATTGAAAATCTCTTCTCCAATGATTTGGTGGCCAAACATGACCTTAGAGAAAAGGGCCTATAAAATCAGAGATATTAGTCATCTATTGGCACGGCCCATTGCTCCAAGATTTTGTCATACTATCAGTGGTTACACAGAGAACAAAATGTGCGTCCCTTATCTATTGATGCTATCTCATTACTTTACAGGTAACACAGGCTCTACATACACATGAACCCTCATATCTTCATGTTCATTTTACAAAGTTCTAAACAGCCCCAAGAGAAACTTAGCAAAATTGTAGTTCTTTATATGCCCAGATTTTCTACAATCCATTTCTTTTTATGCATATTGTTTTATTTATCACCGTCGTCGTCGTCGTCATCATTCAATTTTTTTAGTATAAATTATGAATTGCTTCACTCAGCAAAGCTAGAGATATACACAACCCATACTGGGCTCGATTACAGCTGTGTACGCCCGCGACTGGGCCTTAGTCTACTTTCTTGCGCAATAAATGAGTTGGGCCTGCTTCTCTGTTTTATAAAGCTCTAACTATAAGCCTGCCCACCTTAACACAGTTAACAAAAAGGGCATGATATTATAAACTTGTGGGCTGGATCTTCCCCTGTATCAGTCCCAACAAGTAAACAGAATGTCCTTGGACAAGATTTGGTTCGAAATGGCCCAACGTGGCCCACAAACAGTCCCCCATAGTATGGAAGTTTTTAATAGAGATAGTTTGCAAATGTAATTTCTTGCAAAGTTACATGCCTACTAACTCTTTTATGGAAGAATAAGAATGATTTTCCAGCAAATATTCATATAAAAAAAAAGGATCTTCTTACTTAGAGAAGAAATGTGACATCTATGAGACCATGACCTTTCTGCTTATTTGGCATTCAAACCTATCTGAACTCAAGAAATTATCCACAAATGTCCCACTCACAAACAACTTCTTTCACTCAGTCTAACTGAGGGGTTCAAATTTTCCTGCACATATATTCCCTCCAACAATATATGGGAGAACATATTCCTCCTCTTTATAAAGTTCTCAGATACACATCCCAACTTGCCCAAGTGATTGGACTTGGGTAGGGTATGAGGTTCATGGGCCCATTTGCATCTGGTTCCAGTCTAGCTCATTTCAAGGTTGCTACCAAAAAGTTTGCATTCCCTTTGAGTGGTTTTGGATGTGAGTGGGAGAAAATGACAGGAAATGTAGAAATGAGAAGGCTATTATTCTTCATGGATTCTCAAATCTCACAAATGCTTCAATGAAAAACCGTTTTTCTTAACTGAATGTAGAAATAAAGTGATTGGTTTTCATGGATTCTCATGCTAAGAAATCTCATATCTCATTTCCCAAAAGGTGCTTGGATAGAGAAGTTCCTTTAACGGAACTTGGGTAAATTACAGAGAATGTATGCATAGATGAAAGCTTTACGAGATGTGGATGGAAATGAGTAGGAAGTAGTTCCAGGTGGTTGAACTGACCCAGGCCTTTAAACCTTGCCTGACCACTTTAGGTTGAGTTGTTGAGCCATGCCTTGTACCAAGCCTATTTCTTGTGCCCAATTTTCAACAGGCTAGCTGCAGGGGCCTATAACGATCTAAAAGTTAACAGTTAAGTGACCTTGATTGGCTGACCTTATTTTAACCATATATGGTTTTGAAACACAGTTTACCAGTGTGTTTGCAGTAACTGTAGGGTGCATTGAACAGGTTGGGTCGGGCTTGGGCTAGACTGACACTCTGGGTAACATGTATAGGTTCAACCCCCATCTTTTTTCCTAATCAGATTAAAAAAGTGAACGGAATCCTTAATTAACCGAGCGGGTTTGGTTTAGGTTGGCAGGTGATAGTGCAACTGGTGATGTTGGATCAGATTGAGCACTAAGAATGAACTCCACCCTAAACCAACCCATTTATTAAATGGGCCAGAAATGTTAAACCAAACCCCAAAAACTCCCGGCTAGTTTTGGGTCGGGTTTACAGGTTTTGTCATGGCTTGCCACCCCAAGTTTGCTGACAGGAGGCCCTATGGATTATTTAAGCGGATTCTCCATGGAAAGGGAAAATCCGGTGCCTTCCTTGACGTTGTGAGGTACAATGAAGAATCAAGTGGAAATCTGTTCTGTCTGCATTTCATTTCCGGGGATCCGGAAGTCTGACCAGGTGAGATCGGACTTGTAGTGCCGTAGAAGAGGAAACGCAGGCTCTGCATAAAAGCGAATTGTGGAGGGATAAGAACAGGTCCCTGAATAAAATTTGGATTTGGTATGTGTTCAATGGACCCATACCTGAGTGATCTGAACCGAAAAATAGGGTCAGTTTTCTAATTCAGGCCTGGGTTCAGGGCCACTGAGATTTGGGTCTGGGTTCGGGTCATTGATCTCATTCCCAAGGACCTGAACAACCAATGCCACATCCATATACAAAATTTATACAAATTAAGTTTACTGGATGATACAAAAAATCAGACCCACCCGTGGTTTCTATCATCTCCATTTGGACACTATAAGTTTAATGGTCAACTGTCCATTCGGATCGGTATACGGTCGATCCAACGGTCTAGTAGATTTGAATCTGACCTAAAGTTGGTGGGCATGTGCAATTTATGAGAGTTGTGTGTTTGGTCCATTTGGATGGACCAAGGATGGCCCTTAGAAGCGTTAGTTACAGAATCTTATCCTAAGCTTAAGCTTAGGAGGGGCCTTGCCCCCACACACACACAAACAAATATATATATATATATATAGGAAGTTTCAAGTGCATTCATCCATCACCATAGGGTAAGAGCACTTTTCCTTTTTTTTTGTACATGAATCTCCCTTTTGTACTTTTTTTTTGTTTTGTTTTGCTAACGGAGGGTTCTCAATCTTTTGGATTGGACTATTCCCTTCGAGCCTAGAGAGAAGCCAGGTAAAACTCATGTGGCCCCTAGGTGGTGGCACAAGTGGACTCAATTTCGATTCCTGGAGAAGAGGGAACTGAGAGTCGATACCAGGAACTCTAGTTTCGAAAGAGAGAGGAACCGAGGTGACCATTCGGCCAACCCCTTGGGGTTAATCCCCCTTTTGTACTTCACCTTATGTAGGGTGGGGGATGCTTCCATAAATGAAAATTCTCAAATACAAAAGGGGGATCTCAGGGTACATATATATATGGGGAAGTTTCAAGTGCATCTATCCCTCACCATATGGTGATGGACACTTCCATAATTGAGAATTTTCAAGTACAAAAGTTACTTTTCAAGTACATATGGTGAGGTACACATCCTTGTCTTCATGTGCAAAAAGGAAAGTATCCCTCACCCTATGGTGAGGGATAGAGAGTGTGGGGGGGGGGGGGGGGGGGGGGGGCGCCTCCTAAGCTTAAGCGTATGATAAGATTTTGTAACTAATGCTTCAGGGGCCATCCTTGGTCCATCCAAATGGACCAAACACACAACTCCCCTAAATTGCATATGCCCACCAACTTTTGGTCAGATCCAAATCTACTAGACTGTTGGATCGACCGTATACCGATCTGAATGGACAATTGACCATTAAACTTTTAGTGCCCAAATGGAGATGACAAAAACCACGGTTGGGTCTGATTTTTTGTAGGAAGTAGGAGTGAGCGTCTGTCTAACAAACCGAAGTTTCGAACCGAACCGAACCGAAATTTTTTATTTAGTTCGGTTATACGGTTAAATTGGTTAGGTTCAGTTAAGATTTACAGAAAATTTGGATAATATAGTTCGGCTCGGTTTTGTGTTTTTTTCACCAAATTAACTGAATTAACCGGATTTATTAATATACATATAAAAGTTTGTATTTTAGATATATAAAATATATAAACTCTAAGGCTGATAAACTGTTGAATACTTGGCTTTAATATCTTTTTTATTTTGGATATTTAGAATTTGCTAGTTGTCTATACTTTGGTTCTTGGAACTTGAACCAGAGTTGGGTTTGTGCTCTGATATGGTCCCTATACTTGACCCAAAACCAACCGTTTTTCATCCCCAAAGTCGTCCTAGTGATGGTCCATCTGATTTGTAGCAAGCGAAAGAGGGGATACTGTCCAACCCAATACTCCTCTTTCTCTTATGTGCCTCTACTCTCCTCTATGAGGTCAACTTGGCAAAAATTCTCCTTTTTTTTTCATGCCCCTTTTCTCCTGGAGCTCTTTCCAAACGTAATTCAAGAATTTCTATTGGGGATGATTTTGAATTGAAGGGCCAGAAACAACATTTCAAGATGTTGGGTATTTTGAAAATTCTAGAAATAAAACAAGGACTTCCAAATGTTCCATGGATAACAACTTAGAGTGTTGACCTAGAAACATGGAGTGTTGATTGCTAATGAGCTCGTGGGTTCCAGGAAAAGTCTAAGAAAGAAGGAGTTTTATTCAAAGTTGTCCCAGAAGAAGCATATGATCATGTGGAGTGGGATTTTATTGACTATATGCTATTTAGGTTTGGCTTCGTAGAAACTTGGCATGGGCGGATTCACGAGTGCAATTCTACTACTTCTTTTTTCTATTTTGGTAAATGTATCCCTATCAAAGTTGTTCAATGCTACTAGAGGTATCTGGCAGGAAGATCCCCTCTCCCCATTCCTATTTATGATTGTCGTTGAAGGCTTGCCATTAAATATAGTGATGATAAGTGGAGGTGGTGGCCTAAGATTGGACCAAACTGTAGTAGGTTAGGCGTGTGGAGGGCTATTGCTTCTATTGGAGATGAACCAAATTTGAGAGGGGCAACTTTGCATAACGGGTGGGCTTTTTGGTAGGGGATGGTATAAATATTAGGTTTTTGTTGGATGATTAGGTGGGGTGGGTCCCTTGGGTAGTATGTTTCCTAGACCTTTTGGATTTGTAGTAAAAAGGGACTATTTTGTTAGTGAATGTTTTGAGGTGAGGAGTGGTTTTATAGTTTAGGGGTCTCTTTTAGGAGGATTATTCGGCCGTTGGAGGGGGACTGTTATGAGGAGTTGTTGAGTATTCTTATTAACACCTTTTTTTTTTTTTTTTGCGAGGAATCTAAGGACTCTCATATTTGGAAGCAATTCATCTCTGGAGAGTTCTCGGCCAAAGTTTTTTACTTGGCCTTGGAGGGAACTCTGTTTCATAGGGGTTGGGGTTGGTTCCTCCTCAGGTTGAGGTTTTTATTGGTTGGTTGTTTTAGGTGAAGTCTCCACAGTTGATAATTTAAGGAGGAGAGGGTTTACTTCTAATAATCTTTCAAACATTTGTGTGATGTGTGACAAGGAGGAGGAGTCAATCAACCATATTTTTCTGCATTATGTGGTGGCAGCTTTGGTTTGGATCAACTTTATCCGAAGACGCAGTTTAGCTTGGTGTTGCCCTAAGAATATTGCAGACATGTCAGAGTTTTGGTTGGGTGGGTGCTTCGTAGGGTGTCGGCAAGTCTTACAGAGGATGATCCCCTTTGCTATCTTATGGTTTATTTGGAAGGAGAGAAATGATGGAAACTTTAGGAGTTTTTCTTCTTCAATGATTGATTTGACGTCTAAAGTTGCTTTTAGGATTGCAAAATGCTCTTTGATTAGAAAGGAGTCCTCCAAGATTTGACGTCTAAAGTTGCTTTTAGGATTGCAAAATGCTCTTTGATTAGAAAGGAGTCCTCCAAGTTTACCTTTGACAATGTTCTTTCAAGTTGGGGGAGCTTGGATGGTGTGGCATTTCCAAGGAGAGGAGATCAACCCCTTGGCATCCCTCCGGATGGGGTTTTAGAGTTAAATGTGGTGGTGATTCAAGAGGTTAGTCGGGTCAAGTATGAATTAGAGGTGTCCTTCGCAATAGCAAGGGTGAGGTGTTACTTATGTTTTCCGAGAATGTTGGTGTGTATGGTTCCAATGAAGTGGAGGTACTAGCTATTCTGGAAGGTCTTAGGTTGTTCTCTAGAAGATATGATGGTGCACTTTTTATGGAAAATGATTCCTCTAATGCGATCGCTAGGGGGTCTAACAAGAATGCTAAAATTTCAATTTCATTTTAATGAAATTAGGGAGTTATCGATTAATATAAATGCTACCTTCCATCATGTGTTTAGATCCACTAATTCCATAGCAGATGTGTTAGCCAAGCAAGGGGTCGATAGGTTGATTCCTTGGGTGGGTGTGTTATTGTAATTGAGGTTGGGCTGGTGCATCTCTCTTGCACCTTCTCTTTCCTTTGTTCCTTTGTTTTGATGTTCTTTGTATTTTCTTTTTTTCTTCAATGAAATCTTGTTACCGCTTAAAAAAAAATCACTTTGTTGTTAGAAATTTCAACATATAAAATTCCCATTAAAATTTTCTCCAAAGAAACACCCCCTTGGACATAAAAAAGAAGAAGAAGTACCTAAAACCATTGGGCATTGCCAATAGTCTAATTAAATGTCATAATAGAAATTCTCCTTTTCGTTTTAATGGGATTCTATTGGGCAAATGAAAACACACAATAAATTTGAATTCTTACAATGGCTTCTTCGAAACCCACTTGTATCTAATAAGGTTAATGAACCCCGTAGTGTATCCTATTTCTTGTTATTCATTATAGTAAATAGAGCGTAACTAAAATTATAAACAGCTGATGTGATGGTCCAAATAATCATTTACGTCCATTTTATTCCATTTTATGACAAATGTTAACTCTATAGATTTAGAATTTTCCCCCTGAAATTCACACTGTTACAGCCTGCTTGTTTGCATAGATAGGAACTTATACATCAATTGGACAAAAATGAAGATCAAAGGTGAATAAACAAAGATGACCAACAAATATAACCTCTCCTTTAATGGAAAGTGACTCAATGAAATATGGAAAATGAATACCTAACCATCACCCTATTAATTCAAAGGTGTCTTATCTACCTTTTTTTTTTGTGTGTGTGGAAGAGATGGCGGTCTATTCATCAATCAATGGAGACTGTTAGAGAATGATTACTAATGTAGGCATCAGTGTTTGTACAAAGCCCCGCCATTGCTAGATAATGTGCTTCACTATTAATGCTTCTACTAATCACCAAAAAATGCGCTCTAGTTAAGACATCTTCTTTTTTTCAATGAACTTATGTGACAGATAGTAAATTTTCCATGGAAAAGGAAGTTGAGGATTTGTTATTGAATCTATAGTAATCTTAGAGTTACTAAAGAAACCTACTTTTCTCCACCTATGTTAAATTGTCAATTCCTCTTTAATAATCTTTGGTGGAGTTCATTTGACCATGATGCCTATAACCGTAAGTGGTTATAAATAAAGATCAATGGCGAGTATTTAAAAAAATACTAAATTTAAATAACCTATCATTTTAGGGAAAAAAATCAAAAGAAGATGGGAAATGAATGTCCAATCATCACCCTAATGATTCAATACATAGACAAGCGAAAGTCCTATCTACATCTCCACCTCATTCTTCACCCCTCGCCTCACATCTTTTTCCCCTCACCTCTTAATAATCCTTTATTAGAGTTCGCTTTCCATAAATTCCTATATATTTATATTTTAATGCAAACAAACAGTCCCCCACAATATCATGTTTTCAATGGTGTTTTTGCATGCATCTATCCTATTGGGCAAGTATCAAGCTTGAAAGTCCTATTTATCAATTGGTAAACAAACGCCAAGAGTAAACAAATATTTTTCAATTGGTCTTATTTTCTCATTTCAAGGTGGTTTCAATTTTATTTGGTGGGAAGGACTTCACAGGGAATCATTAGAGATGATAGAATGCACCTTTGATTTGAGTGGCCACACTAGAATACGAAAGACCCAAGTGCAGCTGGCACCCTCATCACCTCTTGGATCATGTATCAGCCAATGAATCCAATGTAACGAGGGCTTAAGGCATCTTTTGGACCTTACCCATAAAAAAAAAAGAGTTTGTCCTGCAAAGTTAGCTAGGTCTATATTCTGGATTCCAATTCTGTTGTGGTTATATTCTTTTGGGCATGTAAGATTCATAGGAAGATGTTCCAACTTTTCTATGAATGTTACAAGGAAACACATTCTGAAAGACACAGCAAATAGGGGATTTTAAGCTGAGTTAGGATCTGTCACAATCTTTGGTTGCAGGGGGAATCCCTTTGCCCAGTAATGCTTGGATCCATCATACTTGGGCCTTTCTTATACAAACAATGAGACACTGAGGGAAGGGAAGAGCATTTTTCATGGATAAAAGCATGTTTTATTGCATCTTTGCATGGAGCAAGCTTAATGTGGGCAAAGGGATATCCCTACAACCAGGGTTACTTATAGAGGCTCCAGGGTCAATTTGGACTTTGATTCAAACCCACCTTTTCAATTTTGCCAAAGAGTAAGAAAAGGCAGATCATAGAAACACAATTTTAAGTAAGACACAACAACCAAATGTTCTTGAGTTTGAGAAAGATAGCCCAAAAATATCAAAACGCCCAACTTTAAAAAACTCCCCCTTTTCCGCCCATCTTATTTTGTTGAGTCAATCTAGTCTTTTCACACAAATTACACCTCCATGAATAGTTACAAGTATAAGTTTGACAGCCATCCAACTTTTGCTCACCAGGGATTGAAATCATGATAAAATGATGCCTCTAAACTATTAAATTTTAGGGTCATGGATCAAAATGTTAGGATAATCTTGTGGATCAAGATTTTACATATAGGCAGGCTTCATATAGATCTTTTCATCCAATGGACTTTCATGATCATCATGCATCCCAGCGGACCCAACTAGCGTTTTCCACTAAAAAAAGGCCCAGGCGCTATGTAGCGCTTCCCATGTGTAAATGTAGACATGCAAATCCATTTTAAATGATTCCAACTAATTACAGCTGTTGTTATTGAACTTTAGGAATTTGATACTTTAAAATCATTCTGAATAAGAAAATAATAGAGTAAATATGATTATGCCTTTGTTTTTTTGTTTGTTTGGAGTTGAGCCTTTTTAAAAATGTATATCTACTTTCAATGTTTACTAGGTGAAATGTGAAAAGAATAGTTGGCCCTTGCCTTTAATGGGCTAACTCTAAATTTTACTCGGATAGGAGTGGGTTGCATATGACATTCTTAATCATATACTCAACCTTATGGTAGAGCCAACTCTTATTAATATAAACTTTGGGAAAACTCCACTTAAAGAGAGGCAGTTTCTTCGCATTTATATCCCCTAATATATAACATATCATTTTGATATTATATTGTTATACACGCTTAATCTCAAGGTGGTGCCAACACATGATACTATAAAATCTGGCTACATTCAATAGAAGATGACATGCATTAGAGAAGTTCAAATTTATAATAAATGGGTCCCGTAATAGAACGTTTGGGAAAAGAATAATAGGAAAAGGAAAATCTTGGCCAAAAAAGAGTAAAAATAGAAAAGGACAACTTGCATTTATGTCTCCGGAAAAATCTCCTTGGAGAAGAAGGACATTAAGGGCGAATCACATGCCTGCCTTATTTTCTTTCAAATTAGGATTCGCCTCCTTAGCATTTTCCATATAACTTTCAATTTAAAAGAAATTTAAAATATTTTAAAAATAGTTGTATTTTTCTTTTATAATAGAAAAGCATTAACATAGGGGAATTCTCATGTGCATCTATCCCTCACCCTATGATACGATACTTAGTGTCTCTCTTCCTATTATGAGGAATAGATGCACATAAATATTCCTCATTAATATATATGTAAAGGGTGATAAAAATGAGTTGAAGTGAGTGGGAGCAGTCAAAATCTACTCGCTCCACGTCTAATGATGGTCTAAAACCCATAATACCTGCCAAAATGTTTTCCAAAGGGCGAGTCTTACTTTTTTGGTGGGAATGTTTAGGAAGGGTCATTTCAGTAAGACGCTTCCTCAATTCTAGAAATGTAATTCATAATTCATCATGGCCCTTTTGTGAATTTACATGTGCAATGTGGCAATGTGGTTCGGCTCCATTTGGCTAACTAACCCACAACCTCAACATTAAAAGGAAATCTAATCTCCAGGCATGGGCTATTGCCTTTCTAGAGTTTTAGTGGGCCTTGCAGAAAGCTAGAAAATATCTTATGTGGAGGGGGGAAAGAGTAAGCCCTGAAAAAGCTTAAGAATGACAAAAGAAATTATTAACTCCTACATCAAAACCAAACCCCCTTTGGCTTGGAAATAAGGAAAACATTGATGTTTACTTGTCTTCTCAGATGCTGCATTTACTCTTAAGAAAGGAGGTACCACTTTTGGGTGCCCTATTTTCGCTGAAGGCAAATTGTGTGTTTCAGGTGCAATTAAAGGACCAAGATCATCCATTGCTGCTAAGAAGCCGAAATGAAGGCGATACCTTCACATTAGCGACAACAACCAAAACTGACTTTCCGAGTAGGGTTTCAATTCCACCCAAGTAGGTCTGTCAATTGAGCCCGTTGAAAATGAGTACTTGGTCCGGCCCACCTCAGCCTAAACCTGAAAATATAGGGCTTTTAGAAAAATTTGAGCCCAGCTTGGACAATGATTTTAAAGTCCAACCAAAATGAGACTGGGAATGGGCATAATAGGCCTAGCCCACCCCGGCCCGCCCCGCAAGCAGATTTCATTAATTTCCCGGGAATTTACTAATACAGGTGCTGGAATAATCACCCTAAGCCTTTTCCAATGATTTTAATGGTTGTTTTCATTAAATACAAATCTACTAGTAGTCTAATGCAAAGATATGTTCCAAAATAAATGAGTCCCAAAATATGGAAGATGATTGAGGTTACTTTTAGAACTACAAAAGATTATGTTAACACACATGAGTTGTTGAATAGTTGGGCTCCAGCTTGGATGAACTAATTGACTCCTCTGACTTATTTCGATGGTCTAAACCTTCCATAAAGGGCCATCTAAATGAATGATTCAAGTAAGCTTGGCCCCGCCATTTGATTGGTAGTTTTTGATGTTTTTGATCTTCCAATATGGCATCCACCAAGTAATATAGGTGGGGTCATTTATTTTGAAGCTTTTTAATAATCCCCATGCTTCTTCTCTATTAAACAAAGAATTTGAACATGACAAAATTCAGCCATAAGGTCTACTAAGCAAATCAACAACTCAAATTTCACTTTTGAATCTCCCTGAATTAACAAACCAATTTGATGTTTGGTTGTGCTAAATCTTGATAAAAATTGTTTATATAATCAGCGGCTGTACTTTCCCAGCAGGCCTAATGACTGGATTTGTCATTTTACTAAAAAGCCTACAACATAGACTCTACATATTGAGTATGTGTAGCATTCAAGATCGTGCTAAGCCCTATCCGACCCTATCCAGGTCCACATTGGACGAGATTTGTGCAGAGCCCATTCAATTTAGGGTTGAGATTGGACAACCCCCGATAGCCCACTCAATATTCGAGACGGGATTGGACAGCCCAGACTCAGGCCCGGACAAGCCCATTGACAGGCCTACTGACTCAAGCAAGACCAACGGAGTTTCACTTTTGGTCGAGTCGGGTCATGGGTTCAGGTCTGGGCCAGCCCAGATTGCACCGTTACCAAACGGGCCCCTCTAGTGGGTCACCCGTTTAAACCCACCCATTGCCATCCCTAGCTCTAGCAGACGACGAAGTCTTAAAGCATTAAGCATTCATTCCTGTCTCTCTCTCTCTGTCTCTCTCTCATATGTTCGTTCATATTAGTCGAATCTGTTTGATAGATCTCACTGCCACACTAGAAGATGAAAACCCACAATTTCTGCTCCTTTCTTTTCCTGATTTCAATCGCAATTTCAGCTTCTGCTTTCTCCAATGACTTGTTGGGAATTGCCCCAGAAGGTATTGCAAACCAATACTCTCTCATCTGTTCTTCTTTCTTTGTCAACAGACATCGCTTTCTATGTAGTTTTATTATGATTATCTTGGCTTCCTTACTTCTCCTAAGTTATTTGATCGATCAGATGAAAAGTACTACAAAGCGGATGTTATCAAATGCAAGGACGGTTCGAAGAAATTCAAGAGAGAGCAGTTGAATGATGAGTTCTGCGATTGTCCTGATGGGACTGATGAACCGGGTTTGTTGTTAATGTTCCTTTTTTCTTTGTTATTTGGTGGGTTTGTCGAAAAGACTGCATCTTTATGCTTTTTGATGTGTTGGCTGGGGTTTTTGTTTGATGGGTGGTGTTTGTTTTGATTGTTCCGACTGTGATTGCAGTTTATTTTGAGTTTTTGGGCAAATAGAGAAGGGAAAAAAGAATCAAATAAGAGTAATGATTAGAAAGAAGAAAAAAAAAACAACTTAGAAGAGCTGATTCTGAATGATGAGTTATATGATCTTTTAATTTGGATTTACAGAAAAGTGCATTGCATTCTATTTGTTTATTCTCTCTCATGTGTTTTTAAAGGAATGTTTAGATTGTCTGATGTCTGGGGGTTTGATTTGATAATAGAAGCTCCTTTTTTTCCCCCTAAAGGCTGGGGGCTGGGGTGTGCTGGGCTATGTGGTGTTAGATTGGTATGTTTAGTATGAAAGGAAGAAACTTAACAGCTGTATGATAAGTTCAGTATAGTTACTTTTTTGGTGGGGGTTAGTGTTTATCTGATCTCTCTGTGCGTGCGTGCGTGTGTGTCTATATAAAATGAAAAAAGCCCGTCAAAGTGACATCTGTTAGCTTCATGTGGAATTGATGAATTGCACCCTCCTATTTGGAGTTGATGAATTTACTTCATAAGGTATTGATGATAATTTCCCACTCGTTATCAGCCCTTTCCAAGGAGCTTTTGTAAGAAATAGAAAGATCATAGATGGAGTGCTAATAGCTAATGAGTAGTTTTTTATTTATTTATTTTAAACAATAGCTAATGAGTAGATTCAAGACAGCCATTGGGTAAAGATGGCGTCATTTTTTAAGTTGATTTGGAGAAGTTTTATGATCAGCTGGAATGGGAATTCTGTAGATTACATTTTAAGAGAGATGGGTTTCTGCATGGGATGGATGGATGAAGAATGAATCTCATCCACCTCCTTTGCAATCTTAGTAAATGGGTCCCCTTCTTGTCCATTCAAAGCACTGCGAGATCACGGTGATCCTCTATTCCCATTATTGTTCATTGTATCAGAGGAAGCAATGGTAGCTTTCTTGTTAAAGGTGAAAGACATTGTGATTATTGGAGGTTTTCATGTGGGTCAAAATGGCAAGTCAGTCACTCATCTTTAGTTTGTGATGATACAATTTTGTTTAGTTCAACAAACTGGGACAAAGTTCCTACTTTGAGGAGAACACTAAGATGCTTTTGAGTTATCTTTAGGGCTAGGATATATTTATACAAGAGTGTCTTGGTAGGGGTGGGGTGTTTAGAAGAATCTATTCAGCATTTGGCCATCAGGTTACGTTGGAGGACATGTCTGCTCATAGTTCAGTACCTTGATTTTTACTAGCTTTCTGGCCCAATTACTAATTGGGATTCCCCCTCAACCCCCTTCTATTCCAAGGAGATTTTTTGGAGTCATAAATGCAAGTTGTCATTTTCTATTTTTACTCTCTTTTTTTCCAAAATTATCCTTTTCTTATTCTTCTTTTCCCTAAGGTTCTATTATTGGACCCATTTATTGGAAACCTGAACTTCTCTAATGCATGTCATCTTCTATTGAATGTAGCCGAATTTTTATAGCATCTTGAGTTGGCCCCACCATGAGATTAAGTGTGTATAGCAATAAAATATCAAAATGATATATCCTATATCAGGGCATGTAAATGCGAATAAACTCCCTCCTTTTAAGTGGAGTTTTCCAAGTTTTATATTAATAAGAGTTGGACCTACAATAAGATTGAACATGTGATTAAGAATGCCATATGCATAATCTTATGATGGGATCCACTCCTATCAGCTTAAAATTCGGAGTTAGCCCATTGAAGGAAAGGAAAAGGGAGTACCTACCTCTTAGAAGCCTTATTACCTTGGTCAAAGCCATGATGTCACATTTCCCATCTTACTGCTTGTCTCTTTTCAAGATGCCGTTGAGGAGAGGGAAAGATTGGATCGCATTCAAAGAAACTTTCTTTGGGAAGGAAAGAGCAAGATAAAGAAGTCCAAGTATGGTGCTTTTGTTGAGTATTCTTGCTAACATTTTATGTCTAGAGGAAAGGAGGATATTTGCATTTAGAAATCTTCTCTCTCCAGGAGATTTTGTCCATTAGATCTAGAGAAATTCTAAAGGCTACATTTCTATAAATTAGCTATGTTATATTAATGAAAATTTCCCTATGTATAGGATAGAGAATAAGATCAAATAGAATATAACTTTATCAAAACCTAATTCTAATTCCAATTTATTTAAATTTCATATTCATTTCCTACCTCTTTAACACCCTCTTGTAATGCATCATCATTTCAAGAAATGATTGTGTGATTGATCATATCAACTCAGACCTCTTGATCTTGATGGATATCCTACCAAAACGTCCTTCATGCTTTGCTAGTAATAGCCACCTATCTTGTTGAGTCCATCTTTGTCTCATCCGACTTTGTCAAGTTCGTTGATGCTCATGGCCCACAAATCAGATTAGTCACAATCTCTTCCAAAAGCTTAGGATCATGCAGTTTGATGGTAATGATAAGATTGTGAGTCTTAGATAAATACATGGACAATAAAGGATGTTTGGTTTTTATTTACAAGGAAAAAATAGATTATTACGGAAGTGAGAAGCAAGGATCATGACCAGCCAAATCGTGAGATTGATACTGGGCTATGGCTCTGATACCTTGAAGAGATCCTAAAGACTACATTTCCATTAATCATCATCATCAAAGCCATGCCCTAGTTATGTTGTGATTGGCTGCATGAATTATGTTACTCCATTCCGATATATCACTAGCCATATCCTTGGATACGTTGCACTTCTTTAGATTTATTGTTACTACTTCCATCCACATCCTCTTCGGCCTACCCTTTTCCCTTGGTGGGACATCAACTTGCATAGAAAAACTTTTCCTCACTAGCACTATTGCTATCTTGCCATCTCAAATGAGTTTATCTTATTTTATCACCAATTGATGCTACTCCTAAATGCTCCCAAAAGTGATCATTTCTTTTTCTATCTTTATTAGTTTTACCACACATCCACCTTAACATTCTCATCTTTGTTGAACTCATTCTGTGCATCTGTTGTTTCTTAATTGGCTAACATTCTGCTCTATAGGTCATAGCTGGTTTAATTGTTGTCATGTAAGTTTTTCCCTTCAATCTTCGTTGTTTGCACTGATCACAAAGCACTCTAGAAGCAAGTCTCCACTTCAACCATCCTGCTCTTATCCTATACTTGACATTTTCCTCAATCTCTCCATCCTTACTACATTTCCATTAATCAAATATTGCAGCAAAGGGTTTTGGCTTTAATTTTGATTGTCGGTTGTGATTTTGAAAGTAAGTTATTCTTTTTTCAAATCTTTTCAGTTTTCTCCCCATTATCTCATGCAAACTACCTACTTTATCTGATTATCGAAACCTCTTTCGTCTATTCCCCACTTTTCAAAGTTCCACTTTTCTTTTCGTACAATACCTTCCTTTATACCCAAACTCTACCATTCCCTTTCTTCTCCAATTATTCTCTTTCCTTTCTATGCTACTAACTCTTAGATTACATACACGGTACTCTCATATCCTTTTCTTCTTTTGCGTTCTTTTTAAAATTTATGGATATTTTTTTAATGCATGAATATTTAAGTTGCAGTGTTGGCCATACTTGTGCTGAGCATGGGTTATTTTGCTAGTATTATGTTAATGGAAACATCCCTTATTTTTTAGGAGATTGAATAAAGATAAAACAAAATATAATCTTATCAAAAACCAACTCAAACCTAATAGTTCAGTTTATTCAGAATTCTAATTCAAACTGTTTAAACAAAATATCCTCCTGTGATTGCATTGTCCTTTTATGAAAGTATCTTGCGATTGGTTGCACGAAAAAATTATGAACTCTTGATCTTTAAAATTAATGGTTGATATCTTCCAAAAAAAACCGTCATGATTTTGCTAGTGATCATTATCCATCTATAAAGTCCATCACTGTTGCATCCTACTCCATTTTAGTATGCCAATGCTGGTGGTCCATTAGATCAGATCTGTCATGATCTCTTAGTCTCATTAGGGTATGATTATCTCATTCTACTAATCCATTAGATAATCATACCCTAACTCTAACCATAACTCTAATCCAAATTTATTTTATATCTAATTCAAACCTACTAATCCTAATTTATTCAGAATTCTAATTCAAACTGTTTTAAGCAAATCTTGTCCTCTAATAACATCCTTCTATTAGTCATTAGATCCGTCTTTAGCGGCTCATCCCCTGTGCTCGCTCATCTGAATGGGTTTGGCACCTCATAGATGGAGGTTTTGTTTGTTGGTCCTTAACAAAGACGGAGTTTTACATTGGACAAACTTAGGAGGAGAATCGATCCAAGTTACATCGCCAACATTTGTGCTTTTGTTAAAAGGATGGAGAGACAATTGATCATCTTCCTCTAGTGTTCATTTAAAAAAAAAAATTCCTCTGCAGTGTGAGGTTTCTTTTAGCATTTGGAGTTATTTTCTCAACAATTGTGGCTTAGCATGGCGCATCCCATCCCATCTGGAGGGCGTCCCCTTTTCATGGATTCGATTTACTGCTTTGGAAACCATTCCTTTTTGCTGTCCTTGGACTCTGCTTGAAAAGAAAAAATGACAGGATCTATAAAAACTTGCTATCATTTTCACAAATAATGTGAGAATATGCAAATGGGCTTTGTTAATGGGAAAAATGTTCTCGTTTACCAAAAACAAAAAGGGAACATGTTCTCCTACAAGCGGACCACACACATTGTCCAGCTCTGTGGGGCCCATTTGGGCCCAACATTGATCACCGTAGCCCCTTTGATAATCTTGTCATCCCATGATTTGGCATCAGGCCCGATTTTACTCCCATTGGACCTTCACTCATTGTTGGATTGAATCTCAAAAGGATCTACAGTTAAGATGCCAGTAAAATTTAAGGCTGTTAAGTCAAGGGCTAGGATTATCTAGTGGGGCTGGTTTTTTGGTTCCCCCTTGTCCATAAGGAGAGCTTTCCATTTGGTCACGTCCTATTGATAAACATGCATCCAAGTGGGCCCCTGGAGCTGGACTGCACATGAACAATATGCAGGTTCCTTGTAGGAGAATATTCTCCTTATTAATGAAGGTGGTTCGAGAATTTATCCTTAGATAATATCTTGCATAATTAGGAGACTTGCATAAAGTGTAACCATAAAAAAGTGAAAGAGTTCCATAGTTGCTGCCTCCTCCTTTTGGCACCTTAAACTTCACGTTGATGAATAAGCTAGAGGTAAGCTGGGCCCGGCAGGAATTGTTGGTATTCTTCGAGATGACAAAGCCCAGATGTTGCTCTCCTTCTCAAAATCTATTGGAGTGAAAGATTCTAAGGAAGTGATGTTTACAGCTGTTTTAAGAGCTTTGAGGATCCTCGTGTGTTCATACTAAGGTTCTTTGATTGTGGAAAGTGATTCTACCAACCCAATTTCTTGGATTTCAAGTGGGGATTGGGGTCCTTGGAAATTCCAAGTCTACTAATGAGAATAAGTTGTTGGTTGCACATTGGGAGGTCGAGTTTCGGTATATTGGTTGAGCAGAAAATGAGGTGTCTGATGGCTTAGCCAAACAAGTGGTGGATGAGGTTATTTTTTGGTATTGTTAGTGTTGTAGGCTTCTTTGTTTACTTGTGTTTGTGTAAGGGGTAGGATGGGTATAATGCTCTCATACCTCATCTCTTTGTTGTTGGTTTTTTTTTTTAATCTCCGGTTCTGAATGTTTCCTCCTGTTCTTTTGGAATAAGAGTAGTCAACAGTTACTAATGAAAAAGGACATTTATCGTTCCTTAAAAAAAAGAAGGATAGTTACTTTTAATGTTGCTAAAGTTATTTTGATTCATTGTTTTGTGCAGTTCGTTTTGTTCCCTCTCCCTCCCTCTCTCTCTCTCTCTCTCTCTCTCTCTCTCTCTCATATTTTTCCCTTTTGGCAATGGGTTGTTACATATACAAGGTTACGAAATTTGCAGGAACATCAGCATGCCCGGAAGGAAAATTCTATTGCCGGAATGCGGGGCACTCTCCTCTTATATTGTACTCTTCAAGGGTAAATGATGGCATTTGTGGTAAGAGTTGTTTGAAACGTTTTCTTTTGTGAAATGTTGTTCTTTGTGGATAAAAAAAATTTTAGTAAGAGGAAAAAGGGTTATTTTTCAATAAATCTTAGATGAAATAAAAATAGTTGCATGCTGGTTGCAGTATTTTCATGGACACGATTTTCTATTTTGGGGAAGGGACAAGGGGTTAGGTAGTGCCTCCTATATGTTAAATTGGGTTTGCCTGGAAAAGAAATGAACTTTAAAATTGTCTTCCAAGGTGTTTTTGTAATTGAAGCTTGGTTACACTGTTACACAAGGACATATACTTTTGTAACAAGAATTCTTCAATCTCCAAATGGTTTTAATATTATTTTATTGTATTAATTTTATTTATTTTTCCTTAAACTAGAACATTTGTTAATGCTTGTACAGTTGTACCAATGAAGTTATAGCCAGATTAATGGGATAAGGATGATGATGAGTCTAAAAAATACAATGCTTAATTTATTTCGCATGCATGGTTTCTTTTTTTATTAAATGAGGTTTGATAATACAACTGTCTTGGTTGGTTCTATATGGAGTATAGTTAATTATATCTTTAAAAGAATGAAAATACTAGGAAGTTTACGTATGCAATTTTTTATGATGCCTCTTTTGGTAAATCAAAACTACATGCCTTGGAGGAGTTGCTTTGTACAAATTATAATTACTTAGGGTACAGGGAAGTTAGGCCCAAAAATTGTATCTGACTTCTAGGCAAGGATTTTTAGGCAACATGAGAAGATGAGGTAAAGATAAGGAGAATAGATGTAGATGGGTAGACCTATTAAAATTTTTGTGAATAATATTCCAATTGGAACATTGCTAAAGGATATTGATATTGATATTGTATTCTTAGGACAACATGTTGTTGAGGATCTGTTCATCCAGACAGGATGAAATGGTGTTCTGCTTGCCTTTCTTCACTAAAGACAGGGATGAGATGTCAAAAGCCATAATGAATGCCTATGGGTTGCTATCATGCCTAGATATGACATGGATACGGAAGCATACCCATTTTTCATTTAACACTGGAATTTGGTAAGATATAAATGGGTTGCTTGTGTTGAAATTATCTGAGCATAAAAAATGGGTAGAATTTCCGGGGAGGTAGCCTAGAGGTAAAGATGGCTATGTACAGTTGGCACAAGAGGAAGGTGAAAGCAGAGGAGAAAACTGATCTTAATGGTGTTGATAGAAGAAAATGAAAAGGGGAAAGGAAGGTAATGAAGCTTAGGTTAACCAGGTGAAAAATACTTGCACGAGCAAGGGTAATGGCAATTAAAGGAGAAGTGTCATTGCCATAGTCGGGACCTTTCAACATGAGAAGGGGAATTGATTTAGTGGCTGGAAAGGACAAGAATAGTGGCAAATCAAGGGTTAATTGAGAGGATGGGATTTGTAAGCGGATGGAAAGTGGTGTTAGACAGAATATTGCATGGTTGAAACAATTTTTGGTGGTAGCAGAACGAACTAGGAGTTGAGGTCAGTTGAGGGAGAAGAAAGCCTTTTGTCGGATCTGCATCAGTTTGTTGGGTGAGAGGCTTACTCTGTTGAAATTTACCAAGGAACTTGCACCATGTAGGCTCTTCCAACACAGTGCCACTGCATGGTTCAATGTTTTTTCTCATGGATTCTCAAAATCAGTAGCTCAAGGAGAATGGTTTGGTTGCATGTCTTTCTGTATCTCTTCTCCTCACGTGAAATAAATACCTATTGAGAAGTTTTGGGTCTTAGACTATGGAGGTTGTCCTTGTATATTAGAAGGCAATGACTTGTATATTGGAGGGCACTGATTATAGATGAGTTGAGTGCTCATATTCAAGAGGAGGCAACTTGATATTATTTTGTTTGCAATCAATATTATGTTGGTGGATGAATTGAGAGATGGCGTGAATACGAAACTTGAGAAATGAAAGGAGGCTTTAAAATCCAAAGGCTTTTAAATAAGTTGTCTAAAGAGAAAATATATGAACTGCAACTTCATTAGGGATGTGCTAGATGAAATGCCTGTGAGAATTGTAGGTTAAGATATACCACAATGATTTTCATTCTAACACCTTGGGTCGATAATTCATAAGGTTGAAGAGATTGAAGAAAATGTCAAACATAGGATAAGAGCGGGATGGTTGAAGTAGAGACTTGCTTCTGGAGTACTTTGTGATCTGAGAGTACTATGGCGTAAGATGCACGAATACCATAGTTGAGAAATTCGTTTTAACACCCATTTCGGTTTGGCCTCCAAACTAAAATGTTTTTGGTGGTCCGGAATTTCGGCGAATTATTTTGGAGTTACATCTCGAAAAAGTATAAAAATTAGAAATATATAATAGAGAAAAGTATAATATTAATATTTAAATTTAAAAAAAAATGATTTGATACATTTAGTTTATTCTCCTAAATAAACTCATAATATGGCATGTATGACATAAACAATTATACATAGCAAATTATGTTATCATTATGGCCCATAATCATAAAATTCAATTGCCATAACATTTAAAACTTCAAATATTTATCAAAATCATTGAGTTTAGACTTTACCAAAATGGACCAAGATATACTGTAATTTGAGACAATTTTTGGAGGGGTGTTTTCATTTCGTTTTATGGCCAAAACGAAAAATCTAGTGAATTTCATCCGAAACAAAATGAATTTCTCAACTATGATGGGTACTTCACAATGGGCAACATAGTGTGTCATACATATCCGACACTTCACTTTTTATGTGTAAAACTAGTGTCCCTGTTGTATCCATGGCATACCTGGGCATCATAGGTACCGGCTAGATTGAAAAGAAAATTTTACATGACAAAGATTAGACTAGCTATGACTTATGAAGCAATATGTCGGCCAATAAAAAAGAAGCACATGCACAAAATAGTGTAGCTGAGATGGATGTGCAATAAAACTAGAAAAGATACAATTAGAAATGAGCATATTAGGGAGCATTTAGGGGGTAGCACCAATAGGTGATAACTTAAGAGAGACTCGTTTGAGATAGTTTGGACATGTCCAATGTAGGCTAGGAATGACGCGAGTCAGAAAATGTCTTTCTATGTAAGTTAGTGGCCCACCAAGGAAAATGGGTGGGCCGAAGAGGACATTGAGGGAAGTAGTAAGGTTAGATCTGAAGAATTGCAACCCATTTGAGGATTTGGCCCATGATTAGATTGGAATGGAGAAACATAATTCATGTATCCACCCCCTACGTAGTTAAGACAAGGCTCTGATGATGATGATGACGAATGACTTTGAGAATTTCTTGGATGTGTTTGGACGCTTTCCGTGGCTGATGTTGTGTTATCTAGAGCTACGCATTTCATCTTGATGATTGCTAGGGAGCTCTACTAGAAATTAGTTGAAGGAAAAATAGGGCACACAATGGGTGAAGGGGAAACTAGGGTCAATTTCTCTTTCTTTATGACTTGTTGGAATGGTTCAGTGTGTCAATATCTAGTGACTTTGGCAAGTGATACAAAGAGGGATTCTCAAAATTTGGACCCCTTGAGTGCTCAAGGATGGAGCTGGAGCTTTTTTTCGTTCACATGATTCTAAAAACTTGTGAAATGGACTTTCTTGATGATCTTGAGAGAAGTGAGGGCCTGTAGCTAGTATGGATCAGGTGGTTCCCAGGTGATCTTTGAGATAAGGGATCTTTGAGATAAGGGATGACTCCTACTAGAATAACTAGGTGCAATGACATCGTGGCTTCAAATTCAATTTAAAAAGTAGAGGTATTTGCAAAGAGGCAACTGCTTCATACTACATTCAATGAATCCAATGTTTACCTACAAAAGACGCAAGAATTGATGGCATTTCTATGAGATGGTATGAATTAATATATCGAGATGTAGCGTTGACTGAGGTAGATAAAAGATATATATGAGGTGGGTAATGATTCATCTGGTCCGACACGTTTTCCATTGAATGTGATCCATAATTTTATGAGATATCTAGGGGGGTTGTTTGTTTGCACCTATTTACATATGTAAATGTTACATGTGTAATCACTGTGCGTATGCACGTTTGTTTCACTCATTTACATATCTTGTGCCTAATTTGGTGCGAATGTGGCTTCACAATCACACCTCTCGGGGTGTGAAAATGCTTCACACCTCCAGGTGCCAATAATCGGCAGCTTCGTTCCGCTTGCAAGGGGTTGTGGGTTCACATCCTATCAACCCCGTTCTTGTTTTATAGTTCTTTGGGCCCCAAATTGTAATTCAAACTGTTCAAATTTTTATAGAACTAATAAACCCAATACATCCTCATAAAATTTTCGAAATATTTGAAAAATGCCCCCAAAACACCCCAACCTATAGATCTGATTTTCTGAAGTTTTGCGGGACCTCAATTCATGGTTTGAAGCTTTCAACATTCTCATATAGATGATAAACCTCAAGACGTGATTTTTCCTACTTGGATCCTCGTGGATTTTGGGAAACAAGTGAAAAACACAAAAACAACTAAATCCCACTTTCAGATTATCTGCACCTTTTGTGGGTTTTATGATCCAAATCGTTGACTATTCTCTTAGATATGACAAAACCTCAATTCTCAAAGTTTCATATCTTAGATCCTCATGGATTTTGAGAAACATGCAAAAACAGAAAGTAGCTTAATTTTACTTTCTAATTTTCTGCACTTTCATGGGCCCTCAATTCATAACCAAACCATTCATTGTGTTTGGGACCTACTATTTCCTTTGTTGTTGAGCTCTGGAGCCCACTAAATTGTATAAAAACTTTTTGCTTTCTCTTTCCAACCCTTATCATTTACTCTTTTCAAAATGGTGCTTGCAAACAAACATCATAATGTGTTTTAAATACATTTACTTATGTAAATTTCACTTTCATATCCCATGCGTAAATACAAACAGCCCCTAGGGTGTGGAACCCCTATGAGACCAGTACAATTAGGCCACTAATGGTGATGACGATGTCGGTTCTACTCACAAGATGGATGCTTGAATCCTCCGTAGGATGAGGTTTTTGAGATAGAAGCAACTGTGGCATTGGTTGAGTGTAGTGATGGGCGGCAATGAAGATGTTATTAACAAGATGCCGGCTAGGGTGGATGGAACAAAATACGTAGTGGCTGATACATTGGGCGTAGTGGCCATGATAGTTACGTTAAATTGAAAATATCGCCGCTATGTTATAGAACTTAGCCAAGCCAAGCATTTTTAATTTAAAACATTGTTTTTCTTATTTTTTCTTGTCAGTAGCCTTTCCAAAAGTTGTTTCTACCCTTAAATGGTCTTAAATCACTAAAAGAACACAAGATTAGTTGTTACACAGGATTTAAAAAAAAAAATTACGACTTGAAAACTAACACCGCTAAGGCGTTGCGTATCACCGCAACCGCTACGTATCGCCCACTGGGTAGCGTTTTGACGACCAGCCACTATGCCTGCCGCAACCACTATTTTGATCCTTGTTAAGGAGGAAACAATAAAGTTTCACGATATCAGTAATATCCCAGGCATTTGGTTATCAATGCTAAAAAATAGAAGGATACTCATGAAAAATGGAATACAGGGATGCTAGAGAAGTTGGTCTGTAAGATATAGGAAACACATTAAGGAGGTGGGACTACAAATTATGACAATCCTAAAAACAAAAGAAAGGCAATGATGGAGGGGGATCAAAAGATTATCTTATGTTAATCTTGTTAGGATGCATTAGAGGTTTGGAGAGGTGAGAAAAAGAAGGGACTAGAAGTATGGAAATTGATTAGAAATACTCTTTGATTAGAAATACTCTAATTGCCTTACTTCTCGTTCTACAGGAAACAAAAGTTTTGGATATTAAACCAGTTATAATAAGAGAAATATGCGATGCAGCATGAGCTGGGTTCCATCTCATGGTGTCTTTAGCGTAATGTTGACAATAGGAAATGGGATTTTGTTTCTATGGTGACGGAGGAGCTAAGTTACAGATTGCTGCTACTCAGAAATGTTGAGGACGGCTTTAGTGGGTAACTATACATGTTTGGCCCAAATAAAAATAGCGAAAGAGGCTTTTTTTTTGGAAAGAATTAGAGCCTTTGCAGCAACAGTCGGCAATTCCTCAGTATTCAGTAGCGGGTAATAAAACTCGCCAGAAACTGAGTCGACTCAGCAGTTAATCATAATCAGTCCTTACCTGGATTCAAATGTGACCAAGGTTCAAAATAGCATCAGAAAGGTTAAATCTGTTTCATTCCTTCTGATAGCCTGGTTTAGCAAGTTTTTAGAATTAAACCTTTCAAAGTAATCCTTGACTTGTTCCTGGATAAGCCTAATGTTTTAACAGTATATTTTTAAGAAACCAAATTCAAACACAAAAGTTAAAATTCTTTGAGGTTTTGCTTTGGTTTTTCAGAACATTGCAATATTCAAACTTTCAAGTTTCAACTCCACGCATAATTTATTATTTGCATATTAGATTGATTATGGAAACCTTCCAATATCCAGCCTTTTGTCATTGTAGCTTTAGCCACTTAACTACTTTTAATTGGGTGGTTCATGGCTGATAAATTCTTTGACTTTTGACTACATCTGCCTCTTTTTCCCTGAATCAGTTTGTTATGCCTTCAAGAAGACGTCCAAGGCTTCATTAGTGCAGAAAACTTGCGTAGTTTAATTCCACTGTCTGAGCTGATTATTTTACTATTGCAATTGTTTTTAATTCTCAGTTCACAATCTTACATCATTAGTCTTAGGATCTGAATGATCACTACTATTATAATATTAAAATCTAGTGATAATGTGCTATTGTAATGATGCTGGTTCCTGATAACAAAGCTATTTTACTTGTATTAAAACAAGAGAAAAATGTTGCAAATGTAAGCTAGTTGAACTGTGGAACTTACTCTTTATTGATTTATTTTTCGGTTAAAATGAGAAGATTGTTGTGATGGGAGTGATGAGTATGATGGTAAAGTGAAGTGCCCAAATACATGTTGGGAAGCTGGTAAAGTAGCCAGGGAAAAATTAAAGAAGAAAATTGCAACATACCAGGAGGGGGTCACTCTACGGAAGAAGGAAGTGGAACAAGCAAAGCAGGCATTCTCTAAAGATGAAGCAGACTTATTGAAGCTGCAAAATGAGGAGAAGATACTCAAAGGATTGGTTCAACAGCTTAAAGGTATGACCTTTTCTGGTACTTCTGCCAATCTCCAGAATTTATTTATAGTAGTTTGTATGTAATTGGTCCTTGTAGAGTTGTAGTTACTATTATAAACCAATAAATTGTGCATGCCTAACTGCTGAAGTGTTATTGATCTTTTCACTGCTGCTATATAAAAATGTTGGAACATGATTTTGGTTGTTTAGTTGTTAGCGTGTGTTGTGTCTAATGCCTACTGAGCATTTTTCTCACTTCCCATTAGAACATAAGGAGCAAATAGAGAAGGCAGAGGAGCAAGAACGCCTTAAGAAGGAGAAGGAAAAGAAGTTAAGAGAAGCTGAAGAGAATGCTAGTGAGCAAGAAAAAAAGCCTATTGAAAAACATGAGACAAAGCAGGATATTGATGAACTGCCAAAGGCATCATCTCAGGTTAGTCTGCAATCCTCCCTTTCTAGTTTCTATGAAATTAATTATTTGGTTATAAACTGGAGGAAGTATATTTTATGCTACCGAAGTTTACGTATGCACTACAGACTGATTTATTACTGAAACTTGTAATTATATGATTTCTTTCTTTATCTTACCATTGTTATTGTGTTATCTACTTCTTTATGTATTTTTTTCTCATGAATTTTTTTAATAATTTCAATGCAATTAATAGACTGGCCCATCAACATTATTAGTACACCGCGTTAACCATGTACTTCTTTTTTTATAATACATAGAATGTTAGCTTTTCTCCTTGAGAGGTTTCTTTTATGCAATCTTTCCATAGTATACAAGTCTTTTATATCCACTACCAGGTTCCCTCGGATTGGTTGTTCTGTGCCTCTCTTCTTTAATAAAATTTACTGTTACTCTTCTGGAAAACAAAAAATTTGAAGAAAGAGACAAAGAATGCAAGTAATACAGTGCAAACTGTCTGAATAATGCAAGTAGGAGCAATCCGCAAATTTGCATCACTTGTGGATTACAACTGATCTCTAACCAAACAAACAAACAAACAAAAAGGCCCGAAACTGTTTCACATATAGGTTTCCCCCCCTCAAAATTGGAAAACCTGCTTCAATTCTTGGTTTTGATCCTCCAATCCTTTTGTTTGATGCTAGAAAACCCTAGCAAAGTTCCCCTGTCCCATTGTTGAGAAAGAATGAAAAAAAAAATGAAAAAGAAAAGCTCTAAGAGGTTTTTTGCTTGTCATATTGGCTTTGTCAGCTGATACAGGTGATATGATCACCACAGCCAATACACCTAGTTTATTTATATTGACATCAACTGATACCCGATTAGTATTGGCCAGTACAATACCATATCGGCCAATATTTTGAACCTTGTGAGGCACAAAAGTCCCAGTGTCTTGAATGTAGAGCCAAGTTTTACCTTTTTACTAGGGAATGATCTAATTTTCTTACAGAAGAGACTTGTAACTTGTAAGACTTTGGTTTTTTCCTTTTCCTCTTTTAAGTCTTTTGTACAGTTAAATCTATAAAAGTTCTTCGTTGTCAATAATTAATTTGAATGTTGTCAAATAGCATCCGAAAGAAGAAAATGCAGATGCAGCAGTTGAAGCTGGAAGCGGTGATAATTCTCAGAGTGGAACATCTCCCAGCAATGTAATAAAAGAGGTAACTGAAGTATTCTAGATGTGGTTCCCATTTTACAAAATGTATGTTGAAATGGTGTATTTTCCATACTTATGTTGTAAATAATGATCCTTGGCGTGTTTTTTTTTAATTTATTTGCCTCTTTTCTGTCTCTGGTATAGGAGACAGCAGAAGGCAGTGATGGCACTGTGGTAAAAGATGAAAGTGAGGCATCTGTTGATCATGCAGCAAAACAGGTACCTAAAAATCTCCTTTATCTATGTTTCTTTTGTCCTAAAGTAGTAGTTGGCGTACAGTGTTTTTTTTTAAGTAATAAGCCACCATTCTACTAAAATGGTGTAATTTCCAGACAACAGTTTTTGGTTCTTTTCTTCTCATGACCAACAGCCACATGTTCTACATTCATCTGCCATCTCTTTTTAATTTTTGCTATAGGAGGCAGCAGAAGGTAATGCTGGCACTGTGATAAAAGATGAAAGAGGCCATGATGCTGGAACCGGAACTGAAGCATTTGCTGATCATTCTGCAAAACAGGTAATTGAGGACTTTTATGTACATATGATGCTGTTCTACTATAATAGTAGCTGTGTGCTTTTTATTGCTCTCAGTTTGCTCCTTCATTTTATGGCATTGATTATTGGGAATGCTTTTGTAATTTTTGTTAGTAGCATATTCCCAAATGATTCAGTTTATGGCATTGATTATTGGGGATGCTTTTATAGTTTATGTTAGTAGATAATAATCTGCCTGGAAAGTCTTGGGTCTTGGTGGAAGTCAACTTGCTAATGGCTGTTCCAGTAATATTGTGGGAAATACCTAATTTCACTATTTCTTTCTGGAGAAGAAAAACCTCTTTCCGAAGGGGCTTGGACGGGTTTTAAATAATTGTCATACTGTGTTTCCTATGACTATGACCCATTTTACTTTTTTCTAATAGCATAGTCAAGTACAGACTCATTGTGAGTTGCAATTACAAATGACTTCTAGGGGCCTGCTTGCTGCTGCTGTAGATTTAGTCCGTGATTAAAGCCTTTTCGTGGCTGTTTTCTCTCAGTAAGAATTACTTGTTTCATAGAATATTTGGATGTAACTTCATACATTTCAGAACAACCACTTCTTCACGCAGGAAATCCAAAATCCAATGGATAACCTGTGCTAATAAGGTATCAACTGATTTTATTAAGAATCAGCTGATTCTTCTCAGGAACCAGCTGGTTCTTGAAAACATGCCCATATAATTTGAAAGGGGGTTATGTGATGGCGTGATAACCTTGCAAGTGTACATGAATGTGTATATATGGATGGTTTCAGGAGCAAGAAAAATCCGACACTACTGAAGGGTTATCTAAAGAAGAGCTGGGCCGTCTTGTAGCTTCCCGATGGACAGGAGAAAATGTTGGACAACAAACTAATGAATTAGACAATGCTAAAGAGGAAGAAGATGATGACAGTTCAAAGATTCCAGAAGCTGCACAAAATGATGACTATGATGGCTACTCTTCAGCAACTGATGAAGATGACAGGAAATATGCCAATGATGAAATGGAAGAGCATAACATGGATGATGAGCATGATGATCATGACAACTCATATAGCTCAGATGTGGAAGATGAGAAAGATTATTCAGGTTTGCACTGCCTTTTCTGTTCTTCATCTTCTGTTTGACATATCTATGTATACTGTATAGAGTTGGGTATACAATACCTGCCCCAAATTATAGTCCTTGTGATTCAGGCCAAGCTTTCTGTATAGTTTGGGGTCACTCATTTTTCGCTGGCTATGATCATTTCTCTGGTGGGATCCACTGTGGAGCGAATATCTTTTCTGTCTTACAGTCCATCATCCCATTGGTTGACATTTTGCAGTTAGATTTGGACAGTTGGCCTTGTCTTTTCTTCTATCAGTCATCCACTCATAAGCCAATCATCAGAGAACAAAAGGATCTCTGATGGCAAAGTTCTTTGCAGTACCCAATATGCATGGTGGGACCCACTAAAGGAATGATTCAATTATCTGAAAGGTGGACCCACGTGTACAAAGCATTGGCCTATGCAAATACTCAATTTTCTGTGGGAAAGCATTATGTGTAAATGATTTTCAATTGCTTCTCTCTCTCTCAAGCTTACAATTTGCTTTTGCTAGAATTGACATGATAAGTATTCCTTGCATGCATTTTAGATTCAAAGACCCTGCATAGCCAGTCTTGGTTGGATAAATTACAACAAACTGTTCGAAACATTCTAAAGGCAGTAAGTTTATTCAAGACCCCGGTCGATATATCAGGTACAGCTGTATGAGGCTATTACTAAAGGTTCTATGGATGAGAAATTAAATCATGGAATCATTTCTTGTGCCTTTCCTCTTGCAGAGGCTGCTCGTGTCCGAAAGGAATATGATGAATCGAGCCAGAAGTTATCGAAAATACAATCAAGAATATCAAGTCTATCAGAAAAGTTGAAACATGATTTTGGTAAGTCTGTTGAAGTATATCTGTGTAATTATTTATTTGAAATTTTTTTTCTTCTGTATGTTCATGTGCTTATCTGGTGTATGAGGGGGGGTAGTATGTGTGGAGGGGGCTTGCAAATCTAGGAACTTGCAGGCTTCTTGGAGAAAGTGATTTTTTATATGTTTATTTAATTATCCATGCCTTCATCAACATCACTATTGTATGAGAAGTTTTTAAGTCTTAACTGAAGTCCATCTGTCAAGTGCACTTGAAAATTCATTTGAGTACAGTAAAAATCAAGATTTAACTGATATTGGAAAAATTATTGTCATCATCATCATCATTGCCTTATTCCATCTATTTTAGTGATTCTACCTTTTCTACTCGACCCCATGTGCAGCCATATTTTTCAGCAATTCTTCTATCAGTAATGTCTTTCATCACTGGTTTTTTCATGCTCATTACTGGTTTCCCTAATGTTCCATTGGGTTCAGCCCACAGGCCCAATTTGACCAAGAGTTACAGCGGACTGATATTCCTATTCCTATTTGATTAGGATTTGTATTATGTGTTTCTATTTTATTTAAACATTGTTTATGAAAGTCCTTGTGTCCAAGCAAGAGAGGACTGATCCTACTCTATTTATAAATAGACAGACAACTTCATTGTAATTCATGCTTATTAATTCAACAGGTTTCTGAGCTTCTCTTCAACTATGGTGTTTGCTATGATCATTAATGTGCCCTAATGTGAGATTCCATCTTTGGATTCAAATTTCAATAAATCCCATTGGAGATTGATCTATTCTTCAATCGTGAATCGAGGCTGCACCATTCCCTCTTTTCCCAGTTCCTGTTCAAGTATTAGCCCCTAAATACTTCTTACAGGGACCATTTCAGCCCTTCTATGTATGTGTCCGTGCCATTTTAAATGGCATTCCTTAATATTATTCTGTATTATAGCTACTTCTTGTTTAATTTGATTGATGTGAATAGATTTAGGGTTTTTTTCCTAGAAGGTGAATCTAGGACAAAATATAGGAAAGGTTAAAGAGAAGAAAGAAAGAAGGAAATTTGAATGAAGGAAAGAGATAGTCGACCACTCTAGTATTGAGCGACACCTCTACTATATTATTTTCTCAACTTCGACAAATTACAAAAAGGCCCATTGGACTACCACTACTTACATCAAGACCCCTGATATAAATAAACTTCACATTAGGCCTATTCTCTGACTCATAACAGTAGGTTCTCTTATATCCTCATTTCTGGTTCTGTCCTTTCTTCTAACTCCATGTAGCCCTCTTAGCATGCACATCTCCATTTACTTTCGCTGGTGCTCAATTTCCATTCCCCAACATTTAGTTCCAAACAACATAGCAAGTATTTAAACCTATTTACTGCATTTCAACAGAACTCTTCTTCAAGTTCTGAAGAAAATTAATTGTCACTTTTCCTCTTCTTGAATGGTAACAATATGACATATTAAGGTGGAAGAGAAATATGTAAAATATATGAGAACTATACTTATTACTGACATGGATGGGCGAGAACATAAAACACACCCCTAACCAGTAAACACCCCAAAACCGATAGATACACTCATACACATGTAGAACCCTCTTGCCAAAGGCAAGCCGAAGTCATAGCAGAATTGAAACTAATTGCCAAAGACTATTGTATTCCTACTACCTCCCTGTTTCTCTAAACTATCTGTTTCTTTGTTGGCACTGCAATGGACATGCTTGATAGAGGCATGGACTGACTCTGCTAGATCACCACGAGAACCAGATGCCACTGAGTGTCAGAGATTCCTTCATTAAGTTGGCCCCGCTATATTCTTTCCTTGGTGGTGGGTTCAGCATCATTACATAACTGGGTGGACTCACTGTGATTATTTCATTTAGGTGGCCTAATTGTGTTGAATCTGGTACATACACCACTTGAGCAGGCTCCAATGTATTTTTCATCATTGGTTGGGCCATCATGATTATATAGTTGAATGTGCCAATCGTGATTTCATATTATTCTATCATTGGTCCCTCACAACAACACAGCAATGAGAAAAATAAAGTACTTACGGAATTTGCAAGGAGTAACCATACAAATTACTAATTGCTTCAAGAAATAGGAATGGAGTGAGGATCAAGTGAAATGAGGTTGGTTTCATGAGAAAGTGGAAAGAGATGAAGCAAATTTGTACTTATGGAAAGCATTATTGAGGGTGGGCATTTTTGTAAAAAAAGAGTCCCAGGTGTTGTTCATATAGATTTTTTTTAATATCATAGAATTTGGTTTCTCATTTCCCATATTTCTAATAAGGACCTCCACTATGGTACCTTTTTAGGGTAGGCAGATATGCAGATCATGTGTTCTAACTTCTAACATGCTCGTATTCCTAGCATGTTTGTGAATCTTCTCATCACATGAATGTAGATGAAATGGCGGGTATCATATGTGCCGCATCATCATCAATTCATCATCATGTATAAGAATCTTCGAAGCGAAACATGGTGTCTGCTAGATTTATAACTGCATACAATCATTTTCTCATCTTTTTGTCTTTGCATGCTTCTGTAAGAAGATTTTGATGTTTCCATGGCCATTAACAACTATATTTGCTGAACTTTACCCTGTTCATGGTAGGAATGGAGAAGGAATTTTATTCATTCCATGACCATTGCTTTGAGAGCAAACAGAATAAGTATACAACCTCATCTATTTACTCATTTGTCTTGAGCTAAAATATGTATTTGTCTCTTATATTTGCTAGTCATCTATCTCTTGCTTTCAGGTATGTCTACAAAGTGTGTCCATTTAAACAAGCTTCCCAAGTGGATGGCCACAGTACTACTCAGTTGGGGTTAGTGCTCAATAACTCTATGTTCTTTGTGTTTACCTAGTTCAAAAACAAATTACTAATTTAGGATTATAGTGAATTCCATCATGTCACAGATGTGTTTAAATGAAGCAGTAGAAAGAGTGGGTTTAGGTGGTGTCTGTTATCCCTGGTTTACTTCACTTTTAGTGGTTGGACTTGGACCTGGATCAGACGATTATCTCATGTCCTTGTTACATGTTTATTTAAAAAGAGCTCTAGAAGGGGTGGGTTCAGGTGTTTGGTAACGGCGTCATATCAATTTGGTCAGGTTTACCACTGGTTCATTTTAATCTCAAGTGTTTGGACCTGAACCCGGATCAGGCCTAATAATCTTTTAGACATCCAGACACAATTTTATGTCAGGTCCACAGCTGGAGCTCGATTTTCAACTACTTAGCCATATATATGGTGGACATTTTTTGTGCTTTATATTTCATATTTCCACTTTTTTCTTTTGGGCAATCACGTATGTGGGTCTGGATCTGACTGGATCCAGACTCTACTGGATTGACTGAATTCACTTCACAATTTACACGATGAAAATTTAAAAATGATTGTGATGCTCTTTTGTTCTGCAAGTTTTAACATTTAGATTTTTTTTCTTCTTTATGAAACTGGCTGAGATTGAGATTTTATTTCATTCATATAATGAAATCTTCAGGCGCTGGGAGAAATTTGAGGAATCCTACAGGATCATGCTATTTTCCAATGGTGATAAATGCTGGAATGGACCAGATAGAAGTTTGAAGGTACCATTCATGTTGTCATATCAGGCTCACATGTGAACTTTTAAAGGGGATTGTGTGTCTCATTCCTTACATTATATTATAGGTGAGGCTAAGGTGTGGGTTGAAAAATGAACTGGCTGATGTTGATGAACCAAGTCGCTGCGAGTAAGAATCTCTCTCTCTCTCTCTCTCTCTCTCTCTCTCTCTCTCTCTCTCTCTCAATGCAGCAGAATAGTAACGATAAATTAATGATGAGGTTTAGAATAGCAGTAGCAGTAAGAAGTCATGTTACCATTATAGTTGTCAATTCCGTTCCGTTCCAGCCGGAATTTTTTTTTAAATCGCGTCTTTTCTAGAATAGAATACCAGAATTGACTGGAATTCCCAAATGTTCCACTACAGGGTCAAACCGAAACGGAATTGACAACTATGGTTACCATTAAAAAATAACAACATTCTCTTTAATGTGTGGATTCATGAATGCCTAATTGCTGACATTGATATTGATACTATGAAAATTCACGATTATTTGAGGGGAGATCCTGTATAACTCATTTCTGCGATACTATTGTGCATTTCATGCGTATCGGAGACACGACAGTCCAATCTTTTATATAGATTGACCATCTATTCATGGTAAAAAACCAGCCCAAGTGGCAGTCCTGTGATCCTGTGGCAGCCTTAAAACAGTTGGTTACATAAAAAAAGGTTTTATCACCTTTATGGTTCATTTTACAGAACACTGATCAACCGATAACCCCATACTTCAAAATGAGAAAAATACCCCTATTGTACCATATCACATCTGATTCTTCATTTTTTTTTAATGTAAAATCCATGCTGTATCATTAGTTACCATGATATAGTGCAGATGAATTGCTGACAGGTTCCTTCTTGTTTGTTTCTTTCAAGTGTTTCATTTTCTCATGTCGGGATTGCAGATATGTTGCAGTGTTGTCAACTCCTGCTCTATGCCTAGAAGAAAGGCTAAAGGTAATCTCTTTTTTAATAATTCAATTACTACTCTCTCCTAATTTATGCATATTCGCAAACTAAAAATTACTGAATGCAACAGGAGCTACAGCATAAACTGGATTTAATGAACAAAAAGGAACCCAAAAGTCATGATGAGCTTTGAACTGTCCAGATCAACCGGCAAAATCTATACATTTGAGTAGCAAGAGTGTCCCAACTTTGCTTGGGTTATTCCAGTCCGCACATTCATAATGTATCTTAGGGATTATAGAGACTCAAAATATGCTTGTGCCAGGCAGCCATGAAATTTGAGTGGCCTCCCGTTATCAAGTTTTGGAACCACTCAGTGCTGCATGCTACAGGTTGTAATTATAACCAGGTGGGTCAGAGCCCAGGACTGCCACCACGATTCAAGGCCAAGCGAACTGATCTCAATTTATGCAATGTTTAAGAAATCGTATTTAACTTTTGATTATTTTCCTGTTTCACGTGTTGAACTCATGAACTGAAATGTTTTTGTTCATTAGTCACTGGCGTTTCAGCTCTGGTTTTTTTTTATTGTTTTATATTTATTTTTTTTGGCAACGTGCGTCTCCCCGGTTTCAGCTCTTCCCTTTTGCCATCCTTCAAAGTTGATAAACTACTAGGTCCTGCACCGCAACTGTTAACTGATAGATGGACATTGTTTCCCCCCTACCCTTTTCTGGACCCTGCACTGGAAGAAATGGGTAGCGTAATCCATGCTTTTGATGCACCTTCGTATTATGGTTGGTGGGTTAGGCCATTCTTCCAAAAAACCATATCAATAGCTGGTTTGACAACCACCCATTGCCACTTTGTAGGCTGGCAAAAGGGATATTATTAGTTTGTTTTGCCACCTATTACTATGGGATTTGTGGTCTAGATTGTTTTTACAGGTCTCATTGGGGATAGAGGTTGGTGCTTCATTTCTGAGGGAGGTAAGTCCTACCCTAAGTCTTTGGGTCTTAATGTGGACAGGTGTTCTAAATTTTCCTGAACTGATACATTTCCATTGTCAATTGGGCAATTGGGTTCAATCACTGTTTTTTTTTTTTTTTTTAGATTTGCCTACTGGCTAGGGGTGAGATTATCAACATGAAGACCTCGATCCCTGGGCATGTGTGATACTAATGTGCCAACACCACTAAACCATGAGTGTGTTAGCGGGTCTAGCCACTTTAAAGATGGTATGGATCTTTTTTTTTTCTTCTTTTTTTTATCCCCCCGCTAAATAGATGGTATGGATCTTGGAGAATGGATTTGGGTAAGCTGCGAAAGTAGAGTCCAGTTCTAAACTTTGGACAGCTGACTGTTAATATTTTGGATTTTGAGAATTCCTGCAATCTCGTTCAAAGAACCATCATGATCTGGTAATGTCTAATTTAGAGTCAATGGTGAGCAAAGAGTGTTTTCCTTTCTAAAACATGAATGTTACTCCATGACTCCTTGCTCACTGAAAAGCCTTCCAATCTGAGTGATACGTGAGCCAACCAGTACTCTTGTGAGCCCCACAGTGACAGATTTCCGTATCAGTACCATGGTGACACCCATAGCCCCATTTTGGTCAAATGCTCCAAAAACCATTATCTAGATCCAGTTTCTGTTTGGCCCATTAACGTTTTTCAGTTCAAACTCTGTATTTCCATGGCATTAACACTGCATGTCATCATAGGTACACTGTTTCTAAGGTTTGGGTTAGGAAGGGTGGAGTCTCACTGTGATGGGAAGGGCGACTAAGATTGAAGGTCAACCTGATAGGATCCCTTACTTTTTCACCCTAAATCAAATGCAGGCAATTTCATAAAGGTAGGCAGACCCACTCGACCCACATTGGGATCTGATTATAGTCTTGTGGGCTGGACGTGGGCCTAATCTCTGGCTCCAATAGTCAAATCAGCCGGTCCAAAGCTTATGAATACTTAAACACCTGACCGCCTGGCATATTTAGGGAATTAAGCACAAAGGGGTGCTAATTGGCTGGCTCTAGTCTGAAATTAGGCCAAATAACTAAGTCAGCCAGACTTGGACAAAGTTTTATTCGGCCCAGCCTAGCCATCAATGTTGTAATACTGTAGTTGATAATGATATTGAGAGAAAAAGATAGAAAGTAGCACGCTCCCAAGCCTTTAACAGAATGGCTCAACTAATTCTTCTTTAATATAATATAAAGGCCACTTGCAACAGCTGTTAATTGCAAGCACTTTCTTTCTTTATTTCATCTGCCATCTCGATATATGAAATGTTCAACCTTTCACAAAATCATCACTCATTAGACCATTTCAAACATGGTATGCTTTTCCTAGTCATGCAAGCCCTAAGTACAAGAGGACAATATCAAATAGGCTTATACCAGTATGCATTGCAGGCTTTGTACACATCATTAGAATATAGTTGGCTTTGCCAAAAAAAACTGACTAAAATGACTTGGGACAATTTAATAAAGCACACAACATTAAGATTTCATGTTTTCATGATTCCTCCAACACTTTGAATAGGAAAAAAAAGAGAGGAAAAAGTTCAGCTTCATATAAAACAGAGGCCCACAATCAAGCAAAAAAAAAGGCTCCATCAATGGCTTTCAAGTGCATTAACCATTCACACCCACATAAAAAGAACTGTTTTGGACTGACCCTCCAAATAAAGCAGCCAATGTTTATACACAATCAAAAAAACATCTCATCCATATCAACCAGAAAAAGTTGAAAAAAGAAAAGGTATGAAGAAGTTCAGATTCCAGGGACTGCGACTAATTGTTCAAAGTAGAAAACAACCAAAGAAGAGGCAATTCTGCAAGATCCAAATTCATTCATTACACAGGAATATATACAGAAGAAAGCAGAGATAACATAACAAACATTAGACAGAAGAAGATTACCAACAAAAAGATCTCTTTCAATTCTCATCACTGGGAAAATCGCTTCCAGATGCGGATGATGAAGAATTCCCACCTCCTTGCGATCCTGATGAGGAAAACAGACCATTGAAAGGCCATGGGACTGAAACCCAAAAACTTCTTCCATTTCCATCTCCCCCTTCACTGCCTCTCTCTTCACTGCTGCTGCTGCCGCCGCTGTCAACTGTATTGGTATTGCTATTGTCGGACACATTTACATCTACCTTTGATCCATCTGAAGGCAACTGAAACCTACAAACTGGACATGAACTGTGAAGTTCAAGCCAAGGCATAATACACCCACGATGGAATTTGTGCTTACAGGGCATTTCTTTTGCTTCTGATCCAATATTGAAATCTTCCAAACAGACCGCGCACTCCAAATTCTCACTGATCTCTACAGTAGGCATTGCTTCAATTGCCTCTTTCTTTGCTGGGGGTGTTCCATACCTGCTTGGATCATTCTCTGCAAGATGCTGCAGCAACAGATCCAAACCAGGCCCAATGAAGTAGTCACCCAATGAACCAGGAGTGTTTCTGCTCTGATCTTGTGTCTCATTTGAATCAAAGGATCCCTCCAAAATTACAGCTCGGTTGAAAGGATTTATGAGGATCACACGTTCTCTATCCCCCCTTTCGCTTTCTGAAGTATCCAATTCAGATGATCGGAGACCTCGAAGTAACTGGAGCATGGCAGCTGAGTTTCTTCGCCTTCTTCGAATGATTGATTCGGGATCCCGGCCCTCCCTTGGCTCTCTCTCCTGTTCTGATTCTCCTTGATTCTCTTCCTCTTCTTCTCCTCTTCGTAATCGTCGGCGCCGAGGACCACCCATTAGTCCCAGCAAAATGGGGGCCCAAAGAGAGAAGGCTCTATCTGATCCTAGATCGATCTCGTCGTCTCTCCTGCCATCCATTTCTTCCACAAATCCGCTCTCACAAAATGGGCATTTGATCTCAGCTTCCATGACTGGATTCACCATTTGTGAGCACATGTGACACCAGTACCTTGCAACCAGAGCTTCACTCATCTCTCTCTCTCTCTTCAGTTTCTGCAGGCAAGAAGCCAAATCCCACCACAGATAACAGGAAATCAAGAACAAGAGATGGCAAATATAACAACTAAATGAGTAGATAAGAAGATCTCTCTATCTCTTTCCAGGAAATCTACAACAAGATCTGATTTCACAATCTATCAGACAGAAATACACCCAAAAAAAAGGGAGTATATTCGTACTGCTCTCATATGCAAGGAATCAAGAACAAATTTAAACACAGATCATGCGAAAAGATGTTTCTTCATACAGAGACTCAAGAGCAGATCACCGCAATTTCACAGCCCAAAAGATGGAAATTTCCAAAAAGGGATATTCCTTTCTTCGATGCAGAGAAATTGAAGCTAAATCAGAGATGGCCCACGGAAGAAAAATCAAATCTTGGTCTAGTGTAGACAGGCTCAGAGCAGATTCCTGTAAGCTCAACAGAAAAATCCACCCCACCCCCCACCCCCCCCCCCCCCCCCCCCCCCCCCCCGCTCAACAGAAAAATCCACCCCACCCCACCCCCCCCCCCCCCCCCCCCCCCCCAACAGAAAAATCCACCCCACCCCACCCCCGCCCCCCCCCAAAGGGAGATTCCTTTCTTAAATTCAACTCCAAGCAGAGCCGATCCACAAAGCTAGTAAAAGCAAAATCTTTCACTGATTTTACAACATAAAAGCCAGAAATCCCACCCCCCCAACAGAACAAATTCATTATTAATTGGGCAAGAACCCAGAAATTATCACAGCCAAACAGGTAGAAAACAGTAATAAAAAACCATTCTTTCTCACAATCTAACAAAGACCAAACAAAAAGCAGAAGAACCTAAACAGAAACTCGCACCTAAAGAAAAGTAAATGTAAGAGGAACCCAAAGAACAAAAGACTAAAACAAGATAGAAAGCGATCTTCTTTTACCATTTCCATTTAAATGAAGGACTTTAACAGGAAATCCAAGCAATATAAGCAAAACCAAGAACTGGGCTTTCTTGGATTTTGAAGAAAATGAACAGAAAACGTTACCTCTAAAACGGAGTCGAGTTAGCTTCGATTGAATCTTTGGTTCTTCTGTTTCCAGATGGAAGAAGATGAAGCCACAAAGAACTATCCCCCTCCCTCTGCCGTTTTGTCCAAAAGTAGGTACAATTGAATATAGTCCGCAGACTACTATACCTCTCTATTACAGTGGGTTGCAATTTTTTCTCCTTGACGCGTCCGGTGGGCAATTTCGTTTTCTCCTCAAAAGGGGAAAAATCCACCATCCTCCATTTGTCTATCGAAAAGCTAAAAACCTCTGCCACTAGTGCAGCAGAGACCTCTCTCTATTTCTCTGAGGCTTGCACTCATCATCACATGCCTTGGGGATTCAAAACAATGGACCCACATTTTAAAACTTTAAACCATGAAAATAAATTCCCCTTATTTAAAAAGAGTCGTGCTACGCACCCCGACTCCCATACCCCGACTGGGAGCCCGGGGTGCTTGGGGTCCGTTGGATCCCAGGGGTGTGTAGACATTTTGATTTAAAAATGGGTCGTAAAAAAATAAGCATGATTTGATAAAGAAAACATACAGGTTTTTTTTTTAATATTTTAATCATGTATTTTATATACGCTCAATCAGTAGCATTGAATTTTCCTACAACTTACGTAAGAAAGAAATAGTTATTTTAAGCAGATTAGATTATAGATATTTTATAGTTTCACGTGTTTTTCCCATGCATTTTGCAAGTCTAAAGCCTTGAGTGATATTTGCTAAGCATAGGTGCATCAAACATGTCTTCCGTTTGGATGGAATGTAATGAAATATGAATAATTAAACTAAAGACTTTGTTAATGTATATTTCATGATTTTAGATTAGATTATTAAAAATATCTAATTTTAAGAAATACCTTTCGAAAGCATCATAGATTGTAATCCATTTTAGAAGGCACGGAGATTGTAAAGCATTTTTATCAATTTTCATGATGTTAAGAATTTTACATTTCAAACTCCAAGGCGCAGTTCAGTTGGCCTAGGACCATGGTTTGCACCCGGAGGTTGTAGGTTCAAAACTGCACCACCACACTGGGGCTACAGGGGAGTTTACCCGGCTTCCCTCCGGACCTAAAGGGATTACTCCAGTCCAAAGGGTTGGGAACCACCTGATATCCAAAACAGAAATATTATATTTCATTATAATGTCACCAAAATATGGTAAACTTTTTGGCCCTTTGCTTGGTTGGTTGAGGTTAAGTTTGTGGTTTGTGTTAGGAGCTTAAATTGGTTGGCTTGTGTATAAATATGTATGAAATATAAAGTGCAACTAGAGACATGTTAATGGAGCGATTGGTGCTTGAGGGTTTTTCATTTTTAATAGATTTAGAAAAAATGAAATGACTAATGAGACAATGGATTGAGGAATCTAGAGTGAGAAACTTTTTACAGGCACTCAATCACAATTTTTAAACTTAGTACACTAATAGAGTTCGAATATATAAATTTCATAGGTTATTCTCTTCACCAAACAAGGAATGGAGAAGGAAAGAGAATTTTCCCCCCTTTAGTTTTTTAAAATTTGAAATTTCATATCTAGAAGTCTCCGTCCTATCATTTTTCCACCAAAGATATGTCTAAGAAGTTTCCTGGCAAGAGCAACTATAAACAAGATAATGATATCCACGACTAAGTTTGTAGGGCTCATTGACCTTTAAAGTACAAGAAACAGTAACTATATACTCATTTACCCAAAAAATGAAAAAAAAAAAAAAATGTGAAGTCCAATTGAGATCAAAGATCACTAACACTGTTAAAATTAAAACTTTGCCTACAATCATTTTATCACCTTCATTAGAACAGTTGGCAAGGATTTTTTTTATTTTTTTATTTTTTTGGTCTTTGGACACCAGTGGCCCCTCAAATGATCATGTATCATTTTTAAATGATAATTAGGCCATGCTTGGATTAAGTGAAAGAAAACCCATAGCCCGGCCTGGCCCGTATAAGGAGTGCATTTAATTTAATATAATTTAATTAGTCTAAGCATTTGCTAGAAAACCCACAAAATTGATCAAAAGCACAGTTCAGCGGCCCGGTTGAGTAAATGGACGGCTCAGACCTAACTTTTATGGAATGTTTCAGGTTTGGGTCGGCCCTGGGCCTATGTTTCTAAAGTCGGGCTAGACTTGGTATACCTCAGTCAAGTAATTTGGGTATTTAAAAAAACATTGAGAGAAAAGTCGCCGAAAAACACCTTTAAATGGTCAGATGTCCTGAATTAAAGAACTTACCAGTTGTTAGATTTAACCTTAATCACAGGATCATCTTTAACGAAGTAGATTTCAATAATATAATATGTGAGTCACACACGTACCTGATCCCATCATGTATTTATTGAGCATGTGAAGAAGAACGAGCATGTACGTGCGGGTTTTACAACTCACTTCTACTTATTTGTAATGCCTGCAAGCGATGAGAGAGCCAAGCAATAATCTTTTTTTTAAGTGAAGCAAATTACCATAGACCATATATTTATAGGTCTTTGTGTTGGTTCCCTTCTCATCATGGAACTCTTAGTTTATTAGAAGTAGCCCTCGTATTATTAATTTGAGTAGGAAGCAAACTTTTAGTTTCAAAGTCAAATATGCTTTCTAAAATACTGAAATAAAGAGGTCTTTTAATTGCATTGGACTTCCAAAGATGGGACCCACACATGGCCATGCAGTCAAGTGGGCCCTAATTTGAGAAGTTTTGAAACTTGTGTCCCTTTTTTAAATAAGGCAAAAACTTAATGCCTTATTTAAGATTTTTCCTAAAAAAAAGATATTTACGGGAGAGTAAAGGTGAGATGCGGCATCATAAGTTTACTTATGCACTCAATTTTTTTCACCCATACGTGGTGAAGTAAAATTTTACATCACATGCTTACTTTAACTCTACCTGTATTACACCTTATGCTATTCAAACAGCCATTGTCCACTAAATTCACTTTGATTAAGTTAATCAATGGATAAGAGTCTAATCAATGTCAAACTCATAATCGTGTATATTTTTGCATAGTAAATGAGAGTGGAAAGGATTAGATTGATAGTAGGGTTCTCTTTAATCATCAGCATCATCATCAAAGCCTTGTCCCAACTATGTTGGAGTAGACTACATGAATTCCGCTTCTCCATCCCGATCTATCTTGAGCAAATTTTCAAATAAGTGCACTTCTTCAAATCTATTTTTACTACCTCCATCATGTCCTCTTTAAATTGCTGCTTCCTACTCTTGGTGGGCCATCAACTTGTATAACTATACTTTTTCTTACCGGCGTCATTGTCAACCTGCATTGGGTGTGTCCAAACCATCTCAAACAGGTTTCTCTAATTTTACTCCCTATTGATGCTGCCCCTAAATACTCTCAAAATCGCTCCATTCTAATTTTATCCTTTCTAGTTTTGACACACATCCAACTCAATATTAGCATCTTTACTACCTCCATTTTATGCATATGTTGCTTTTTGATTGGCCAACATTTTGCTCCATAGGTCATAGTTAGTCTAATCACTGTCCAATAATATTTTTTCTTCTATCTTGTTAGCATTCGTCGATCACTAAGTACTCTAGAAGCAAGTATTCACTTCAACCATTCCGCTTTTATCTTATATTCGACACCTTCATCAACCTCCCTATCATCGCTAATTATCGAGCCAAGATAATGGAAAGAATCTCTTTATGATATCTCTTGGACTTTAATTCACACAGTAGTTTCAATTTTTTTGTAAATGCCCATTAATGTTTCAATCCATATATTCTATCTTTGTACGACTTATTTTAAAATCTTTGGACTTTAGAGTCTCTCACCATCTTTCGAGTTTTACATTCACATCATCTATTGATTTATTTACAAATACTATATCATATGTAATATGCATACACCAAAGTACCTTCTCTTGAATATGAATTGAGGGCTTAGGGCTGTCCCCTTATTCAAATTTATGGTAATTGGGAACTCACATATTTCTCCACAGATAGTTCTCACACTTATTACCGCTTCTTCATACACGTCGTTAATAACTTTATTGTAGTCACTTGAGACATTTCTTTTATCGAAAACCTACCAAACTAAATAGCTACCATGTCATAAGTCTTTTCTAGGTAGATGAAGACCATTTGCATATTTTTCCTCGTCGCTCAATATTTTTCCATTAATTGCCTAAGTGAGAAATTAGTTTTCATAGTTGACCTCTCTGGCATAAAACCAAATTGATTTTCAGATATCATGGTCTTCTACTTAAGCTTCTACTCCATTACTTTCTGTCATAGCCTCATAGGGATTCTCTTCAATGAGAAATTTAAAATAGTGTAAACTAAAGGCACAATTTTAAAGATTTTGTTTAAAACTTTACAAATAGGTAAAACTTTCACACACAAAAGTCCTATAACGACAATAAGGGATTTTCCGACCCCCACCATTTACACGAGCCCTCCTTATTGAAATTCCCACATCGCAAGAAAAGAATTCTCTTATTAATAGAAAATAGTTTTACTTACAAGCGGACACTATATTGAGATTTTTGCGACCCAGCTTATGAAACTCACTTAGATGCTTTCCTATAATGTTAGGCAAGATAGATGTGAAGGTCACTTTACAAATAAAGATGTCTTAACCCTTAATTTAATAGCCTTTATGCTTAATAGCTTATTAATTAATTCTTTTAAAAAAACTTCAACTATCAATAAATAAAAGCTAATTAATATAAAATTGTGTACAATACCAAACCATGGAGAATAACAATGTGAAAGGAGTTGAATGTTGGCTCAAGAAGCCCCACCAAGTCAGACTCTACGAGCTTGTTTGGTTACAAGAATTTTTATAGGATTCCCCTGTCTAAAATTCTTGCAGCCATGTAAATATTGTCTCCTGCTTCTCCCTATACCTCCAAATAACTTATTTAATTGAGGAAGATTTCTTAAGTTACATTCCAAATGACAATTTTACCACGTAAAATTATTGGATTTTTACCTTTTGAAATGCTAATCAGCCGGGGGCATTTCAAACTGCTACTTTGCAAGCAATTGGAGAAATCCAAATGCTTTTGGTGGATGAAGTTCTCCATTAAATGCCAACATGCCGAACATTGCTTCTAACGAGCTTGATAGTGATGAATCGAGTGGAAAATCAACTATTAATAAATGAAAGCAAATTAAGATACAATTGCGCACAATATCAAACCATGAAAGATAACAATGTGAAAAGAGTTGTACGTTGACTCAAGAAGCCCCATAAAGCTCGATTCTATGAGCATGTTTGGTTATATGAATTTTTATATGATTCTTCTTTGTCTAAAGTTCTCGGGGCCATGAAAGAATTGTCTTCGGCTTCTCCCTATAACTCCAAACAACTTATTTAATTGAGGAGGATTTATTAAGTGACATTCCAAATGACAATTTTGCCAAGTAAGATTATTAGATATTAACCTTTTGGAATGCTATTCAGCCCGGGGCATTCCAAACTTCAACTTTGTAGGCATTGGTAGAAACCCAAATGCTTTGGTGGATAAAATTCTCCTTTAAATTGGTACAACACCATTTCTTGTCTGCAACTCCACTTTGTCTGCCAACATGCCGAACATTGCTTATAACGAACATGACAGTGACGAATCCATTTGGCCAATCATCTGCAGACACGTGGAGTTGCGTGTCTGGTCTTCCTTGCTCTGACGTGTACATCCGCAATCCATGGCCAGAGAATTTTTCCAAACACAATGATGACTCTATGCGTACTGTACATGGCCTCTTCCTTTTAGCTTCTACCGTTGGTGATGTTGGCTTGAGTGAGAGTTAGACCCACCATCTGATGGGTCCAACTTATGGTTGGGACTTGGGGTCTTGGCATGTGGATTTTTGGTCACTCATTTGAAACGGTATAAGCCCATATTTTGCATCTCCATTTCCAACCTCCATTTATCTAAAAATCTATAGTGGGGTTGAGGTTTCGAAAATAAGAGTATAGGGCACCCAATTCTACCTCTATTTGCTTTATAAGGATAAAGGAAAATCATCTTAAAATGAAAGGCCCATTTTAGAGCTTTTAAAGTGAAAATATGAGCTTTACCCTCTCTTTTTAGGACTTTATTTTGGATGGCTCCGCCGGATTAAGAGTAGAGATATCAAATAAGACTTAAATTTAAATCAATTAGGACACAACGGATGTATGATAAAGATTGACGATAGGGTGAAAAAAAAAAGGATTGGTTTTGGGGAGATTTTCTAATAAACCCTTGAGTTTTGTCTTAATTTAGGAAATATCCTAAGATTTAGAGGTTCTTGTGCCTGTGGTTAATTAGCAATGACCGACCTAAACTTGGTACTAATTGGGCTTGATGTAGTCTTTGTTTGTAAGCTTGTGTGCCGAACTCAGACCTAATTTTCTTGCTTGGTGATTAAGCTGGTTAAGTTACACCTATCCAAAACTTATGTTTTTCGGGGGTATCAGCCAAGGTGGTTGGGCCTTTCATGTGCTGGAGAGAAGATTGAGAACCAAGTAAGAGAGAGGATTGCCTACACACGCAAAGAAGAAAACCCAAAAGATCGAGTACTAGGCAATTGAATGAAAATGAGACTCCCTATATTAGGCTATTCCTTTATTCTTTACCTACCAAAAGATCGAATACTAGGCAATTGGATGAAAATGAGACTCCCTATATTAGGCTATTCCTTTATTCTTTACCTACCCAAATTCAAAAGCAAGAGCAAGAGGAGAAAGAGAAATATGCTTAAGAATTTTCAAAAATCTTGAAGGGGCCATGGCCAAGATGGATTTAGGTTGCATGGCTTGTGGCACGTACGAATATTAGCACATGCGGAGGATGAAAGTCTACAAAGATTTGTAAATTGGGAAGTGAGTTTTGGTGATTTAATTTCAAAACTTTTAGTTACCACCTAGGGGTTGGTGGAGTGGCGTTAGATATGGGTTTGGTCTTCATATCTTGTATCAGAAATCAGCCATAAATCTATCCAGTATGCATTTATGTGGTTTTAGGGGGTTTCACATGGGGGGAATTAGTCCCCTCAAAGACCTCAGCCTTACCCACATCATTAAAAAAAATCAATACTTTAATTTAGTTGGTGCTTTCTAAATTATTTTAGTTGATTATAATAGATTGGGCCATATAATCTTTGGTGGACGTTGCATGTTCAATCATGATATCCTTTGTCACCTCTTTATTATTATTAGAAAGCCTTCCGAGCTGTATAACAGTTTGGTCCAGAGCAGCAGCCGGTGTAAAGAGATCCTCTTTCTTCCCAATTGCTACGCTATCTAACATAATCTCAACTCTAACAAAGCCTTAACCAAAAAAAAAAAAAACTATAACATGGTCATGCCTTAACCCAAATCAAATATGGCTACACCACACCTCAGGTCAAATTAGCATGAAAGGCATCACGGATAAATTCCTTTGCATTAAAATACATAGAAATTCAATCCATATCGATTTTTTTAAGTGGTTAAAACTGAAGACTTCTATTTTTATAAAAGAAAAAGTTATTTGATGCTCATTTTAAAAACTCACATTTGATCTTCATTTTTAACCACTTTATTTCAAACTCCAATACATTGAATTCATGTGTATTTTAATGTAAATAAACAGATTTAAAGTTTTTCTTTTATTGAAAAAATAAATTAATGAAATGCCCATTTCAATTTGGCGCATGACCATCAAGGAAGGCGGGATGATAAAAAGATTTAGGGCTCTTGGATGAGAAGAACATGAGATATCACTCGATCAAATGCTCATCAACCTAAGTTTTAAGTCTTGAAAGATTACTGGCGATTCACCATGCGATTTTGTTGTAATAAATTCAACTATGAAAAATATTTGATAAGTGTAAAATTTAGTTAGGTGCCACTGCAAAAAGGAGAGGTCCATGAAAAAAGATTGAATTGATAATAAAGATGAAAACTCATAAAGAGAAGCTGGAAAAGTGGGTTATTCAACAAATTATACACATGCACGGGTGCACACATGTCTATGTAGACACCCACGTATACCTAAATACATGCGATCATCGGTTCTTCGGTAAAACCATTTTCGAATATGAAAATTCTCGAAGACATTGAATACATGGAGTGCGTTGCCATAAAATTAGATAATTGATCACCCTCCATAAGAAAACTCCCATGTGGACAACTTTTATTTGACTTATGTTGGGATCAATCCAAGCTGTAAGTGCCTAAAAATTACGGACTTGGTTGTTTAGAAGGTTAAGCTCTTAATACGATGATCTGGGAAGATGAGGGAAAGGGATCGAGCCTCCAGTGACCTGAAAGAGGAAGAAAACAGTCAGAGCCCCTGGCTGTATGTAGCCGAAGGCACTCCGATGCTCAAGTCAGTGTGAGAACTGAAAAGAATAGAGGAGGAGGAGTATGGGGAGGGAGAGATCGTGTGTACCCTTGTAGTTCTTCTTCATGTACTATATATAGACGTGGGAGTCATCATTGGACTGTTCCTACGAGGGGACAGAAGTCCTATCAGAGTGTACTCTTACCTCATGAGTGGTGGTAAGTAAAAAGGGGATGTCCCTTCGGACCACCACCCTATGCCTACGACCATGAGATAAGGCGCGCCCCTTAGTTAGGCCCGGCGCCCACTCTGCTTGTCAGTTCGCCGATCTTGTCACGGCAGCGCATTTATAGTTGAATGACAGGGGGCCGAGCTCGGGCATAAGGTCGAGACCGAGGTGAACGCTTATGAACATGGCCACCGAGTCGGGTTCTACGTGTGCCCGAGATGGCAACACAACCGAGCTTGGAAAATATCGAGACTGAAGATACCGCGGAGCTTGAGGTGCGGTCCCACCTGAGCTTGAGGTTCAATCCAATACATTGAAGATACGTCGACAAAAACCTTCCAGGTTGTCTCAAGGAATTTTTTCCAGTACTGGTCCTCTTCGGCCTTGGTTTTAGCTTCATTATTTCCCTTGGGGTCCCTAAGTTCGGTGTCGAGCGAGGTCGGTGCCGAACTGGGAGAGGTGAATTCGACGATTAAATCTGCTAGGACCTGAGCTTTGATTGCCGTTTTGGGCTGATATCGGATATCGAATTGCCCTAGTTCGACGGCCCACTTGGAGATTCGGCCAGAGAAATCTGCCTTCTGAAAAAGGGGTCGGAGAGGGTACTTGGTGACAACCACTATTGTGTATGTTTGGAAGTAGTGGGAGAGCTTGCGAGAGGCGCTGACGAGTGCTAGTGCTAGCTTCTCAAGTGGCAGGTACCTGATTTCGGCATCCAGCAGTATCTTGCTTGTGTAGTAAATGGGGTGCTGCTGCTTGTCGTCCGCTCGAACCAACACCGAACTTACTGCATGGTCCAAAACTGCTAGGTAGAGGTAGAGAAGATCGCCTTGTGATGGAGTGGACAATAGTGGTGGTGAAGAGAGGTACTCTTTGATTTTTTCTAGTGCCAAGTCACAGTCAGGAAGTCATTGGAACTTGAAACTTTTCTTCAGGAGCTGAAAGAATGGATGACATTTATCCGAGGCTTGGTTGATGAAGCGATTGAATGCAGCAGCCATCCCTGTGAGTCTTTGGACCTGCTTGGCCGAGGTCGGGCTCTGGATAGCCTGTATAGCTGCGATCTGCTCCGGATTAGCTTCAATTCCTCTCCGGGTTACCAGGCTCCCCAGGAACTTGCCCTAGCCGACGCCAAATGCACATTTCGAAGCATTTAGTTTGAGCTGGAATTTCCTGAGGATGGCGAATGTTTGGCGCAGGTCCGCCAGATAGTCCTGCGACTTCTTGGATTTTACCACCATGTCATTAAAGTAGACTTCCATCGTCTTCCCGAGCTGGTTCTGAAACATTTTTGTGACCAGCCTCTGATATGTTGCCCCGGCATTCTTTAATCCGAAGGGCATCACCCTATAACAGTAGATGCCCCGAGGTGTTATGAATGCAGTTTTTTCTTCATCGGGTCCGTGTAGTGGGATCTGGTGGTAACCTCGGTAGGCGTCCAAGAAGCTCATTCTGTCATGTCCCGAGGTGGCGTCGATCATCTGATCGATCTTTGGGAGGGGGAAGCTGTCTTTGGGACAGGCTTTGTTAAGATCGGTGAAGTCCACGCAGACCCTCCACTTGCCATTCTTCTTCTTGACCACCACTGTGTTGGCCAACCACTTCGGGTAGTGCACCTCACGGATTGCTCCAGCCTCAGGGAGTTTATCTACTTCTTCCAGCACTGCCTCTGTTTGTAGGACCCCTGTCCTGCGACCTTTTAGCACCACGGGCCTATGTCCGGGATCAACATTCAGCTTGTGGCACATGACCTCGGGGTTGATCCCGGACATCTCATATGGAGTCCAGGCGAAGACATCCTTGTTCAGAAGTAGGAAGTCTAGCAGTTCGGTCCTCTCATTGTCAGGGAGCTGGCTACCCAGCAGGAGATACCGTTCGGGGTCTTCGGGATCAATTCTGACCTCGGTGAGTTCTTCTATGCTCTTGTGCCCTGATGTCCGCCCGACATCCCCTAATTCAGCTTCTAGTTCGGCCATATGTACTTGCTTAGGTTCCGTCTCCCCAGGCACTACAACTGTGAGGCATTCTCTGGCCATCTGCTGATTTCCCCACACGGTTACTACTTCGAACACCCCACCAGGCTTTTCTAGTGGAAATTTGAGCTTTTGATGAAAGGAGGATGGCACTGCTTCCATGGCATGCAGCCAAGCACACCCCAGTATGACATTATAAGGAGAGGGCGCGTCTACGACCAAAAACTCAGCCATCCTCGTGCTGCCTCATATCCGGATTTCGAGCGAAATCCATCCCTTGGGGTACACCGGCTCGGCGCTGAATCCCATCAAAGGAACGCGGGCCTCCTGCAGATCGGATTCGGTCAATCCGAGCTGCTTAAAGCAGCTGAAGTAGATGATCTCGGAGGAGCTCCCCGGATCTACAAGGACGCGTTTTGTGGTATAATTGTTGAGTCACAGGGTGAGGATGAGGGCGTCATTATGGGGGAGCTGGACTCCTTTCAGGTCCTCGTCCGAGAACCAGATCTTTGGTTTCTCCTTTTTAGCTCGCATTGGTGCACTTTCTAACTCAGCTGACATTACCTGCTTGCTATGAGCGGCCTGCCTGGCTTTTGACCGAGCTCGGGAACTTCCCTCACCTGGAGATGGAGCCAGGTGGATGACGTTGATGATCCCTGCTGGTTCGTGGCTGTCCTGGTCATCAACGGGTGGGGTGTGTTGCTGCTGGGCTCGGTTGACCCTTTCCCCTTCCTTGATGTACTCCCGAAGGTGCCCTTCCTTGACGAGCCTCTCAAGGTGGGATTTTAGAGCCATGCAATCTTCGGTCATGTGCCCATGCTGTTTGTGATAAGAGCAGTTCTTACTTTGGTCTCGGGTGGATGGATCACCCTTCATTGGCTGCGGCCATTGGAAGTAAGGTTCCGCCCTGATTTTGCTCAGGATTCTGTAAATAGGCTCCTTGAAGGCAACATTGACGGATCTGTAAGGATCGCTGGTGGGCCTAGGAGGCTGGAACTTAGGTTTCTTGCCGCTACCCGAGGCGATTGAGAAAGAGCTGGTGGATCTTTTCTTGTCCGACCTCGGTCTGGAGAACGTCCCTTCTGCCCTGGGGGTTCGATCCTTCTGTGGGAGTGCAAACCGCTCCTTGCCGTGAGCCTCGTCCTCTTCCTGCTTAATGTACTGATTCACCCTCGCCATCAGTGCCTTCATTGTGGTTGCCGGGGTCCGGACCAAATCCTTACGGAGTTCGTTCCCTGGGAGTAAGCCATCCCGGAAACACATGACGGCGACGTCATCGTTGGTATCGGCAATCTGGCTGTATATCGTCCAGAATCTCCTGGCGAATGCAGCGATAGTCTCACCGTCCTTCATCCGGACGGCCATGAGGTTACCACCCGTCTTTAGGATGACACGGTGAGCCTGAAACTTCTCAATAAAGGAGCTTCGGAGCTCTCGCCAGTTCGTGACCGATCCAGAAGGGATCGCACAGAACCATCGAAGGGGGAGGTCGCCCAGGCTTGAGGAGAAAACTCTGCAATTCAGGTGGCCGACATCCCCCCAGACCGACATCCGCTGGGTGAAGTGCCGCAGGTGTGCTTCTGGATCCGAGGTTCCGTCATAAAGGACGAACCTTGGTACGCTGAATCTCTCAGGGAGAGTGAAGTCTTTTATCTCCTGTGAGAATGGGGACATGCCCTGGTCGTCCTCTTCGCGATCTTCCATCTGGTCTCGAGTGAAACCGATCTCAGCCAATCGGGCCTGGACCTCCTGTTTAAGATAGTGGTCCAGCAGCTCCTTCAAGCTGTTTTCTGGCCTTGGGGAGATCCTGACTCGCGGCGCGATCCCTCGAGGTTGCTAGGTATGTGGCTGCTGCTCGAGCCTTCTTCTTCGCAGCGATCCCCCCTTTTATCATTCAGGACCTGCCTTAGGTCTCGGTTGCTTGGATGGTTCGGCTGTCGCTTGGGAGGCCGGACCCAAGACCTCTTCTCGTTTGCCTTTAATTGCTCCTGGAGACGACGAATCAACTCTTCTTTTTCTTGAAGGACCTGATTCTGGGCGTCCATTTCTTCAAGCAAAGGGTCGTCATCCCCTGCCCTGTGAACCTGGTGAAAAGACTGGCCGTCGTCATGAGCGCGATGATGAGAATGATGGGATTTCGCCCCGACAGGGGTCTTGCCTCGTCGTTGAGGATGTGATGAGGATCTGTCCTGCTGCAGGCCCCCGGGTAGTTGGTTACCTGAGGGGCGAGGCGCCTTCTGACGGTCGTCACGACAAGGGGGTGTTGTCTGAGGTCGGGACGAGGAGTCCGACTGGACAATACCCTCCACGTACTCAGGACCGGACTTTCCTCTGGACTTCCTCTGGCGGGGAATCCCCGACATCCCCTGCGGGACGGGGGGAACTCCCGTTGGTCCCGGGGGGGGAAGGAAAGTAGAGCGAGCGCCAGTGGGCGGCTCTGGAGGTACTGATTGAGGCTGTAAAAATGGTGGAAATGGGGGTTGTTCCGGTGGAGGGAAGGACGAAGCTCTTTGAGACTTCGAAGCTCCGTCGCCACCGTACCTGGTTTTTGGAGGCATGGCTTTCACAGATCTGGTTTTCGTGAAAGTCCTGTTCCCACAGACGGCGCCAACTGTAAGTGCCTAAAAATTACGAACTTGGTTGTTTAGAGGGTTAAGCTCTTAATACGATGATCTGGGAAGATGAGGGAAAATGATCGAGCCTCCAGTGACCTGAAAGAGGAAGAAAACAATCAGAGTCCCTGGCTGTATATAGCCGAAGGCACTCCGATGCTCAAGTCAGTGTGAGAACTGAAAAGAATAGAAGAGGAGGAGTATGGGGAGTGAGAGATCGTGTGTACCCTTGTAGTTCTTCTTCATGCACTATATATAGACTTGGGAGTCATCATTGGACTGTTCCTACGAGGGGACAGAAGTCCTATCAGAGTGTACTCTTACCTCTTGAGTGGTGGTAAGTAAAAAGGGGATGTCCCATCGGACCACCACCCTATGCCTACGACCCTGAGATAAGGCGCGCCCCTTAGTTAGGCCCGGCGCCCACTCTGCTTGTCAGTTCGCCGATCTTGTCACGGCAGCACATTTATGGCTGAATGACAGGGGGCCGAGCTCGGGCATAAGGTCGAGACCGAGGTGAACGCTTATGAACATGGCCACCGAGTCGGGTTCTACGTGTGCCCGAGATGGCAGCACGACCGAGCTTGGAAAATATCGAGACTGAAGATACCCCTGAACTTGAGGTGCGGTCCCACCCGAGCCTGTGATTACGGAGTGCCCCCACACACAAACCATTCATATAAAGTAATAAAACACATCCCATGAATAAGGTGGCATCCTAAATTACATCTCCTTTTGAGTAATAAACACCAATATATTCATCAATGAGTAAAAATGAGAATTTTCACTATTTTCATATGTGGTAGAGTGAGCATATTTTTGTATTAGACAATTGAGAAATATTCTCATGCAAACAACTATATATGCAGTCCAACTCCATTGAACCTACTTGGATGTACAATATTGGTTAGTTTGGGCCATTTTATATTCTCATTTCCCATTATTTGACACCAGCCTAAATTTCACTCTCATCAAGCCTTATTCACTAGTATTGGATTGAATATCAAAGAAATCTATAATTAAAAGACTACAAAATTTCTTGGCTATTAAAATCAGGGCGAGGATGATTTGGTTGGACTATTTTTATGTTAACCCCTACCCATAAAGAGACATTTGCATATGCCCCAGTTCACTCGTAGATTTTTAAGTAGGCCCCATGAGATGGACTATATATGAAAACTATGCATTCTGCTCGTAGGAACACATTGCCCTAAACAATGAGTTATATTCTGTTAGAATTATCCGTACATAGTATCGGGCAAACTAATATGTGGGGTCTACCTGGGGCGGCAATGTCAAGATCTCAATGAAGCCCGTAGCATGCAAAATATCAGTCTTTTTACATCGCCCGTACCCCAAGTTTAAAAAATTTACAATGCATCATCATCATCACTAACATAGTATCATGTGATCATCGTTATTTTTTGATATTATTCTATTGCTGATTAATGATTGGATTAGTGAAAAATATGGGCCCGTGGCAATTCAATTAGGAGATATGCATGTGAGCTTGACTTGGAGTACGGATTATCTAAGGATTTTTTCCACGGCAATCAGTGTCCACCACATCATCGTCAGAATGCCTATCATGCACATGGACAAGAGGACCCTCCTTGGTTCATGATCACCGTGGAAAAAATCCTCACAGAATCCCTATTCCTTTATACCTAACTTAATATTACTAGGTCCCTCCTAGCATAGAGTTGTGAGGGAAAAAGGCACATAGAAGGAAATTATTTTGGGAGGATGGAAGACAGAAAGAACTATATTTTTTTTTCAGGATAGAATACTACAATGGAGCAAGTTAGGAGAAGGCATCTTTTGATTCCATATAAGTCTGTATCAAGGCGTAGATATGTGAGCCCCACCTAACATGCCATGTGGGGAACTCGAGAAAGGAATTGTGATCATTCAAGCTAAAATGATATCCAACATGTCACGATGGTTGTTTGTAATAAATATAGTGGCACCTATATCCCAATATATGTTATTATATTGGAAAAGGACACCATTACAATAGAGTGTGCCAACCTAGCTGTGAGGACTTTTTTATGAGGCCCATGGCCCATGGCCCACCTGCGGCTGGTACAACGACTTCATAATCATCTGCCGTTCATGGTTTGGAAAGGGCCCGAGTTTGGTATTGATGATAGTGTGATATGCATTTGGGTTGATCCCCTTAGATTTAGAATTGGTAAGTACAATCCCAAAATTTTGGCTTTTTGTTTGCTATAAAATAGAATAAAAATATAGTGAAATAAAATTTAACGGTTGCATCTTTTTACGTGATAGTTAAAAAAAAAATAGCATAGCCCAATAAATCATCCTTACATGTCGCTTGCAATCTCCATACACATGTTTTTTACCAAAAAATGCAATCATTAAATTTTATTTTACTATATTTTTATTCTGTTCAATGGCAAACAAACTGGCTTAAAAGTGGTGTGTTCAGTGTAAGGACAAAGATAGAGGAAGCTCAATCTTTTGAGTTCAGATCCTCTTTGTGTCTCTCTCACATGGAGAAATGAATCATCTTCTCTTTAGTGGGTGTACCAAATCTTATTCTAATAAGAGTTGGTCACAAATGATAAATAATCTAATTAATGCATATGACAAATAATAATTGTTTGTGGCTGTAGCTAATTAGGTTAGAGGCATCATGAAGTAAATAGCGGTACATGAGTTTGAGCCTATAGGAAAGCAAAAAAGAAAAAAGAAAAAAAAAAGATTGTGTTAAATTATATTATTAATTATATGCTCAATCTTACAATGATATTAGCTTTTATTGGACTAAGATTTGGGGACAACCCACTTTAGGAAAAGATGTTCATTTTAAATGGTTTAGATTTTCAAAAGATTCGGGGACAACCCATTGTAGAGTTGCATTCCTCTCACTTGTGAGAAGCTCAGAAAGAAATTAGGACCTAAGCTCGAACTTATTAATTAGACTATGTAGGTTCTAATATCTTTCCCTCCTTTCTATGTTCACTATGGGTCATGTGTGTGTTACTCCATGGTTTCCATGATGCCACTGTTTTTCAGCATAGGAAGATTATAAATTATAAATATTTAATCTAATTTTAAATATCTAATCCAGTTTTAAATATCTTTAAAATAAATTTAATGAAAAATGTCTCTCTAGAGTGACCATGTTTTCAAAATAAGCATCCAATTTCCAATTTCATGGGTTGGATTTGGGTCAGGTCTGGATAAATGGGTACCCACTACCACACGTACCTATATCAAAAACCTTTATATGCTAAAAAAACCCAAGCTTTAATATGAGTTGAAAACCCAAACCCAGATCCCAAGTGCCAAATAATGGGCCTAGCCCTGAACCTTGAGACCCAAATACTGATATAATATAATTAATAAATACACTTGCATTTGCATACATATCTGATATACAATGGACCTGAAATTCATGGACCTAAAACCAGACACAATTTTTTTAGGGTCCATGCAGCAAACGAGAACCCTAGACCCAAATAGTAATACACTGCAAACATTAGCTAGTCAGCTAGCCATTCGGTCTTTGTCTGTTCATGAGTTGGATTTGGGCTAATGGCCCAAGACTGCTATATTCAATGGGTTAAGTGAGAGAATAAGATCACCAAAAAATAAATGATTAAAAAATATTTTTTTTCTCTTATTTCTCTTTATTATTGTCAATTTTGGTAAGCACTAGCCTGTATTTTCTAACTTATTTGTGTTAATTCATGACATAGACTAGCAAAAGAATAACAAAGTCCAAATTTCATGACCTATTTGGAGTCGACTCCACCACGAGTTGGTAGCTGCACATCAATTGGTAGCTCAATTGGTGAGGGACCTCTATTCTCCATAAACAATCTGTCAGGGTCAATCCCTAGTTGTAACGTTGATGGTGAGAACTTGGGTGAGTGAGAGTGAGTGCGTAAGTACTTACCTTTCAAATTAAAGACCTCAATGGCAGCCAAAACCCCCACTCCCTCAATCTCCAAGCTCTCTCTGCATTGTACTGCCTTCAAATTTTACTTTAGTAGGAAATGACCTGCCATAAAATTGAGAATATAACATTTCAAATCATATGCTCAATCTTACAATTGGACCTAATAGAAGAGGTGAGTTAGATGTTTCTGTGGATTGGGATTTTTCTAACTTGCATTACTCTATCACTTACACCTTCTCCATTCATCTTTCCGTGACTTGGTGAATGTCTATTAATTTTGTCTTCTCGACCATCCATGCCTCACATAGGCATCGGGGCCATTAAAAGACAACATAGGCATCGGGGCCATTAAAAGACAACAAGTAACTAATCAACAAAATTTCTAATAATTAATTGTGGAAGAATTGGTTTACATGTGATTAATCCGCATGGATTTTACTTGATTTGAGTGAGATACAACTCCGAGTGCTAAAACAAGGAGGAACTTATTATTTTAGTGGTTTGGATTCCTTACGGTGAATCCTGTTGTTTTCGTATCTTAACTACCCACATCACAATATTTTAGAAATTATGTCTTTGAAACTGTTGAGATATATATATATATATATATATAGTGGAATGCTCACACAGGCTGCAGCTGTTCTTATTACAAGCTGGAGCCTGTGTGAGGCCAGGCAGATCCGTTGGGCCTCACACAGGCTCCAGCTTGTAATAAGAACGGCTGCAGCCTGTGTGAGCTTTCCTCATATATATATATATATATATATATATATATATATATATATATATATATATATAGGAGATGTTCGTATGAGAGATATCTCTCATATTAAATGAGAGATTGTGTGAGGGCCCTCACATCTATATCCAATCCCAACAACTTAAATGTGAGGGCCCTCACATCTATATCCAATCCCAACAACTTAAATGTGAGGGCCCCATATATATATATATATATATATATATATATATATATATGGAGATGCTCCAATGAGAGATATATATAGGGAGATGCTCCAATGAGAGATGTCTCTTACCTTATATGAGAGATATGGGTGTCAACAACTTAACCCCAAGGAGTAGCTCAGCTGGCCTAAGACCATGATTTGCACCCCATATATGGTGAGAGATATCTCTCATATGAGCATCTCCCATATATATATATATTTTATTTTATTTTATTTTTCAAATTTAGGATTTTTCTTCAAGTCTTGTAAAAAAAAGTTAGATTCTTTTTTAAATGATTGGTAAAAATAACAATATATCAAATATTATCGGTCAAGCGGGGATATGCTAATGTGGCTTGAGGAGAAGCCCACCAAGTTTATCTTTTTTTTCTCTCCAACGTAAAAGGCTTTATAGCATGTTAGCATGGCCACTTTTTCATGCTATAATAAAATCCATGTTTAGTGCAGTCTTTTTTCTTGCAAGAAAAGGTAGAAAAATGAATGGACTTTTTTGTGATTCCACATAAAACCTTTCTAACGGAGAGGGTTAAACTTGATTTTCCGAAAAAAGCAGAAAAGCTTTTGTATGGATTAGGTTTTTTGAGGCCCTGCACAAATGAGCCCGATATAAAAATTCATCAATTTCATGCAAACAAGAGTGAGAAGGGTCTCATCATAAACAGTCACCCTGAATCGATCCCTGGACATTTAGGTTATTATAAGCGTGTTCACTGACCCAATCTAGGAGGAAAAAAAAAATTTCATGCAAACAAAGGGCCAAAGTGGTTCAGAGCTCTCTATAAAGTCAGGTCACTCAGATAAGTAGTTCAAGAAGAGCTGCGAAAATCAGACGAGAGCCCAAGTGCTCACCCACACTCATCCAAATCCATCACCATCTGCTCTACAGCCACAAATTGATCCCTGTTTGGAAGAAGTTCCCTCAGACTTTAATAAAGGAGAGAATTCCTTCAGTAGTCCAACCTACTATTTATCACACTACCCCACTTGTATGGTAGAGTGGCATGAGGACCATCAATACAGGCAGGCCTGCCTCCATCACTCATTGCAAAATAAAGCCTATGGATTACTTGTCCAAAACTCCAGACAGAGTCCAGATAATGACACTTTAGATTAAAAAAGTTAAAAAAGTTAAAAACTTTTTTTTATTATATTCTCAATCAATGTATATTGGCACCCAGATTTTCACCTGGTATACTAGTCCACATATTAACTAGAGACTAGAGATACAGGTCCATCGTTTTGTTTAATCACCTTTTGAGTCCTGAAAGAGTCCAAAAAGTATAATTTTCATTATTCAAAAGCAGGGAGGAGTATAGAGAAATCATTGGTGTATAAACAATTTTTTTTTTCTTTTGAGTGATATATATAGATGTAGGGGATAAAAAAAGTGGTCTCTAATGGGGCCACTGCAAGTTATAGATAGAAGGGGCATAGTGATGGAAAGGTCTATGTCTAAACTAAAGTGTGTGAAAGAAAGAAATAAGAACCACATGATCATTTCAACTCTAGATCTAAACTCATAGAAACTGCATCATCTTTTTCATGATCAATCAAGTATCAAATAGGTTCGGTACCCACCATAAATGAAGTCGTTGAATGGGTGAAATTGACTACAGGGGAGCTATGTGAGCCCCACACAACGGACCAATTTTTTTGTCCAGAAGCAGCTGGTGGTTGTGAAAAATTCGGCTAGAAAAAGTAGTCATTATGATGAGATAGAATCAAGTAGGGAATCTTGGGCCAACTGAGTTGCTATCCACCCAATCGGTTTGGCATTTGATTTGTTACTTAAAATATAAATAGATCACAAGGAATGTGGGAAGCCATCTACTCTTTTTTTTTTTTTTCCTAGGTTTTCAATCCTTTAAGTTGGACTAATCCCTCCGGACCCAGAGAGAAGCCGGGTTAATCCCTCTGGACCCAGAAAGAAGCCGGGTAAACTCCCTTGTAGCCCCAGTGTGATTGTGCAATTTCAAATCCACATCTTCTGGATGCAAACCATGATCCTAGGCCAACTAAACTACCCCTTGGAGTATGAAGCCATCTACTTTTGAAAAAAAAGTTTTCAAACAAATACGCATTGCAGTGAAGATGTTCAGCTCTCGAAATCAAGTCATATTTATTTGGTGTGTGATATGTTGGAAATTTGAAAACATTGCATACTTTGGACTGCTCCGAAGATGCCAGGAACTTTGTTGTTTGGGTAACACGGTTAGAAATATCTTGACCAAAACAGTCAGGCCTTTTGAAATCCTCAAATTCCTAGCATGTTCCTAGAAAACAAGTTTTATGGACTTTTACCTCTTCCATGGAAAAACAAAATTTTCAATCCCCCTATAAGAAACCATAGAATTGTAAAAAAACTTGGCTCATTTTTTACAATTTTCCCGGTGGAAAAGCAACCACACTAGACATAAGTTTTGTTGTACTGCAGCAAAATATTTCTGTATTCTTCACTTTTTTGGAAGAAAAAGAAACTTCACGCACAAACGTGCCCTTAAAAAGAATGGAATTTTCTTGATCTGAAATAAGAAAATAATAATTTATAGAGGCTCAATCAACAAAGGACGAGAATGATATCCTAAACCCTGCCTACTTTACCAATAAAATAAAATAAAACAACTAACGAATTGTTCCATGTAATTGAATACTAGGGTCTGTATTTCTATAAGTGGTTATACATGAAGAACCAAGGGTGAATCAACCTCATTTTTAATGAAAATTGAATTAAGGAAAGATGGAAAATAAATACATCCATCACCCTCGTGATTCAATACCGAGGAAATTCAACGTCCCTCTTCATCTTCACCTAATGCCCTTCACCCGGGTGCTCAAGGGCCAACCCAGCCGGGACCTAACCTGGGCCTAGCCAGCTTTGGGCCAGGTTATAGCCTTGGGTTTTGTACTCGGGCTGGGCTTGGATTTAAGTCTTTGACTCATTTAATATATGGGTCGGCCTTGGATTAAATGATAGAAAAACCGAAGCCTGCTGGGCCTAGCCTGAATAAGTAATGCATGTAGTATAGAGACTGACCTACCTAGATAAGTGAATAGAAAGACTGAATAAATGATAGAAAGCCAGCTCGGCCCAATCGGATTCACAAAATGGAAGGGCTTAGGCCTGAAATGCGCATGGCGGGTCAAACTCGGGGCCAGGCACTTATAGGCTCATTTAGAGCTTGGGCTGGATGCGGGTCTGTCTCTCCAAGGTCAAGGGTGCCTGGATATACTTCACCCTGGCCCAATCCATGAACACTTCTATTCACCCCTCATTCCTTGAACAATCCTTCTGCGAAACTCGTTTCACTATAAATTCCTACTAGTTTTTGCAAACAAACAGGCCCTGAACCCTAAATCTCATATATGGGTGATCAATATAATTAATTCGAATATTCATTTTTCTAAGATATATCTTTGGTGATCCTCAGATCAAATAAGATATTCATATTAGTAGCCTAGATTGTTGGTGTCCAGTATCCATTAACAAACGCCATCATAATTCATAACTACTCACTGAGTTCAGTTTTGAGCCTCCCAGAACTGCTGTTAAACAAATGTCACCATAGTTTCCTTTTATCAGGGGAAAAAATGCTTCTTGGAACCCTCGACGTGCATAGCACGTGCCTGCTGCCACTATTATTTAACAGCTCTCAACATTAGATTAAGCTAAGATGATCTTTTTTAAAATGCCTTCAACTAATCCACATGGTTAAAAAAATGGGTCAATTTGGCACTTCCTACATGCAAAAACAAAAGGTGAAAGAGACCTTCCAGCAGGGTTTAACTGCATTCTTCTTGTCCTCCTCATATCACGGAACCTAGTGCTGCAACAAGGGTCGAGCCAAACCCGAGCCTGCAATGACCGAAATTGAAGCCTGGGTTGAGTTTGCTCTTGTTTAGGTTGGGCTTGGGTTTGGGTTTTGAAGCCTGCATGGAATTGATAGCAAGCAAGCCAAACTTTTTTTTATTGATAAAGAGTTCAAGCTGATACGATAAGGCTTTGATGATGACAATTAGAGTTGCAAGCAGAATTAAAATTAATTAATTAATTAATGTATAACATTAAGACACTAAATCCTAGTTGTGGTTTTCCTTTTTTAACACAAGATTGCATAGTGGTCTGAACTCTGAAGTGAACCTTGTTCATGTTTGGTGGTCACAAAAATAACAACTTCAAAACGTTTTAATTGCACAAAAATATATGCAACAATGGCATTCTAGGATCTACAACAGAATTCAGTGGAATGCTATAATCTTACTAAGAAGATAGCAAGGAAGATCAACCATTCAAAGTGAAAACACAATTCATCAACCAATTACAACTAATTGCAGTGCTTGTCACACTAGCATTCTTCAAGCCATATACGCTTGGACAGCTCTGTAGTGAGCAATGCATTTCAAAGCATCAAAAGCTAAGTTATTTCTGCTTAGTCTTCTAAGCCATCTACACTTGGACAGTTCTGTAGTGAGCCTGACTAACATGTGCTCTCTAGAATTTTTTTATTTTTTTTTTTATGCTTGCTATCGGAGGTTCGAACCTGCTCTCTAGAATCGTAACCAACCTTTCTAGATAGTGAGGAAACCAGGGATTTTCTTTGTGCAGTGTGGGTGTGTGGTGGGGTTGGGGTAGCACAGCCCCGCTGAGGAAAGGTGCCTAACCTGGACAGGCATGTAAGAACTGACACCTCTTACCAGTAGGGTAAGAGGCCATTCCTAACCTTCAAATATACATTGAGCACTGAGTAATTGATATTCCTCCATAGGCACATATTGCTTATCAATGTGCAAACTTCCAGCATCCCCAAATGCAGGGAAAAAATGTATTTAGTTACAGTGGTATTGTTGATCACCGCCCTAGTTAATTACCACTCACCAGAAGTGGCCAATGAGAGAACTACAATTGTAGTAGAAAATCTATTATAAGATCCCTTCCGCCTAGCATTTGTAAGATTTCAATGTGTAAATTTGAACATCACTAGATCATTTGGAGACCTACATATCCACAAAAAAGGGATGATTGATGTAAAATTGCTCTGAGAGCTAAAAAATCTACAGAACCTAAAAAAATGTGATATCAAGCAGTCCAAACTGCTGGTCTGTGACTGATATTGCGGCTTTTGTGCTTCTCTAGTGCACAAAAACCAGCAAAGAGTAGGATAGTTGTATGGAACCATGTATAAACAGCAATCTGAGATTTCACAAAAGAAGCAAGCTCCTGGAGTTGATAAACAGATTTCCCTCAAATTTTTTTTAGAAAAAAATTTCAGTCACTAAAATAAATATTTTCACAGAACTCACTGTGTTGTTCTTAAGGCCTTAATCCAATCAATTTCCATCCTGAAGTCACCAGGTCCAGATTTTGCGCCGGGAAAACCACCACCAGCATTTACAGAGAGTGACATTCCAACAATGCGGGATGGATTCATTTCCATCTTTGCATCTATGACATTTCCTCTCCATGTCGGTAAATATCGATCCAGAGGAATCTGAAAAGTTTCACAAGGTGAGTGTTAATGCAAGTCCGTAAGTATAGAAACTTGGCACACAATTGCATGCATAGCCATGTGGGTATGTATCCAAGAAGATGCACATACAAATGCCAAATGGAAACCAGATATAGACGTGTCCATATGTCAGTACCATATGGACATGAGGTGCCAGTCGAGGAAGCAATGAAGACTTACCAGATATGCTCATTCAGTTTACATGATAACTCTCAAAATTAATTTATTATATGAATATCATGGAAGCGATGATACAAGAGTTCAATGAAAATAGCAGGCATATAAATAATATATTTAGTAACCCAGTCATGGAAGTGGGACCCCGTCCATTGAAGCTCCCAGAGTCCCGTAGGTGAAAATACCCCAACACTCATGACCAGAACAGCCACTTTTTTTTCTTTTTTTGGTAATCAGTGCCCAGAGCAGAGAATATAGAGAAAAAGATGGTGACCTTATTACATAGAACATACCCTTTCAATAAATAATTAGAGTTTAGATGATTACTGATTAAATCTTAAACGAGTTAATGTAAATAATAACAGTAGAAAACACCCAACAGAATCACAGATCAACCAACAGGAGTTAGTGATATCTTATATAAGTACAGATAATGATTTTTGTCAGCAGTCAGCACCCAAAAGTATCCAGATCATACAAGGATATTGAACTTGCCTTCGCTATATACCAGTTATCTTTGGGTACAAATACAAAAGCTTGCCATGAATTGTCTTCCTCTTGAGCAGGTGAATTTACCCAATTCTCAGTGTATATCTACATCCAAAAATGGACTATAGAAGTTAAAAAGATTTTGGACTGGCACTGATCACAGTCCATGAATAAGAAACAAAAAGAAAATAAATTAATCTCAATTCCTTTTGTATCATTTTCTTTTATAAGCAGAGGAATGAAGAACTTACAGTTGATATGTAGCATCTTCCATCTCCTTTAAGTTTTAAGGCTAGTGTATCATATGCATCCAAGTCAATGAATCCATCAAACTGCACAAAAAAACTAACTCAGGAGCTGTACAGGCTTGGGGTGGCCAGCTGTTTCGGATGAAATTTAAGAAGCATTGAGACACTAATCTCTTCTTTAACCTAGCTACATTTGCTTGAACTGGGGATAGATATTCCATTGTCATAAATCGATAAAAAGGGGGACAAACTGATGAAAATTATATCCTATTAGCCAAGATAAGATACCTTTAGCACAAACCTTTAAAGAAAGAAATTAAATCAAGACATGTTAATATACAGAACTGGTTTAGAGAGGAAGGGTGCATATGGATGTAACCCGAAATCACAAGTAAAACAGATATTTCTGCAGAATGGATGTCTTTCTATTTTTATGTGAGTTTGGTCAACATAAGATAATTTTCAACCCTTTCTGCCTTAGTATTATTCAAGACTTCGAATCAAGTTAAGTTTATGAGGTTATTCAAGTCAGGGTAAAAATTATATGAATACTCCAAAAGTTATTTGGAAGAGTGAATCCAAGCGATGGATAAGTTGCTAGTTTCATGTGAGAATGTTGCGTAGAATTCAGCTTCATAGGATATGCTGCATAGCATGCCAAGGTGCAGTAAATATCAATACTGTTGCTGAGTGTGTAGTTTACATGGTGGAGCACATGAAGTTTTCAGCTACTTTATCAGTCAAGTTGCAATAACAGATTGATGATCCGTTAAAATTATGCGTGGTGAAGATGAAGCTGGCAAAGTTCCTTATCAAAGCAATTGTAGAAAGGAAACAGATTTATAAGTTTATTCCAAAATGGTCACAGTATCAATGTTCCGGCTTGAGGGGGGGCGTTGAGAAACAATAGGTGTTACTTATAAATTTGGGTTAATGAGCACATTAGTAATTATAAGTAATTTCCTCAATTTAAGCTATTTTAAGCTAGAGTTATTATGGGATTAGGTGATGCAGGACAGACCGATGGTCCCCATGGGTCAACCAGCTAATAGGCCCAGCCCATTCATTTTATGTTATTTTTATATTATTTAGAGCTTTTAATTATATTTTTGTTTCAATAGGATGTTTTAATCATTGTCATCAATGTGTTTGGATGGTCCAGATTAGCCCAAGGGTTATTTATTTTTCTATATAATGGTAAAGCCTCTTTGGCTAATAAGAATGGTTAATGAATAAGGAAATTGTGTTTTTTTCAAGTTCTCCTGCTCGAGATCTCCAATGCCTCCTTGTTTGGAGTTTGGTGAGAGCCCAAGTTTCTAACGCCTCCGGATCGGAGTTTGGTGAGAGCCCAATTTTACTCGTCTCTTAATCTCTATCATTGCCCACCCCGCATCTACCCCTCCATTTCGCGTTATTAGGTTTCCTAGTTTCGGTAGACTTCTTTGATCGTACTCTCTAAGTAGCCTTGGCTATTCTCAATAATATAGATCGAGGAATTGTGTCAAGATATAGCCCTAAAATTCCAACTTAGCATCATGCTAGGATTTATAGCTAGGTTTAGGTAAAGTTTTGGGTTTGGGTTGTCTGTGCGTATAGCTTTTTCTCTCTCTTTCTTTCCTATGTTTCCCTGTTCCATGATTTCTCATTGAGTTCATTCAACCCAAAAGGATATATTGAAAGCCATTATTTTTTCTCTGAAGTGCTTTGTGTTCAAAGAGAGGCTTCCATTTCTGCTCCTTCAGCCCAGAGAAATTGAAGGCCCTAGTTTCAGTATCGGCTAAGTCATAGAAAGATTTTCACTGTTGTTCTCTCCTCTTTTCCATCCCCTTCTACGAATAGGGTTTCGAAAATTATCCCCCTTTGCAACGGATTCCCTATCTCTCTGAAGGTCTTTTTTCAATAGATCTCAAAACACTTCATATGGAAGCATTAGATTAGGGTTAGTCGGTTAGATGTTCGGTTCATGTTATGGATGGCAATCAAGAGATCTGCCCAACATGTTTCTCCAGTTCAGCCCAATGAAAATGCCATTGCTGCCTCCATTACCATTGACAAACATAGATTTTTTTTTGTTTCTCTTGATGGCGTATCAGTGTTTTTCATCAGGTCTCTCTCTTTCGACAGGTATACAAACTACCAAGCCTCTCATGCAGTTTGACCAAGTTTAGGTCAGTTTGGTTAACCTGACCCACCAACCCATCCAGGAGCTTCCTTGAGAGAGACATCAAAACATAGTAGTAAGCCACATCACCAAAGCCAATGATCTTTTTTTTTTCTGAAGCTTTTGGATTTATATAATGAGGCCCCACCCCCTTGTGGACCCTCAATTTGAATTTGAATACTATATTTTAGCCTAAGAGTATTTATATATATATATATTAATTATTGGGTTTAGTAAGGGTAGTTATGTACTTTCCTAAGTTTTAGTTAGATTAGTCTAGTTGTGTTATTTTAGAATTAATAAGGAGTCTTTTATAATTTCTAGAGTTAGTTAGTGAGTTAGAGGCCCTAGCTGGATATTAGTAATTACTATAAGGGGGTTTCCACTTGAGAAGCTTCTAGATTCCCACCTAAAGACCAAACTACCCTTGACCCAAACCCTAATTCTATGTTAACTAAATGGGCATTTTAGTACTTAGCCACTCAACCTCAATCTATATAACTCCTTCCTCCCATTTCCCCTACGTTGGCTACCATCTCACTCTCATTTCCTCCAACTCTCTTCTCTCATTTTCCTCCAATTCTTCCCTCCTCTCTTCCTCTCCCTAAAACCCTAGATCTAGGACTTCAAGAAGGAGAAGGCTATCTACCACAATTCCGGCAGCAACTTATCATAAGAATCTTCATCTCTATCTTACTAGTCTCTCCTTTCTCTTCAAATCAAGGTATGAGCCCTTTCCTAGTGCAATTTCATTAGAAAGCCCTCTTTCTCTCTCTAGATTCTTCTTCCATACAGAAATTCTCTATGGATGTGGGAATAGGAGTAGAGATCTCTTCTAGATCTGAGATTCTGGACTGGTTTTGTGATTGGGAAGACCATAGGAGCTTTGGATTGCTTTTATATAGCTTGGATCTCTTCTCTCTCTCTCTCTCTACAATCTTGCATTTCAATCAAGGCAAGTGCAATATACCTATTTAACATAGAATGCATATTTTCTTCTCTTTTGATTCTGTAATTTCGATTCAATTATTGTAGTTATGTTAGATCTACCATTTGAGCTTAGTTTTATGGAATTATGGTCATTGATGGATGAGATCTCTCATTTGGAAGATCAATGGCCCGTTTGGTGATGAATGGTGGAGTATTGAAGTGTTTTTTTTAAGTTTTATGTTGATCTTGTGATGTTTGGGCGAGATTGGAGGAGTTTTGATGGAAAATTGGATTGAAGGGGATGAAATCCAAAAATCCGGAATTTATACAAGATACGTGTACTCAATTGACCGACCTACAGTCAGGTCGACCGAGTACACTAGAACCCAGAAAAATCAAGTCCCAGTTAAAAATTTGCAGGTTTCATAGGCCCAGTGTACTCGGTCGGCCGAGCCCTACTCCAGGTCGACCGAGCACACAGGTTCTGCAGAGATTAACTGGGAGTTGGATTCCCCCTCAGACCCAGACACCCTGTGTCCTCGGTCGACCGAGCTCAACTCCAGGTCGACCGAGCACACAGGGTCGGTAGTGGAAATGCCCGAGAGCTGGGACATCATTCTTGCAAGATTTTTGTGTATGCGGTCGACCGGACACACAGAGAACTCTTGAGATCAGATCATGCCTTCCAGGTTCTTGGCCCCATTTTCCTAGTGTACTCGGTCGACCGACCAAGCCAGGAGGTCGACCGAGCACACTGCACACAGGGTCGACCTAGGAGTCAACATCCTGACAACCCAGTGTACTCGGTCGACCGAGCCTTGTGCCAGGTCGACCGAGGCACTGTGTACAGTGATTTTCCAGTTTTCATATTCTGAGGTTGTGATCGTTTGTGGGACCCATTGACCATCCAAATGGACTTCTATTGATGTGCCAAGCCCGAGTCAATGGTGTGGCTCAACCTTGACTCGTGGGGACCACCAAGTAGGGTTTTGGTTGTTTATTCTACGATGATTCGATCCTTAAACGTTGTCAATGATGCCCGTAACTTCTGGAACACCAAACACAGTATCCATTGGCATCTGAGACTCCATTTAGGGATCAAATTACCTGAGATGAACCTGGACTTGAATGTGGTCCATTACCTACGTTGAATTATTGTTATTTCCCGTTGATTCTAGTACTTGAAGTTCTTACTTCACTTACCACATTACTATCACTCCTTTGTCCTTACTATTGCTTATAGTTGTTAATTAAATGAAAAATGGATGACCTGAACCTAGGACTACTTAGAGGTGACCTGGTGACGTGATTGGGTGAACACTGACCTTTGTCTGTGGCTAGGCGGGCCCTTTTATAGCCTAAGTATGGATGTATTATACCCTTAGAATGGAGAGGTGGATTATATTAGACTTATAACTCATTGTGGATGAAAATGAACTATTTATCATTGGATATGGACTTGTTACCTCGTTTGGACTGTTTTAGACCAGGCCATGTACCTGATGGGCCATGGTATGAATCCAACGAGTGGACTTGGACTTGGATTGTAATCCATGGACCGAATTGATATTTGAATCTCTTATAGACCTTGTTAGGACCTTGTTCACGCAAGGCAAAGCCTAGACAAACAAAGATTTTTAGAGTTTCCCCGAGTCGGCATAGACATTCACTCAGTTGATTTAAGCTTAGCCTTTGGACTGATCATCACTGGTAAGAGCTAATTATGAGTGTTGAGTGAGCTCTCATGATGAGTTGTGTTTTAGACGGACGATGTGATGCCGAGTCCAGTCTCTCCGAGAGATGAGTGTGGTGAGGCTGTTGAGTGTGATTGTTTGCGGGGCTAGTCATTCCCCAGCACTGGTGAGATTCCCCGCCGCAACTGTGTTCAGTATTGGAGGGCCGCAGCATAATATCCCGCAGTATCCAACTCGTGTGAATGTGCCATATTGTATTAGACTAGATATTATGTTTATCCTGGTTCTAAATGCTTATCTTGCTCAACTTCCTAGATCATGTATCTTGATACTCTCTTAACTGTGTAACTGTGTTTACTCTTTGATACATATGTCCTATATTACTTGTATACTGTGACTTGTCAGATCATTAGATCTGACCCACTCTTGGTGCTTAGGTCTTGACCCCGAGTACGAGGACGATGCGTTTGCGCTCATAGAGGCACCCGTAACAGGAGATTACGGATGGGGACCCGCCGACCAAGAGGTCGAGCTGGAGGTTGGAGAGCCAGCACGTGGGGTTTGAGCGTCTATCTTTGTTTGGGTTTTTGAGTGATTACTGTAGTGAGCTGGGTAGCAGTCAAATATGTAATAAATCATTGTTCTTATTAATTGACACTTTTAGACTGGACTACAATCACGTTTATATTTAATATATCATGATACCTATTGCTTCCGCTTCACTTCTTATGCTTCCGCAATTTAACCATTGATATTATATTGTTCAAAAGTTTTAAATTGGAACTCATTACGGACCTACGATCTTGGAAGTTCTCGGATTTTTCGGGAAGTAGCGCGCCAACTTCGGATATTCTGACGACTTTCTCGGTATCCGGAATTGGGGCGTTACATTTTAAGTCTTCAATCGAATGTGATTGAACATCCGTTTTCACCTGCAAACTCATGAAGATGAGATCTCACACATTTAACAGGACACTCAATCTTGTTTTGTTCGTCTGGCTGCATGATACATATGTTTCTGGAAGAGATCACCACAGCTCTGATATAGTAGGCCACAGGCTCCAATAGACTCAAAAAGAGAAAGATGCAATAGAGAAGGACTTTATAGACAGACAATGACCACCTGTAAAGCATAATGGATATAATGGACATTTTGGTAGCACATCAATCGAGAAAAATGGGTTATATATTATAAACAAATCAGAGTGGTGCAAAGGGAGATAATTCAGGATCCTTAATATTTGTCTCTTTTCATTACAAAAGTTAAGTTTATGAGGTTATTCAAGTCAAGGGGAGAAAACTATATGAATGCTCCACAGTTACTTGGAAGTGTGAATTGAAGTAATCAATAAGTTTCGTGTGAGAAAGTTGTGTAGTATTCAGCCTCTTCGGATACGCTACATAGCATACCAAGGTCCATAACAAATCAGTAGTGTTGTTAAGTGTCTAGCTCTTACATTGTGGAGCACATGAAGTTTTCACCTACGTTATCAGTGAAGTTGCAAGAACAAATCGAAGATCCAGCAAAGATTATGTGTGGTGAAGATGAAGCTAACAAAGTTCTCATCAAAGCAGTTGAAAAAAGGAAGCAGGCTTATGAGTTTATTTCAAGTTGGTCATAGTATCTATGTACCAGTATGAGGGGGAGTTCTGAGAAACAGTTATTTTTAATTATTAATAAACTTTTTTGTAATTATGAGAATTAGTTTCCTCAATTTGAGTTATCTCAGGCTAGATTTATTATGGGACTAGGTTTCCTAATTTGAGTAGACTTCTTTAATTATACTCTATAAATAGCCTTAGCATTTCTTGATAGTATAGATCAAGAATTTGTGTCAAGATGTAGGCCTAAAATTTCAACTATTAATATCCATTACATCAGGCACTAATATTGCATGCCTATCCACCTGTTCCAACCTCGAAGGACACACACAAAAGCACCCTATACCAATATTCCATATGAATTCACTTTTATCATACAATGTCTTAAAAGAATGAGATGAGCTGACGCATTCCAATTGCTCCAAGTGTGAGGCATGTGTCTCAACATGTGGGTGGGTTGAACCTCAAGAACATAGACTTTTTCTAATTAATTAAATTATATTAATATAAACATAAAAATCACAGTTTGGTGATTTTAAGTCTTGAGTCCTAAAAATACTAAGTTCTTCAAATTAAGAAAATGCTCCTCCCATTTTCTTAAAAACAAGATGCGATAATGGGGCATGTGACCTCCAATATGGAGTGTGACTAAATCGCGTGCTTTGTCTAGGATGTACGCCTCAAATATTCCTCTGCCTCACTAAGAAGCAAGCCTCAAACCATAAGCTCAAACGCTTCTAAAAGCATTGGCATCTATCATGTGTTGTAATGGATTTCAAGGATAGTCATAGGTTGTTACTCTTAATCAATTTTCGTTAAAACTAAGGGAAGTACTGATTTGGAGTGAACTGCCGTATCTCAGTGGTGATCGCCAGAAATTCAACAAAAATGGATTGTTCTACCTGATACACAAGTCCGAAAAATGTGCTCTTCCATGACCACAATAATTAAGATGAGAAATATATAGAGCTGCATTTCCACTGAGTATGGGTTCACGCCTAAAGATAATCACATCCGTGAGATGGAAAGGAAAGCCAAATGCATTGCCCTACAAGCAACTCAATGCGCCCATCAAGCTGTGTTGAGTGGTAACAAAATCATAAAGCTGTGATCCTGAATAGTGAAAAGCCCATCAGGCTCACTTTAAAAATTTTAAAGATCATACATTTGAACCATAATGATCACAAAACTTGCAATAACTGCAGAAGAAAGTAGTAATAGTAAGAGGTTTTCAAAAAGGTTACCATAATTCTTGTTGAATATTACAGTCAGAAAATGCATGGGAATTCCAAAAACTGATCAGACATGTTCCAAGGCCAATTAATATGTCAAGAGCATTTCAGGATTATTAACTCTCGAATGCTGATCTAACTACTTATACAAATGCTATACAAATAGAGGTATTTATATATGTAAGATGATATAGTATTTTTATCCATAAAATATAGGAAAAAAAAAATGCTCACCTTCTTTGACCGCATCCCACAAAAACCACTCCGATTCATTTTCCATCTAGAGCCCTCAGTTAAATCTACGGAAAGGTTGCCGGAGAAAATCCCTATCGAATAGAAAAGACGAAATCATGGATGAAAAAATAATCTTCAAATCAAACTATCTTAAAGACAACTAGTAAACACTTGCCAGCACAAATAATACAAAGGTACTGGTAGTCCTGACGGATATCTACTTAATGCAAACTTTTTTCAGGGAATATTGAAGGACAATGTACAAATTCAAAGTAAAAAAGCAGGATTTATGACACACAACAAAAAAAAAAAAAAAAGGGCAAAATGCAGGATGATCTCGGACCTCCATCCAGTACAAGAATTTCACCTGGTAGCCTGAATGGAACTTGATGATAGTGAATACTATAGTAAGGATGGGAATACCAAAACAAGTAATTACAACTTACAAGACAAAACAGTAGTTGAAAAATTGTTTCCTGATGAAGTTTTACTCTCAAGTGCATTTGTTTACAGATAAAAGGGAGTTCTACAACAAAATTAATTCATTTTTCCTTGTAAGCAGCTTTTTCAATAAATATTTCATTTCATCATTTCGTTGCCTCCCTACCTCCCTCCTTCTAGGCCGACGATTTGGGGCTAAAACATCTTCAGACAAGGTTCCATGAATCCAACTTAGGAGCGGTTAATCAACTTTAAACCAGTATGAGCAAGCGGGTTGGGGATGATCTTTGTAGGATTAATTGAAGATGGAATAGACTTGGGTGGGGCTGGAATCGAGCCATCAATGTAGCCAAGAAGGTCCCTTCCTCCCTCCAAGGAGGGGGATCCACCCATGGATTAGCACAGCCCAGAGCTGGACAGTCTGCATCAACTTGTAGATATCCTCAGGGTTTGTTGTGCTTTAATAGGATCACATTTCTCATCTAGCATCAGGTCAGACTTAGATACTCCATGATATTCCGCTGCAAGTAATTCCAGATGGAAAAATTAAACTCATTTCATAAGCTCTCACTTAGATAGGTAACAAGACTTGAAATTGCAACCTCGTGGTTACAAGCTAGGACTATGAGCACTTTTCGTCTGTGTTGTAGGCTATAGTTGTTTCATTAACCTTTTAAGCTATATATTTTCATCTCCCTTGATCAATAGTAAGACCACTGTTGATGTCCTGCACCAACAGCCCATTGACTGATTACCTCCGTAAGCCGGTCCTCGCCATTTGGGTGAGTTAAGTGTTAAAGTAAAACTGGTCCCTCCAAGTTGAGAAGAACACATCCTCAGTTTCCAATCACCATAGAAGATACTTCAGGTCAGTGAAAAGATAAGGAAAAGGATAGCAGGGCTTCCCTATTGCAACAAATATCAATCCCTTGCGCCCTTCCATATCTTGGCAGTGAGGCAATCAAGTATGATATCGATGCGCCCTTTCGCCTTTAAATCACTTGGTCCGCATCTAGCAATGTCAGAGTAGAATTCACATGAAATTGCTCCAAGATATTTGTACAAATCCACCACATTAAAAACAAGCACCATGTTGAACTCATGCAGTAGCTAGATATGCATTTTCCCAATCTTCCAATATGATTTTCCTTTAAGCATCCCATCTAGTGAGTCTTATAATTCACTATTGAACTGCAGATACTAATCAGGCTAAAATCTCTGGGCAGTTAGGACAGGAGTCTTGACATCAACACAACATAACAACAAACAATTGTCATAAAAACAACACCATAGGCAGTATAATTAATGTCAATAACTCGAATATTGCGTTATGTTTCTTGTTCCCAGGAACACCTGCAGATATATCTCCATCTTCTATAACCAATTTCTGCCAATGTGGGGTAGGTCTACCGTCTACATACAAGCAAACTCAACTTGGGTTAGGCAAGTTTTTATGGAAGGATGCTTGCCTTACACCAACCCTCCACATAAAAATGGCAGAGGGAAAATCCGTAGCAGGAGATTCAAATGGGACAACAGTACAAGACATGTGAGGCATCACGCAGTGCGCGCACAACGTTTACTTGGGAAAGAGACCATAGAAAAAAAGACTCTCAAAGAAGAGCCTATATCTAAAGTATTCTGGAGAATAAATTAACCACCAGAGCGACTATTCATGCTTAAACTGCCAAAATAGATCCCATCTTGAAAAAATTAAGCATCCAAAAGAAATATTGAACTTCCAAAAAACAGCATCATGCTTCATCTCTCCTTGTACCAATTTCAAACAATGTGGGGGTTGGTAGAGTCTTCATTTGCCTAATCAATTCTATAGGTCGAGTACTACATCTATATAGAAGTAAGCTCAATTTGGTTTGGCTAGTTTTTATGGCTGGCCACCTGACATTGGCGTTTTATTCACCATTTAAAATGGCTTACCTCTAGGCGGAATACTGCAACCAATCTTTATTTGTTAGAATAAGAAATTTCCAAAATAAAGATTCTTATGATCTGTTCTGAATTATGGGATGTCCTACAAACAAACTTCCATCAAACATTAAATGCTAAAGAAATTTTGTGATGAGAACTTTGCACTATTGATGCAAATCACGGGATGATACAAGTACACATATGACATAGAGCATACCATTAAGTCCATTGCCAGCATCTTTGATCTCCAGTGAAGCTGATGATAAACCTGAGAGGTGTCAAAGAAAAGCAACCAATCAACGATGCTTTCACATGGAAAATAAAATTTCCCTTTCCTGATATGTAGATGAAAAATAGATATTTTACAAGTAATCCCATGTGAGCTTTGACAAAATAGTGAGAGTGGTCAATCAAGGCCCAAGAAAAGACCAGTCACCTTCTGGATAGGTATCACTGAAATCAAGTAAACTGACAAAGCAACATAAGAACTGAAAGTAGAAATGTATTTGTTACTCGTGGTAGTGGATCCTTTATTTCTTCACATCTCTGGCTCACATGACTCTCAATATAACATTCTTTGCAGTTTAAAACCAAAAATATACTCTGAGATGGTAACGAACAATCAATTTCTTTAGCAAGAGACAAACAGAAAACTTTTACCTCCATATTCAGAATCAGAATACAGATGCCACCTTTTCAGCTCCTCCTTTGAATTAAAATTGAACACATATCGTTCACTTGGTGGCATCAGATCTTCAACATTCCATGCTAGAGCTGTTGGCAAACATATAAAAACCAAACATTAGCAAATGCAACATGAGACTAAAAACAAAAAGGAAGAACTGGTTATTACTTTTTCCCCATTACTTCACATGTGAATGAGGATTTCAACAGGCTTACAGTAAAGTTTAAATGACTGTCACAATAAGAACACAAGACAGACATTCTACATACATGTAATACACCATTAAAAATGATGAATATTTCTCTTAATCTGAGCACCAGTTCTTGTAAAATCCCCATTACATCAATCAACCTAATACTAAAAAAATTTAGGATCCACTTATACATCATGTCCATCTGTGATCAATAATTGCAAACTACGCGAGTTTTTTTTTTTTTTTTTTTTCCACTAGGAGAAAGGCAGAAAAGGCACACATTCTACACACATGTAATACACCATTAAAAATCACCAATATTTCTCTTAATATAAGCACCAATTCATGTAAAATTCCCATTACATCAATCAACCCAATAATAATAAAAAAAATTCAGAATCCACTAAAATATTATGTCCATCCGTGATCAATAATTGCAAAATACACAAGTTTTTTTTTTTTTTTTTTTCCCTACTGAGAGAAAGGCAGCAAAAGGTCCAAAGAGGATTCATATCTAAATCCTATGAAATTAGAGATACTTTAGAAGCTCACATAATCATGTGAATGTCAGTCAATTGATATGTTTACATCCATGAGCAGAAACGCCATTTTAGCAATTTTCCGCAACTGAAGCAATAACAATGACCCAAACAAAATCAATCCTAAATATTTACAAACATTTCACAAATCAACCAAATCATGAGCAGTTTAACTTCTCAATCCAAATCTCTAAGAGTAAAGAACAATAGTCAAGAAAACACCCAAACAGAATCCAATTCTTACTAAAAATCAAAAACCCATTTCCAAAATCAATAAAATAAGGCAACATTCCTAGATTCAAAACACAATTTTCTTTTCCACATCCATCAAAATTAATAAAGCTATACATTTTAGAGACCCAACAAAACCATAAATCCAAACACCAGAGGAATTACCCATTTCAGACGTTGGAACAAATGAGGGACTAAATCCTATTTAAAAACCAAATAAAGTTTCTTTCACAAAGTTACCATTTTTCCTTTCTTCCTATTTAAAACCACATAAAGTTTCTTTCTTTCTTCATTTTGTGATTGAAAGTTACCCTTTTTCGTTGCATTGAGAGAAGCTTGCCAGACGGCTCTGAACCTCGACATGTCTGGAGATGTGAGAATGATACAACTGGATTTCAAAAACCCATCAAGAAACAAGCTTTGAATCCATGAAAAAACCGTCCAGAATTCGAAGAATTTTCAGTGCCTGAGAAAGCTATAAAAATATCGCCGCTTGCGCTTCTGCAGCTTCTAATGTCGAAGTAGAAGAATAGAAGACGACAGGTCTGGTGCACGTCGAGACCAAACCAAATCGACACCACTTGTAGGGCAAGTTAGGAGGGGCCCAACCAGAACCCGATTAACCCAACAGCACAAAGGCCAGTTTTGTTGGTTTTTTCGGGTGTAAGTTGGGCTCGACCTGAAGATGAAAGGCCATTTTAAATAGAGAACAGTTTGGGTTGGGAAGTCAGTTTTGCATCAAATTAAGGTTGGGTCAGCATCATCATTGAAGCATTATCCATGTATTTGTGAGAAATGATCATATGCTCATCATCATCATCAAGGCCTTCTCATATACTATCCTGCTAATTCGCTTGATTTAACTTATATGATGGTGTCATCTTAGGGCCTGATTGGCATCAAAGCCTTCTCCCTGGCCGCACTGCCAAGTCACTTTATTTATCTTATAAGGGAAGGGTCTTTTTACAATCATTATGAGAATGTTTGATTCAAAGAAGATCTACATGGGCAGATATCTACATTACTAGTGGAATGTGGTCTACCTTCATGAAGAAGACACCTGTCATGCTCTCTCTCCACTCTCCGCTCTGCCTTCATGAAGACACATGTCATGCTCTCTCTCCACTCTCCGCTCTCCGGTCTGCCTTCATAAAGACGCATGTCATGTTATGCTCTCTCTTCACTCTCAACTCTCCTCTAAACCGACTTCCGCATAACTTCCTCCAAAAAAAATAAGGTCCCACTACGTAACTGATCAGATACTGGAAAGGGACTGTTAGAAGAGAAAAAGAAGAAGAAATAGAGGAGCAGCAGAAAAGAAGAAGAAGAGACGTATGAACATCGAGAGATTTTCGATCCTGATTGAGTCGTGCATTGTTTGTTCTTCTAAGGTACTGCTTTCAAGATTCAATTTGCATATTTGCGTTGCTTCTTGATAAAAATAAATAAATAAATGAAAAAAAAAATAGTATTGATATCGAGACAGGAATCCTGAAAAGTATTTGCTTCTTCATTATTCATGTGGAAATGTGTCTTTTAATGTGGTTTGGAATCCTGATACCAAATGACCCAGACTTATTTTATTCCTTGAATTAAAAAATAGTATTGATAATACATAGACCAACTGATTTTCCTGTTTCCTATGTTGATTCTCCTGCGGTAATTTATGATAATAACTGAACTTGATTCCCTGAATGTTAGATGTAGATGATGTATTATCAGGGGGGAAATCGAAAATCGGCGAGATCTTTGAATTTTTTTGCAATCATAATACTCGTTAATGTATTATCAGGGGGGAACCAAAATAACTAAGTATCGTGCATTCTTAGAATCCACCTTGGCGTTGATAATACATAGGATATATGATCTTACATAGACGAACTGATTTTCCTGCGTTGATACTGGGACCTAGGTGGGCCACCCGATGACCCATCTGATCTGCGGATCCGAAGGATGACTTATGGGCGACCCAGTAAGTGGTGGACCTAGGTGGACCACCCGATGACCCATCTGATCCGCGGATCCGAAGGAGGACCTACGGGCGACCCAGTAGGTGGTAGACTCATGCGAGGTGGGCCCAACAGCGTCTGATCAAAGAGGAGAGAGGACGTGTTTTAGATGACTTAGAAATCCAAACAGTACAGTGTTTTCCAAATGCTTCATTTTCTTGCGTTGATACCGGGACTCAAGTGGGCCACCCGATGACCCATCTAATCCGTGGATCCGAATGAGGACTCACAGGCGACCCAGTAGGTGTTGGACCTGTGCGAAGTGGGCACTGTTTACGTAACACCCCACCCTTCACGCATGCATCATATTGTCCGTTTTGGCCCACGGGCCTCACGGTTTTGTTTCCGATAGGCCTCAACCCATCAAAAGGCCTCATGCAATGTAAGGGTGTAAGCTCTATATATAACCTCATTCACTTTCCTCTCTATAGTCGATGTGAGACTCCGGGATGTCACAATCCACCCCCCTTAGGGCTACACGTCCCCGTACAGTAGCCTGCCAGTCCCTGTAGCCTGTCAGCCCTCTTTGCCCGCCCACATGGAGACCCGCCCACTTGCACCAGGCCACGGCAGGGGACCCACACTCGAACTAGTCGAGAGTCGGCTCTGATACTATTTGTAACGCCCCACCCTTCACGCATGCATGATATTGTCCGCTTTGGCCCACAGGCCTCACGGTTTTGCTTCTGATAGGCCTCAACCCATCAAAAGGCCTCATGCAAGGTAAGGGTGTAAGATCTACATATAACCTCATTCACTTTCCTCTCTATAGTCGATGTGGAACTCCGATGCGTCACAGTTTGGCCCACCACCCAGCGTCTGATCGGAGAGAGAGAGGACGTGCTTTTAGAAAGATGATGTGTTTTTAGCAAGATACAATATGCAAATAGAAAAACATTGTTTTCCCAGGTAAGATTGATTACATCTAAGGCAAATATATAATGAAGAAAAAACTATTTGATTTAAATTTGATCAGGTGATCAGCATGACCTAGTGGAAACAAAAACTGAACTTGATGTGAAAATGTGTAAAGTATTTGCTTTTTCATTATTCATGTGGAAATGTGTCTTTTAATGTGGTTTGGAATCCTGATTCCAAATGACCCAGACTTATCTTATTCCTTGAATTAAAAAATAGTATTGATAATTCATATACCAACTGATTTTCCTGTTTCCTGCGTTGATTTTCCTTCGGTAATTTATGATAATAACTGTACTTGATTCCCTGAATGTAGGATTTATGATCTTACATAAACGAACTGATTTTCCTGCGTTGATATGGGACCCAAGTGGGCCACCCGATGACCCATCTGATCCGCGGATCAGAAAGAGAACCCACGGGCGACCCAATAGGTGATGAACCCGTGAGAGGTGGGCCCTGTTTGGCCCACCATCCAGCATCTGATCAGAGAGGGGAGAGGACGTGTTTTAGATGACTTAGAAATCCAAACAGTATATTGTTTCCCAAATGCTTCATTTTCTTGCGTTGATACCGGGACCCAGGTGCGTCACCCGATGACCCATCTAATTCGTAGATCCGAATGAGGACCCACGGGCGACTCAGTAGGTAGTGGACCCGTACGAGGTGGGCACTGTTTGGCCCACCATCCAGCATCTGATCAAAGAGAGGGAGAGAACGTGCTTTTAGAAAGATGACGTGTTTTTGGCAAGATACAATATGCTAATAGAAAAACATTGTTTTCCCAGGTAAGATTGATTACATCTTAGGCAAATATATAATGAAGAAAAAACTATTTGATTTAAATTTGATCAGGTGATCAGCATGACCTAGTGGAAACAAAAACTGAACTTGATGTAGAAATGTGTAAAGTATTTGCTTTTTCATTAATCATCTGGAAATGTGTCTTTTAATGTGGTTTGGCATCCTGATTCCATATGACCTAGACTTATCTTATTCCTTGAATTAAAAAATAGTAATGATAATACATATACCAACTAATTTTCCTATTTCCTACGTTGATTTTCGTGTGGTAATTTATGATAATAAGTATGTAAATAACCTGAATCTATATCTCTAAGGGAATGTTTTCTCCCTTCGTTTAACCATATGCCTCCAAAGTATCTCCTCTTGTCTCCACTCTCCTCTCTCTCCACTATCCTCTCTAAACTAACTGACCCCAATAACTTCCTAAAAAAGAAACCAACTTCCCATAGCTACTCTCCTATCTCCTACTCAGGCCCTCTTTAACCATCTGATTTAGTAAGCAAGAGATGATCCGATACTTATCATTCCATTATAGTGAATCTTGAGAACCCTAGGCAATTTAAGGTGGAGCCTACTGAATGATTTGCTCATGTTCATAACTGCATCCTTCATCTAAGAATCCATATATATAGTTTTGATAAGAAGGTATGACTTTTCCTATCAGGGGACCCATAAGTGGCCCACATAGTAGGTTTTTTTTTTTTTTTTTTTTAACTTGAATGAGGCCCATCTGTGACGAATCAGGACCTTTATTTATTCCTACTCCTCCAAGTATTGACTCTCACCCATTTGACTAATCCATTGGATTTTAATTTTTTTTTTAAATCGCTTTCATTGATTCTTCTTTCCTTAATGAGTTGTAGGATGCACCGCCTGATCCAAAGGGTCTGAGGTAAACGACATGTGGGCCCTTAAATTCAACTCTCAGAAAATGTTGGACCCCAAATCCAATGGTGAGATCAGTTTAGATGGGTGTCAAATTGGGTCTGGTCGCAACTCAAGAAGAGAGTAGTGAGTTGGGATGGGATTGGATGGGGCCCCATAAGTGGCCCACGTAGTAGGTTTTTTTTTTTTTTTTTTTTTTTTAACTTCAATGAGGCCCATCTGTGACGAATTAGAACCTTCATTTAATCATACTCCTCTAAGCCTCCAAGTACTGATTCTCGCCCATTAGACTAATCCATTGGATTTTAATTAAAAAAAAACAAAGAAATCACTTTCATTGATTCTTCTTTCCTTAATGAGTTGCAGGATGCACCACTTAACTTGATAAAGAAAAAGTATATTGCAGAAGCTCTAAGGATTCTCACTAAGGTATTTAATACTTTGTATGTGTTTATGTTGAATTATATGTTAGCATCACCAAAGACAAACAAGTATTTTATTCTGCGGTTGCTTATTTGTCATTGTGTTTATTTTACAAGTATTATATAATATGTGCCAAGTTATTAACTTGCTTATTATGTTATTACTAATTTGATAGATCAGTTATTGCTTGCATTTAAATTACAATTGATAATTTATTTTTTCAACTCTAACCCAGATAAAATGTGTACACCTCTCAAATATTGTCGTGGCAAAAGATTCTCTACCTTTTAGGGATTGGACAAATAAGTTGGAACATAAACCATTTGTAAATAATATTTACAAATGTCTGATTATTGACAATTAACATAATACTTTATTAATCAAAAGAGGATTTCTAGACCTGCTCGCTATCTATTAGCATCATCACCCACGCTTCTACCATACTCATGCCCCCTTCATCTTCAAGTTCAATACATCCTGTCTTCTTCTCTTTGTTTAGGGTCTCCTATATTCAGTGCTTTACACAAGTTGTAATTCCATTACTTTTTGTCCATTTATTTATTATTTAGTTTTCATGAGAGCTCATGACTCTATATAGAGAGAGAGGATTGATGGGAAATTGACTGCCAATGGTTCTATATGACTCATATAGACATGATTAATGGAAAATTGACTGCGAATGATTCTATGTGACTCTAATGCTCTGATCAGATAGATTGTGATTTTGGAAAAGCTTGATGGAAAATACTACTTTTGTCAAATAAAAAGATTATGGGTTTTCGGCGTTGGGAATTTGGTGTCGTGGAGTTTCATAATCAAACTATACCACTCCAAATCATATCAATATACTTTGAATCTTGACATGAGTATCGTTATTTGGATACAGATCTTTAATGATTTATATGTTCTTTTGTTGGCCTAGATTTGTGCTTGACATTTATATTATTAAATTAGTAATGGTTATTTATTTTGGGGGTTAATTGTTCTTGATGTTTGTTACCGAAATTTTTTAGAGTCATCGTTCTAGGGATTTTTTTTTTCTTTAGGGGTTCTGGAAATTCGTGTTGTTTAGAACTTTATTTAAAGACATGGGTTGAAATGTTATTTTGGTTGGTTCTTTCCATTTTTCATCAAATAAGTAGGTTGAAAGTGAACATATCTGCAAGAGTATATTAACATTTACTATTATGTGATGAATATTGTGTAGTTAAGAAATAAAAGGGCCCCTCTACCAAGGGCTATGTCACTTGATGCCACACATACCATGCTAATGAATTAGTTTGATGACATCTTGTATTAATTATGATGAAATTTTGAAACTTTCAATTGATGTTACAATTAAAAATTCACAACTTTATTTAAATCTAAGATAAATTTAATTTGACGTAAAACCCCATTTTTTTTAGAAACTATTTTTTAAACTAAAAAATGACCCCCTCAAGGAAAATTCCTTGGTTTCCCACATTGATATGCATTTGGGTGGTCTTAAAGAGACTGTTTTATCATCTACCTATTCACCAACTCCATGTGTTTAAATTAATAGTAATTCAATTTGGTTACTACTTTCAATTTATAAAACAATTTATAGGAATTTAACCATGCATCGCACAGGCTATACCTCTGTTGGGCCTCTAAACTAAAAATACTAAAATTAGATAATACATCAAGACAACTGTACATCCACCCTCCACTCCCCAGTCTCTCCAATCTCCTCAACCGCTTAACTTCCTAAAAAAAAAAAAGCCATAACTTCCTCAACCGCATAACAGACCACACAATTGTCTACCTAGCACCTATTTCTTTCTTCTTGAACTCTTTCTGGAAAAGAATGGCAGCAATTAATGGACCCATCGGCAGCAAGCAACTCCTGAATTGGCAAGAAATTGAACTGTGTGCTCTTTCCAAAACCTATCTCCCCAAGCAACATCATTAACTGTGTGCATTTTTTTCATAAGAAAAGTGAAACATGATTCAAACTAACATGTGAAATCAGCTGAATGGATAGTAAGGGTGCCTCTCGATTACTCCAAATCACAAACAACTTGAATACATGGCTGAATGGATGATTATCCTTCCACCATTTGTCCATGGAAAATCAGAAATCGGAGATCACACCCAGAAATATACATGCTTTAAATCATTATTACCACCAATCTCATCCTAATGTGGGGCAAAAGAAATATACATGCTTTAAATCATTATTACCACCAATCTCATCGTTGTTACTCTGTCTCCTTTTCTTTTATTTTTTTACCATGCAAGAGAGAGAGAGAGAGAAAGAGAAACAATACCCAACCAATTGAATTTCTTAATGTATATGTTCTTTTTTTAATAGGTATTAGTATGTGCAATTGGTGGTTCGTGGTCCATGCATAGCACATGGTTTTGCTTATTTTGTCGAAAAGAAAGTCCAGAGAGATATAGAGAAGAGGGGAGACATAGGGGAAGAGATTTTATAGATATGTTCAGAAAAGGAGAGAAAATGCGTATCAAATGAGTTATTTGTCGTTCATTTTAAGAACAATGTCAAATAGGCCCTTAATTTGCTCAAACCCACTTCAGAAAGCCCCTATGCATACATGCACTAGCGCATAGTTCACTGTAGGAAGAATTCTTAGAGTTCTTGTTAGGGTTTCTTCGAAAATATTGTCCCATACCTACTTTCCCAAATGCCCTAATACAATGTAGCATAGTAAAATTCTGAAAATTATACGGCTAAAAGTAACATGTGACAAGGCTGATTTTATTAAATCTCGCCATTCAAATAGGAAACTCGCTATCCCCACATTGAGTATTAATAGAGGGAGAAACTCTTTCATTGCCACATGGAGAATTCCTATAAAAAATACCTCCAAACATACATACCCTTGTATTATTGAGATGGTATGTAGCATCAAATTATTGTATGTAAAGGCACTATACAATTAACTTGTGGTGCTGTATTCCAATCCTATACATTATAATCCAGCTTTCTCTCCTTAGGCCCGTAAGGATTATTCTGATCCAAAGGGCTGGGAACTGCGTTATAAAAAAAAAAATCCTATAGATTATAATCCAAAAGTGGACGCAACTGTGTTTGGAGCGAAATTTAGGCTTAGTTATATAGAAAAGGCTTTGTGCGATATTAATAGAGTTACTCGCACAAAGGTGAGCCCACGCCGTTCAATTTGACAGATAGACCATGAGGACCACACCGAAGGCTGCACATGAGTGTTTCTCAAATTTGGGGCTCCATTGAGGTTAGGGATTAACTAGTGGTGTGAAATAAGACAAAGTGGGCTAAAGGGCCGTTTGGAAACTTTAGTCTGAGTAATTTGTGTTAAAAGTCTTGACCTGAAAATCTAATTTCTTGCACTTTTATGGGCAGCCAATTAATGATCTAAACAGTTTGATATTCTTGTATTGATGATAAAATTCAAGATGTTTAGTTTCATATAAGGATTTTGAGAAATTTGTTAACAAAGGCCCAAAAAATTCTAAAACACATGATGTAATCATTTACTCATGTGAAAATGGTGATTTCGACAAAATGGTATTATAGCAATTGCATATATAGCATTTACACATAAATCTCATTTTCCTATCACGTGTAAAAGGCAAACAATTACAAAACTCAGAAAAGTGTGACTCATGAGTTAGGCAATCCATCTCAACCATCTAAAGTATTGCTCCTAAAACTTTAAACATTGTTCATTTAGAAGTGTTTTATTTTGTTTCGGGAAATGGAGAGAGATCACGTTGCAGCACCACGATGTACAGGCTCAAGCCTGATAACCTCTATATGGGTCAGGATGGGTAAATTCAATTGCATGTTTCAAACCTGTAAATAGGTGGGCCTCGGGCTGACCCTGTCCAAACTCTAGTTTTTAAATCTCAGTTTTTTTCACCAACCTACTGGGACCAGCAAGTTGACTCAACTAAGTAGACTGCTCAGTCAGCTCGAGTTACTCATCTTGGTGTCTTCCCTAATCAAAAAATAGATGTCTCAAAATACAAGACCAACAGTTACCACAACTGAAACCTGCGAGTTGTTTGCAAACACTACTGATGAATAGACATTGCAGTTAAATGGACAGTAATGAAAAGGAACATGTAACACATTTTAACTTCAATTGTTCGCTTGTAATCTTGTAACATTAAACTGCACACAAAAACCTGAATCCCCACTACTGTCCCTTTTATCTTTGGCTGAGTGTCACACTGTCACTTGCCTCCGTGGCAAGCTTTCCATTTTCAAAGTAAAGACTAGGACCAGGATTCGGACCTTGGTCTTCCCTTCGACAGGAGGTGTATGCCTTCCCACTGAACCTACAGTGTGTTGGCACTCTACTCTCCCTATTTAATAAAACACATCCCTGCTGCTTTCTCCATTGCCAAACCATGATTCTTTTCCTTAATGGCCAGAAAGTTGACAGATGTCATCATGTAGAACAGGGCCAATTCTAATTTGGGGCAAACAGCATTGAGATGATGGAAGCAAGGAAGGGCAGGCATAGCATGTACCAATCAAGCCATGTTAAGGATGACAGACCTTAAACAGCCCTTGGGACAATTCAAAGACAGAACCCAAATACAATCTCCATCAAAGCAGCACTCCTCCATTTTCTCATTCACAAATGCCCTTGAGAAATTCGAGGGCATCACCATCAAAGCTACTGGAAGTGTGGGTTGTACGTACTGGGTTACTTGTGATAGCGACAATGAATGGCTTGGGAAAAAGATGGCCAGCTTCTGTATAAGAGATGGCTCAATTTGAGTATTTAAGAGCAGGTGGCTTGGATTCAAAATCGAATTGAATAGTTAACAAACTCCAAAATCAAAATCTCTATGGAGTGCTCACTGTGCTCTCCCCTGCATGAGAAGAGAACTACGTTTAGCAGGCAAAAGCAGATAAAAGACAGTTTACATGCATCATTATCATTGCAGGGTCGGTAGATTTACTACCTTAGGGGGAAAAACAGGTTAATTATGCAGTCTCTTTTATATGGCTGCGACCCTCACAACAACCATCATTGTTCATGGTCAAATGGAACTTCATCCTAAGACTAATAAGGTAAAGAGGCATTACAAAATGTTCAAACAGTGTTTGATCGGAACAAGGGACCCACGATCAGGGGCATAAAAAAGGATGCTATCTTTAAGATGGTAAGGCGAATGGATTAATTATCAATAAAGACTCATCACGAAACAATCATACAGGCCATTGTTAATCATTCATGTGCATCTTAATAGATGGTGAAAATGTTGCTGCATTAAAAGAAAATAAAATTGTCAATTAAAAATAATAGTAAAAATAAAAAACAAGACAACCAGCACAGTACCCTCTTCTCTAGGAGCCACATGACTTGGCCCTTCAAGTAAGCCGCATGGATCAGCTGCCAACTTGAAACAGGCAAGTCCAACTTGGAACAGGCAAGTCACCCATGCCACTTGGCAACCGTCCACTGGCACTTGGCCCTTCAACGGAGCCCACATGACTCGACCCCAACATAGTTGGGACAGACGTCTGATGATGATGATTAAGACAACCATCAACAGTCCCACAAAATGTTTGAAAAACTTGAAATACTACACCAGGGCCTAAGCCTGAGTTGACTTGAGCTCAGGAAAGTGCAGCTATTACTACAGCAAGCTGATTCAAATCTTAGCCTCAGACTGTGTCCTTTAATAAGAAACTAAGAATGTGAATCAACAAAAAATAATAATGGATATGTGTTTTATGACATTCACGGACAGAAAAGAGCTAATATGTAGTGACGTTTGTTTGGTGAATAAAGCAAGATGCACTAATCACCAAAGAAGGGATATAGTACCCTTTCAAAGTCAAAACAAACGAAGACAAATGTTTTCAGAAGAGGGATCTGATATCGCATGTGTTCAAGGCACATTACACAGCCAATGAACACATGGTTTCTACTTACATTGATAACTGGGGAAGATATGTTATTGCATAACTTAAGTGGTGAGGTCCCTGGAGCAGATGTAGACTTACCATCATCTCCAATAATTTGGTTGTCAACCTGTAAATAGGTAAACCACATTTCTTGGTAAATAGAACACTCAAATAAATAATAAAATCTATTTGATGGATGAATTACATGACCCTCAACCAAAGAATATGTTCATAATATACTCAGGCATTTGAGTTTATAATGTGATGCACATAGTTTGATGGGTCCATCCTATTGGCAGCACACTAGGTGGCATGCCAGGAAACAATCATATCTTGGCCATTAAATGCTTAAACCTTTTTATGTTCAATGTGAAACACCAACGCAATTCCTCCTAAACTATCTGTTTGCAGGCGATCTATCAAAATCAAAAGGGCTAATGTCACCCCATTGGGACACTATGAAGGGAACGAACATCCATGTTGCGACCAATCAGAACAATGGTTTGATTTCAAAGCCATGAATATTCCTTTTACTCTAGGCCTTAAGTATCATAAAAATGTCATCAAGTCTCGACCATGTCACACGAATTCCTTAGAATGAGCCACACAGCCACACCCCTATGTAGACATGTATTAGACATGACACATATTAGATTCTTTGAGGACCCTTCTAGTGCTAATTTAAACATCAGTTCATGACAAATGAAGTATTTTTTTTTTCTTACTTTCGGAATTAGGGGTAGACCTACATATAATTTTGGGGTAGTCGACCCCTTCGGACTGGGGTCTGCTTCCAAAAAACACACATAAAAACCCTCGGTCCACTTCCAAAACTCATATGAAAATCAAGGGTCCGCCCTCAAAACCCACATGAAAATCCTAGGTTTGCCTCACTACCTTTTTGGGCCCGCCCCCACTCAAATGAAAATCCTAGGTCCGCCACTATTCAGAATCTAAGATATTGAATTGATTATTACTTAATTGATTAGGGGAAGGTTTGTATGGGAAATTCTCAAATATTAAAATATTACTTTTATGGGAAATTTTCATATGGACCCTTAATGTTTTCCGAGTTTTCAAAAAATGGCATCTGATTTGACCCTCCCCAACCCGCTTATCTTTGATTTATATATCACTCAGTAGGTTGTACGCACAAAATTTCGCTGGTATAAATGGTAACAGGCAGTAGTATTATATGTTGTAAATTCAAATCCCAAGCTATGTAAGAGTTTAGTATTTTTTTTTTTTTTTTCATGTTTCAAAACAAATTTAACCAACCAAAATATCAAAAACCCCACCCGACCCATACCAGTGGTGGGGTGGTTTTGGCATCATAGACCCTAAACGCATCACAAGTCCAGTCAGGTATGGGGCAAAGTATGTGCCAGTTAGGTTATGTTTGGGTTTAGGCTGACCCATAACAGTCGTGGGGCGGATTTGGAATCATAAACCCTAAGCCCATCACAAGTTGGGTCATAGCCATCTATGGGGCAGAGGATGTACCAGTAAGGTCGAGTTTGGGCTAAGGCCAACCCATAAGAACCCATTTCCATAGCCATCCCTAGAGCAGTCACCAGCAGTTCTATAAGGCAGAATACAAAGCACTATCTCAAAGTTTTTACAAGAAAGTTTCAGCAAAAAAAAAAAGTTTTTACAAGAAAGTAGCAAAAGAAGCATGGGGCCAACAAATATAAGGAGTACATAATATAATACCCTACCAGACCAAGATTAAGTGACTTGACATTGTCCAGCATGCAGTGAATTTCCATAGCTTATTTGTGTGAAAAATAAAGAACCAGAGATACAACCAAAAGATCTGAAAAAAAGAAAAAGAAAAGGAACAAGAACAAGAAGAAAAAAAACTTATGTCAATATTAGTTGCTGCTTTTCATATTTCCATTTGCAGAGAACTAACAGCTATAGCCAGTGAGCAGGAAGACTGCTGAATGAAGTGATTTTTGTCCTCACAAGATTTCAACAGCAAGAAAAGGTCGTATGAAGAGATTCTTTTTTATCTTGTCAAAGCAATAATAGCTCATTCAGCATTCTCCAAATGGTCATATGAAGAGATTCTTTTTCATCTTGTCAAAGCAATCATAGCTCATTCAGCATTCTCTCTGAGAGCTTAAGGATTTCAAGGCTTCATGGTGTTCTTGGGCATTGGTCCCTTTTGGGTCGAGGTAATTTATGGATGAAGAAACTACAGGGCAACCTGGTCTAAAGGGAGTAGCAGGCATTGTAAGGATAAGAAGTTAATGCTTACATTGTCAGGGCCAGCTTGGATAAAGGAATCAAGCAAAACAAAAATATATGCATTTTGCGAGGCCTTGCAGATTTTTTAACTCTTCGAGCATCTAGCAATAGAAGGAGATTCCAAAAATGCAGTGTTGGGCAAAGAAAATGGATGATGAACCATGGAGGATGATTTCAGTTTCTTTCAAGCAGATCTATAGAAGTAATAATAAATCGGCGAACAAATTGACTAAACAAAGCCAGAGATAGATGCTTGAAGGTGAGATTGCTTCCTTTATCATAATTATATGATGGATTTCCGAGGTTTTTTTTTTTTTTTTTTACTGCATTTCTTGGAGTGGTTTCTTTGTGCACATAGTAGGATTATTCATTCTCTCAACTAATTTCTTTTCATTATTGAAAAATTGGTTAACAAAAAACACACACTACAACTGAAGCTTGTATGCATTTAAAGAAACTTTATGAAGTGGCTTCTCCTGCTACCATTGACAAAAATAATAATACGAAGCATCTGACTTTTGTGGAGACGATAAATGTAATCATTGAAGAAAAATGTGCATGTAATCAATCTAAACAAAAAAGAAACATAATCAATTTACACACAAAAGAAAAGTAAATACCCCATAAGCATATCTGTTGTCTTTAACATCTTCAAAAATAGAAGAGTAACGTGCTGGATCATAGATGGAACCTCCTAAAATGTCTTCCGAGCCAGAGTTCTGTCTAGCTGGTACTTGACTTGAGGGACTTAATAAACTATTCCTCAAGTCAAAGTCTGCATATCTATAAATTGTACTTTCCACTGTCGAAGCACCCAATCTATACATCTGTATCCATAGCAATGAGGACAGCAACCGCACTGCAAACCCTATAATTTGCATGCTGAGAGCGAGTCTCACTGAAAAAATAAGGGGGGGTCCATACTTCTCAGAGGAAATGTTCCTATAGAAAGAAGCACAATAATCAATGAAAGATTACCTTCATTAAAAAAATCACAGAAAATGAATAAGGATAAAAAAAGCCAATGAACGGAATGATGCATGATACAAAAAGAATGTAATAAGATAGATGATGTACAGACTAGACAAGAAGAAGCAGTGGTGCTGAAAATTGACAAATGATCGAGCATGGGTTTCCTAGGAACCAAACATGATGACACATAAACACAAACATAAATACAATAATAGTTAATAGATGGTATTTACATTAAAAAAATCACCATCATTAAAGCCCTATCCCACTGATTGGGGATTAACCCTTTGAGTTCTACAGTTCTACTCCTCCACTCAACCCTTTGCCTTTTTTATAGCAGGAGGTGTCCTTTGGTCAAATATGGCTTTTATTTCTTTGCTTTTTATTTTCTATCTAGCGTTTTTATATTGGGCTATTCTATTTAACGTTTTTTTTTTTTATTGTATTCCTCTCTCTTTCATGAAAATGTTACTGAGAAAAACAAGAGTCAAAAAAGAAAAAGAAAAATAGTGTCTAGATTTCTCTCCAATGTTCCCCTTTATATCTTGCATCTATGATGCACGGATACTTCAAAATGGGCAACGTATCGTGTCGTATTGCATCCGATACTTCACTTTTTATGTGTAAAATCCGTGTCTGTGCCGTATCTATAGCGTGTCCTTGCAGTATCCATGCCGTATTTGGGCATCATAGTCTTGCATCCTTCTTTTATGTGTCTTTCTTCTTGCATACTTATCCAATCCATTTCTACCACCACAAGCATTGCACCAATTGCTAACCCTTATACTATGCCCAGAAGCACATGGAACTTATGACAATCTAGACAATCCAAAACACCAGTCTCATTGTAGACGGAATATAGCCTCTAAATAACACCACTCATCAGGCGATTGACGTGCATGAACAACATGTCCCAATTGAATTGAGTTCTTACTAAGAGCCTGTTTGTTTATGAGAATTCCTGACAGGAATTCAGGCTGTCGGGCATTTCCTAAATTCCTGTCAGGAATTCAGGATTTGAGAAAGGGGATCGCTAGGATTTCACATGACCCTGGATATCTGAATTCCAGTAAAGCTCGATTTATGAATGCTTGGAGGCATCCCAGCATTTGTAAATCTGGATTTCCGAGAGGTGCCTTTTGCTTTCCGACAAGTCTCCGTAAGTCTCCGTCCATCTCCCCAGTCATCTAAGAATTCAAATTTCAACCAACGACAACATGTAAAATTCATTTCCCATCCTCCTACATCTCCTCCAACTTATTTATAGATCCCTTTTTTTATGTCCTGGCAGTTTCTGTGAGGAGCTAGAAAGGGTGTATATAGTTTTTTTGTTTGATTGATGAGAAATAGATATGATTTTGTTAGAGAGTGAGAAGAGGTCTACGAGATGGTTTTGGTGGGTTTTGATGTTCTCGTGGTATTGAGGGTTTTGAATGAAAGATGTTTATTTGTAAAGACGATCTTTGCACCATCAGAGCTCCATGGAAGAAGTGCAATGGGCGACGACTGTAATAGGCAAAACGACCCCAAAAAATTAGGGATTCTATGAGAAGAAGATGAGTGTAGGGATTCTATGAGAAGAAGATGAGTGTTGGAGTCAATTGTTCAAATTGATCATTGTAGCTATAGATGGAAAGTAAGAGAGATGGATTGAAGGACAACTATAGAGACGATGGCAAATCCCTAATTTGAAAACAGAGTTCTCCATGAACGCTGCACTCCTTCTAGTGTCATTTCTCATTTCATAAAGAAGGCCTGCTAGGATCATTTCAATGTCAGCCCTTGATTATCATGTATCAAGTGTCTTTATTTTCATTTAAGTGAAGAATCTGAATTACAAACCTTTTTTTCTCTCTATGTTTTTGGGTGTTGGATATTTGGAATTTTTGTGATATGTTCTAAAAGAGTAAAAGTGGTTAATTCCTATTGTATTTATAGGATATTTTGGCTTTGAAAGTATTTTTTTCTCATAATTCTCGTAAGTTACCAAACAGAGAATTTAAAGAATTCAGGATGGATTGAGTTCTCAGGCATGAAATCCCAAGATAAATCAAACAAAGAATTAGAATTCAGACGGAGTTTAGTAGCATTCTGAATTCCAGTATTCCCAATTCTTCAAATTCCAGCAGAAAAGAATTCTTCAAATTCTTGCAACCAACTGGGCCCTAAGTATATAATGGACAGGTACAGACTCCAGATATGCTCCATGGCAAATGTACATTAAACCCTAGCTGTACTTGGTATACCAAGAACATTAGAAACGTGATTCTATGGTTATACATACAGAAGATTTATACAATGCACCCCATCATACAATGATTCAATGAACTGGACACTCGCAAGTAGAAAGCCAGCCACACTTAAGTAGAAGGACCTTTAATCTCACTCTCCAGTCCAACAGCTTACAGATAATTAGACAATCCCAATAGTCCGTCTAGAGTTTGAAAACGCTTTTTATGAATTCAACCCAATTTCCGATTTTGCAGGCTCTTGATAGAAAACAAAGATCACCTGACCAAGCTGATAATGAAATCAAATAGGCAAGGGACCTAAAAATACATGGTGGGTCTTTCATGAAAGACCATCACCGATCAAAAAATGAGTCCAATGCCTAAAATCAAATGCTTTGGGTCCTCGGACAAAAAAAAACATACAGGAGCTGAGAAGAACAAAAAATAGTAGCTTGAAATCTGATCAACCCACCATGTCGCACGCGAGAAAAGAATGAACCACACAACATCAAGCAATATCCCGCAACCGAGAAGAACAGCGTACGTTCGTCCAAGGCTCTGACTATTACTCTCGATTGCAATGAGCGCAAACAATGCAACCACCAAATTGATCAGCAACACCCCATTGTAAAACGCTCCAAGAGATCCAATCAAAGCGCATCCTATCTACAAACCAAACAACAAAATCAAAATCCCCAAATTCAAAATCCAAACAAGCTAAAACCCTAATTTTAGATTAACAGGAACAGAGTGGAAAAGGAAACAAACAAAAAAAAAATCAAAACCCTAAACTGAAAAGGTGATGATCGAAACTCACTTGTATGTAAATAAGCAGAACAGCAAAGAATTGAATTTTGTCGTAATCTCGAAGCAGAGATCGGATCGTTGAGAGAGAACAGTGCATTGGTTCGGATTTTGGAATCTAAACGAGCAAGCGATGAAGAGAAAGAAGAAGAGAAACCTAATCTGTGGAAAATGGAATCACTGGAATTGGAATTTGGAATCTGGAATCTGTACGAAGTGTGGAAAGCGTTTGATAAAGAAGTTTCGTTTCCTTTTTCGGATTAAAGGGTCTGTTTGGATTCGACGATGAGGAGAAAATGGGGTTTTCACTTCATTCAGTTGCTTTTATAAATCCTGAACGCAGAAAACGCGCGCGGGAAAGGGAGAATAACAGGTGGGACGCTGATCACGTGCAGTTCTAACATGCGCCGCTGGTTAGGTAAATCTCAGGCGTTGTAACAAACAGTGGTAAAACAATATATAGTAATTAATTAAATAATACAAGGTCTTCAATGTTATAGGCATCTTCCAAGTTAATGTTTGCTTTACAAATTAAAAGGGATGGTCTTGGCTGATGGCAAGGATTTTTTTTACATTCTCCATTCCCACACCTAGCCTATGGGCTAATTATGTTCTCTATTGCTACCATGGTGTGCCCCAGCATAGATAATTAATAATATATAGAAGAGAGAATATCTGCCAATAGTAAAAAAAAATAAAGTAAAAGTAGTCATGTGATGGTGATGTGGGTTTTTATTTTACCATGTTTGAATGAGAAAAGGTGAGTGGAGAAATAGACTCATGTGTGATGCCATTAACCTTTTTGCTATTCCACATGTCTCTCTTCTTCTTTTTAATTCTTTTGTGAATAGAAGGTGTGGTAAAGTGTAGTGATCAAGTAAACTTTATGACAAATTGTGTTTCCAATCTATGTCATGTTCTCACTTATACTTTAAATTATGCTATCCAAAGAAAGATTTTATGATACTTCTTTTGTCTGTTTTAATGTATTTTACTTTTGGTTGGTGTAAGTTGTCTTAAGTAGTAGGTTGCCGAATTGAAAGGATAAGATCAAATCAATATAACTTGGCTGAATAAGACAATACATTATTCTTTGTTATTTAATGTATCAATGTGTCACTTGCATTTTCTAAAATAATGTACCTGTTTATTTCGATCTATAGAATTAATTATTATAGTTTTTTTTTTTTTTGTTGGAAAAAAACATACAAGGAATCCATCTTGAATAGGGTAAGGATGTGCATGGCCGGAACCAGAGCGCCCCCCCCGCCCCCCAAAAAAAATTCAAAAAAACCCTTACTATTTTCAAAAAATTTATAATTTTTTCATATGGTCCCCCCAAAATTTTTCAGAAAAGTCCCTATAGATTTTAAAAACCACATTCATCTTTTATATGTGGCCCTCCCAAAATGTTTTTCCTACATAATGGCCCCCCCAATGAAGAATTTCTGGATCTACCCCTAGATGTGCAGATATACAAACAGCTAAATGTATATTAATCATTATCAAAATGCATGAACTTTTCTCAATTGTATCGTATATGATTTACTCAACAATTGTGATGCGCAATTGTTACTATTTTACACAAACTTTCTCATTTTTTATTTATGTGATTACCGTAGCCTTGGGTGTCACCATTTCAGCTCTTATTATCTAGTTTCCTCTTTCTGGAATAAAAGAATGTTTTCAGATTGTATATGCATTGACTTAAAGAGCAGAAGTCAGTGAGTAGACACCCATCTCACTTGAAAATCTGTTTTGGCACATGAATGAATGCTCTTGATCCATTTAGGTTTTTCATCTTTTAACCTCACAATCTTTACTATGCATGATGAATGCCAACCCTAATAATAAGAGTGGCCTTGTCATTGATTTGTCATAGGTTGTACGTGTGAGTTCATATAGACATATAATTAGCATTTTAGGCAGAGGCAGTGCATAATTTGGTCTGTCTTAAGTCGACAACCTTAGGGCTAGCTTTGTTATTTAAATAGAAGTGGTTCAATTAGACTTGTTTGAGGTTGAATTTTCTCCTATGAGCAGACTACATGTGCGTAGCTCTATGGAACTCATATTGGCCCACCTTTGATCGGTCCAAATCCTATCACACTCTTAAAACCCCCTCCCCCAACATGATTTGCAATCATGCCCAATTTTATGTCCATCAAACTTTTACTCTATGTGGAATTGAATGTAGAAAAAAATAACACTATGGACAAAAAGGATTGTAAAAGTTTTAGGCTATTGAAACAAGGGTTGTGATAATTTAACGGGGTTGATATTTTGTATGATAGGGATGCATCCAAGTGGATTCCATGTACTAAACCACCTATACACAGTGTGTGGTCTGCTTGCAAGTGAAAATCTTCTATGCTTGAGTTAGTGGTCATTTACTTACATAAATGATTCACACACATCATAGTTATGTACCATCATATTTGTTTGCACTCATTTACATATGCGATGTACAAATGAGTTTTGAAGATGCTGAATAGATAAGGCCATTTACACACAAAATTTTCAACCTAACAAGTGCCAAAATCACTTTTACTCCCTGGCAAAAGACGTTGGTACAGTTTCTTAAACGTGATTGCTTTCTTGTGCGGCCCCATCAAAAAACCTATAAGCCGTTTTATACCTGTGGGACTCATGTTTGCAATCCAAAATCAATCAATATATTAATTGAACTGATAAACCCTAAGACTATGGAGCTCATATCATAAATCTCATGAATTTTGAGTAATTTATAAAAAAAACCCCAAACTATAGATTTAGCTTGTTTGCACTTATTTAGGCTCCCAATTCATTATCCGATTGCTTGATATTAAATAAACATGTCATTAAATAAAAATTATATTAGCAAACTTGTCGCCTTTTAAAAGCAAGACACACAAACTAGTCATGGAATAAGAGTTACATAGACAAATTTACCAATAAAAATTTTGAAAGATTATATGCCTGGCAGTACCCATTGAATCCTGTTACCTGGCTGAATATTTGGAAGACCTTACCTACCAGGTATAATTCACCTGAGTGGTAATGTGGTATTCACCAGTCCTCTACTGTGGACTAAAAGAAGATAAACGTCGTGCAACATCATCCAATAAATATTAAATATTTTATCATTAAAAAAAATTGCAGGTCATAATAAACGGGTCATATGATTTGAATGGTGTGTATACTGATTCAGTGCACGCCTAGCACACTGCATACATCCATCCAGTATTCACCTCGCAAACAATGAATACCATTGAGTGGGGCTCACTTGATGATTGATCCGAATGGACCATTCAAAACATCCTCCCTACATGTTACTTGATCTTGTGGGCTAGCATAAGGTGTTGGATCAATGGTCGTGTTTTAAATATATAAAACCATTAAGTCGTGGGCGAATCAAGGGGTTAAAATAATCTGTGTGCCTAAAATTTTGTATAGAGGCCGTGCCCATCCAATTATTTCAATCCCCCACCTTCCTACCCTACCAGGTGGGGCCTGGGCTCTGCCAATGTGGGCATGAAGACCGCACAGGTGATCAGGCCCATGTGAAAATTTCACATGTGTAATCCGAGCCGTTTGACATTTGTTAATGTGAAAATGGTGCTCAGTGCTCACACATAAGCAAGATATTGTGCTTTGCATGTGTAAAATTTTTACTATAGCAAATCTCATTTTCACATCCCATGCATAGGGCAAACAACCAATAGGTGAAACTTGCAACAATGGAAAATGTGTGACATATTGGTGGATCCCTTGATGCTTGGAATTCCAATAATGTATCCCAATGCACTGATAACTTATGGGACCAACACCTTAGTTAACGTGCATCTCACTAACCAATTGCACCGATTTAGCAAAAATAAAATAAATTTAATTATCACAGTTCCAAACAGTCAATGAGAGGATTTGATTGTTGTCGTGTCTTTAAAAAAAAAAAAAACCCTTCTTGTTGTGTTTTAGGTTTTGAAAGTGTTTTTATAGGTACAACATCTCTCCATGGTAAAGATTGAGAGGAGTGCATTCAATTTAAATAATGAGTGCTGCTACCTAGACACTACAAATAACTTTCCACACATTGTATTGTTTTAAAAAAATTAAAAATAAAAAAAATCTCTAAACTACCCTCTCTCTCTCTCCTTGCTCCGGCCACCTCCGTCCCGATGCCGATCACTCTCGCTCTCCTTCTTCCTCTCCCTATCTCCCTCCCCCCACCACCACCAGCCCCCGCCCACCCTCTCCTTCTCCCTTTCCCCATCTTCCCCTTTCCGGCAACCCCGTCCCTCTCCCCATCTCCCCTTTTCTCTCCCTCTTCCTCTCTCCCCCTCTCCCCTCCCCTGCTGTCAGCCCCCACCCAAAATCCCTCATCCCACTGCTTCTCCCTCTCCCCCCTGCCCGCCGCCCCCCCCCCCTTCCGCCCGCACTCTCCCTCTTTCTCCAATTCTCCCTTTCTCCCTCTCCCCTTCCCCCACCCAGTCTCCCTCTCTCCCCTTCTCTCCTTTCCTCCCTTTCTCTCCCTCCATTTTGGCGACACTAAAAGGATGGTGGGGGTAGGGCTGGGGATGGAGATGAGGGCGGGCGGGTGTAGGCCGGCTGCTGGCAGGGTTGCTGGGGCAGGGAGAGGGAGAGAGAGGGAAGGAGAGGGTGATGGGTAGTTTAGGAATTTTTTATTTTTAATTTTAAAAGAAAAATGCAGTGTGTGGAAAGTTGTTTGTGGTGTGTAGGCAGCAACACTCTTAAATAATTTGTAAAACTTCTGAAGCAAATTACCTTATCACCCTTGTTCCTTTTCTATAGTTGCAAGTGAGAATTACTAGTCATCTTAACCGGTCAATTTTAGATTAGATCGACAGTGGGGTCCATCATGAGGCGAGGACCCTATTTGATCGACAGATAATATCATTGTGACGTGACTTGAGATTCAATTGGCCTAGATGATCATAAAACAATAAATTTATAAGGTTGTTGAGTTATATCTTACATAAGATGGCTTTGGATATTGTGGGCCCAAAGCATTTGATTATTGAAGGGGGCCAATACCTAGTAGGACCCATCCCTTTCGCATCCAATTAATCTCGGCCACGCTTGATTTCCTTTATTGGAGTCCTTTTGATAATGGGTCTACTAAAATAAAAAAGTGGTCACTTTCAGATTAAATCAAAGGTAGGGTTACCACAGAAATGAACCCCACACACCATTGATTTAACCTGATCCTGAACACTTTTTTTTTTTTTTTTTTTAGGCACATTATGAGAAAATTCTACTCAAGGAAATCGGGTATGGACGACCCCCGACTGAAATGAAGCGGAGTGGGCTGGGCGAGGGGTCTAAGAGTGGTATTTCACTTGAAGACCCATAGATCAATCCTTAAGCTTGTGTGTGAAAGAAACTAAGGTGCTAGCACTACTCATTCATGAGTGTGTCCGTAAGAGATTGTTGACCCCTTTAATAAGCAATTGTATTAGTATTGAAGTGATTTGACACTAGCTGATCTATGGCTAGATCAGCGCCGGCCCTGAGATTTCTGGGGCCTAAATCAAAATTTTCAAAAGGGCCCCCCTTATATATTGTATACAAAAATTAGCTTAAAAAATATGTCATAAATTAATCATTACCAAAATTCAAAACATATATATAGAAAAATCAAGAGTCATTACATCACTTCAAATTCATTTAAACACTACTCTTCTAGCATTTTTTTGCTACAAATGTACTAATCAAAGCTGCGTAATTAATCTTATCAACCATGACATTCTCAATTGACAACATAGCTAATCCATTCAATCTTTCCTGTGACATGGTTGACCGAAGGTAAGACTTGATCAACTTTAACTTTGAAAAACTTCTTTCCCCAAAGGCAACTGTAACTGATATAGTTAGCAATATGCTGTATGCAATCCATGTATTGGGAAAACAACCATCCATTACCTTCAAATAATTGAGCACATCAATTGACTTTGTTGTTTCTTTTGGCAAAACCTCTTTCAACACTTTCAATTCTGAAAATAAGTCTCTTCCATCAATATCAAAAAGCGCATCCTTGCTAAAAAAAGTTTCAAGATTAGCACAATAGGACATCAAAGCTTCATCATTGGTAGCACTTAAATCCTTCAAATCAAATAAAAATCCAAAAGTTTTCTCATATACTTGAAACTATTCGAACCGGCTTTGAAGTGATGAAAGAGCTTGATCTACAATATATAAGAAATACTTCACTCTAAAAGATTCTTCAGCTGACTGTGTCGCCTCTTCACTATTGTTCTCATCAAATTGCTTCTTTCTATATATGATTCATTTTTCTTGAAATGCCGGCTCAACATTCATTCTAGCTACAACCTCTTTAGCTTCAATCATGGCCTCTACAAATCCAGTTTCTCTATACTTTTCAATAAATGCAATAAGCATTTTCAACTGATCAACAACAACATCTATGTGCATGTCTTTGTTTTGAAAAACCTTGCTAACGGAATTAACAGCAAATAATAGATTGTGCCAAATAATCATGCAAACCAAAAACTCAAAACAGCCAATTCCATGTTTCTGCTAGGGACTCTGCATCATTCTTTGTTTTCAGATCTTCAGTAGTGTGGGCCAATTCAACTAAAGCATCTCTTATTTGTGGGGCTTGGTATCTTATAACTTTAACACTTTCCGCACGACTTTCCCAACGTGTTTCCGACAATGGTTTGACCATGAGACCTTCTACATTATCTTTCAATACTTTCCACCTCTTTGGCGAAGATGAAAACAATAAGTATATTCGTTGTACCACTCAAAAGAAAGATGTAGCTTTAGGACAAGAGTTAGCCATATCACAAAGTGCAAGGTTAAGACTATGACAACCACAAGGTGTATAGAATGCTCTAGGATTTATGTTGAGTACCCTATTTTGTACACCCTTGTGTTTTCCTTTCATATTAGATCCATTGCCATATCCTTGTCCTCCTATATTATCAAAATCAAGTTCAAGAGTACTCAACGCTTCATGAAGTACATTGAAAAGCCCTAACCCCGTTGTATCTTTCACCTTTAAAAATTCTAAAAAGAATTCTTCCACCTTTATTGGACTTGTTGAAACATCCACACAACGAATCACAAGAGACATTTGTTCTTCATGGCTTACATCCGGAGTACAATAAAGTATAATCAAGAAATATTTTGCTTCTTTGATTCTTGCAATGATTGCATTCTTAATCTCACACGCTAACAATTGTATCAATTCATTTTTAAGATAATGGTAATGAACCCCACCACTTTCAATTCGCCGAATGTGCTCTTGCATTGTTGGATCAAATTCGGCAATCATTTTAATTATGCTTAAAAAAAATTCCATTCCTCTCTTGATAAATCTTCTCATTGTCCCCACGAAAAGCTAAATTATTTTTTGCAAGTGTTTTCACCACAGCCATTATCCTTCGCAACACCCTTTTCCAATGTTCTTTCTCTCTATTGATTTGTTCTTGCACGCTTTTATCAATGACTTCATTCTTGTACAATCTCATATCTAATTCAATACATTTACTCATGCACATGAGATGCTCATTACTACTTTCATGACTTTTTAACCTTTTACCAATATTTCTCCGATCTCCAAGTCCATCATTAGCCAATAAAGTCTTGTTTCCCTCTTCTTTAAACAACTTACAACAAAAACAAAGTACTTTATCCAAAACATCCGAAATATACAAGCTACTTTCTATCGTGTTTCTCTCCATTGGATAAATGTCGGATGTAGTGTGAGGAAGAGAAGTGTCTATTAAGATCATCTTTAGGATAATTGACATCGTCAACTCTACTTTTAGGACCCCTTTCTACTAAAAAGTCTCGTAAATTCTGATCCATCTTATCCCAATTACTCGGATCATCAACATTTGAAGGCTGAAATTCTACATTTTGGTCTTCATGTTGACTACCATCATTCTCATTGTCATTTTCATTAATCCACTTATTAATTTCCTCATCAAGTGTCTCTTCATGCTCTTCATTTACTGAATCTATAAATTTTCCATCCTCAAAATCTTCAACTGGAATTGAATCATCTGTTTGTTTCTTAGCAACAACAAACCTATCAAAAGCTCCTGATTGAGATTGAATAAGTGCATCAACTTTTCATTTTTTTTTCTTTTTTCAGACCCTGAGAGGCACTTTTTAGGATGCATGATTTTAGGAAACAATCTAATGCAGAACTCAAGAACCAACGATCAATCCAAATTCAAAAGCTTCAAATTCAGGTAAAATTACTGAGGTTGCGAAACAATAAAGTGCTAGGCCAGCATCAATAACTCAATCAACACCATAAGAGTATATGTAAATCATTGAATCAAATAAACAACAATCACCAAATTTGCCAAACATAACCCATCTACAAATTATTTGTATTTTCATAATGTGATGATTCAACTGATTTTTTTTCTTCATAATAAGCGAAAGATCATTTGATTCAATTGATATTGTGGTTAAACTCAGCGGTACCTTTTCTTATCCTTTTATTTTTATATCGAGTTTATATATACAACAAATTTTTATATAACAAAAAAAAATATGTTAATTAATAGTCTTGTCCCCTTAAAAGTAAAAAAGATTAAAAGAACAGATAAAAAAAATAATGGCTCATTTTTAAAATATTCTTTGAAACTTAGAAAGGAGAGAATGTTCTATCACCTGATTCTCTTCTCGGCTTGTCGACACAAAGCGGTGAAACACATAAACGGAAAGTCGAAAACGGTTTTGCAGTCCAAAAACCCAATTTTAATTGGGAATAAGGAGACCCATTTTTGTTTGTGAATAAGGGGGGAGAGGGGGAGAGGGAGAGAGACGGGGTGTATTTGATCTCCGAAGTCGAAAGTGAATCGGCATCCAAAACTACTCTATAATAGCCGACCTAATCTTTTCCAATTTCCAAAGTTTCATACTATTTTTTTCATTTTTTTACTTTTAAATATAACACAAAATCATTAATTGAGGGCCCTTTTGTAATGGGCTGTTCAGAAATTGGCCCTTTCTCATGTCTTGGGCAACCTCTTTTTATTTTTTACAGACCTATATATTATATGGGCTAAAGAAATTTGGGGCCCCAAAAAATGGACAAAAATTGGGGGCCTAAAGCGGCGATTTCCTGGGCCAACTCTGGGCTAGATGAGATATCTCTCCGCTTAATAACATTGCAAAATTTTCGATTCATGGATTTGGACAATATGATTTTCAATTCATACTACAATGATGAGAACAACTCCTTAATCCAATGATAAGGAAGGGCAATTTTGATCGGGATCACGAGTTTGATACTTCAAAGACGCATGTGATTATAAAAGAACTTTTGTTCTTCCATGTTAGAGTTCCTTTAGTGTCTTATAGCATTTCTCATTTTTATTTTAGCCATTTGTTTTGAAGTCTTGAATAAGAATGTTCAATACATGCCTTTCTTTTGTAGCTCAGTGAAGGGGCTGAGACCCATGACACAACTCACACATGTGAGGTGATGAGAACTCACACATGTGAGGTGATGGAAACTCACACATGAGAGGACACACAGACACAACCCACACATGTGAGGTAATGGAAACTCACACATGTGAGGTGATGGAAACTCACACATGAGAGGACACACAGACACAACCCACACATGTGAGGTAATGGAAACTCACACATGCAAGGAGACATAGACACTACTCACACATGTGAGGTGATGGAAGCTCACACATGCGAGGAGACAAAGACACTACTCGCACATGTGAGGTGATGAAAACTCACACATGAGAGAAGAATAAACACAACTCACACACGTGAGGTAATAATACTCACATATGCAAAGAAGGATGAGGCAGGTTTGAACCCAATACCTCCCAATGAGAACTATGACTCCATACCACTAAGGTAAGGAGCTGTTCTAAATACATGCCTTTTATTACCCACATCCTCATATTGCATTCTCAAGTTCAGATATTTCAGTGTTTGGACTAATGAGAAGTTAGTGGGCCACTCCCAAAAAGTTCTCAAATCTTAAATATAGGCGCATGCTCTTATAGGAGCCTTTGCAAAATTTTATTCCAATAGGAATTGATGTTTTTTGTTACACTTCAGAAAACAGATAAATAAAATAGGGATTTTTACCAAAAAATTAGAAAAAATTATGTGTTTTGCCAAATACTAATAAGGATTCAGATTTTTGCCAAAAAATGATAACCTAGAATTAAAGGTTTCTTTTTTTTTTTATTTATAAAAATGCCCATGAGTCGTTATATCGCGAGTGGCTCATCATCAACAAGCAACTCACAAATATCAATAACAATTCTTTTTTGTGCAAGGGGCGCTCACATTACCACATTCCACCGGAGATACTTTGTGTTCATTCTTAGTATATTTTTTTTTCAAAAGAGGTACAATCATTATTTTTAATAAGTAAAATGCATGTTTTAAAGCTATTTCATCTTTTTTTTTGTGTGGTAACGTAACTTATATATTTAAAAAACTAGGATTTTCTTTAAAAAGTTAGAGCATTGTCAAATGTATGTTTGGATTATTATAGTATTAGAGTTTAACAGATATATTGCATTTTAATGGTATTTACATGCAACTAATGAGCCTTACTACAGTTGCTTTGATATCTTAAAGTCATGTGGAAGTTATGCATATGTTTATGGGACCTTATATACTTTTGATGGCATGAGCACGATTTTGAATAGTAAAGTTTGTTCAGTTCTCCATTTTTTGTTCAGTTCCCAGTCCCAATTCACCCTGGCCTAAGGTAATTTGCAAGGTGAGACACACGTACTTTCGTGAGTTGTTTCAATCTCGAGCCAAATACAACACACGAAGGAGAGAAAAACAACTTTTCCACACGTGATTCAAGCTCACCGAAACATGTTAGTAACAATTATTTCATAGTGGAAGCTGTAATTCACATACATGAATGTATCATTTACCATTCAGTCCAATTAAACATTCAAGCTTAATACAAAAGAATTATACAATTATAAACATTATTTTACAAAAGAGGGTGTATAAACGAACCCTAAACAAACACTACAAAAAAAATATATAACAAAAGAATAACAACAACTATATGTGACCCACACAAAAAGGGGCTGGCCACACTCAATACAAGAAGCTCTCAAAAAGTCACCGCGCACTCTAAGGAAGATATCCAAGCGGCTCCTGCCTCTGGCCACTATTCTAGACCTGGAGGTACCTCCCGGGTAACCTCCTTGGCCTCTTCAAGGCTGAGAGCTATACCTGTGACTGTGACACCAAGCATAGCATCTCAATACGACGATTAAGCAAGTATAGGCAATAATGAGGAAATACATGATGTTGCAAATTGAATTTAAATGACATTTAGATTAATATATGTCAATGATAAGTAATGACTAGGCAAATTGTGTAAAAATCGAATAATTTATGCTGGTGAGTCAAATATAATGAAAACATACTAATTTGGCTACTACCTTAAGCTCATCATCTCAAAGAGAGCAAATCTAGTTGGGATGTCACCAGCGGCTCGGCCAAAGGCTAACTGGCTACCCGGTTCTGGAGTTCCGGTGCTCTAGATGACTTACTGCAATAGTCTATAATAACTAAACCATTCAAATCCCATCGGGTATTACAAAGACGAAGCTAAGTAGCGCCGACTCAATCGAATCAAACAACAATCTAATAACAGTCGGATTTGAGTAAGTCTATATTTTCTTGTTCATAATCAAATCGAATCGTAATCATATATTGCGAATACTTACTCAATCCGCATTTTACCAATGACCATTGAATAGGGTATACAATACTGAAGTTACGAATTGGAGATAACAATTGGACTTCAATGAATACTAATAATGCAACAAATTTACAATTTAGGATTTGATATCAATAATGAAGTTGTACTACAGTTTGAATGCAATAATTTAATTTAAAGAATCAAGGAGTTTACTAGCCAATCTAATCTAGTCAATTGTGGCTCTTCACCATCCATTTTGATATACATTTACGAAACCATGCTATTTAGTGTCACATTTTAACGAAAGATTCCCTAAACTAATATCCATGGCTTGGTGAAAAAGTCCCAAAAGTTAGGGCTACTCAAACTACTAGGGTTCCCATGGGCGGTTAGGAGGTTGGGGTATCAATTCATGGTTCTAAGGGGTCCTTTGAAATATCCTGAAATATGGAAATTTCTGGGCAGTCGGTCAGCTGTAGGTGACCCCGCGGTTAGCCGCCTGTTCCGCCCGGTAATTGCCTGGCGACTGCGGTTTCTTGACAGAAAATCTCAGTTACTGGAAATGTAACTGACTTCAGGTCGGCTAACCGCTAGGTGATCACGCGACTAACTGCCAAGTGACCGCTTAGTAGCTGTCAACTGACAGGGAAATGAGTAGCCATTGGAAAACTAACCGACTTAAGGTCGGCTAGCTGCCAGGTAGTCACGTGGCTACCTGCCAGGTAACCGCATGGTGACCGCCAACCTGCGGCAGAGTCTCAGAAACTGAGTTTTTCATCAGTTCTGAAACTCTCTCTCTTCCCTTCTATTCTCCACAACTTCACACCCAAACACCTGTATAAATGAGCTTCCTTACTCCCCAATTATCTCATTAATCTCACCATTCATTCCCATCCATCCAAATCAATGAAGCCAATCCAACCCATTCATTTATTAAGATAAATAAAGACGAGAAAAGAGTTTCACTTGAATCAAATGAAATGAACAAAATGTAAATCAAATTTATGCTTATACTTGCCTCTAATAAAAGCTTTCAAAATCTTTCCTATCACTTGGCTCAAACAACCCAAAAATCCCCAAATTCCAAACCCAAATCACAATAAGCACATGGAAAACCAAATGAATATGCATGTATGGAAAAATTATGAGTCTCTTGACTCCAATGCAACTCACAAACTCAAAGCAGGGAGTTTTTGGATCTTACCTCAACAAGAGATCCGAATTTGACAAGAGTATGGGGTGATGGAGGTGATTGCTAGTCACAAGGAAGAGAGAAGATGAAGGTGGGTTCTCCTCCTAGCTCCAAAGGCACATGCACTATGCCTCTTAATGATTGAAACAGAGAGAAAGAGAAGAAGTGGCGAAGAAAAGGAGTAGAGAGAAAGGAGGGTTGAAAAGGAGATGAAAGAGAAGGAGGTGGTTGTATATAAAAGGCAAGAGAGAAAGAGAAAAAGTGGTGAAGAAGAGGAGTAGAGAGAAAGGAGGGTTTAAAAGGTGAAAAAAGAGAAGGAGGTGGTTGTATATAAAGGGATAAGAATACCCCCTTTTGCAAGAAAGTCCACTAACAAAGTATATTTTTATTTTGAGTCAAATGAGGGTCCAAATACTCAACAGTAGCTCAAATGAAGTAGAGCCAAATACGAAAATCGACATATTCATCAAAACACACGTGATGACGCCAAGATGATGTGCAAATTATGCAAAATGCAAAAAATCATATTTACAAAAAAGCCCTTGACTCTATCCAACCGAGTCAACTCTACTCCAACTCACCTATACAAGGTTCAAGACTCAGATAACTCAGTCTACATGGGTTAATCATCCCTAGTCACTATAATTAGCAACTATGCACGATTAATTAAGCTAAATCCTCACAAATTAACACTAATCAAGGTTAAATCGGGTCGGGTTGTAACATTAGATTTATTTATGTTGCAAATCATTTTTTGTTGTCACACTTATGTCCCTCAATTGTATCCAACCAATATAAATACTTATCCTTCTTTAGATCTAAGAGATGATGCAGATGCTCATTTCTCTTATCCGGCTGTGGCTAATGACAGCAATGATGCGGGGGGCATGGAAGAAGGTAGTGGTGAAAGGTTAATCGAGAATGCACCATCGATCATAGTAGACCATTAAAGATAACTATTTGTGCGTCGAAAGGACTGCATTGAGTACACCTTCTTGCCTGATCAAGATTAAATCCAGTGATAATCATTCTAAAAATTACCCTTGTGAAATGTGAAAGGGAAGATGCTTTTGTGATCAAGAGTCATTTTGAAATACATTGAAAAAATCTGCATTGCATAATAATTTATCTCGTAAACATCCAAAGACTTGTAGAACCGAGGTCAATGCAAGCTGCGATGATCAAAACTATCCGTGGTGCATCTATGCCTCTATGGTGGAAGGAGGTCCACAGTTTCTTGTGGAAAAACATAATGGTATCTCCGGTGGAATGTAGTAATATGGAGCGCCCCTCTCACAAAAAAATAAAAATAAAAAATTGTTCTCTAGATTTGTGACTTGCTTGTAGATGAGAAGCCACTTGCGAAATTGCAACTCATGGGCATTTTGGCAAAAATAAATCTTTAATTCTAGGTTATCATTTTTTGGAAAATTTTTGAATCCTTATTAGTATTTGGCAAAAAGCATAAATCTTTATAATCTATTGGTATAAATCTCAATAAGATATTATAAAATATTTATGTATTTTCGATTGATCAATCTCAAGTGGTCCTTGCTTCCATTAAGTGAGATTTAGAAATTGGATCATTTGGAAGTTAGTAGATTGGACACTGGGACTTTTGACGACTAGAGCACTTGAGAAATCTTTGTTTTGACTTCTCGGATGCAATGTGATAAAACTCATTGAGTTGACTATGAAATTTGCTAAGTGACCTCTCATTTTGATGAAAGCCCGATTCAAATATAAGATAAATCTGTTCAAGTCAAATACAAGTAATTAATGTTTGAGGTTTGGAGGAGCAATTTAAAAATGATTGATTGAAATGCAATAAACTTACTCACTTGAATTTATTATTATCAATACATATAAATACATGAATATCGATTTTTCTTTTATCTAACTTTAAATATTTTAAAAAGCAAGGACTCTCCCCGAGCCAATATATTAAGGGCACGTTTGGCAACAGTCTATTCTAGGGGGAAGAATCCTCTGTTTAGAGGATTCTCTCCATCTCCAAGGAATCAACACCTCCTCAGGTAGGATTCTTGATGAGAGTTCCAGGTTTGGAAGGAGGAAGGACTCCTACAATTTGTAGAATGTATGATCCAATGGACGTTTTTTTATAAATACTTCAATATATAGTAAGGATCAACGGTTGAAATTTGGCCACCTTACCATGTTTGACATTTCTGAACTAATGACTGGTTCTAATAATGATTTTAGACCCTGCATAAATCGAAAATTTTGGAAAAAGAGACTGTTTTTATTCCCATTTTCTATAATAGTATAAACGTTCAGACATTTTGGCACATATCTCAAGATATAAGAGGAATCAACGGATGAAATTTGGTCACCTTGCCGTGTTCGACTTTCCAGAACAAATGAACGGTTCCGATCTTGATTATGGACCCTACATACAACGGAATATTTGAAAACACGGACTATGTTGATTCCCGTTTTCAAGATTAGTGTAAACGGTCAGACGTTTTGGCACATATCTCGAGATATAAGAGGAATCAACAGATGAAATTTGATCACCTTGCCGTGTTTGACCTTCCAGAACTAATGAACGGTTCCAATCTTGATTGTGGACCCCATATAAACCGGAATATTTGAAAACATGGACTGTATTCATTCCCGTTTTCAAGAATAATGTAAATGGTAAGACGTTTTGGCACATATCTCGAGATGTAAGAGGAATCAACGGTTGAAATTTGGTAAGGTGGACGTTTTGGAGTTGTTAAAGGTGACTAACGGTTTGGATCTTGATTACGGGACCCAAAAGGTACATTTCCAAAGCAAAAACTTATTAATCCCACATCACCGTCCCGATTACTGTAGCTCAGCCTTTGCTTGCTTCAGCGGATTCTTCTTCTCCAAGGGGATGAGATTTGATTTTAATAATAATCGGTACAGTAGAAAAGTCCAATTCAACATCTGAAAATCCACGCCCATCCAAACATGAAAAATCCGCACGATCGTAGAAAATGGCGAGGAAACGCACCAAAGACTAGGGGCACGTTTGTGTACACACCCTTTCCGCGGAAAGAGAAAATTGCCACGTCAGCAAATTCTATAGAAATGAAAACCTCGGAAAAGGATTTCCATAGAATTTAGAAATTCATGTTTGGTGCAAAAAGAGTTTCCTCATTGAATTGGTGCAGATGTTGTTTGGTACGGCTGTGGATTCCTTATAGAAAATCAAAATTTCTTATTTAGTGATATAATTTTTTGAAGAAAAATAACATAACAAGTATATTATTTATTTAACATTAAATAATAATTTATATAAAGAAATAAAAAATGAAAGAGTTATAGGGTTTTTGGGTTGAAATGGATAAGAGTGAGGAAAAGAGGGAGAAGTTTTTCGAGGAAAACTATTTCCCATACCCCCCATGGGAAACCCATTTCCACAATTATCAAGGAAAATGCTGACGAGGCAAGAAAGCATTTCCGCGGAATTGTTCTGCACCAAACACCGAAAAATAAATTTCCCGTGGAAAATCGCCAACTTTTCCGCGGAAAAACATTACACAAACATGCCCTTAAGGGCACGTTTGTGTACACACCCTTTCCGTGGAAAGAGGAAATTGCCACGTCAGCAAATTCCATAGAAATGAAAACCTCAGAAAAGGATTTCCGTAGAATTTAGAAATTCATGTTTGGTGTAAAAAGAGTTTCCTCATTGAATTGGTGCAGATGTTGTTTGGTGCGGCTGTGGATTCCTTTTAGAAAATCAAAATTTCTTATTTGGTGATATAATTTTTTGAAGAAATATAACTTAACATGTATATTATTTATTTAACATTAAATAATAATTTATATAAAGAAATAAAAAATGAAAAAGTTATAGGGTTTTTGGGTTGAAATAGACAAGAGTGAGGAAAAGAGGGAGAAGTTTTCCGAGGAAAACCATTTCCTATACCCCCATGGGAAACCCATTTCCACAATTATCAAGGAAAATGTTGACTAGGCAAGAAAGCATTTCCGCGGAATTATTCCGCACCAAACGCCGGAAAAATGGGTTTTTTGAAGAAAATCGTCAACTTTTCCACGGAAAAGTGTTACACAAACATGCCCTAGATGAGCCCAAGTCTGAGTCACGTGGAGTCGCCGAGTCGGAGTCACCACGCAGGTGACGAGTCAGCATGACTTGCCAAAGTGAGGGACTTTTTAGGGTTCGCCCCTCCTCTATAAATGGGGTTGCAAAACCCTAGTCTTGTACACTACTTGATCTTATCTGAGCAGGGCTAGACTCTTCTGTGCCCGTCACGGAGCGGAGCTGCCCGTTACGATGCCCCTGCGTCCGTCGTGGGTTTTGGTAGCGTATCGGTCTGTCTATCTCTCTCTCTGTGTTTCGGGCAGCAGAGGGCCTGGCTTACCTGCGATGAAGACTGCCCGCGGTCAGAGCCTCTTCCTTCTTGGAAAGGCAGTGATGGGCGCGCGGGCTCTCCCCCAAACGAACATTTCTTTTCCATTTTCTTCCTCTTCCTCTTGTTGTTGTTGTTACTGTTATTGTTATTATTGTTGTTGTTGCTGTTCTTGTTGGGTTGTTTTGATGATCCGCAGAGTACCAGAAGAAGCCCAAGATAGAAGGAGACAAGTGCACTGGCTACAATGCAACTTCCTAGTGTATGAACTATGAACAATACAGCCTTGTGGCTTTGAGGAAGAAAGCAAACCATCTCTCTCTCTGAAAAATTGCATCTTTCGATCTGGGTAGATATTGGATTTCTTGTTTGTTGGTTTTTGTGATGTGGTTTGTTTATTTTTTCTTTTATTATCTTCTTACTCGAATTTCTTCTCTCTGTTTTGCTCTTTTCCCAGTTGGATTCAACTAAAGATTGCATTTTTTGATCTGGGTAACTGGCGGATTTTCTTATTTTTTATTGGATGGGTTGATTTGTGTTTTATGGGAGATAGTTATCTTCTTGCTTCCATTTACAGACACCTTAATTGGAAAGTTAGAATATAGTTGACATGGTTTTTCTATGGTTATATTGTATAAGCTATTCAAGCCGATCCCATATAGAAAGAGTAAGTTTTGTTAATGATTAACTTATCTCATTTTTCTTGTTTATGATTTTTTTTTTCTGTTATTTGATGGTGGTATTACTATTCAATCCAGTCAGGGTTGCATGGTATTCACTAGAAGATAACTAGCTTCTTGCTTCTAGAAGCGGTGCTCATATATCTGCCTTTCAGATATCTGGTCGTAACGCCTCATTGATGAACGGCAATGGTACAAAACTATTGTCATTGATCAATCAATTTCATCTGCGCAAGCACGTGTATAAGACTCAATCACTCAGCTGCGTTGGGTGCAAACCAGAAGAGCTCTATTCATCAATTTCAATGGTCTAATCCCGAGGCCTCCCTCTCTTTTAGGTTTGCAAACCTTATTCCACTTCAACAAATGGAATTTCTTACTATCTTCTCTCCCTTGTTGCAAAAAACCCATTGAAGCTTTCGATGATATTGGCGTCTTAGGATGTTTGATCATAGACATGTAGTAAATCAGCGAGTTAGAAAGGACAGATTTAATCAATGTAATGTGTCCTCCCAAGGACAGATAATTAGCCTTCCAAAGAGCTAATTTCTGTTCCACTCTCCATGATAGGATTCCACAATCCTTTAGAAGTATACCTCAAGCATAGAGGCAAACCCAAATATGAAGTCGAAAAAGAACCAGCTTTTCAACTCATGGCATCCACAAACTCCTCCAATTGACCCTCAGAGAAATGCACCCCTAGAATTTCGCTTTTAAAGAAGTTAACCCTAACCCTAAGCCCTGATACTGCTTCAAAGCAAAGAAGAATGGCTTCACATTTACAATTTGCTCTATCTCTGCACCAAGGAAGATTGATGTGTCTTCCGCAAATTGAAGAATGTTCACCATAGGCGCACACCTTAATTGACACCAAACCTCTGAACAAGTTTGCAGTACCAGCAACCTCAAGCATACGACTAAACGCTGCCCCTTCTATTACAAAAAGGAATGGGGAAAGGGGATCACCTTGTCTCAAATCCCTTTCTGCTTGGAAGTAACCCTTAGGAGACCTATTGATCAAAATCGAAAAACAGGCTGAAGAGACATGAGCTTTAAACCATTCACTCCATTTAACACCAAAACCCATTAGCCTCAACACATAAAGGAGGAACTCCCAATTTTCCCTGTCACGAGCCTTTTCAAAATCCAATTTGAAAATCAAACCTGGCTTCCTTTCCTCATGCCTAGAGTGAAGACATTCACTCGCCACAAGAACACTATCCAAAATCTGCCTCCTTTGACAAAAGTAGCTTGAGAATTTGATGTAATGGAAGGCCAAATTTTTTGAATCCTCCCCGCTAGAACTTAAGCAATGATCTATATAAGCTCCCTATCAAGCTAATTGGCCAAAAATCCTGGATGCTTTCAGCCCGTGCTTTATGTTGACATCACCATCTTCTTTTTTCATGCTCTCTACTTTTTTCCTCTTTTGTTTTCTCTTCTTCTCCCAAGTCTCAATTATTGTTGTTAACTTTTTACCATTGGAAAAAATTGGAAAATTTTATTTTAATGTTTTACAATGGATGATATTGTAGTAGTAAAGACAAATAAGGTGCCCCATCCTCATCCATCTTGTTTTCGATTATTGTCGTCAATTTTTTACCATTGAAAAAACTTGGAAAATTTTATTCGTATGTTTTTCCTTCACAGGTAGACCATTATAGGCTGCAAGCATCCTGGGTTTGGTTGGAATGTTTCAGTATGTAACCTACCCCTGGTTTGGTTGGAATGTTTTAGAATGTAACCTAACAGTCAATGCTACTGGTCTATTCTTTCTATTTAATCTGGTCTCATTTTCACATAAATCATGGTTAGAATTACACCGCATTTTCTCTTCATATCTTATGTTGCTATGAACATGTGTTGTGGCGTTTCTAATTTGTGCCTATTCTTTGCTGACATTGCTCATGAATTCAAGATTCTCATTACTTCATTATCTAATGGAATAAATATTGTGTGGAGGGGTTAAAATATAGGAGGCAAATATTCACTTCATTTTTGGGTGCTAATTTCTCTGCCTTATTAAATGTGGAAGTATAAAGGATTGCCACCAAATAAACAATTTACTTGGCTAGAGTTTTCTAATTCTGAAGATAATTTGGCATGACACATCCATCTATGGGGTGCACCAGATGAATGACCTAGATCTTATCAAAGGATCTTTCATTGAGATAAATTGTTACTGTGTGTTTCTTTGTTGCAGCTTGCAACAGGGAGCCGGAATTGCGCTATTCCCACTCATTCTTATGGAAGATCTTTGAGAAGCATGATGACTACAAGGTATAATTGTTTTATAGAAATTGCTAATGGTTGGAGAAACGTGTTATATTCCATGAAAACTTAATCTGTAGAGTAGAATTTGGAGTTTCAAACATTTGGTTCAAGGAGTTCCATCCAAAGAGTTTGGAGTTCAAATGGTTATAACCTCATACATGAATATAATCCATTATCTCCTTACCTCTTCATCTTAGCCAATGAGATTTTTAATAATTAAAAAAAAAATGGTCCCAGCCACCCTAGCTGGGGTACCAAAAAAAAAAAAAAAGTCTCAATGTGCAGGAATTATAGGAAAATGACTTCATTAAGCCAATCTACCCTGTGAAAAACACCCCCTGCCTCCTCAATGCCGTCGACCTCATTGTTTTTTTTGAGGGCCTTTGTTATACAAGCATTCGCATCCTCAAGCATTTTCTGGCTAGCTATCAAGAAACAGCGGGCCAAATTTTTATCCTCTCAAAGAAGAGGCTTTTCATTGGCAAATGCAATAATTGGAAAAAGAGGGTTGATCACATCTTTGCTTGATATCCCGGTTGCAAATTCGGCTTCTACCTACTTAGGTTTTTCATTCTTTCTCGGAAGCTTGAGGACAATTGATTTCTCCAATCTGCTGGATGCACTGCGTAACAAATTCTTAGGTTGGAAAGCCCACTTTTTGTCTTTTGCTGGCTGATTGACCATGGCTAAACATGTCCTAGCTAGCATGCCCTGCACCTATGCTTTGAGCGTTCGTGATGCGCTGCATTTGTAAAGCATAATTGTCTGGATCATTTGGTTCATTATGGGTATCTACGGCTTCCTCAAATAGGGATGTCAAATGGGCTGGGGGTCGCACGACACGACACGGCCCAGCACGGGAGTCAATAGCCTTTGGGCGGGCCCAGCCCAGTCAACGGCATAGCCTGCGAGGCATGGCTCGTGTCTTGGCCGAGGAGCTTGGCACGGCCCGACACGGCCCGTGTCTGCTGTGCTTAACGGGCTGGCACGACACGGCCTGACAAGCCCGCCCAACAGCTATAAACGACCATTTTTATTTTACTTTTTGAAAAATGTCCATTTTACCCCCTATAAAGTGTCACTTTTTTTAAAAACGTCCATTTTAACACCCCCCTACAGCCATAAAATGGTCATATAAGGAGTATTTTGTGTCTTTTTTGAATTTTGCAGAGTCTATAAATACCCACTCTTCTCATTCTCATTTCTCACCAAAAATTTACAACTCTCACTCTCTCTAAGAAGTTTTTAGAGGGCCACATATCAAGTATCAAAAGACAAGATTTAAAGGGGCTTTAAAAAATTTGAAGTTATATATATCATTTAAATTTGAGATTTCATATTTAAAAGTTTATAATATATTATATTAACCCTCATCTTCTCCCCTTTCTTATATTGATTTTAAAAAAAGAGAAGGCTATTACTACTATTATATATCTTTTTTGCTTTCAAAATTCAATTTTGAAATATAGCTGGACGATCTTTTAGAAGAATTCCCACACAATCTTCTTCTGTTAATTTAGGAGGAGAAGATGATTTTGTTGAATTGGAAGAGGAAGAAGCAGGTGAAGTCCTAGTACAACCCACTAGTTCTCATAGACTATCCATGAGAACTAGAACTTCTCTTGTTTGGCAAGCTTATGAAATTATTAAGGTTATTGAAGATGGAAATGAGGTCGAAAAGGCTCAATGTAAAGATTGTATAAAGATTTCTAAAAATACTGCTAGAAATGATGCTATTAGGAAGCTAAGTGAGAAGAAAAATATTAAAAATTACTTGACAAATATTTTTGGTAGAATAGCTATAACTATAGATATATGATCATCTAGAGGAGATGATAGTTATCTTTGTATTATTTCCCATTCTATAGATACACAATGGGTTATTAATAAATGAATTATTAGTTTTGCCAAATTTGAATAGCCACACAGTGGCAATAGAACAAGTGCCCTTATTTTGGAAAAATTAGATGACTATAATATTAAGGATGAAGTTATAGCTGTAACTCTAGATAATGTAACAAATAATATAGTGGCTATTGAACTATGATGCATAGATACGACATGGATACGGCAAGGACACGCTATAGACATGGCAGGGACACGGATTTTACACATAAAAAGTGAAGTATTGGATACGATACGACACGATACATTGCCCATTTTGAAGTATCTGTGCATCATAGCTATTGAATTAATGAAATTGCAGATCCCACTTGCAACAAATAATATAGTGGCTAATGAACAAGTGTGAAGGTTTGAAAACCCCAATGGAGGGTTTGAGATCCAAAATCAGATCAATCAAACTAACAATCAATCAACACATTCAACCATGGGAAAGCAATAAAAGCAATCACCACAATGAAGACAATGATTTACGTGGAAAAACCCTAACAAGGGAAAAAACCACAGGTCTTGGAACTTAGTCCTGTGAAGAGATCAAACACTATTAACACGAAGATTATAAGAGAACTTACAACCCTTTCCCAGTTGACTCACAACCTAAGGACTGCAATAACCTCATGCCAGCCACTCGCTGTTCATCTTCAACCTTGCTTGACTCTCCATCTTCAATCTCGAAGCTACTCCGAGACTCACGCAAAGTAGATTGCAGATGTGATCTCCAAAGATAGAAATCTTGGATATGTAGGAGAAAATCTCTAGAGATCTGGATCTCTCTTCCAAAATTACAGCCGTTTCTTCTTTAGCTTTCGGAGAGATGAAAGGGCTTGAAATAACATCCCTTTATATAGAGAAGACCTAGGGTTTTGCTTTTCTGGGACATATGTTCGAACTCTTAAATGAAGAGTTCAAACTCTTCACTATTCTGTAGCGAACTTGAGATTCAGGACAGGCAGCTGAGAGTTCGAACTCTTGAGCATTCTGGAAAATGGCTCAGTAGTCTCTAGCCACGAATGTTCAAACTCTCATGCTAAGAGTTCGAACCCTTGAGCCTGCTGGAAAATGGCCCAGAAGAGTCTTACCTCGAACGTTCGAACTCTCATGCTGAGAGTTAGAACTCTTGAGCTTGTTGGAAAATGGCTTGGAGATGCTTTCCTTCACACATTTGAACTCTCATTTGAAGGGTTCGAACTCCTGGCCTTTTGGAGTCTTGACTTGGACTTGTTTCTGGAGACGAACCTTGCTACTTTGTTTCTTCTTCGAGAAGAGGAATTTGCAGTACAATCTAGAAAAGAAAGATTACATTTGAATGACCCAAGTTTTGTTCGAACCCATGAATGATTGCCAACACTCAAAACCTTACAAAGTGAAATTGCAGATGCCATTTGCATCTTTGATAGAGGGTTCTATCTTCCAAAATAGATGTGTATGTCACATCTTAAATCTCATTGCAGGAGTTGGTTTAAAGCATAATTCATCTATAATAGAAAAATTTAGAAAAACTGCTAAATATATTTTCTGCGCGGCACAAAGAAGACGATTATATTCGGAATATGTGGGGCATAATGTATCAGCTATAATATTATCGAAAGAAAATACTAAGTACTCATTTGAGACTAAACGGAGCACTAAATTGAGTGATTGTTAAATGATGTTTAATATTTTCGCATATCAAATCTAGGCCTAACATATACAATTGTTTGTCCGGGCCAATCCAAGATTACATGTCCAAACACATTCAGATTGTCTCGACCTATCATTCACATGCATGGTTGAAACTCAAGAAATCTATATAGTTTTCAGCTAGCCGATTATATGTCTTGCCTAAATGGTCATAGCTTGGAAAATCACACCAAGTTGGATATTTGGTGCAGTTTCATAAATGTATAGCTTGGTATATCGGTTATGATGATAATTATTGAAGTTTTAGGAAAACAATGGTCCCATAAATGGTCTTTTATAGTAATGGGTCCCTTTTTCGGGTCCAGGCATTTCAACTCTTTGTTGTTGATTTGCATATGATGGTACAAGCAAATCCAATTTGATTACCTGTGGGTCCCACTCGATGGTAGATCATCCATTTCTCAAAAGCCTAAGATATGCATCTACATCATAGATCTAACTCACTGGGCTCCAGTTGAAATGGGGTCATACAAGAATGAATATATATATATATATATATATATGAAATGGACAATAATGAAGAATCTTGCAAGGCAACTACGTGAATAATTGAGGGCTTATGCATGTGTTACATGTACCACTAGGAATATCATGATGGAACCCACAAGAGTATGTATCTTTCTTATCCTATCAATCAAACTCACGTTTGTGTAAAAATTCATAAAATAGAAGGGATAATTTTTGAAGAGATCTTACTTAAAAGAAGTCGTAAATTCTCTTTTTCAACAAATCTTTTAACCAAGTCATCTGCATAGTTTTTTTAGAAATGACAAAAATACCCTTCCCTTGTGACTTTTTTTTTTTTTTTGAACGTCTTCCTTCCCTAAAACTAGCCAATTTGATTTTGATGATTATAACCATTTAATGAATCTAGTTTTTTAGCCATTTGGAATCCCCCTCTTTTAACCATCCCTGCATAAGGATAGTTGAAAATGGGCCTCACTAGGTCATTTGTGTTGGACTTGATCATTTCTTTTAAATGATTTGTTAAAGCGAAAATTTGAAAAATGATATAAGGTTGTTTTTATCATCTCTCAAAAGTTTTTAATGGATAGGAATTGATTGAAAGAATTGGAAAGAGCTTTTATACTTTTTTTTCAATATTTGAAATTTCATATATTGCTACAGATATAGATCGGGCTAATAATTCATTGTTTTTTCATTCTGATTATTTTAGTCATATGTGTTCGAGTAGAGATTTTTTTAGTGCATATATAAATCCCATGTTGGTGATTTGTTCTTATGGGAGGCAATGCAACATTGACGAGCATTGGGATAGGTATGATGAAGATCCAAATGTTAGATGGGATTGTTTGGACCCTAACGGATGCGATTCATGTTCTAGGTTTGTGAAGAAACTTATGTTTTTTTAGGTGCCTTAGCCCCCAAGGGTTGTAAGTGCACTATAGCAGGTGGAGTTGTGAAGGTAATAAAGGGAGCATTAGTAATAATGAAGGTTGAGACGGTAAAAAATCTCTACAGGTTCATATGGGATACAATTTCAGTTGGAACAGTGTAAGAGACATTGGATAACACTGTGAGGAAAGACATTGTTCAGGTGGAATTAGATGTGACAAAATAAAAAAAATGGACTGACGGGGTCTTTGAAGATATCATCTAGCGGCAATCCAAAAAGACCTGAGCGGAGATGATTTTCTCGGAAAAGGAAGGGCATTTAAGTTCCAATTTGTCATGGAGCGAAGGACAAAAACTCTTTGCCGGAAAAGCGACAGTTGCATGATTGACAGGAAAAACATCGGGATGGAGATAAAGAAGGAAGGATTCATAAGGCGCTGGTAAGATTAGGATTCGGAAAGGTCTCTTTTTGTCTCGAAGGATGGAAGTGAAGGTTCATTATTTTGCATATATGCATGCAAAGATGACAACAAATGAATGGTAGTTCGAAAGATCAAGACGGGGGTGTTCAGGTTGAAGGAAGCAATTAAAGGAAAGGACAGCCTTGATTGACACCGGACAATATTGAGACTGCCTGTGCACCCCAGGCTTGGGGGTGCAATGGTCATGCTCAATCGTAACTTGTGGCAGGCATACCTTTTAGCGGGGTATGGGACAGAATGAAGACATTGCCATCTTCAAGGTGGCTTGAGGATTGACTGAATCCAAGCCAAGGTGGAAATTGTTGGGTTATTGTCTTGTAGACCGGATTAACCAGATTGGTCCATTGGTTTATCCGAGGACTGAGGTATAGGGCCAAGGTTGTTTTGGTAATTGTACTGGGATTTCTTAGGGACTAAAAAGACTTTCTTGGAGGCCAAGAAAGTGAGGATTGTATATATGGTGTAATATGTATGCCTAGACTCTTTGAAAGAGAGTGAGAGAGGTGAGACACTCTCTCCTGTGTTTGTCGGCAATTGCAGAACCACGTGGGACTGAGTAAGGAAAGTCAATTTTTTTTCCCATTGACGAAGGTAACGTTTCAAACCATGTAAATCTTGCTGTGTTCATGTGTGTGATGGCTTGATGGTTTCAATGGTTTGATTGTGTTTGTACATCGTGGTAGATCATCGATCGCATGTATTTTCTATTGTGCCACTTTCCCCAACAATATTGACTTGAACACTAAGTGCCTGTTTGTTTCGTGCAATGAATTCTTTGGAATTCTACTATTAAGTATATCTATAAGCAGTTAAAAATGAAGAATTAAAGGTTAATTCTTCAAAAATGACAATCAAATAACCTCTTCTTTAATGATAAACGAATAAAGAGAAGATGAAAATTGAATCAGATTCAATCTACATTGCTACTTCAAATCCATCATAACTTTACTTGTATCCCTAATAACCTCCGTTGAACCCTTTGACCGAATTTCAATTTTGGAATTTGGACTGTACAATTGCCACGAAATCCGACTTTTTCCCCAAATTAGTTGAAGTTTAAATATTTTTCATAGAGCTATTCGTACAATAATTGTGCGATATTGCACCACCCTAGGATATCACAAAGCACGATATGTGTGATATTGCACGATCCTAGGATATTGAGTCTGAATCCCCTGTTTAAATGAAACTGGGAGATAATGTTTCGTCCAATTCACATTCGCTAGCTGTATAAAATCTATTATCAGCTAATGCATCCTCTCAATTGCATCCTTGGAATGAAAAAAAAGTCAATGAAGAGGTTTTATACAGCTAGTGAATGTAGATTGGATGAAACAATATCTCCCTGTTTCGTTAAAACAGGGGGTCTGGACTCTAGGATATCACATAATACGATATGTGATATTGCACAATTATAGAATACCACACGAGCAACTTTATATAAAATACTTAAACTTTGATTGTTTAGAGGTGAATGTCAAGTGCAAGGGCAGCTGTACAGACAATACCCCTTCTATTTATTCCATTCATATGTACATTTGCCTTCTATTTATTCCATTCATATGTAAATTCTGTCGTATGTACAGACAAATAGGACTTGAATAAGCCACGTTGAGCGTGAGCTATGAATTCTGTTCTGTGTGCACACAAATGGGATTCAGGACTTAAAAAGGCCACCTCAAAAATCTTAACTTTTCATAAAAAAAAGCCACCCCAAGCTTGAGTAGCGCTGAGCTGAACATCACTTGAGCTTTGCTCATGAGACAACAAGCCGGCCCTAGTAGGTTTGAAACCTACTTGGCATGTTCACATTTGATTTTGGACCTATCTTTTGAGGCCATCCATCTCAGTTGCATATCTCAGTTCCCCCTCCCCCTCTTACCTTCACAATACATTATCAATTTCATGACTTTATTGGGTTGGGTTTATAGGTTCTAAGTTTGGAATCAGTCTTGGACGTAGGCTTGAACATTAATCTCGTGACAATTGTTTGTTGGATCTTGCACTTTCCTTTTTTTTTTTTTAAAAAAAGAGAGCTTTAACCCAATCTCCTTTTCTTTTTTTTTTTTGGACATAGGCTTGAACTTTTACCTGTTTTCTCGACATTCTAGGGGCCCTAAACTTCTTAATCTGTGTCACATAACCAACACATTAGGCTGGGTTTGGGCACTGCTTTTAGAACATTTGAAATAGTTTGAGCCTATTTTGCGGCCTCATAGTTGAACAGGCTGGGCTTTGTTCTATGCATGGTTTAATGAATAGGATCATCCTATGGACCCATAATAGATGGTCTGGATGGTCCTTGCTTGGTTACACAAATTTCTATGGGTGGAGGCCTTCAGTACTTGGATCTTTTGACTGCAGTAATCTCTATACCATAATATAAAAGCAGCAGTTTCGTCTCCTGCTTCAAGCTGCTGCTCTCCTGTTTGGGTGGATGTTTTCTTTGGATGCATCCAATGACTTTTATGCTTCTTCTTGCTTCAAGAAAATTCTCTACACATCTGCCCTTCCTACGATGGGGCCAATTTGCCAAATGGAGGGCACAGCAAGAGACACCACCTGTGGGCCCACCTATATGCAAGAAACTCACTCTTCCTTCCCCTTTTTCGACTGTTCCTCTCCTTGTTTCCTCTGCTTTCCTCTACTCGGTGAGAAGAAAAAGGGAAAACGAGAAGATCTCCACCGCCATCTCCATCTCTCTCACGACCAAATCCAATGGCAATCAAAATCCTAGATTCCGACTTCTGACAACCCCTTCCACTACTACACATCTCCTTTTCTTCGTTAAGGAATCAGAAAACCCTACAATCCCACAACGTCTCCATCATCTTTGAGCTCCAAAACCGGATCTCCATGTTCATCTTCCCTAATTCCTTCTTTCAACCAAATAACGAAACAGGCAAACCAAAACACCAACCATGCATGACCCAGAGCACGAACCAGAGCTGCCATTGTTTTCACTCTCAGGTACTTTGCATTTTTTTTTATTTTTCTGATATAATTATGTTAGATTAGATGTTGGATTGAATATTTCTGCAACTATTTTCCGTGTGAATTAGTTTAGAAAGGATTTATGATCTGGAATGAATGGTTTTTTTTTCGTTCTGGCCTTCTTTTTATGCCTGGTTTATTTTTTTTTTAATTTCTCAAACGCAAAATAATGGGACTAAATGGCCTTACCGCTGATGAGGTGGATGCTGGGGATTTTTGGCTGGTAACATTTCTCACCTTTTTAATTGCTTGAAGGTTTGCATCTGGATTTATTATTTTTACTTTTCTTTGATATGTTGGGTATCTGATGTGTTTTTCCCCATTTGGTTCTCTTTTCATGAAAAATTAGAGTGTGGTGGTTTTTAACTCCATTCTTTGGTTGCTCATTTGGACTCATTTGGAGACGCATAGTAGTTCATGAGGGAACTTAATACTTCATATTTGAGTTTTGAAGTATAAGGGTTCTTTTCTTAGTATGCGCTGATGGTAGTCATGGAAGGGAGACATTCTAAATGTTCATTCCATTCGTGAAGTTTTTCCACCAGTAATAAGCTTATGGGTGTGGAAGTATATATTTTTTTAACAAATGATTGGCTGGAGATTGTGTTATTTCCCCCGCGCGGAGGACCACAGAATTGATGGAAGAAACCTGAGCTTCAATAAATAAATTTCAGTTCACTTCTTCTCATGTTTACAGAGAAGCCAATGAGAATGCAAATAGATTAGCCAGAGATGGAAGTAATTGAGATGCTCTGTTGTATGACGTACAGTTTTCCTTTTTTTTTTTTTTTATTCATTTCAATCTTCTTCAATAAAGGAAGAGTTGTCATTTTAACTATTTTTTATCATAAAAGTTGCCAAGACAGAGACAACATAATAATACTACTGTTCATTATTTAGAGAGGAACACATAGCAATAGCTTAAAAAAACTCCACTAAAGGATCTCTTAGAGAAGGTTTTGCAACAAACATAAATGTTCCATCTCAAGAATCTTTCAGATTGATAAGACGAGTCAGATTATTCATAATTGTTCTTTAATGAGGGGAAATTTAAGCCAACTGAAGCTGCGAGGAAAAAATTGTTCTAGCAGAAGCTCATTAACCTCCAATATGGATTAAAACATCAGCTAATTTCTTTTTCATCAACCTTCTATGCAAACTAGGCCTAAAGATGCGGACATTGATGAATAAATTGTTTCTGAAGTACTCCTTTAGACTAGCATTTTATCAGCTACATATGGTTTAAGTTTGCAGTACAATGTGGATTCACCTGTCCCTCTCCAATTCCTTGACTAAATCTTTTCAATCAACAGATTTCTCATCATTGATAATTGTTTTCTTGCAATGTGTTTATTGTGGTGATTGAAATGCATATTGATGCAGCCTATTGATGAAGAGGATTGGTGCACAGTATATTCATTTCCTGCTGGGACATATATGATGCTATCAGCTTCATTATTCTTGTACTTTCAGGTGATGTCGAATTTCATCCCTAGCTAATTAGTATGCTTTTTTTTTTTTCAACCGTAAGTCCTTTCAAAAGCTGAAAACCAAACAAAAGTATGCATTTTTTTCCTCTTTCATGAATAGCTTCCAATTTCGTTTTGTTCCCTATAAGATTACACCTGCATGTTGACATCAGTTTTTGTGCCTTATGAGGATGAGAAACCTCTATGCCTCATAGTTCCACATTAGTCACTCATGTTTGTATAATATATTTTAAATCTTCTTTGTTAGTAAATGAAACAGTGTTGTAGATATGTATCTAACATTATTCTATCCCACCTATATGTTTACAGGATGATGTATCAGTCATGGACCAATTGGACTCTTGGTGGGAAACATTTTGCATGTACCATGTATGGAAGAAGCAATAGTATACTTTTTTAGCAATAATTTACTTCTTTAGCTGACTTAATCTTTGTATTGTAGTTTTATAATCACATGGTAAGGAACTCAATTGAACTTGACTAAGAATTTGAGATTTTATAATCTTTCTTAAGGCAAACCTAGGAAATAAATGAGTGTGACAGAATATTAGCAAATCAAGAAAAAAAAAAATACATGCAAAGAAATGGGTATAGCCAAGACAAGAATGTTGAGATGAATGTTTGGTAAATATAGGAAAGAAATATGAATAAGTGTAGCCTATCCAAGACTTGGCTTTGGGTAGATTGGAATGGAGAAACATAAATTATGTAGCTCATTCGACATAGTTGGGAAAGCCTTTGATGATGATGATGATGGTTGTCGTCTTTCTTGAAGTAAAAGAATGAAAGATAATATGTCTAGATTTACAAATTTCAATTGCTGATACGCAACTAAAAATTCTTGCTTATACATCCCAGTCTACTTCAAAGTAAGTGACCTGAATTAAGTATTAGATTGTTCATGTGTCAAATGTTGTTCAACTGGTTGCACTTGTTCATTCCTCTATATAATCTGATCAAGTCCTTTGATCAACTAAACTCACAAGAATCTTGAGTTTGGACTTTGAGATTTCATTCTACTGAACTATGTTATTATATGATGAAGTAATTTCGGTTTTATTTCTTCCAGGGAATTTTTTTTTGAACAATCTGGATACAAATGTGGATGCCGAGAAAGATATGGCAGAATCATTCACACGAAGCAAAGAAGTAGCAATGAAGTTGGTTAACTTCTGGTGGGTCTTTTTGATCCAAGCAAGTGAGCTTGGTGCATTAATGATGGAGAAGAATGGATGGTTTCTCATATTATCTTCAAAAGGAAATGATGCACATGCTTTGTAGTAGGATGATCACTGAATATGATTGGATGTTTGTAGTGTTGACATGTAGGATTTCTCCCAAACCTTCTTCTTCCCTTTGCATGATTGCATTGAAGAATTTTGAAATATGATAGTTATTTGATTTGTTCATTCATCATTGATGTGTTTTTTGGTTCATTGTTGCTGTTTCTCTCTCTCTCTCTCTCTTTTCATTGTTGTTGTTGTAGACACTTGGATCTTGTTTCTCTTCATAAGAAGCTTAAGGTTTTGATGAATGAATTACGACTAGAAGTATCATGTCTCATTTTTGTATATGTAATATTTATTACTTGTGATCCATGCTTTGATGATATGATCAAATCCTTTACCACTTAAATTGGAAATTTGTAACCTTTTAATTGGTGGCCTACAAATAAATGGTTTAAAAAAAAAGCTTATGAGTCCAAGAATAATCATTGAAGTTACTTTTATTTAAAGTGTGTTTACAGCATCTTGTCAATATCTGCCAGGATTTTATTTAAGAGCAGCAAATGGTATAATTAAAAATGAAGATCAATTTTGATTAAAATAAAATATATATTTTTCAATAGAAGCATTAACAAGTTAATGTTTGAGCATCCTAAAAAGTCATAACTCACAACTCACTCGGTCATAGCCCATTGCCAAACAAGACATGGACTCTGCCCCATGTAAAATTCTTGGTCCCCTCTTAACTCATTCCAAGTACCTGACTGCCTATGTCAAGACCTGTTTACAAATTTTTTTTTGTAGTATGACTTCCTTGTTCATAGCTTATTTTGAGGTTATTTTAACAAAAAAATGATTGCTCATAAATTTTGTTTTGAAGAGGTTGTGTGGGTCACTCAAGCCAATAGAACTGTACTTGTTTTCCTCTCTGTCTATTGAGAATTTGAATTATTTGCTTTCTGCAGATTTTTACCATTCCTGAGTTAAAGATAGGAGCTTGGTAGTGTACATTATGTAAAGTTGAAGTTTAATACGACTCTTGATTATGCCATATCAGCCTTCGCCATCTGTTTTTTGGTTTTATTTTGTATCTCTTTCCCGTATGTGAGTTATTCATGTCGGGAGAAGGAAAAACTGAGAAACTTCCTTCCGGGTTAGTGAAACCATTTGTGTCCCATTTAAAGGTTGTAGAAGAAATGTTCGCTCGAGCGGTCCCATTCAATTAAGTTAGAAGTCGAGAAAAGGAAGGATGCGGACAAATGGTTCACCAAAGGAACTCTTCAAAGGTTGGTCCAACATTTCCATCACATTTTCTTTTATCTGAATCTGCTATTGAAGCCATACGTTGCCTCCAAAAAAGGAAAAGAAATGTCATGTTGGCATCCCACTAATTATATATGGATTTTTCTTGTTGCCACTGTATTAAGTTTTTATTGCTCTAATTAATCTTTTTTTGCTGTTACAAGTTCTGTAGGGATTTGCTATAAAATGCAGTTAACTCTGCTTTTGGATGCACATTTAACTTTGATTTCAAAACCTTCAAATCAATGTGTGTGTGTGTGTGTGTGTGTGTGTGTATATATATATATATATATATATATATATATATAGCAGTTGAGGAGAGCCTCAGCTGCAATCGTGTGGAAAGTAAAGGGAGCGTGTGGAAACTAAAAGATAATAGGGTCAAACAGTGCTGCCCGCCCAAAATCGAATGAGTGAAATTTCGCCCAAAAGCCCAAAATCGAAACCCTCCCACCTTCCTCTCCAGCCGAATCGATCGACCAGCGATCTCTCTCTCAATTGCTCCTCCTCCCTGCAATCGCTCTCTCTCTCTCTCTCTCTCTCTCTCTCTCCCATCGGTTCCAGTCGTCGAGATCTTTCCTTCACTGCTGCGATCAGACATCCTCCCTCGTCTCTGCTGCTATGATCAGACATCCTCACTCACTTCCTGCGTCTCTGCTGCTGCGATCTCTCGCTCCCTCTCGCCTGCGATCAGACATCCTCCCTCGTCGAGATCTCTCTCGCCACTGCACTTCCTCTCTCGCCATAAGCTCTCCCTCTCATCACTGCACTCCCTCTCTCTTGCTGCTGCATTTCCTCTCAAAAGTCGTCTCTCCCGCTGGTCCTTTGCAGAGGGTTTTGAGGTGCTCTCATCTCTCCAGAGGGTTCCGAGGTGGTCTCATCCCTCACCACTGCACTCTCGGACGTTGACCTTGCTGCAGCTGTGTCTGCCTGGCATCGTCTCCCCCACCTCCCTGAAGTCATCTCTCTATTTGGATTTCTCTACAACGGACCAAGTCCCTCCCTCAGCAACTCTTCTACACAAAACAGAGTAAGAAAACACTTCTGGCTAAGGACTGTTTCTTTAATTTGTTTTGGATCCGGGAATGTGAGATGGAAATTGCATTCTCTGCCCCAGTAGATTTTTTTTTAGTAGAGCAACAAAAGTGCTCTCTCCCAGTGAAGGGCAACAAAAGTGCTCTCTCCCAGTAGAAATTTTTTTTTTTGTTTTTGTTTTTCCAACTTTGCATTTGTTTCAGATCTGCTCTTTTGCTTTTACTATTGCATTTCCAACCTTGGATGAGCCACTCCCTTTCTGATGTAAGACACCTCTGTCATCTTCCTCATGCATTTTTAATTGTTTTGTGATCCTGGCCATTGATTTGGTACCCCATTATGGACTGATTTTAATTATTTCATGATCCTGCCCATTGCACTAAAAATTCCTAGTTCAAAAGGCTCAAATTATTTTCAAAATCATGGAACCATTTTCAAATCTTATGAAAATATTCACTATCCCCTTCCAGATCAGTTTTCATGTAACCCCAATTGAATTCGGCCTTCTCCATGGTTGCCACTTTAATGCATATATTTTGAGCTAATGGTCTGGATTGAGAGCTGAAAGCCAGATTGCCCCATTGCACTAATAATTAAAACAGAGATAACTCATGCCTATTGCACTATAATTCCCACATAAAACAGGGTAATTTATTTGGGGTTTTTGTCTTTTGTTTATGTTATTTGGGGTTTTTGTCTTTTATTTAGTCATGGTTTTATAACTTATGAATTTGGGTTTGTTATTCATGAATATGATTTAATTATTTGTGATCCTCCTCATCACCAGTTGTCCATTACCCGGTTGTGGATGAAGCCATGACACCAAGATTGGGCATGCATTTTGATGATTTAGATGAGGCATATAACTTTTACAATGCATATGGAAAACTCGCTGGATTTAGTATAAGAAAAGAATCTAGTAATAGAGGCAAAGATGGGGAAGTTGTATGAAAGCGATTTGTCTGTTCAAAGGAGGGTAAAACAGATGAGAAACACTGGATTGATAAGGAACTTGTTCAAAGACGTCGAATGGAAACAAGATTCGGTTGTAAGGCTAAGATGCAAGTGAAAATAGATAAGTCAGGTGGTTATGTGGTATCCAAGTTTGTACCACAACACTCATGCCCCCGCTACTCCTAGTAAGAGATTTATGCTGAGGTCGCATCGTGAAGTGCCAGAATCAAAGCGGCAACTTATAAACACATATGATTCAGCAAACGTGCGAAAAAAACAACAAATGAAGTGTTTGCATCTCAATCTGGGGGGCTAGACAAAATGGGATTTACAGATAAGGATGCCAAGAATCACCGTAGGGATGAAAAGGAAAAGAGAAGGGGGCTAAGATGGACAATTGTTATTTCAACTTTTTGAAAACCGCAAAGAAATGGGAAATGGTTTCACATGTACCATTGAGCGAGATGCAGAAAAGAAGATAACACGTGTTTTGGGCAAATGGATCATTTCGTACGGCTTACAAAGCATTTGGTGATGTGGTGACATTTGATACAACCTACAAGACAAACTGTTACGAACTTATTTTTGCCGCTTTTGTAGGTTGCAATCACCATGGGCAAACTACTTTATTCAGATGTGGGTTTCTTCCAAATGAAAAAACGGAGTCTTTTGAGTGATTGTTTAACACTTGGCTTGAAGCTATGTCCTTTGGTCCACCAAGGGGTATTATAATAGATCAAGATCTGGCAATGACAAAAGTTATAAATAATGTCATGCCAAATACCGTTCATCGGTATTGCCTATGGCACATTTTGGATAAGTTGCCTACGAATTTAGGAGGGGTTCATATTCACAATGAGGGTTTAATAGAGCAGATAAAAAAATGTGTTCATAACTTTGATACTACTGATCAATTCGTGAGTTTTTGGAATCAGATCATAACAGACAATAAGCTTATGGAGAATAATTGGTTGGTGGGTATTTTTAATATTCGTCATATGTGGGTTCCGGCATATTTAAAGGAAAATCTTTTTGGCGGCATGTCGACCACTCAAAGAAGTGAAAGCATGAATGCATTTGTGAAGCAGTATGTAGAGTACAAGAATTCCCTCCTTGATTTCATATTGCGTTTTGACACTGGAGTTGAACGTCTAAAGTATCTTGAAAAGAAAGGATTTTGAGAATAGCAATGGGAGGCCTAAAATGAAGACATGTTCACCAATGGAAAAGCAAATGGCCGAAGTATATACAAGAAACTTATTTTATAAGTTTCAAGATGAGTTATTCAACACCATGTCAGTTGCAAAAGTTATTGTATACGAGGATGATGTCACCTGTAAGTTCGTCGTGAAAAATTATTCCGATGATAAGCAAATTGATAGAGAGGTTTTATGGAAAAAAGACGAGAAACATGCATTTGTTCTTGCAAGAAGTTTGAATTTGAAGGCATCCCTTGTTGCCACATTTTGTGTGTCTTGAAGAGATGTTCTATACTATTTTTGCCCGAGCGTTACATTTTGAAGCGATGGACGAAGGGTGTTACAAAAGATGCATTTGTAGATGTTGAATCGGGTGGATCTGTCGGTGTTAACCAATGCTTGGCTCGACATAGTCACTTGTCATGTATGTTTGCAGGGATTATTGACACGACTAGTCAATCTAGAGAAGGTTTTGATTTTTAAATCAGTGGTCATAAGGAATTGGAAATGAAATTAAGTCAGTTGACATTAAACAATCCATCAAATACAAGCATTGATAAAGGGAATGGACTTGTCGATAGTAATGTGGTTGAATACCATGAGCCGGCGCATGTTGTAACGAAAGGACGCGCGAAGAGACTTAAATCATCGAAGGAAAATGCAACAAAAGGGCGTCTTTGTAAGGGTTGCAACAAGCGCGGTGTATCACATGACAAGCGAAATTGTCCGGTGTTGTTGAACAGGTAAACGATTTAATGCTAGTTTTCTTATTATCTCCCATGTTTCATATATAACTATTACTTAAAAAAAAAAAACTCTTTCAGGTTAGTCGACGATGATCTAGGGAAGTCAGTAGACTCTAACTTTGGAAGTAGAGAAAGCTCCGATGATGATACAGGTAAATAATTTATATATATATATATATTAGTTATAATGTCACAATGGTAATAGCGACACCAAAAACTATAATACTCAATAAAACAAAGAGGCCAAAAATGTCTATGCTAGGTGGAGAAGCACACTGTTGAGAAATTTAAGTTTAAATATCATTTGCATAGTTGTTAATTCATTTACCTTCATAAAGGAAATCCTAGAGCACCTTCTGTTACTGAGAAGTGTCATCATGGAACTCCCTCTTCTAATTGTCTTGGTGGTTTACCGATAAAAAAAAATTGTCTGGGTGGTTTCCAGTCTGTTTCAGCCTGGTGCCATTTATAACCCCATAGAAGCAATTAATATCATGGAATAAGGGTCATTTGACCCTCTGAAGACAATGAGATGGGTTGTTTTGCCTTCAGACACCTCTCTCTCACTAAACACACACAGAGTTGTCTAAAGAAAACTATAATTCCCGAAACCATAAGAGGTGTTTGGAGAAGGAAATGGGCTCCAAGTTTTGAGTAGGAAAATGGCCATTTGTACAGTGCAGTTTATGTTGAATCATGCAAATTTAAAATTTTCATGTCCTTTTACATGTCACTTAAAAAAGAAAAGAATCTTTAGTTGGTTTTACCATTGCGTCTCTTCGGCAGTGGAACTATATAATGGCAGAAAGTCTGCCTGAACATTCCATTCCACGGCCAAAACAGATGGGGGCTGGAATGGAATTGACAACTATGATCACTTGTCAACTCATGCATGGATGCACCACAAATGGATGGCAGGATTGATGTCTCATGACTTTCCGCTCCTACTCGAATTGAAACAGATAATGATTTCTGTGGAAAAGCATCAATCACGTTGTCTTTTTTGGCCATAAACAGTTGCTTCTTTTTGTTTGTGGAACTGAAATACATCCATATTTCCATAGAATTTGAACCATCTTTCAAAATGGACGTTCCATGTATCCAAACAATCCCTAATTATCATGTTCAGTTGAATAAACTTTTGTTTTGAATTTTTTTTCCAACGCCAAAAACATCATTTTAATGTTGAGCGTACTTGGAAAACTTGTATCATATGAATATGGTCATCATTTGATGTTATGCCATAACTTAATAATGCCCCCATTGTTTCATATCATTATTTGCATGTTTAAATCATCATTTTGTTGTAGGATATGCTCTTTAATTTGAAACCCCTCAACATGGATGGATTTCTTTCGTAACCATCTATTGCAGACTGCCATATGTATGAATAGTTTGTGAAATGAACCATGATCCACATTTAAAGATTTTCATTTTGATTTAATAAAACAGAACTTTATCCTCTATATAATACATATAGAGTAGTAGTAGTACTGATGTTCTCACAAAAGAGTAGTAGTAAAACTGATGTCAGCATGGGTAAAGATAGAAGGGCATGTTCTCACAAAATTCAGCCATGTTCAACAGAACAAACAGAAACTAAACTAAATAATTTATTTCTCATTTTTATGATGACGAATGTTGATGTTTTTATTTCCCTCCATAACTTATCACAAGTTGCATGTCTATTGCAGCTCAATTACTATAATGCAGATATGCAGACTTTATGCAGAGAATGCAGAGAATGAAGGCTCCATTCATCTTCTTTGTAAGCTTATAAAGACTTTATGCAGAGAATGAGACATGAAGACTCCATTCATCTTCTTTGTTATGCCCACCTTTTGTTCCTGTACTTTTGATGAAGAAAAACATGGAAAAGCAAGGATTTTGTTTATGTAGTTTAATATGTCTGAGATTGACATGTTGATAAACATCAATAGGTTGATGAACAGTACTGTTTAATGAATGAATGGATTTATTTCTTTCATATTGTGCAGAGATGGGTTTTTGTGTGTGCAGCGTAATATTGTGCAGAGATGGGTTTATGTGTGCAGTGTAATATTGTGCAGGGTGATGGGTTTATGTGTGTGCAGTGTAATATCTTGTAAACAGGTCCTTAGTACTAATTACTCACTATCAAATTTTACATTGGACATTCGATATTGAGGTCCTGGAGGCTGTAGTATAGAATATGGAGATTTTATGGGCATGACATTTACGCAGAGATCTTCGTTAAATTCCGGAATTGGTGGCTGGGATTTGCAAAAAACTTTGCTGAGTACCCCCGTTCGGGCAACTGGTTGACCCGCTTCCGGATGGAATTTTGGATGAAATTTGGGATTTGCGAAGACCATATCGAGGGCTTAAAATCTGCTATATTTGGGCAAGGAACGATTGCGTTTGATCGGTTTTCAACTAGCGCACTTTTTCAATTCAGTCGCAGAAAACTGCTGAAACCTTGCTGAGTACCCCTGTTCGGGCAACTGGTTGACGCACTTCCGGATGGAATTTTTGGATGAAATTTGGGGTTTACGAAGACCATGTCGAGGGTTTAAAATCTGCTATATTTGGGCAAGGAACGATTGCGTTTGATCGGTTTTCAACTCGCGCACTTTTTCAACTCAGTCGCAGAAAACTGCTGAAACCTTGCTGAGTACCCCTGTTCGGGCAACCGGTTGACCCACTTCTGGATGGAATTTTTGGATGAAAATTGGGGTTTGCGAAGACCATATTGAGGGCTTAAAAGCTGCTATATTTGGGCAATGAACGATCTCGTTTGATCGGTTTTCAACTCGTGCACTTTTTCAACTCAGTCGCAGAAAACTGCTGAAACCTTGCTGAGTACCCCTGTTCGGGCCACTGGTTGACCCACTTTCGGATGGAATTTTTGGATGAAATTTGGGATTTGCGAAGACCATATCGAGGGTTTAAAATCTACTATATTTGGGCAAGGAACGATTGCGTTTGATCGGTTTTCAACTCGCGCACTTTTTTAACTCAGTCGCAGAAAACTGCTGAAACCTTGCTGAGTACCCCTGTTCGGGCAACTGGTTGACCCACTTCCGGATGGAATTTTTGGATGAAATTTGGGGTTTGCGAAGACCATATCGAGGGCTTAAAATCTACTATATTTGGGCAATGAATGATTGCGTTTGATTGGTTTTCAACTCGCGCACTTTTTCAACTCAGTCGCAGAAAACTGCTGAAACCTTGCTGAGTACCCCTGTTCGGGCAACTGGTTGACCCACTTCCGGATGGAATTTTTGGATGAAATTTGGGGTTTTCGAAGACCATATCGAGGGCTTAAAATCTGCTATATTTGGGCAAGGAACGATCACGTTTGATCCGTTTTCAACTTGCGCACTTTTTCAACTCAGTAAAAAAAACTGCTGAAACTAACAGCATGAGTTCTCCAATGTGAAAGACATTGGAAGCCCTCTACTAATGCTGAGGTCTTACAAAATGATTTGGATGTCTCTTAATCTCTCTATACAAAATGAAGTCTCTCTGTTTTTTTTTATTTTTTTTATTTTATTAAGTGTAGAGAATCTCTAAAACAAGATCTAGAGTTGCAAACACAGTCAAGTAGCTGACTCCATTAACTACTACTACTCATTTCCACATTTTATCTTAAAAAGATGACAAAAATAGTCATGATCCGTGAATGCACTTGAAAATGGTTATATTAGAGATAATACACGTGCGTCTGGACATCTCCATTAAAATAAACAAAAAAACAAAACAAAACCACAAAACAACAACTAATAGGGATAGCTATCCTCATGTTGCAACATTTGATCCCCGTACATATGCAACAAATACTAGAAACATCATCAATATAATCCTGCTAAAATTTGAGTGTTGTTTATGAGCTTCTACCCTTTCTCTCAAAAGTTTGATTTCATTCTTAATCTCCTCCTTCATCTCTTGAATTTACTTTTTCATTTCATCTTCTCTACTTTCGTTTTGCACATGTTCGAAACTTCGTCCCTGTGTAGATTCAGTTGCGAGCTCATCCATCCAAATAAGCAACCCGCAACCTCTTTCTCCCTGCACACAGATTCATAGCAAATGCAAAATTAATATTTGCGTGAAATTAAATATTAATTTAAGGAGCTGGAATCAATAGACACTTACTTGTAAATCTGGACATTTCCAAAATCTTCGTCCCGGATTTTGCGTTGTATGAGATGTCTTTAAGATCATATACCCATACCCACATGGGCACTTTGGAGCCTATTCTAAGTTTCGTATTGAAGACGATGCTGACGACATTTTGCTGTGGTTTTTTGGTCAAGCACTAATCGATTTAGAACTACAACGTTAAAACCCCGTCTCAAGATCAAATCAACATACAATGGCATAAAGTTGTTTCATTCATCAAATTAAGTACATGAAAGGTTTAATAACAGTAAACAACATACAATGACATCCACAACCACATGTATATACAAGAAGAAATTTATCCATTCGTATAGTTTATTCATCATCTATCCATGCTTCTCCACAACATGTCTAAGTATACTAAATCCATCCATATAAAACATTGTTCATCCATAGCCACATCCATATACTTCCATTAATACCTAGAGATATCACTATCATTAAAAAGGCTAAAAAAAAGAGTTAAGAGTGGCTGCTATAATGCAGGATCAACGGATGGAATTTGAAGCACCTTTATCTTGAAGTATAAATTCTCTTATGCAAAAACACGGATGAAAATTTAATACAGATGGCCTACTTATAGTATTTCCATTTGAGAAATTAAACAAGGATGCTCCTCTCCTTTAGTTGGTGGGATACGGTTTCCAATCATGTTGTTGATCTTTGTTTTCACGGTTTACAATCATGCCAATGATCTCTGTTTTAACTATTAAAATAAGTCTGAAACAAATGCAAAGTTGGAAAAAAAAGGAGTAGAAACAAATGCAAAGTCCTAAGCAATAGTCAAAGAAAAGGAGCAGATCTGAAACAAATGCAAAGTTGGAAAAAAAAAAAACACAATTTCCATCTCACATTCCCGGATCCAAAAAAAATTAAAGAAAGAAACAGTCCTAAGCCAGAAGTGTTTTCTTACTCTGTTTTATGTAGAAGAGTTGCTGAGGGAGGGGCTTGGTCCGTTGAAACAGAGAGATGACTTCAGGGAGACTGCAGTGGGGGAGACGATGCCAGGCAGACACAGCTCGAAACCCTCTGCAGAGGTCCAGCGAGAGAGACGCAGCAGCAGAGACGCAGAGCATAATTCTGCGCAGGGAAGGCAGACACAGCTGCAGCAGACGATGCGAGATGGAGAGCAGTAGCACGAGGTCCAGCGAGAAACCCTCTGCAGAGGTCTAGCGAGAGAAACGACGAAAGAACAAATGCAGCAGCAGAGATCGGGAGGGAGAGAAGCAGAGACGCAGCAGCAAAGATCGGGAGGGAGCGAAGCAGAGACACAGCAACAGAGAACGGGAGGGAGAGCAGGAGAGAAGGAGAGACGCAGCAGTAGAGATCGGGAGGGAGAGAAGGAGAGAAGCAGCAGTAGAGATCGGGAGGGAGAGAAGGAGAGAAGCAGAGACGCAGCAGCAGAGATCGGGAGGGAGAGAAGGAGAGATCCTCGTGAGCAGAACCAATGGGAGCGAGCGAGAGAGAGAGAGAGCGATTGCAGGGAGGAGGAGCGATTGGGAGAGAGAGAGATCGCTGGTCGATCGATTCGGCTGGAGAGGAAGGTGGGAGGGTTTCGATTTTGGGCTTTTGGGCGAAATTTCACTCATTCGATTTTGGGCGGGCAGCACTGTTTGACCCTATTATCTTTTAGTTTCCATACTCCCTCTTTACTTTCCACACGATTTTGAGGAGAGCCTCCCTCATATATATATATATTAGGTTGGTTTGGTTGTTAGAACACTAGAAGCTTTTTTGAATGGTACAATTAGAAGCTGACCATAGAATTTATCTGCAGGTATTATCTCCCATTATGATGAGTTGCTTGGATGTTATAATACAACTGTTTTTAAGATATACAATGAAAGTGGTATAATGCTAATACAGGGGGCAGCGGGAGATTAGCTTTCTGGTATGCCCAGTACAATGAATTTGTTCTCTTGTTTTGGTTTTAAGTAGTGTATTTATTATTTGGTTCTTTGCAAAAATTTCACTTTCTTTTCCACTTTTTAAATTGGTAAAGTGAGAGCAATAAATATCGGTAGAGCAAGTAGCTTCTTAAAAGAAGAGTCAAACTTTCTAATCTAAAAAATTGCAGTTATATCAGTATCTCCTGCATGGTTATGCTACAGAACTTATGCGAGTCTCATAACCTCTTCATATGCAGGAATTATAGTTTGATGCATTCACACTGACATCATTCTACTCAAATCTAAGGATTAAACAATATAGCCCCCATTTCCTTAAAAGAAGTTTACTAGAGTCCTGACCAGCCTCTGAAAAGAAATTATAAGAAATAGTGAGATAAGCAAGGTTTTTATCATTGAAAACAAGCTTTGATAGAAGACCCCAGATAGTGGTTGTGGGAGAGGTTGATAGCTTCAATTTCAAGTAGAAGAGAATGTATCTAGCAAATGGGCCCACCGTTGTAGCTGAGATCCAATGCCTCAATTTCTGACTAGAACCCAAGCCCATTTGGTAATTTTACTTTTAAAATCAAGTGAAGTAAAGCATCAAATCAAGAGTGAATAAAATATAAGTGGGTTATATTGATATTTTATTTTTAGTTGCTTGGTATGAAATTTTTGACTTTTTGTATAGATAAGTGGAGTTTTTGTCTTTTAGTGGATAAAGGTAATTGCTTTATAACTCTTTTTTTTAAAAGATGGGAGGAAAATTTGAATTAAAGTGTGTTTTATTAGACATCTCTTTTGGAAAATGGAGGCTTTACTTAACTTTTATTTTACGGTAAAATTACCAAACTGGAATTCAACCTGTTGGCTGGTTGTTAAGAAACAAAATCCGCTGCACATGCTTTAGATGTGTAAACAATGAACAAAGAAAAGCTTCAATAGCTCGCTTTCAATTTACATTCATGTTGGCGAACAGCTCACATTCAAATTGGCCAACACTAGCAACACGGGGTGTTAAATATTTTGAAAAAAATATTCATTATAAAAAATTCAAAAATTGTGATTAATTTCAATTTTAATTGAAATAGTATTCTTCATTGTATTCATAATCAATTAATTTCAATTATTTTTATCTCACAGGTATATTCATAATCAATTATTTTAATAATTAAATCAACTTATATTTTAATATTCATAATAAAAAATTGTGTTTGGCTCATAATCAAAATTGCATACATGCATTACTTTTAGTCTGTGTTTCAGCCCAACACATCTATTTTGATTTTTTTGGTTGATACCGGGACTAGGTGGGCCACACGATGACCCATTTGATTCGTGCATCCGAAGGAGGACCCATGGGCGACCCAGTAAGTGGTGGATCCGTGCGAGGTGGGTCCTGTTTGGCCCACCATCCAACGTCTGATCAGAGAGGGAGGATGTGTTTTGCGAACAAAATTAGTTTTGCAGCAGATTATTGTGAGACCCACGGGTTGATTTGATCGCTGATATGGTCGAGGATCCAAGTTGTTTGTTTAGAGGGATTTGAATTTATCTGGGTGTTTGATTCTGATTATTCTAAGATGTTTGGTTGGGAGGATTCGGTGAAGGTTTAATTTTCTTGTGTTGATATCGGGACTCAGGTGGGCCACCCGATTACCCATCTGATCTGTGGATCTGAAGGAGGACCCACGGGTGACCAAGTAGGTGGACACGGGCGAGGTGGTCCCGGTTTGGCTCACTATCTAGCGTCTGATCAGAGAGGAAGATGACGTGTTTTAGGAACAAAATCAATTTTGCAGCAGATTGTTGTGGGACCCAATGGTTGATCCGATCACGATCTGATCGAAGACCCAAGTTGTTTGTTTAGGGGGGTTTGAATTTATCTAGGCGTTTGGTTCTGATTATTTCAGGGTGTTTGGTTGGGAGGATTCGGTGATGGTTGATTTTTTTGCGTTGATACTAGGACCCAGGTGGGCCACCCGATGACCCATTTGATCCGTGGATCCGAAGGAGGACCCACATGCGACTAGTAGGTGGTGGACCCGTGCGAGGTGGGCCCTATTTGGCCAATCATCCAGTGTTTGATCAGAGAGAGGGAGATGACTTGTTTAGAAACAAAATCAGTTTTCCAGTAGATTGTTATGGGACCCACTGGTTGATTCGATCGCAGATCTGGCTGAGGACCTAAGTTGTTTGTTTAGGGGAATTTGAATTTATTTGGGTGTTTGGTTTTGATTATTCCAGGGTGTTTGGTTGGGAGGATTCGGTGAGGGCTTGATTCTCTTACGTTGATACCGGGACCTAGGTGGGCCACCCGATGACCCATCTGATCTATGGATCTGAAAGAGGACCCACGGCCGACCAGTAGGTGGTGTACGCGTGCGAGGTGGGCTCTGTTTGGCCAACCATCCAGCGTCTGATCAGAGAGAGGGAGATGACGTGTTTTAGGAACAAAATCAGTCTTGCAGCAGATTGTTGTGGGACCCACTGGTTGGTTCGATCACGATCTAGTTGAGGACCTAAGTTGTTTGTTTAGGAGGATTTGAATTTATTTGGGTGTTTGGTTTTGATTATTCCAGGGTGTTTGGTTGAGAGGATTCGGGGAGGGCTTGATTTTCTTGTTTTGATACCAAGACCCATGTGGAGGCACCCGATGACCCATCTGATCCGTGGATCCGAAGGAGGACCCACAGGCGACCCAGTATGTGGTTGACCCGTGTGAGGTGGGCCTTGTTTGGCCCACCATCCAGTGTCTGATCAGAGAAAGGGAGATGACGTGTTTTAAGAACATAATCAATTTTGCAGTAGATTGTTGTGGGACCCACTGGTTGATCCGATCACGCTCTGGTCGAGGACCCAAGTTGTTTGTTTAGGGGGATTTGAATTTATTTGGGTGGTTGATTCTGATTATTCCAAGGTGTTTGGTTGGGAGGATTCGACGAGGGCTTGATTTTCTTGCGTTGATACCGGGATCCAGGTGGGCCACCCGATAACTCATCTGATCCGTGGATCCGAAAGAGGACAAATGGGTGACCCAGTATGTGGTGGACCCGTGTTAGGTGGGCCAAACATCCAACGTTTGATTAGAGGGAGAGAAGACGTGTTTTAGGAATAAAATTAGTTTTGTAGCAGATTATTATAGGATCCACTGGTTGGTCTGATCACGATCTGGTCGAGGACCCTAGTTGTTTGTTTAGGGGATTTGAATTTATTTGGGTGTTTGGTTATGATTATGCTAGGGTGTTTGGTTGGGAGGATTCGGAGAGGGCTTGATTTTCTTGCGTTGATACCGGGACCCAAGTGGGCCACCCGATGACTCATTTGATCCGTGGATCCGAAGGAGGACCCACAGGCGACCCAATATGTGGTGGACCCGTGTGAGGTGGGCCCTATTTGGCCCACCATCCAACGTCTGATCATAGAAAGGGAGAAGACATGTTTTAGGAACAAAAATTAGTTTTGCAGTAGATTGTTGTGGGACCTGTGGTTGATCCGATCGCGATCTGGTCGAGGACCCAAGTTGTTTCTTTAGTGGGATTTGAATTAATTTGGGTGTTTGGTTCTGATTATTCCAGGGTGTTTCGTTGGGGGATTCGTTGAGAACTTGATTTTCTTGCGTTGATACCTGGACCTAGGTGGGCCACCCCATGACCCATCTGATCCGTGGATTCGAAGGATGACTCGCGGGCGACCAGTAGGTGGTGGACCCATGCAAGGTGGGCCCTGTTTGGCCAACCATGTAACGTCTGATCTGAGAGAGGGATAGGATGTGTTTTAGGAACAAAATCAGTTTTCAAGTAGATTGTTGTGGGACCCACTGGTTGATCCGATCGCTGATCTAGTTGAGGACCCAAGTTGTTTGTTTAGAGGGATTTGAATTTATTTGGGTGTTTGGTTGTGATTATTCCAGGGTGTTTCGCTGGGTAGATTCGGTGAGGGCTTTATTTTCTTGCGTTGATATTGGGACCCAAGTGGGCCACATGATGACCCATCTAATCCGTGGTTCCGAAGGAGGGCATACAGGCGACCTAGTATGTGGTGCACCTGTGCGAGCTGTGCCCAGTTTGGCCCACCATCCAGCGTCTGATCAGAGAGATGGAAAAGACATGTTTTCGGTACAAAATCAGTTTTGCAGAAGATTGTTGTGGGACCCACTGGTTGGTCCGATCACGATCTGGTCGAGGACTGAAGTTGTTTGTTTAGGGGGATTTGAATTTATTTTGGTGTTTGGTTCTGATTATTCCAGGGTGTTTGGTTGGGTGGATTCGTTGAGGGCTTGATTTTCTTGCGTTGATACCGGGACTCAGGTGGGCCACTCGATGACCCATCTGATCGGTGGATCCGAAGGAGGACCCAAGTTGTTTGTTTAGTGGGATTTGACTTTATTTGGGTGTTTGGTTCTGATTATTCCAGGGTGTTTGGTTGGGAGGAATCAATGAGGACTTGATTTTCTTACGTTGATACTGGGACCCAGGTGGGCCACCCGATGACCCATCTGATCTGTGGATTTGAAGGAGGACGCACCGGCGATCAGTAGGTGGTGCATGCGTGCGAAGTGGGCTCTGTTTGGCCAACCATCTATCAACTTATCAGAGAGAGGGAGAGGACGTGTTTTAGGAACAAAATCAGTTTTGCAGCAGATTATTGTGAGACCCACTGGTTGATCCGATCTCGATCTGGTCGAGGACTCAAGTTGTTTGTTTAAGGGGATTTGAATTTATTTGGGTGTTTGGTTTTGATTTTCCCAGGGTGTTTGGTTAGGAGGATTCAGTGAGGGCTTGATTTTCTTGCGTTGATATTGGGAGCCTCGTGTGCCACCCGATGACCCATTTGATCCGTGGATCCGAAAGATGACCCACGGGTGACCTAGTGTGTGGTGGACCCATGCTAGGTGGGCCCTGTTTGGCCCACCGTCCCGCATCTGATTAGAGAGGGAGAAGACGTGTTTTAGGAACAAAATCAATTTTGCCGCAGATTTTTGTGGGACCCACTGGTTGATCCGATTTCAATCTGGTCAAGGACCCAAGTTGTTTGTTTAGGGGGATTTGAATTTATTTGGGTTTTTAGTTCTGATTATTCAAGGGTGTTTGGTTGGGAGGATTCAATGAGGGCTTGATTTTCTTGCGTTGATACCGAGACCTAGGTGGGGGCACCCGATGACCCATCTGATTCGTGGATTCGAAGGAATACCCACGGGCGACCCAGTATGTGGTGGACCAGTGCGAGGTGGGCCCTGTTTGGCCCACCATCCCGCGTCTGATCAGAGAGGGAGAAGACGTGTTTTAGGAACAAAATCAATTTTGTAGCTCATTGTTCTGGGACCCACTGGTTGATCCGATTTCAATCTGGTCAAGGACCCAAGTTGTTTGTTTAGGGGGATTTGAATTTATTTGGGTTTTTGGTTATGATTATTCAAGGGTGTTTGGTTGGGAGGATTCAATGAGGGCTTGAATTTCTTGCATTGATACCGGGACCCAAGTAGGCCACATGTTGACCCATCTAATCCGTGGATCCGAAGGAAGACAAATGGGCGTCCCAGTATGTGGTGGACTGTGCGAGGTGGGCCCTGTTTAGCCCACCATCCAGCGTCTGATTAGAGGGAGGGAGAAGACATGTTTTAGGTATAAAATCAGATTTGCAGCAGGTTGTCGTGGGACCCACAGGTTGATCCGATCTCGATCTGGTCGAGGACCCAAGTTGTTTGTTTAGGGGGATTTGAATTTATTTGGGTGTTTGGTTTTGATTATTCATGGGTGTTTGGTTCGGAGGATTCGGTGAGGGCTTGATTTTCTTGCGTTGATATCAGGACCCAGGTGGGCCACCCGATTATACATCTAATCTGTGAATCCGAAGGAGGACCCACGGGCGACCCTGTATGTGGTGGACCCATGCGAGGTGGGCCCTGTTTGGCCCACCATCCAGCGTCTGATCAGAGAGGGAGAAGACGTGTTTTAGGAACAAAATCAGTTTTGCAGCACATTGTTGTGGTTCCCACTGGTTGATCCGATCACGATCTGGTTGAGCACCCTAGTTGTTTGTTTAGGGGAATTTGAATTTATTTGGGTGTTTGGTTCTGATTATTCTAAGGTGTTTGGTTGGGAGAATTTGGTGAGGGCTTAATTGTCTTACGTTGATACCGGGACCTAGGTGGGCCAACTGATGACCCATCTGTTCCGTGGATCGGAAGGACTCTCGGGCGACCAGTAGGTGGTGCACGCGTGGGAGGTGGGCTCTGTTTGACTAGCCATCCAGCATCTGATCAGAGAGAGGGAGGGCGTGTCTTAGGAACAAAATCCGTTTTGCAGTAGATTGTTGTGGGATCCCCTGTTGATCCAATCTCGAACTGGTCGAGGACCCAAGTTGTTTGTTTAGGGGGATTTGAATTTATTTGGGTATTTGGTTCTGATTTTTCTAGGGTGTTTGGTTGGGAGGATTCGGTAAGGGCTTGATTTTCTTGCGTTAATACCGGGACCCAGGTGGGGCACTCGATGACCCATCTGATCCGTGGATCCGAAGGAGGACCCACAGGCGACCAGTATGTGGTGGGCCCTTTTTGGCCCACCATCCAGCATCTAATCAGAGGGAGGGAGATGACGTGTTTTAGGAACATAATCAGTTTTGCAGTAGATTGTTGTGGGACCTACTGGTTGATCCGATCTCGATCTGGTTGAGGACCCAAGTTGTTTGTTTAGGGGGATTTGAATTTATTTGGTTGTTTGGTTCTGTTTATTCAAGGGTGTTTGGTTGGGAGGATTCAGTGAGGGCTTGATTTTCTTACATTGATACCGGGACCCAGGTGTGGCACCCGATGACCCATTTGATCCATGATCCGAAGGAGGACCCACGGGCGACCAAGTATGTGGTGTACCCGTGCGAGGTGGGCCCTGTTTGGCCCACCATCCAGTGTCTGATCAGAGAGAGAGAAGACGTGTTTCATGAACAAAATCAGTTTTGCAGTACATTGTTGTGGGACCCACTGGTTGATCCGATCACGATCTGGTCGAGGACCCTAGTTGTTTGTTTAGGGGGATTTGAATTTATTTGATCATTTGGTTCTAATTATTCCAGGGTGTTTGGTTGGGAGGATTCAGTGAGGGCTTGATTTTCTTACATTGATACCGGGACCTAGGTGGGCCATCCGATGACCCATCTGATCCGTGGATCTGAAGTAGGACCCACGGGCGACTAGTAGGTGGTGCACGCGTGCGAGGTGGGCTTTGGTTGGCCAACTATCTAGCGTCTGATAAGAGAGAGGGAGATGTCGTGTTTTAGGAACAAAATCAGTTTTGCAGCAGATTGTTGTGGGACCCACTGGTTGTTCCAATCTCGATATGGTCGAGGACCCAAGTTGTTTGTTTAGAGGGATATGAATTTATTTGGGTGTTTGGTTCTGATTTTTTCAGGGTGTTTGGTTGGGAGGATTTGGTGAGGGCTTGATTTTCTTGCGTTGATATCGGGACCTAGGTGGGTCACCCAATGATTCATTTGATCTGTGGATCCGAAGGAGGACCTGTGCGAGGTGGGCCCTGTTTGGCCCACCATCCATCGTTTGATCAGAGAAAGGGAGAAGACGTGTTTTAGGAACAAAATCAGTTTTGCAGCAGATTGTTGTGGGACCCACTGGTTGATCTGATCTTGATCTAGTTGAAGACCCAAGTTGTTTGTTTAATGAGATTTGAATTTATTTGGTGTTTGGTTCTGATTATGCTAGGGTGTTTGGTTGGGAGGATTAGGTGAGGGTTTGATTTTCTTGCGTTGATACCGGGATCCAAGTTGGCCACCCGTTGACCCATCTGATCTGTGGATCTTAAGGCGGACCCACGGTCGACCTTGTATGTGGTGGACCTGTGCGAGGTGGGCCCTGTTTGATCAGAGAAAGGGAGAAGGCGTGATTTAGAAACGAAATCAGTTTTGCAGCAGATTGTTGTGGGACCCACTGGTTGGTCGGATCACGATCTGGTCTAGGACCGAAGTTGTTTGTTTAGGGGGATTTGAATTTATTTGGGTGTTTGGTTCTAATTATTTTAGGGTGTTTGGTGGGGAGGATTTGGTGATGACCTGATTTTCTTGCATTGATACGGGACTCAGGTTGGCCACCTGATGACTCATTTTATCCGTAGATCCGAAGGAGGACCCACGGGCGACCCTGTATGTGGTTGACCTGTGCGATGTAGGCACTGTTTGACCCACTATCGAGCGTTTGATCAGAGAGAGGGAGATGACGTGTTTTAGGAACAAAATCAGTTTTGCGGCATATTGTTTTGGGACCCTCTGGTTGATCCGATCGCGATCTGGTCCGAGCACCACTCAATTCTTAATTTCACATTCTCGTTCACAGTGCTTTGAATTTAATTGGGTGTTTGGTTCTGATTATTTCATGGTGTTTGGTTTGGAGTATTCGGTGAGGGTTCTATTTTCTTGTGTTGATACCGGGACCCAGGTGGGCCACCGATGACCCATCTGATCTGTGGATCTGAAGGAGGACCATCGGGCGACCCAATAGGTGGTGGACTCGTGCATGGTGGGCCAACCAACGTCTGATCATGGAGACATATTGGGTTTTTATTTTTATTTTTTAGAGGAAGTTATGTGGGTAAGTTAGTGTGAGTGGAGAGTGGAGAGAGATGAGAGTGGAGAATAGGTGTCTACATGTATGCTATGAATTGAGGGATGAAACTTTGGAGGCATGTGGTTAAATGAAGGGAGACCACATTTCATTAGAGATATAGATGTGTGGACAGGTTGGAATTTTAATGGCACGATCTTTGGCGAGTCTTTACTATAAAAAGAAGAGTGTTCTTTTGAGTTTTGACACCCAATTGCTTAGGTAAGCTTAAAATTGCAAACCACCATATATGCAGTAGAAAATTGCAACCCAGCTAATGATATGGATTATCTGCAAAAGGATGATACTTTCCAAGCGTTTCTGTTCTTCATCATCAGCCTTGATATACACAACATACTGTTTCCCTTTGCTCAAAAAGATAAACCCCACTTGCGTTCTCACTGGTCCAGAAAAAGATAAAACCCGTTAGGCCCGTTTTGTTCTTCGTGAATGGAATGCAGGTAACACATTTTACACATAAATGATGGTTCATGTGATGGTCTAAGTTACCATAAAAGTTATAGTTGTTCTGTTCTAAGTGTCAGGTAATTATTATTGGCAAATAACTTTGTACGGAAAATAGAGTTAATGACCCTACATTGCCTTCAGATTTGTTTGGCACATAATTATTTTTGTCATCAAGTTTGTCGTGATGTTTTCGATGGTAAGAAACTTCAATCTTTGTTGTGGGCTCTTATTGACACTTGTATTCTTATGTGTACTTTCAATTTCAATGGATTAAACTTTTGCGAGTTTTTTAAATACCGATGCTTTAGTCATGTGCATGCTCATGGAATATGTTTTTGTGGCACTTTCACCAATAATTGCTACACATAGGATAAAGAAGGCCACCTACTATTGACTCAGAGGGGTTTTCGTTTCCTAATCCTTCATTTTATAACTTGTAAACTGGGTGGATTATTAAAGTGGAGCTTTTCCCGTCAAAATAGATTCCCATCTTGAGCTAACAGCCACGTTCATACGTTAAGAAGGATCGTTTTTCGTGATATTAAACATATCACTACAGACAAAGGCTCTTCCTCCCACTAAGTAATAGTTAAAAAGAAAAGGTCAAAAAACAGGTAGATGAAGAAAGCTAGTTTGATTGACAACCAATACTCGTCTTTGGTGTCGTGTATCACATGCTATGCCTAATCTAAGCAAGTCATCGGGACTCCAGAGTCATCAGCTGTAACATCAATCAGTACCGTCCAACAATAGAGTCCAAGGCATATGCTTATAATTTTTTTTTCATCAATTAGTACAGACCAACAATAAAATCCAAGGCAGATGGCTTAATTTCTTTTCATCAATCAGTACATACCAACAATAAAATGCAAGGCAGCTGGCTTAAAAAACTTATCATCAATCGGTACAAGATCAACCATAGAAATCAAGCCATATGGCTAACTTCTTTTGTCAGAAGAGATGGAGATGGAGAGGGACAAATGGCTGCAGTTGCTAGAGATATTAGAAATTTAGGTTAGGGAGAGCAGGTCATATAGTGTCATAGAGGACAGGTCATATAGTGTCATAGAGGACAAGCTTTGTGTGCCCCATGGGATGGATCCGTGCTTAGGTATTAGGCCCCACAACTGATACTTCTACATTTTGATAAGCTTCAGGCTAGTTCTTCACTGAGTCATGGTCACTCCTTGTCTGAATCGGTTAGAACTCTTCTAATCACTGGTGGAACCAGCGGAGGATCAGAAGGGGTGGCAATGATCATAATAAATGGTCTAGATCTTGTACTTGCTAGCTGTTGATGATATGATATGACTGTAATTGTGAATGGATAGTGAGATTGCTCAGATAGCTAGAGGTCAATGAACAGTGTTAGTTCTTGGACCGTTGAGATTTGACTAGGTACCTTGAAGGGCTAAGATGCAAGGATCACTAAAAAAAACTTGTCTTGTCGGCCATAAGATAATGATTTTTCTATTTCTCTAATAAACAAATATTTAAAGAAAAAGTAGTGGGTGGAGTACATGTCATCATCGTTCGGTATCGACCGATATGAACCGGTATCGACCCATATCGGTTCATATAGGCCGATATGAATCGGTATTGGCTCATATCACGATGATATTTTGCCGCGATACCGAGTCAGACAAAATATCTCCAAAATATTGGCCAATCTCAGCCGATATGGTCAAAATATCGGTTTGACCGATATCTCAGCCGAGATGAAGTAATGGTAAAAAATCCTAATTTTTTGTAACTTTTTTTCCTGTTCCCCCAATTTTTTCTCCTCTCCCCTCATCTCCTTAGAGTAACCACGTCTCCATAGCTCATTCTCTTACATATTTTCAAATTCCAACACAATTTCTTGAAGAAATCATTTTATTTAGTAAGAGAAAATCAACTTAACTCTTTTATTTTTAATATTATGTATTTTTTATTTTTAGATAAAACATAGAAATGAATGAAAAGATCGTTGGCATGTCATTTTTGGGTTTGTGTTGTGTTCTTTACTTAGATTTACATACTTTCATGCTAGATCTACTTATAAATATGATTTTGGGTGTAGAAAAATGATTTTTTTTAATGTCTTATACTTAAAAAAAAATAAATTGTTGGAGTATTTATGATACTAAATATATTTGGAGTATTTATGTTACTAAATGGTAATTACCTTATTAATAGTGTATAGATAATTATTATGTTATATTTATTTTCTTATATTTTACACTAATAAATTGACCATGAGCCAAAATAATAGTTGCATTGAATGAAATACTTGAAAAGATAGCGAATTGCGACACAAACATGACTCATAACTTAAGGTGATCGATATTTTGATTTATTGTTGTTACTAATGGAAAAAAAATATTGTTTTCCAGCATTTTCTAATATTCTGAATTTTTTGGATATTTTTGTGAATTTTTCTGGATTAAAAAAATTCACACTGCGACAGACCGATAATCGTGACTAATACCGATATCATATCGGTTTTTGTCCCGGCCGATACCACGACCGATATCGCAATTTTAAACCATGCATGTCATACTCCATAATGCAGTAATAAAAAACTAAAAATCAAAAGGTCATTTCAGAATATAAAAGTAGCACTTTAAATTGTTTGAGAATAATCATCATTAATTATAAAAGAGAACCTTTCGTTTTGTTGAATTGTTTAAAATAGAGCCTGGGTGGAGTACATGTCATACTCCATAAAGTAGTACTAAAAATAAAAAATCAAAAGGTCATTTTAGAAAATAAAAGTAGCACTTTCCATTTTACAAGAATAGTCATCATTAATTATAGAAGAGAACCTTTGGTTTTGTTGAATTGTTTAAAATAGAGTCTGGGTGGAGTACATGTCTTACTCCATAATGCAGTAATAAAAAAAAAAAATCAAAAGGTCATTTTAGAAAATAAAAGTAGCACTTTGCATTTTTCGAGAATAGTCATCATTAATTATAGAAGAGAACCTTTGGTTTTGTTGCGCAGTTTATTACAACCATTAACCAAGGAGTTAACCGAGGATATTATATTTATGGTGTTCATCGTTTTTTCCCTTAACAAAATCATTTCTTGCTTTCTACAAGGTCCACCACATTGCCAAAATCCATATTCTAGAGTGATTGTTTTTCCAAAGGTGCACTTGAGCGGCTTTGCTCATTGATATCCTTCCAACATTTCTCTGACTCCACATCATGAAAGTTGTGGGTTGAAAGGCCTAAATGGGAATCAAACCAACAAACTCTAGCATTTTAATATCTCATTAGAGCATGAGAAATCTTTTCATCTCCAACATTACAAATCAGGAATAAGGGTCTTAGAGAGTTAATTTTTGAATTTATAGTCTTTCTAACCACAATAGTGTGTTTCAAACATTTTCATCTAAAGAGAAGAACTCTTTAAAAGCAAAAGGATTCTCCAAAAGACCTTTCAATTGATACTTTATTTATATAAGTATTTTCTTTTCTTTTCTTTTTTTTTGCTAATTTCCTGTAAGCCGACCTGCCAATGGCAAGGTTCATTCATATTATTTTATTGGGATAAGAGAGAGTCGAAAAGAGAATGATAAAAAGTACTTTGATTGGCAAGTATTCCTTGTCATGATCGTGCATCACATGCCTCTACTATGGCACATATGAATTAAAAAGGGCCAAAACAAGAGAGAAAAATCTTGAGTGATGGCTCTTCTTTTCTTTTATCTTAGCAAGTAATAGCCCAAGCGCGCAGCCGGAGGAGAATACAATGCACTAAAATTTTTTCATTAAGTTACATGATTGAAAGCTTCTCAAACATGTTACACCAGATTTGATCTAGTGGGTCATCCACACCAACAAACCTAAAAATATGAAGATAGAGAGGGAGGAGTGGTTACAGATGCAGCAGGAGGTATTAAGAATAGATTAAAGAGTAAGTCAGAGTATAGAGGATAGGCTTTAGGTTTTGAATTAAAATTTGAAATGAATCTTGTTCTGACTTTGTACAAATCCGGATTCCAATTTGGTTTAAATCCTTTTGTCCCATGGGATGGATCCAGTCTTTAACTATTAGGCTCCAAAACTGATCTGATCAAATTTTGAAAAACTTCAAGCTAGATCTGCTGCACTGAGTCATGGCCTGTCCTTGTCTGAATGAGTTATAATTTTGTCACAGTTCTTCTAGTCACTGGTGGAAACTAGGTGGCTAGGTATGGCTAACTGGCTATGGCCCCAAAGTGTTTGTGACAGCCAAGTGTTGAAAATGTGTACAAGCTATTCTTTGAAAGATTAGTTTACGAACCCAAGCGATCTAGTTGAACGGACAATCTAAGAATCTCAAATGGGCCTTGGAAGATGGTATGGCCTCCAGTAGTTTGAAGAATAGGATCATCTTGTGACCATAATAAATGGTGTAGATCTCGTACTTGCCTGCTTTATATGATATTCTATGGCTATTTTCTTGGTTCTTATGAGGGTTGCTGTCATGCAGACCAGTGCAAATATGCACACTGGGGACCATCTTCTACAAAATCAAAATAACTACGCTCTTCAATAATAGCGTTTTCATCTATCCTCTTTTGATTGCTTTACTGCCTTTTCATTAAGATTTTTGTTAATAATTTTTCATGTTGGTTTTTTTTTTTTAATGACATAACGTGATATCTTGTCCCTTGTCATTTACAAATGAATATTTCTTCGCAAGCATTTTTAAATTCCATAAAGGGTCTTAAATGATCTTAGAAAATCCAGGAATTCTAGCTCCTTTACTTTTTGGTGGAATCTCTAGATCAACCAGGAATTTCACCGTGTCTGAGAATTTTAAAATTTTTCAGATAGGAATTCCGTGAATTTCAGTAAAATAACACGCCCTTAGTATAAGTGGAGGCTTGGGAATTGGGAGATGAAACGTCACACTATTAAATAATTGCTTTCAATGTTTAATGAGAGTTTCATTCTTTCTTGAGAATTTTACAGAAAAGAAATCCCCTTAGTCCTATTAAAGTTAAAAAATGCCCTCAAATTCAAATATCAACCAAAAAGAAAATGAGCTGGGATATTGTAGCCCGTTTCTTCTTTTTTTGTTATGTTGCTTAATAGCAATATCACAACTCATGCAAGGGCTAAGCGTCGAAAAAAAGAGAAACGAGCGATAATATCCCCGCTCAAGGTTGTCTTGGTCCATAATGAAATTTGAGGGCCTTCTGGTTTTTGGTCTTCACTGGGTCTAAGGGCATATTTGTTTGCAAATGAGTAAAGTAAATGGGGGTTGAAATTCTTTACCCCATTAAGTATTTGTTTGCATGAGCCCAGGAAGTCAAGTAAAATGGCCTGCTTAGCTGGCAGCTATCCCAACTCTACTTTTTCTCTCCCATAGTTACTTGAAGATACCATGATAAAGTGAGGTAGAGTAACTCATTCCCCATTTTCTTTATCCAACCAAGTATAAATTTAAATCATTTTACTTTATACCAATCATCAAAACACATAAAAAGTAATTCATCTACTGATTATTTCAACCCACTCCTTTTTACTTTTAGCCTAATCTAACATACTACTCCTCTTCTACTCCTCCCCCTAATGCAACCAAACCGGCCTAAGGGTTTTTTTTTTTTTTTTAGTAAAACCGTCTTCTTTGTTTATTCCATAATTTTTAATAACTGGGTTATGTTAGGATTAGTAGCAACTGCATGTGGGGAATCAAGCTGGTTCATCATAGGCTAAACCATATTTGATGATTTGTTAAATAAATTAGGTCTCTGTTCATTAACTATGCCCTGATTTGATGAAAGGATGCCCACGTAGAGTGCCCCATCTCAATACCCTCCTACTTTCCATGATGTTTCCGTTTGATTGCTTCTGTTTTTTTTTCTTTCTTCGAATAGTTTCCCTTGTCTTGTGTCTTCTTATCTCTGGTTACTACAAGCACTCTTCTATTTCTCAAATTATCTGTGCCCCACCAACTTTCCACGACGTCTTTGTTTGATTCCTCCTTTCCTACTTTCCATGAAGTTTCCTAGAAACTTCTCTTTTCCTACCCTGTTATCATCTTCTATTTTATAATAGCTAGCTACTTCATCTCTGAAATTATCTCTGCACTTTCCTCAAGTTCTGATTTCAAAATCTTTGCTAAAAACCAGGTAAAGCTCTTCATGTTACTTTAATTTGGACTATTTGTTTATACCTTCTGATTGTTAAGATGCATAATTAGCAATGAAATTTATAAATATATTTAGTACATTTCTTCAATGCAAATTTACGTTTTCGCCTCTTAATAGCTGAATGCAAACATGTAATTTATGGAAATATTTTCTTCTCTTTTCCCTCGCTGTTCATATTTCTTGGTATGAAAAACAATAGAGGGGAAATTTGCTTGAAAGGAGGTGGACGTTCAATCTTCATACATACCCAGCCTATTATTCATCATTTCATTATATAGCATCATAGTTTCCCTTCATACAAGATTTGGGAGCATATAATCGGATCTTACAATCCATTTTACAACCCATTTTACAACCCAGGCCAGCTTTATGAATAGTTCAATCGATCTCCATATGTGTTGTCAAGCCATACATAGTAAATCACTCAAAGTTATTATCCAAGAATTTCTGTCTGCTGATGTGTGATCTTATCTATAGACGTGGCTAATCCATATGCTATGTTGATGAGGTTGGTTGGGCCACCGTCTTGTGGCCTTCCTTATCACTTGGTTCTTTAAATCTTATTACATGCTAACAATTAAAAGAGTGTTTTAAAACTATTCTCTGAGTATTAGAAGCAGAAAAGTTTATTAGTTTCTTAGATATTGACTGTAGATTCTCATATCTCCCTGTTATAGGACCAAACATGTGGAAGTGCTGGCACATTGGGACATTTTTCTTTTCATTTTTTTTTTTGGTTTGGATCATGGTTAGATTATGTCTTTTAACATTTTCAACACTTTCAACTTCACCTTCAATTGAGAATAGGAAGCTTTGACATTATCTTTTATCGCATGGGACATGAAAATGAGATTTATATATGCTAACTTTGCCTCTGTATGGCATTAACATTTTATAATTGGAAGCACAATGTTCAAATGAGTAAATGATATTAGGCAGAAACATAAACTGCAACAAAAGATCTATAAAATGTTTATGTAATTTAGTAGCTCTATGGTATTTGCTCAGGCTCACATATTTGTATGCACTTGAACAAGTTTCAAGGATAGAATATTAAAGTGGTAATAGCTGAAGAAAGGTGGTGAAGTGTAGGGGAGATTATTTGATGGCATTTGTAGATCCGTACATTTGTTTCTTCAATTTTAGCTACTTTGATAGAGATACATTTTTTAAATTATAAAATACAAATCATATCCCTTTTGTCTATTTTTTTAAAGAACTTGACAACATTTTAAAGTTAAGAACTTGTTTACATGATGCAACATGGTGTTATAAAGTCCAGTACTGCACTGATGCCATTAAAAGAGGATATGGGGTATTAGCTCTCCAAAAAATTTCCCCCCCAAAACTTTTTTTTTTTTTTTTTTGCTATCGGAGGGTTCCCAACCATTTGGGCTGGACTAATCCCTCCGGACCCAGAGGGAAGCCGGGTAAATCCCCTGTAGCCCTAGTGTGGCAGTATAGTTTCGAACCCACAACCTCCGGGTGCAAACTGTGGTCCTAGGCCAACTAAGCTACCCCTTGGAGTTCACCAAAACATCCTTAGGTGGCCTAATTCATTGAGAGTACTAGTCATACAATAGACAATGATTCTGGGAACCATTCATAGTTTTTATTTACTAGCAAGCTTCATGTTGGGGTTACATCTTGTACTCTAGGATTAGTTTATTGGATTTTCCAGGGACCAGGTTTTAGGTCCGGGAGTATTTTAGTAATTGTGTTGGGCTTCTTTAAGATCTAAGAAAGAGAAAAATTGGATGTTTTAGAAATTGTATAGGTCTTTCTTAGGACCTAAGAAAGAGAAAATTATATATATGATTGGCTTGTAAAGCCTAGATCTGAGAGAGAGAGAGAGAGAGAGAGAGAGAGAGAGAGAGAGAGAGAGAGAGAGAGAGAGAGAGAGAGATTGTCGTTGCTTATAGATGTAGGTATAATGCTGAACCACGTAATTTCCTTGTGTGATTTTTTCATTTCATGTTTACTTTGTGAGGTTTGATTGTTGATTGCAAGTTTATGCTTCCCCACATGCTCAACAATCATAATATTTAATAAAACAATAATGCCCAGATAAAGTTTACTTTTAGGGTTTGTTTATTTTCTTGGAATTGAATTTTATGAGCTGCATTTTTAATTAAAACGTGAACATCCATAAAGATTAATCGAGGGATTATTTGATAGCAATGATATTCTGCTTTATTTCTTCACTTTTATGCACATTTCGAAAGAAGTTTCTCGGAATTGAAAACAGTTCCTTACCCAAGTTGTATGGAGTGGTAGTTCTCACATGGCTATCCAGGGTTCAAACCTTGGGTACGTCGTGTCACAACCCCGCCCAACTCAACATGATATCGTCAACTTTGACCCGCGGCATTAACATTTGAGGCAGATTCCTTTTTTTTTTGGCTAAATGGCAATATGGATATATTGACGTAGAAGAAAATTAAAAACACTAAGTATTTTTCCTTTTTTAAATTCTAATATTATGGATCTTTGAAGGGATTCTTAAAAGAATGTCGAAGTGAATTTCCAACCAATTCTAAACAAATTGTGCTCTCATTTTGAAGTTAAACAAATTGTGCTCTTACAATTATTATCATCTCAATATAATTAAAAAACTAATTATTTTTCTTTTAAAAACTTATCATATTTGAATCCTTAGATGGCCTATGAACATTACTTGGTAGCTAGCTATAGGTTCGGCTTGAGACAATTTGAGGCCTAAAGCGACAATCATAAATGAGACATTTTCTATGTTTTAATATTATTATAAATATTTTATTTAAAATTTTAATTCTTTCTTTTTTGTGATGCAAAATTACTAATTTAGTTTTATATTCAAGTTTTGCTAACCTATCTTAAGTCCACCTCCAAAACGCATATGAAAATTGTGGGCCCATCCCCAAAACTCACATGAAATCTTGGGTCACAAAATTCAACTACCCTATTTGGTTTCACCCCTCACAAATAAAAATCTTAAGTTCGCCGCTGGTGAGGCTTAGAACATTTTCATGTGCGTATGGTGCGCATATGCACCATGAGTCAGGACCATCTAAGATGAACTTTAGAAGTATGCCCCACGTATTGGATGTTCTAGATGCATGGTGCTAATATGCACCGTGGGCAAGTCAATAAATTCCGGTGGGGCCCCATTGTTTATCTTAAATTTTAATGTCTATTATTAGGGTTGAAATCCCAAGCTATGGATCTATTACAACTACATCATTGTTCAAATCTGAATGGGCATCTATTGAAATAAGATACACAAAAATAATGAGAAAGGCTTGTGAATCAAGTTCATGACTGAATCTGAATTAAGTTCATGACTGAATCTATGGTTGAGATTTGATACACATGAACTGTTAGGAATATAATGGTGTGCTAAAATTAATTGGACTCTTGGCAATAGAAATATAATGGGCAAATTTAGAAATATAATAGGCCATAAATGATACGTTTAAGGCCCCATAAATATCTGGATAGTATCTTCTCAAGAGAGAGTTATTATGGGGCCTTATATTTGAGGGAGAGAAAAAAAAAATGGTTGGCAGGTGGTAAGTTTATTTTTTGGGAATTTCAAAAGATGTCAGCTGCTATTATGGGGCCTTATTTTTTTAGGGCCTAAAGCAATGGCTTTGTTGGCTTTATGGTAAAGCCTACCCTGGCTAGTTGATGTAGTCAGAGAGATGGCATCTCTTGCCCTTGGCAATGATATATGCTTGCTATTCAAAATTAGTTCATTCCTGCATTTCCATATCAATTAAACAGTAAGAGGCAGAGTCCAAGTTAAAAATTAAATTTTATGTCTTAGAAAAAATTCTTTTAAACAACTATTAAATAAATTGTTGCAGACCATGTTGTGTAGAGCTCTTGATGTATTTTTGAATAGGAATTTGATGGTATTCATCAAAGTAGTGTTTTATCCTCTATTTGAGTAAAATAGGCAAATAAGCTCAAGATCACAAATCTTCTCGTTCGACCCCTTTTTCATTGGTAATCCATCTTTGCAAACATTTCAATAATCCTTTACCTCCAAATCACTTTCAAGTTGAGATCCATTCTTTACCAAAAAAAAATTTAGATCCATTAACTCCGCTATTGTCCAGTTCATTTTGGAGAAAAAATCATTTTCATTCATAATATTCATGATTGTTGAACCTTCTTAGGGAAATCTAAATGCTTGGAAATGTTCAGATGAATACCCTAAAAATTATAGATAACCCTAGTACTCTTAATTAGGGATGTCAATGGACCGGGGCAGGGGCGGGGGGCATGGTCTCCATCCCCGTACCCGCTTAAAAAATCTTCGTCCATCCCCGGTCCACCCCCGCTAACGGGTATAATTTTCATCCCCATCCCCGTCCGCGGGTAAATTTATAATCCCCGTCCCCGTCCCCGCTTCCCCCGTACCCACCTAAGCCTAAGCCTTTTTTTTTTCTAGCCTTCCCCCAGCTTCCTTGCAACAGGAGATCACACCTGAATCAAGGGTATGAGAAATGTTATGACACTTTCAGTACACGAACATCAATAGAGAACTACTCCTATAAAATCATATACATAACAGTGAAATCAAACCAATCATTGCTGCCACGAACACCTGATACATACATTCCTATGAAAAACAACAGCACCTAAATTACTAAATGTCATAACACCATAGGTACACTACATATATATATTTATTTATTTAGCGGGTAACGGGGACGGGGCGGGGCGGGTACGGGGCGGGGGTAAGGGTAAGTCCATCCCCACCTCCATCCCCGCACGGGTTTATATGGGTATCCCCGTATACGTCCACCGTCCAATACGTATAGTCTATCCCCGGTCCAAACGGGGCGGGTTTGGACGAATACCCGTTTTTCCCCGGTCCACTGCCATCCCTACTCTTAATGTCGGTTTACATCTGTCGCACTCTTAAAAAAAGATTCATATGTTCATACATACATCACATGCTAGTATGTACATACACACAGAGCTACATGCCTACATGCAAAAAGGCACTATAACTTCTTGATAAAAAGGATTAAATATTTACTCATTCACAATTGAATATACATGCCAACGGGAGGTGTTGTGTATATTGTTGCTTTGTAAGAACATCTCTTTAAGTGTAAAAGGGCATCAATTTTACTTTTCAATTGCATTATAGGCACAGAAGTATCCACTAAAAAATATGCACCTCCTATTTTTCACTATCATCGCTTACAGATTTCATGTTGCATATGCCTTTGGTTGGTTGCATGTGCTCGACACGGGCATCTTGCTATTTTATTTTTTTTTGATATCAGAGGGGTCCCAACTCTTTGGGTTGGACTAATCCCTCCGGGCCCAGAGGGAAACCGGGTAAACTCCCCTGTAGCCCCAGTGTGGTAGTGCAGTTTTGAACCTATAACCTCCGGGTGCAAACCGTAGTCCTAGGCCAACTGAGCTACCCCTTGGGGTCAAGGGTCTCATCTTGCTAATATATAAACGGATGAGAGAAGAAATAAGTTAAGCACACCCAAAATCCAACCCATCGTAAATTTAACTCAAGTCAGATATATACCTAAATTCAATCAAACTATTTTCAAATTATAATATATTAAAGCGGTGGTTTTTTATTCAATTTTGATTGTCAGCTATAATTTTTTGTTACATTATTTATTTTTCAAATCTTGCATCACTCCTCAATTTCCAACTTCTCACTTCTCATGTGCTTATCAACAAGCCACAATGTTTTATTACCAAAAAAAAAAAAAAAAAAAAAAAAAAGGGCCACAATTTTTATAACTACTCTTCCATATAATATTTTATCTCTTATAATCACTCTTCCATGTTAACCATTTATCCAAACAACCCCCTTATAATTTAGTCCCCACAGCCACTGGTCAGCCTCAGGAATTTATCGCAAGTATAAGCTTCAGAGCAGTGGGAATCGTCACACGCTGAAAAATTAAATTAAAGTAGCTTTATCTTTTTTTGACCCTTTATTTCTTACTGACTGTATAGCAAGCCTCGATTATTGGGATAACGATGACTCTTTTAACTCTTTTCGCCAGTGACTCCTGAGATTGAGATTCATCCTCGCCCTCCCCTTTCTTTTTGCTTATTGCTTACTTCTTCTTCTTGTGCTCTTGATCCATTCAAGTTGCCGAGAGAAAAAGCAGAGGGAAGACGAACCAGAGAACATGGCGCTACAGATGTTAAAAGACACGGCTATCTCGCACATAGTTCAGGTAGCACTGGATAAGGCCTTATCCTGCTTGCAAAATGGCTTCGAGCTTTTCCTCGGTGCTGAAAGTCATCTGGTGAAGATTAAGGATTCCCTGGTGGACATTCATGATTTCATTGAAATAGCAGAGCGAAGCCCCAAGAAGGATCCCAAGTTGATGAAGTTGCTGGAAAAGCTCAAAGATGCTACTTATGATGCAGACGACTTATTGGAAGAGTATGAGATCGAGGATCGAAGACGGAGTGAAGAGGCTGAAAATAGGACGAGTAAGGTACGCAGGGTCGTTACTTCGCTCGTCACCATAACCCCAGTTATAAATAGTGCACAAATGCCCATAAAACTGAAAGAGCTAAGCGAGAGACTAGAGGCTATTAAAGCAGAGGCTCAAGCATTTCAGCTGAAGGGGAAAGTGACCAACTTGATGATTGAGTTTGAGAAGCAGAGGGAGACCCACTCACTAGTAAACATATCTCAAGTATTTGGAAGAGACGAAGAAAAGATGAAGATAGTGAGCTTGTTGTTGTCACCTCAACCTCAAGTGGGCGATGGGGTTGAAGATGATGAGAATGAGAATGTTTCAGTTATTCCTGTCGTAGGCATGGGAGGCCTTGGCAAAACCACACTCGCTAAGTTGGTCTTCAATCATGAAGTAGTGCAAAATCATTTCGAGCTGAGAATGTGGATATGCGTGTCTTATGATTTTGATATTATAAGGCTTGGAAATGAAATCATTGAGAACGCAACTTTTACTCATTCTAGCCTCTCAAATGTGGAGCAATTGCAGCGCCGCCTCGGAGCAACACTGAATGGGAAGAAATTCTTGCTCGTTTTGGACGATGTTTGGAATGAAGAACCTGAGAAGTGGTATAGGTTGAAAGATCTGTTGTTATGTGGAGGGAGAGGAAGTAGAATCGTTGTAACCACACGCATTCCAAAGGTTGCATCCATCATGAGCAATATTCGGCCACACATTTTGAAGCCTTTGCTAGAAGATGGTTGCTGGTCTCTGTTCTGTCAAAGAGCATTTGGAAATCCAAAAGAAGCAGCAGCGCATCCAAACTTGACACCAATTGGAAGAGAGATTGTGAAGAAATGCAGGGGCAATCCGCTTGCAGTGACAACACTAGGAGGCCTGTTGTGTTCCGAGAGAAGCAAACGCAAATGGGAGTTTGTTAGAGATAGTGAAATGTGGAACTTAGATGATGAAAATGGGCATGGAATATTACCTGCTTTGAGGTTGAGCTATAACCATTTAAAGCCCCATCTGAAGCAATGCTTTGCCTTTTGTGCAATCTTTCCCGAAGACTATGAAATTGAAAAAGAATTAGCCATCAAGTTATGGATGGCTCACGGTTTTATTCCTACCAAAAGAGGAATGGAGTTGGAAGACACAGGCAACGAGATTTTCGATGAGTTGGTAATGAAGTCTTTTTTCCAAGATGTCAATGTAAGAATATATCCTATTTACCCAGTATGTACAACATTTCGGATGCACGACCTCATGCATGATCTAGCCCATTCTGTAATGGAAAATGAATATCCTGCTGTACACAATGGCAAGTCAAAAGACATTTCTCTAAGGATTCGCCATGTCTCTTCTAATGGATTGGGAATTCTGGCTGCCTCCTTACCCAAAGCTCAAATGCTACGGACATTTATCATGTTAAAAAAAGAAGCCGACTTCCAATTTCCTTGTGAAGTAAGGCTTTTTAAATGTTTGAGAGCTTTGGATTTCATATGGCAAGATGAACAGGAAGTTGAGAAGCAGTTGCTTACTTCCCTGGGCAATCTCCAACATCTAAGGTACCTCAACCTCACCTACACTTTGATTGAAATGTTACCTGAATCATTGACTAGCCTCTGCTATTTACAAACTTTGATATTAAGAGGTTGTAAAATGCTTTGTGAGTTGCCCAAAGAGATGAGCAAATTGACCCACCTCAGATGTTTGGATATAACTTGTTGTTATAAATTGACTCACATGCCCCCAAATATGGGGCAATTGAGTTGCCTCCAAGAATTAAGCAATTTCATTGTGGGTGGGACCAGTGAGATTGCATGCAGTGGCATAGGAGAGTTGCGAGATTTGAACCTTAGAGGATGCCTAAAAATCCAACTCCTTCATAATATAACAGATGCTATTGATGTTCCACGAGATACTCTCATAAACAAATCAAACCTTACTTCTCTTGATCTAGAGTGGGAGATTTCTACTTCTGAGGGTGTGGTATTTGGTGATTTGGAAGAAGATAGAGAAAGAGAAGTGCTTGAAGAGCAGGTACTTCAGGTACTCCAACCACATCATAGTCTGAAGAAGTTGGGAATATTTGGCCTCAACTTTCCGAGTTGGATGATGAACACTCTCACTGAATTAGTTGAAATCACATTATCAGGGTGTTGGGGATGTAACCACTTGCCACCACTTGGCGAATTGCCCTTTCTCAAAGTCCTTACAATTGAAAGATTGAAGAATGTGGAGTGCATTGGTAACGAGTTCTATGGCAATGAAGTATCGGGAGGATTTCCATCATTAAAACTACTTAATATTAATAATATGGAAAAATTGAAGACATGGCCAGGGTTAGAATGGAAGGGCGAGAGGGTGTTCCCCAGCCTTGTCAGTTTGAGTATTCAGGGTTGTGACATGCTAACTACAGTGGAAATTTTGCCAAATATCAAAAATTTGAGATCGTTGCATATTGAAATGTGTTGCCAGCTTCAGTTTTTGCTCATGGGACCCCATAACCTCACCTCGTTTGAGTCTATGCACCAACAAAATTGTAACCAATCGTCTTTTGCCGATGAAGATCAGATAAGAAGCCAGAGCTCTCTTAAAGGTTTGATTATTTACAATTGTGACAAACTAATCTTTCCAAGCGTAGGGCTTCGTTACCTCAATTCCCTTGAGACTCTGCACATTTCCAGCAGCAATGAGTTTGCACACGTGGCACATGAATTATCTTTCCTTACCGGCCTCAGTTTCCTCCATTTACAAAAGTGTCATGGTTTGAAGAGTTTGCCAGAGGGGATCGGGAATCTTAGATCACTTCAATCTCTATCTATTCATGATTGTCCTGAGATGGCGTCCTTGCCAAGTGAGCTACAATGCCTCGCATTAAATGCGCTGCGTATTTCTAGATGTCCGACATTAGAGATTTAATGTACGAAAGACTCAGGTGAGGACTGGAACAAGATCCGACACATTCCTTATATTACGATTGGGGATAATCGTATCGCAAGAGATTTATAATGGTTAGCCTTCTTACTTGTTGTCTTTTTCTAAAATAAAATCCATTATTTATTTCTAATGCAACTCTTGTTTGTAATTGTAATTGTAATTGTAACTGTAATTGTAGGTAGGAAGAAAAGAGGGGACAAAGGTAGTTGCAATAAAAAAGAAAGCTGCTTGCACATGAGTCGAGAGACTTAATTAGGTATGATTATAATTTTCAATATTGCCCTTGTAAAAAATTTATAATGAGGCAAAAAGGTTAGGAGATTCAATCTCTTTAGTTTGGCATTTTATTAGGAAGAGGAAAATCATTTCATAGTATTACTTGTATTATATAATATTATTTAGATCATATAATATACATTGTTAAACATGATATATCATGTACTTGGGCAAGCATATTTAGGTCCGGACGTGGATATATGGATCTGGGCTTGCTTTTAATGGTGCGACATCTCACTTGGGGATACACACATTTATTTAAAGTAAATGGTGTGATTTCTCGTTTGTCTTTTTCATGTCTGAAAAAATTGTGCCCTGTTCAACAACAATTTTTAGTTGAGTTCCTTAAAAATATTGGATGGTGTAAAACCTATCTTATTAAGTGGATGTGAGCTTGCAAGGTTTTACGTATATAATACCCCGAAATTGCTCTATTTAATTGGATTGGAGAATTCTCTAATTAATCCTTTAATTTAATTTAGTGGACCCTCACACATTGTTTTAAAAATTAATAAATGCTAATGATGAAAAGTCCATGTGGAGGGTGTGTGTTCAGGGCCCCACTTGGACTTGTGCCAAGTGGAGGGTGATGTGGCATCTTCTTTCCCTCCTCATTTGTTTTCTTTTTATTTCGAATTTTAAACTTAATTAGTAACCTTACTAATTAATTACTAATCATTAATCTAATTGGAAATTTCGGGCATTAATTTATCTCTAATTGGGTTGACCTAGTTGTGATTGAGAGATGGAGATTTTCTTTCCTAGTGGGCACCCTTTGATTGGTTATAGATGGTGATAGTGTGGGAATCTAGGGAGAATAATCTAAGGCTAGGATTTTTGGAGAATTTAAATGAAGCAATGTGATAGGTTTCATATCCAATCAAAGGCTTAATTTTAAACTAGTTTTCATGGTTAAGGGAGAGATGAGTTGGGTGTTTTATTTAGTTAGGAACCTTTCCACTCCACCATCGTGTGAGCGCGCGCTTGAGAATTCAAGAGAAAGAGAGGAAGTTGGATGTGAGGCTAGAGGAAGCAAAAAAATAAGAAGAAGAAAGGAAAATAGAAGAGAAGAGAGGAGGCTTAGGCTAGCTTGGAGGTGGATTTCTTGAGGAATGATCTTTCCATTTTCTTAGTTTATTTTCTTCTTCGATTTTTCACCATCTTTTTCTCTAATATCTTCCTTCCTCCATAACCATTCATGGCCATTAATGGTGTTATTTTGGCACATGATGAAGCAATGAAGTTTGATAATAGAAATACCCATATTATTTTCTTTTAATGGGATTGGCCAAAGGAAAAGGGGATCCAAATTAATATTTTAGTTATTTATTATGCTTGGATCACCATGTTCGGATCGGAAAAATGGTGAGATCATGATATGGATTAGGTATTTTTGGGGATTAGGTTATGGAGAATGTATTTCTTTTGTTCCTTTTTTTTAATAAACCATTAGAGTTAGATTTATTGGTTTTAATTATGATAGGTTGTAGTGATTGTTTTTTTCTTCTTTGTTTTTAAATTCTTTTTTTTTTATTGTAAAAAGTTGATATGTTTATAACCATTCTATTGTAATCTAATTTATTTTAATGATCCATATGATGGCAATAAAAAGGAGAAACAAAAAAAGGATTATTTGACATCTCTAAACATCCATGATTTAGGAAAAATATTTTTGAACCATTGGATTTGGCAAACCAATGGTCGGATTGCACCCAAAAGTTTTATAGATTTTTCGTTGATATGTGCGGAGTTTTTAATTGTTTGGATCCTTGAAGTAATTAGAAAATATGGTTTTTAATTAAGGTTTAATTACTTCTTTTTTTTATCATAGTTTGTGGTGTTGGGTCATTAGAACCCTTTTGGGTTAACCAATTTGACTCTATATGACCCATTTGTGCACCGATTGTTGATATCGGGCCAGATAATAATTTTGGTATAAAAGTAATTAAATCCCAGCAACCTTAAGGTTCTGTTTGAATGGTGCTATGGTGCTGGAGTGGTGAATTTAAATCGAAATGAGTCATGGTTTAATGGGCTAAGCCCAAAACCTAACCTTAGTGCACCAATAGATCACATATAGCCAAATTCTGATATTTTTATTTTCTGATATTTATATACTAAATTTAATTAGTGGACTAAACTAAAATATGAACAGTTGTTTAAATGACTGAGGAAGTGTGGCCAAACCCTTGGCTAAGTTAGAAGCCATTTTGACTAGAGTGGATTTTATGAATTAAATATGACCATAACCATTAACTATTTGATTTATTTAAGCCGTTGGTCAATGGTTTAAACTCCTTTATTAGTGGAGATTAAGAGGCCCGATTAACTATTTAAAAGGGCCATAGCCATCAAACCTTGACCACGTGTAATTGGCTAGTTGGTTGATGTGTCTAGGTGTGATTTAGTGGCTGACATGTTATACTTAATTCCACATTATGGTACTATTAGGTGTTGTTATGGATCTTAGAACACTTTAGAAATAATGTGGACGCCCCCGCCTTAGATCATAAGATTTAATAATTAACAACTTTAGAATATTAGATGACTAGACTAGTTTTCCTAGTGGGCCGTGGTGGGTTAGTCTTCACTTAGATGATTAATTGGTTAAGGGATTGAGTTTAATTGATTTTAAAATATGGTTAAGAATTAAGATTTTAAAATTAGTAGTGTTTAATAATTATAATTTATTTCTGCAACATAATTTGTATTTTAACACCCTTTTTTTCAAGCGGTTAGTAAAGCTCCATAAAAGGCAAGTTTTAATTACTTCTGAAAATATTTGTACATATTGGGTGAATTGGTAATAGTGTTATGGACATTATTGTATGTTATATAGCAATCTAATTATAGTTTGCATAGCAGTCTATTTATGGTAAGTTTTATTTAGCATGTTATTTATGGTAAGAGTTTTGCATGACATTCTATAGATTTGGAAGATTGATAATTATACCCTCATCTATTAATGATATTTGATTATAACATGCACTCCATAATATACTAATCAATAAGATTGATCAAAAGAGATAATTCACAGGAGTGCATATGGAAGTCATGTGGTGTGAGACGCTTGGGGATAAGTATGTATATAATATGCTTTGTTCCAATTTAGTCTAAACTAATTAAAATAAAATGAAATGTTAGAAACTTAACGAAAGTAAGGACTCTAGTTCCTCAGCACCACTGTGTCGTAAAACCTCCATGAGAGGATGTCTTAGTGTGTGGCGGTTTAGTGTAGTGCAATGTAGTGATTAGTGACCGATTACCTGTGGTGGGCATTCCGAAAATGACCATTGTCTTGGAGGGGTTAAATTCCGAAACATCATTCCTGGCCTGAAGTACTTTCCAAGCTTCACAGATGGGTGCACTGTTGGATTGGCCAGTGACATAAATACCCAACTTAGTGTAGGGATGGATGTTTTTGTAATAATTTTTTAGTGAGTGGTTGGCCAATATGAAAGGGACGATCCCAAAGTGTTTAAATGGCTAAATGGCAAGTGAATAATGGTAAGTGTAGTGTTTTGGCTCATTATTTTTAATGAGTGGTTCAAGTGTAGTGTTGGGACCCTAAATCCCTTATCGAGAAGTGACTTTTGTTATAGGCCATTACAAGAAATGTTAGTGTCCAAAATATTAATTTTATGCAAAGTTTTCATTGTAATAGTGTCATGTCATTTATTGCATATCATATGTGCATTATCATTATTATCTTATTCCTTTTTAATGATATGTATTATTATTGGTAATTGGTATCTTGCGGAATACCATTGTGCTCATTATATTCCACCATCACATGCTGGAGGGTGAGGATTTGCAGGAGCTTGGGATTGAGGGTGATGAGGACTATGAACTTGTGCCACAGTATGACTATAATGATGCCATTCTGGATGGTCAAAATGATGATGTTTAATTTATGAGGATTTAAGACATTAAATTAAATTATGTTTAAGACTTTTATTAGTTTATATTAGGATTGATGTAATTAATTAATCTCGCACTTGTTTCACTTGGAATGTTTTTTTGGTGATGTAGTAACTGATGGATTGTTATTTATGGTTTTGAGCTTGGCTTACCTGATATATAAACGGACAATATTGTTTATACATGATTGTTGTTTAAAAGAAATAAAAAGAAATAAAAATTAGCCTACTATTTGAACAATTGAGTGGCCTTAGATGACTGGGTCATCTGACTTCACGTCGGATCCATATTATCGGATCAACTGCTCTCTATCTCTATTGTTTACTTCTGCTCTCTATCTCCAAGGTGTACTTACATGATCTTGGCTTCAATAAGTGGAAAAAAAATATTTAGGATGAAGAAAATTTCATTTATAAAATATAATTCATGAAGTATTGATTTGGTTGTAGATTCAGGCGCATTACATAGGCCATTTCACATGATGGACTTTTCAGCCAAACTATCTTTTGTTGTCCTTGTGAACACCAATACCATAATTTAATATGTTTCTTGAATCCCATGATATGGACAGATCATAAGCAAGATGACCCGTGCTTCTTTAAATACTTTAGAATTACAAGAATTAGTCAAGTGTTGTTATGAAAGGTTCCTTCTCTATCATAAAACTATCCGTGTCTTTAGCAATGTACTAGGGCTATGTTCCTTTGTTAAGCTTGGCTGCCTGTGAATGAATAGAAATTTGATATTCAGATGAACAACATTGTTCCTTCATCTATTTTTGTTGGATGTTATATTTTGATTTCATTGAGCAAAGAGGTTTCTTTGTTTATTTCTGTATTACTCTTACATATATGTTGGACTTCATCTATTCATACATGTAGTTATTCCTCATGGCAATTACCATTTTGTGCTTAATGAAACGAGAAAGTCCACCCCGCCCGACCTGGGGGACCGGGCCAGAATTCGGTCCCCCAGTCGGGCGCTGTAGCACGCCTCTAATGAAACATACACAATCATTTTAAAGATTTATTTTGTTAGTTTAGGTTTTGATGTTGGTTTTTCAATTTTCTTCTACTTGAAAGTTGAAATATGGGGTGAATAAAATTACCGGAAAAAGATGCCACTTTGAGGAGCTTCGCATATAAAAAAGATTGCTTATTTGCGTGATTTGATATAACTTTGCATTTCACTACTACTTAGTAAGATTAGATTATCTAAACACTCAGTTACGTGATCTCCCTCATAAAATTTTGTTATGTCTTGTCCTTCAAGAAGAAAGATTGAGTTGCCTCTTTGTGATTGGATAATCTAATCTAAAAAGAAACTTAAGTGTTTGGATCTTCTTGATTAAGTAATCTATCTGCTAAATTATCCAATCACTTAGTTTCTTGTTCTCCCTCATAAAATTTTGTTACGGTCTTGTCTTTCAAGCCTCCGGCATAGGAGGATATACATTTGCTAAAGGTAATAAGTGTACAATATTAAAGAGGCCACTGATTCTTATGGCCAAGGGAATGCTTGTGGCCAAATTGAGTGATAGAGATGTAAAAAAGGGTGTACAGAGTTCATTTGACGCAAGACCGCAGATGCATCAGATGGGCCATCAACTGAAGCCCAATCACTTAGTGGGCCAAGCCCACATCGTGAATAGACGGTTTATATCCCGGACAGAAGGAATCTCGCTTAGTTATGGATCTGGCCAATCTGGTGGAAGGACATTGGGTGTGGATTGTGCAACTAGTGCATTCTCATCCACACTGTTTCCACAAACCTGACTTGAACATTTGCTCACAACCATGGACTGGTTAGCAGTTTCTATGATAAAGACGAAGACTTGACCATGAAAATGTCTGGGACGGCATCATCATTATAGCTTTGTCCCAACTATGCTGGGCATAAACGTCACTAGTCTGCATGTATTACAATATCTTACTCTTGCTCGGATCAAGAGAGGAGCATACTATGACTTTCTCTGGGCCATACTACCATTGGGTTATGTCCCACTCAAGAGCGGTGTGACCCAATCCAAAAGAATAAAAAAATAAAAACAAAAATACAAACAGATCTAGGTCCAGGCAAAGACCTGACAGGAAAGGTTCAGATTTAACGCCAAGCCCCTATACGTCCAGGTAATGGACCTTACTCAGGCTGAGTGGGCACAAACAGAGGGCAAGTTTGGGTGTTGTGTGAGGTGGGGCTGAGCCGGGGAAGTTATGGATTTAACTCATGCACATCAAATCAGGCCCAATGCCATCTCTCTGCTATTTTTTTTTTTTTTAATAACACCATCTCTGCTATTTATAAGTATGAGTAATCTAGCCATGGTTGAGGGTTGGGCATTTAATATACAAATATTGTTGTGATTTTTGGATTAAATCTACTCTGCCGTAGGATCTGCAATTTGTACAATTTGGGTTGATAACATATCAATCAATTCCCATTTATTCAAAGAAAGAAAAATACAAAGATATCAATCAATTTATGCTCAATACATGGTACTATTAAATCAGTTCTTAATATCTAAGTTTAAGCATTCAATACATGTTGCTGTAAACGGTTTTCGCTCATCAAATCACTCATAGATTTATTATTAAATGAGTGTTCAGTGCCTACAGACACACACTAAAAATAGAAGAGGGAGAAAGTGGTAAAACAAAATCTGACTCCCTCTCATATTTACCTATACAACTGATGCTTCGTTGCTTTTGATAACAAGGGGTTCGGTTTCTCGGTCATTATAGCTCTTTAACTAGACTCAACCATCTCCTTGAGACATACTCAATTTGTTGGAAATGGACTGGGTTAGGTGTGGCTCGGATAAGGGTTTTACCGCCCGTTCGCTAAATCAAGGTATAAAACTCAGTCAAATCACTATTTATAGAACTGCATTTGAGATCACCAAATAGATAATAAGCAATGAGCCAAATTCAAATCCAATTTATTAACAACTAATGATAAGACTATCCTAACCACACCACTTATTCTTTATGCAACATTTTTACAAATAGGAGTCCCACAAAAGGATAGTATTATTGTGGGATTTTCAATTCTTGGGTATGTCATTCTTCCTACTTGTGTGAGCTCTTCTTCTCATGGTGTGGGCTCTCTTGGGTCCCAGCCCTCTAGGCCTAATTTGAAGATATGATAGGCCTGCTGAATGATTCCATTGATTTTGGAAAGATATTGTAAGTAACATCCACAGATTTAGAATAATATTCATTCCTTTCCCAAGTGCCATCATTTTGATATTAACACAAACACAATATATATATAGAGCTTATCTTATCCTAAGCTGAAATCATTTACAAAATCATCTCCATCGTAAACTACTTAGAATAATGTAAGCTCTTCTAAGCTCAAGCTTAGGATAAGGTAAGCTCAAATATGTGGTGGGGCCCACCTAGGGATGGGGATGTGGGGATTTCAATGACTCCCTGGGACCCTCTTCTCTACAAAATTTCAGCAACAACCATGATTTTTATCATCTCCATTCGGGCCCCAAAAATTTAATGGTCAAAAGTCCATTTGGATCGGTATACGGTCGATCCAACGGTCCAATAAACTCAAATCTGACCGAAAGCTTGTGGATATATACTCTTCAAGGGGGTTGTGTGTTTGGTCCATTTATATGGACCATGGGTGGGCCCCACAAACTTGAGCTTATGGAATTTTATCTTAAACTTGAGCTTATGGAATTTTATCTTAAACTTGAGCTTATGAGAGCCTTACCATACATGTATATATGCATGTATGCATATACATGTATATATAAGAGGGTTTATATTTGGAAGACTTCATCATTCAACTCCCACATTTTGTTGGGTTTATGTCTTATATTCCGGGTTTACTTGAGGGTCCATTGGGTTAGCCAATGAACAGGTTCAGGGTCAAGGGTATTTGGTCATTGTATCAGAGCTTTTTTGAGGCTTAAGAAAACAAAGATTATATATATATATATCATGTAATCTATAACCCTAGACCTAGGTTAGTTTTAATCACACAAGGTGATGAGCAACCAAGAAGTCAAGACGATTGCATGGATTGTACACCTAAGTCGCACAATTCCACTCGCACTTTCATTGTTCATGTCAAGAGAGCTCAATGTCACACAACAAATGAGAGAGAGTGAAAGAGAGCGAGATATCACTAAAACACAACAATATACCAGGCGCACCATATAACTACTAGAAATGCCACTGTGTACCCTCTTGTGTCATCTCCAACATCCCAACTAAAGCAAGATGTGTTCTAACTAAAGCAAGCAAGAAATTAAAATAGTAATGTGTTGTTTGGACTCAGTATATGAAGTCAAATAACATAGAAATGCGACATTTGGACCCTCAGTATGATTCCAAAATCTGTTTGTCAGCTTCAGCCTCCAGCAGTATCCGTGCAATCCCCAATAGACTTTAAGCTATTTGCCAGACGTACATCAAATTGGAGTTCAAATTTAAATTATTTCAGTGTCCTGCCAATTTAGTTGCAGAAGCAATTTGTGGTACATTTGTGCACTAACATGTTGTGGCCTATTCCATCCATTGGTGTATCATCGTTGTGCAAGTCCCTAGCAGAAGTCAATGACAACCCTATCATCAGAGAAATATGACAAAAAGACCACAATGATAACCATTCCCTTATAAAAACATTACTAATTCACCAGGGCATGAATGTAAACAGAGCAGAGGATTCAAATCGATTGCCACATAAATTTTTCCATAATCCATTGCACATTCAATAAGTGGCCTCAATTCTTCGATGTCACGTCACTGAAGAGTTGCCTTTTTGAAAGATTCTAGTTTCTAACATATCAATGTTGAACAAAATGAACTTTCCAGATTGTCTGTCAGATAAAGATCCAATCGTTGATCTAAACTGTGATTCATGTGGGTTCCACCTTGGATGGCACTTGTAACTTGTATCATGGATGTGTGTATAAGCGTGGTTCAACATTGCTTACAAAACTCAGTATTTGTGATTTCTGCTAGGATGAATAAAATATACTCTACTTTGCACGTGGTTGACGCCATTTTTGGGTACGATGATTTTGACAGGACAGATTGGCATGCATGCAAGCCACAGATTCATATATGCATTCATTCCTTTACAGATAAAAGGTGAACTCATTTGCATATCGCACAAAAAGATTTCAGTCATCACCTTTATCCTGGTAAGAGAGCATTACATCGTCAACATCAATGGCTCTAAAACTTGAAAAGATTTCTATGAACCTTCAGTACCCAGCGACATGTTAGTGAAACTCTAGTACTGGTTCTATGAATGCTTCTATGCTTTTCAATGTCTTCGGTTTTTACTTTTTCCTCTAAGCTCAAGCGATTGTCTTGTTCCCGATGATCCAGAGCTTCCAAAACATTAACAACCTGAAAGAGATATAGGTGAAAAAGGCACATATACAATTAATTTTCTGTGTAGTAATCTCAAAAATAAAAGACCAAACTAGTAGAGAGCATTGTCTCACTTAGTTGTTGAATGTGTACAGTGACTGCATTTCTTTTCTAACACCTATCTGCATGCCATTTACTGAGGGATTAAGATTGCTCCCTGAGAAAGATGTTTGGAGAATGGCCTACCCACAGTAGTTGTAAGCACAGACTAAATACATATGTGTATCTCACAGATTAAGTACCACATAGTTCTCCATAATCAGCAAGGAAAACTTTCCGAGAACAAGATCTTCAGATGTTTGATAATCAGATTACAAAAAATGGAAGTAGATTAACACAATCCAATTGTTAGAAAAAATAAATCAAATTTACTTTGTCCAATAACAATCTTACCTTGTCTAAACTGTGAGTGTTGGTATCCTCTATGCCATGCAAGTAGTCTGGAAATCAGAAAGATAGTGAGAAAATTTCACAACTTAGAAAAGGAAAAAGTTAAGATAAGCACAAGAAGAGGTAGCAACAATCAGTCCCAACCCGAATATGCCATATCTTTGAATATCAATAGACTGCGAGACATCAACAGAATGGAGAAAGGTTGGTGATCATCCATTTGTCTGCTAGTCACCTCCTTCAAGAATATATTAGTCTCAATCTCAGTTCCCCCTTCATCAGAATTTGAGCCTTCGGCAGCACTTATTTCTTCATTTGTATAGTCTCTCAGTCTTTGATGAGGAGTGAAATTCATCACAACAGAAGAACCGAGAGACAAAATTGCAAGAACAGGAAAGTAAGCAGGCCCATCCTGATGGGGCTGAATGATAAAAATAGGTATGTCAATTTATATGATTACCATTTAAAAAAATAAAAAAACATATACATTATATGACTAAGTGACCATTACTATATATTTAATACTATTATAAGCTGGAGTGCAAGGGAAGGGGGAATGATATAGTACATTTATGGGAACTCCATACAAAGACCTTCCACAAGTAGGAGGTTGGATGTGGATCAGTACCACATGCTATTTAGCCATCCACTATGTAGAGCCCATTTTTATATTTAATCTGGGAGGTTGATATGATTTTGTGATCTCTTTTGCGATTGATTTTTTATCACAGGAAAAAAATTAGCAAGAGGATCATGGGTTCCTTTATAACATTCATCCTCAAAGAGGCGGCCAAACCTGTTTGTGAATATCAGGTGAATAGCTCAGTTAGAATTCAGTACAAGAGCTTTACTAAGGTGCTTGTGACTAGGCTAAGGTTTAGCTGGCTGTGATATCAAACAATCATGGGGTTTTAGGAGGACTAATTATTGGCTTATTGCTCAAGAAAATTCATAGTCACCAATTTCTTTCAGACACCGTATCAGGTTGCCGTCTAAACTGAAATGTTTCAGCTATTTTGGAATTTTGGGGAAAGGTTTCGGGGTTCCTTTTCGAGAAAATATAAAAATATATATATATAGATGTAGAACAATAAAAAATAAAAATATGATAATTTAAAAATAACATATAAATTAAATGCATTTATACATTAAATCATATAATTTAAATACATTATTAACACATTTCTTACAACAATAAAATTTAACAACTGTTAAGTTAGAACACATTCATAGCTGTTAATTCCAGTTCCGTCAAATTCAGTTAGGCCATAAGTCTGAACCGAACAGCCCTAGAGAAAAAAAAAAAAAATCAGCTGGAAATTCATACCATTTTTCCCCAAAAAATGCCCTTTAAATGCTTTTCACACACACACATATAAAGAGTAGGGTCCTTATTGCAATTTCTTTACAAAACTCAAAGAAAAAAAAAAAAAAAACACTTTTATTTCCAAACACTTTTTCATCAGAAAAGAAAACCCCATCCCCCTTTCGTCACGTCCTCATCTCTCGTCTCTGCTCTCTCTTGTTGAAGCCTTGTCGTCAAAGCTTGAGCCCTCTCATCTCGCAAGAGTAGGTATCCTTCTTCCACCTCTCCTTCATCTGGTTTTTCTTTTCTCTTCTTCCTCTTCTTCTTTTTCTTTTTGTTCTTCTAATTCTTCATCAGTTGTTTCCATTTACCATTTAACTTCAGGAGGTAATTTCTTAAAGTCAGGAATTTCCCCATTAACCACCCCAAAGTGCTTAGATGAATCGTAAGATTCGATAAAACAAGTATCAAATAGTAAGATTCATACCTGAGTTATAAGACTCACCTGTAATTAGAATTCGTTGTATAAATATGAATCTCTTAGATTTGATATGAATCATAGGATTCAAGATACAAGTCGTAGGATTCTGACAACCATGATCATAGGCATCAGTTTTTTTATACTTATCTAGCTAAAGGTCATCCACCAACCTTTTTTTTATTTTTAATTCCAAAGACCACCATTGGATGGCTACAATCGTCTAATTGGTATTGTACTAAACAGACAGGTCCAATCTAATATGTACCCTCCCACTATATTGTAGAAAGATCAATATATAGTAGTTCCATACAACATAGTGAATTGAGAATTTACCTCATAGGAAATGCACTAAAGTTAAAAAAAATAATGGAAAAAAAAAAAGACATCTCAAGCAATTGAAAATTTCCATTATTGGTTATTTAACAATAAAAAAATAGAAAGGTTTCTGGCACAGACCATGATGCCCTGATCAGGTAGATATTCATTGATGAGCACGTGATTTATTGGTGAAGGAAACAACCCTGTCTGTTCACTTATTCTTTGTGTCACAGCTGTCAGCCAAGGCGGCACTGCATAATTAATAAAAAGAATAAGAACACTGTTGTTCATCTACAGTTTTATGGTTCCAACACAGTTCAAAAAACAGATTCAGCGAAGGTATCAAAGTAAAAAATCAAAGCTGGAATGGTATATTTTTGGTACTATTATAGTTACAAAATTAGAGAGAATTGTTATATTGTATCAAGCAAAACCAGAGCTGCCTATATCAATTGCACATACACATGCAAAATTGGAAAAATAATGCATAAATATATTACAGTATTTGAACACAAAATGCTCATGCCTGAAAATCTCTCTCCGTTAAGTTGACATGGGTCAAATTGAGTCTCTGAAGTGACAACTTAATTTAATGGAGTTTTCTGACCGAGTTTTTATAAAGAAGTCCTATTAGGATATCCATTACCAAGAGTGCATGATCAAGGATGCTTCTGTATATTTACTACAGTAGAAACCTATGATGCCCAGATACGGCAGGGACACGCCATAGACATGGCGGGGACACGAATTTTACATGTAAAAAGTGAAGTATCGGATATGATACGTTGCCCATTTTGAAGTATCCGTGCATCATAGGTAGAAACACTATTGGCTAATACAGTTGGGACAAGCTACATTATACAAGTTGATAGAGGTTAACAGTTAAAAAACAATTTGCAACATAAGATGCCATTATGCATGTAAAACTATTTATTTTTCATATGATTGTAACATGTATGAGCTGTCTTGGAAAAGGTTTGGGCAACTATTTCTTAAAAGGGAGGGAAAGAAGCAAAGCAAAGAAGGAAATGAGAGAAGGAAAAAATGCCCCAATTCCTTCAACACTTAAATATTTAATATTACAGGCTGCAGCACACACAACATTTTGGGTTTTCCAAAAATACCCTCACAACAGTAAAAAAAAAAATACAACAAAGGCAACATATATTCAACATTATTTACAAGATTTTGATTAGTTTATAGAAATTATAGAAGAGATTTGTATAAGATGGAAGAATGTATTATTTCATAAATCAAACAGATCTAAGTCCTTTTTTCTTGATAAGATAAATTTTCTAAAAAAAAAAAACGGACTACTAAGGGAAAAAGGACTAGACAAGTATCAAGGATTCTATCTCTTTTCACTCTCTTACAATCCTAAATATATAAGATTTGATTTGATGCGTTCCAACAATCTTGAGGTTTTTGGCATATTGGTTAGGTCCATAACATTTGGTATCAGAGCTGACCTCCATGTCTCGGGTTAGAGTCATGGAAATGGCTACTTGGAGTAGAGTGAGAGCCGTCTAAAAATAAATTGGGAAAAGGACTACCTACCGCCAGCGTGAAAATTGCCGCAGAGAGGGCTACCTGGAGCAGAGTGCGAGCCGTCCTGACAGAGGAAAATGGCTACCTGCCACCAGAGTGTGAGCCACCGAGGAGCGTGGTGGTTTGTTATGGTCCTAAATGGTTATAAGACTTGATTTGACGCGTTCCATCAGTCCAGTGGCTTTTTGCGTATTGGTTAGGTCCATAACTCTCTCTCTCTCTCTCTCTCTCTTTCTCTCTCTCTCTCTCTCTCTCTCTCTCTCTCTCTCTCTCCCTCTCTCAAACACACACACACACCACCTACTCTATTCAGGGCATCGGTAAACCATTTCTCTTTTGGGACAATGGAATTTTTCACATTATCTCCTTATAGTAGTAACAATGGTTTTTCAACGTAAATACACTCTCATAGAGAGGGGTTCAACATACCCATTTTCTTGGAACAATGGAAGACATTATCAAATTATATTATAGTGAAAATGGATCTCTCTCTCTCTTTCTCATCAGTAATCCCATTCTCTTGCTTGGAATGATGAATTTTCCAAATTATCTCTTTGGAATAGCAATTCCACCCAGACATTTTATGTACTCAATCCAATGGCAGAGTGACAGTTCATAGATCTTACACAGGCAAACAAGATAAACACTAACCAACATTTAAGAGAATGGGGTAGCAAGATTAGCACTCTGAATGGAAAGATATTCCATCACCAGGCAGTGCAGCAGTAATGTTCAATCATCCATTCCAATCTAAATTCTGGATTAGATCAATACTTCAAAACAGGTACTAAACCTTTTTAACACTTCAACACCCTGCTCTAATAACAAAGCCAATTCTCAGATGTAGTGCTAGCACCAAGAAGCCATCAAGTTCATAATCCCGACCATATAAAACAGTATGAAAGATCAATGAACCCTAATGTCATTCCCAAACATTTTTTTCACCACTGCATTTGGTAGATCCTCACATGCATGATATCCCAATGCCTTCAACACTAGAATAAATCACCCACTTATCATATTATTGTTTAATTCAAGAAAAGTTCATAACATAAAGGTTGCAGTCAGTAGATTATAGAATCCTATTGTAAAAATAAGAATTCATTATTTTTATATGTATGCCTTTTAAACAAGATTGCCTCGCTAGCACAAGCCTCATCTTTCACATTATTTTGGTAAATACATGGAGGCAGATAAGAAAGAAACCATGTTGAGAGACTCAAGGCTAAATGCACGATGTTCAAGCATTTATATAATCTGAAGCCCTTATTACCAACCAATTAAATTGCCATGAAATTCAGACAATAGTAAGATAATAAATTATACTGCCTTTGGGTCAACTTTGAGCATTGTCAGCTCTTAGGTAGTTTTCAAAATAATTCCAACAAGGAATAAGAATCATACTATCTGCAGTTCCATCTAAGAATTATCATTAAATGTAATTACAAGATAAACCAAAGATATGATTAAACAACTTCCCTATCAAAAAACAACAGTTTTTTCCTCACTACTTACAGTCCTGTGGTAGAAGGCCCTTTTCATGCACCACTCCTCCTGTCACAAATGTACAGCAACAATATCCCCAAACGGAGAAAACCAATCAATAAGAAATAGAAATTAATGGACTATGTTGATAAGAGAGGGAAACAAAAAGAGAGAGAATCATACTTACCCCAGTCCTGTAATCTCCTGTTTTTCAAAGCTTTCCACTTGGACTTTGGGGCATGGTAAATCTAGAGGCCACATGGTACACTAAAGTAAGGTTAACCAAAACCCTCCAGAAGAAAAACAAGAAAAGGCACAAGAAGAAAAATCATGTAAAAAAGTGGGGGGAATACATATTTTGGATGACTGAGATGGAAAAGATGATTACCTGATGGAGGAGTTGGGATTCTTCAGATTCTTATATGAAATTTGGGATGTAAAAAAGAGTGGGAAGAGACCCAACAGTGAAGTCCTTCAGAGGCTCTCTGCTTTCCATTCTCCTGTTCTGGGCGTGAAAAGCTAGACCTACAAGGCGCCCCACGCCCTTGTCCCCTGTCTTGCAAATGAGAAAGGCAGAGGGTCCGGTTCCTGAAGCTCCACACTCGGGCCCAGCCAGTGTGGGACCAAGGTTTTTTATTTGAGGGACCCAAACAGATAGTTCACATTTGGAGGCTAACCTAAGATTTTCACGTGTATTTTGAGTGCAGACTCAAGATTTTCATTGAGATCTTAAAAGTAGATTTAAAATTTTCATGTAAGTTTTGAAACCAGCCCGGAGGGACAATTGCCCCTAAAAGCGCATATTCGTAGGTTTACCCCTGGCTCCACCATTTAAAAATTTGGGCAACTCAAATTCATATTTTTCTAAAAGCGAAGTTTGTCCCATTAGAAGATTGGGCATATAACTAACTACATGATTATTGAATATGATTAATACAATCTTAGATATTATTAATTATGTTTTTTTATAATATGTTTAATCTTATGGTATGACTAACTCCTCTTAGAATGAGATTTGTGGAATATTAGAGGAAATTAAAAACTGAACAGCTCAGATTTTCAATATTTGAACTCAGTTTTCAGTTCCACTAAAACCGAGCAAATGCCATTTCAATTTAACATTTACAAATTGTTATGGGTTGGCGAATCCATATCCATGATCCATAATGGGCCACAAATAACCAACGTAGCATTTGAAGAGTTTTTAAGGGAATCTATAACGACTCTCTCTCTCTCTCTCTCTCTCTCTCACTCTCTCTCTCAAGTAGGGATGGCAATGGCTCAAGTTTAAATGGGGACCTGCCCCGACCCGCACCTATTTAGGGGGCAGGTTAGGTAATATATTGGTAGGGTTCTTATCCAATTTGGTTTTCCATACACTTACCCGAGTTTGGTTCGGAGCAGATTTGCGTTTTGGGTGTGTCTAACCCACCTTGTCCCACATATCTTTACTTTATATATTTGTTTTGCGAAGACTTCATATATTACTAAGTACGGTCTTGCATATGAGATTACATTAGTGTAGTGGAGTAAAGAGTGATACTTTTTCTAAATGTCTTGGGTTTAAATCTTTTCTAATACATATACTTTTCATATTTAAAAAAAAAAGTACTAAATCAACCACTAACAAACCCAACCCGACCCATGACTTTCATGGGACATGTTTGGTATTACAATCATAAAATCCGTCTCAAAATATGCTAATTAAAAAAAAGAATTCGGATGTAGATTAGGAAAATATGTAACATAAGCCATTCAAAATATCCTAGCTTCTAATTTTATGTCCTCAAAGCATTATCATCATAATCAAAGCCTTACCCCAAATATGTTGAGGTCGGCTATACATGAATTTTATTTTTTCATTCCAATTTAGGTGCTCACAGTATATTTCTCTCTTTTTATCTATTAACTTAAAAGTATAAGTCATTTAAGTTATTCTTTAAGGGTGAATTGGTCGAAAAGAAAACAATACTAGATTGTCTAATTACTTTTTGTACCGTTTGACTATTAGTCAATAGGGGTTTTAGTAAAAATACAAAACATAGGGTCCTTTTGAGATTATAAGAAAAATATAGGGGGCCTTTATGTGGAAAAAAAAAACTCGATACAGATTGAAAGCCACTTGGATAGTTCTTGCTTTCTCGTCAAATCTAGTTGTGAATTATGATCTCACCCATCATGGAGTGGGCGTTTTAGTCTTAAGGGATTAATTTTTTCTGTATTTTTAGATCATTGTTTTAAATATGTTTTGGCTCTATTGAGTCTGAGCAAGGACACCTTGATAGATCATTGAGTCGGATGAGTCGAGGTAGTCTTTTAAGCACAGGTGCGGATTAGGTATAATCACATTTTTTATTTTTTTTAAGACATGAAACCGGTTGACCCTCCTTACGGTTGATTATTAGTAAACTCTGAATATACAATACCACACCGGCTAGCATTGTGTATCAGATAAGGCCCCAAATGATTCACAGCGGGCACCTCTAGCTCATCGCTGGACTTTCTAACCGTTCGAACAATTTAAATGTGGTTGAACAATTTAACTATTCCTTATGGCTCACCTTTAATGGAATAAGACTTGTCAATCAAACGCTCTCTTCATAAGCTACTAGTAGCCATTCAAATGCCATGTTATTTACAAATTGAAAGAACATCACTAATGTCACCACATTTGATTATAAAAACCCTTATGTACCGGTTTTTTTTTTTTTTTCAATTAAGTATTGGCTTTGATAGTTAATGTTAATGTTATTTAGTCATATTAGTTCTCAGTGGATTGCAATTAAATTCTTAATGTATTATATTTGTTTATAAGCTTTCTCTAGATTATTCGTTTTCCACCCTTTCTCTGGGTTAATATAGAGGGTCCTCCTATGATTAAAACAATTCCTTCACATACACACACCCCTTTTCAATCAGCACTTATCATCGCATTCATTAAAAATAGCAAAACATGCCCATGTTTAACACATGCAATATAATCATAATATAAATTTTCTTTTCATTTGATTGGACCCTACTCTAGCCCGTGAGGGTAGTATAAAGGCCAACTCCTGTAGGCTTGTTGAGGACTTGGCTTCACCGAAGATTTCACGGGGAGAAACGAGGCCCAAATCAACCAAAATCAGTCACAAACCATAAAGCTAATGAGACTTCTTGAGTCCGGGTTATGTTGCATTTTGATGAACCCAGATTGGTAATAAAAAGTGTTGGGTTAGAATTGGTAGGGGTGTGCCAGCCCATGCTTTAGTGCAACACAAAGGCGACACTTGAGGACCCCAGCAGCAAGCTACTGTATTGGACCCTCCCCCAAAAAAAATTAATTTAATATCATGTGGCCCAATGGGCCACGTATCAGATATTAAACTGATAAGAACAGATACTACACTTGATCTTAGCCAAAAGGCCGAGAAAGGTATGCTTTATTCCTTTGCTTCCATCTCACTTTATTTCCTGCGCATCTCTCTTTTCTCATCTCCTAGAGCGATGTGGGATTAGAGTAACATGATATCAGATATCTATCCCTCTTCTTGTCCAGCTCCAGCTCATAGATATCTATCCTCTTGTCAACTTCTTCAAGTCGAACCCCAAGGGGTAGCATAGTTGGCCTAGGACCACGGTTTGCTCCCGGAGGTTGTGGGTTCGAAACTCCGCTACCACACTAGGGCTACAGGGGATTTATCCGGCTTCCCTCTGGGCCCGGAGGGATTAGTTCAGCCCAAAGGGTTGGGAACCCTCCGACAGCAAAAAAAAAAAAAAAAATTCTTTAAGTGTAGGGGTCTTTTTTCGACACCCAAAATATGCGTAATATTTACGCATCAATAATGTTTGTCTATAAGTATTTACGCATCTTGTGTGTAAATCAGATGTGTTAATAGTGTGAAAATGAGCCCATTTTCACACCAAGATTTGAACACATGTTCAGGTGGGAAAAGAGAATACCAAAGTACATGTGATTTCAAAAAATACCCATGAGAGGCGGACGATTTGGTTTTGAGGTAGTTTCCATTAAGAGCTTGGTTCGAAAACCCCCTCTAATGCATTTAGAAAAAAATAAAATAAAAGAGGCATTTCCTTCAAAGAGGTTCTGGATTTGAAACCCCGTCCAACGCATTTACAAGATAATAATAAAAGATGCATAAACACTGAGGAAACCTATGAATGAAAATCCTCCCCACATCTCATCCCCTTTTTTGATGCTCTCTATTTCTCTCTTTATCCTTGCTAAAAAAAAAAACTTTATAAAATCTATTTACTCTGTAGGTTTATTCTTTCAGAATTTGATTCTCTATCTTCTCTTCTCCTTTTAGATTTTCTTCCAATATCTTAATGATTTTTCTAAAATTATTTATTATTGTTTTACTTTAAAAATATTTAAATATGTATACATGAATGTAAGAGAAATAGAAGAATGTATATTATATAGCATTATGGTATCATTAAAAAATAATGTATAAATGCAATTTTATCTAACCATAATAAATTTGTGATGCTTTTAATATAATTGGACTTAGCAATAAAATACTCATTTTAAGAACTTTCTATAATTGATTAATATTGGCATAAAGCCGGTGAGATGCATGGGTTAAGTTTTATGCAAATTGAATAATGAATTAAGATAATATTAAACTAAATATTAATTAATAGAAATATTAATAATAATCCCATTTTTCTTAACCAGCAGACTATAAACTCTTATTTCCTTAACCAAACATATTGGATGCCTTTTTTTTTAATGGCGATCATTGATAAAAATATCTATTTTTGAAAAGTATATTTCATTTTGAACGACATGTTTTTTTTAAGGATTTAAAATGCAAATGAAAACTTTGATATAAATAAGACCTTTTTTGTCTCCTTTTCATATCATTATAGTAGAATATAATTTAATGATTAATAAGTATCATTTACAAAATCTTTTAAAACATATGCACATATCATTGAAACAAACATAGAAAAATGAATTACATGTGTAAATGATGCGAAAATAGTGTTATTAGACAAACGTGGTAAAAAAAAAAAACAAGTGTAAATGCCACATACTTAAAATTTGAATATTCATCTTTTAAATATGTAAATTGTATTTACATATCCCATGTGTAAAAGACAAATGACCCCTTAGGAAGATCATGGCCCCACTGGTGCATCTCTAGATCAACTACTGACCTATCTATGTAAATGACTCACATGTGGATCAGATTCCACTGATTGTTACTAGCATAATATTTCACATGTGAATCTATGAATAAGTTGTAGATTGTTTAATGATATCTCAACATCCAAGCAACATCAATGGTTGAAAATTGAACACATAACCGCGTTTGAGCTTCTGAAGAATATGAACGGTCCTGATTTTACAGGTGGGGCCCAGAACATTAAAAAAATCATAAAAGGCGGACTGGGTATGGTAGTAACAATAGGTTGTATATTGTTTGATGATATCTCAACCTCCATGCATCATCAACGGTTGAAAATTGGACACATGGCCGTGGTTGAGCTTCTGAAGAATATGAACGGTCCTGATTTTACAGGTGGGTCCTAGAAAAATAAAAAAAAAATCATAAAAGGCGGACTGCTATATGTTAGTAACAGTAGATTAATCGAACGGTTGTGATTATGTTGATCATATCTCAACCTCCATGCTTCATCAACGGTTGAAAATTGGACACATGGCCGTGTTTGAGCTTCTTAAGAGAATGAACGGTCCGGATGTTACAAGTGGGGCCCCCAAAAAAAAAAAGGTGGACTGCTCAGTGAGGCACTGTAGCAGTCCGCCTAGTAACAGTAATGTGTGAAAGTGTTTCACACCTCTTGAGGTGTAAAAATGCAATGCATAAAAATGGCCATCTTTCACACCATTTACACAACTATTTTACACATGTGAATCAAAATCACACCAAATAAACATGATTTTTGTGTATCTATTACCCATGTGATTCAATTACATATGTAAATGGAAAAAACAAACGTTCCCTTAGATCAACTACTGACCTATCTATTTGAGAGTTGAGAATTGATTGTTATTGGATCATCATAGCCAGTGGCCCATCCAACACATGGTTGAGACTGACTAAAATGTTTCGGGCCAGCATTTCTAACAATGGGTGTGAAACCCTATAGTGGAGCCCAAATATATGAACAATCCAACATAAATGCCCTCCTCTCAAGTGGGCTTTCCCATCTCAAGTGGGCTTTCCCAGATTTCACTCTAATAAAAATTGGTCCTACAGTCCTACTCCTACCATAACATTGACCATATAATCATGGGAAAATGTTTTCCTAAGTGGGCTTTCCCAAGTTACATCTTTTTCAATTTCTTGGGAGTGGCAGCAGAAACCCCAGCAACGTTTCAAATGCTTGAAAAAGTTCAAATCCTCCAATTCAAAAAACTCAATGCTAAAATCTCACCCTCCCATCCCAAAAACTGGATTTTCTACGCCTACGTTCAAAAGGATGCCTTCCATACACTTGCAAAAATCGCTCTTTTCTCATCAAAACCCTCCAATCCTCCATTTCTACCCAACAAACTCCACAAATTCTCCCTACTTCAATCTCCAAATCTCTTGCCACTGCAAAGTCCCCTTCAGAGCTCCACCAAATCCACTCTCTCATCATCACTTCCGGACTCCAACTCTCCGTCTTCTTCTCTGGAAAGCTCATAAGCAAATACGCCCAGTTCGGTGACCCCATCGCCTCCCAATCAGTTTTCAATCTTGTTTCGCACTTAAACAACGTTTTTCTATGGAATTCGACTATAAGAGCGCACACCCAGAATGGGGATTTCGCCAAAGCTTTGGAATTTTACTCCGAATTGGGTGTGTTTAAACTGCGTCCAGACAATTTCACCTTCCCTTCGGTAATCAATGCTTGTGCAGCTTTAGGCGATTTGGAAATGGGCTGGAATGTTCATTATCATGTTTTGGAGATGAGTTTTGCGTCTGATTTGTATATTGGGAACTCCTTGATTGATATGTATGCTTGACTCGGCTGTTTGGTGGAGGCACGCGGTGTGTTTGATGGAATGCCTGAAAGAGATGTGGTTACTTGGAATTCTATGATTTCTGGTTATAGTGCAAATGGAGAACCAGAGCTAGCTTTAGAGGTATATTATCAAATGAGAATGGTGGGTGTGATTCCGGATTCTTTTACTGTGGCGAGCGTCTTACCTGCTTGCGGAAGTCTGGTAGCTGTTGAAGAGGGTAGGGTAATTCATGGTCTTGTTAATAAGGTTGGTATAGAGAAGGATAAGTTGGTGATTAATGGACTTATGGCTATGTATTGTAAGTTTGACAGATTAATGGATGCTAGACTACTTTTTGATAGGATGAAAGAGAGAGATACAGTTTCTTGGAATACCATGATTGGTGGTTACACACAGTTTGGGGTCTTTGAAGAGGCCATTAAGCTATTCAAAGAGATGGTAGTTAGATACAAACCTGATTTGTTAACGATCACGGCTATTCTCCGTGCTTGCGGTCAAATGGGGACTTGGAACTGGGAAGATGTGTTCATGAATACATGATTAGAAATGGGTATAAATGCGATACTACTGCTGGTAATATTCTTATAACAATGTATGCTAAAAGCAGAAGTTTAGAAGAGGCGCAGGAGGTTTTTGATCATATGGCTTGTAAAGACTCCGTTTCTTGGAACTCTTTAATCAATGGTTATATTCAAAAGGGACGCCATGATGAAGGGATCAAACTCTTTAAGACAATGGAAAAGACAGATGTAAGACCTAATTCCATTACTATTGTTGCAGTCCTGTCTACATGTACACAATTAGGAGACCTAAGTCTGGGGAAGGAACTACATAGTAATGTAATTAAAATAGGATTAGCTTCCAATCTACTTGTAGGAAATGCTCTTATGGACATGTATTCAAAATGTGGTAGTGTTGAGGATGCATTGCATGAGTTTGAGAAGATGGAGACCCGGGATCTGGTGAGTTGGAATACCGTTGTGGTTGGATGTGTTCAGGCTGGAAATTGTAGTTTAGGATTGAAAATATTCAGGAAAATGAAGGCTGAGGGAGTTATTCCCGATGTGGCGACCATGTTGGGAATTCTGCCCGCATGTTCTTTCTTGGCAGCAAAGCGACATGGGAAAGAGATTCATGGGTCCATTCTCAAAACTGGATTGGAATGCAACATCCCAATTGGTAATGCACTGATTGAGATGTACTCCAAATGTGGCAGTTTGGAGAATGCAATTCATGTGTTTAACCATATGAAAGAAAAAGATGTGGTGACATGGACCGCCTTGATATCTGCTTATGGGATGTATGGTCATGGTCAGAAAGCTCTGAGAGCTTTCACAGACATGGAGGAAATGGGCATTATTCCAGACCATGTTGCCTTTGTTGCTGTTATTTTTTGCATGTAGTCCTGTGGGTTTAGTTGATGAAGGCCTTGTATACTTTGACCGAATGAAAAATCACTATACGATAACACCTAGGATTGAACACTACGCGTGTGTGGTCGATCTTCTCTCCCGGTCCGGAAATTTATGTGAAGCTGAGAATTTCATTCGCACAATGCCATTAAAACCAGATGTGAGTATGTAACACCCCGACCCCTAATGGCCTATTAATTATAATTAATTGTTTGATTAGTTAGTAAGCTAGTTTAGAGTCTAAGTAGTCAGGGTTACCGATGAGTCTTGCGTGCGAAGTTTCGCACGATTCGGAGCGCGTTTGGGTAGGATGGAGAGTCGTTTTACGAACCGGGTAGGGTTTTTAAGGGATTTATGAGATTATGAGTTTTTGTGAGATGGGGTGCATTGGGTAGGTTTCGACGTTTCATGAACTTTAACCTTCGGTCGCGTTGCAATCTGACGCGTCGAAGAGGCCTGAAAACTATTGATTATATAAGTGGATCGACTCAGACCTTGACCCATCAACCCATCAACCCAAGCCCAAGCCCATGGCCCATGTACACTTAAGTATCCCACCAACCCTTATACTTATCTTCCTTTTCATTCCTATTCACTTATACACTCAACTACAACTACAACACAGCAACATCAACCGACTCACTTCTTCTCTTCATTCCTTTCATCTCCTTCTTCTCCGTTGACGAGCCCGGAGCTCCGGTGACGGAAACAAAGCAACCCATCTTCTTCTCCAAGCTTCCAAGAGTCCATTCATACTCTTTTCTAAGAGTTTCACCCACAACCCACTTAGAGGTAAGCTCTCCAAGCTTAGAAACCACCTCTTCATCTTCTTCCTTGGTTAGAAATGTAGTAGATAGACTCACCTTGGCCTTGGCATGCATGTGTAGGAGCTATTTGGGATTTGGAAAAGTGTTCACCCTTTTTGGAGCTTCCAAAGTGTTTTCTTCTTTCATTTTCTTCTTGAATCTGAATCATCACATCACTAAGGCAAGTCAATATTTATATTAATGCTTAATATGCTTGTCTACCTTGATTTGGTTGATAAAAATCATGTTTTAGTTACCTTGGCTCAAGTGATACTTTATTTGATTGAAAACATGATAAATGGACTTATAGTTGTAATGGAATGGATGTAAATCTTGATGACTTGATTAGTAGGTTTTAGAAGTTATTATTAAGTTATTTTTATTCCCACATATTGTGTTCATCAGGTTTCATAAACAGAAAATGGGAAAAGTCCCATCTCAGCCAAAACAGAGACTCTGCCCAGTTTCCGCAGGCTTCTCGGTCGACCGAGACCTGTGTGTCGGTCGACCGAGACTACTCGCCCGAGACTATAGGAATTTTTGCAATTTTTCCATTTCAATGGATTTTTACCCTGTTTTAAGTTGGACTTTGGTGGACCTTTGGATACCCCTTTTGAGGACTCATTTGACTTATGATGAGAGTGTTTTGAGCCGACATTTCTCACTGTGAATTCGGTTGTATCGAGAATCAATTGAATTCAATCTCGAAAGGTATGGGACGTCGGGATACTCTTCTTTAAATCTATGCACGAAGATCATTCGTACGAGTATCGCGAACCCTAACCCTTCGTTGACTGAATAGGTTGTACGATGCTTCAGGGTTTACACTTTACTTAGGATTGGATCGTTTATTCGTTTTGAATTCAAATAGTACCTTCGGGCACTATCTTCTACATGTGATGAGCATGTCCTTTAGTTCTATTTGTTTTGCTTTATTAGAGGATCCTTTTGAGAATTTAGATGAGGACTTAGGATCCCCTTTGTTATTTCGTTTGTTTCGTCATTCGTTTGAAGTGTTGAGGCTAGGGAGCTTTGATTGTCAAGCTTTGAGAGGACTACTATTGGTATTGGTTTGGGATTTGATTTGTTTTGGAAACAAAGTAGTTCGCAATTGATATTGAATCTTGTTCGCGCAAGAAGCCTAGCCCTTCACTATTGTCTTTAGGATTCTTTGAGTCAGGCACCACTCAGCTGTTAACGTTCAACACAGTTGGGGCACCGACTGTGGGAGAACCCGATACCACCTCAAAGCAAGATAGAGCCAGAGCTCACGGAGCCCGAGCTACTTGAGCTGAGAGTTATTGTTCCTCGAGATGTTTTGTTTTGTTACAGCAAGACAGAGCCAGAGCTCACGGAGCCCGAGCTACTTGAGCTGATATTGTACGTCCTCGAGCAAAATAGTACCAGAGCTCACGGAGCCGGAGTACTTGAGCCACGAGTTGTTTGGATATTGGATACTGGGTTTTTATCCCACTTGATGATATATATATTGGCATATGTGGATCGCCTATTTGTTAGTTTGTTTATGATTCGAATGCGATGCATCTTCTACGATCGGAGTGCTAAGCATATCTTATGATCATGTGTACTCGTTTATTCTCTCTAGTACTGCATATTGATGTGATTTATATATCTATTGTTTTGCCATCCGTTGTGTTGATGATGCTACTCTTGGTGCATAGGTACCGAGTACTTCTACCCAGAGGCGGAGGAGCAGACGGAGGAAGTTCAGGCGGATCAGCCTGATGACTTCCTAGAGTACAGTACGGACGGCATCGTATAGCCGTGACGACCCCGTACACGAGCGCCTCATGATTAGTCTTATTAGCTTCACCTTTTGGTTTTCTTATATTTTGTTTAGGCCTAGTTTTAGTTGGCCTTTTTATTTGTAAATGATATTTTGTGTATAGTCTTAAACTCTAACCTTAATCTTGATATTCAGTAGATTGCTCTTAAACTATACATCTTTAAGATACCTTTTGTGTTATGAAGCTTCCGCTATTGTTTAATATAATCGAGGAAATGTTTATACCTCACAGCGGTCTTCGATCCAGATGGGACACGATTAGGGCATTGGCTTGTGTTTATTATTGGAAAAAGTTTTAAATTAGCCCTAATCTCACGCATAACCCCAGTTTCACTTTTGGGGGCGTGACAAGTTGGTATCAGAGCAGTACTGGTTTCTAAATTAAAAACAAGTAGAAACTTAAGACGTGTGAGGATTGGGTTTTCGTTGGGTATCTTAGTTTGTGTAGATTGTATAGTTTGTATGTTAGATCGAGTCCCATAGGACTAACATGTTTCTAATTGCAGAATGGCTGGAGGACATACACGCTCCACACAGAACAGTGATCAGGCTGGTTCCAGTGGAGATGGATCAGCAGATGCTAGGTTTAATCAGCTCATGAAGGCTTTTGTAGATTCACAGACCGCACAAGCTCAGGCTCAGACACAGCAGAGGGAAGAGCAGAACAAATTGAGGGAGGATCAGGCTACCTTCCAGGCCCAGATGCTACAGTTCTTGCAGAGGCCAGCTCCGGTGCCTCAAGTCATCATACCTCCTCGGGGAAATGACTTGAATGACATCTATGACAAATTCAAAAAAAGGAACCCACCAGTATACTATGGCAATGAAGACCCACTTGATGCGGATGAGTGGGTGGTACAGATGGAGAAGATCTTCAAGGTCTTCCAATGCACTGGACGGGAGTGTGTACAGTTAGCCTCGTACATGTTCCGCGGTGTAGCAGAGTTGTGGTGGAAATCAGTGATGACTCCTTATGATACTATTGATGATGCTGAGGCTTGGACGTCATTTCGGACACTCTTTCGGGCAAAATACATTCCACCCCATATTCAAGCTCAAAAGTTGATAGAGTTTGAGGCATTGGTCCAGGGATTGGACTCAGTGCAGATCTACGAACAGAAATTCACGAACCTTTCGAGATTTGCACCGGCCTTGGTTCAAGTTGAGGCTGATAAGGTGATGAGATTCATTCGAGGATTGAGACCTGATATCCAGATGGAGGTGACATCTGTTACCTTAGTCACCTATGAGGAGAACCTTAAGAGGGCATATTGGGCTGAGGAGTCCATTCGAAAGAAGATCCTTTTTGCACAGCAGTTTCCGGACGTACTTGCACCAGTTAGGAGCCCAGGTTTGGGGCAATTGCAGCAGCGTCCACAGCAGTACCCTCGGTACCAGCAGTACCAGCAGCGTCCTCAGTTACAGTATCAGCAGCAGCAAGGCAAGAGGCCTAGGATTGACTCGGTACGTAGGACTTTTTGTGAGCGGTGTGGTAAGAGCTCTCATGTCACAGCGGCCTGCAGATGGACTACAGGAGCATGTTTTGAGTGTGGTTCGATGGAGCATCAGAGGAAGGATTGCCCTCGAGCACAAGAGCAGGGAGTGAGGAATGCAGCTCCACGACCACCGTTGGCAGCACAGCCTCCGAGGCAGGCACCTCAGCAGCCACTTAGGCCACCGCAGCAGCAACAGCAGCTTAGATTGCCAGCACCACAGGGCAGAGGACAATTTAGACCTCAGGGACCACAGCGACCTCAGGGCCAGCAGTATGCACAGTATAGGCAGCAGGGTCAGCAGCAGCAGAGACCTCAGCAGTATGGTAGGGTACAGGCCCTGGATCTACAGGAGGGTGAAGAGGCTGGAGGAGTGGTGGAAGGTACACTCTTTATCTTAGATGTACCTGCTAGAGTCTTGTTTGATTCTGGTTCCACACACTCATTCGTGTCACCTATATTTGCTGCACGTTTGGTGGGAGATGTAGCTCCATTATATTGTGTGTTGCTTGTTAGTACTCCTTTAGGAAAGACTGTGCAATGTGAATCCTATTTTCCAGCTTGTAAAGTGCAGGTGGGGAGTTTTATATTAGCTGCAGACTTGATCATCCTAGAGATGAAGGACTTTGATGTGATCCTAGGTATGGATTGGTTATCCACCTACAGAGCAGTGATGGATTGCTTCAACAAAGTAGTCAGATTGCAAGTGTTGGCAGATAGTGTAGAGATAGTTGGGGAGAGGAAACCCATGTCCACTAGAGTCATCTCGGCTTTGAAAGCCGATCGATTGGTTAGGAGTGGGTGCGAGGGTTATGTAGCTTATATTTTGGAGGAGGATACAGTGTCCAGAGCGGTGGGGGATATTCCAGTTGTGTGTGAATTCCCGGATGTCTTTCCGGAGGAGATACCTGGATTACCACCGGTTCGGGAGATTGACTTCACGATTGAGCTGAAGCCAGGGACAGCACCGATTTCGAAGGCTCCTTACCGCATGGCTCCAGCAGAGCTAAGAGAGCTGAAGGCTCAACTGCAGGACCTTATGGATAAAGGGTTTGTGAGACCTAGTTTATCCCCGTGGGGTGCACCAGTGCTTTTCGTGAAGAAGAAAGATGGATCAATGCGCATGTGCATCGATTACCGGCAGCTGAATCAGGTTACGGTCAAGAATAAGTATCCTTTACCTCGTATAGACGAGTTGTTTGATCAGTTGCAGGGAGCACAGCATTTTTCCAAGATAGATCTGAGATCTGGTTATCACCAGATACGGGTTCGAGATCAGGATGTGCAGAAAACAGCCTTTAGGACTAGATATGGACATTATGAGTTCTTGGTTATGCCATTTGGGCTGACAAACGCTCCAGGAGTATTTATGGCCTTGATGAACAGAGTCTTTGCACTATGCTTAGACAAATTCACGGTCGTGTTCATAGATGATGTCCTAGTCTACTCGAAGTCTAGAGATGAGCATGCAGAGCATTTGAGGAGTGCATTGCAGATTTTGAGGGAGAATCAGCTCTATGCTAAGCTCAGTAAATGTGAGTTTTGGCTGGAGCAAGTGTCTTTTCTTGGACACATCATCTCTAGAGAAGGTTTGGCGGTAGATTCCGCGAAGATTGAGGCAGTGGTTAGTTGGCAGAGCCCGAAGTCAGTGTCAGAGATTAGGAGTTTTCTTGGGTTAGCAGGATATTACAGGAGATTTGTGAAGGGATTCTCTAGCATTGCTGCTCCGTTGACTAAATTGACGAGGAAAGATGTTCCTTTTGTTTGGACGGAGCAGTGTGAAGAGAACTTCCAGGAGCTGAAGATTAGATTGACCACAGCACCTATTCTCTCGTTACCTACGGGGACTGGAGGATTCGTGGTTTTTACAGATGCTTCAGGCATTGGATTGGGTTGCGTACTCATGCAGGAGGGGAAGGTCATAGCGTATGGATCTAGACAGTTGAAAGAGCATGAGAAGAGATACGCTACTCATGACTTGGAGCTTGCAGCTGTGGTCATGGCATTGAAGATGTGGAGACACTACTTGTATGGTGAGAAATTCGAGGTTCACTCGGATCATAGGAGTCTCCAGTATCTATTTGGGCAGAAAGATCTGAACATGAGGCAGACTAGATGGATGGAGTATATCAAAGACTACGACTTCCCGATAAAGTATCATCCCGGGAAAGCGAATGTGGTGGCGGATGCATTGAGCAGAAAAGCAGTGACTACTGGATGTTTGCAGACAGAGTGGTCTTTGACAGAGCTATTCAGAGATTTAGCCATTGAGTTTCAGCCACGGAGTGAAAGAGTCATGGTTGCCAATATGCACATTTGGGAACCAGAAATTCTTAGCAGAATCAAGAGCAGTCAGTCAGAGGACCCAGAGTTGGTCAGATTGATAGAGAGCATAGCAGAGAGGCCAGAGTTTAGACTCATCGATGGAGTGTTGTACTGCCAGGATAGGCTATGTGTGCCGGGTGTGCATGACTTGAGAAACGAGATTATGGTTGAGGCACACCATTCTCGTTATGCTATTCACCCAGGGAGCACCAAAATGTACCAGAACTTGAAGAGCTTTTATTGGTGGAGCAACATGAAGAAGGACATTGCAGGATTTGTATCGAGATGTCTCGTGTGTCAACAAGTGAAGATTGAACATCAGAAACCTCCTGGATTACTCCAACCACTGAAGGTTCCGGAGTGGAAATGGGAGCATATCACCATGGACTTCGTTGCAGGATTGCCACCCATGCGGGAGAATGACAGCATTTGGGTGATCGTTGACAGACTCACGAAGTCTGCACACTTCATTCCGATGAAGATGAGAGGATCCATGGATGTGTTAGCACACAAGTACATTGACAATGTTGTCAAGTTGCATGGAATTCCAGATTCCATAGTTTCAGACAGAGATATGAGGTTTGTGGGCAGATTTTGGGTCAGTTTGCAAGCAGCCTTAGGCACTACATTGAACTTCAGCACAGCGTATCACCCGCAGACCGACGGACAGACAGAGAGGACCAATCAGACTATGGAGGATATGTTGCGGGCATGTGTACTTGATTTCGGGAAAGACTGGGAGAAGAGTCTTCCTTTGTGCGAATTTGCCTACAACAATAGTTATCACTCTAGTATCGGGATGGCACCGTTCGAGGCTTTGTACGGACGGAAGTGTAAGACCCCGATTTGTTGGGAGGAGATTGGTGTTCGGAGCTTTCACGGACCGTCGATTATCAGTGATACCAGTGAGAAAGTGAAGCAGATTATTGATAGGCTGAAAATTGCAAGGGATCGTCAGAAGAGTTACGCAGACCTGAAGAGAAGGGATTTGGAGTTTCAGGTTGGAGATAAAGTGTTTCTCAAAGTCTCACCGACTAGAGGAACTATGAGATTCGGTCAGAAAGGGAAACTGGCTCGGAGATACATTGGACCGTTTGAGATAGATATGCGCGTGGGTGAAGTGGCTTATAGATTGATACTACCAGCAGAGTTAGCAGGAGTGCACAGAGTTTTCCACATTTCGATGCTGAGGAAGTATATTCCAGACCCTTCACACGTGCTACATCATGAGCCTTTGGATGTTCAGCCAGATGTTACGTATGTAGAGAGGCCGAAGAAGATAATTGATACTAAAGAGCAGGTGTTGAGGACCCGGACCATTCATTGGGTCAAAGTTCAATGGGAGCACCACAGTCCAAGGGAAGCAACTTGGGAGCTTAGAGATCAGATTCAGGAGAAGTATCCCGAGTTATTGCCAGATTCAGAGTTATTGTCAGAGGTGTGTTAGGGATTTGGAGGACCAAATAGCCTAAGTGGGGGAGGATGTAACACCCCGACCCCTAATGGCCTATTAATTATAATTAATTGTTTGATTAGTTAGTAAGCTAGTTTAGAGTCTAAGTAGTCAGGGTTACCGATGAGTCTTGCGTGCGAAGTTTCGCACGATTCGGAGCGCGTTTGGGTAGGATGGAGAGTCGTTTTACGAACCGGGTAGGGTTTTTAAGGGATTTATGAGATTATGAGTTTTTGTGAGATGGGGTGCATTGGGTAGGTTTCGACGTTTCATGAACTTTAACCTTCGGTCGCGTTGCAATCTGACGCGTCGAAGAGGCCTGAAAACTATTGATTATATAAGTGGATCGACTCAGACCTTGACCCATCAACCCATCAACCCAAGCCCAAGCCCATGGCCCATGTACACTTAAGTATCCCACCAACCCTTATACTTATCTTCCTTTTCATTCCTATTCACTTATACACTCAACTACAACTACAACACAGCAACATCAACCGACTCACTTCTTCTCTTCATTCCTTTCATCTCCTTCTTCTCCGTTGACGAGCCCGGAGCTCCGGTGACGGAAACAAAGCAACCCATCTTCTTCTCCAAGCTTCCAAGAGTCCATTCATACTCTTTTCTAAGAGTTTCACCCACAACCCACTTAGAGGTAAGCTCTCCAAGCTTAGAAACCACCTCTTCATCTTCTTCCTTGGTTAGAAATGTAGTAGATAGACTCACCTTGGCCTTGGCATGCATGTGTAGGAGCTATTTGGGATTTGGAAAAGTGTTCACCCTTTTTGGAGCTTCCAAAGTGTTTTCTTCTTTCATTTTCTTCTTGAATCTGAATCATCACATCACTAAGGCAAGTCAATATTTATATTAATGCTTAATATGCTTGTCTACCTTGATTTGGTTGATAAAAATCATGTTTTAGTTACCTTGGCTCAAGTGATACTTTATTTGATTGAAAACATGATAAATGGACTTATAGTTGTAATGGAATGGATGTAAATCTTGATGACTTGATTAGTAGGTTTTAGAAGTTATTATTAAGTTATTTTTATTCCCACATATTGTGTTCATCAGGTTTCATAAACAGAAAATGGGAAAAGTCCCATCTCAGCCAAAACAGAGACTCTGCCCAGTTTCCGCAGGCTTCTCGGTCGACCGAGACCTGTGTGTCGGTCGACCGAGACTACTCGCCCGAGACTATAGGAATTTTTGCAATTTTTCCATTTCAATGGATTTTTACCCTGTTTTAAGTTGGACTTTGGTGGACCTTTGGATACCCCTTTTGAGGACTCATTTGACTTATGATGAGAGTGTTTTGAGCCGACATTTCTCACTGTGAATTCGGTTGTATCGAGAATCAATTGAATTCAATCTCGAAAGGTATGGGACGTCGGGATACTCTTCTTTAAATCTATGCACGAAGATCATTCGTACGAGTATCGCGAACCCTAACCCTTCGTTGACTGAATAGGTTGTACGATGCTTCAGGGTTTACACTTTACTTAGGATTGGATCGTTTATTCGTTTTGAATTCAAATAGTACCTTCGGGCACTATCTTCTACATGTGATGAGCATGTCCTTTAGTTCTATTTGTTTTGCTTTATTAGAGGATCCTTTTGAGAATTTAGATGAGGACTTAGGATCCCCTTTGTTATTTCGTTTGTTTCGTCATTCGTTTGAAGTGTTGAGGCTAGGGAGCTTTGATTGTCAAGCTTTGAGAGGACTACTATTGGTATTGGTTTGGGATTTGATTTGTTTTGGAAACAAAGTAGTTCGCAATTGATATTGAATCTTGTTCGCGCAAGAAGCCTAGCCCTTCACTATTGTCTTTAGGATTCTTTGAGTCAGGCACCACTCAGCTGTTAACGTTCAACACAGTTGGGGCACCGACTGTGGGAGAACCCGATACCACCTCAAAGCAAGATAGAGCCAGAGCTCACGGAGCCCGAGCTACTTGAGCTGAGAGTTATTGTTCCTCGAGATGTTTTGTTTTGTTACAGCAAGACAGAGCCAGAGCTCACGGAGCCCGAGCTACTTGAGCTGATATTGTACGTCCTCGAGCAAAATAGTACCAGAGCTCATGGAGCCGGAGTACTTGAGCCACGAGTTGTTTGGATATTGGATACTGGGTTTTTATCCCACTTGATGATATATATATTGGCATATGTGGATCGCCTATTTGTTAGTTTGTTTATGATTCGAATGCGATGCATCTTCTACGATCGGAGTGCTAAGCATATCTTATGATCATGTGTACTCGTTTATTCTCTCTAGTACTGCATATTGATGTGATTTATATATCTATTGTTTTGCCATCCGTTGTGTTGATGATGCTACTCTTGGTGCATAGGTACCGAGTACTTCTACCCAGAGGCGGAGGAGCAGACGGAGGAAGTTCAGGCGGATCAGCCTGATGACTTCCTAGAGTACAGTACGGACGGCATCGTATAGCCGTGACGACCCCGTACACGAGCGCCTCATGATTAGTCTTATTAGCTTCACCTTTTGGTTTTCTTATATTTTGTTTAGGCCTAGTTTTAGTTGGCCTTTTTATTTGTAAATGATATTTTGTGTATAGTCTTAAACTCTAACCTTAATCTTGATATTCAGTAGATTGCTCTTAAACTATACATCTTTAAGATACCTTTTGTGTTATGAAGCTTCCGCTATTGTTTAATATAATCGAGGAAATGTTTATACCTCACAGCGGTCTTCGATCCAGATGGGACACGATTAGGGCATTGGCTTGTGTTTATTATTGGAAAAAGTTTTAAATTAGCCCTAATCTCACGCATAACCCCAGTTTCACTTTTGGGGGCGTGACAGAGTATATGGGGAGCTTTACTCAGTGCCTGCAGAATTACTGGCGAAACCAATATCGCTGAACATGTAGCAGAACAAATCATGAAGTTGGATTCGGATAAAACCGGGTATTATGTTCTTGCATCAAATTTATATGCAGCTATGAGTAAGTGGGACAATGTGTCAAAGGTACGGAAATTCATGAAATCTAGAGGACTTAAGAAGGACCCTGAGTACAGCTGGATAGAGATCAGAAATCAAGTATTTGTGTTTGGGAGCGGGGAAAGATTAGGTGAACAGTCTTTAGAGATTTTTCAGTTACTGGAAAGACTTGCAGGGCTGATGGCCAAAGAAGGATATGTTGCTGATAGAAACTTTGTTCTGCATGATGTGGAGGAAGATGAAAAGAGAGAGATGCTATGTGGGCACAGTGAGAGGCTTGCGATAGCATTTGGGTTAATGAAAACAAGGCCGGGCACAACATTACAAATAATGAAGAATCTACGGGTGTTTGGGTGTTTGGTTCTGATTATTCTAGGGTGTGTTTGGTTGGGAGGATTCGGCAATGGCTTGATTTTCTTGCGTTGATATCGGGACCCAAGTGGGCCACCCGATGACCCATTTGATCCGTGGATCCGAAGGAGGATCCACTGACGACCCAGTATGTGGTGGAATCGTTTGAGGTGGGCCCTGTTTGGCCCACCATCTAGCGTCTGATCATAGAGAGGGACGAGACGTGTTTTAGGAACAAAAATCATTTTTGCAGTAGATTGTTGTGGGACCCATTGGTTGATCTAATCGCTATCTGGTTGAGGACCGAAGTTGTTTGTTTAGTGGGATTTGAATTTATTTGGGTGTTTGGTTTTGATTATTCTAGGATGTTTGGTTGGGAGGATTCGTTGAGGGCTTAATTTTCTTGCGTTGATACCAGGACCCAGGTGGGCCACCTGATGACCCATCTGATCTGTGGATCCGAAGGATGACCCATGGGCGACCAGTTGGTGGTGGACCCATGCAAGGTGGGCCTTGTTTGGCCAACCATGCAGCGTCTGATCTGAGAGAGGGAGAGGATGTGTTTCAGGAATAAAATCAGTTTTCCAGCGGATTGTTGTGGGACCCACTGGTTGATCCGATCGCTGATCTGGTCGAGGACCCAAGTTGTTTGTTTATGGGGATTTGAATTTATTTGGGTGTTTGATTTTGATTATTCCAGGGTGTTTCGTTGGGTAGATTCGGGGAGGGCTTAATTTTCTTGCATTAATACCGGGACCCAAGTGGGCCACATGATGACTCATCTAATCCGTGGATCCGAAGGAGGACAAACATGCGACCCAGTATGTGGTGGACCCGTGCGAGCTGGGCCCTGTTTGGCCCACCATCCAGCTTCTGATCAAAGAGAGGGAGAAGACATGTTTTAGGTACAAAATCAATTTTATAGAAGATTGTTGTGGGACCCATTGGTTGGTCCGATCACGATCAGAGAGAGGGAGAAGACATGTTTTAGGTACAAAATCAATTTTACAGAAGATTGTTGTGGGACCCATTGGTTGGTCCGATCACGATCTGGTCGAGGACCCAAGTTGTTTGTTTAGGGGGATTTTAATTTATTTGGATGTTTGGTTCTGATTATTCTAGGGTGTTTGGTTGGGTGGATTCGGTGATGGCTTGATTATCTTGCGTTGATGCCGGGACTCAGGCGGGCCACCCGATGACCCATCTGATCCGTGGATCCGAAGGAGGACCCAAGTTGTTTGTTTAGTGGGATTTGACTTTATTTGGGTGTTTGGTTCTGATTATTCCAGGGTGTTTGGTTGGGAGGAATCAGTGAGGATTTGATTTTCTTACATTGATATCGGGACCCAGGTGGGCCCGATGACCCATCTGTTCCGTGGATCTGAAGGAGGACCCATGGGCGACCAGTAGGTGGTGCACGTGTGCGAGGTGGGCTGTGTTTCACTAACCATTCAGCGACTTATCAGAGAGAGGGAGAGGATGTGTTTTAGGAACAAAATCAGTTTTGCAGCAGATTATTGTGGGACCCACTGGTTGATCCGATTTGATCTGGTCAAGGACCCAAGTTGTTTGCTTAAGGGGATTTGAATTTATTTGGGTGTTTGGTTCTGATTTTTCCAGGGTGTTTGGTTGGGAAGATTCGGTGAGGGCTTGGTTTTCTTGCGTTGATATTGGGACCCTAGTGTGCCACCCGATAACCCATTTGATCCTTGGATCCGAAGGATGACCCACGGGCGACCTAGTATGTGGTGGACCAATGCTATGTGGGCCCTGTTTGGCCCACCACCAACGTCTGATCAGAGAGGGAGAAGACGTGTTTTTGGAACAAAATCAGTTTTGCAGTAAATTGTTGTGGGACCCATTGGTTGATCCGATCTCGATCTGGTCGAGGACCCAAGTTGTTTGTTTAGGGGGATTTAAATTTATTTGGGTGTTTGGTTCTTATTATTCAAGGGTGTTTGGTTGAGAGGATTCGGTGAGGGCTTGATTTTCTTGCGTTGATACCGGGACCCAGGTGGGGCCTCGGATGACCCATCTGATCTGTGGATCCGAAGGAGGACCCACGGGCGACCCAGTATGTGGTGGGCCCGTGCAAGGTGGGCCATGTTTGCCCCACCATCTAACGTCTGATTAGAGAGAGGGAGAAGACATGTTTTAGGTATAGAATCAATTTTGCAGCTGATTGTTGTGGGACCCACTAGTTGATCCGATATCGATCTAGTCGAGGACCTAAGTTGTTTGTTTACGGGGATTTGAATTTATTTGGGTGTTTGGTTCTGATTATTTAAGGGTGTTTGGTTCGGAGGATTCGGTGAGGGCTTGATTTTCTTGCGTTGATTTCGGGACTCAGGTGGGCCACCTGATGACCCATCTGATCCATGAATCCGAAGGAGGACCCACGGGCGACCCTGTATGTGGTGGACCCGTGCGAGGTGGGCCCTGTTTAGCCCACCATCCAGCGTCTGATCAGAGAGGGAGAAGACGTGTTTTAAGAACAAAATCAGTTTTGCAGCACATTGTTGTGGGACCCACTGGTTGATCCGATCACGATTTGGTCGAGCACCCTAGTTGTTTGTTTAGAGGAATTTGAATTTATTTGGGTGTTTGGTTATGATTATTCCAGGGTGTTTGGTTGGGAGAATTCGGTGATGGCTTGATTGTCTTACGTTGATACTGGGACCCAGGTGGGCCACCCGATTATCCATCTGATCCGTGGATCTGAAGGAGGACCCACGGGCGACCAGTAGGTGGTGCACGCGTGTGAGGTGAGCTCTGTTTGGCCAACCATCCAGCGTCTGATCAGAGAGAGGGAGGAAGTGTTTTAGGAACAAACTCAGTTTTGTAGCAGACTGTTATGGGACCCACTGGTTGATTCGATCTCGATCTGGTCGAGGACCCAAGTTGTTTGTTTAGGGGGATTTGAATTTATTTGGGTGTTTGGTTCTGATTTTTTTCAGGGTGTTTGGTTGGGAGAATTCGATGAGGGCTTTATTGTCTTACGTTGATACCGGAACCCAGGTGGGCCACCCGATTATCCATCTGATCCGTGGATCTGAAGGAGGAACCACGGGCGACCAGTAGGTGGTGCACACGTGTGAGGTGGGCTTTGTTTGGCCAACCCTACAGTGTCTGATCAGAGGGAGGGACATGACGTGTTTTAGGAGCATAATCAGTTTTGCAGTAGATTGTTGTGGGACCCACTGGTTGATTCGATCTCGATCTGGTTGAGGATCCAAGTTGTTTGTTTAGGGGGATTTGAATTTATTTTGGTGTTTGGTTCTGATTATTCAAGGGTGTTTGGTTGGGAGGATTCGGTGAGGGCTTGATTTTCTTACGTTGATACTGGGACCCATGTGTGGCACCCGATGACCCATCTGATTCGTGGATCCGAAGGAGGATCCACGGGCAACCTAGTATGTGGTGGACCTGTGCGAGGTGGGCCCTGTTTGGCCCACCATCCAGCGTCTGGTCAGAGTGAGGGAGATGACGTGTTTTAGGAACATAATCAGTTTTGTAGTAGATTGTTGTGGGACCGACTGGTTGATCCGATCTCGATCTAGTCGAGGACCCAAGTTGTTTGTTTAGGGGGATTTGAATTTATTTGGGTGTTTAGTTCTGATTATTCAAGGGTGTTTGGTTGGGAGGATTCAGTGATGGCTTTATTTTTTTGCGTTGATACCGGGACCCAGGTGTGACCCCCAATGACCCAGTATGTGGTGGACCCGTGCGACGTGGGCCCTGTTTCGCCCGCCGTCTAGCATTTGATCTGAGAGGGAGAAGACGTGTTTTAGGAATAAAATCAGTTTTGCAGTACATTGTTATGGGACCCACTGGTTGATCCGATCACAATCTGGTCGAGGACCCTAGTTGTTTGTTTAGGGGGATTAGAATTTATTTGGTTGTTTGGTTCTGATTATTCCAAGGTGTTTGGTTGGGAGGATTCGGTGAGGGCTTGATTTTCTTACGTTGATGCCGGGACCCAGGTGGGCCACCCGATGACCCAGCTGATCCATAGATCTGAAGGAGGACCCATGGGCGACTAGTGGGTGGTGCACGCGTGCGAGGTGGGCTTTGTTTGGCCAACTATCCAGCATCTGATCAGAGAGAGGGAGATGACGTGATTTAGGAACAAAATCAATTTTGCTGCAGATTGTTGTGGGACCCACTGGTTGATCCAATCGCGATCTGGTCGATGACCCAAGTTTTTTGTTTAGGGAGATTTGAATTTATCTAGGCGTTTGGTTCTGATTAATTTAGGGTGTTTGGTTGGGAGGATTCGATGGTGGTTGATTTTCTTGCATTGATACTGGGACCCAGGTGGTCCACTCGATGACCCATTGATCTGTGGATCCGAAGGAGGACCCATAGGCGACGAGTAGGTGATGGACCCGTGCGAGGTGGGCCCTATTTGGCCAACCATCCAGCGTTTGTTCAGAGAGAGGGAGATGACTTGTTTTAGGAACAAAATCAGTTTTGCATCAGATTGTTGTGGGACCCACTGGTTGGTCGGATCACGATCTGGTCTAGGACCGAAGTTGTTTGTTTAGGGGGATTTGAATTTATTTGGGTGTTTGGTTCTGATTATTTTAGGGTGTTTGGTTGGGAGGATTCGGTGATGACTTGATTTTCTTGCGTTGATACTAGGACCCAGGTGGGCCACCCGATGACCTATTTTATCAGTGGATCCGAAGGAGACCCACGGGCGACCCTATATGTGGTTGACCTGTGCGATGTAGGCCATGTTTGGCCCACCATCGAGCGTCTGATCAGAGAGAGGGAGAAGACGTATTTTAGGAACATAATTAGTTTTGCAGCGTATTGTTTTGGGACCCTCTGGTTGATCCAATCGCGATCTGGTCCGAGCACCACTCAATTCTTAATTTCACATTCTCGTTCACAGTGCTTTGAATTTAATTGGGTGTTTGGTTCTTATTATTTCTGGGTGTTTGGTTTGGAGGATTTGGCGAGGGTTTTATTTTCTTGCGTTGATACCGGGACCAAGGTGGGTCACCCGATGATCCATCTGATCTGTGGATCCGAAGGAGGACCCATGGGCGACCTAGTATGTGGTGGACCCATGTGTGGTGCACCCTGTTTGGCCCACCATCCAGCTTCTGATTAGAGAGCGGGAGATGATGTGTTTTAGGAACATAATCAGTTTTGCGGCAGATTGTTGTGGGACTCACTGGTTGATCCGATCACTGATCTGGTCCGACCACCACTTAATTCATAATTTCACATTCTCGTTCACAGTGCTTTGAATTTATTTGAGTGTTTGGTTCTGATTATTTCAGGGTGTTTGGTTGGGAGGATTCAGTGATGACTTGATTTTCTTGCATTGATATCGGGATCCAGGTGGGCCACCTAATGACCCATCTGATCTGTGGATCCGAAGGATGACCCATGGGCGACCCAGTAGGTGGTGGACCTGTGCGAGGTGGACCAAACACCAACGTCTGATCATAGAGACATATTGGGTTATTTTTTTTTTTAGAGGAAGTTATGTGGGTCAGTTAATGTGAGTGGAGAGTGGAGAGTGGAGAGAGAGGAGATAGTGATCGGTTTCTTCTTGTATGCTATGAATTGAGGGATGAAACTTTGGAGGCATGTGGTTAAATGAAGGGAGACCACATTCCCTTAGAGATATAGATGTGTGGACAGGTTGGAATTTTAATTGCACGATCTTTACTATAAAGAATAGTGTTGTTTTGAGTTTTGACACCCAATTGCTTAGTTAAGCTTAAAATTGCAAACCACCATGCAGTAGAAAATTGCAACCCAGCTAATGATATGGATTATCTGCGAAAGGATGATATTTTCCAAGCGTTTCTATTCTTCATCATCAGCCTTGATATACATTATAATGTTTCCCTTTGCTCAAAAAGATAAACCCCACTTGCGTTCTCACTGGTCCAGAAAAAGATAAAACCCGTAAGGCCCGTTTTGTTCTTCGTGAATGGAATGCAAGTAACACAATTTACACATAAATGATAGTTCATGTGATGGTCTAAGTTACCATAAAAGCCGTTGTTGTGTTCTAAGTGTGCCAGGTAATTATTATTGGCAAATAACTTTGTAAGGAAAATAGAGTTAATGACCCTACATTGCCTTCGGATTTGTTTAGCACATAATTATTTTTGTCATCAAGTTTGTTGTTATGTTTTTGATGATGAGAAACTTCAATATTTGTTGTGGGCTCTTGCTTGCACTTGTATTCTTATGTGTACTTCCAGTTCCAATGGATTAAACTTGTGCGAGTTTTTTAAGTGCCCATGCTTTAGTCATGTGCATGCTCATGGAATGTGTTTTTCTGGTACTTTCACCAATAATTACAACATATAGGATAAAAAAGGCCACCTACTATCGACTCTGTGGGGTTTTCATTTCCTAATCCTTTATTTTATAACTTGTAAAATGGGTAGATTATTAAAGTAGAGTTTTCCCCATCAAAATAGATTCCATCTTGAGCAAATAGCCAGGTTCATACGTTAAGCAGGATCATTTTTCATGATATTAAACATATCACTACAGACAAAGGCTCTACCTCCCACTAAGTAATAGTTAAAAAGAAAAGGTTAAAAAATAGATAGGTGAAGAAAGCTAGTTTGATTGACAGCCAGTACTCGTCAGTGGTGTCGTGTATCACATGTTATGCCTAATCTAAGCAAGGCATCGGGACTAAGGAGTCATCAGCTCTAACATCAATCAGTACCGTCCAACAGCAGAATCCAAGGCATATCGCTTATAAAAATTTTTTCATCAATTAGTACAGACCAACAATAAAATCCAAGGCAGATGGCTTAATTTCTTTTCATCAATCAGTACAGACCAACAATAAAATGCAAGCCAGATGGCTTAAAAAACTTATCATCAATCAGTACAAGATCAACCATAGAAATCAAGGCATATGGATAACGTGTTTTTTTTTTTTTTTTTTTTTTCTTTCAGAAGAGATGGAGATGGAGAGGGACAAATGGCTGCAGTTGCTAGAGATATTAGAAATTTAGGTTAGGGAGAGCAGGTCATATAGTGTCATAGAGGACAAAGCTTTGTGTGCCCCATGCGATGGATCCGTGCTTAGGTATTAGGCCCCACAACTGATACTTCTACATTTTGATAAGCTTCAGGCTAGTTCTTCACTGAGTCATGGCCACTCCTTGTCTGAATCGAGTAGAACTCTTCTAATCACTGGTGGAACCAGCGGAGGATCAAAAGGGGTGGCAATGACCATAATAAATGGTCTAGATCTTGTACTTGCTAGCTGTTGATGATATGATATGGCTGTAATTGTGAATGGATAGTGAAATTGCTCATATAGCTAGAGGTTAATGAACAGTGTTAGTTCTTGGATGGTTGAGATTTGACTAGGTAACTTGAAGGGCTAAGATGCAAGGATCACTAAAAAAAACTTGTCTTGTCGGCCATAAGATAATGATTTTTCCGTTTCTCTAATAAACAAATATTTAAAGAAAGAAGTAGTGGGTGGAGTACATGTCATCATGGTTCGGTATCGGCCGATATGAACCGGTATCGACCCATATCGGTTCATATAGGCCGACATGAATCGGTATCTGCTCATACCATGACCGATATCTTGGCCGATATTTTAAAAATATAGGCCGAGATGAAGTAATGGTAAAAAACCCTAATTTTTTGTAACTTTTTCCCTGTTCTCCCATTTTCTTCTCCTCTTCCCTCATCTCCTAAGAGTAACCATGTCTCCATAGCTCATTCTCTTACATATTATCAAATTTCAACACAATTTCTTGAATAAATCATTTTATTTAGTAAGAGAATATCAACTTAACTCTCTTATTTTTAATATTATGTATTTTTTATTTTTTATTTTTTATTTTTAGATAAAGCATAGAAATGAATGAAAAGATCATTGGCATATCATTTTTGGGTTTGTGTTGTGTTCTTTACTTAGATTTACATACTTTCATGCTAGATCTACTTATAAACATGATTTTGGGTGTAGAAAAATGATTTTTTAATGTCTTATACTTTAAAAAAAATAAATTGTTGGAGTATTTATGATACAAAATATATTTGGAGTATTTATGATACTAAATGGTAATTACTAATGGCTTATTAATAGTGTATAGATAATTATTATGTTATCTTTATTTTCTTATATTTTACACTAATAAATTGACCATGAGCCAAAATAATAGTTGCATTAAATGAAATACTTGAAAAGAAAGCGAACTACGACACAGACATGACTCATAACTTAAAGTGATCGATATTTTGATTTATTGTTGTTACTAATGTAAAATAAAAAAAAATATTGTTTTCCAGCATTTTCTAATATTCTGAATTTTTTGGATATTTTTGTGAATTATTCTAGATTAAAAAAAATTCACACTGTGACAGACCGATAACCGTGACTGATACCGATATCATATCGGTTTTTGTCCGAGCCGATACCGCGACCGATATCGCAATTTTAAACCATACATGTCATACTCCATAATGTAGTAATAAAAAAATAAAAATCAAAAGATCATTTTAGAATATAAAAGTAGCACTTTAAATTTTTTGAGAATAATCATCATTAAATATAAAAGAGAACCTTTCGTTTTGTTGAATTGTTTAAAATAGAGCCTGGGTGGAGTACATGTCATACTCCATAAAGTAGTAATAAAAAAAATCAAAAGGTCATTTTAGAAAATAAAAGTAGCACTTTCCATTTTTCAAGAATAGTCATCATTAATTATAGAAGAGAACCTTTGGTTTTGTTGAATTGTTTAAAATAGAGTCTGGGTGGAGTACATGTCTTACTCTATAATGCAGTAATAAAAAAATAAAAATCAAAAGGTCATTTTTTAGAAAATAAAAGTAGCACTTTCCATTTTTCGAGAATAGTCATCATTAATTATAGAAGAGAACCTTTGGTTTTGTTGCGCAGTTTATTACAACCATTAACCAAGGACTTAACCGAGGATATTATATTTATGGTGTTCATCTTTTTTCCCTTAACAAAATCATTTCTTGCTTTCCACAAAGTCCACCACATTGCCAAAATCCATATTCTAGTGTGATCGTTTTTCCAAAGGTGCAGTTGAGCCGCTGTGCTCATTGATATCCTTCCAACATTTCTCTGACTCCACATCATGAAAGTTGTGGATTGAAAGGCCTAAATGGGAACCAAACCAACAAACTCTAGCATATTCACATCTCATTAGAGCATGATCAATCTTTTCATCTCCAACATCGCAACTCGGCATAAGGGGCGTAGAGAGTTAATTTTTTGAATTTATAATCTTTCTAACCAGAATAGTGTTTTTCAAACATTTTCATCTAAAGAGAAAGAACTCTTTAAAAGCGAAAGGATTCTCCCAAAGACCTTCCAATTGATACTTTATATATAAGTATTTTCTTTTCTGTTTTTCGCTAATTCTCTATATGCCGACGTGGCAATGACAAGCTTCATTCATATTATATTATTGGGATAAGAGAAAGTCGAAAAGAGAATGATAAAACAGAAAGTTGACTTGGCCCCATTTTGGGGATCGGGCCAGGATCCGGTCCCCAAAATGGGGCTAGCTAGCATGCCTCGTGATAAAAAAGGAGTAATGCTACTTGGACAAACTTTTTGGCCAGAATTTTGGCCAACCCATATGATTTCCATTGAATATCACTATGATATTCAATGGAAACCATATGGGTTGGCCAAAATTCTGGCCAAAAAGTTTGTCCAAGTAGACTTTTTGATAAAAAAGTACTTAGATTGGCAAGTATTCCTTGTCATGTTGTCGTGCATCACATGCCTCTACTATGGCACATATGATTTACAAAGGGCCAAAAGAGAAAAATCTTGATTGATGGCTCTTCTTTTCTTTTATCTTAGCAAGTAATAGCCCAAGCGCGCAGCCGGAGGAGAATACAATGCGCTCAAAATTTTTCATTAAGTTACATGATTGAAAGCTTCTCATACATTTTACACCAGATCTGATCTAGTGGGTCATCCACACCAACAGACCTAAAAATATGAAGACAGAGAGGGAGGAGTGGTTACAGATGCAGCAAGAGGTATTAAGAATAGATTAAAGAGTAAGTCATAGAGTATAGATGATAGGCTTTAGGTTTTGAATTAAAATTTGAAATGAATCTTGTTCTGACTTTGTACAAATCCGGATTCCAATTTGGTTTAAATCCTTTTGTCCCATGGGATGGATCCAGTCTTTAACTATTAGGCTCCAGAACTGATCTGACTAAGTTTTGAAAAACTTCAAGCTAGATCTGCACTGAGTCATTGCCTGTCCTTGTCTGAATGAGTTATAATTTGGTCACAGTTCTTCTAATTACTTGTGGAAACTAGGTGGCTAGGTGTGGCTAACTGGCTATGGCCCCAAAGTGTTTGTGATAGCCAAGTGTTGAAAATGTGTACAAGCAATTCTTTGAAAGATTAGTTTATGAACCCAAGCAATCTATTTGAACGGACAATCTAAGAATCTCAAATGGGCCTTGGAAGATGGCATGGCCTCCAGTAGTTTGATGAATAGGATCATCTTGTGACCATAATAAACTAGCAAAATGCCCCCTTGCTTAACACGGGCATTAAAAGTCATATAGAGAGAACAACATTTAATTTTATGACATAAATAAAAATTTTAATTTTAATTTCATATATTTATATTTTATAAAATATAAAATATAAGTGTTAATTTCTCACACAAATTTATAGGTTTCTTAAAAATTACACAATTAAAATTTAAAATAATTAATAAATATAGAAATTTAAAATCTTTACTAGAAACATGCAATATTAAATATTGAGACGGGTGAAATTGTAACGCCCCAATTCCGGATACCGATATAATCGTTCGAATACCCGAAGTTGGCGCGCTACTTCCCGGAAAATCTGAGAACTTCCAAGATCGTAGGCCGCAGTGAGGTCCAATTTAAAACTTTTTGACCAATATAATACTCAATGGTTTAAGTTGCGGAAGCATAACACTTAAATAAAGCGGAAGCAATTTGGTATCATATCTATTAAGTAAGAGCGGAACATGGGCCAAGTTAAATGTATCAGTTGTTAATCAAAGTTTATACATATTAGTTTCTACCCAACTCACTACAAAATTTCGCTCAAACCCGAAATAAAATGAGCTCTCAAATCCCTGGTAAGTAATCTCCACCCTCCGGCTCGACCTCCGGGTCGGCCGGGCCCCATCCGAACTCTCCAACGGCAGGCGCCTCAACCAGTGCTGGTGCATCGTCTGGGATCTCTAGGTCAAGGCCTAAGCACCAATGAAGGGTCAGATCTAAAAGATCTGGCAAGTAACAACATACTACTAGCATAGAACATATATATTAAAGGAGTAGAGACAGATAAATAAATTAAATGAATAGCAAGGTAAATGAACTAAGCAGTTGTGCATTTTAATCATAAGGAATCAGATAAATATAAACATCTAAACTACTACAACGAAATGGCGCATTCACACGAGCTGGAATACCGCGGGATATTATGCCGCGGCCCTCTCATACTGAACACAGTCGCGGCGGAAAAATCTCACCAGTGCTGGGAATTACTAATCCCGCAAATCACTCATCATCTCATCACTCCAGACTGGACACGGTATCACACCGTCCGTCTTAACCACACAGCTCATCATGATAGCTCCTCAACACTCAACTAGCTCCTACCGGGGATGATCAGTCCACAGGCTGAGCTTAAATCAACCGAGTGAATGTTCATGCCGACTCAGGAATACTCTATGGGTCTGTGTCTGTCTAGGCTTTGCCTTGCGTGAACAAGGTCCTAACCAAGTCTCTAAGAGGTCTACAAATACCAATTCAGTCTATGGACTTCATTCAAGGTCCAAGCCCACTCGTTGGATCCATACCAGGGCCCATCAATACATGGCCTGGTCTAAATCTGTCCAAACGAGGCAATAATCTATTTATACTGATAAACAGCTTCCATTAATCCAATATAACTTAAAATCCCAAAAGAAACTACCTCTTCCAACTAGGGGTACTCATCTCCACACTTAGGCCCAATAAGGGCCCGCCTAGACACAGACACGGGTCAATGTTCTCTCAAATCACACTATCGGGTCACCTCTAAGATATCATAGGTTTAGGTCCTCCATTTATGTAAATTAATAGTTAACAGCTACACTAAGGATCTAAGAATGATAATAAATGATAATAGTGAAGTATAAACTTCAATAAGAGAATCAACGGGGAAAAGCGACGGTCCAATCCTAGGTAATGGGCCACATTAGGTTCAGGTCTATCTCCGGTAATTCGATCTCTAAACGAAGTCATTAATGCCATAAAATACAGTGTTTGGTGCTTAGGTGGTTACGGGCATCTTTGACAACTCTTAAAGGTCGAATCATCTTAGATTAACTACCTAAACCTTAAACAGTGGTCCCCGCGAGTCAAGGTTGAGCCACACCGTTGACTCGGGCTTAGAACATCGATAAATGTTCATTTGGATGGTCCATGGGCCCCACAACTGATCACAACTCCTAAATGTTGAAAACTGGAAAATCAGGGTTTCCCAGGTGAACCTGATGTGTAGTGAGCTCGGTTGACCTCCTGGCCTGGTGGACCAACCGAGTGCACTGAGTAACCCGAATCAGGCTTCTTGGAAGACTTAATTCATTTCTAAAGGTTTCCAGCGTGTCCGGTCAAACCCCTGGCCTAGGTGATTGACCGAATACTCCAAAAACCTTAGAAAGATTGATGTCCCAGCTTTAAACACTTTCTATATGTAAATCCTAAGTATCAGGTCGATCTGGGTGTAAAGAGTCTGAGTTTCGGGTGAAAAACCAACTTTCAGTCAATTCTTGCAGAGATAGTGTGTTCCAGGTCAACCTGGCTATTAAAAGTAGAATTTTCTGCAAGAAATTGGCTGGGGGCCGGTTTTTCCCAAAAACACAGTGTTACCGGTCGACCAGGGTAGGTCCTGGTCGACCAAGAACTCTAAAACTCAGTCCGCAGGAAAAATTCCAACTGGGAGCAGAAATTCCCATTTTTCAGTGTTCCCGGTCGACCAGGGTAGGTCCCGGTCGACCAGGAACACTGTCGGTCGAATCCCGGTCGAACCTGCAGAAAATAACTGGGAGCAGATTTTTTTTCATTTTTCAGTGTTCTCGGTCGACCGAGGCAGGGCCCGGTCGACCGGGAACACTACATTTTGGCTCCCAGGCAGCTTTCTGCAGATTCTCCGTTTTGGCTCCTTTTTCATCCAAACCACCTACAATCACTTCCAAACTTCACCAAAACATTTCTAAACATTAAATAACTCCATAGCCCATTAATTAACACATTGGGACCCACTGATCTTCCAAATGGGTGTGAAACCCCCATCTATCAATGCCCAAATCCATCCAAACAAACAAAACAGAGCTCCAGGTGATAACTAAGACTCAATTAATCACATTTATGAACTGAAACTACTAAAATCACGAAATAAAACATATGTTCTAAGCTAGGAGTATGAGCACTTGCCTTTTAGTAATTGAGGGAAGGTCTGTAGAGAGAAAGAGAGCAATATAAGAGAGAAGAGTGTCCCAGCTGAACAGAGAAGAAGAAGAAGATGACACAGCAGCAGTAGCAGTAGCTGCAACTCCTTGATGCAAATCCCAGCAGCAACAGAACCTCCCAGGTGAAGAAAAGAGAGAGGAAGAAGATGAAGTAGCAGCAGCTGCTCTTAGGGAGAAATCTCAGCACTGAAATCAGTCCGGTCCCAGCTCAATAACAGTGACTTGGAAGGAGAAATGAGGAAGAAAGAAGAGGGGAAATGACAAAGGAAGAAGAGAGAATGAAGGAGTAGTGGCTGCAGCTCTCTCCCAGGCACGAACAGTAGCTCAGGTGAAGAAATGAGAGGGGAAGAAGATGATGTAGCGACTGCTGTAGCTTCAAGGGGATTCCAGCACAGGCAGTCCTGTCCAGCACATAGTAACAGTGGCTGGAGGAGAGAAACGAGGAAGAAAGAAGAGAGGAAATGGGAAGGGAAAAAGAGAAAAGTGGAGAAGCAGCTGCAGTAGCTTCCAGGGGAAAAATCCCAGCAACAGTTGCAATCTCAGCACCAATGAAGGGAAGAAATAAGGGAGAGGAGAAGAGGAAATTGCAATGAACAGTGGCTGGAAGTTTTCTTGGGAAAGGGGCTGGTCTTAGCTTAGGGTTTGCATTGGGATTAGAGACTATTTATAGATTAGTGGAAGGGATTAAGGACAGTAATACCCTTTAAGGTTCCATGGGATTAGGGTTAGGGTTAGGGTTAGTTTGGTCTTTGGGCTGGAATCTTCTAGAGGAGCACTCTTTTAACACTAAACCATCCTTTAATTAATTAAAACCACTAACTAGGGCCTACCCCATACTAATTAGCCTAGAATTAGCAAAATACCCAACTAACTAAAACACTAACCCAACTAAACTAGTCTAACTAAAACCTAGGAAAATCTAACTAATCTCCCCGATTAACCCCTAATTAGCCCAATTAACTAATAATTAGCAATAATTAACAATAATTAGTATAAATTAGCATTAATTAACTTATAAAATAACAATTAGAGGGCCCACAAAGGGTGGGGCCTCACAGAAATTATAAGAAACTTAAAGATATGAGATTTTCTAATTAGAAACAGGTTTGGTAGTGAGTTGGTTGCTTTACGTCAACCAAGAGAAAATAATATATCTATTTCCATTATCACCTATAGGTGCCGTGAATAATGATTTATGTCGGAAATTGAAATTAAGATTCATAAAAGGAAACTAAAATCACAAAAAAAGGAGTAAAAAATATACAAATACCTTAGTTTTTTTTGTAGAGAAGAGAATACCTAATGAGACTTGTGGCCATTCACACGGAGAAAAGAAAAAAAAATGCCACATAGAAAAGAGGCTCGTGGTGAGAAGACACTGAATGGAGAAGGTTACAACTCATTTTCTCAATTACTCATTTCAGTTCCCAAAAAAAGGGCTCCATATATGCCAATTTCAGTTATAAATCTCCATAATAGTTTTAAGAGTTAATAATAGGTTTGGGTGAAAATTAAGAGGAATTTAAAGAGGCATTAAAGAGGGTCAAATTGGTATCAAAATGGTCAAAATAAAATTAAAATGAAGCGGCTGATTTCTCAATTGGAATCAGTTCGCTTCATATATTATAATGGTGTAGATTTGGTACTTGCCTGATGTATATGATATTTTATGGCTATTTTCTTGGTTCTTATTAGGGTCGCTGCAATGCAGACCAGTGCAAATACGCACAGTGGGGTCCATCTTCTGCAAAATCAAAATAATTACGTTCATCAGTAATGGCCTTTTCATCTATTCTCTTTTGATTTCTTTATTGCCATTTTTTTTAGTTAGATTTTTGTTAATAATTTTTCATGTTGGGGTTTTTGGATATGATGTGATACCTTGTCCCTTGTCATTTGCAAAAGCACGTTTCTTCACAAGTATTTTAAAATTTTCATAGAGGGTCTTAAATGATCTTAGAAAATCTAGGAATTCTAGTTCCTTTACTTTTTGGTGGAATCTCTAAATCATGCAGGAATTTCACTGTGTCTGAGCATTATAAAAATTTTCAAATAGGATTTCAGTAAAATAACATACCCTTAGTATAAGTGGAGGTTTGGGAGTTGGGAGACGAAACATCACTATTAAATAATTGCTTTCAATGTTTAATGAGAGTTTCATTCTTTCTTGAGGATTTTACAGAAAAGAAATCCCACTAGACCTATTAAAGTTAAAAAATGCCCTCAAATTCAAATATCAACCAAAAAGAAAATGAGCGGGGATATTGTCGCCTGTTTCTCCTTTTTTTGTTATGTTGCTTAATAGCAATATCACAACTCATGCAAGGGCTAAGCGTCAAAAAAAAGAGAAACGAGTGGTACTATCCGTGCTCAGGGTTGTTTTGGTCCATAATGAAATTTGAGGGCCTTCTGGTTTTTGGTCTTTACGGGGTCTAACGGCATATTTGTTTACAAAAGAGTAAAGTAAATGGGGGTTGAAATAAACCCAAACGATTGGATTCTTTAATCCATGAAGTATTTGTTTGCATTAGCCCAGGAAGTCAAGTAAAATGGCCTGCTTAGCTGGCAGCTAACCCAACTCTACTTTTTCTCTCCCATAGTTACTTGAAGATACCATCATAAAGTGGGGTAGATTCCCCATTTTCTTTATCCAACCAAGTATAAATTTAAATCATTTTACTTTACACCAATCATCAAAACACATAAAAAGTAATTCATCTACTCATTATTTCCATCCACTCCTTTTTACTTTTATCCTAATCTAACATACTACTCCTCTTTTGTTACTCCCCCTAATGCAAACAAACAGGCCTAAGGGTTTTTTTTTTTTTAGTAAAACCCTCTTCTTTGTTTATTCCATAATTTTTAATAACTGGGTTATGTTAGGATTAGTAGCAACTGCATGTGGGGAATCAAGCTGGTTCATCATAGGCTAAACCATATTTGATGATTTGTTAAATAAATTAGGTCTCTGTCCATTAACTATGCCCTGATTTGATGAAAGGATGCCCACGTAGAGTGCCCCATCTCAATACCCTCCAACTTTCCATGATGTTTCCGTTTGATTGCTTCTGTTTTTTTTTTCTTTCTTCGAATAGTTTCCCTTGTCTTGTGGCTTCTTATCTCTGCTTACTACAAGCACTCTTCTATTTCTCAAATTATCTGTGCCCCACCAACTTTCCACGACGTCTTTGTTTGACTCCTCCTTCCTGCTTTCCATGAAGTTTCCTAGAAACTTCTCTTTTCCTACCCTGTTATCATCTTCTATTTTATAATAGCTAGCTACTTCATCTCTGAAATTATCTTTGCACTTTCCTCAAGTTCTGATTTCAAAATCTTTGCTAAAAACCAGGTAAAGCTCTCCATGTTACTTTAATTTGGACTATTTGTTTATACCTACTGATTGTTAAGATGCATAATTAGCAATGTAATTTATAAATATATTTAGTACATTTCTTCAATGCAAATTTACGTTTTCGCCTCTTAATAGCTGAATGCACACTTGTAATTTATGGAAATATTTTCTTCTCTTTTCCCTCGCTGTTCATATTTCTTGGTATGAAAAACAATAGAGGGAAAATTTACTTGAAAGGAGGTGGACGTTCAATCTTCATACATACCCAGCCCATTATTCATCATTTCATTAAATAGCATCATAGTTTCCCTTCATACAAGATTTGGGAGCATATAATCGGATCTTACAACCCATTTTACAACCCAGGCCAGCTTTATCCATATGTGTTGTCAAGCCATACATAGTAAATCACTCAAAGTTATTATCCAAGAATTTCGGTCTGCTGATGTGTTTTCTCATTATAGACGTGGCTAATCCATATGCTATGTTGATGAGGTTGGTTGGCCCACCGTCTTGTGGCCGGCCTTATCACTTGGTTCTTTAAATCTCATTACATGCTAACAATTAAAAGAGTATTAGAAGCAGAAAAGATTGAAAGTCTTGGATCCTAACGGGGGGGGGGGGAATATGGTGAGCTACAAGGAAGTGACCAATTAAGACCAATTTTAATATCTTTAAGATAACTAGTCACAAGTGATGATTTACCAAACAAGATGCGGAAGCTAACAAAAGAAATCACCACAAGCATACACCATCACATAAAGATTTATAGTGGTTCGGCCTCAATGCCTACATCCACTACTGGCTTGTGATCTAATCACCCCACCGGATTTCCACTATCTATGCTTTTTAATATGCTAAGTAATAACCTTTACAATGTTGTTTTTTTAGGCTAAACAACAACCTCTCTATGTGCTTTTCTAGGCTAAGCAATAACCTTTATAAGATGCTTTTCCAAAGCTAAGCAATAACCTTTACAATGTGCTTTTCTTAGGCTAAGCAATAACCTTTACAAAAGAAAGATTTCTCTTAAAGAAGTGTCTAAACAAACACTCAAAGAGATACAATTTTTTTGCTAAGTTGCAAAATGAATTAAAACAACAAAAGAGAAACAACAGCCAAACAGGCTACAGAGAAGAAGCCCAAAAGAGATACAATTAAAGCTCAATACAAATGCCTCTAAAATACGCTGATATGAAGATTTAAATCAAGATACAAACATATACAAAAATTAGCTAAGGTGTGTGCTCAAAGTGTATGCATGTTTTACTTCAATCAAATTCTAAAATGAAACTCTTAATTAAATGAATGCTTGATGCATTTTAAAATCTAAGCTCAGAAAGTGATGATTGAAGATATAATCTAATCACATGAAAAGTTCAAACAACTTGAAAGAATATACTAAACAAGTTGTAAGAAGATTAATGACTAAAAACACATGTGATTGAGACAAGAATGTTTGCAAAGCAATCTAATATTCCCAGGTGATATTGTGTTTGCAAAACATCTCTTTTAAAGCTAGAAATCATGCATATATGAAAATACAAAGAGTTAAACATGCATTGATTTTCAATGGAATGGAAATCAAAATTAAATAGAAAGATTTACCTTTTAAATCTCAAACATTTGATTTCCAATACCTTCTAGCTCTCTTAGCTTATTCCTCTTCTTTAGGTTTCAATTTTGGTTCCAAAGATTCAATGATCAAGACTTATGAAAGAAGGGAATGAAATAGACTTTTATACAAAAAACAGTCCAACGGCTAGTTGGCTCGGTTGACTCCATGACCCCCGGGTCGACCTGGCCCAACTGTCATATTGGCCCAACTGCTAGTTACCCGGTCGACCTGGGCATGGCTCGGTCGATCGGGTACACTGGCTGTTTTCCCAACAGTCAGTTTGGTCGGTCGACCAGATGCAGGGGTCGGTCAACCGACAAAACTGGCGTGGGAAGAGTTCCTGCAGATTTTCCAATATTCCAAAGATGAAACTTGGAAGTCAAGGTCAGTGAGATTTAAGCATAATAAGATGATTCTAAAAATGAGGAATGTATGCAAATCACAAACTTAGATTCTTAATGTGATTTTCCAAAATTATGCATGAAGAAATAGGTTTTCAAAAGTGTTTTTAAGTTCTAAAAACATGCATGAATAGGTCATTTGAAAATCAAATGCAAATGCAAGTTAGAAACTTAAATTCCAAAAACAAAACTAAGATGCATGAGTGTGTGATCATTTGTCAATAAAGGTGAACGTGAATCGATCAAATTAGCAACAAACAAAAACCTAACAAAGATTACTAGTTTCTTAGATGTTGGCTGTAGATTCTCATATCTCCCTGTAATAGGACCAAACATGTGGAAGTGCTGGCAGATTGGGACCCTTCTTTTTTTTTTTTTTTTTTTTTTGTCTGGATAATGGTTAGATTATGTCTTTTAACATTTTCAATACTTTCAACTTCACCTTCAATTGAGAATAGGAGGCTTTGACATTATCTTTTAGCGCATGGGACATGAAAATGAGATTTATATATACAAACTTTGCCTATGTATGGCATTAGCATTTTATAATTGGAAGCACAATGTTCACATGAGTAAATGATATTAGGCAGAAACATAAACTGCAACAAAAGATCTATAAAATGTTTATGTAATTTAGTAGCTCTATGGTATTTGCTCACGCTCAGATATTTGTATGCACTTGAACAAGTTTCGAGGATAGAATATTAAAGTGGTAATAGCTGAAGAAAGGTGGTGGAGTGTAGGGGAGATTATTTGATGGCATTTGTAGATCCGTACATTTGTTTCTTCAATTTTAGCTACTTTGATAGAGAGACATTTTCTAAATTATAAAATACAAATCATTTCCCTTTTGTCTATTTTTTAAAGAACTTGACTACATTTTAAAGTTAAGAACTTGTTTACATGATGCAACATGGTGTTATAAAGTCCACTGCACTGATGCCATTAAAAGAGGATATGGGGTATTAGCTCTCCAAAAAAATTTCCCCTTCTCCGCCAAAACATCCTTAAGTGGCCTAATTCATCGAGAGTACTAGTCATAAAATAGATTGATTCTGGGAACCATTCATAGTTTTTAGTTACTAGCAAGCTTCATGTTGGGGTGACATCTTGTACTCCAGGATTAGTTTATTGAATTTTCCAAGGACCAGGTTTTAGGTCCGGGCGTATTTTAGTAATTGTATTGGGCTTCTTTAAGATTTAAGAAAGAGAAAAATTGGATGTTTTAGAAATTGTATAGGTCTTTCTAAGAAAGATAAAATTATAAATATGATTGGCTTGTAAAGCCTAGATCTGAGAGAGAGAGAGAGAGAGAGAGAGAGAGGTTGTTCGTTGCCCCATAGATGTAGGTATAATGCTTAACCACGTAAATTCCTTATGTGATTTTTTCATTTCGTGTTTACTTTGTGAGGTTTGATTGTTAATTGCAAGTTTCCGCTTCCCCACACACTCAACAATTATAATCTTTAATAAAACAATAATGTCTTGATGAAGTTTTCTTTTAGGGTTTGTTTATTTTCATGGAATTGGATTTATGAGCTGCATTTTTAAAACGTGAACATCGATAAAGATTAATCGAGGGATTATTTGATAGCAATGATATTCTGCTTTATTTCTTTAGTTTCAGGCACATTTCGAAATAAGTTTTTCGGAATTAAGAACAGATTCCTCACCCAAGTGGTATGGAGTGGTAGTTCTCACATGGCTATTCAAGGTTAAAACCCTGGGTATGCCGTGTCACAGTCCCGCCCACCTGAATATGATATTGTCAACTTTGGCCCACGACATTAACATTTGAGGCGGATTCCTTTTTTTTTTGGCTAAATCGCAATATGGATATATTGACGTAGAAGAAAATTAAAAACACTAAGTATTTTTCCTTTTTTAAATTCTAATATTATGGATCTTTGAAGGGATTCTTAAAAGAATGTCAAAGTGAATTTCCAATCAATTCTAAACAAAATTGTGCTCTCATTTTGAAGTTAAACAAAGTGTGCTCTTACAATTATTATCATCTCAATATAATTAAAAAAATAATTATTTTTCTTTTAAAAACTTCTCATATTTGAATCCTTACATGGTCTATGAACATTACTTGGTAGCTAGTTACAGGATCGGCTCGAGACAATTTAAGGCCTAAAGCGACAATCCTGAATGAGGCATTTTCAATGTTTTAATATAATTATAAATATTTTATTTAAAATTTTAATTCTTTCTTTTTTGTGATGCAAAATTACTAATTAAGTTTTTATATTCAAGTTTTGCTAACCCATTTTAAGTCCACCTCAAAAACCCACATGAAAATTGTGGGCCCATCCCCAAAACTCACATGAAGGCTTGGGTCACAAAATCCAACTACCATATTTGGCTCCACCCCCCACAAACAAAAATCTCGAGTGTGCCACTGATGGGGCTCGGAGCATTTTCACTTGCGCATGGTGCGCATATGCAAAATGAAGTTCAGAGGTATAACCCACGTATTGGATGTTCCAGATGTATGGTGCCCATATGCACTGTGGGCAAGTCAATAAATTCCGGTGGGGCCCCATTGTTTATCTTAAATTTTAATATCTATTATTAGGGATGAAATTCCAAGCTATGGATCTATTACAATCACATCATGGATCAAATCTGAATGTGCCTCTATTGAAATAAGATACACAAAAATAATGAGAAAGGCTTGTGAAGCAAGTTCATGGCTGAATCTATGGTTGAGATTTGATACACATGGATTGCTAGAAATATAATGGTATGCTAAAATTAATTGGACTCCTAGCAATAGAAATATAAGGGGCAAATTTAGAAATATAATAGGTCATAAATGACACTTTAAGGCCTAATAAAAATCTTGATAGTATATTCTCAAGAGAGAGTTATTATGGGGCCTTATATTTAAGGAAGGAAAAAAAGGATGGCAGTTGGTAAGTTTTTTTTTTTTTTTCGGAGTTTCAAAAGATGTCAATTGCTATTACGGGGCCTTTTTTTGGACTTTATTTTTTAGAGCAGACCGTAGCCAGTTGATGTAGTCAGAGAGATGGCATCTCTTGCCCTCGGCAATGATATATGCTTGCTATTCAAAGTTAGTTCATTCCTGCATTTCCATATCAAGTAAACAGTAAGAGGCAGAGTTCAAGTTAAAAATTAAATTTTATGTCTTAGAAAAAATTCTTTTAAACAACTATTAAATAAATTGTTGTAGACCATGTTGAGTACAGCTCTTGATGTATTTTTGAATAGAAATTTGATGGTACTCAACAAAATATTGTTTTATCCTCTATTTGAGTAAAATAGGCAAATAAGCTCAAGATTACTAATCGTCTTGTTCGACCCCTTTTTCATTGGTAATCCATCTGTGCAAACATTTCAATAATCCTTTCCCTCCAAATCACTTTCAAGTTGAGATCCATTCTTTACCAAAAAAAGTTTAGATCCATTAACTCCGCTATTGTCCAGTTCAATTTGGTGGAAAAATCATTTCATTCATAATATTCATCATTGTTGAACCTTCTTAGGGAAATCTAAATGCTTGGAAATGTTCAGGTGAATACCCTAAAAATTATAGATAACCCTAGTACTCTTAATGTCGGTTTACATCTGTCGCACTCTTAAAAAAACGATTCATATGTTCATACATACATCACATGCTAGTATGTACATACACACACAGCTACATGCCTACATGCAAAAAGGCACTATAACTTCTTGATAAAAGGGATTAAATATTTACGCATTCATAATTGAATGTACATGCCAACGGGAAGTGTGGTGTATATTGTTGCTTTGTAAGAACATCTTTTTAAGTGTAAAAGGGCATCAATTTTACTTTTCAATTGCATTATAGGCACAGAAGTATCCACTAAAAAATGATGCATCTCCAATTTTTCACTATCATCGCTTACAAATTGCATGTTGCATATGTCATTGGGTGGTTGCATGTGCTCGGCATGAGCATCGCTTGGTAATATATAAACGGATGAGAAATAAAGTAAGTTAAGCACACCCAAAATCCACCCATTGTAAATTCAACTCAAAGTTAGATATGTACCTAAATTCCACCAAACTACTACTAAGTTTTAATATATTAAAGTTGTGAGTTTTTTATTCAATTTTGATTGTCAGTCGCTATATTATTTAATTTTCAAATCTTGCATCACTCCTCAATTTCCAACTTCTCATGTCGCTTATCAGCAAGCCACAATTTTTTATTACCAAAAAAAAAAAGCGGCACAATTTTTATAACTACTCTTTCATATATATTTTTTCTCTCTTATAGCCTCTTACCTATTTTATTAATCTTATATGTCAAGCATTTATCCAAACACCCCCTTATAATTTAGTCCCCACAGCCACAGGTCAGCCTCAGGAATTTATCGCAAGTGGAATCTTCAGAGCAGTGGGAATTCTGACACACGCTGAAAATTAAAATTAAAGTAGCTTTGTCTCTTAGACCTTTCTTTCTTACTGACTGGAGCAAGCCTCGATTATTGGGCATAATGATGACTCTTTTCGCCAGCGACTACTGGGATTGATTGAGATTCATCCTCGCCCTCCCCTTTCTTTTTGCTTATTGCTTACTTCTTCCTTGTGCTCTTGATCTATCCAAGTCGCAGAGAGAAAAAGCAGCGGGAAGACGAACCAGAGAACATGGCGCTACAGGTGTTTAAAGACACGGCTATCTCGTACATAGTTCAGGTAGCACTGGACAAGGCCTTGTCCTGCTTGCAAAATGGCGTCGGGCTTTTCCTCGGTGCTGAAAATCATCTGGTGAAGATTAAGGATTCCCTGGTGGACATTCATGATTTCATTGTGATAGCAGAGCGAAGCCCCATCAAGGATCCCAAGTTGATGAAATTGCTGGAAGTGCTCAAAGATGCTGCTTATGATGCTGACGACTTATTGGAAGAGTGTGATATCGAGGATCGAAGACGGACTGAAGTGGCTGAAAACAGCATGCCGGTTCGAGATACCATGACGAACAAGGTACGCAGGGTCGCTACTTCAGTACTTGTCTCCCCAGTTATAATGCTCAAGAAACTGAAAGAGGTAAGCGAGAGACTCGAAGCTATTAAAGCAGAGGCTCATGCATTTCGGCTGAAGCAGAAAGTGAACGACTTGATGATTGAGTTTGAGAAGCAGAGGGAGACCCACTCACTCGTAAACGAATCTCAAGTATTTGGTAGAGACGAAGAAAAAGAGAAGATAGTGAGCTTGTTGCTGTCACCTAAACCTCAAGTGGGTGATGGGGTTGAAGATGATGAGAATGAGAATGTTTCAGTTATTCCTATCGTGGGCATGGGAGGCATTGGCAAAACCACACTCGCCAAGTTGGTCTTCAATCATAAACCGGCGGTGCAGAATCATTTCGAGCTGAGAATGTGGATATGCGTGTCTTATGATTTTGATATCATAAGGCTTGGAAATGAAATCATTGAACGTGCAACTCGTCATAAGCCGAGCCTCTCAAATGTGGAGGAATTGCAGCTCCGCCTCGGAGAAACACTGTGTGGAAAGAAATTCTTGATCGTTTTGGACGATGTTTGGAATGAAGAACCTGAGAAGTGGTATAGGTTGAGAGATCTGTTGTTATGTGGAGGAAGAGGAAGTAGAATCGTTGTAACCACACGCAGTCGAAAGGTTGCATCCATCATGAGCAAAATTCAGCCACACATTTTGAAGCGTTTGCCAGAAGATGGTTGCTGGTCTCTGTTCTGTCAGAGAGCATTTGGAAACCCAAAAGCAGCAGCAGCGCATCCAAACTTGGCACCAATTGGAAGAGAGATTGTGAAAAAATGCGGGGGCGTTCCACTTGCAGTGACAACACTAGGAGGCCTTTTGTGTTCCGAGAGAAGCGAACGCAAATGGGAGTTTGTCAGAGATAGTGAAATGTGGAACTTAGATGATGAAAATGGGCATGGAATATTACCTGCTTTGAGGTTGAGCTATAACCATTTAAAGCCCCATCTGAAGCAATGCTTTGCCTTTTGTGCAATCTTCCCACAAGACTATAAAATTGAGAAGGAACTACTGATTAAGTTATGGATGGCTCACGGTTTTATTCCTACCAAAAGAGGAATGGAGTTGGAAGACACGGGCAACGAGATTTTCGATGAGTTGGTAATGAAGTCTTTTTTCCAAGATGTCAATGTAAATGTAACAATAGTTAAGCCAATAAGAGATGGCGCTCCTTTATACTATGATGGGACAACATTTCGGATGCACGACCTCATGCATGATCTAGCACATTCTGTAATGGAAAATGAATATCCTGCTGTACACAATGGCAAGTCAAAAGACATTTCTCCAAGGATTCGTCACGTCTCTTCTAATGGATTGGGAATTCTGACTGCCTCCTTACCCAAAGCTCAAATGCTACGGACATTTGTCATGTTAAAAAAAGAAGCCGACTTCCAATTTCCTTATGAAGTAGGGCTTTTTAAATGTTTGAGAGCTTTGGATTTTATGTGGCAAGATAAACAGGAAGTTGAGAAGCAGTTGCTTACTTCCCTCGGCAATCTCCAACATCTAAGGTACCTCAACCTCTCCAACACTTTGATTGAAATGTTACCTGAATCGTTGACTAGCCTCTGCTATTTACAAACATTGATACTAATGCATTGTGAAGAACTCCGTGAGTTACCCAAAGAGATGAGCAAATTGACCAACCTCAGATGTTTGGATATAACTGAGTGTTGTAAATTAACTCACATGCCCCCGAAGATGGGGCAATTGAGCTGCCTCCAAGAATTAAGCAATTTCATTGTGGGTAGGACCAATGAGATTGCATGCAGTGGCATAGGAGAGTTGCAAGGTTTGAACCTTAGAGGACGTTTAAAAATCCAACTCCTTCAGAATATAACAGATGCTATTGATGTTCCACGAGATACTCTCATAAACAAACCAAATCTTACTTCTCTTGATCTAGCGTGGGGGAGATCTACTTCTAAGCGTTTGGTATTTGGTGATTTGGAAGAAGATAGAGAAAGAGAAGTGCTTGAAAAGCAGGTACTTCAGGGCCTTCAACCACATCGAAGTTTGAAGAAGTTGGGGATATTTCGCCTCAACTTTCCGAGTTGGATGATGGACACCACTCTCACTGAATTAGTTGAAATCACATTATCAGGGTGTTTGGGATGTAACCACTTGCCACCACTTGGCGAATTGCCCTTTCTCAAAGTCCTTGGAATTTATGGATTGAAGAATGTGGAGTGCATTGGTAACGAGTTCTACGGCAATGAAGTGTCGGGAGGATTTCCATCATTAGAAGTACTTAATATTCGTCGTATGCAGAAATTGAAGACATTTTCAGGGTTAGAATGGAAGGGCGAGAGGGTGTTCCCTAGCCTTGTCCACTTGGATATTTCGGTTTGTCGCATGCTAACTACAATGGAAATTTTCCCAAATATCAAAAAATTGAAATCGTTGCGTATTTCATTTTGTAACCAGCTTCAATTTTTCCTCATGGGACCGCATAACCTCACCTCGTATGAGTCTATGCAACAACAAAATTATAACCAATCGTCATTTGCCGATGAAGATCAGATAAGAAGCCATAGTTCTCTTCAACGGTTAACTCTTATGCATTGCGATAAACAAATCTTTTCAGGCCTAGGGCTTTGTTACCTCAGTTCCCTTAATACTCTGTCAATAAAGAGTATCAATGAGTTTGCACACGTGGCACGTGAATTATTTTTCCTTACCAACCTCCAAGATCTCAATTTAGATTCGTGTCATGGTTTGAAGAGTTTACCAGAGGGGATTGGGAATCTCACATCTCTTCGAAGACTATCTATTCGTGGTTGCCCTGAGATGGCGTCCTTGCCAAGAGAGCTACAGCGCCTCTCTGCACTCAAAAAGCTGTCTATTCGTGGATGTCATCCCTCATTAGAGATTCGATGTACGAAAGACACAGGTGAGGACTGGGACAAGATCCGACACATCCCTGAGATCTGGATTGACGGTCATCGTATCGCAAGAGATTAATAATGGTTAGCCTTCCTACTTGTTGTCTTTTTTCTAAAATAAAATCTATTATCTGTTTCTAATGCAACTCTTGTTTGTAATTGTAATTGTAATTGTAGGTAGGAAGAAAAGAGGGGACAAAGGTACTTGCGATAAAAAAGAAAGCTGCTTGCACATGAGTCGAGAGACTTAATTAGGTATGATTATAATTTTCAATACTGCCAACGTAAAAAAATTATAATGCATGAAGAAATATAGAGGCAAAAAGGTTAGGAGATTCAATCTCTTTTGTTTGGCATTTTATTAGGAAGAGGAAAATCATTTTATAGTATTACTTGTATTATATAATATTATTTAGATCATATAATATACATTATTAAACATCATATATCATGTACTTGGGCAATCATATTCAGGTCCGGACGTGGATATATGGATTTGGGCTTGCTTTTAATGGTGCGACATCACTTGGGGATACACACATTTATTTAAAGTAAATGGTGTGATTTCTCGTTTGTCTTTTTCATGTCTGGAAAAATTGTGCCGTGTTAAGCAACAATTTTTAGTTGAGTTCTTTAAAAATATTGGATGGTGTAAAATCTATCTTATTAAGTGGATGTGAACTTGCAAAGTTTTACTTATATAATACCCCTAAATTGCTATATTTAATTGGATTGGAGAATTCTCTAACTAATCCTTTAATTTAATTTAGTGGACCCTCACACATTGTTTTAAAAATTAATAAATGCTAATGATGAAAAGTTCATGTGGAGGGTGTGTGTTCAGGGCCCCACTTGGACTTGTGCCAAGTGGAGGGTGATGTGGCATCTTCTTTCCCTCCTCTTTTGTTTTCATTTTATTTCAATTTTTAAACTTAATTAGTAACCTAACTAACTAATTACTAATCATTAATCTAATTAGAAATCTTGGGCATTAATTTATCTCTAATTGGTTTGACCTAGTTGTGATTGAGAGATGGAGATTTTCTCTCCAAGTGGGCACCCCTTGATTGGTTATAGATGGTGATAGTGTGGAATCTAGGGAGACTAATCTAAGGCTATGAGTTTTGGAGAATTTAAATGAATTGATGTGATAGGTTTCATATCCAATCAAAGGCTTAATTTTAAACTAGTTTTCATGGTTTAAGGGAGAGATGAGTTGGGTTTTTTATTTAGTTAGGAACCTTTCCTCTCCACCATTGTGTGTGCGCACGCGCTTGAGAATTTGAGAGAAAGAGAGGAAGTTGGATGTGAGGCTAGAGGAAGAAAAAAAATAAGAAGAAGAAAGGAAAATGGAAGAAAAGAGAAGAGGCTTAGGCTAGCTTGGAGGTGGACTTCTTGAGGTATGAGCTTCCATTTGCTTAGTTTATTTTCTTCTTGGATTTTTCACCATCTTTTTCTCTAATATCTTCCATCTTCCATAACCATTCATGGCCATTAATGGTGTTATCTTGGCACATGATGAAGCAATGAAGTTTGATAATAAAAATAGCCATATTATTTTATTTTAAAGGGATTGGCCAAAGGAAAAGGGAATCCAAATTTATGTTTCGGTTATTTATTATGATTGGATCACCATGTTTGGATAGGAAAAATGGTGAAATCATATTATGGATTAGGTATGCTTGGGGATTAGGTTATGGAGAATGCATTTCTTTAGTTCCTTTTTTTTTAATAAACCATTAGAGTTAGATTTATTGGTTTTAATTATCATAGGTTGGAGTGATTGTTTTATTTCTTTTTTTTTAATTCTTATTTTTTACTGTAAAAAGTTGATATGTTTATAACCATTCTACTATAATCAAATTTATTTTAAAGATCCATTTCATGGGAATAAAAAGGAGAAACGAAAAAGGATTATTTGTGATCTCTAAACTTCCATGATTATGGAAAAATTAGAAGATAAGGTTTTTAATTAAGGTTTAATTACTTTTTTTTTTATCATAGCTTGTGGTGTAAGGTCACTAAAACCTTTTGGGTTAACCAATTTAACTCTATATGACCCAGGGGTGAACTGATTGTTGATCTCAGGTTAGATAATAATTTTGGTATAAAAGTAATTAAATCCCAGCAACCTTAAGGTACTGCTTGAATGGTGTTAAGGTGCTGGAGTGGTGAATTTAAATCGAAATGAGTCATGGTTTAATGGGCTAAGCCCAAAACCTAACCCTCGTGCACCAATAGATCACATATAGCCAAATTCTGATATTTTTATTTTCTGATATTTATATACTAAATTTAATTAGAGGACTAAACTAAAGTTTAATAGTTGTTTAAATGGATAAGTTAGAAGCCATTTTGGTTAGATTAGTTGACTAGTCTAGTTGCTTATGCTAGGCCTATGTGTTATGGTTGTTAAAATGGGTTTTATGAATTAAATATGACCATAACCATTAACTATTTGATTTATTTAAGCCGTTGGTTATGCTAGGCCTATGTGTTGTGGTGGCTAAAATGGGTTTTATGAATTAAATATGACTATAACCATTAACTATTTGATTTATTTAAGCCATTGGTCAATGGTTTAAACTTCTTTATTAGTGGAGATTAAGAGGCCCGATTAAATATTTGAAATGGTCATAGCCATCAAACCTTGACTACATGTAATTGGCTAGTTGGTTGATGTGTCTAGGTGTGATTTAGTGGCTTATACTTAATTCCACATTATGGTACTATTAGGTGTTGTTATGGACCTAAACACTTTAGAAATCATGTGGACCCCACCTTAGATCATAAGATTTAATAATTAACAACTTTAGAATATTAGATAACTAGACTAGTTTTCCTAGTGGGCCGTGGTGAGTTAGTCTTCACTTAGATGATTAATTGGTTAAGAGATTGATTTTAATTGATTCTAAAATATAGTTAAGAATTAAGATTTTAGAATTAGTAGTGTCTAATAATTATAATTTAATTATGTAGCATAATTCGTATTTTAACACCCTTTTTCTCAAGCGGTTAGTAAAGCTTCATAAAAGGCAAGTTTTAATTACTTCTTAAAAATGTTTATATATATTGGGTGAATTGGTAATAGTGTTATGGACATTATTGTATGTTATATAGCAATCTAATTATAGTTTGCATAGGATTCTATTTATGGGAAGTTTTATATAGCATGTTATTTATGGTAAGTTTTGCATGACATTCTATAGATTTAGAAGCTTGATAATTATACCCTCATGTATTAATAATAAGTGATTGTAACACGCACTGCATAATATATTAATCAACAAGATTAATCGAAAGGGATGAATCACAGGAGTGCATATGAAAGTCATGTGGTATGGGACGCTTGAGGATAAGTATGTATATAATATGCTTTGTTCCAATTTAGTCTAAACTAATTAAAATAAAATGAAATGTTAGAAACTTAACGAAAGTAAGGACCCTAGTTCTTGAGCCCCACTGTGTCGTAAAACCCCCATGAGTGGAAGTCTTACTGTGTGGTGGTTTAGTGCAGTGCAATGCAGTATAATGATTAGTGATCAGTTACTTGTGGTGGGCATTCCGAAAATGACCCTTGTCTTGGTGGGGTTGAATTCCGAGACATCCTTTCTGGCCTGAAGTACTTTCCAAGCTTCACAGATGAGTGTACTGTTGGATTGGTCAGTGACACAAATACCCAACTTAGCGTATGGATGTATGTTTTTATAATATTTTTTTAGTGAGTGGTTGGCCAATATGAAAGGGAGGGTCCCAAAGTCTTTAAATGGCTAAGTGGCAAGTGAATAATGCTAAGTGTAGTGTTTTGGCTTATTATTTTTTAATGAGTGGTTCAAGTGTAGCGTTGGGACCCTAAATCCTTTATTGAGAAGTGACTTTTGTTACAAGCCATTATAAGAAATGTTAGTGTCCAAAATCTTAATTTTATGCAAAGTTTTCATTGTAATAGTGTCATGTCATTTATTGCATATCATATGTGCATTATCATTATTATCTTATTCCTTTTTAAGGATATGTATTATTGTTCGTAATTGGTATCTTGTGGAGTACCATTGTGCTCATTATATTCCACCACCACATGCAGGAGTGTGAGGATTTGTAGGAGCTTGGGATCGAGGGTGATGAGGACTATGAACTTGTGCCACAGTATGACTATAACGATGCCATTCTGGATGGTCAAAATGAAGATGTTTAATCTATGAGGATTTGAGACATTAAATTAAATTATGTTTAAGACTTTATTCGTTTATATTGGGATTGATGTAATTAATTAATCTCGTACTTAGTTCACTTGGAATGTTTTTTTGGTGATGTAGTAATTGTTTTGAGCTTGGCTTATTTGATATATGAATAGGCAATGTTGTTTATACATGATCGTTGTTTAAAAGAAAAAAAAAATTAGCCTACTATTTGAACAATTGAGTGGCCTTAGATGACTGGGTCATCTGACATCACATTAGATCCATATTATCGGATCAACTGCTCTTTATCTCTATGGTTTACTTCTACTCTCTATCTCCAAGGTGCACTTACATGATCTTGGCTTCAACAAGTGGAAAAAAATATTTAGGATGAATAAACTTTTATTTATTAAAATATAATTCATGAAGTATTGATTTGGTTGTAGAGATTCACGCTCATTACATAGGCCATCTCACATGATGGAGTTCTCAGTCAAACTATCTTTTGTTGTCCTTGTGAACACCAATACCATAATTTAATATGTTTCTTGAATCCCATGATATGGACAGATCATAAGCAAGATGACCTGTGCTTCTTTAAATACTTTAAAATTACAATAATTAGTCAAGTGTTGTTATGAAAGGTTCCTTCTCTATCATAAAACTATCTATGTCTTCAGCAATATGCTAGGCCTCTGTTCCTTTGTTAAGCTTGGCTGCCTGTGAATGAATAGAAATTTGATATTTAGATGAACAACATTGTTCCTTCATCTATTTTTGTTGGATGTTATGTTTTGATTTCACTGAGCAAATGAGTTTCTTTGTTTATTTTTGTATTACTCTTACATATATGTCGGACTTCATCTATTCATACATGTAGTAGTATTACCATTTTCTGCTTAATGAAACATACACAATCATTTAAAAGATTTATTTTGTTAGTTTAGGTTTTGATGTTGGTTTTTCAATTTTCTTCTACTTGAAAGTTGAAATGTGGGGTGAATAAAATTACCGGAAAAAGATGCCACTTTGAGGAGTTTTACATATAAACAAGACTGCTTATTTGCGTGATTTGCTATAACTTTGCATTTCACCACTACTTAGTGAGATTAGATTATCTAAACACTAAGTTACGTGATCTCCCTCCCTCAAAAAATTTTGTTATGTCCTGTCTTTCAAGAAGAAAGATTGAGTTGCCTTTGTGATTGGATAATCTAATCTAAAAAGAAATTCAAGTATTTGGATCTTCTTGATTAAGTAATCTATCTGTTGAAAGATTATCCAATCACTCAGTTTCTTGATCTCCCTCATAAAATTTTGTTACGGTTTTGTCTTTCAAGCCTCCGGCATAGGAGGATATACATGTGCTAAATGTAGTAAGTGTACAATATTAAAGAGGCTACTGATTCTTATGGCTAAGGGAATGCTTGTGGCCAAATTGAGTGACAGAGAGATGTAAAAACGGTGTGCCGAGTTCATTTGATGCAAGACCGCATATGCATCAGATGGGCCATCAACTGAAGCCCAATCACTTAGTGGGCCAAGCCCACATCCTGAATAGATAGGCCGGATTTATCTCCCGGACAGAAGGAATCTCGCTCAGTTATGGATCTGGACAATCTGGTGGAAGGACATTGGGTGTGGATTGTGCAACTAGTGCATTCTCAGCCATACTGTTTCTACAAACCTGACTTGACCATTTGCTCACAACCATGGACCGGTTAGCAGTTTCTATGATAAAGTTTCTTACGAAGACTTGACCATGAAAATGTCTGGGACGGCATAATCATCATAGCCTTGTCCCAACTATGATGGGCATAAACGTCATTAGTCGCATGTATTACAATATCTTAATCTTGCTCGGATCAAGAGAGGAGGCTTAGACTATGAGTTTCTCTGGGCCATACTACCATTGGGTTATGTCCCACTCAAGACCGGTGTGACCCAATCCAAAAGAATAAAAAAATAAAAATAAAAATACAAACAGATCTAGGTCCAGGTAAGGACCTGACGGGAAAGGTCCAGATTTAACGCCCAAGCCCCTATACGTCCAGGTAATGGACCTTACTCAGGCTGAGTGGGCACAAACAGTGGGCAAGTTTGGGTGTTGTGTGAGGTGGGGCTGAGTCAGGGAAGTTATGGATTTACCCCAACTCATGCACATCAAACCAGGTCCAATGCCATCTCTCTGCTATTTATTATTATTTTTTTTTATAACACCATCTCTCTGCTATTTAGAAGTATGAATAATCTAGTCATGGTTGAGGGTTGGGCATTTAATAAACAAATATTATTGTGATCTTTGAATTAAATCTACTCTGCGGTAGGATCTGCAATTTGTACAATTTGGGTTGATAACATATCAATCAATTCCCTTTCATACAAAAAAAAAAAAAAAAAAAACCCGAAGATATCAATCAATTTATGCTCAATACATGGTACTATTAATCAGTTCTGAATTTCTAAGTGTAAGCATTTAATACATGTTACTGTAAACGGGTCTCACTTATCAAATCACTCATAGATTTATTATTAAATGAGTGTTCAGTGCCTGCACACAGACACACACTCAAAATAGAAGAGGGAGAAAGTGGTAAAACAAAATCTGACTCCCTCTCATATTACCTGTACAACTGATGCCACATTCATTGCTTTTCATAACAGGGGGTTTGGTTTCTCGGTCATTATAGTTCTTTAACTAGACTCAACCATCTCCTTGAGACAAACTCAATTTGTTGGCAGTGGACTGGGATGGGTGTGGCTCGGATAAGGGTTTTACCACCCGTTTGCTAAATCAAGGAATAAAACTTGGCCAAATTGCTATTTATAAAACTGCTTTTGAGATCACCAAATAGATAATAAGCAATGAACCAAATTCAAATCCAATTTATTAACTAATGATAAGACTATCCTAAGCACCCCACTTATTCTTTATACAACATTTTTACCAATAGGAGTCCCACAAAAGGATAGTATTAGTGTGGGATTTTCGATTCTTGGGTATGTCATTCTTCCCACTTGTGTGGGCTCTTCTTCTTGCGGTTGGGGTCTCTTGGGTCCCCGCCCTCTAGGCCTAATTTGAAGATATGATAGGCCTGCGGAATGATTCTATTGCTTTTGGAAAGATATTGTAAGTAACATCCACATATTTAGAATAATATTCATTCCTTTCCCAAGTGCCATCATTTTGATATTAACACACAAACACAATATATATATAGCTTATGTTATCCTAAGCTGAAATCATTTGCAAAATCATCTCCATCGTAAACTACTTAGAATAATGTAAGCTCTTCTAAACTCAAGCTTAGGATAAGGTAAGCTTAAGTATGTGGTGGGGCCCACCTAGGGATAGGGATGTAGGGATTTTCAATGACTCCCTGGGACCCTCTTCTCTACAAAAATTCAGCCACAACCATGATTGCTATCATCTCCATCCGGGGCCCCAAAAATTTAATGGTCAAAAGTCCATTTGGATCAGTACACGGTCAATCCAACGGTCCAATAAACTCAAATCTGACCGAAAGTTGGTGGATATATACTCTTCAAGGGGGTTATGTGTTTGGTCCATTTATATGGACCATGGGTGGTCCCCACAAACTTGAGCTTATGAAATTTTATCTTAAACTTGAGCTTATGAAAGCCTTGCCATACATGTATATATGCATGTATGCATATACATGTATATATAAGAGGGTTTATATTTGGAAGACTTCATCATTCAACTCCCACATTTTGTTGGGTTTATGTCTTATATTCCGTGTTTACTTGAGGATCCATTGGGTTAGCCAATGAACGGGTTTAGGGTCAAGGGTATTTGGTCATTGTATCGGAGCTTTCTTGAGGCTTAAGAAAACAGAGATTATATATATCATGTAATCTATAACCCTAAACCTAGGTTAGTTTTAATCACACAAGGTGACGAGCAACCAAGAAGTCAAGACGATAGCTTGGATTGTACACCTAAGTCGCACAATTCCACTCGCACTTTCATTGTTCATGTCAAGAGAGCTCAATTTCACACAACAAATGAGAGAGAGAGAGAGAGAGAGATATCACTAAAACACAACAATATACCAGGCGCACCATATAACTACTAGAAATGCCACTGTGTACCCTCTTGTGTCATCTCCAACATCCCAACTAAAGCAAGATGTGTTCTAACTAAAGCAAGCAAGAAATTAAAATAGTAATGTGTTGTTTGGACTCAGTATATGAAGTCAAATAACATAGAAATGCGACATTTGGACCCTCAGTATGATTCCAAAATCTGTTTGTCAGCTTCAGCCTCCAGCAGTATCCGTACAATCCCCAATAGACTTTAAGCTATTTGCCAGACGTACATCAAATAGGAGTTCAAATTTAAATTATTTCAGTGTCCTGCCAATTTATTTGCAGAAGCAATTTGTGGTACATTTGTGCACTAACATGTTGTGGCCTATTCCATCCATTGGTGTATCAACGTTGTGCAAGTCCCTAGCAGAAGTCAATGACAACCCTATCATCAGAGAAATATGACAAAAAGACCACAATGATAACCATTCCCTTATAAAAACATTACTAATTCACCAGGGCATGAATGTAAACAGAGCAGAGGATTCAAATCGATTGCCACATAAATTTTTCCATAATCCATTGTACATTCAACAAGTGGCCTCAATTCTTCGATGTCACGTCACTGAAGAGTTGCCTTTTTGAAAGAATCTAGTTTCTAACATATCAATGTTGAACAAAATGAACTTTCCAGATTGTCTGTCAGATAAAGATCCAATCGTTGATCTAAACTGTGATTCATGTGGGTTCCACCTTGGATGGCACTAGTAACTTGTATAATGGATGTGTGTATAAGCGTGGTTCAACATTGCTTACAAAACTCAGTATTTGTGATTTCTGCTAGGATGAATAAAATATACTCTACTTTGCACGTCGGTGAAGCCATTTTTGTGTACGATGATTTTGACAGGACAGATTGGCATGCATGCAAGCCACAGATTCATATATGCATTCATTCCTTTACAGATAAAAGGTGAACTCATTTGCATATCGCACAAAAAGATTTCAGTCATCACCTTTATCCTGGTAAGAGAGCATTACATCGTCAATATCAATGGCTCTAAAACTTGAAAAGATTTCTATGAACCTTCAGTACCGAGCGACATGTTAGTGAAACTCTAGTACTGGTTCTATGAATGCTTCTATGCCTTTCAATGTCTTCGGTTTTTACTTTTTCCTCTAAGCTCAAGGGATTGTCTTGTTCCCGATGATCCAGAGCTTCCAAAACATTAACAACCTGAAAGAGATACAGGTGAAAAAGGCACATATACAATTAATTTTGTGTACTAATCTCAAAAATAAAAGAGCAAACTAGTAGAGAGCATTGTCTCACTTAGGTGTTGAATGTGTACAGTGACTGCATTTCTTTTCTAAACACCTATCTGCATGCCATTTACTGAGGGATTAAGATTGCTCCCTGAGAAAGAATTTTGGAGAATGGCCTACCCACAGTAGTTGCAAGCAGAGACTAAATACATATATGTATCTTACAGATTAAGTACCACATAGTTCTCCATAATCAGCAAGGAAAACTTTCCAAGAACAAGATCTTCAGATGTTTGATAATCAGATTTCAAAATATGGAAGTAGATTAACACAATCCAATTGTTAGAAAAAATAAATCAAATTTACTTTGTCCAATAACAATCTTACCTTGTCTAAACTGTGAATGTTGGTATCCTCTATGCCATGCAAGTAGTCTGGAAATCAGAAAGATGGTGAGAAAATTTCACAACTTAGAAAAGGAAAAAGTTAAGATAAGCACAAGAAGAGGTAGCAAAAATCAGTCCCAACCCGAATATGCAATATCTTTGAATATCAATAGACTGCGAGGCATCAACAGAATGGAGAAAGGTTGGTGATCATCCATTTGTCTGCTAGTCACCTCCTTCAAGAATATATTAGTCCCAATCTCAGTTTTCCCTTCATCAGAATTTGAGCCTTCGGCAGCACTTATTTCTTCATTTGTATAGTCTCTCAGTCTTTGATGAGGAGTGAAATTCATCGCTACAGAAGACCCGAGAGACAAAATTGCAACAACAGAAAGTAAGCAGGCCCATCCTGATGGGGCTGAATGATAAAAATAGGTATGTCAATTTATATGATTACCATTAAAAAAAATACATATACATTATATGACTAAGTGACCATTGCTATATATTTAATACTATTATAAGCTGGAGTGCAAGGGAAGGGGGAATGATATAGTACATTTATGGGAACTCCATACAAAAACCTTCCACAAGTAGGAGGTTGGATGTGGATCAGTACCACATGCTATTTAGCCGTCCATTATGTAGAGCCCATTTTTATATTTAATCTGGGAGCTTGATATGATTTTGTGATCTCTTTTGCGATTGAGTTTTTATCTCAGGAAAAAAATTAGGAAGAGGATCATGGGATCCTTTATAACATTCATCCTCAAAGAGGCGGCCAAACCTGTTTGTGAATATCAGGTGAATAGCTCAGTACAAGAGTTTTACTAAGGTGCTTGTGACTAGGCCAAGGTTTAGCTGGCTGTGATATCAAACAATCATGGGGGTTTTAGGAGGACTAATTATTGGCTTATTGCTCAAGAAAATTCATAGTCACCAATTTTTTTCAGACACCATATCAGGTTGCCAACAGCCCTAGAGAAAAAAGAAAAATCAGCTGGAAATTCATACCATTTTCCCAAAAAAATGCCCTTTAAATGTTTTTCACACACACACACACACATAAAGAGTAGGGGCCTGATTACAATTTCTTTACAAAACTCAAAGAAAAAAAAACACTTTTCTTTCCAAACACTTTTTCATCAGAAAAGAAAACCCCATCCCCCTTTCGTCACTTCCTCATCTCTCGTCTCTGCTCTCTCTTGTTGAAGCCTTGTCGTCAAAGCTTGAGCCCTCTCATCTCACAAGAGTAGGTATCCTTCTTCCACCTCTCCTTCATCTGGTTTTTCTTTTCTCTTCTTCCTCTTCTTCTTTTTCCTTTTGTTCTTCTAATTCTTCATCAGTTGTTTCCATTTACCATTTAACTTCAGGAGGTAATTTCTTCAAGTCAGGAATTTCCGCACTAACCACCCCAAGGTGCTTAGACGAATCGTAAGATTCGATAAAACAAGTATCAAATAGTAAGATTCATACCTGAGTTATAAGATTCACCTGTAATTAGAATTCGTTGTATAAATATGAATCTCTTAGATTTGATATGAATCATAGGATTCAAGATACCAATCGTAGGATTCTGACAACCATGATCGTAGGCATCAGTTTTTTTATACTTATCTAGCTAAAGGTCATCCACTAACCTTTTTTTTTATTTTTAATTCCAAAGACCACCATTGGATGGCTACAATCGTCTAATTGGTATTGTACTAAACAGACAGGTCCAATCTAATATGTACCCTCCCACTATATTGTAGAAAGATCAATATATAGTAGTTCCATACAACATAGTGAATTGAGAATTTACCTCATAGGAAATGCATTAAAGTTAAAAAAAAATTAAGGCAAAAAAGAAAAAAAGACATCTCAAGCAATTGAAATTTTCCATTGTTGGTTATTTAACAATAAAAAGTAGAAAGGTTTCTGGCACAGACCATGATGCCTTGATCAGGTAGATATTCATTGATGAGCACGTGATTTATTGGTGAAGGAAACAACCCTGTCTGTTCACTTATTCTTTGTGTCACAGCTGTCAACCAAGGTGGCACTGCATAATTAATAAAAAGAATAAGAACACTGTTGTTCATCTACACAGTTTTATGGTTCCAACATAGTTCAAAAAACAGATTCAGCGAAGGTATCAAAGTAAAAAATCAAAGCTGGAATGGTATATTTTTGGTACTATTATAGTTACAAAATTAGAGAGGATTGTTATATTGTATCAAGCAAAACCAGAGCTGCCTATATCAATTGCACATACACATGCAAAATTGGAAAAATAATGCATAAATATATTACAGTATTTGAACACAAAATACTCATGCCTGAAAATATCTCTCCATTAAGTTGACATGGGTCAAATTGAGTCTCTGAAGTGACAACTTAATTTAATGGAGTTTTCTGACCGAGTTTTTATAAAGAAGTCCTATTAGGATATCCATTACCAAGAGTGCATGATCAAGGATGCTTCTGTATATTTACTACAGTAGAAACACTATTGGCTAATACAGTTGGGACAAGCTACATTATACAAGTTGATAGAGGTTAACAGTTAAAAAACAATTTGCAACATAAGATGCCATTATGCATGTAAAACTATTTATTTTTCATATGATTATAACATGTATGAGCTGTCTTGGAAAAGGTTTGGGCAACTATTTCTTAAAAGGGAGGGAAAGAAGCAAAGCAAAGAAGGAAATGAGAGAAGGGAAAAATGCCCCAATTCCTTCAACACTTGAATATTTAATATTACAGGGTACAGCACACACAACATTTTGGGTTTTCCACAAATACCCTCAGAACAGTAAAAAAAAAATACAACAAAGGCAACATATATTCAACATTATTTACAAGATTTTGATTGGTTTATAGAAATTATAGAAGAGATTTGTATAAGATGGAAGAATGTATTATTTCATAAATCAAACAGATCTAAGTCCTTTTTTCTTGATAAAATAAATTTTCTAAAAAAAATATGGACTACTAAGGTAAAAAGGACTAGACAGGTATCAAGGATTCTCTCTCTTTTCACTCTCTTACGGTCCTTAATATATAAGATTTGATTTGATGCGTTCCAACAGTCCTGAGGTTTTTGGCGTATTGGCTAGGTCCATAACATTTGGTATCAAAGCCGACCTCCATGTCTCGGGTTAGAGTCATGGAAAGGGCTACTTAGAGTAGAGTGAGAGCCATCTAAAAATAAATTAGGAAAATGACTACCTACCGCCAGAGTGAAAACCGCCGCGGAGAGGGCTACCTGGAGTAGAGTGTGAGCCATCGCGATAGAGGAAAATGGTTACTTGCCACCAGAGTGAAAGCCACCGAGGATGTCGGCTACGGAAGCGTGGTGGTCTGTTATTGTCCTAAATAGTTATAAGACTTGATTTGACGTGTTCCATCAGTTCAGTGGCTTTTCGCATATTGGTTAGGTCCATAATGGTTAGGTTCATAACTCTCTCTCTCTCTCTCTCTCTCTCTCTCTCTCTCTCTCTCTCTCTCTCTCAAACACACACACACCACCAACTCTGTTCAGGGCATCGGTAAACCATTTCACAATGGAATTTTTCACATTATCTCCGTATAGTACTTATAGTAGTAACAATGGGTTTTCAACATAAATACACTCTCATAGAGAGGGGATCAACATACCCATTTTCTTGGAACAATGGAAGACATTATCAAATTATATTATAGTCAAAATGGATCTCTCTCTCTCTCTCTCTCTCTCTCTCATCAGTAATCCCATTCTTTCGCTTGGAATGATGGAATTTTCCAAATTATCTCTTTGGAATAGCAATTCCACCCAGACATTTTATGTACTCAATCCAATGGCAGAGTGACAGTTCATAGATCTTACACAGGCAAACAAGATAAACACTAACGAACATTTAAGAGAATGGGGTAGCAAGATTTGCACTCTGAATGGCAAGATATTCCATCACCAGGCAATGCAGCAGTAATGTTCAATCATCCATTCCAATCTAAATTCTGGATTAGATCAATACTTCAAAACAGGTACTAAACCTTTTTAACACTTCAACACCCTGCTCTAATAACAAAGCCAATTCTCAAATGTAGTGCTAGCACCAAGAAGCCATCAAGCTCATAATCCCGACCATATAAAACAGTATGAAAGATCAATGAACCCTAATGTCATTCCCAAACATTTTTTTCACCACTCCATATCCCGATGCCTTCAACACTAGAATAAATCATCCACTTATCATATTATTGTTTAATTCAAGAAAAGTTCATAACATAAAGGATTGCAGTCAGTAGATTATAGAATCCTATTGTAAAAATAAGAATTCATTATTTTTATATGTATGCCTTTTAAACAAGATTGCCTAGCTAGCACAAGCCTCATCTTTCACATTATTTTGGTAAATACATGGAGGCAGATAAGAAACAAACCATGTTGAGAGACTCAAGGCTCAACGCACGATGTTCAAGCATATATAATCTGAAGCCCTTATTACCAACCAATTAAATCGCCACGAAATTCAGACTAAACTAAGATAATAAATTATACTGCCTTTGGGTCAACTTAAAGCATTGTCAGCTCTTAGGTAGTTTTCAAAATAATTCCAACAAGGCAAGGAATAAGAATTCATACTATCTGCAGTTCCATCTAAAAATTATCATTAACTGTAATTACAAGAGAAACCAAAGATATGATCAAACAACTTCCCTATCAAAAACAATAGTTTTTTTCCTCACTACTTACAGTCTTGTGGTAGAAGGCCCTTTTCATGCACCACTCCTCCTGTCACAAATGTATAGCAACAATATCCCCAAACAGATCCATCAACAAGAAATTGAAATTAATGGACTATGTTGCCAAGAGAGGGAAACAAAAAGAGAGAGAATCATACTTACCCCAGTCCTGTAATCTCCTGTTTTTCAAAGCTTTCCACTTGGACTTTGGGGCATGGTAAATCTAGAGGCCACATGGTACACTAAAGTAAGGTTAAACCAAAACCCACCAGAAGAAAAACAAGAAAAAGGCACAAGAAGAAAATTCTTGAAAAAAAGTGGGGGGAATACATATTTTGGATGACTGAGATGGAAAAGATGATTACCTGATGGAGGAGTTGGGATTCTTCAGATTCTGATATGAAATTTGGGATGTAAAAAAGAGTGGGAAGAGACCCAACAGTGAAGTCCTTCAGAGGCTCTCTGCTTTCCATTCTTCTGTTCTGGGCGTGAAAGGCTAGACCTTCAAGGCGCCCCACTCCCTTGTCCCCTGACCTGCAAATGAGAAAGGCAAAGGGTCCAGATCCTGAAGCTCCACACTCGGGCCCAGCCAGTGTGGGACCAAGGGTTTTTTATTTGAGGAGGGACCCAAACAGATAGTTTACATTTGAAGGCAAACCTAATATTTTCTCGTGAATTTTGAGTGCAGACTCAAGATTTTCATGGAGATCTTAAAAGTGGATTCAAAATTTTTATGTAAGTTTTGAAACCATAACTAGGCCCGGAGGGACAATTGCCCCTAAAAGCACATATTCGTAGGTCTACCCCTGCTCCACCATTTAAAAATTTGGGCAACTCAAACTCATATTTTTCTAAAAGCAAAGTTTGTCACAGCAGAAGATTGGGCATATAACTAATTACATGATTATTGAATATGATTAATACAATCTTATATATTATTAATTATACTTTTTATAATATGTTTAATCTTATGGTATGACTAACTCCTCTTAGAATGAGATTTGTGGAATATTAGAGCAAATTAAAAAATGAACAGCTCAGATTTTCAATAGTTGAACTCAGTATTCAGTTCCACTAAAATCGAGCAAATGCCATTTCAATTTAGTTTTTACAAATTGTTATGGGTTGGCGAATCCATATCCATGATCCATAATGGGCCACAAATAACCAATGTGGCATTTGAAGAGTTTTTAAGGGAACCTATAACCACCATGTACATCTCTCTCTCTCTCTCAAGTAGGGATGGCAATGGCTCAGGTTTAAATGGGGACCTGCCCCGACCCGCACCTATTTAGGGGTCAGGTTAGGTAGTATGTTGGTAGGGTTCTTATCCAAATTGGTTTTCCATACACTAACCCGAGTTGGGTTCGGAGCAGATTTGCGCTTTGGGTGTCTAGCCCACCTTGTCCCACATATCTTTACTTTATATATTTGTTTAGCTAAGACTTCATATATTACTAAGTACGGTTTGCATATGAGATTACATTAGTGTAGTGGAGTAAAGAGTGATACTTTTTCTAAATGTCATGGGTTTAAATCTTTTCTAATACATATACTTTTCATATTTAAAAAAAATACAAAATCAACCACTAACAAACCAACCCGACCCATGACTTTCATGGGACAGTTTTGGTATTACAATCATAAAATCCGTCTCAAAATATGCTGATTAAAAAAAAGAACTCGGATGTAGATTAGGAAAATATGTAACATAAGCCATTCAAAATATCCTAGCTTCTAATTTTATGTCTTCAAAGCATCATCATCATGATCAAAGCCTTACTCCAAATATGTTGTGGTCGGTTATACATGAGTTTTGTTTTTCCATTCCAATTTAGGTGCTCAGAGTATATTTCTCTCTTTTTATCTATTAACTTAAAAGGATAAGTCATTTAAGTTCTTCTTTAAGGGCGAATTGGTCTAAAAGAAAACAATACTAGATTGTCTAATTACTTTTTGTACCGTTTGAGTATTAGTCAATAGGGGTTTTAGTAAAAATACAAAACATAGGGTCCTTTTGAGATTATAAGAAAAAAAAAACTCGATCCAGATTGAAAGCCACTTGGATATTTCTTGTTTTCTCGTCAAATCTAGTTGTGAATTATGATCTCACCCATCATGGATTGGGCGTTTTAGTCTTAAGGGATTATTTTTTTCTGTATTTTTATATCATTTTTTAAAATTTGTTTTTGGCTCTATCGAGTCTGAGCAAGGACACCTTGATAGATCATTGAGTCGGATGAGTCAAGGTAGTCTTTTAAGCACAGGTGCGCATTAGGTATAATCACATCTTTTATTTTTTTTTTAAGACATGAAACCGATTGACCCCCCTTACGGTTGATTATTAGTAAACTCTAAATAGACGACACCGCACCTGCTAGCATTGTATATCAGATAAGGCCCCAAATGATTCGCAGCGGGCACCTCTAGCTCATCACTGGACTTTCTAACCGTTTGAACAATTTAAATGTGGGTGAACAATTTAACTATTCCTTATGGCTCACCTTTAATGGAATAAGACTTGTCAATCAAACGCTTTCTTCGTAAGCTACTAGTAGCCATTCAAATGCCATGTTATTTACAAATTGAAAGAACATCACTAATGTCACCACATTTGATTATAAAAACCCTTATGTACCAGTTTTTTTTTTTTTCAATTAAGTATTGGCTTTGATAGTTAATGTTAATGTTTTTTAGTCATATTAGTTCTTAGTGGATTGCAATTAAATTCTTAATGTATTATATTTGTTTATAAGCTTTCTCTAGATTACTCGTTTTCCACCCTTTCTCTGGGTTAATATAGAGGGTCCTCCTATGATTAAAACAATTCCTTCACATACACAAACCCGTTTTCAATCAACACTTATCATCGCATTCATTAAAAATAGCAAAACATGCCCATGTTTAACACAAGCAATATAATCATAATATAAATTTTCTTTTCTTTTGATTGGACCCTACTCTAGCCCGTGAGGGTAGTATAAATGCCAACTCCTGTAGGCTTGTTGAGGACTTTGGCTTCACCGAAGATTTCATGGTAGGGTAACGGGGAGAAAAGAGGCCCAAATCAACCAAAATCAGTCACAAACCATAAAGCTAATGAGACTTCTTGAGTCCGGCCTATGTTGCATTTTGATGCCCAGATTGGTAATAAAAAGTGTTTGGCTTAGAATTGGTAGGGGTGTGCCAAGCCCATGCTTTAGTGCAACACATAGGCGACACTTGAGGACCCCAGCAGCAAGCTACTGTAGTTGACCCTCCCCAAAAAAAATTAATTTAACATCATGTGGCCCAATGGACCACGTATCAGATATTAAACTGATAAGAACAGATACTACACTTGATCTTAGCCAAAAGGCCGAGAAAGGTATGCTTTATTCCTCTGCTTCCATCTCACTTTATTTCCTGCACATCTCTCTTTTCTCATCCCCTAAAGCGATGTGGGATTAGTGTAGCATGGATATCATATATCTATTCCTCTTCTTGTCCAGCTCCAGCTCCAGCTCATAGATATGTATCCTCTTGTCAACTTTTTTAAGTTTAGGGGTCGTTTGTCTACACCTGTTTACATAAAATGGTGAATATATATGCATCAGCAATGTTTGTTTAAAAGTATTTACGCATGTGTAAATCAAATGTGTAAATGGTGTGAAAATGAAAATGAGCCCATTTTCGTACCAAAATTTGAACACTTGTTCAGGTAGGACTAGAGAATACCAAAGCACATGTGATTTCAAAGAATACCCATTGGAGGCGGATGGTTTGGTTTTGGAGCAGTTTCCATCAAGAGCTTGGTTCGAAACCCCTCTCTGGCGCATTTAGAAAAATAATAATAAAATAGACATTTCTATCGAAGAGGTTCTGGATTTGAAATCCCCTCCAACGCATTTACAAAATAATAATAAAAGATGCATAAACACTGATGAAACCTATGAATGAAAATCCTCCCTACATTTCATCCCCTTTTTTGAAGGTAACCTCTCTGTTTCTTTCTTTTGCTTATATATATAAAACCTTTATAAAATCTATTTACTCTGTAGGTTTATTCTTTCATAATTTTATTCTCTATCTTCTCTTTTCCTTTTAGATTTTCTTCCAATATCTCAATGATTTTTCTAAAATTATTTATTATTGTATTACTTTAAAAATATTTAAATATGTATAAATGAATGTAAGAGAAAAGAAAGAATGTATATTATAAAGCATTATGATATCATTAAAAAATATTGTATAAATGCAATTTTATCTAACCATAATAAATTTGTGATACTTTTAATATAATTGGACTTAGCAATTAAATACTCATTTTAAGAACTTTCTATAATTGATTAATATTGGCATAAAGCCAGTGAGATGCATGGGTTAATTTTTATGCAAATTAAATGATGAATTAAGATAATATTAAACTAAATATTAATTAATAGAAATTTTAATAATAATCCTATTTTTCTTAACAATCAGACTATAAACTCTTATTTTATTAACCAAACATGTTGAAATGCATCTTTTTAAAGGTGATTATCGATAGAAATATCTATTTTTGAAAAGTATATTTCATGTTGAAAGACATGTTCTTTTTTAATGATTTAAAATGCAAAGAAAACTTTGATATAAATCAGACATTTTTTGTCTCCTTTTCATATCATTATAGTAGAATATAATTTAATGATTAATAAGTGTTATTTACAAAATCGTTTAAAACATATACACATATCATTGAAACAAACATAGAAAAATTAATTACATGTATAAATGATGCGAAAATACTGTTATTAGAAAAACGTGGTAAAAAGAAGCACATGTGTAAACATTATATACTTAAAATTTGAATATTCATCTTTTACATATGTAAATTGTATTTACATATCCCATACGTAAAAGACAAACGACACCTTAGGAAGATCATGGCCCCACTGGTCCATCTCTAGATCACCTACTGACCTACCTATTTGAGAGTTGTCTAGGAATTGATTGTTATTGTATCATCATAGCCAGTGGCCCATCCAAGATGGTTGAGACTGACTAACATGTTTCGGGCAGTTTTCTCACAATGGGTGTGAAACCCTATAGTGGAGCCCAAATATACGAACAATTCAACATAAATGCCCTCTTCTTAATTGGGCTTTTCCATCTCAAGTGGGCCTTCCCAGATTTCACTCTAATAAAAGTTGGGTCCTACATTAGATTTCACTCTAATATAATCATGGGAAAATGTTTTCCTAAGTGGGCTTTCCCAAGTCACATCTTTTTCAATTTCTTCAGAGTGGCAGCAGATACCCCAGCAACGTTCCCAATGCTTCAAAGTTCAAATCCTCCAATTCAAAAAACTCAAATGCTAAAATCTCACCCTCCCATCCCAAAAACTGGATTTTCTACGCCTACGTTCAAAAGGATGCCTTCCATACACTTGCAAAAATCGCTCTCTTCTCATCAAAACCCTCCAATTCTCCATTTCTACCCAACCTACTCCACAAATTCTCCCTACTTCAGTCTCCAGATCTCTCGCCACTGCAAAGTCCCCTTCAGAGCTCCACCAAATCCACTCTCTCATCATCACTTCCGGACTCCAACTCTCCGTCTTCTTCTCTGGAAAGCTCATAAGCAAATACGCCCAGTTCGGCGACCCCATCGCCTCCCAATCAGTTTTCAATCTTGTTTCGCACTTGAAAAACGTTTTCCTATGGAATTCGATCATAAGAGCGCACGCCCAGAACGGGGATTTCGCCAAAGCTTTGGAATTCTACTCCGAATTGGGTGGGTTGAAACTGCGACCAGACAATTTCACCTTCCCTTCGGTAATCAATGCTTGTGCAGCTTTAGGCGATTTGGAAATGGGCAGGAGTGTTCATTATCATGTTTTGGAGATGGGTTTTGCGTCTGATTTGTATATTGGGAACTCCTTGATTAATATGTATGCTCGACTCGGCTGTTTGGTGGAGGCACGCGGTGTGTTTGATGGAATGCCTGAAAGAGATGTGGTTACTTGGAATTCTATGATTTCTGGTTATAGTGCAAATAGAGAACCAGAGCTAGCTTTAGAGGTATATTATCAAATGAGAATGGTGGGTGTGATTCCGGATTCTTTTACTGTGGCGAGCGTCTTACCTGCTTGCGGAAGTCTGGTAGCTGTTGAAGAGGGTAGGGTAATTCATGGTCTTGTTAATAAGGTTGGTATAGAGAAGGATAAGTTGGTGATTAATGGACTTATGGCTATGTATTGTAAGTTTGACAGATTAATGGATGCTAGACTACTTTTTGATAGGATGAAAGAGAGAGATACAGTTTCTTGGAATACCATGATTGGTGGTTACATCTTGTTAACGATCACGGCTATTCTCCGTGCTTGCGGTCAAATGGGAGACTTGGAACAGGGAAGATGTGTTCATGAATACATGATTATTAGAAATGGGTACAAATGCGATACGACTGCTGGTAACATTCTTATAACAATGTATGCTAAATGCGGAAGTTTAGAAGAGGCGCAGGAGGTTTTTGATCATATGGCTTGTATAGACTCTGTTTCTTGGAACTCTTTAATCAATGGTTATATTCAAAAGGAACGCCATGATGAAGGGATCAAACTCTTTAAGACAATGGAAAAGACAGATGTAAAACCTGATTCCCTTACTATTGTAGCAGTCCTGTCTACATGTACACAATTAGGTGACCTAAGTCTGGGGAAGGAACTCCATACTAATGTAATTAAAATGGGTTTAGCTTCCAATCTACTTGTAGGAAATGCTCTTATGGACATGTATTCAAAATGTGGTAGTGTTGAGGATGCATTGCATGAGTTTGAGAAGATGGAGACCCGGGATCTGGTGAGTTGGAATACCATTGTGGTTGGATATGTTCAGGCTGGAAATTGAAGTCTAGGATTGAAAATATTCAGGAAAATGAAGGCTGAGGGAGTTACTCCCGATGTGGCGACCATGTTGGGAATTCTGCCCGCATGTTCTTTCTTGGCAGCAAAGCGACATGGGAAAGAGATTCATGGGTACATTCTCAAAACTGGATTGGAATGCAACATCCCAATTGGTAATGCACTGATTGAGATGTACTCCAAATGTGGCAGTTTGGAGAACGCAATTCATGTGTTTAACCATATGAAAGAAAAAGATGTGGTGACATGGACCGCCTTGATATCTGCTTATGGGATGTATGGTCATGGTCAGAAAGCTCTGAGAGCTTTCACAGACATGGAGGAAATGGGCATTATTCCAGACCATGTTGCCTTTGTTGCTGTTATTTTTGCATGTAGTCATGTGGGTTTAGTTGATGAAGGCCTTGTATACTTTGACCGAATGAAAAATCACTATGAGATAACACCTAGGATTGAACACTATGCGTGTGTGGTCGATCTTCTCTCCCGGTCCGGAAATTTATGTGAAGCTGAGAGTTTCATTCGCACAACGCCATTAAAACCAGATGTGAGTATATGGGGAGCTTTACTCCGTGCCTGCAGAATTACTGGCGAAACCAATATCGCTGAACGTGTAGCAGAACAAATCATGAAGTTGGATTCAGATAAAACCGGGTATTATGTTCTTGTATCAAATTTATATGCAGCTACGAGTAAGTGGGACAATGTGTCAAAGGTACGGAAATTCATGAAATCAAGAGGACATAAGAAGGACCCTGGGTACAGCTGGATAGAGATCAGAAATCAAGTATATGTGTTTGGGAGCGGTGAAAGATTAGGTGAACAGTCTTTAGAGATTTTTCAGTTATTGGAAAGACTTGCAGGGCTGATGGCCAAAGAAGGATATGTTGCTGATAGAAACTTTGTTCTGCATGATGTGGAGGAAGATGAAAAGAGAGAGATGCTATGTGGGCACAGTGAGAGGCTTGCGATAGCATTCGGGCTATTGAAAACAAGGCCGGGCACAACATTACAAATAATGAAGAATCTGCGGGTGTTTGGTTCTGATTATTCTAGGGTGTGTTTGGTTGGGAGGATTCGGTAAGGGCTTGATTTTCTTGCGTTGATACTGGGACCCAAGTGGGCCACCCGATGACCCATTTGATCCGTGGATCAGAAGGAGGACCCACTGGCGACCCAATATGTGGTGGAATCGTTTGAGGTGGGCCCTGTTTGGCCCACCATCTAGCGTCTGATTATAGAGAGGGAGAAGACGTGTTTTAGGAACAAAAATCAGTTTTGCAGTAGATTGTTGTGGGACCCACTGGTTGATCTGATCGCTATCTGGTCGAGGGCCGAAGTTATTTGTTTAGTGGGATTTGAATTTATTTGGGTGTTTGGTTCTGATTATTTCAGGGTGTTTGGTTGGGAGGATTCGTTGAGGGCTTGATTTTCTTGCGTTGATAGTAGGACGCAGGTGGGCCACCTGATGACCCATCTGATCTGTGGATCCGAAGGATGATCCATGGGCGACCAGTTGGTGGTGGACCCATGCAAGGTGGGCCCTGTTTGGCTAACCACGCAGCGTCTGATCTGACAGAGGGAGAGGATGTGTTTCTGGAATAAAATCAGTTTTCCAGTAGATTGTTGTGGGACCCACTGGTTGATCCGATCGCTGATCTGGTCGAGGACCCAAATTGTTTGTTTATGGGGATTTGAATTTATTTGGGTGTTTGATTTTGATTATTCTAGGGTGTTTCGTTGGGTAGATTCGGGGAGAGCTTGATTTTCTTGCGTTGATATCGGGACCCAAGTGGGCCACATGATGGCTCATCTAATCGGTGGATCCGAAGGAGGACAAACATGCGACCCAGCATGTGGTGGACTCGTGCAAGCTTGGCCCTATTTGGCCCACCATCCAGCTTCTGATCAGAGAGAGGGAGAAGACATGTTTTAGGTACAAAATCAATTTTACAGAAGATTGTTGTGGGATCCATTGGTTGGTCCGATCACGATCTGGTCGAGGACCCAAGTAGTTTGTTTTAGGGGATTTTAATTTATTTGAATGTTTGGTTCTGATTATTCTAGGGCGTTTGGTTTGGTGGATTCGGTGATGGCTTGATTATCTTGCGTTGATACCGGGACTCAGGTGAGCCACCCGATAACCCATCTGATCCGTGGATCCGAAGGAGGACCCAAGTTGTTTGTTTAGTGGGATTTGACTTTATTTTGGTGTTTGGTTCTGATTATTCCAGGGTGTTTGGTTGGGAGGAATCAGTGAGGATTTGATTTTCTTACATTGATACCGGGACCCAGGTGGGCCACCCGATGACCCATCTGTTCCGTGGATCTGAAGGAGGACCCATGGGCGACCAGTAGGTGGTGCACGCGTGCGAGGTGGCCTCTGTTTCGCCAACCATCCAGCGACTTATCAGAGAGAGGGAGAGGATGTGTTTTAGGAACATAATCAGTTTTGCAGCAGATTATTGTGAGACCCACTGGTTGATTCGATTTGATCCGGTCGAGGACCCAAGTTGTTTGTTTAAGGGGATTTGAATTTATTTGGGTGTTTGGTTCTGATTTTTCCAGGGTGTTTGGTTGGGAGGATTCGATGAGAGCTTGGTTTTCTTGCGTTGATATTGGGACCCTGGTGTGCCACCCGATGACCCATTTGATCCTTGGATCCGAAGGATGACCCACGGGCGACCTAGTATGTGGTGGACCCATGTTATGTGGGCCCTGTTTGGCCCACCACCATCGTCTGATCAGAGAGGGAGAAGACGTGTTTTAGGAACAAAATCAGTTTTGTAGTAAATTGTTGTGGGACCCATTGGTTGATCTGATCTCGATCCGGTCGAGGACCCAAGTTGTTTGTTTAGGGGGATTTAAATTTATTTGGGTGTTTGGTTCTTATTATTCAAGGGTGTTTGGTTGGGAGGATTCGGTGAGGGCTTAATTTTCTTGCGTTGATACCGGGACCCAGGTGGGGCCCCCAATGACGCATCTGATTTGTGGATCCGAAGGAGGACCCACGAGCGACCCAATATGTGGTGGACCCCTGCAAGGTGGGCCCTGTTTGGCCCACCATCCAACGTCTGATCAGAGAGGGAGAAGAAGTGTTTTGGGAACAAAATCAATTTTGCAGCTTATTGTTGTAGGACCCACTGGTTGATCCGATCACGATCTGGTCGAGGACCCTAGTTTTTTGTTTAGGGAGATTTGAATTTATTTGAGTGTTTGGTTCTGATTATTTCAGGATGTTAGGTTGAGAGGATTCGGTGGGACTTGATTTTCTTGCGTTGAAATCGGGACCCAAGTGGGCCACATGATCACCCATCTAATCCGTGGATCCAAAAGATGACAAACGGGTGACCCAGTATGTGGTGGACTCGTGCAAGGTGGGCCCTGTTTGGCCTACCATCTAGCGTCTGATTAGAGAGAGGGAGAAGACATGTTTTAGGTACAAAATCAATTTTACAGCTGATTGTTGTGGGACCCACTGGTTGATCCGATATCGATCTGGTCGAGGACATAAGTTGTTTGTTTAGGGGGATTTGAATTTATTTGAGTGTTTGGTTCTGATTATTCAAGGGTGTTTAGTTCGAAGGATTCGGTGAGGGCTTGATTTTCTTGCATTGATTTCGGGACTCAGGTGGGCCACCCGATTACCCATTTGATCTATGAATCCGAAGGAGGACCCAAGGGTGACCCTGTATGTGGTGGACCCGTGCGAGGTGGGCCCTGTTTGGCCCACCATCCAGCGTCTGATCAGAGAGGGAGAAGACGTGTTTTAAGAACAAAATCAGTTTTGCAGCACATTGTTGTGGGACCCACTGGTTGATCCGATCACGATCTGGTCGAGCACCCTAGTTGTTTGTTTAGGGGAATTTGAATTTATTTGGGTGTTTGGTTATGATTATTCCAGGGTGTTTGGTTAGGAGAATTCGGTGATGGCTTGATTGTCTTACGTTGATAGTGGGACCCAGGTGGGCCACCCGATTATCCATCTGATCCGTGGATCTGAAGGAGGACCTACGGGCGACCGGTAGGTGGTGCACGCGTGTGAGGTGGGCTCTGTTTGGCCAACCCTACAGTGTCTGATCAGAGGGAGGGAGCTGACGTGTTTTAGGAACATAATCAGTTTTGTAGTAGATTATTGTGGGACCCACTGGTTGATTCGATCTCGATCTGGTCGAGGATCCAAGTTGTTTGTTTAGGGGGATTTGAATTTATTTTGGTGTTTGGTTTTGATTATTCAAGGGTGTTTGGTTGGGAGGATTCGGTGAGGACTTGATTTTCTTACGTTGATACCGGGACCCATGTGTGGCACCCGATGACCCATCTGATTAGTGAATCCGAAGGAGGATCCACGGGCAACCCAGTATGTGGTGGACCCGTGCTAGGTGGGCCCTGTTTGACCCACCATCCAGCGTCTGGTCAGAGTGAGGGAGATGACATGTTTTAGGAACATAATCAGTTTTGTAGTAAATTGTTGTGGGACCAACTGGTTGATCCGATCTCGATCTAGTCGAGGACCCAAGTTGTTTGTTTAGGGGGATTTGAATTTATTTAGGTGTTTGGTTCTGATTATTCAAGGGTGTTTGGTTGGGAGGATTTAGTGAGTGCTTTATTTTCTTGCGTTAATACTGGGATCCAGGTGTGACCCCCGATGACCCAGTATGTGGTGGACCCGTGCGAGGTGGGCCCTGTTTGGCCCGCCGTCTAGCGTTTGATCTGAGAGGGAGAAGACGTGTTTTAGGAACAAAATCAGTTTTGCAGTACATTGTTATGGGACCCACTGGTTGATCCAATTAGAATCTGGTCGAGGACCCTAGTTGTTTGTTTAGGGGGATTTGAATTTATTTGGTTGTTTGGTTCTGATTATTCTAGGGTGTTTGGTTAGGAGGATTCGGTGAGGGCTTGATTTTCTTACGATGATACCGGGACCCAGGTGGGCCACCCGATGACCCAGTTGATCCATAGATCTGAAGGAGGACCCATGGGTGACCAGTGGGTGGTGCACGCGTGCGAGGTGGGCTTTGTTTGGCCAACTATCCAGCATCTGATCAGAGAGAGGGAGATGACGTGTTTTAGGAACAAAATCAGTTTTGCAGCAAATTGTTGTAGGACCCACTGGTTGATCCGATCGCGATTTGGTCGATGACCCAAGTTTTTGTTTAGGGAGATTTGAATTTATCTAGGCGTTTGGTTCTGATTAATTTAGGGTGTTTGGTTGGGAGGATTCGGTGATGGTTGATTTTCTTTCGTTGATATTGGGGCCCAGGTGGTCTACCCGATGACCCATTTGATCTGTGAATCCGAAGGAGGACCCATAGGCGACGAGTAGGTAATGGACCCGTGCAAGGTGGGCCCTATTTGACCAACCATCAAGCGTTTGTTCAGAGAGAGGGAGATGACTTGTTTTAGGAACAAAATCAGTTTTGCAGCAGATTGTTATGGAACCCACTGGTTGGTCGGATCATGATCTAGTCTAGGACCGAAGTTGTTTGTTTAAGGGGATTTGAATTTATTTGAGTGTTTGGTTCTGATTATTTTAGGGTGTTTGGTTGAGAGGATTCGGTGATGACTTGATTTTCTTGCGTTAATACCAGGACCCAGGTGGGCCACCCGATGACCCATTTTATCAGTGGATCCGAAGGAGGACCCACGGGCGACCCTGTATGTGGTTAACCTGTGCGATGTAGGCCCTGTTTGGCCCACCATCGAGCGTCTGATCAGAGAGAGGGAGAAGACGTATTTTAGGAACAAAATTAGTTTTGCAGCGTATTGTTTTGGGACCCTCTGGTTGAACCAATCGCGATCTGGTCCGAGCACCACTCAATTCTTAATTTCACATTCTCGTTCACAGTGCTTTGAGTTTAATTGGGTGTTTGGTTCTTATTATTTCTGGGTGTTTGGTTTGCAGGATTCGATGAGGGTTTTATTTTCTTACGTTGATACCGGGACCCAGGTGGGCCACCCGATGATCCATCTGATCTGTGGATCCGAAGGAGGACCTATGGGCGACCCAGTATGTGGTGGACCCATGCGTGGTGCACCCTGTTTGGCCCACCATCTAGCGTCTGATCAGAGAGCGGGAGATGGTGTGTTTTAAGAACATAATCAGTTTTGCGGCAGATTGTTGTGGGACCCACTAGTTGATCCGATCGCTGATCTGGTCCGACCACCACTTAATTCATAATTTCACATTCTCGTTCACAGTGCTTTGAATTTATTTGAGTGTTTGGTTCTGATTATTTCAGGGTATTTGGTTGGGAGGATTCAATAATGACTTGATTTCCTTGCATTTATATCGGGACCCAGGTGGGCCACCTGATGACCCATCTGATCTGTGGATCCGAAGGATGACCCATGAGCGACCCGGTAGGTGGTGGACCCGTGTGAGGTGGGGCAAACACCAACATCTGATCATAGAGACATATTGGGTTATTTATTTTTTTTAGAGGAAGTTATGTGGGTCAGTTAATGTGAGTGGAGAGTGGAGAGTGGAGAGAGAGGAGATACTGATTGGTGTTTTCATGTATGCTATGAATTGAGGGATGAAACTTTGGAGGCATATGGTTAAATGAAGGGAGACCACATTCCCTTAGAGATATAGATGTGTGGACAGGTTGGAATTTTAATTGCACGATCTTCGGAGAGTCTTTACTCTAAAAAGAATAGTGTTCTTTTGAGTTTTGACACCCAATTGCTTAGTTAAGCTTAAAATTGCAAACCACCATGCAGTAGAAATTTGCAACCCGGCTAATGATATGGATTATCTGCGAAAGGATGATATTTTCCAAGCGTTTCTATTCTTCATCATCGGCCTTGATATACACCATAATGTTTCCCTTTGCTCAAAAAGATAAACCCCACTTGCGTTCTCACTGGTCCAGAAAAAGAAAAAACCCGTAAGGCCCGTTTTGTTCTTCGTGAATGGAATGCAGGTAACACAATTTACACATAAATGATAGTTCATGTGATGGTCTAAGTTACCATAAAAGTCATTGTTGTTGTGTTCTAAGTGTGTCAGGTAATTATTATTGGCAAATAACTTTGTAAGGAAAGTAGAGTTAATGACCCTACACTGCCTTCGGATTTGTTTAGCACATAATTATTTTTGTCATCAAGTTTGTTATGTTTTTGATGATGAGAAACTTCAATGTTTGTTGTGGGCTCTTGCTCGCATTTGTATTCTTATGTGTACTTCCGGTTCCAATGGATTAAACTTTTGCGAGTTTTTTAAGTGCCCATGCTTTAGTTATGTGCATGCTCATGGAATGTGTTTTTCTAGCACTTTTACCAATAATTGCTACATATAGGGACATAGGGTAAAAAAGGCCACCTACTATCGACACAGTGGGGTTTTCGTTTCCTAATCCTTTCTTTTATAACTTGCAGAATGGGTGGATTATTAAAGTGGAGTTTTTTCCGTCAAAATAGATTCCCATCTTGAGCAAATAGCCACCACGTTCATACGTTAAGAAGGATCGTTTTTCGTGATATTAAACATATCACTACAGACAAAGGCTCTACCTCCCACTAAGTAATAGTTAAAAAGAAAAGGTTAAAAAACAGGTAGATGAAGAAAGCTTGTTTGATTGACAACCAATACTCGTCCTTGGTGTCGTGTGTCAAATGCTATGCCTAACAAAAATCTAAGCAAGGCATCAGGACTCGGGAGTCATCAGCTGTAACATCAATCAGTACCGTCCAACAGTAGAGTCCAAGGCATATCGCTGATAATTTTTTTTTCATCAATTAGTACAGACCAACAATAAAATCCAAGGCAGATGGCTTAATTTCTTTTCATCAATCAGTACAGACCAATAATAAAATCCAAGGCAGATGGCTTAAAAAACCTTATCATCAATCAGTACAAGATCAACCATAGAAATCAAGGCATATGGCTAACTTCTTTTGTCAGAAGAGATGGAGATGGAGAGGGACAAATGGCTGCAGTTTCCTCCTTTCCTACTTTCCATGAAGTTTCCTAGAAACTTCTCTTTTCCTACCCTGTTATCATCTTCTATTTTATAATAGCTAGCTACTTCATCTCTGAAATTATCTCTGCACTTTCCTCAAGTTCTGATTTCAAAATCTTTGCTAAAAACCAGGTAAAGCTCTCCATGTTACTTTAATTTGGACTATTTGTTTATACATTCTGATTGTTAAGAGGCATAATTAGCAATGCAATTTATAAATATATATATTACATTTCTTCAATGAAAATTTACGTTTTCGCCTCTTAATAGCTGAATGCACACATGTAATTTATGGAAATATTTTCTTCTCTTTTCCCCTCGCTGTTCATATTTCTTGGTATGAAAAACAATAGAGGGGAAATTTGCTTGAAAGGAGGTGGACGTTCAATCTTCATACATACCCAGCCCATTATTCATCATTTCATCATATAGCATCATAGTTTCCCTTCATACAAGATTTGGGAGCATATAATCGGATCTTACAATCCATTTTACAACCCATTTTACAACCCAGGCCAGCTTTATGAATAGTTCAATCGATCTCCATATGTGTTGTCAAGCCATACATAGTAAATCACTCGAAGTTATTATCCAAGAATTTCGGTCTGCTGATGTGTTTTCTTATCAATAGACGTGGCTAATCCATATGCAATGTTGATGAGGTTGGTTGGCCCACCGTCTTGTGGCCTTCCTTATCACTTGGTTCTTTAAATCTTATTACATGCTAACAATTAAAAGAGTGTTTTAAAACTATTGTTTGAGTATTAGAAGCAGAAAAGATTATTAGTTTCTTAGATATTGACTGTAGATTCTCATATCTCCCTGTTATTGGACGAAACATGTGGAATTGCTGGCAGATTGGGACATTTTTCTTTTTTTCTTTTTTGGTCTGGATCATGGTTAGATTATGTCTTTTAACATTTTCAACACTTTCAACTTCACCTTCAATTGAGAATAGGAAGCTTTGACATTATCTTTTACCGCATGGGACATGAAAATGAGATTTATATATGCTAACTTTGCCTATGTATGGCATTAGCATTTTATTTGGAAGCACAATGTTCACCTGAGTAAATGATATTAGGTGGAAAGATAAAATGTAACAAAAGATCTATAAAATGTTTATGTAATTTAGTAGCTCTATGGTATTTGTTTGCTCACGCTCACATATTTGTACGCACTTGAACAAGTTTCAAGGATAAAATAGTGGTAATAGCTGAAGGAAGGTGGTGAAGTGTAGGGGAGATTATTTGATGGCCATCTATAGATCCGTACATTCCTTTTTTCAATTTTATCTACTTTGATAGAGATGCATTTTCTAAATTATAAAATACAAATCATATCCCTTTTGTCTATTTTTTTAAAGAACTTGACAACATTTAAAAGTTAAGAACTTGTTTACATGATGCAACATGGTGTTATAAAGTCCACTGCACTGATGCCATTAAAAGAGGATATGGGGTATTAGCTCTCCAAAAAATTTCCCCCCTGTCCACCAAAACATCCTTAAGTGGCCTAATTCATCGAGAGTACTAGTCATACAATAGACAATGATTCTGGGAACCATTCATAGTTTTTATTTACTAGCAAGCTTCATGTTGGGGTTACATCTTGTACTCTAGGATTAATAGTTTATTGGATTTTCCAGGGACCAGGTTTTTGGTCCGGGAGTATTTTAGTAATTGTGTTGGGCTTCTTTAAGATCTAAGAAAGAGTAAAAATGGATGTTTTAGAAATTGTATAGGTCTTTCTTAGGACCTAAGAAAGAGAAAATTATATATATGATTGGCTTGTGAAGCCTAGATCTTAGAGAGAGAGAGAGAGAGGTTGTCGTTGCTTATAGATGTAGGTATAATGCTGAATCACGTAATCTCCTTGTGTGATTTTTTCATTTCATGTTTACTTTGTGAGGTCTGATTGTTGATTACAAGTTTCTGCTTCCCCACATGCTCAACAATCATAATCTTTAATAAAACAATAATGTCCAGATAAAGTTTTCTTTTAGGGTTTGTTTATTTTCTTGGAATTGAATTTTATGAGCTGCATTTTTAAAACGTGAACATCCATAAAGATTAATCGAGGGATTATTTGATAGCAATGATATTCTGCTTTATTTCTTCACTTTTAGGCACATTTCGAAAGAAGTTTATCGGAATTGAAAATGGTTCCTTACCCAGGTTGTATGGAGTGGTAGTTCTCACATGGCTATCCAAGGTTCAAACCCTTGGTACGTCGTGTCACAACCCCGCCCAACTCAACATAATATCGTCAACTTGGACCCGCGTCATTAACATTTGAGGCAGATTCCTTTTTTTTTTTTTTTGGCTAAATGGCAATATGGATATATTGACGTAGAAGAAAATTAAAAACACTAAGTATTCTTACTTTTTTAAATTCTAATATTATGGATCTTTGAAGGGATTCTTAAAAGAATGTCGAAGTGAGTTTCCAATCAATTCTAAACAAATTGTGCTCTCATTTTGAAGTTAAACAAACTGTGCTCTTACAATTATTATCATCTCAATATAATTAAAAAACTAATTATTTTTCTTTTAAAAACTTATCATATTTGAATCCTTAGATGGCCTATGAACATTACTTGGTAGCTAGCTACAGGTTCGGCTTGAGACAATTTGAGGTCTAAAGCGACAATCCTAAATGAAGCATTTTCTATGTTTTAATATTATTATAAATATTTTATTTAAAATTTTAATTCTTTCTTTTTTGTGATGCAAAATTAGTAATTTAGTTTTATATTGAAGTTTTGTTAACCTATCTTAAGTCCACATCCAAAACGCACATGAAAATTGTGGGCCCATCCCCAAAACTCACATGAAATCTTGGGTCACAAAATTCAACTACCTTATTTGGTTTCACCCCTCACAAACAAAAATCGTAAGTCCGCCGCTGGTGGGGCTCAGAGCATTTTCACGTGCGTATGGTGCACATGTGCACCATGAGTCAGGACCATCCAAGATGAACTTCAGAGGTATGCCCCACGTATTGGATGTTCTAGATGCATGGTGCCAATATGCACCGTGGGCAAGTCAATAAATTCCGGTGGGGCCCCATTGTTTATCTTAAATTTTAATGTCTATTATTAGTGTTGAAATCCCAAGCTATGGATCTATTACAACTACATCATTGATCAAATCTGAATGAGTCTCTATTGAAATATGATACACAAAAATAATGAGAAAGACTTGTGAAGCAAGTTCATGATTGAATCTATGGTTGAGATTTGATACACATGAACTGCTAGGAATATAATGCTGTGCAAAAATTAATTGGACTCTTAGCAATAGAAATTTAATGGGCAAATTTAAAAATATAATAGGCTATAAATGACACTTTTAAGGCCCCATAAAAATTTTGATAGTATCTTCTCAAGAGAGAGTTATTATGGGGCCTTATATTTGAGGGAGAAAAAAAAATGGATGGCAGGTGGCAAGTTTATTTTTTGGGAATTTCAAAAGATGTCAGCTGCAATTATGAGGCCTTTTTTTGGGGCCTTATTCTTTTAGGGCCTAAAGCAATGACTTTACTGGCTTTATGGTAAAGCCTACCCTGGCTAGTTGATGTAGTCAGAGAGATGGCACCTCTTGCCCTCGGCAATGATATATGCTTGCTATTCAACGTTTGTTTATTCCTGCATTTCCATATCATGTAAACAGTAAGAGGCAGAGTCCAAGTTAAGAAATAAATTCTCTGTCTTAGAAAAAATTCTCTTAAGCAACTATTAAATAAATTGTGGTAGACCATGTTGTGTAGAGCTCTTGATGTATTTTGAAATAGGAATTTGATGGTACTCATCAAAATATTGTTTTATCCTTTATTTGAGTAAAATAGGCAAATAAGCTCAAGATTACAAATCTACTCGTTCGACCCCTTTTTCATTGGTAATCCTTCTTTGCAAACATTTCAATAATCCTTTCCTCCAAATCACTTTCAAGTTGAGATCCATTCTTTACTAAGAAAAATTTAGATCCATTAACTCCGTAATTGTCCACTTCAATTTGGTGAAAAAATCATTTTAATTCATAATATTCATGATTGTTGAACCTTCTTAGGGAAATCTAAATGTTTGGAAATGTTCAGGTGAATACCCTAAAAATTATAGATAACCCTAAGTACTCTCAATGTCGGTTTACTTCTGTCGCACTCTTAAAAAAAGATTCATATGTTCATACATACATCACATGCTAGTATGCACATACACACACAGCTACATGCAAGCAGGCACTGTAACTACTTGATAGAAAGGATTAAATATTTGCACATTCATAATTGAATGTTCATGCCAACGGATCGAGGAAGTGTTGGGTATATTGTTGCTTTGTAAGAACATCTCTTTAAGTGTAAAAGGGCATCAATTTAACTTTTCAATTGCTTTATAGGCACAGAAGTATGCATCTCCAATTTTTCACTATCATCGCTTACAAATTTCATTTTGCATATCTTTGGTTGGTTGCATGTGCTCGGCACGGGCATTGCTGGCTAATGTATAAACAGATGAGAAATGAAATAAGTCAAGCACACCCAAAATCCGACCCATGGTAAATTCAACTCATGTTAGATATGTACCTAAATTCGATCAAACTACTACCAAGTTATAATATATTAAAGCCTTGGTTTTTTTTATTTAATTTTGATGGTTAGTTATAATTTTCATCGGTAGTTACATTATTTATTTTTCAATTCTTACATCACTCCTCAATTACCAACTTCTCATGTGGCTTATAACAATCCACAATTTTTATAACTACTCTTTCATATAATTCTTTTTATCTCTTATCACCACTCTTCCTTATTTTATTAACAAAAAGTCTATCTGGACAATCCCTATGATATCCCTTGAATATCATAGGAATATTCAAGGAATATCATAGGAGTTGTCTGACATTCTGACAAAAAAATTTGTCCACGTAACATTACTATTTTATTAATCTTATGTTAAGCATTTATCCAAACAACCCCCTTATAATTTAGTCCCCACAGCCACTGGTCAGCCTCAGGAATCTATCGCAAGTAGAAGCTTCAGAGCAGTGGGCATCGTCACACACGCTGAAAAATTAAATTAAAGTAGAACCCTTTATTTCTTACTGACTGTATAGCAAGCCTCGATTATTGGGATAATGGTGACTCTTTTAACTCTTTTCGCCAGTGACTACTGAGATTGAGATTCATCCTCGCCCTCCCCTTTCTTTTTGCTTATTGCTTACTTCTTCTTCTTGTGCTCTTGATCTTTTCAAGTCGCAGAGAGAAAAAGCAGAGGAAGACGAACCAGAGAACATGGCGCTACAGGTGTTAAAAGACACGGCCATCTCGTACATAGTTCAGGTGGCACTGGACAAGGCCTTGTACTGCTTGCAAAATGGAGTTGAACTTTTCCTCGGTGCTCAAAATCGTCTGGTGAAGATTAAGGATTCCCTGGTGTACATTCATGATTTCATTGAAATAGCAGAGGGAAGCCCCAAGAAGGACCCCAAGTTGATGAAGTTGCTGGAAAAGCTCAAAGATGCTGCTTATGATGCTGACGACTTATTGGAAGAGTATGAGATCGTTACTTCACCCGGCAACACAACCCAATTAATAAATCACGCACAAATATCCATGAAACTGAAAGAGCTAAGCGATAGACTCGAAGTTATTAAAGCAGAGGGTCATGCATTTCAGCTGAAGGAGAAAGTGGCCAACTTGATGATTGAGTTTGAGAAGCAAAGGGAGACCCACTCACTAGTAAACATATCTCAAGTATTTGGAAGAGACGAAGAAAAGATGAAGATAGTGAGCTTGTTGTTGTCACCTCAGCCTCAAGTGGGCGATGGGGTTGAAGATGATGAGAATGACAATGTTTCAGTTATTCCTGTCGTAGGCATGGGAGGCCTTGGCAAAACCACACTCGCTAAGTTGGTCTTCAATCATGAAGTCGTGCAAAATCATTTCAAGCTGAGAATGTGGATATGCGTGTCTTATGATTTTGATATCATAAGGCTTGGAAATGAAATCATTGAACGTGCAACTGGTCATAATCCTAGCCTCTCAAATGTGGAGGAATTGCAGCGCCGCCTCGGAGCAACACTGAATGGGAAGAAATTCTTGCTCGTTTTGGACGATGTTTGGAATGAAGAACCTGAGAAGTGGTATAGGTTGAAGGATCTGTTGTTATGTGGAGGGAGAGGAAGTAGAATCGTTGTAACCACACGCATTCGAAAGGTTGCATCCATCATGAGCAATATTCGGCCACGCATTTTGAAGCCTTTGCCAGAAGATGGTTGCTGGTCTTTGTTCTGTCAAAGAGCATTTGGAAATCCAAAAGAAGCAGCGGCGCATCCAAGATTGGCACCAATTGGAAGAGAGATTGTAAAGAAATGCGGGGGCAATCCGCTTGCAGTGACGACACTAGGAGGCCTATTGTGTTCCGAGAGAAGCGAACGCAAATGGGAGTTTGTCAGAGATAGTGAAATGTGGAACTTAGATGATGAAAATGGGCATGGAATATTACCTGCTTTGAGGTTGAGCTATAACCATTTAAAGCCCCATCTGAAGCAATGCTTTGCCTTTTGTGCAATCTTTCCCGAAGACTATGAAATTGAAAAAGAATTAGCCATCAAGTTATGGATGGCTCACGGTTTTATTCCTACCAAAAGAGGAATGGAGTTGGAAGACACGGGCAACGAGATTTTCGATGAGTTGGTAATGAAGTCTTTTTTCCAAGATGTCCGGGTAAATGCAGAAATAGCTCAGCCAATGAGAGATGACACTCTTTTATTGTATCATGGGACAACATTTCGGATGCACGACCTGATGCATGATCTAGCACATTCTGTACTGGAAAATGAATATCCTGCTGTACACAATGGCAAGTCAAAAGACATTTATCCAAGGATTCGTCATGTCTCTTGTAATGGATTGGGAATTATGGCTGCCTCCTTACCCAAAGCTCAAATGCTACGGACATTTGTCATGTTAAAAAAAGAAGCCAACTTCCAATTTCCTTGTGAGGTAGGGCTTTTTAAATGTTCGAGAGCTTTGGATTTCATGTGGCAAGATAAACAGGAAGTTGAGAAGCAGTTGCTTACTTCCCTGGGCAATCTCCAACACCTAAGGTACCTCAATCTCTCCAACACTTTGATTGAAATGTTACCTGAATCATTGACTAGCCTTTGCTATTTACAAACTTTGATATTAAGAGGTTGTAAAATGCTCGGTGAGTTGCCCAAAGAGATGAGCAAATTGATCCACCTCAGATGTTTGGATATAACTGATTGTCGTAAATTGACTCACATGCCCCCAAAGATGGGGCAATTGAGCTGCCTCCAAGAATTAAGCAATTTCATTGTGGGTAGGACCAATGAGATTGCATGCAGTGGCATAGGAGAGTTGCAAGGTTTGAACATTAGAGGACTTCTAAAAATCCAAAACCTTCAGAATATAACAAATGCTATTAATGTTCCACGAGATACTCTCATAAACAAACCAAATCTTACTTCTCTCGATCTAGCGTGGGGGAGATTTGAGGATATGGTATTTGGTGATTTGGAAGAAGATAGAGAAAGAGAAGTGCTTGAAATGCAGGTACTTCAGGGCCTCCAACCACATCCAAGTCTGAAGAAGTTGGGAATATTTGGCCTCAACTTTCCGAGTTGGAGGATGGACACTCTGACTGAATTAGTTGAAATCACATTATCAATGTGTTGGGGATGTAACCACTTGCCACCACTTGGCGAATTGCCCTTTCTCAAAGTCCTTGAAATTTCTGGATTGAAGAATGTGGAGTGCATTGGTAACGAGTTCTACGGCAATGAAGTGTCGGGAGGATTTCCATCATTAGAAGTACTTAAGATTTGTCATATGGAGAAATTGAAGACATTTTCAGGGTTAGAATGGAAGGGCGAGAGGTTGTTCCCTAGCCTTGTCCACTTGGATATTTCGTTTTGTTGCATACTAACTACAGTGGAAAATTTCCCAAATATCAAAAAATTGAAATCGTTGGGTATTGCATTTTGTTACCAGCTTCAATTTTTCCTCATGGGACTGCATAACCTCACCTCGTATGAGTCTATGCACCAACAAAATTATAACCAATCGTCATTTGCCGATGAAGATCAGATAAGAAGCCAGAGCTCTCTTCAAGAGTTAACTATTATGCATTGCGACAAACTAATCTTTTCAGGCCTAGGGCTTCGTTACCTCAGTTCCCTTAAGACTCTGTCAATAACGAGTAGCAATGAGTTTGCACACGTGGCACATGAATTATCGTTCCTTACGAGCCTCCAAGATCTCTTATTAGATGAGTGTCATGGTTTGAAGAGTTTACCAGAGGGGATTGGGAATCTCACATCTCTTCAAGAACTATCTATTCATGATTACCCTGAGATGGCATCCTTGCCAAGAGAGCTACAACGCCTCTCTGCACTCAAAGAGCTGTCTATTAGTGGATGTCATCCCTCATTAAAGATTCGATGTACGAAAGACACAGGTGAGGACTGGGACAAGATCCGACACATCCCTGACATCTGGATTGACAGTCATCATATCGCAAGAGATTAATAATGGTTAGCCTTCCTACTTGTTGTCTTTTTTCTAAAATAAAATCTATTATCTGTTTCTAATGCAACTCTTGTTTGTAATTGTAATTGTAATTGTAGGTAGGAAGAAAAGAGGGGACAAAGGTAGTTGCGATAAAAAAGAAAGCTGCTTGCACATGAGTCGAGAGACTTAATTAGGTATGATTATAATTTTCAATACTGCCATTGTAAAAAAAATATAACGCATGAAGAAATATAGAGGCAAAAAGGTTAGGAGATTCAATCTCTTTTGTTTGGCATTTTATTAGGAAGAGGAAAATCATTTCATAGTGTTACTTGTATTATATAATATTATTTAGATAAGATAATATACATTGTTGAACATCATATATCATGTATTTGGGCAAGCATATTCAGGTCCGGACATGGATATATGGATCTGGGCTTGCTTTTAATGGTGCGGCATATCACTTGGGGATACACACATTTATTTAAAGTAAATGGTGTGATTTCTCGTTTGTCTTTTTCATGTCTGAAAAAATTGTGCCGTGTTAAGCAACAATTTTTAGTTGAGTTCTTTAAAAATATTGGATGGTGTAAAATCTATCTTATTAAGTGGATGTGAACTTGCAAAGTTTTACTTATATAATACCCCCTAAATTACTATATTTAATTGGATTGGAGAATTCTCTCACTAATCCTTTAATTTAATTTAGTGGACCCTCACACATTGTTTTAAAAATTAATAAATGCTAATGATGAAAAGTCCATGTGGAGGGTGTGTGTTCAGGGCCCCACTTGGACTTGTGCCAAGTGGAGGGTGATGTGGCATCTTCTTTCCCTCCTCTTTTGTTTTCATTTTATTTCAATTTTTACACTTAATTAGTAACCTAACTAACTAATTACTAATCATTAATCTAATTAGAAATTTTGGGCATTAATTTATCTCTAATTGGTTTGACCTAGTTGTGATTGAGAGATGGAGATTTTCTCTCCAAGTGGGCACCCCTTGATTGGTTATAGATGGTGATAGTGTGGAATCTAGGGAGACTAATCTAAGGCTATGAGTTTTGGAAAATTTAAATGAATCGATGTGATAGGTTTCATATCCAATCAAAGGCTTAATTTTAAACTAGTTTTCATGGTTAATGGAGAGATGAGTTGGGCTTTTTATTTAGTTAGGAACCTTTCCTCTCCACCATTGTGTGTGCGCACGTGCTTGAGAATTTGAGAGAAAGAGAGGAAGTTGGATGTGAGGCTAGAGGAAGGAAAAAAATAAGAAGAAGAAAGGAAAATGGAAGAAAAGAGAAGAGGCTTAGGCTAGCTTGGAGGTGGACTTCTTGAGGTATGATCTTTCCATTTTCTTTGTTTATTTTCTTCTTGGATTTTTCACCATCTTTTTCTCTAATATCTTCCATCTTCCATCTTCCATAACCATTCATGGCCATTAATGGTGTTATTTTGGCACATGATGAAGCAATGAAGTTTGACAATAAAAATACCCATATTATTTTATTTTAAAGGGATTGGCCAAAGGAAAAGGGGATCCAAATTTATGTTTCGGTTATTTATTATGCTTGGATCACCATGTTTGGATAGGAAAAATGGTGAGATCATAATATGGATTAGGTATGTTTGGGGACTAGGTTATGGAGAATGTATTTCTTTAGTTCCTTTTTTTTTTTAATAAACCATTAGAGTTAGATTTATTGGTTTTAATTATCATAGGTTGGAGTGATTGTTTTATTTCCTTTTTTTTTTAATTCTTTTTTTTATTGTAAAAAGTTGATATGTTTATAACCATTCTATTGTAATCTAATTTATTTTAAAGATCCATTTCATGGGAATAAAAAGGAGAAACGAAAAAGGATTATTTGTGATCTCTAACCTTCCATGATTAAGGAAAAATATTTTTGAATCATTGGATTTGGCAAACCAACGGTCGGATCGCGCCCAAAAGATTTATAGATTTTCATTGATATGTGAGGAGTTTTTAATTATTTGGATCCTTGAAAAAAATTAGAAGATAAGGTTTTTAATTAAGGTTTAATTACTTTTTTTTTTATCATAGTTTGTGGTGTTGGTCACTAAAACCCTTTTGGGTTAACCAATTTAACTCTATATGACCCAGGGGTGAACCGATTGTTGATCTCGGGTTAGATAATAATTTTGGTATAAAAGCTAGGTAATTAAATCCCAGCAACCTTAAGGTACTGCTTGAATGGTGTTAAGGTGCTGGAGTGGTGAATTTAAATCGAAATGAGTCATGGTTTAATGGGCTAAGCCCAAAACCTAACCCTCGTGCACCAATAGATCACATATAGCCAAATTCTGAAATTTTTATTTTCTGATATTTATATACTAAATTTAATTAGAGGACTAAACTAAAGTTTAATAGTTGTTTAAATGGATAAGTTAGAAGCCATTTTGGTTAGATTAGTTGACTAGTCTAGTTGCATATGCTAGGCCTATGTGTTGTGGTTGCTAAAATGGGTTTTATGAATTAAATATGACCATAACCATTAACTATTTGATTTATTTAAGCGGTTGGTTATGTTAGGCCTATGTGTTGTGGTGGCTAAAATGGATTTTATGAATTAAATATGACTATAACCATTAACTATTTGATTTATTTAAGCCATTGGTCAATGGTTTAAACTCTTTTATTAGTCGAGATTAAGGGGCCTGATTAAATATTTAAAAGGGCCATAGCCATCAAACCTTTACTACGTGTAATTGGCTAGTTGGTTGATGTGTCTAGGTGTGATTTAGTGGCTTATACTTAATTCCACATTATGGTACTATTAGGTGTTGTTATGGACCTAAACACTTTAGAAATCATGTGGACCCCACCTTAGATCATAAGATTTAATAATTAACAACTTTAGAATATTAGATAACTAGACTAGTTTTCCTAGTGGGCCGTGGTGGGTTTGTCTTCACTTAGATGATTAATTGATTAAGAGATTGAGTTTAATTGATTCTAAAATATAGTTAAGAATTAAGATTTTAGAATTAGTAGTGTTTAATAATTATAATTTATTTTTGCAGCATAATTCGTATTTTAACACCCTTTTTCTCAAGCGGTTTGTAAGGCTTCATAAAAGGCAAGTTTTAATTACTTTTTAAAAATGTTTATACATATTGGGTGAATTGGTAATAGTGTTATGGACATTATTGTATGTTATATGGCAATCTAATTATAGTCTGCATAACATTCTATTTATGGTAAGTTTTATATAGCATGTTATTTATAGTAAGTTTTGCATGACATTCTATAGATTTAGAAGATTGATAATTATACCCTCATGTATTGATAATAAGTGATTGTAACACGCACTGCATAATATACTAATCAACAAGATTAATCGAAAGGGATGAATCACAGGAGTGCATATGGAAGTCATGTGGTATGGGACGCTTGAGGATAAGTATGTATATAATATGCTTTGTTCCAATTTAGTCTAAACTAATTAAAATAAAATGAAATGTTAGAAACTTAACGAAAGTAAGGACCCTAGTTCCTGAGCCCCATTGTGTCGTAAAACCCCCATGAGAGGATGTCTTACTGTGTGGTGGTTTAGTGCAGTGCAGTATAATGATTAGTGATTGGTTACATGTGGTGGGCATTCCAAAAATGACCCTTGTCTTGCAGGGGTTAAACTCCGAGACATCCTTCCTGGCCTGAAGTACTTTCCAAGCTTCACAGATGAGTGTACTATTGGATTGGTCAGTGACACAAATACCCAACTTAGCGTATGGATGTATGCTTTTATAATATTTTTTTAGTGAGTGGTTGGCCAATATGAAAGGGAGGGTCCCAAAGTCTTTAAATGGCTAAGTGGCAAGTGAATAATGCTAAGTGTAGTGTTTTGGCTCATTATTTTTTAATGAGTGGTTCAACTGTAGTGTTGGGACCCTAAATCCCTTATTGAGAAGTGACTTTTGTTACATGCCATTTTAAGAAATGTTAGTGTCCAAAATATTAATTTTATGCAAAGTTTTCATTGTAATAGTGTCATGTCATTTATTGCATATCATATGTGCATTATCATTATTATCTTATTCCTTTTTAATGATATGTATTATTGTTTGTAATTGGTATCTTGCGGGGTACCATTGTGCTCATTATATTCCACCACCACATGCAGGAGTGCGAGGATTTGTAGGAAGGTGATGAGGACTATGAACTTGTGCCACAGTATGACTATAACGATGCCATTCTTGATGGTCAAAATGAAGATGTTTAATCTATGAGGATTTAAGACATTAAATTAAATTATGTTTAAGACTTTATTCGTTTATATTGGGATTGATGTAATTAATTAATCTCGTACTTAGTTCACTTGGAATGTTTTTTTGGTGATGTAGTAATTGTTTTGAGCTTGGCTTATTTGATATATGAATAGGCAATGTTGTTTATACATGATTGTTGTTTAAAAGAAGTAAAAAAAAAAATTTATCCTACTATTTGAACAATTGAGTGGCCTTAGATGACTGGGTCATCTGATATCACGTTGGATCCATATTATCGGATCAACTGCTCTCTATCTCTATGGTTTACTTCTGCTCTCTATCTCCAAGGTGTACTTACATGATCTTGGCTTCAATAAGTGGGAAAAAATATTTAGGATGAATAAACTTTTATCTATAAAAATATAATTCATGAAGTATTGATTTGGTTGTAGAGATTCAGGTGCATTGCATAGGCCATCTCACATGATGGAGTTTTCAGCCAAACTATCTTTTGTTGTCCTTGTGAACACCAATACCATAATTTAATATGTTTCTTGAATCCCATGATATGTGTATGTGCCTAAATATTTACGGACTTGTTCGGATGGGTGTAAAGCTTTTTGGGAAAAATCGAATACTAGAAACCTGAAAGAGAGGAAGAAAACAGAGATCAGAGACCCTGACTGCTCTCGGCACAAGGAATTCCGATGCCTAAGTTAGTTCGATAACTCAACAAAGGGTAGGAGAGAGAAACATAATTTTGAGCGTATGTCTGTGTACCTCTTCTGGATTAACTCTTTGTATATATAGGCCAGGAATCCTATGACTCTTGTTATGGTTTTTCGGTGGTAGAGTCCTATCGGACCTTACCCTGATTTCTTAGTGGTAGAGTCTCATCGGACATTACCCTGATTTCTCGGAGGTAGAGTCCCATCGGACCTTACCCTGATTTCTTAGAGGTAGAGTCACATCTGACCTTACTCTGATTTCTCAGAAGTTGTGGATCCCGCTCTTTCAGAGATTGTGGACGTAACCACCGGGTAAAGATAACTTCTTATCTCTATCTGATGCATGTCCTTGTCTCTCAACACGTTCTGTAACGTGGTTAAGTCTTTATAGAGGTACAGTTGTAACTGATTAAGAGTCAGTGCTCGTCTTGGTTAATCGAACCGAACTGAAGATGGTACCGAGGTCAGGTATGACCTTAATATGGAAGCATTCTGGCACTATTGCCGAGATGCATAAAATCGAGACCAAAACATGCCTAGCCAGTACTTTTACCGAAACTAGGACAATCTCGGTATCTTGAAAATGTCCCACACAATATGGATAGATTATAAACAAGATGACCCGTCCTTCTTTAAATACTTTCAAATTACAAGAATTAGTCAAGTGCCGTTATGAAAGGTTCCTTCTCTATCACAAAACTATCCGTATCTTTAACAATATACTAGGGCTATGTTTCTTTGTTAAGCTTGGCTGCCTGTGAATGAAGATAAATTTGATATTTTGATGATCAACATTGTTCCTTCATCTATTTTTGTTGGATGTTATGTTTTGATTTCATTGAGCAAATGGGTTTCCTTGTTTATTTTTGTATTACTCTTACTTATATGTCGGACTTCATCTATTCATACATGTAGTAGTTCCTCATGGCAATTACCATTTTGTGCTTAATGAAACATACACAATCATTTGAAAGATTTATTTTGTTAGTTTAGGTTTTGATGTTGGTTTTTCAATTTTCTTCTACTTGAAAGTTGAAATGTGGGGTGAATAAAATCACCGGAAAAAGATGCCACTTTGAGGAGTTTCGCATATGAAAAGACTGCTTATTTGTGTGATTTGCTATAACTTTGCATCTCACCACTGCTTAGTAAGATTAGATTATCTAAACACTCAGTTACATGATCTCCCTCATAAAATTTTGTTATGTCTTGTCTTTCAAGAAGAAAGATTGAGTTGCCTCTTTGTGATTGGATAATCTAATCTAAAAGGAAATTTAAGTTTTTGGACCTTCTTGATTAAGTAATCTATCTGTTGAAAGATTATCCAATCACTCAGTTTCTTGATCTCCCTCGTAAAATTTTGTTACGGTCTTTGTCTTTCAAGCCTCCGGCATTGGAGGATATACATGCGCTAAATGTAATAAGTGTACAATATTAAAGAGGCTATTGATTCTTATGGCCAAGGGAATGCTTGTGGCCAAATTGAGTGACAGAGATGTAAAAAAGGGTGTGCCGAGTTCATTTGATGCAAGGTCGCATATGCATCAGATGGGCCATCAATTGAAGCCCAATCACTTAGTGGGCCAAGCCCACATCCTGAATAGATAGGCCGGATTTATCTCCCGGACAGAAGGAATCTCGCTCAGTTATGGATCTGGACAATCTGGTGGAAGGACATTGGGTGTGGATTGTGCAACTAGTGCATTCTCAGCCATACTGTTTCTACAAACCTGACTTGACCATTTGCTCACAACCATGGACCGGTTAGCAGTTTCTATGATAAAGTTTCTTATGAAGACTTGACCATGAAAATGTCTGGGACGACATCATTATGATAGCCTTGTCCTAACTATGATGAGTATAAACATCATTAGTCCGCATGTATTACAGTTTCTTACTCTTGTTCGGATCAAGAGAGGCTCAGACTATGAGTTTCTCTGGGTCATACTACCATTGGGTTTGTCCCACTCAAGACCGGTGCGACCCAATCCAAAAAAAAAAATAATAATACAAACAGATCTAGGCCAGGTAAAGACCAGACAGGTAAGGTCCAGATTTAACGCCCAAGCTCCTATACGTCCAGGTAATGGACCTTACTCAGGCTGAGTGGGCACAAACAGAGGGCAAGTTTGGGTGTTGTGTGAGGTGGGGCTGAGTCAGGGAAGTTATGGATTTACCCCAACTCATGCACATCAAACCAGGTCCAATGCCATCTCTCTACTATTTATCATTATTTTTTTTATAACACCATCTCTCTGCTATTTAGAAGTATGAATAATCTAGCCATGGTTGAGGGTTGGGCATTTAATAAACAAATATTATTGTGATCTTTGAATTAAATCTACTCTGCGGTAGGATCTGCAATTTGTACAATTTGGGTTGATAACATATCAATCAATTCCCTTTTATACAAAAAAAAAAAAAAAAAAAAAAACCCGAAGATATCAATCAATTTATGCTCAATACATGGTACTATTAATCAGTTCTGAATTTCTAAGTGTAAGCATTTAATACATGTTACTGTAAACGGGTTTCACTTATCAAATCACTCATAGATTTATTATTAAATGAGTGTTCAGTGCCTGCACACAGACACACACTCAAAATAGAAGAGGGAGAAAGTGGTAAAACAAAATCTGACTCCCTCTCATATTACCTGTACAACTGATGCCACATTCATTGCTTTTCATAACAGGGGGTTTGGTTTCTCGGTCATTATAGTTCTTTAACTAGACTCAACCATCTCCTTGAGACAAACTCAATTTGTTGGCAGTGGACTGGGATGGGTGTGGCTCGGATAAGGGTTTTACCACCCGTTTGCTAAATCAAGGAATAAAACTTGGCCAAATTGCTATTTATAAAACGGCATTTGAGATCACCAAATAGATAATAAGCAATGAACCAAATTCAAATCCAATTTATTAACTAATGATAAGACTATCCTAAGCACCCCACTTATTCTTTATACAACATTTTTACCAATAGGAGTCCCACAAAAGGATAGTATTAGTGTGGGATTTTCGATTCTTGGGTATGTCATTCTTCCCACTTGTGTGGGCTCTTCTTCTTACGGTTGGGCTCTCTTGAGTCCCAGCCTTCTAGGCCTAATTTGAAGATATGATAGGCCTGCGGAATGATTCTATTGCTTTTGGAAAGATATTGTAAGTAACATCCACAGATTTAGAATAATATTCATTCCTTTCCCAAGTGCCATCATTTTGATATTAACACACAAACACAATATATATATATATATAGCTTATGTTATCCTAAGCTGAAATCATTTGCAAAATCATCTCCATCGTAAACTACTTAGAATAATGTAAGCTCTTCTAAGCTCAAGCTTAGAATAAGATAAGCTTAAGTATGTGGTGGGGCCCACCTAGGGATAGCGATGTAGGGATTTCAATGACTCCCTGGGACCCTCTGCTCTACAAAAATTCAGCCACAACCATGATTTCTATCATCTCCATCCGGGGCCCCAAAATTTTAATGGTCAAAAGTCCATTTGGATCAATACACGATCGATCCAACGGTCCAATAAACTCAAATCTGACTGAAAGTTGGTGGATATATACTCTTCAAGGGGGTTATGTGTTTGGTCCATTTATATGGACCATGGGTGGTCCCTACAAATGTGAGCTTATGAAATTTTATCTTAAACTTGAGCTTATGAAAGCCTTGCCATACATGTATATATAAGAGGGTTTATATTTGGAAGACTTCATCATTCAACTCCTACATTTTGTTGGGTTTATGTCTTATATTCCGTGTTTACTTGAGAATCCATTGGGTTAGCCAATGAACATGTTTAGGGTGAAGGGTATTTGGTCATTGTATCGGAGCTTTCTTGAGGCTTAAGAAAACAGAGATTATATATATCATGTAATCTATAACTCTAGACCTAGGTTAGTTTTAATCACACAAGGTGATGAGCAACCAAGAAGTCAAGACGATTGCATGGATTGTACACCTAAGTCGCACAATTCCACTCGCACTTTCATTGTTCATGTCAAGAGAGCTCGATGTCACACAACAAATGAGAGAGAGAGAGATATCACTAAAACACAACAATATACCAGGCGCACCATATAACTACTAGAAATGCCACTGTGTACCCTCTTGTGTCATGTCCAACATCCCAACTAAAGCAAGATGTGTTCTAACTAAAGCAAGCAAGAAATTAAAATAGTAATGTGTTGTTTGGACTCAGTATATGAAGTCAAATAACATAGAAATGCGACATTTGGACCCTCAGTATGATTCCAAAATCTGTTTGTCAGCTTCAGCCTCCAGCAGCATCCGTGCAATCCCCAATAGACTTTAAGCTATTTGCCAGACGTACATCAAATTGGAGTTCAAATTTAAATTATTTCAGTGTCCTGCCAATTTAGTTGCAGAAGCAATTTGTGGTACATTTGTGCACTAACATGTTGTGGCCTATTCCATCCATTGGTGTATCATCGTTGTGCAAGTCCCTAGCAGAAGTCAATGACAACACTATCATCAGAGAAATATGACAAAAAGACCACAATGATAACCATTCCCTTATAAAAACATTACTAATTCACCAGGGCATGAATGTAAACAGAGCAGAGGATTCAAATCGATTGCCACATAAATTTTTCCATAATCCATTGCACATTCAACAAGTGGCCTCAATTCTTCGATGTCACGTCACTGAAGAGTTGCCTTTTTGAAAGATTCTAGTTTCTAACATATCAATGTTGAACAAAATGAACTTTCCAGATTGTCTGTCAGATAAAGATCCAATCGTTGATCTAAACTGTGATTCATGTGGGTTCCACCTTGGATGGCAGTTGTAACTTGTATAATGGATGTGCGTATAAGCGTGGTTCAACATTGGTTACAAAACTCAGTATTTGTGATTTCTGCTAGGATGAATAAAATATACTCTACTTTGCACATCGTTGAACCCATTTTTGTGTACGATGACTTTGACAGGACAGATTGGCATGCATGCAAGCCACAGATTCATATATGCATTCATTCCTTTACAGATAAAAGGTGAACTCATTTGCATATCGCACAAAAAGATTTCAGTCATCACCTTTATCCTGGTAAGAGAGCATTACATCGTCAACATCAATGGCTCTAAAACTTGAAAAGATTTCTATGAACCTTCAGTACCGAGCGACATGTTAGTGAAACTCTAGTACTGGTTCTATGAATGCTTCTATGCCTTTCAATGTCTTCGGTTTTTACTTTTTCCACTAAGCTCAAGGGATTGTCTTGTTCCCGATGATCCAGAGCTTCCAAAACATTAACAGCCTGAAAGAGATACAGGTGAAAAAGGCACATATACAATTAATTTTGTGTACTAATCTCAAAAATAAAAGAGCAAACTAGTAGAGAGCATTGTCTCACTTAGGTGTTGAATGTGTACAGTGACTGCATTTCTTTTCTAGACACCTATCTGCATGCCATTTACTGAGGGATTAAGATTGCTCCCTGAGAAAGAATTTTGGAGAATGGCCTACCCACAGTAGTTGCAAGCAGAGACTAAATACATATATGTATCTTACAGATTAAGTACCACATAGTTCTCCATAATCAGCAAGGAAAACTTTCCAAGAACAAGATCTTCAGATGTTTGATAATCAGATTTCAAAATATGGAAGTAGATTAACACAATCCAATTGTTAGAAAAAATAAATCAAATTTACTTTGTCCAATAACAATCTTACCTTGTCTAAACTGTGAATGTTGGTATCCTCTATGCCATGCAAGTAGTCTGGAAATCAGAAAGATGGTGAGAAAATTTCACAACTTAGAAAAGGAAAAAGTTAAGATAAGCACAAGAAGAGGTAGCAAAAATCAGTCCCAACCCGAATATGCAATATCTTTGAATATCAATAGACTGCGAGGCATCAACAGAATGGAGAAAGGTTGGTGATCATCCATTTGTCTGCTAGTCACCTCCTTCAAGAATATATTAGTCCCAATCTCAGTTTTCCCTTCATCAGAATTTGAGCCTTCAGCAGCACTTATTTCTTCATTTGTATAGTCTCTCAGTCTTTGATGAGGAGTGAAATTCATCGCAACAGAAGACCCGAGAGACAAAATTGCAACAACAGGAAAGTAAGCAGGCCCATCCTGATGGGGCTGAATGATAAAAATAGGTATGTCAATTTATATGATTACCATTAAAAAAAATACATATACATTATATGACTAAGTGACCATTGCTATATATTTAATACTATTATAAGCTGGAGTGCAAGGGAAGGGGGAATGATATAGTACATTTATGGGAACTCCATACAAAGACCTTCCACAAGTAGGAGGTTGGATGTGGATCAGTACCACATGCTATTTAGCCGTCCATTATGTAGAGCCCATTTTTATATTTAATCTGGGAGCTTGATATGATTTTGTTATCTCTTTTGCGATTGAGTTTTTATCTCAGGAAAAAAATTAGGAAGAGGATCATGGGATCCTTTATAACATTCATCCTCAAAGAGGCGGCCAAACCTGTTTGTGAATATCAGGTGAATAGCTCAGTTAGAATTCAGTACAAGAGTTTTACTAAGGTGCTTGTGACTAGGCCAAGGTTTAGCTGGCTGTGATATCAAACAATCATGGGGTTTTAGGAGGACTAATTATTGGCTTATTGCTCAAGAAAATTCATAGTCACCAATTTTTTTCAGACACCGTATCAGGTTGCCAACAGCCCTAGAGAAAAAAGAAAAATCAGCTGGAAATTCATACCATTTTTCCCAAAAAAATGCCCTTTAAATGTTTTTCACACACACGCACGCACGCAGAGGGGCCTTATTGCAATTTCTTTACAAAACTCAAAGAAAAAAAAAACACATTTCTTTCCAAACACTTTTTCATCAGAAAAGAAAACCCCATCCCCCTTTCGTCACTTCCTCATCTCTCGTCTCTGCTCTCTCTTGTTGAAGCCTTGTCGTCAAAGCTTGAGCCCTCTCATCTCACAAGAGTAGGTATCCTTCTTCCACCTCTCCTTCATCTGGTTTTTCTTTTCTCTTCTTCCTCTTCTTCTTTTTCCTTTTGTTCTTCTAATTCTTCATCAGTTGTTTCCATTTACCATTTAACTTCAGGAGGTAATTTCTTCAAGTCAGGAATTTCCGCACTAACCACCCCAAGGTGCTTAGACGAATCGTAAGATTCGATAAAACAAGTATCAAATAGTAAGATTCATACCTGAGTTATAAGACTCACCTGTAATTAGAATTCGTTGTATAAATATGAATCTCTTAGATTTGATATGAATCATAGGATTCAAGATACCAATCGTAGGATTCTGACAACCATGATCGTAGGCATCAGTTTTTTTATACTTATCTAGCTAAAGGTCATCCACTAACCTTTTTTTATATTTTTAATTCCAAAGACCACCATTGGATGGCTACAATCGTCTAATTGGTATTGTACTAAACAGACAGGTCCAATCTAATATGTACCCTCCCACTATATTGTAGAAAGATCAATATATAGTAGTTCCATACAACATAGTGAATTGAGAATTTACCTCATAGGAAATGCATTAAAGTTAAAAAAAAATTATGGAAAAAAAGAAAAAAAGACATCTCAAGCAATTGAAATTTTCCATTGTTGGTTATTTAACAATAAAAAATAGAAAGGTTTCTGGCACAGACCATGATGCCTTGATCAGGTAGATATTCATTGATGAGCACGTGATTTATTGGTGAAGGAAACAACCCTGTCTGTTCACTTATTCTTTGTGTCACAGCTGTCAACCAAGGTGGCACTGCATAATTAATAAAAAGAATAAGAACACTGTTGTTCATCTACACAGTTTTATGGTTCCAACATAGTTCAAAAAACAGATTCAGCGAAGGTATCAAAGTAAAAAATCAAAGCTGGAATGGTATATTTTTGGTACTATTATAGTTACAAAATTAGAGAGGATTGTTATATTGTATCAAGCAAAACCAGAGCTGCCTATATCAATTGCACATACACATGCAAAATTGGAAAAATAATGCATAAATATATTACAGTATTTGAACACAAAATACTCATGCCTGAAAATATCTCTCCATTAAGTTGACATGGGTCAAATTGAGTCTCTGAAGTGACAACTTAATTTAATGGAGTTTTCTGACCGAGTTTTTATAAAGAAGTCCTATTACGATATCCATTACCAAGAGTGCATGATCAAGGATGCTTCTGTATATTTACTACAGTAGAAACACTATTGGCTAATTCAGTTGGGACAAGCTACATTATACAAGTTGATAGAGGTTAACAGTTAAAAAACAATTTGCAACATAAGATGCCATTATGCATGTAAAACTATTTATTTTTCATATGATTATAACATGTATGAGCTGTCTTGGAAAAGGTTTGGGCAACTATTTCTTAAAAGGGAGGGAAAGAAGCAAAGCAAAGAAGGAAATGAGAGAAGGCAAAAATGCCCCAATTCCTTCAACACTTGAATATTTAATATTACAGGGTACAGCACACACAACATTTTGGGTTTTCCACAAATACCCTCAGAACAGTAAAAAAAAAATACAACAAAGGCAACATATATTCAACATTATTTACAAGATTTTGATTGGTTTATAGAAATTATAGAAGAGATTTGTATAAGATGGAAGAATGTATTATTTCATAAATCAAACAGATCTAAGTCCTTTTTTCTTGATAAAATAAATTTTCTAACAAAAATATGGACTACTAAGGTAAAAAGGACTAGACAGGTATCAAGGATTCTCTCTCTTTTCACTCTCTTACGGTCCTTAATATATAAGATTTGATTTGATGCGTTCCAACAGTCCTGAGGTTTTTGGCGTATTGGCTAGGTCCATAACATTTGGTATCAAAGCCGACCTCCATGTCTCGGGTTAGAGTCATGGAAAGGGCTACTTAGAGTAGAGTAAGAGCCATCTAAAAATAAATTAGGAAAATGACTACCTACCGCCAGAGTGAAAACCGCCGCGGAGAGGGCTACCTGGAGTAGAGTGTGAGCCATCGCGATAGAGGAAAATGGTTACTTGCCACCAGAGTGAAAGCCATCGAGGATGTCGGCTACGGAAGCGTGGTGGTCTGTTATGGTCCTAAATAGTTATAAGACTTGATTTGACGTGTTCTATCAGTTCAGTGGCTTTTCGCATATTGGTTAGGTCCATAATGGTTAGGTCCATAACTCTCTCTCTCTCTCTCTCTCTCTCTCTCAAACACACACACACCACCAACTCTGTTCAGGGCATCGGTAAACCATTTCTCTTTTGGGACAATGGAATTTTTCACATTATCTCCGTATAGTACTTATAGTAGTAACAATGGGTTTTCAACATAAATACACTCTCATAGAGAGGGGATCAACATACCCATTTTCTTGGAACAATGGAAGACATTATCAAATTATATTATAGTCAAAATGGATCTCTCTCTCTCTCTCTCTCTCATCAGTAATCCCATTCTTTCGCTTGGAATGATGGAATTTTCCAAATTATCTCTTTGGAATAGCAATTCCACCCAGACATTTTATGTACTCAATCCAATGGCAGAGTGACAGTTCATAGATCTTACACAGGCAAACAAGATAAACACTAACCAACATTTAAGAGAATGGGGTAGCAAGATTTGCACTCTGAATGGCAAGATATTCCATCACCAGGCAATGCAGCAGTAATGTTCAATCATCCATTCCAATCTAAATTCTGGATTAGATCAATACTTCAAAACAGGTACTAAACCTTTTTAACACTTCAACACCCTGCTCTAATAACAAAGCCAATTCTCAAATGTAGTGCTAGCACCAAGAAGCCATCAAGCTCATAATCCCGACCATATAAAACAATATGAAAGATCAATGAACCCTAATGTCATTCCCAAACATTTTTTTTACCACTCCATTTGGTAGATCCTCACATGCGTGATATCCCGATGCCTTCAACACTAGAATAAATCATCCACTCATCATATTATTGTTTAATTTAAGAAAAGTTCATAACATAAAGGATTGCAGTCAGTAGATTATAGAATCCTATTGTAAAAATAAGAATTCATTATTTTTATATGTATGCCTTTTAAACAAGATTGCCTAGCTAGCACAAGCCTCATCTTTCACATTATTTTGGTAAATACATGGAGGCAGATAAGAAACAAACCATGTTGAGAGACTCAAGGCTCAACGCACGATGTTCAAGCATATATAATCTGAAGCCCTTATTACCAACCAATTAAATCGCCATGAAATTCAGACTAAACTAAGATAATAAATTATACTGCCTTTGGGTCAACTTAAAGCATTGTCAGCTCTTAGGTAGTTTTCAAAATAATTCCAACAAGGCAAGGAATAAGAATTCATACTATCTGCAGTTCCATCTAAAAATTATCATTAACTGTAATTACAAGAGAAACCAAAGATATGATCAAAGAACTTCCCTATCAAAAACAATAGTTTTTTTCCTCACTACTTACAGTCTTGTGGTAGAAGGCCCTTTTCATGCACCACTCCTCCTGTCACGAATGTATAGCAACAATATCCCCAAACAGATCCATCAACAAGAAATTGAAATTAATGGACTATGTTGCCAAGAGAGGGAAACAAAAAGAGAGAGAATCATACTTACCCCAGTCCTGTAATCTCCTGTTTTTCAAAGCTTTCCACTTGGACTTTGGGGCATGGTAAATCTAGAGGCCACATGGTACACTAAAGTAAGGTTAACCAAAACCCACCAGAAGAAAATTCATGAAAAAAAGTGGGGGGAATACATATTTTGGATGACTGAGATGGAAAAGATGATTACCTGATGGAGGAGTTGGGATTCTTCAGATTCTGATATGAAATTTGGGATGTAAAAAAGAGTGGGAAGAGACCCAACAGTGAAGTCATTCAGAGGCTCTCCGCTTTCCATTCTCCTGTTCTGGGCGTGAAAAGCTAGACCTACAAGGCGCCCCACTCCCTCGTCCCGTCCTGCAAATGAGAAAGGCAAAGGGTCCGGATCCTGAAGCTCCACACCCGGGCCCACCCAGTGTGGGACCAAGGTTTTTTTATTTGAGTAGGGACCCAAACAGATAGTTTACATTTGAAGGCAAACCTAAGATTCCCACGTGAATTTTGAGTGCAGACTCAAGATTTTCATGGAGATCTTAAAAGTGGATTCAAAAATTTCATGTAAGTTTTGAAACCATAACTAGGCCCGGAGGGACAATTGCCCCTAAAAGTGCATCTTCGTAGGTCTACCCTTGGCTCCACCATTTAAAAATTTGGGCAACTCAAACTCATATTTTTCTAAAAGTGAAGTTTGTCCCATCAGAAGAATGGACACATAACTAATTACATGATTATTGAATATGATTAATACAATCTTATATATTATTAATTATTATAATATGTTTAATCTTATGATATGACTAACTCCTCTTATAATGAAATTTGTAGAATATTAGAGGAAATTAAAAAATGAACAGCTCAAATTTTCAATAGTTGAACTCAGTATTCAGTTCCACTAAAATCGAGCAAATGCCATTTCAATTTAGTTTTTACAAATTGTTATGGGTTGGCGAATCCATATCCATGATCCATAATGGGCCACAAATAAGCAACGTAGCATTTGAAGAATTTTTAAGGGAACCTATAACCACCATGTACGTTTCTCTCTCTCTCTCTCTCTCTCTCTCTCACACACACACACACTCAAGTAGGGATGGCAATGACTCAAGTTTAAATGGGTACCTATCCCGATCGACCCGCACCTATTTAGGACAGGTTAGGTAGTATGTTGGTAGGGTTCTGGTCCAATTTGGTTTTCCATACACTAACCCGAAGTTGGGTTTGGAGTAGATTTGCGTTTTGGGTGTATCTAATCCCCGTTGTCCCACATATCTTTACTTTATATATTTGTTTTGCTAAGACTTCATATATTACTAAGTACGGTCTTGCACATTAGTGTAGTGGAGTAAAGAGTGATACTTTTTCTAAATGTCATGGGTTTAAATCTTTTCTAATACATATACTATTCATATTTGAAAAAAATACTAAATCAACCACTAACAAACCCAACCGTATGACTTTCATGGGACAGGTTTGGTATTACAATCATAAAATCCGTTTCAAAATATGCTGATTAAAAAAAAAGAATTTGGATATAGATTAGGAAAATATGTAACATAAGCCATTCAAAATATCCTAGCTTCTGATTTTATGTCCTCAAAGCATCATTATCATAATCAAAGCCTTACCCGAAATATGTTGAGGTCGGCGCTATACATGAGTTTTGTTTCTCCATTTCAATTTAGGTGCTTACAGTATATTTCTCTCTTTTTATCTATTAACTTAAAAGGACAAGTCATTTAAGTTCTTCTTTTAGGGTGAATTGGTCGAAAAGAAAACAATACTAGATTGTCTAATTACTTTTTGTACCATTTGACTATTAGTCAATAGGGGTTTTAGAAAAAAATACAAAACATAGGGTCCTTTTGAGATTATAAGAAAAATATAGGGGCCTTTATGTGGAAAAAAAAAAACTCGATCCAGATTGAAAGCCACTTGGATATTTCTTGCTTTCTCGTCAAATCTAGTTGTGAATTATGATCTCACCCATCATGGAGTGGGCGTTTTAGTCTTAAGGGATTATTTTTCTGTATTTTTATATCATTGTTTTAAATATGTTTTGGCTCTATTGAGTCTGAGCAAGGACACCTTGATTGATCATTGAGTCGGATGAGTCGAGGTAGTCTTTTAAGCACAGGTGCGCATTAGGTATAATCACATCATTTTATTTTTTTTAAGACATGAAACCGGTTGACCCCCCTTACGGTTGACTATTAGTAAACTCTGAATAGACGACACTGCACCTACTAGCATTGTGTATCAGATAAGGCCCCAAATGATTTGCAGCAGGCACCTCTAGCTCATCACTAGACTTTCTAACCGTTTGAACAATTTAAATGTGGGTGGACAATTTAACTATTCCTTATGGCTCACCTTTAATGGAATAAGACTTGTCAATCAAACGCTCTCTTCATAAGCTACTAGTAGCCATTCAAATGCCATGTTATTTACACATTGAAAGAACATCACTAATGTCACCACATTTGATTATAAAAACCCTTATGTTCCAGGTTTTTTTTTTTTTTTTTTTCAATTAAGTATTGGCTTTGATAGTTAATGTTAATGTTATTTAGTCATATAAGTTCTTGGTGGATTGCAATTAAATTCTTAATGTATTATATTTGTTTATAAACTCTCTAGATTAGTCGTTTTCCACCCTTTGTGAGTTAATATAGAGGGTCCTCTGATTAAAACAATTGCTTCACATACACAAACCCCTTTTTCGATCAACACTTAATGTATTTATTAAAAATAAAAGAACATGCCCGTATTTAACACGAGCAATATAATCATAATATAAATGTTCGTTTCTTTTGGTTGGGTCCTACTCTAGCCCGTGAGGGTAGTATAAAGGCGACAGTAGGATTGTCGATGGCTTTGGCTTGACTGAATATTTCACTGTAGGGTTAGGGCAGATCCCAATCTCCACCAAGGAGAAAAGAGGCCCAAATCAACCAAAATCAGTCACAAACCAAGCTAATGAGACTTCTTGAGTCCGGCCTATGTTGCATTTTGATGCCCAGATTGGTAATAAAAAGTGTTTGGCTTAGAATTGGTAGGGGTGTGCCAAGCCCATGCTTTAGTGCAACACATAGGCGACACTTGAGGACCCCAGCAGCAAGCTACTGTAGTGGACCCTCCCCCAAAAAAAATTAATTTAATATCATGTGGCCCAATGGACCACGTATCAGATATTAAACTGATAAGAACAGATACTACACTTGATCTTAGCCAAAAGGCCGAGAAAGGTATGCTTTATTTCTCTGCTTCCATCTCACTTTATTTCGTGCACATCTCTCTTTTCTCATCTCCTAAAGCGATGTGGGATTAGTGTAATATGGATATCATATATCTATTCCTCTTCTTGTCCAGCTCCAGCTCATAGATATTTATCATCTTGTCAACTTTTTCAAGTTTAGGGGTCGTTTGTCTACACTCATTTACATAAAATGGTGAATATGCATAATATATACACATCAGTAATGTTTGTCTACAAGTATTTACGCATGTGTAAATCAAATGTGTAAATTGTGTGAAAATGAAAATGAGCCCATTTTCACACCAAGATTTGAAAACTTGTTCAGGTGGGACTAGAGAATACCAAAGCACATGTGATTTCAAAGAATACCCATCGGAGGCGGATGGTTTGGTTTTGGAGCAGTTTCCATCAAGAGCTTGGTTCGAAACCCCTCTCTGACGCATTTAGGAAAATAATAATAAAATAGACATTTCTATCGAAGAGGTTCTGGATTTGAAATCCCCCTCCAACGCATTTACAAAATAATAATAAAAGATACATAAACACTGATGAAACCTATGAATGAAAATCCTCCCTACATCTCATCCCCTTTTTGAAGGTAACCCTTTCTTTCTTTTGCATATATATATATATAACCTTTATAAAATCTATTTACTCTGTAGGTTTATTCTTTCATAATTTTATTCTCTATCTTCTCTTTTCCTTTTAGATTTTCTTCCAATATCTCAATGATTTTTCTAAAATTATTTATTATTGTATTACTTTAAAAATATTTAAATATGTATAAATGAATGTAAGAGAAAAGAAAGAATGTATATTATAAAGCATTATGATATCATTAAAAAATATTGTATAAATGCAATTTTATCTAACCACAATAAATTTGTGATACTTTTAATATAATTGGACTTAGCAATAAAATACTCATTTTAAGAACTTTCTGTAATTGATTAATATTGGCATAAAGCCGGTGAGATGCATGGGCTAATTTTTATGCAAATTGAATGATGAATTAAGATAATATTAAACTAAATATTAATTAATAGAAATTTTAATAATAATCCTATTTTTCTTAACAATCAGACTATAAACTCTTATTTTATTAACCAAACATGTTGAAATGCATCTTTTTAAAGGTGATTATCAATAGAAATATCTATTTTTGAAAAGTATATTTCATATTGAAAGACATGTTCTTTTTTAAGGATTTAAAATGCAAATGAAAACTTTGATATAAATTAGACTTTTTTTTGTCTCCTTTTCATATCATTATAGTAGAATATAATTTAAAGATTAATAAGTGTTATTTACAAAATCATTTAAAACATATACACATATCATTGAAACAAACATAGAAAAATTAATTACATGTATAAATGATGTGAAAATACTGTTTTTAGAAAAAAGTGGTAAAAAGAAGCACATGTGTAAACGTTATATACTTAATATTTGAATATTCATCTTTTATATATGTAAATTGTATTGACATATCCCATACATAAAAGACAAACGACCCCTTAGGAAGATCATGGTCCCACTGGTCCATCTCTAGATCACCTACTGACCTACCTATTTGAGAGTTGTCTAGGAATTGATTGTTATTGTATCATCATAGCTAGTGGCCCATCCAACAGATGGTTTAGACTGACTAACATGTTTCGGGCCAGTTTTCTCACAATGGGTGTGAAACCCTATAGTGGAGCCCAAATATACGAACAATTCAACATAAATGCCCTCTTCTTAATTGGGCTTTTCCATCTCTAGTGGGCCTTCCCAGATTTCACTCTAATAAAAGTTGGGTCCTACATTAGATTTCACTCTAATATAATCATGGGAAAATGTTTTCCTAAGTGGGCTTTCCCAAGTCACATCTTTTTCAATTTCTTCAGAGTGGCAGCAGATACCCCAGCAACGTTCCCAATGCTTCAAAGTTCAAATCCTCCAATTCAAAAAACTCAAATGCTAAAATCTCACCCTCCCATCCCAAAAACTGGATTTTCTACGCCTACGTTCAAAAGGATGCCTTCCATACACTTGCAAAAATCGCTCTCTTCTCATCAAAACCCTCCAATTCTCCATTTCTACCCAACCTACTCCACAAATCCTCCCTACTTCAGTCTCCAGATCTCTCGCCGCTGCAAAGTCCCCTTCAGAGCTCCACCAAATCCACTCTCTCATCATCACTTCCGGACTCCAACTCTCCGTCTTCTTCTCTGGAAAGCTCATAAGCAAATACGCCCAGTTCGGCGACCCCATCGCCTCCCAATCAGTTTTCAATCTTGTTTCGCACTTGAAAAACGTTTTCCTATGGAATTCGATCATAAGAGCGCACACCCAGAACGGGGATTTCGCCAAAGCTTTGGAATTCTACTCCGAATTGGGTGGGTTGAAACTGCGACCAGACAATTTCACCTTCCCTTCGGTAATCAATGCTTGTGCAGCTTTAGGCGATTTGGAAATGGGCAGGAGTGTTCATTATCATGTTTTGGAGATGGGTTTTGCGTCTGATTTGTATATTGGGAACTCCTTGATTGATATGTATGCTCGACTCGGCTGTTTGGTGGAGGCACGCGATGTGTTTGATGGAATGCCTGAAAGAGATGTGGTTACTTGGAATTCTATGATTTCTGGTTATAGTGCAAATGGAGAACCAGTGCTAGCTTTAGAGGTATATTATCAAATGAGAATGGTGGGTGTGATTCCGGATTCTTTTACTGTGGCGAGCGTCTTACCTGCTTGCGGAAGTCTGGTAGCTGTTGAAGAGGGTAGGGTAATTCATGGTCTTGTTAATAAGGTTGGTCTAGAGAAGGATAAGTTGGTGATTAATGGACTTATGGCTATGTATTGTAAGTTTGACAGATTAATGGATGCTAGACTACTTTTTGATAGGATGAAAGAGAGAGATACAGTTTCTTGGAATACCATGATTGGTGGTTACACACAGTTTGGGGTCTTTGAAGAGGCCATTAAGCTATTCAAAGAGATGGTAGTTAGATACAAACCTGATTTGTTAACTATCACGGCTATTCTCCGTGCTTGCGGTCGAATGGGAGACTTGGAACAGGGAAGATGTGTTCATGAATACATGATTATTAGAAATGGGTACAAATGCGATATGACTGCTGGTAACATTCTTATAACAATGTATGCTAAATGCGGAAGTTTAGAAGAGGCGCAGGAGGTTTTTGATCATATGGCTTGTAAAGACTCTGTTTCTTGGAACTCTTTAATCAATGGTTATATTCAAAAGGGACGCCATGATGAAGGGATCAAACTCTTTAAGACAATGGAAAAGACAGATGTAAGACCTGATTCCCTTACTATTGTTGCAGTCCTGTCTACATGTACACAATTAGGTGACCTAAGTCTGGGGAAGGAACTCCATACTAATGTAATTAAAATGGGTTTAGCTTCCAATCTACTTGTAGGAAATGCTCTTATGGACATGTATTCAAAATGTGGTAGTGTTGAGGATGCATTGCATGAGTTTGAGAAGATGGAGACCCAGGATTTGGTGAGTTGGAATACCATTGTGGTTGGATGTGTTCAGGCTGGAAATTGTAGTTTAGGATTGAAAATATTCAGGAAAATGAAGGCTGAGGGAGTTACTCCCGATGTGGCGACCATGTTGGGAATTCTGCCCGCATGTTCTTTCTTGGCAGCAAAGCGACATGGGAAAGAGATTCATGGGTACATTCTCAAAACTGGATTGGAATGCAACATCCCAATTGGTAATGCACTGATTGAGATGTACTCCAAATGTGGCAGTTTGGAGAACGCAATTCATGTGTTTAACCATATGAAAGAAAAAGATGTGGTGACATGGACCGCCTTGATATCTGCTTATGGGATGTATGGTCATGGTCAGAAAGCTGTGAGAGCTTTCACAGACATGGAGGAAATGGGTATTATTCCAGACCATGTTGCCTTTGTTGCTGTTATTTTTGCATGTAGTCATGTGGGTTTAGTTGATGAAGGCCTTGTATACTTTGACCGAATGAAAAATCACTATAAGATAACACCTAGGATTGAACACTATGCGTGTGTGGTCGATCTTCTCTCTCGGTCCGGAAATTTATGTGAAGCTGAGAATTTCATTCGCACAATGCCATTAAAACCAGATGTGAGTATATGGGGAGCTTTACTCAGTGCCTGCAGAATTACTGGTGAAACCAATATCGCTGAACGTGTAGCGGAACAAATCATGAAGTTGGATTCAGATAAAACCGGGTATTATGTTCTTGTATCAAATTTATATGCAGCTATGAGTAAGTGGGACAATGTGTCAAAGATACGGAAATTCATGAAATCTAGAGGACTTAAAAAGGACCCTGGGTACAGCTGGATAGAGATCAGAAATCAAGTATATGTGTTTGGGACCGGTGAAAGATTAGGTGAACAGTCTGTGGAGATTTTTCAGTTATTGGAAAGACTTGCAGGGCTGATGGCCAAAGAAGGATATGTTGCTGATAGAAACTTTGTACTGCATGATGTGGAGGAAGATGAAAAGAGAGATATGCTATGTGGGCACAGTGAGAGGCTTGCGATAGCATTCGGGTTATTGAATACAAGGCCGGGCACAGCATTACAAATAATGAAGAATCTGCGGGTGTGCGGGGATTGCCATACAGCAACAAAATACATTTCAAAGATTGTGCAGAGGGAATTCATTGTTAGAGATGCAAACCGCTTTCATGTGTTCAAGGATGGCGCCTGTAGTTGTGGGGATTACTGGTGATTGCTGGCTTTCTTCACCTGAATTCATTGACTGAAGTGAGTAATAACATTATCAAGTTATACTGGAATTAGTTTACATACTATGATTTAATTGTTGAAAATTTTTGAATCTCATGTACTTCTACAACTGATTTTCAATTCCTAATCCAAAGATTGTGTTTCATATTTTCAACAATTGCGGTTTTGAGAACTTGACTGTTATCATCAAGCAACAGTGCCCTATGACTCTTGACCCTTTCTAATTTTAAGTTCTCAAATTATGCTTCATGAGTGCATGATCAAGCCCTTTCAAGTATTGAACGCCTGAACTTCTTGTGGTTTTATCATTTGTGTACATGGATTTGCCATAATCCAATATTAGTCCTAATTGAGTCAACAACGTAAGCTAGTTTTTTTTTTTTTTGGCTAACCAGGTTCTTGAGGCCTCATTACGTTCATCCGTTAGGGTGATAAGTATCAAATGGGTAATGGGTTGAAAGGAGCTGCAAACAGTAGCCATAGAAACCCAATTGAGCAGGAGTTAGAACAGATGTATTCCTTGGCCTGTCTTCAGCTGCATGGCCTGAAAAGTGTATCTTAGATATAGGCATATAGCCCACTAGCATGAAAAGTTTATTGGAGCTGGAATAGGTTGATCTCACAGTTTAAAACCTTTTATTGGCTTGCCCTGACTCGGCTGGGTTGGTAATATCTATGGAGTTTGACAAGTACTGGTCATTTTGGGCCAGAACAAATCATTTTGGGCTCGGCACATCTCCATAATCTGTTTGAGTGTATTTTGAGAGACCAAACGGGTCCAACCATACTAATGCGCCGTTGCAATGCAGTTTTGATCCTCTGATGTTCGAATTTCATGAGAGATTTGTGATTCTCTAATGGGGTCTTACCTGTAAAGTTTAAACCACTAAAAATAAGCACCCTACTATTTTATGGGCCCTAGCCAAGGGGGATTTACCTTGAACCCGTGGGTTTATTGGCCCTGGCCATAACAGATCATTTGGGGCTCAACACATCCTCTTATCTGTTTTAGTGTATTTTGACTTTTTGAGAGATCAAAAGGGTCAGAATATACTAATATGCTGCTGCACTACAGTCTGAATCCTCTGATGTTCAACTCTTGAGAGATTTGTGATTCTCCAATGTATCTCGAACCCCACTCTCTTATGGGCACTTGGTAAGGGAGATGTAGCTTGAGCAGCTTAGTTTTTTAATAAGTAGACGTAGAGCCTCACAAATTTCTTGGCCTCAGAAGATATGGACTCGCTGCAATATGATGAAACATGAATACAGCCATCAGGATCCAAATGCATAATATCTGAGTTAAAATAAAAAGAGCAAAAGGACAGCCTTAGTCTATCAAATAATATCAGCAACTCTTTTGTGTTAGTATTCTCCCACAAAGGTTGGCGTGTTCATCTGGGCTGAGGCAATTTAGGCTGGGTCCAACTTTCAAAATACAACCCTCTATCTGGCTGAATCCCTAGATGAGCCATAAATACCAAGCTCGAGGCCCCCCATTTAGGCGATCAGATCGGACCAAACTGGGCTTTTAATAATTTGGGTTACAAGCGGGCTAGGCCGGGCCGGGCTGGGCTTTGGACCTTTAATACTCAAATCTAACTTTGCCCCCTATATTAAATGGGCCTAGATTTTACATCCAAGCCCATTCCAAAACGGGCTGGGCCCGATCTTGCTCTGGCTCCATCAGCACCATGGAGGTTTTGAGGAAGAACAAGAAATAACCTTTTGGGCATGTTTGTGTAACACTTTTCCGCGGAAAAGTTTACGGTTTTCCGCGGAAAACCCATTTTTCCGGCGTTTGGTGCGGAACAATTCCGCGGAAATGTTTTCCTGCCTCGTCAGCATTTTCCTTGATAATTGTGGAAATGAGTTTCCTATGGGGGGGGTATGGGAAATGGTTTTCCTCGGAAAACTTCTCCATCTTTTCCTCACTTTTGTCCATTTCAACCCAAAAACCCTATAACTCTTTCATTTTTTATTTCTTTATATAAATTATTATTTAATGTTAAATAAATAATATACATGTTGTGTTATTTTCTTCAAAAAATTATATCACCAAATAAGAAATTTTGATTTTCTATAAGGAATCCACAGCCGCACCAAACAACATCTGCACCAATTCAATGAGGAAACTCTTTTTGCACCAAACATGGATTTCTAAATTCTACGGAAATCTTTTTCCGAGGTTTTCATTTCTATGGAAAATGCTGACGTGGCAATTTTCTCTTTCCGCGGAAAGGGTGTGTACACAAACGTGCCCTTTGTGTTTCAAATCCAATATCAACGAGGCAAAGACGTGTTATGATAACGACCTATAAATTTCTTTTATTGGTGCCTTACTGGGGAGATGCGATATCAAAACCAACCACCACCACAAATGCCCCCCAATCACTTATGAAAATCCCCAAATGTTAATCACTATGAGACTCAACAAATACAAAGGTGCATAATACAATGCAAACAACCACAAGAAGTTAGATGAAAGTCCATCACACTCGTGGTTGAGTAGTGTTGATACCATTGCATTACATACATGTCCAGTGATTGATCTCTGAGTCTTTAGGTTTAGTATATCACTCTTGACCAATAGTCAAACTTAGCAAGAAAAAAAATTGAGTTATTCGAAAGAAAATTAAAGAGAGTAGAAAGCATACACCAAATTTACATGAAAAACTTCCACTATTCAAAATAGGACTTACAAGTTTGTTCTTATCAAGCTGTTAACTGTGCCACCTCTTCCCCTGTGTGCAAGCTTTCTTTCCGCTTGTGTAGGATCCCTTCCCACTTTTGTGGGCAGTGTGTGTGGTCTCTCTCTTAGGTCCTAGCCCCCCTGGCTAAGGTACCTTAAAAAAAAAAAACACTACTAAGGGTAATTAGGTCCTAAAGTCTAATGTCTCAACAACGCATTCACCTCTCTCATGCAAGAACTTTCTCTACACAACTCTTTTGTTGCTTATTTTTTATTTTAACGAATAAGGAAAGAGAACAAGGCTTTAAACTATCTCTACATTTGCGCATGTTATCTTCTAATAGTATAGATGATGGTGTGCCCAAAGGACCCAACAACAACAACAACTGAAACCAATGACTCGATGATTTCAACCATCGGAGTCCAAATCCTCTTACATAGCTATTACATAGGACCTTTTTCTTGCTAGAATTCATGACATTCCTAGATGGAGAATTTTGAAATTCTTAGACATGGTGAGATATTTGAATGCTCCCTTGTACTTGAGCATCCATAAATTACACGAAAAGGCAAAGATGCTGAAATTCCTTAAATCCCCATGGTCATTTGAGACCTTTTAGATGGCTGGAATCTTGAAAATACTTGTGAAGAAACATGACATTTACAAATATCAAGGGACAATATGTCACATCATGTCCAAAAAACCCCAATATGATAAATTCTTGTAAAGAAATAGGCCAATAGGAACCGTGCAACACTTTTTTGGAACTCCATTGTGGGTTCCCTGGAGAGAAAATCCGGACCATTCAAAATAGATAGCATCCCACTGATAAATCCTTAAGCTTCTATTCAAATGGAGTGGGTCTCACCATATGATTGAACACCATGCTAGAAACTACTTGATGTTGACTTACCATCATCGCCGAGGTGGTGTTAATCACGTTTTTGTCATGGTGATCAATTGTACGGTGATACCCACTCAAAACTTGAGGATATGTAAATGATGGAGATGAGTGTCACGCCTGTGGCTCCCTTGTATAAGGTTGCTCGGTTTGACGAGGAGGACTGAGTATGAAGTAGTTTATACGTCCCACATCGAAAACACGCTAGTCCTGATCTTGGGTATATATGTATGTGACCTGATTTTAACTCCATATGAGGTATTTTAAAATCACGAGACAAGATTGTGTTGGAATCTCATGAGCCATAGTGGATAATATCATGTGGATAGTGAGCTTAGATCGTTACAAATAATACCAGAACTAAGCGGACAATTTCACGTGGACAGCGAGCCTGAGTCGTTACAATAATATTAATCTTGAGCTATAGAGCCCCATGGTGGAGTTAAAAACAAGTGTTGTAATAAGTGCTGACAGAGCGTCAGGACTCTCAATCTAGACCGTGCTCTCATATGAACCTACTTGTATTGTATTGAAGCAAGATGATTCATTCTTATTAGCAATAGGTGGGTTCATGGTAGAGTTCCACCCATCCAACCCACAGGATCCGTATGGACCGACTCCATTGATTCATGCCAGCTGCAGCAGTTCCCTGCCACTGTGGAAGTGGACCAAGCCCTCTGTCTGTAGTATTCCGTGTCTGTTTTATGCTCTACTGTGCTTGTTGGCTAGCAGCAAAGTTTTTCCAACCCATGTGTACCGCCATCTCTTCTTTCTGGATACAAATCTGTACATGGTAGATTTGACAGCTTGCTTGTCTCCCACATCAACATGTCCACATGCACTCACTTTCAGCAGTCCAGATGCTAATAAGTGAAACCCAATAATGGAGTCCATCTATCAAAATTTAAACAGTGTAGAATAATTGCCCTCTCAGCTGCTTATTTAATAGATGCCTCCGATTAACTCAGTATGATTCCAATCATTTAGCGCCCGTTTGGTAATTTTATATGTAAAATAAAATGTAGTAAAGCATTAAATAATGAGAAAATAAAATATAATGGGATTATGATGATATTTTTTTTAGTTGTTTGATATGAATTTTTTTATATTTTTATATAAAAAAGTGGAGTTTTTTTTGTCTTTTAGTGAAAAAAGGAAGTTACTTTTTTTATTTTCTATTTTTAAAAATGGTAGGAATTTTGAATGAAAGTGCTATTGATATAAACCCTTATCTAAAAAATGGAAGTTTTACTTGACTTTTATAAATCTAATAAAGTGTCAAACGGCCCTACATATTTCTTGAGCATTTAGTGAAAAATAGACTTGCAACATACCAGTCTTTAATCATGTGTTAGATCATCAAACATGTCAAATTCGGACAATGTGGTTTAGATCGATAATCACAGTACAGTTCATAAAAACATGAGACAATTATCGTACGGACAATCATAAACCTGAAAATAGTCCCAGAACAGCCTAAAAATACATATTTACCGCAGAGCTGTTCGATCCGTAAGATATTGTCGCTTGTGATATCCTATGGACATCCCACAATCACTTAAACAGTCCGTATATTTATTTTTTTTCCTTACTATGGGACCACCAAACCACAATCCAAACCGTTGGTTAACTGTATGAGTGTAAGAATTAATATTGTACTAAATCTGAACCGTTGATCTATCACAATTATCAAGAAACTTACAAATAAAATGTGGCTTTTAACTTGCAAAACAACATGACCTCCTTGCAAATATCTTGATAACCGTGATAGATCAACGGTTCAAATTTGGTGCGATGTTAGTTCTTATACTCATACAGTTATCTAACGGTTTGGATGGTGGTTTGGTGGTCCCACAGTCAAGAAAAAAAGAAAAAAAAAGGGATAAGTCAAGTCTTCTCGCTTCTCATTATGGGATATCCTACATTCTTAGGATATCGCAGCCTGCGATATCCTACATCTCTACTGCGATATCTTACGAATCAAACAATTCTTCAATAAATATATATTTTTGGATTGTTTTTGGGCTATTGTCCGTCCCATAATTGTCCCTAGAAACATCTTCGCAAATGTACACTACAATTTATTGATACTGAATCCACTGTCCTTGGGGCTTGGACTAGTGATTCCATGCTCCACATTATATAATCCACTTGCATTGCTCAAAATAAACCTTCCTCCTTGATCTAAGTGTGAAGAAAGTTTTCTGTTCACTAGAATTATAAGATGTTACCATCAGATTGACTCATCAACTAACCAGCCCCATTTGTTTTTTTTTTTTTTTTCCCAATTTGATTCTTGATAATTGATAACCTTACCATAGGACCCGGCTTTATTTGTTGAGTGCACGTGAGGTATACGGGGACCTTACCTGCATTGTCATCAACACCCCACTCGTGCACATACATACAAACAGTCACAGCTTCTTTTCAGCCGACATGACTTGTCCCTCTCACTCAGTGAAAGTGAGTTGACAGGGTAAAGCTGCGACCTCAATAAACCTAAGATATCTACCCTATCAAGTGTGGGCCCCATCCCCATCCCCATACCATTGCCCCCACCACGATCCCTTCTCCTTCAAAAACCCAAATCAAGCTGCGACTGCGAGAGAGCAATGGCATCAGAAGGTGTGAAGAATGTGAAGCTGTTTGGAACGTGGACGAGTTCATACACTCACCGAGTCCAACTCGCTCTGAAGCTCAAGGGGGTGGAGTTCGAGTACGTTGAGGAAGATCTGAGCAACAAGAGCCCATTGCTGTTGAAATATAACCCGGTGTACAAGAAGGTGCCAGTTCTCTTGCATGGAGAGAGGGCCATAGCTGAGTCGATTGTCATTCTCGAATACTTGGACGAAACATGGAAGGAGAATCCAATCATGTCCCAAGATCCCTATGAGAGGGCCATCGTCCGGTTCTGGTGTCGTTTTGCAGATGAGAAGGTGACGGTTGGGTTATTAATTTAATTATAGCCGTTCATTTTTTAGCTAGTGTTTTTTTTTTTTAATTATTATTTTATGTTATTATTATTATTATTACTTTTATTATAAATGATGGTGTTCTTGTCTTTTGAATCGGACTAATTCCTATAAAATGGCAATTGCCGGGGTTCTCTTGTCGTTTTGGAGATGAGAAGGTGAATAGGCTAATAATTTATAGCCGTTCATTTTTCAGCTAGGGTTATTCTCAGCACAAGGGATGTAAATGTAAATGGTGCCCAACTCCCATCTGTGGCCATCGATCATTCGAGGAGTCGATCCAAAGGAAATAGATAGGGACCGCCCCTGGACCCATTTATCAGATGTGCTGCATTTTTAAAATCTTTTTTAAGTTTATTGCTTCTTTTCTAGAAAAAATATCTTGATATAAATCATAATAATAACGATACTATTTTAAGTTGGATGAGGATCGTCCTTGAGATTTACTTTATCACGCATGATGGGCCCACCCAAGCTGAGGAAGGGGCGCTCAACAGGAACATATTGTGGGGCCCACATTTTGATCCATCAGAGAGTCCCCTGGTGATTATGAGTATCAAGATTGACACCCATTCAAATGAACTAGACTACTTATTAGATCGCGTGTGCAATCGTTTTGGACAATAAGAACATCTTGGCGGTGGATCAAGCAGTGTTGATGATAGGAGCCTTTGTCATCGTACATGGCCCATGTAGGGGGAGATCTTCGGATTCCCCTGGCGGAGCCCGATGTGGGTCCCACAAGCCATGACGATTAGGAAAGGGGGATTCATGATAATATCATGATATTATTGCTTTATTATGAGATCCTTAAAAAAAAAAAAAAAAAAAAAATGTGTGGACAACCTCTCCTCATGTACGTTGGCTCTCTTTATAATTGTACGTGCTCTCACTAAAAAAAAGTGATTTTTAGAGGTGAAAAAACCCCCTTTAGTGATGGTTTTTTTTTTTTTTCCAAGGACTAAAAGCCATTTTTAGTGGCTTTTTTTATGCTAAAACTATGACTATTGCCTATCAAGGCGCTATCTAAGCATTGACAATAACTTTAGTTGCTGAAATAGTTCTCTATCGCACAAAATATGCCTTTAATGGTGTTTTTTCACCGTAAGAAATTATATATTTTGAAGTGGTTCTCTTATTCGTGTGCACTTTATGATAATGTTCTCCTACGAGGAGATTGCATATAGCTTCTATGCAGTCCGTGAGACCCACATACATACAAGTTTATGGATGATAGAAATAATGATGGGAATGTCTCCTCATGGATAAAGAGGATCCAAAAAAATCAGCCTTGCCAGAATATATATCCATGCTTTTGATTTAACGACCTTAAATTTAATGGCAACTTAAACATAGATTTGTCTGAGACTTGATCCGATGGTTAATGAAGGTTTAGTGAGTTTAAGGCTGGGCATGTTGCTAGATAATTTGATGAAAACAGTATATACTTAGATGGGTTATACTAATGAAAGGTGGCTCCAAATGGACCACACAGTGCTGGACTACACTTGCAGTTGTTCACTTGTTTGTAGGAGGATTTTGGAAGCCTCCAAGCTTAATGATTTTCTAACTGCATTTATTACATTATTAAATCCAATGGTGGTCGATGCTTACAAAGGTCAGCATCAAATTGAGATGGTCTTGAATGGATCGGCCTCTTCAGAGGTGGGACCCGCTTCACAAAATCAAGGAGCCGGAATGGCTTGGATGTTCTTCTTTCTGAGAAGCTTGGTTTGGAAATGTACACAAAGATCAGAAAAATGACAAGTACAATCTCTTAAATGGGAGTTATATATAACTAAAAATTGTTCTTTGATTGTATCCATCCATCTACATGGGAGTCAATGGGACCGATTGGCCAAGCAAAAAGTTAAAACCAAACAGGCCCATATTAAAATGCCCTGGCCAATCACTTGAAAATCCATTAACATTCTTGTCCATGAATTGTATGATCTTTGTCTACGTTAAAGGTTACATAATTTACATGATTTCATTGTATGTTGCAGCTGGGTCCAGCCGTCGGAGAGGTCTTCAGACTGACCGGAGAAGAGCAGAAGGCGGCTGTGGATCGAGTTCGCGACACTTTAAAGATGGTAGAAGCTGAGCTGAGTGATGGGTTTTTCAAGGGGAGGAGATTCTTTGGTGGTGATGAAATTGGGCTCCTAGACATTGTCATGGGCTGCGGTTCCTACTGGTTGTGGGTGTTTGAAGAGGTTGCAGAGGCTAAGCTCGTCGACTCCGAGATGTTCCCTCAATTCCATTCATGGCTTCGAGATTTCGAGGAGCAGAGCCAAGTGAAGGAAATCATTCCGGCCACTGATAGGTTGCTCGAGTATGCAAAATCCCTTCGACAAATGATCCTTAATCAGTACAAACCATAGATGAACTATGATGGTTTGGTTTAAGGTTTAGTACTACTGTGTAAGACTAGACGAGTGTGAAGATGTGGTAATGTGAATGGATTATCATGTGCTTAATTTGGATGTTGCAAGGAAAGGTGTGTTAATCTAGCTTTGTGAGGGTGTGAACATGGCATAGTACTTGTGAGAGATTGAAGTAGTTCATCAAGTGGGTTTCTGCCAATAGTATTCCCTGGTTCAAAAATCAGGTTTGCTTGATAATTGTGATGTGTTGGAAGTATCAAAAGAATTCCCTATAATTTCATCAGTGGGCCTATTTATGAAATCTAAATGGAGCAAAATCATGGCTGTGGCACGAATTGTTTGCCGGCCAAAATTCTCACCCCAATTGGAGTTCGGACTGGAATCATATTGATAATGTATTAAATAAATTTTACTATGGTGAGAACAGTCCAGATGTTGTTGGGTTTTTGGAAGTTTCAAAAAATTCAAAACCACTTTACTTGAAAAGAATTTTGGTAGGATCTTACACCCCATTGAACTATCACTTATGACAACATCAATTAGTGATGAGAAACGGAACAACAATAGTTTTATGGTGAGGGCGAGGGTTCAACTATAATTATGACAAATCAGGAGCGAAGGGGGACGTTGACCTTAACAAATTTTATCTTTTTCCTTATTTTGTGCATGGTGTAGAATATATGAGATACATGGAATCCTACATTACTCAAGTCTAACTTTAATTAGAAGGTTTTATAACTATTTTCATTCCTAGACACTTAAAGTTACTTTGACTCTTTTACCACAAGCCCTATGCTGGCGTATGAGTCGGGTGTTTGTGGCGCGCACCTTGCGTGATTATCGAGTGCAGGGAGTGGGGGTTTGCAAATCTGATTATCGAGTGCAGGGAGTGGGGGTTTGCAAATCTAGTATGACCTGGCTTAGGGGAACGTATTCTGATATATAACGTTTTATTAATGGCTCTTCGCTGGTTTAAAGGCCCAACGGCATTATTTTTGTTATACGCAGTTTTTGCAGAGAGTCTGTTCACTTCTGAGTTGCGGAACTCGTCCTAAAAAAAAGGTCGCCAAACGTGCCTTGGCCATGGGCTGCTCCCGCTGATCTCCGTTGATTTTCGCCTATTGAGCATTCTCCAAATAACTGTAGATCGGTATTGTTGTTTCAATTTTTACTTTTACCTCAATTCTGTAGCCTTATATCCAACAGATGCAATACCAGGAAACTTGCAGGAGGCCTATGCCGATCTATGGGAAGGTGTGAAATTGAAAGATCATCCTAATTTCTTGATCTAAGCCCTCAATCAATGTGTTCTGAATACATCTTGATCGTTATATATATGATTTCAATTAATCCAGCCGTAGATGTATGTTCATCATAAAAGCATGTTTCTTTCCATGTGTAGTAAATGTTATCTGATCAATGGTAAACGTAAGATAAAATAAATGATTACTTTATCACACTTTATCTCAGTTCCAGGAGGTTAAAAAAAATGGACTTACTATAAAGTCTGTAGTTAAAAAAATAGGTAGGTGGCTTGTAATTCGTTTTTCACTCTACTTTTTTTCTACCAAACATCTTGCTAAAACAAACAGGCCATAATTACCATCTCTTCAAAGTGGGCCAATTATCAGAATGGATGCCAATAACCTTCTCTTTAAGGCTTCAATTTTTATAATATAAATGGATTCACATCCATCAAATTTTGGGGCCTTGTAATAGACAGCTATGATCATTCTACACCATTATGTATAATAGTGATTGTGTGGGACGTTTCCCTAATGGCAAGATTATGCTAGTCTCGGTAAAAGTACCGGCTTGGCTTATCTAGATCTCGGTTTGCAACTCGGCAATAGTGTCAAAATACACCCGGCTGACAACAGTGCCAGCTAGCACCGAGCTTGAGCCAGCTTCGGTAAAAGTACCAGCTAGGCTCATCTTAGTCTCAGTCTTAGGCACCTCGGCAACAGTGCTAGGACACTTATACCTGATCTAGGTATTATCTTCGGCTCGGCTCGATCAACCGAAATAAGTACTGAGTCATAATTGTATCTCCATAAAATTACGGCTACGTTATAGAACGTACTGACAAATAAGATGGACGCCGGATATAAATAAGGGGTTGTCCTTATCCGACGATCACATTCGCAATAATATAAGAAGTCAAGGCGTGATCCGATGGGACAGTACTCCCACCTACCTCCACTAAGGGAGCGTCCGATGGGACTTCCGCATATATATATATATATATATATATATATATATATACAAGGGTAAGATCTCAAAGAGGTACGCAATGCAATACAACACAAACTCACATAATCCAGACCCTGCCTTTCTTCTCCACTCACTCATCATTTGTTCAGTAATTGTACTAACTTAGACATCGAAGTGTCTTCGGCTGACTGCAGTCAGGGCCTCTAACATCGGTTTCCTTCCCTTTCAAGTCTCGAGCATTCGATCTCTTCCCAAAAGAAACTTAACAGCAGTATCAAGAGTTTCATACTCGCCCAATCAAGTCCGTAATATTTGATATAATCATATATATATATATATATACATATGTATTTCTTAGTCAATATTTGGTCCGACACTAATACTTAATTAAATTCAGCTGTCCATAAATCAATCCCTCCTTACCTGTGTGGATGTTCTCTTGGGTCCTAGCCTCCTTTGGCTATAGTACCAAAAAATAAAAATAAAAAATGAAAAATAAAAATACTCAGTAACCATAACATGCCTACTTGAAAACGAGCATCACAATATGAAAAATTAGTAGAGATTAAGACAACCATGCACCTAATGCTTAGGGACACCCTACCTTATATATATATATATATATATATATATATATATATATATATATATATATAAGCTAAACATAAGACATACCAGATAGCTTGCCCACCTATGGGCAGACAGATTGTTTACACACATCTGAACTCCAATCACAAGGTGTCCATCCGTTCATCTGTTCATTGAGGATCATTCGACCCCACGAATTAGTGAGTCACGAATGGCACGATACTTAGAAACCAATTTATCATGAGGTGGCCAACTGTCCTTAATGGCAGGGAGATTTGACAAGTTCTCTATCCATGCTAATAGCAGTGGAAATCTCTCCTCATCAATTATCTTCATTTCGAGGATTTCTTCTACCACTCTCACCATGTTGGCTATCCACCCCAGCATTATATCTGCATATCCGATGCTGTCTCCATTGAAATATTTCTTTCCTTTGAGCCATTCTTCTAAGATTTTGAGGCATTCCATGGATGTAGATATAGCCTCCTCTTGCTCTTTCCCTTGTGTGGTTAAAACTCTCCATAAAGCTGCCGTACACTGAAAATTTCATTGGAATATTAAGATATACTAGTATCTGTGGCTTGTGAAGTGAAGAGTATAACTTAGATAAATATAAGATATTAGGATTTCTTTTTGAATGGTCAAGGTATAAGGATTTTGTGTTATGTTGCATCAAATCAAGCTAATAAACACTTGATTTTGTTTATTATTATTATTATTAGGATTTTGTGTTACGAAATATATGGATTGTAATTTCAGTGAGTATATAGAAAGCGCTCAAACCACTATGAGATTGAAGATTTTGAGATACCACAAAGTAACTCTTTCCACTATCTTGACTCTATAATTAGTAAGGATGGGGAGAATGATGAAGATGTCGAATATATGATAAAAGCGAGATGATTGAAGTGGAGACGATTGATGAATGTCAACAAGATTAAAGGAAATATTTTACAGGACAACGATTAAACCAGTGATGACTTATGGAGCAGAATGTTGGCAAATTAAGAAGCAATAATATGAGATAAAATTAGAGAAACCAGTTTGAAATGACTTGGGCATGTCCAACGTAGGGCAACAACGGCGTCAGTAAGGAAAAGTTTGGTTTTGAAGGTTAATAACTTACCAAGGGAAAGAGGTAGGCCAAATAGGATGTGACCGGATGGAGGTAGTAAAAACATATAAAAAGTATAACTTATCTAGCGATTTAGCTCAAGATAGACTGGAATGAAAAAAAAAAGTTCATATAGCCGATCCCAATATAATTGGGACAAAGTTTTGATTATTACTACTACTACTACTACATTAGGGGTTGTCCACATCTTGTGGTCAAATAAGACTGAACCAAAATCCGTAGATGCACAATCCATTTTTGTGAAGATTTCAATTGTCCAAAAGAGGGAGGGGCAATGTTGAGAATTAAGTGGCCTCCACCCAAGGGTGAAAGGAACCAATAGTTTCCGTTAGTAGAGGCACCATAAATATTTTTCAATACTGCCCTTGGATGAAGCTCACTTATCAATAGTTTCCACCTATATTATCTTTTAAGTAGGTCCAATTCCCGGCAACAACTGCCATTTGGTTTCAAAAAACTTCTCAAAAGATTAGGTTAAATGGCATATTTATTATATTTTTTATAATCAAAATCAAAATCATAAGCATGAGAACCACATAATATAGATCCAGGCCTTAAATGCAAAATACCCTTCATCAATTGATAAAAATTCTGAATTTGAAGTCATTTGGTGTAAGATTGACCGTTTGATTGGACACATTAAACTAGGACCAGATTTCGTTTGTCCTAACTAATAATGAAAATGTAATTCCAATATATCCTATATCCTAACAATTAGCTCATATTCAACTAAGCTCTAGGGGTGTACAAAAAATCCGTCGATCTGTAAATCCGATCCGATCTGATCTGCAGATTTTTATCCGATCCGAAAGTAAACGAATTGGTGACGGATTGAGAATTTTGTAAACCGTTAGCAACGAATCGGTGACGGATTCCACCATCAATCCGCGGATTCAATTCGATCCGATCTGTTGACATTAAATATAAATAAAAAAAACATAAAGGGTCTAAATATAAATTAAGATGTATAAATATAAAATAAGAAAAAAAAAATTTATAGGTCAAAATGTAATTTTTTTACAACATGTTTGATATTTTTATTTTAACATTAGATTGAACGGATTAATCCGATCCGATCCAGTCCTCTACAGATCGGATCGGATTTTAACAGCAACAGATTGGTGACCGTAGGTAACGGATTAGTGACGGATTTAGCGCAATCCGCACCAATCCGATCCGTGTACAACCCTAGTGAGCTCTATATGTTGTTAATTGCTTAGGCATCTAAAAATTCATATACATATACAACTAATTTTCTTGATGCATATGAGTCACACAACAGAGTATTTGTTGCCCCGGGTATATCCGAAAATCTAAACCGTTTTGACTCAATTTCCAATTGTCTAAAGGACCTGGGTCCTTCAGGTAGTAAGCTAAACAGGAATCCATTGCCAATGCCATCTCTAATTCTCTACCCACACTTATTTTCTTAGTCCATTAAAAAGAAATTAACCAAATTAAATGATCTATATAGTCCACATCTAGCAATTAATTTTTTATTTTTTTGCTATCGGAGAGGGTTCCCAACCCTTTGGGCTAATCCCTCCGAGTCTAGAGGGAAGTCGGGTAGACTCCCCCGTTGCCCCAGTGTGGTAGTGCAGTTTTGAACCCACAGCCTCTGAGTGCAAACCGTGGTCCTACGCCTACTGAGCTAGGGTTAGTCCACGTCAAGTAATGAATCATCATACCCATATTCCTTTTCAATCAAAATCAAAGAATCATTGAATCCAGTGTTCCTATTCTCAACACACACTACTAAATTTCAAAGATGCTACTTACCTTGTCATCTCCAAATTTAGCAATAAACCTCGCCAAGGCTCTTTCATGGGGATCCTTTGGCAAGATGGGGTTCTTCTTCCATGTCTCATCTATGTACTCGAGAATGACGGCAGATTCTGCAATGGCCTTGCCATTGTGCAGGAGCACAGGTATCTTCTTGTGGATTGGGTTATACATGAGAAGTAGAGGGCTCTTGTTGGAGAGATCTTCATCTATATTTTCATATTGGATTCCCTTGAGTTTCAGTGCCCATGTGATTCTTAGACCATAAGCGCTTGACCATGTCCTAAACAGCTTCACCTCTCCTTCACCCATTTCTGCCATAGGACGCTTAGAGGATCTCCTTTTGGTTTCAAGTCATGGGGAGACTTTTGTATTCTCATGGAGCATAGGATTCATCGTAGGAAAAGTATTGATTGCAAGAACCTACAATCATATAACACCATTTTATGTTTGGACAAAAGGCGAATAATTGAAATACCAAACTGTCACAAAAGCCAAAGATACCATCTTGGATTTTATGTGACAGTGTACACAAGGCATGTGTAACAGCACTTGAATTTGACTCGGGATATCATCAGGTTGGGTAACTCAGTGGACACTTTTGACTCGTCAATTTCTTTATTTATATATTGGCTCCGAATTTATGGGGCCGGGACCAGGCCGAACCCAGCCAGCCCTCTAGTAAGGAAAGTAGACCTTGGACGTGGTAAACCATTTTCTACCCTGCACCAAATGGGCTCCCTTGCCTTGAATTAGGGACCTGACTTTTGTGGAGGAGAAAATTTCACTACCTTTCTGTAGGGCATCACCCAGACTTTATTGTAAAGTGTGGAATTTGGAAGTTATATTATGGGGTAAAAGTGGACTAAATGTGCTCCTGACAGTTATGCAAGTGAACATGTTATCAAATTATGAATCTTTGAGGGTTTTTCTTTTTTTTTTTTAAATGAAAGAAATGTTACTTAACTTGGGTAAAAATTAACTGTTATAAATAGAATGGTTCATTTGGTGAGAAATGTCCACTCATAGGATATTGGTGCAATCTAGTAGCTAGCCTATGGGTCTTACCTAGGCAATGGCAGAACCATAAAACTTTTCTTTTAGGGAGCCATTATGTGAAAATGTTTCTTTTTTTCATTTTTTTTTTACCTAGGGCCATGCCAAATATGAGTGAGTAGAGGTGGGAAGATCATGAGGCCCCTAGGTGTTGATTGAAGAAGGTCAATACTAACCCCCTTGATCTATGACTCATAAGATTTATTGATTTTAAAATGCATTATTTTTCTCCTTTCTCCAATACATTATGTTGGATACATGTCAAACTTGGGCTTGTGAAAATTGAGAGGAAGGTGTATGAATAAATGACTTCATCACAGGCGGGCAAGTGATGAAGTGACCCAAAATAGGTGGATTAATCACTTATAAGATATTTTCGCTGTAATGGTTGGTGATGCGTTCGTAATCATCTCAATTTTTTACGTACCCAAAGTCCACGCTAAGAACCTGTGATCATAAATTTAGAACTTCCTAGGGAAATTGACCGTACGCAGGTTTCAAAACTCAACATTTACACGATACCAGACGAAAGACTACAAATTTCCTAAGAGAAGATCGTACATAAAGGATGGATATATAATTTTACCCTTTATCCTGCAATATCTTAAGCCCGTAGGATATCGCACCATTCGATATCGATATCCTACATATAGGATACCTCCGTAAAATTTTCACCATTCTCCTTTCAACCTAGGTGAAACAGGGACGGAGATAACTCGGTAAAATCCCCTTTTTACTGTGATCATCTTCTTCTATCCTTCAATGGTTTTTCCTCTGTGTTTTTCTCATCTTCTTGATATTGATATTGCAGGAATACATGTACAAATTCCACTCATTCCATCCAATCACACCTATAAATAAACCACATGTTTTCATTTTCAAGCCTCCACCTGTTTTCCATCTATATAAAATGCACATGGTTGTGTCCAATCACTACTCATTTCACATGCCAATTGTTACACATGTACAAATTCCAATTCCACCTGCACATGCACTTTGTGGGTTTTTTTTTATTTTTTATTTTATACACTACTTCACCACTTCCAAGCAAACTCACAAAAATCCAAACCATGAATCCAATTTCCAAGAAGATCGCTCCATTTTACTGGTTGCAAAACTATAGTTTTTTTTTTTTTTGGTAATAAATGGTTAAAAACAGAGGTCCTCTGTTTCTGTGTAGAGTACTCATCTATCTCTCTACCTTCCATGGATTAAAAATAAAGCTTAAAAAATCCAACTTTATTTCAAAACACATCCATATAAATGACAGATCTCTATAAAACTTCATCATTCTCCATTACCCCCCCTCCTGGGGATGAAGCGCGGACCTCATCGATGGGCAAGAACAATTGGATGATTTCCTGGATCTTTCCTTTGCAGAATTTCCAGAAATGGTATTGGTGCAAGTCCATGCAGAGGAGATAAAAGTGTCGCAATTGATCAAAGAGCGGGCGGATACATGAGAGGTAGGGAAGCTAGCACAACTCACATGGAACAGTTGTAGAGAAGGGTGCAGCACAAGCCAAAATTGCAAAAAAGAGTGGTACTTAGGGTTGGTTAGGACAGGGAATGGGCTTAAAGCTTGTGAGAGACATGGACACACAGAGAGAGGTTGTATTATGCAAATGGAAGTGTGGTTCGCCACCTACAATTCCAGATTGGTATATCAAATGAAGTATGCTTAAAATAGCAGCTATGATTATTCCATACCAGGTTGCCTCAATTGAAGTCATTGATGGTCTCGCTATAGCGAGACTCTATACTGCTGGGCTCGCTATAGCGAGGGTATCGCTATAGCAAGCTTCTGGCGAGATTTTCCTCCCCCGAGGGTATTTTCGTAAATGGATTAATGCGCTCTTGTTTTCTCGTAAATGAATTAATGAGCTCTGATTTTTCCTACCCACTCCTGCTCCCTTTCTCCTCTCTGACTTTTCCTACCCACACCTACTCTCTCTTTCATTTCCTTCTCTCATTTTCTCAGACTCAGGTATGATCCTCTTCTCTTCTTCTTCTTTTTATCTTTTTTTTTTTTTTTTTTTTATCTTAACCGTGCAGTTTCGGTTTTCTTGGGTTTTCTTGGATTCATCCAAAACTTTATGGAATTGGCATTTTTCTTTGCAATGTGCACGGGGAAGGAGTTCTCTTGAGATCCACTCATATTTGAACATATTTTGAAGCCTGCTAAGAGGAAAAAAAAAAAAGAAAAGGAAAAAAAAAAAAGAGGTTCATTAACAACATTATTCAGGGCATAAGGCCCAACAACCTGTTGCTCTAAAAAAAATTAAGGAAAAATGAACTTTCGAAATTGAATGAAGGTTGGGTGGAAGTGCATGTGATTTCATTTTGGGTGTTCTCCATTTTAACGGTAATGGTAATATCCTATCAGAACCCACAAGCCAAAACGGAGAAGATGGAAATGGAGGTCTTCAGTTCGTATTATTTGGTTGGGTGAGAGTAGGTCACGGTGCGATATCCTACGAGCCTAAGATATCGAACAGTGCGATATCCTACGGGTCTGGGATATCGAACGGTGCGATATCCCACTAGCCTAAGATATCGAACCATGGGATATCCTACATTACAGGAAAAGGGTAAAACTGTCCGAATTTCCTGTACGATCTGCTGGTGGGTAATTTGTACTTTCCATCTTGTCTTGGGTAAATTTTGGATTTTAGGTCGTCCGTACGGTCACTTTCCCAACTTTCTAATGGCTGTGAGGATAGGGCTGCACAATTGGATTTCCGGTCCGGTTTTTGGACCGGAATTCGGTCGGACCGGATTTTCGGTTTGGCTTAAATGAGAGGACCGGACCGGACCACTTAGGACCAGACCACTTATAAGTGGTCCGGTCCGGTCCGGTCTAAAACAGTCCGGAGTGGTCCAGACCGGTTTCATTTGTTTGTTTTTTTTTTCTAAGCTTTTTTTTTTTTCATTTTCAGCTCACATCTAAATTACACCTAAATATGTCTAGTTTTCTTCGTTAACATTACTTTCAATATGGTTATTGAATTATAAAGTTAACGTAAAAATGGAGTGATTTTGATCGTATATGGGACTTAAGATAACAAATTAGTTGCAAATGTCTCAACAAATTAAGCACCATAAGTCAAAATACAAATGTCTCAAACACGCACAAACAAATACATTAACAAACTAAAAAGATGTCGTTGGCATCGTACATTTCCTGCCTCTTTTTCCAGATGTAAGAAGCTAGATCTTCAATTTCACGAGATGTAAGAAATTGGGTATTTGACTTAGGAATTTTATATACTTAAAGTTTTGTATAAAAAAAAATATATTTATTATTAATTCGGTCCGGTCCGGTCCAGACGGGTTTTTAAAAGGTCTGGATCGGACCAGACCGGATATAACCGATTTTTCAAATCCGGTCCGGACCGGACCGGACCGGATTTGTGCGGTAAAGACCACAAATCCGGTCCGGTCCGGTCTGCGGTCCGGTTCTGTTCAGCCCTAGTGAGGGAGGTTTTAGCTTGTCAAAGATCCATATAAACATATAAAAAGACGTATGGAAAATTGGAGCGAACTACTCCCACTAATTAAAGGATATACGAAAGGTGAAATAGGGAAAAAGAATGATAGCTCACCAGGCTATTTGAATTGGTGATTGGAAACTTAGGTCTTACAACGATTTTTGGCCACTCAGGTTAACTTGGTCTAAACTGAGTTAACTATGCCAAAACTTGCTTAATGCTTTATAAAACTGTTTATTATATCCATTTCCTTTGAGATTTTTTTTTTTTTTTTTGACTTTGTTGGAGTTTGAAATATGTATCTCAGACCTTATTGAGCTACCACTTATCCCAAAATCAATAGGTGATGTGAAACGGCACAACAATGGTTTTATGGTCTGTTGGTTGTGTTAGGAAGGCATTCGAGCATCACTCCACCACAGGTGCATACGGGTGCACACGAGGATTGTACTAGAGACCTAACAAAATGTGCTTAGCTCGAGAAATACGAGACACCCCAGTGGTTAAGGTGTCACGAGACACAGGCAGGATTAGTAACTTGATAGTTTTAAAGGTGACCTCTAGCTAATTTAGTCGGGTCCAACAAGATACTGCTTTTGTAACTTGATAACAACAATGCAGGAGTGTGGCTTGGAATTTGAAAAAAAAATTATCATACCTTTTAAATAACTACTTCACTTCAAAAACCAAGCACAAACTACTAGTGTTTAGTGATCTCATTACATCAAGTGCAAAATTCCAACATAAACAACAGGGAAAGTGAGAGACACATCATTTACTAGCAGCTAATGAGATCCTGTATTTCTTACTTCCATGGAAGTACTCAACCACACCCTCTAGAGGTGGTAGGCTCTCTTTGATCGCAGGAAGATAGACCCGGTTCTCAGCCCATGCATGGAGGCAGGGGAACCTCTCTGCATCAAGCAGCTTCATCTCCCGGACTTCCTCCGAGGCCTGAAGCCAACGAGGAATCCAACCTACAACTAAATCCAAGTACCCAATCGTCTCTCCTCCAAAGAATTTCTACCCTTGAGCTCATCTTCGAGCACCTGTGGCGTCTCCAATGCAGATTCCACTGCTTTCTCTTTGGCTTCCCCTTCTGCATAGAACGCGCTCCACCACCAAACAAGCACTGCAAAATGAAAGAAAAATGTGTTTTGATAAAGTGGAAGAGATTTTTATGGCATTTGCTAGTTTTTGAAGTTCGAAAAAAAGGAAGTGGGTTGGTATCAAACAAGACCGTCTATTACTAAATAGTTGGGTTAAATTAAATGTCGACACTATAGTGATATGAAAGTGCTCCATACACACACAACGCGCTCCACATGGCCAATGTAGTTATCAGGTTTGTCCCAGATCCAACATTGTGCCTAAAATCAGGAGCTTGCTTTTAGTAAAATGTTAATCTCATTTGTATTTGATTCGTTGAGCCAGTTGGACCTAGATCTACCTATTTTGCTACTGTTTCAGCCAGGTCCAATCCAAACAGAGTATTTTAAATCACTACAAAAAATGAGAACTTTATAAAATACTGAGTATGCCAGTATTGAATATTCCCCTCTCCTATAATGTATTTTATTTGTGAAAATGAAAGACTAACTTATCTTTCAAAAAAAAAAAACACACAAAACCCACAAGAATAGTGATTAGAATTATCCTAAATAACTTGAAAAAAAAAAGAACCACTAATACACATAAAGAGAAAGCAGTAGGGTCGGCCAGTTACCTTCTCATCTGCAAATTTAGCCCAAAAGCGCGCCATGGCTCGCTCATGAGGATCTTAAAGCAGTAATGGATTATCCTTCCACGTCTCATCGATGTATTCAAGTATCACCAGAGATTCTGAGATTGCCTTGCCATTGTGCACCAGCACTGGACCTTCTTGTGAACAGGGTTATACTTCAGAAGCATGGGACTCTTGTTCAGAAGATCTTCTACAAAGTATTCAAATTCTGTTCCCTTTAGCTTAAGGGCACGTTTCTTTATTAGAATTCCAAGAATTCATGTCTAGGAGAATTTTAAATTCTCCAAAAGTTGTCCTCTTAGATGGAATTCCAAATTCCTTTTTTTGATGGAGGATTTAAAATTCCAATAAATAGTATAGAGAGTAGAATTTTAAGAATTGCAAAAAGTCTTGTGGGTGATTGTGTTGGAAAAATGGCTAAGAGCTACACTAGTTTTTTTGTCAATTTTGAGCCAAAAACTAAGTGTGAACCACTTATCCTTTTGGGTGGGAATACATGGGAATGTAATCTACTCCATGAGTAGATTATGGACATGTATTGAGTTGCTCTAAACCATTTAGGAGTGAATGAGAAATTGCCTTCTAAACACCCCGAACTAAACCGAGCTTGGGTTTGGGCTTGGGCTTGGGCTTCACTGAAATGGGCTTGGCTCGATCCACTACTCAAGAGGCGTGTGCCCTTTCATATACGAAAGGGTGTGTTCCTAGTCCCAAGAGGTGTGTGCCCTTTCGTATATGAAAGAGTGTGTCCCTAGTCCCAAGAGGTGTGTCCTAAGAGGTGTGTGTCCATTCACATATGAAAGGGTGTGTCCAACCCAAGTGGTGTGTCCAAAGAGAAGCATCTGTTCACTGAATAGATGCAACTCCATGAATAGACATGAAGTAGGCTATAAATATCATCTTGTCCATGCCTTCTTGCTATTCCATTCACTGTAACTGCATTGCATTTGGGGCATTAGTCTGAGTCAAGAGAGAGTTCTACTACACGATTGGTTTGCCTGTCACATAGTTTGTAGTGCTGCTACTGTGAGGATCGATCATTATATCCTGGGAGACAAACGCTATTGAAGCCCGTTAGCACCGTTGCGGGGGCGAATTTTGTCTTAAGGACTTAGTGTCAGACACTAGCCTTGATCATTCTTCAACTGCGAATCTCTGATCTACTAACTACAACAATAGAGTACTGTTTTCCTGCCTTCAAACAGTAAGTTCATTTTACATTCAAACAAACTACTGTTTTGTTTCATTTTAATATAAACTGCACTCTTAAAATACTGAAGAGTTGTACTCGAACTTACAATCTTAAGACAAAAATTGTTTTAAAGTTCTGAGTACATTCTGTTCTCTGTTTACTTCAGTATTTCTGGTTTCGATTTATGTCAGTTTTCTACTGATTTCTTTTTCTTCTGTTTCTGAAACTAGTAGTGTAAAACTGAGTTTCATTCTTTATATACATTTAGTTACAGAACTTCAGGTTGTTCTGTAAATTGTATTCTGTTTGCCTCAGTCTTCAGTAACCAATTACAGGTTACCATATAATCTGAGTTACTGTTAACAGTATTATTAGTTGTTTAATTCTGTAGTATACTCTGTTTAAGTGATTTCTGTTTTGTTACACAGAAATGGGTATTGAGAAGAATACTCCAGTCACCACCCCTACCCCTGTTATGGTGAACCATGGGGAGAAACCTGAAAAGTTCAATGGTACTGAGTTTAAGAGATGGCAACAGAAGATGTTATTCTATCTCACCACCCTGAACTTAGCTAGGTTCCTCCATGAAGAAGCTCCTGCTTTGAAAGAAGGTGAAACAGACAAGCAAGTAGTTGTTGTTGTAGAAGCCTGGAAGCATGCTGACTTTCTTTGTCGAAATTACATTCTCAATGGACTAGACAACGCATTATATAATGTGTATTGTTCATTGAAGGCTGGTAAGGAATTATGGGATTTACTTGATAAAAAGTACAAGACTGAAGATGCCGGAATGAAGAAATTCGTTGTTGGCAGATTTCTTGACTACAAGATGAACGATTCCAAAGCGATTATCAATCAAGTTCAGGAACTTCAAGTAATCCTCCATGAAATACATGCAGAAGGAATGTCTCTTAGTGAGTCTTTCCAAGTGGCAGCAATTATTGAAAAATTGCCACCACTTTGGAAGGATTTTAAGAACTACCTCAAGCATAAACGAAAGGAGATGAAACTTGAAGACCTGATAGTAAGATTGAGGATAGAGGAAGACAATCGTGTTCCTGAAAAGAAAGCAGGAAAAACCTTCACTGAAACTAAGGCAAATGTGGTTGAACATGGGCAAAATCCCAAAAAGAGGAAGAACAATCCCAACGGTCTAAAACAAGGTCCTAATGACAACAAGAAATTCAAAGGGAAATGATATGTGTGCGACAAATCAGGCCACCGTGCTAAGGACTATCGTAAGCGCAAGGACCAAGGCAATACAAGTAAGAAACCCGCGCAGGCCAACATGACAGAATTGGACACTTTCTCCACTGATGTTTCAGACATCAATCTTTCTGCTGTGGTCTCAGAAGTCAATCTGGTTGGTAACACCAGAGAATGGTCGGTGGACACAGGGGCCACTCGACATGTTTGCTCCATTAAAGAGATGTTCTCCACTTATCAAGCATGCATCAACCGGAGAACAAATCTTCATGGGCAACTCTGCCACCTTTAAGGTTGAAGGCCAAGGACAGGTGGTATTTAAGATGACTTTTGGAAAAGAATTCACCCTCAACAATGTGCTGCATGTACCTGATATTCATAAGAATCTGGTATCAGGCTCACTACTGAGTAACAAGGGTTTTAAACTTGTATTTGAGTCTGATAAGTTTGTACTCACTAAATCTGGGATGTACGTGGGAAAGGGATATATGAGCGATGAGCTCTTCAAAATGAATGTAATGACAATTGTATCTAATAAGAAAAATTCTTCTGCTTATATGCTTGAGTCTTCTAATGTATGGCATGGTAAATTAGGCCATGTTAATTCTGATGTTTTACGTAGATTAGTTAACATGGAATGCTTGCCTAAATGTAGTTTTGATTCAAATATCAAATGTGAAACATGTGTAGAAGCTAAACTTACTAGAACTTCTTTTCAATCTATTGAACGAACTTCTGAACCCCTTCAATTAATCCATTCTGATATTTGTGACCTAAAGTTTGTTCAAACTAAAGGTGGTAAGAAATATTTTCTTACATTCATTGATGACTGCACAAGATACTGTTATGTTTAAACAGTAAGTTCATTTTACATTCAAACAGACTACTGTTTTGTTTCATTTTAATATAAATTGCTCTCCTAAAATACTGAAGAGTTGTACTCGAACTTACAGATTGTAATTTAAAATTCTAATGAAAGAAACATACCATTTCAAATGCCAGAAGACAAGATGTCACATCATGTTTAAAAAAAAACCCCAACTTCCCAAATTCTGGTCATAAATTCCGGTAAAGAAAAATGTGTTTTTGTAAAGTGGAAGAGATTAATTGGTCCATTTCATGGCATGTGTTAGTTTTTAAAGTTCGAATAAAGGAAGATGGTTGTTTTTTTAGTTTGAAAAAAGGAAGAGGGTTGATATCAAGCAAGGCCCTAAATTACTAAATAGTAGAGTTGAATTAAATGTAGACTCTATAGTGATATGAAAGTGCTCAATACACACACACTGATCGCGCTCCACACGGCCAATGTAGTTATGAGGCTTGTCCCAGATCCAGCATTGTGCCTAAATTCAGGAGCTTGTTTTTAGTAAAACGTTCATCTCATTTGTATTTGATTCATTGAGATAGTGTGTCCTAGATCCACCTATTTTGCTACTGTTTCAGCCAGGTTCAATCCAAACATAGTACTTTAAATCGACACAAAAAATAAGAATTCTTATAAAATAAGATGGTTAAAAAAGTAAAATTTAATATTTATTTTCTGTCTTTTATTTTCCAAAATCCGCCCCACCTTTGAAACTTTCCAGGGATTTTCTCAAGACAACATATGTGACACTTCCTATGATAAGATCGAGATTACATGATCTATACTTTTACTCTGCAACTAAACACAAACCATAAATAGAAAAGTTCACAGGACAAAGTGATAGATTCAAAGTTAGACATATTGTGGACCTCACAAGGCTCCAAGGAGTGAATCTTACAAGAGTTTTTACTTTATCTTTGAGATTAAGTCAGCAAGTAAAATCTCTGATTGGTGTTCTTAATAGGATTTCTTGTAATGACATTCAAAGGCCGTTTACTTCTTAATATTGTTTGACCTGACCTGTAGGTATTTCCTTAGTTCTGTTATGGGGTATGCCCCATTGGAGATTAACTTCTTACTGAGTATGCCAGTATTGATTCCCCTCTCCTATAATCTATTTTATTTGTGAAAATGAAAGAATAACTTATCTTTCAAAATGAAAAAAAAATAAAAAAAATAAAAAACCCACAAGAATAGTGATTAGAATTAACCTTAATAACTTAAAAAAAATAAAAAGAACCACACATACACATAAAGAGATAGCAGCAGGGTCCGCTAGTTACCTTCTCATCTGCAAATTTAGCCCAAAAGTGGGCCATGGCTCGCTCATGAGGATCTTGAGGCAGTAATGGATTCTCCTTCCATGTCTCATTGATGTATTCAAGTATCACCAGAGACTCTGAGATTGCCTTGCCATTGTGAACCAGCACTGGGACCTTCTTGTGAACAGGGTCATACTTAAGAAGCATGGGACTCTTGTTCAGAAGATCTTCTACCAAGTATTCAAATTCTATTCCCTTTAACTTAAGAGCCCATTGAACCCTGTAGCTGAAGAGGCTGGGAAAGGATCCTATCACCTTCACCTCTCCCATTCCAAGACCAGATATGAACGACAAGAAATTCTCAGTGATGTTTTTTTGGGGGTACAGGTACTGCATCAGGTTCTAGTCCTTTGAAGCTTATATAGAGATGGTCTTTGAGGCTAGAAATTTTTTATGGAGACGTCTTTGAATAAGAGTGCTGGACTTGAAATTTCCGTATTTGACCGCCAAAATTGGCTGGGACCCATACCCATACCAAATTGACCCAAAATCTGATGTCTAGGTCTACGGATGAAAACAGGTCGGGTTGGAACTGGATTCATATTGTAACTGGACCTGAATCCAAATTGCTAAAGATGAGCTGTACCTGGACCTGGATTTGAATTGGGTTCAAGTTACACAACTTGTACATATACTCACATTTATATTAACGACCTGAGTCCAGCACCCACGTGAACTAAGACTCAAATTGGATTCTAATTAACAGACATGATTTTTGGAGAATAAAACCAATGGGCCCAAAACGAGGCACAAAGCTTTCTTGGGTCCATGTAGTGAGAATAACCCATTCCAGAATGAAAATGGGCAAAGGCAGATCCATTTGAATGGGTGGAGCTTAGGTTGGGCTTGGGCCTAAAGTCTCACAACGTGACCTGAGCATGGGTTCCCTTGACCTGACAAACCCAACATATTTTGATTTAACATACCTCAACTTAGCCAACTCTGTTAAGAAAACAACTCTTTGGTTAATCATGATGTCTAATTCTTGGGCCCTTTATGTATGAATTATATTTATAACTCTAGAATAACTCGGATTAGTCTATCCGAATTCATTTCTGATTTTAAGTATGGCAAAGATAGTTTCAAGGCAAGTTTCGGAATGTATTCCGGCTCCATATGGCCCCCAACTTGGGCGGTTTGGATGTTAAGCAGGCGGGTTTCGCGTGGATTGGGCTAAACCCGAATCCACCACTATTTGCACCCTGCAATAACATGGCTCACCACTTGGATGGTTTGATTATACATGCTCATGAGGCTTTTATTTAAGTAGTTATAAATGGAGTAGAGTGAATTGAAGCAAACAAAACCTATAATAATCATCCCAAACTTCACGCAGCGCGATTGATAAACCTATACCCACCCTGTACTTAAAAAAGAAAACAATTAAAACCATTTCGTGATAGGGTAGGTCGGGGTGGGTCACCCATTTAACTTAACCATTTCCCATCACCACATGGAAAGGGCATCAATTGATTATAAAAATTCATTGCACCCCTATCCCCATCCCCATTTATACCGTTTTGAAAATTTAAAAAAACTAAAAACACCCCAAATATGACCGTTTTATAGTTGTTGGGAGGGAAAAGATAGTCCCCAAATAGGACTGTTTTATGGTTGTTGGGAAGGGAAAGACAGGTTGGGGGGGGGGGGGGGGGGGGGGTTAAAATAGTCATTGGGGAGGGGGGTTAAAATAGTGGGGTGTTAAAATAGTCATTGGGGAGGGGGGTTAAAATAGTCATTGTGTGGGTAAAATGGTCATTTTACCTCCTCCCGTGCTGCGCGTACCATGCCGTGTCAAATCGTGCCGTGCCAGCCCGGCCCATTTTACACCTCATGTGAAGGCCATGTGAGCCCTTCTCTAAAGAGAGAGTCTTCAAGTCAGCATCTATAAAAACTTCTACCGAAACATTTTTAGCTATATGTGTAAAGATTATGGAATGGATGGTCAAAAACCCATCGATCTTGGAGCTCGGCAGGTGAAAGCTTCTTAATAGAGGGTGGATTTGGGCCCAAAAGAATATGTGATTGAGCCAAAATGCCTTTCGTTGCTTGTGGATGGATGATGTTAACTTAGCTTCATAAAGACGGGCCAATCCAACTGTTGCTGATAGTGATGAGGGTCGTAAGGCCTGAATATCAGCACGAAGGCCTTCATTGAACCCACTCACAAAACAACCCACTTGTTGTGCTTGTGACTTCTTTCCAGCACGACTAAGTAGTTTTTAAAATTGGCTTTGATACTCACGGATTGTGCCAGTTTGTGTAAGCTTGGTGAGATCTCCAATGAAATCTTCGAAGTGGGTAGGACCATCCCTGACATGTAATCCCTCCTTGAGTATCTCCCAAGAGACGTGCTCTTCTTCCTCCTTTAGTAATTGATACCACAGTTGGGCCTCACCTTCTAAGTGGTATGCTGCTAGTGGCACCTTTTCTCCCTCCGAAGTGCCTTGAAACTGAAAAGATTGCTCAGCTCTACAAACCCAACTTGTTGGATCTCCAGTCCCATTGAAATGAGGGAAATCTATTTTAGCAAGTTTTGGGGCAAACGTGTGAGATGGTCCACCCGAATTTCTATCACCATTCCAACCATTCCAATTGTCGGATCCATCCTCGCGGTTGTGACTATGGTTGGCCACAAGCTGATCAAATCGAGCATTCATAGCCATAAACATATCATGCATTTCCTTCAAAATACGATCTTGCCCTGTAGATAGGGACCCCACTTCGGATTCAAGTTGAATAATCCGCTGATCAGACATTTCTGGCTCTGATACGAAACTGGTATGGTCTTCTTGGGCTGGATTAATTCCTCTTCCTCTTCTACCTCTATGGCCTATTTTGCCACTTGAGATGATTGAAAGAAGAAGTAACAAGATTTGCCACGAAGAAAGAGTCTAAAGACTAAAGAAAAATAACAGAATTGGTTTTCTTCGAGGGAAACCGTCCTCCAATAATTCACTAAGTAAAGAACTTTGTTTGATAAATCTCATTACATGCTTAGGAACCCACGTTCAAGAAACTAATTACCCAAACCCATTACAGTATTAACTATTTTTTTTTTTTATAACATGGGAACCCGCCGACCCCCTTTGGGAGATCATTGGTAAACTCACGGATACATAGAACCACCCACAAGCCCTATGTATCGGGTAAGACCTTAAGGATTCGAAGGCAGGACCTCCAGGTTAAAACTGGACTTTCTAACCACACGAACAATTTAAGTGTGGGTGAACATTTTAAGTGTGGGTAACATTTTAAGTGTGGGTACATTTTAAGTGTATTAACTCATTACTAACTGATGCCACTACAATAGGAAAATCATTACTAACAATAAGAAACAAATCTCCATCAAAATAGAACAACTTTTAAATGGATCTTTGCAAAGCTACATATCATGTGAGATCATGCAACCAACTGTCGAGGGCCCCATACATACATGTAGATCATGGGTACATGGGATAGATCACATGTAGAGGTGAAAATCTGGCCGTGCGCTGGGCCCAGACCTGCCCGGGCCGGGCTGGCACGGCCCATGATAATTATGCGGGCCGTGCCGTGCCTGGCCAAGGGCCTCTGGGGTCAGCCCAGCACGGCCCAGGGCACGGCTCTGGTCTTGCAGTGCTAGGCCTGGCCCTAGTTAGGCCTGGGCCGTGCAGCCCGTGGGCGGCCCACATATCCCCCCCCCCCCCCCCCCCCCCTTCCCTTTTTTTAAAGATTTTTTAAAGTTCTTTAAGTCTTAGAGGCTTAGACTCTTCATTCTTGGTCTTGGACCAATTTCATTAAAATAAAGAAATTAAGAGAAATAACAAGTAGAATAACACTAATGATGTTTTGAAAAAATACATTAAATAAATTGTATTTCCTTGAAATTTAAGTTACAAAAGTTCAAAAAAAAATTACAAGTTTGAACTTGGATCAATATATATAATGAAATTCAAACCTTCTGATAAATGAAAAAAGAATTACAACTTTAAAAACCTATGATACATTCTAAAAAATAAATTACAATTTTAGAAACCTATGATACATTCTAAAAAATAAATTACAACTTTAAAAGCCTATGATACATTCTAAAAAATAAATTAGAAGTTGAAAGCCTATTATACATTTTTTTTAAATTATACTATGATATATGTAACTTCGCTAGCTCTTCTTTTATCTCGATATCATCATTATCGAGGTGCTGTTCCCTATCCTGTGCTTGATACCAATCCCGTAAACATATACAGGTCTCAACGGTTTCTTCTATAAGCATAGTCCTCCTGGGGTCAATAAGGTGCCCACTTGCACTAAATACCTGCTCTGATGCAACTGTAGACGCTGGTATTGTTAGTATATCACGGGTTATGGCGAAAAGCACGGGAAATTTAGTTTTGAATGATTTCCACCATGCCAAAATATCAAAATCATCATCTTCTTCATCTGAGATTTCAACAGAATCACTCCCCAAGTATATTGTTAATTCATTAAGGACGTTGTAAGATCCTCTGGAAGAAGAGGAGTTACTTCCATGAGATTTCTTCATAATACTCCAAATACCCTTCTTTTTTCTTTTATGTACTTGGAGAGGGCCTGTTGGGACCGTGGGTGTTATGGATCTACCTAATCGGGTAGTTTAATCCAAATAAAGTGTTTCTAATTGTGTCCTAATTGTTGTCATGTCATTTATATTAGTTGTATTCATATTAGAGTTTATTTCATCAAGAAGGGTTTCTACACCTTGTAATTTCAATCTAGAGTCTAATGCAGCAGCTATACAAAATGTTAAATGAGCTATTCTCCAATATGATGGAAACTTTGCCTTCATTTGTGCACACATGAGTTGAAAAATTGGGAAATCTCTATACTTTTTAAAAGTAAGACTTATTTCATAAAAATTGGTTAAAGCTTGATTTGATGTGGGATAATATACCCTGGAAAAAAACAATGTTGCATCATGAAAAACTTCTAAAAAATCTCTTATTATCTCAAGAAGGGTCCATTTATCATCACTTATAAAAATATTTTCATGTTCTAAATAAAGTTGACAATATTAATTTAGTGCCATTTTATAGGCACATGATTCTTTTAACATTTTATAGGTAAAATTCCATCTATGCTTTACATCATATGATATTTTCTTTGGTCTTTTATTCAAATTTACACATATGTCCCTCCACCATTGTTTTCGCGAGGGAAAACAAAAAATGTATCCTACAATCCATTTAATAATATCTAACTCATCTCTAATTAATTTCACCCCTACTTGTACGATAAGATTTATGACGTGGCATGCACATCTATTCTGAAATAGATCTCCATTTAAATCAAGTTGAATCGAATGTTTTAGTAAATCTACTGCAACATTGTTAGTGCTTGCATTATCTAAAGTTATAGAAATTATTTTATTTTCAATTTTATATTCTCTAAGTTTTTCAAGGATGGTGGACCCTATCCTAGCACCAGTGTGTGGAAATTCTAGCATAGAAAATGAAATAATTCTTTTCTGCATCACCCAATCACTATCAATATAATGTGATGTGATTACAATGTACCTCATATTTTGTTTAGAGGTCCATAAATCTAAAGTTAAAGTCACTTTTCCAGGTAAATTTTCAAAAATATTTTTAAAATTTTCTTTTTCTGTCAAAAAAGTTTTTATTGCGTCACTTCTAGAAGTAACTCTAGATATTTTCTGCCATGAAGGAACAAAGGCAGACCTCAAAAATCTTTCAAAACATCGGTCTTCGGAAAGTATAAATGAATATTGGCGACAAATTATATACTTAATAAGTTGATATCTAGCATTAGTAGGGTTATAATTGAAAATTCCTAAACCGCCAGATGAATCTGTTTGAGAAAGTTGTGTTTGAACTATCACACGGTTCCCACCTCTTTCCCCATCGTTAGCGGTATTAGTGTGTTTGGACATACACTTTTTCATGTGTTTACTAAGGTGGCCAGTGCCGCTTGATGATTTGGCACTGAGGAGATCTTTGCAAAATTTACATTGTGCATTTTCCTCTGTTCCTCCCATGGGACTTGGGACAGTAACTTTAACAAAATAAATCCATATAAGAGAAGTCAATCTTCATTTTCTCTTCTTTTTAGTTGTAGAAACCGAAAATGCAGGATTTTGGGGATTATTACCATCTACTTCTATGCCCTGACTTTGATCTAAATGAATAAATCCAAGATCTTCCTCATTTAGAGATAAGTCAAGGTTGAAAGGTTGTGATGGTCTAGCCATTTTTCTAAATAAATGATATTTTTTTAATAAATAATTATGTATAATCTGTCTTTTGTGATAATTTATATAAGAAAGGGGAGAAGATGAGACTTAATATATAATATTACTATGTATATTACTACTAAATGAAACTCAAAATTAAATATAATAAATACCTTTATAAGAGAGGGAGAGTTAATGGAGAAGTTCTTCTTAGTTGAATCATCCACTTTAGAGAAGTCACCCTCACTTTTCACTTCTTAGAAAACTTTGTATAAAGAGTTTAGACTTTAGAATGAGACTTGAGAGAGCTTGGAGTCTTAGAACTTTAGAGGGAGTGTGAGAAATGAGAGAGTAGATGAGTGTAGAGAAATGAGAGGAATGAAGGCTATTTATAAAATTCCTAAGTGATAAAATGACATAAAATACCCCCTCCTATGATTGTTTTATAGCAGTTGGGGGTTATAATGGTAAAAAATGATCAAAAGACACTAATACCCCCCCATTTGACCGTTTATTGCTGGGGGAGGGGGGGGGGGGGGGGGGGGGTTAAAAATGTAAAAAAAACCACTTTTGACCTTTTTTTTTGAGAGGGGGAGGGGATTTTTAAAAAAAAGAGCCGTTGGGGCCGGGCCGCCCGCGGGCTTGGGTCACTAGCCCAGGGGGACTGCCATGCCGGGTCGGGCCGGCCCGTTGACCAAGTCAACGTGCCCAAGCACGTCCCAAGCACGGTTTTTTCGTGTTGGGCCGTGCTCGGCTTGGGCCGCCCGCCCAGATTTTTACCTCTAATCACACGTAGCAAATCGCTTATATTTTTTTTTTCATCAATCAGTACATACTAACAATAAAATCCAAGGAAGATGGCTTAATTAGAAAGTTTTCATCAATCGGTACAAACCAACCATAGAATTCAAGGCATATGGCTAAACCTTTTTTTTTTTTAGAAGAGATGGAGAGGGAGAGGGACAAATGGTTACGGTTGCTAGAGATATTAGAAATTTAGTTTAGAGAGAGCAGGTCATAGTGTCTTAGAGGACAAGCTTTGTGTGCCCTGTGGGATGGATCCATCCTTAGGTATTAGGACCCGCAACTGATCTTTCTAAATTTTGATAAAGCTTCAGGTTAGTTCTGCACCGAGTCATGGCCACTCCCTGGCTGAATCGGTTAGAACTCTTCTAATCACTGGTGGAACCAGCGGAGATTCAAAAGGGGTGGCAATGACCATAATAAATGGTCTAGGACTAGGTCCTGTACTTACCAACTGTTAATGATATGATATGGCTGCACTGTCCTCGTTTTGATGAGCTAAACCATATATGGTGATTTCTATACCATTATATAAAAACAGCAGTTTACCTACTTTCTCCGGACCTTCATTTTCCTCCACTTGTGGGCCCCACTTAGATCTTATCCCATGCTTAAGACAGGTGTCCTCTTCAGCTGGCCCCACTTAGAATTTATCCCTTGCTTAGGACAGGTGTCCTCTTCAGCTGCCATCAATTTCTCCAGTACATATTTCGATTTGCCATCTTCAGTGTTCTTCTCTTCCTCTGTTTCGGTTCCTCTCAAAGCTCTGTTTCGGTTCTTCTCTTCCTCTGTTTCAGCAGGTGGTTATTCTTGTTCTTTCTTCTTCTTCTTCTTCTTCCTCCCCCTCCACCTCCACCTCCTCTTCCCTCTTCTGTTCTTTTCTCTGTTTTCTTTACAGTGTGCAGGTGCTTCTTCTTCTCTCTTCTCTCTCTTCTTCTTCTTCCTCCACCTCCTCTTCCCTCTCCTTTTGTTTTCTCTGTTTTCTTTCCTCTGTCATTTTTTCCCCTCATATAGTGTATATGTAACTGATGCAGGATTGTTTCTCAATGCTCACCGACCTCCATCTTCCATCTCCTATCTCGGCTGCAGCTGTCTCATCAACTTCTTCTTTCTGACGAGCAGGTGCTTCTTCTGCTTTTTTTTTTTTTTTGTTTTTTTTTTTTTCATGCTGACTCTGTCTTCTTATCAAACTTTACATATGAAGTCGGCACACGAGCTTGCCACATATTTGTGACTGTGTCTTGTTCTCAAAAATTATGACGTCGGCACACGAGCTTGGCAACATATTTGTGTCTGTGTCTTGTTCTCAAACTTCACATATATTGCCAAAGTTTTTCTGAGGGTAAATAATGAAGTCGGCACACGAGCTTGCCAACATATTTGTTTTAAGTTTGTTAGGTTTTTTTGTTCTTCTTTTTAAGAGCATTGAAGAAGAAGACCTACAGAACATGTAAAATGAAACTATTCATTACATCATATCTGAAACATAGTTCTGAATAAAATCACTTCAGTTGAGAAGTGTAACTAATCTGTAACTAATTTGTAATTAGTTATGAAACTGTTTTGATTCACTGAAAGTGACGTCCAGCTAACCCATAGAGTATAAGTCAGGTTACACCCCAGGTCAAGGTGAGTTTAAGAGCATTGAAGAAGAAGAGCTACAGAACATGTGAAATGAAACTATTCATTACATCATATCTGCAACATAGTTCTGAATATATACATTTACATGAAGGGATTAGTTGAGAAGTGTAACTAATCTGTAACTAATTTATAATTAGTTATGAAACTGTTTTGATTCACTGAAAGTGACGTCCAGCTAACCCATAGAGTATAAGTCAGGTTACACCCAGGTCAAGGTGAGTTTAAGAGCATTGAAGAAGAAGAGCTACAGAACATGTGAAATGAAACTATTCATTACATCATATCTGCAACATAGTTCTGAATATATACATTTACATGAAGGGATTAGTTGAGAAGTGTAACTAATCTGTAACTAATTTGTAATTAGTTATGAAACTGTTTTGATTCACTGAAAGTGACGTCCAGCTAACCCATAGAGTATAAGTCAGGTTACACCCAGGTCAAGGTGAGTTTTGCTAACATTTTTCTCTTAAATGGTGTTTCCTATTTGTACTCATGCTTGTGATTGTGTTCCAACTCACTTCCCATTGCTAGCCATAAGGATTCTGGCCGTTTATTAAAACTGTATATGGGTTCAAGAGAGACATTCGTGTGAGTGGAGAGAGTTTTATGGGAATGGCCCAGTGGGCCAATGGTCAAGCCCAGGCCCTACAAATATTATCTAATTTATATTTCAACTATTGGAACTTGGATGCCCATACCTACCTATGAAGTGGGTAGGGTCAGTATATGGGTTCAAGAGAGACACATTTGTGTGAATGGAGAGAGTCTTATGGGAATGGCCCAGTGGGCCAATGGTCAAGCCCAGGCCCTACAAATATTATCTAATTTTTGTGATTGTGTTCCAACTCACTTCCAACTGCTAGCCATAAGGATCATGACTGTTTATTAATACTGTATATGGGTTCAAGAGAGACACATTTGTGTGAGTGGAGAGAGTTTTATGGGAATGGCCCAGTGGGCCAATGGTCAAGCCCAGGCCCTACAAATATTATCTAATTTATATTTCAATTATTGGAACTTGGATTCCCATACCTACCTATAAAGTGGGTAGCGTCAGTATATGGGTTCAAGAGAGACACATTTGTGTGAATGGAGAGAGGGCCCAGTGGGCCAATGGTCAAGCCCAGACCCTACAAATATTATCTAATTTATATTTCAACTATTGGAACTTGGATGCCCATACCTACCTATGAAGTGGATAGGGTCATCAACTGAAGTGATTTTCTGTTGGGCAGAGTAAACTATTATAGTGGGTGCACAACAGTGAGTTCATATAAGTGGGCAAATTAGAATTTAATTATATGTGGGCTGAACTATATAGAGGTTAGGTTTTTTGAAATCTCACAAACTATCAAGGAAATCTTAGATGGTGGAGGGACAGCTACTCACAAGTTATCAGCTTAAAGCTCATTCGAGAATTCTTGCAAATAAATGCCTTTTATTCAATTTTCAGGGACAAAATCAAAAGTGAACAAAAAATTTATTTGAGACAGGGTCTTATGATTCGGGGTATTCTCTTGTTGTGGAGTTTGATGTTTTCTTTTGATTTTGTAGCTTTTGTTTTTTGGGTTCTTTGTTGTTATTTGGTGTTTTCTACTACTTTTGTAAGAAAAAAAACTACCGGTCTAAAAAAAATAAAATAAAACGCCCTCTAACTGTAGAACTTCCTCTATTGTTAAACTACTCGACCATCCATCTTACATTAATAATATGGATTTTTTTTTTAAATCTGAATCTAATTTAAATCAAATTAACATTACTGTCTTAAATTCCTAATTAAATGAACAAAGATTTTCCAAAAGTGTCATGACTGACTCAATCATGATTTCTACCGGACCAAATAAGCAAAGACAAGGTTGCATTCAGTGGTGGACCTATACATCGACAACTTGTGGTGGGTTCCCCGTGTTGATTTTGAAATTGGCAAAAATTTAAATGGCCTGACCTATCCCACATATATTTAATAAACAGTTGCCTTTGAATGGAATGGACTAATCATTTTAGCTCATGACTCTTGTCGGTTAAGAGTTTTCCTATGATTTGTCCCTAAAACTTGCCTTTAAATATCAGTATGGGACCCACAGCCTTAATTACACTAACCGGTAGGTATAGTGGAGGTAAGATGATTTTAGAATTATATGTATATAGATGTTATGTATCTAATTATGAGTGTTTATAATTTGTGATATTAGACTTTCCCCATGATGGATATGAGTCGCATCATATTTGTATTTTGAAGATTTGAACTCACAGCTCCTTTTTTTCAAATGTATTCAACACACTACATTATCTGAGATTTTTGTATAAAGATTTTACAGAGAATATGGAAAAAAACTATAAATGAGGTGAAAGTGAAAACACAAATCATATAGGTTTCTTTGTAGAGAGCTAACTTTCAAATCTATCTTATATCTTATCCGAGCCAATGGTTTTCACTAACTTTGCCACACATCCTACTCGAAAAAAATAGTATAACATTATGCTCAAGCATTTGTTATCTTCGTTGGCAGGACTGTTTACAAGTAGTCAAAGTCACAAGCAAATACTCACTTTTTTAATGCGCCTCCTGTCATTACGGTGTAGACTGTTTACAAGTAGTCAAACTCACAAGCAAATAGTCACTTTTTTAATGTGCCTCCTGTCATTACGGTGTATGAAATAACTTTCAAAGATGTTCTCATGTTATTATTTCATCCAAAAATATGGCTCCTTGATTTAGGATTTCTACTTATTTTTCTTAATTTCGTTAATCTTAGTTTTCACTTATGGAATGCTTAGCTTGCATTTAATTTAGCATTTGTTGGAACATACACTACAAGAAATTTGGGGTTTAAGGATGACACAAATTTGTCCCAAAATGTACATATTTCGTCACCAAAACTAATGGAGACGAAAATTTTTCGTCACCCGTTTCGTCGCCAAAGCCTTGTCGCTAAAAGGTATTGGAGACGGAAAAAAAATTCGTCACTGAAAAAGATAAATTGGTGACGATTTTGTTTTGTCTCCAATACACTGTTAGAAACAAGTAATTTTTTTTCGTCTCCAATACACTATGTTGGAAACATACTTGTAAGTAATTAGTGACAAAATATTTTGTCATTAAAGGAAGAAATTAGAGACAAAAATATTTTGTCATAAATATAAGAAATAGAGACGAAAAAATTTTGTCGCATTTACCCCGCCCAACTCAAGAACTTCCCAAGAGGCCACCCATCCTAGTACTGCTCCTGCCTGAGCACGCTTAACTTTAGAGTTCTTACGATTTTTTAAGCCGCACGATTGTAGAAGACTTCATGCTAAGTTAATACGGGGTTTGACTTATAAGCCATGGTTAAGACTTGGATATTTCCGATGCGGGCTAACGGAGACTCATCGTTTGAAGCCCATGGTTGACACGCTACGCCCCGTGGTTAAGAGTACCGCCCGGACCAGGATCTCACATTCTCCCCCACTAGAAATAGAGCCGTCCTCGGCTCTGATACCAACTGTCACAGCCCCGCCCAACTTAGCATGAAATTGTCCGCTTTGGCCCACGTGTACGTGCGAGGACTTCCCAAGAGGTCAACCATCCTAGTACTACTCCCGCCCAAGCACACTTAACTTCAGAGTTCTTACGATTTCCGGGGCCGCACAGTTTTAAAAAGCCTCATGCTAAGTTAATACGGGGTTTAACTTATAAGCTCATGGTCAGGACTTGGATAATTCCGATGCAGGCTATCGTAGACTCGCCGTTTGAAGCCCGTGATTGACACGCTACGCCCAGTTGTTAAGGGTACCGCCCAGATCAAGATCTCACATTCTCCCCCACTAGAAATAGAGTTGTCCTCGGCTCTGATACCAACTCTCACAGCCCCGCTCAACTCAGCATGAAATTGTCCGCTTTGGCCCACGTGTACGTGCGAGGACTTCCCAGGAGGTCAACCATCCTAGTACTGATCCCGCCCGAGCACGATTAACTTTGGAGTTCTTACGATTTCCGGGGCCGCACAGTTTTAAAAAGCCTCATGCTAAGTTAATACGAGGTTTAACTTATAAGCCCATGGTCAGGGCTTGGATATTTCCGATGCAGGCTATCGTAGACTCGCCGTTTGAAGCCCGTGATTGACACGCTACGCCTAGTTGTTAAGGGTACCGCCCAAACCAAGATCTCACATTCTCCCCCACTAGAAATAGAGTCGTCATCGGCTCTGATACCAACTGTCACAGCCCCGCTCAACTCAGCATGAAATTGTCCGCTTTGGCCCACGTGCACGCGCGAGGACTTCCCAGGAGGTCACCCATCCTAATACTGCTCCCGCCCGAGCACGCTTAACTTCGGAGTTCTTATAATTTCTGAGGACGCATGGTTTTAAAAAGCCTCACGCTAAGTTAATACAGGGTTTGATTTATAAGTCCTAGGTCAGGACTTGGATATTTCTGATGTGGGCTAACGGAGACTCACCGTTTGAAGCCTGTGGTTGACACGCTACGCCCCGTGGTTAAGGGTACCGCCCGGACCAAGTTCTCACAGTAGCGGAGACTCAGAGAGGTAGGTGTACCGGGCGGTGGCAGACTCCTGGATGGAGGAGGATGGGCACAAATGATGGTGATTGGTGATGGTGGCTGCGTCTGGGAATTCTAGGCGAGAGAGACTGAGAGAAGTAGAGATGAGAGGGATCACCGATCAGGGATGGGTCTGCACTACGTGTGTTGATGGAGGGTGATAATGATTGATGGGGGTCAATGAGCCATGGGGCTGTTGCTTGAGACGATGGTGGGAGATGTTGGAAAAGGATTTTGGAAAATGGGAAAAATGGTTCTTCTCTCCTCTTCTGGAAAAGAGTTTTAGAAAAGGGGGAAAAGGGTTTTGGAAAAGAGAGACTGGGATAGATGGAGGGACAAAGGGGGAAATGGGTTTTGGAAAAGAGGCGTTGGATTGGGGTGGGGGTGGGGGAGGGGGATGGACGTTAGGGCCTTGGGGGCCCATTTTAGTCATTTTAAAGGTTTTTCCAAAGCAATACTTGTAAGAGATGAATAGGCTCAAGTGCGAACGAAATTGGTGCCACCGCAAATGAAATTGGCGCCTTATTTTGGTGACCAAATATTTTCGTCTTCCATAACTTATCCTTAATAGTGACGAATTATGTTCGTCACAAAAACAAATTATATTTTGTGACAAAAATTTTCGTCTCCAATGAGCTAAAATAATTCGCGCCAAAGAAAATGAAATTAGCGTCTTATTTTGGTGACGAAATATGTTCGTTGTCTATAACTTATCCTTATTGGTGACGAATTACGTTCGTCGCAAAACAAATTATATTTTGTGACAAAATTTTTTGTCTCCAATGAGCTAAAATAATTTGGCACCTTATTCTAGTGACGAAATATTTTCGTCTTCCATAACTTATCCTTATTAGTGACGAATTAAGTTCGTCACAAAAACAAATTATATTTTGTGACAAAAATGGTCGTCTCCAATGAGCTAAAATAATCCGCGCCAAAAGCAAATGAAATTGGCGCCTTATTTTGGTGACGAAATATGTTCGTCTTCCATAACTTATCCTTATTGGTGACGAATTACGTTCGTCGCAAAAAAAAATTATATTTTGTGACAACAATTTTCGTCTCTAATGAGCTAAAATAATTGGCGCCAACTTTTTGTAGACGAAATTTTGTTTTCGTCTCCAATACTTTTGACAAAAATGAAAATAGACGACAAAATTTATATTTCGTCCCCTTTGGGTGTTCTTTTAAGACAAAAAAAAAATTCGTCTTCAGATTTCGTCACAACAGCCTAAATTTCTTGTAGTGATATGTATATTTTTGCAGTAAATTTAAATAATTTATAGTTCTTTTATTACTACATTTGATGCTATTTTTTAATGCATTCCTTGCTCTCTTGTTCTTCTGTTTTAAATTGCTAATGTTGTCCACCTATATGAAAATGGACTTCTGATATCATATTTCTTTATCTTTAAACACAAATAAATGAGTATATAATATGGGAATCATGTTGATTTTTTATTAATTTATATGAACTTACTTGATTTATGTTGTCTGCTTTACCATCATATACTTACGGTATATTCATTTCCTGCTGGGACATATATGATGCCATCAGCTTCATTATTCTTATACTTTCAGGTGATGTCGAATTTCATCCCTAGCTAATTAGTATGCTTTTTTTTTTTTCAACCGTAAGTCCTTTCAAAAGATGAAAACCAAGCAAAAGTATGCATTTTTTTTCTCTTTCATGAATAGCTTCCACTATTGTTTTGTTCCCTATAAGGTTACACCTGCATGTTGAGATTAGTTTTTGTTCCTTCTGATGATGAGAAACCTCTATGCCTCATAGTTCCACATTAGTCACTAATGTTTGTATGATACATTTTAAATCTTCTTTGTTAGTAAATGAAATAGTGTTGTACATATGTATCTAACATTATTCTATCCCACCTATATGTTTACAGGATGATGTATCAGTCATGGACCAATTGGACTCTCGGTGGGAAACATTTTGCACGTACCATGTATGAAAGAAGCAATAATATACTTTTTTAGCAATAATTTACTTCTTTAGCTGACTTGATCTTTGTTTTATAATCACATGGTAAGAAACTCAATTGAACTTGACTAAGAATTTGAGATTTTACTAGGAAATAAATGAGTGTGACAGAATATTAGCAAATCAAGAAAAAATACATGCAAAGAAATGGGTATGGCAAAGACAAAAATGTTGAGATGAATGTTAGGTTAATATAGGAAAGAATCAGAAAGTAGTTAAGGGTAACATCAATATGTGATAAATTAAGGGAGCTCACTTGAGACGGTTTGCACATCTACAATGTAGAACATCAATGGTGCAAGTGAAGAAAAAGTTTTCTATGTAAGCTAATGGCCCCTCAAGGAAAAGGAGGTAGGCCGAAGAGAGCATGAATGAGAGTAGTGATGATAAATATGAATAAGTGTAGCCTATCCAAGACTTGGCTTTGGATATATAGATTGGAATGGAGAAACAGAAATTATGTAGCTCATCCGAACATAGTTCGGAAAGCCTTTGATGATGGTGGTGGTGGTGGTTGTCATCTTTCTTGAAGTAAAAGAATGAAAGATAATATGTCTAGATTTACAAATTTCAATTGTTGATACATAACTAAAAATTATTGCCTATACATCCCAATCTACCTCAAAGTAAGTGACCGGAATTAAGTATTAGATTGTTCATGTGTCAAATGTTGTACAACTGGTTGCACTTGTTCGTTCCTCTATATAATCTAACCAAGTCCTTTGATCAACTAAACTCACAAGAATCCTGAGTTGGGACTTTGAGATTTCATTCTACTGAACTATGTTATTATATGATGAAGTAATTTCGGTTTTATTTCTTCCAGGGAAATTTTTTTGAACAATCTGGATACAAATGTGGATGCGGAGAAAGAGATGGCAGAATCAGTCACAGGAAGCAAAGAATCAGCAATGAAGTTGATTAACTTTTGGTGGGTCTTTTTGATCCAAGCAAGTGAGCTTGGTGCATATAATGATGGAGAAGAATGGATGGTTTCTCATATTATCTTCAAAAGGAAATGATGCACATGCTTTGGAGTAGGGTTCTTCAAAAGGAAATGATGCACATGCTTTGTAGTAGGATGATCACTGAATATGATTGAATGTTTGCAGTGTTGACAGGTAGGATTTTTCCCAAACCTTCTTCTTCCCTTTTCATGATTGCATTGATGAATTTTGAAATTAGATAGTTATTTGATTTGTTCATTCATCATTGATGTGTTTTTTGGTTCATTGTTGCTGTTTCTTTCTTTCTTTCTTTCTCTGTTTTTTTTTTTTTTTTGTTCATTGTTGTTGTTGTAGACACTTGGATCTTGTTTCTCTTCATAAGAAGCCTAGCCCTAGAAGTCATTTAAGGTTTTGATGAATGAATTACGACTAGAAGTATCATGCTGTCTCATTTTTGTATAAGTAATATTTAATACTTGTGATCCATGCTATGATCAAATCCTTTACCACTTAAATTGGAAATTTGTAACCTTTTAATTGGTGGCCTACAAATAGATGGTTTAAAAAAAATCTTAAAACCCAAGAACAATCATTGAAGTTACTTTTATTTAAAGTGTGTTTACAGCATCTTGTCAATATCTGCCATGATTTATTTAAGAGTAGCAAATGGTATAATTAATAATGAAAATCAATTGTGATTAAAATAAAATATATATTTTTCAATAGAAGCATTAACAAGTTAATGTTTGGGTATCCTAAAAAGTCACAACTCACAACTCACTCAGTCATAGCCCATCACCAAGCAATACATGGACTCTGCCCCATGTAAAAGTCTTGGTCCCCTCTTAACTCATTCCAAGTACCTGACTGCCTATGTCAAGACTTGTTTACAACTTTTTTTTTAGTATGACTTGCTTGTTCATAGCTTATTTTGAGGTTGTTTTACCAAAAAATGATTGCTCATAATTTTTTTTTTTGAAGTAGGAGGTTTTGTGGGTCACTCAAGCCAATACAACTGTATATGTTTTCTTCTCTCTCTATTGAGAATTTGAATTATTTGCTTTCTGCAGATTTTTACCATTCCTGAGTTAAAGATAGGAGCATGGTAGTGTCCATTATGTAAAGTTGAAGTTTGATACAACTCTTGATTATGCCATATTCCAACTATCACCAAAGTGTTCTCGGTGAGTTTATAACAGCCTTCGCCATCTGTTTTTTGTTTTTATTTTGTATCTCTTTCTCGTATGTGATTTATTCATGTCAGGAGAAAGAAAAACTGAGAAACTTCCCTCCGAGTTAGTGAAGCCATTTGTGTCCCATTTAAAGGTTGCAGAAGAACATGAGTTCACTCGAGCGGTCCCCATTCAATTAAGTTACAAGTTGAGAAAAGGAAGGATGCGAACAAATGGTTCACCAAAGGAACTCTTCAAAGGTTCATCCAACATTTCCATCACATTTTCTTTTATCTGAATATGATATTGAAACCATATGTTGCCTCCAAAAAAAGGAAAAAAAATTTCATGTTGGCATCCCAATAATTATGGATGGATTTTTCTTGTTGCCATTGTTTTTAGTTTTTAGTGCTCTAATTAATCTTTTTTTGCTGTTACAAGATATGTAGGGATTTGCTATAAAATGCAGTTAACTCTGCTTTTGGGCGCACATTTAACTTTGATTTCAAAACCTTCAAATCAATATTTATTTTTAGTTTTTTAGGTTTGTTTGGTTGTTAGCAGTTAGCACACTAGAAGTGTTAGAGCTGGTCAATACATTTGATGCAGAGATGTCTCAATTAGAAGCTTTTTTTTTTAAATGGTACAATTAGAAGCTGACCATATAATTTATCTGCAGGTATTATCTCCCATTATGATGAGTTGCTTGGATGTTATAATGCAATTGTTTTAAGATACAATGAAAGAGGTATAATGCTAATACAGGGGGCAGCAGGAGATTAGCTTTCTGGTATGCCCAGTACAATGAATTTGTTCTCTTGTTTTGGTTTTAGTAGTGTATTTATTATTTGGGCTATTATTTGGGCTATTTGGTTCTCTTGTTTTTGCTCTCGCTGACAATTACGTGTTTTAGATAAAGGCTTTCACTAACAATTACGTGCAACGCACGTACCTCCCACTAGTGTTAAATAAATTATATCATTTCATTAATTTATGCCCTGATGTGGTATGCCCGTGTCCTGATGTGGTATGCCCGTGTAAAGAAGAGTACTCTATCTCAATGTACACCAACTTTCCATGATGTTTTCCTTTGATTCCTCCTTTTCCACCTTCCATTAAATTTTCAAGAAATTGTGTGTCTTAGAAGTTTCCTTTTAGTCACTTCCCTTGTCTTTCTTTACATGATAGGTACAAGACTAGTCCATATCTGATATCGTTCAATGCCCAACTTTCTTCCATGTCATGTCACTTTCGGTACCCTCCATGAAGTTTCTTGGAAAGTTCCTAACCTTTCGTTTTTGGTTGCTTGACGTGGAAAATGATTCTCCAAAAGGCCTTTCAATTGATACTTTATTTATATAAGTATTTTCTTTTCCTCGTTTTTTTCACTAAGCCGACGTGGCAATGAAAAGCTTCATTCAAATGGGATTAGAGAAAGTCTAAAAGATAATAATAAAAAGTACATTGATTGACAGGTATTACTTGTCATGATGTCATAAAAATTACATTGATTGACAGGTCCAAATAAGGGATCCGGATCCTGACCAAATCAAGAGAGAAAAATCTAGGTTGATAGCTCTTCTTTGTTGATAAGTGTACATTATTGTTTTCATTTTTCCCAGAAGATGCCGCCGCTATCAGCAAAAGGTCGGCAGTATGATACTACTTATCAAATCGGATTTGGGGAATGCTTAGATTGTCTTTCAAAAAGATTGATTGGATTCGTGTACAAATCTTTCAAGGAAATGATAATTAATTTTATCTAGACTGACCAAGGAAGGATTGTGACCCATTAATTATAAATGATTCAGACAAGACCTGGTAATGGCCCAGTCCAGACCTACCTTGAGCTTATCCAAACTTTGCCTCTTTCCCTTGCAGTTTCTTAGACGTTGTCCTTCCCTCGAACTTTTTCTTTATCTTAATGCCCTCGCAGCCCTCCTACTTTCTACGATGTTTCTGTTTGATTCCTCTTCCATGTCGTTTCCTAGAAAGTCCCCTTTTCCTCCCTGTTATCTTTTTTCTCTTTATAATACCCAGCTCCTCCATCTCTGAAATTATGTGTGATCTCTCCTCAAGTATTGATTTCAGCATCTTTGCGAAAAACCCAGGTAAAGCTCTTCATGTCACTTTAATTTAGACCATTTGGTTGTAACTCTGATTGTTAAGATGGATAATTAGCAATGCAATTTATAATTATATTTAGTACATTTCTTCTATGCAAATTTAAGTTTCTCCTCTTAATAGTTGAAATATTTCTTTCTTTTCTCTCAAGTTTTGATTTCGACATTTCTTGGTTCTATAAATCATGTATATTTTTAAATAGTTTTTTGTGATGTTTGGAATGATTGAATGTACTTGTTGTTATGTTTTGAAGTACTATATCTCAAATAATGTGAAATGGCAATGTAAAGGTAGTAGGTTAATGTCTGGTCTAGATTGAGATGTCCATAGAATGTAAATATGCAGGTTTCATTTTGAAAAGTATGTTTGGAATGAGACAATTGATTGAGATGTGGTGAAGCGGGATGAATCTTACGTTGTTGTGACGTCTGTAATGGGATGTAGCCACTGTGATGAAATTATCAAACGGGCCTTAGGGATTTTATTTCATTTATGTAATCAAACCACTGTTTGGAAAATATATGAAGTTCTGTCATATAGAATTCTAGTAATAAACTTCTTGTTGTTGCAAGAGGCATTTGTAATAAGCAAGTTGGTAGTAGGAAAGTTGAAACGGATGAGTTAGGCATCTACTATGTTTGATTATAGGTTGACTAATAAGAAAGTAATAACATGTGTTCTTGTTTTATCCTTAGTTGAAAAAGAATGAATTAGGCAGTTCTTTTGTAGCTGATCCAAGATGTTTCAGGTTATTGAAGATTGTGGCTTGTTTGCATGAAGTGATTATATAATGTTTGATTTTATAGGTATCTAAACAAGTCATAAGGAAAAAGCCCCCTGTTAAGCGGAGACTCTGTCAAAGATTTCTTAAGTTAATTCGAGTGTACAAAATGGTTTTTTTTTATTATGTATTAGAGATGTGAAATATTTTTTTGATTATGTTGAATGAATTTGAGATTGAGATAATCGGATAAAGATTTTTTTTTTTTAGGATTCCTCTCCCCTTACCAAACTTGGGTTGGAAGAAATAATCATTTATTCCTTTCTGTTCCTCAAACGTGGAATGCGATGAATCATCTCCCTCATAAATCCTCACATAAGAAAATCTAATTCTGCATGAGCAAATTTGGTACCAAAGCGCCCTTGATCTTTTTTATTAGAAGTATCCATCCATTAAAGAACTTTTTTATCTATAGACTGATGAGAAATGAGACCGGTGAGGTGAAGTGAAGCAGATCCAATATCCAATCCATCGATAAGAAATCCATATTCTATTGGAGTGAATCTTTTTCGGATTGATTCTTTTAATGGTATCCAACCCACAGCAAGCCTCGCAAACTTATTGTGAGTGGATGCCATAGAGGAGAAGGACTCGTCGTGACACACGACAGCACTGAGAATTCAAATTAAAGTAAAAGTAGCTTTATTCTTTTTGACCATTTCGTTTCAAGCCTCGATTCTGGGGCTTAATGTTGACTCGATTTAACTCTATTTTTACTCGGCTTTCTCTTTCTTATCTTCTTCTTGTGCTCTCTATTCAAGTTGCAGAGAACAGAATTAAATAAAAAAAAAAGGAAGACGAACGAGAGAACATGGCGCTACAGGTGGTAATAGACACGACTATCTCGTGCATAGTTCAGGGAGCAGTGGCTATGGCCTTTTCCTGCTTGCAAAAAAAGTTGGAGCTTTTCGTCGGTGCTGAAAATCTTCTCGTGAAGATTAAGGATTCCCTGGTGGACTTGGAAGATTTCACTGTGATAGCAGAGCGAAGCCCCATCAAGGATCCCAAGTTGATGAAATTGCTGGAAAAGATCAAAGATGCTGCTTATGATGCTGAAAACATCATTCCGGTTCAAGATACCATGATGAACAAGGTACGCAGGGCCGTTACTTCCCTCGTAACCGCAGCCTCTGTAGTTATAAATCGTGCACAAATGCCCATGAAACTGAAAGAGTTAAGCGAGAGACTAGAAGGTATTAAAGCAGAGTGTCATACATTTCAGCTGAAAGAGAAAGTGACCAAGTCGATAATTAATTTTGAGAAGCTTATGGGGAAGCCGAGGGATACTGAGTTTGGAAACAAATCTCAAGAATTTGGAAGAGACAAAGAAATAGAGGAGATATTGAGTTTGTTGTTGTCACCTCAACCTCAAGGGGGTGATGGGTTTGAAGATGGTGAGAATGGGAATGTTCCAGTTATTTCTATCGTGGGCATGGGAGGAATTGGCAAAACCACACTTGCCCAGTCGGTCTTCAATCATAAAGTTGTGCAAAATCATTTCGAGTCGAGAATTTGGACATACGTGTCTCCTGATTTTGATATTATAAGGCTTGGAAATGAAATCATTGAAAGTGCAACTCGTCATAACCCTGGCCTCTCAAATGTTGAAGAATTGCAGGCCCGCCTCGAAGAAACACTGAGCGGGAAGAAATTCTTGCTTGTTTTGGACGATGTTTGGAATGAAGAACCTGAGCTGCTGTTTAGGTTGAGAGATCCGTTGTTACGTGGAGGAAGAGGAAGTAGAATTGTTGTAACCACACGCAGTCCAAAGGTTGCATCCATCATGAGCAATATTCAGCCACACATTTTGAAGCCTTTGTCAGAAGATGATAGCTTGTCTCTGTTCCGTCAAAGAGCATTTGGAAATCCGATAGAAGAAGCAGCGCATCCAAACTTGGCACCAATTGGAAGAGAGATTGTGAAGAAATGCTGGGGCATTCCGCTTGCAGTGATAACACTAGGAGGCCTTTTGTGTACCGAGAGAAGCAAACGCAAATGGGAGTTTGTCAGAGATAGTGAACTGTGGAACTTAGATGATGAAAATGAGAATGGAATATTGCCTGGTTTGAGGCTGAAGAGAAGAAAAATAAGAAGAAAGGAAAATAAAAGAGGAGAAGAGGCTTAGGCTAACTTGAAGTGGACTTCTTGAGGTATGATCTTTCCATTTTCTTAGTTTATTTTCTTCTTTGATTTTGTACCATCTTTTTCTTTAATATCTTCCATCTTCCATAACCATTCATGGCCATCATTGGTGTTATTTTGGCACATGAAGAAGCAATGAAGTTCGATAACAAAAATACCCATATTATTTTCTTTTAATGGGATTAGCCAAAGGAAAAGGGGATCCTACTTGTATTGTATTGAAGCAAGATGATTCATTCTTATTATCAATAGGTGGGTTCATAGTAGAGTTCCACCCATAGGAACCGTGTGGACCGACTCCATTGATTCATGCCAGCTGCAGCAGTTCCTTGCCACTGTGGAAGTGGACCAAGGGGTGTTGGTATTTACACCCACCCTATGAAGGGCGGTACACAGGGTGGGTGTACTGCCTATTTGCACCCACCCTAAGAGAAGGAAAAGCAAAGTAGAAAGAGGGACTCTTGTCTCGGGATTCGCGTCAGGAGGTTGCAGCACGTGTCGTTGCTGCAGTATTTCTACCTGTCTCGTGTCGATTTTTTTTTCCTGCTATTGACTTGGTTTCGGGACATATGGTAATTCGATGAAGAGAAGCATGTTGTTGACTTGGGATGCGTGCAGCAACCATATCCCAACAAATTAGGTCGGATTTGACCAGGTCTGGGTCGGGTTAGCCTAAACCTTGCAGTAGGAGCCCATAGTGCTGAAAACCGCTGGTACAGGCTGATATATTGCTTGCGTTAGCAGGCCCGGTCAATGGTAAAATCGCAATTTAATCATCCATAACTTTTTCATCCGGATTCGGATGGACGAGCGGTTTGGTTCTGCGTAGGGGTGAAAGTGGGCCGGGCCGTCCTAGGGCCGCCCGCGGAGGGCCCGTTATAGGTTCTGCCCGAGCTCGGCTCAAAAGACAAAAGAGCCGAGCTAGGGCCTAATAGGAGGCTCGTTTTCTTAAACAGGCAGAGCTCGGGCTTGATGAAGCCCAGTTCGTAAGCCCTAGGGCCTATATATATATTAATACATATATTATATATATGTACACTATACAATATATAATACATATATGATTTAACATAATCCATAAATCCTAAACCTTAGTTTTAATCAATATAAATAATCTCTAAATCCTAAACACTAAATAATCCATAAATCTTAAACCTAAGCAGTAAGCTATAGGGCCTACATATATTAATCCCTATATTATATATATGTGTACACTAGTATATAATACTTATATGAATCTATGATACTAAATAATCCATAAATCCTAAACCTTAGTTTTAATCCAATATAAATAATCCCTAAACCCTAAACAATAAACCCTAAGCACTAAATAATCCATAAACCCTAAACCTAAGCACTAAACCTTAAATCCTATTTTTAATCCAATATAAATAATCCCTAAAAAACCTTGAGGATGCATGTATATTAATGGTCTGGAAGACATTTTTTTAAGTCTTGTTAACTCTGGAACAACCTTTCCTTTGTTGTTATTATTATTTATTAACAAGACTCTATTGTTGTTGTTATAGGTGATGCTAGAGACTTTATTTTATGATGCTAGTCGAACACTTTATTTTATTCTATGATGCTATTGGAGTTTAATTTGATTTGTATTATTGTTGGAGTTTGATAATGCTCATTTATATTAACATTGAACTATTATGGAGTGTTGGAATTGGGCTCCCTTTACTTTTATGGAGTCTTTCTTATTTTAGTTAATTTTATTGCTGCAATCCAAATTGTGGGAATGAGAATATGGGATGAATGCATGCATTTGACCATTGTTTGTTTCTGGTTTGCATATGTAGATTTCTTTGAATTCCTACATGATTTTTTTTTCCTGAAAATATTTTCTTTCAGCTAGTGCTATATCATTAGCCGGGTTCAAAGGGCCGGCCCTACGGCCTCATAACTTAATAAGAGGCGAGCCCGAGCCGGGGTTTTTGAGGCCCTCGAGCTCGGGCCGAGCTAGGGCCTACTGAAAAAATACTAGGGCCGAGCCTAGGGCCACTCAAAGCCCGGCTCGGCCCAGCCCACTTTCATCCCTAGTTCTGCATAATCATGGTGACGAGCACTATTTATTGGCATTGACAAATTTGGGATCCAATGGTCAGATATTTTTCAGACTTGTTGCAGTCATCTTTGACGTTAGAAAACCATTGGTACAGGCTGATATATTGCTTGCGTCAGCAGGCCCGGTCAATGGTCAAATAGCAATTTGACCATCCATAACTTTTTCATCCGCATTCGGATGGACGAGCGGTTTGGTTCTGCAGAATCGTGGTGACGAGCACTATCTATTGGCGTTGACAAATTTGGGATCCAATGGTCAGATATTTTTCAGACCTATTGTAGTTATCGTTGACGTTCGAATTTTGTTGCATGATATTTGGGTCATCTAACCTCCGATGGACGATTCGTTTGCACCTGTCTGGCAACTAGATCTACACAGAGGCATCGGGAGAATGACAATCCAACGGTTATAAAAGTTCTTGGTTAGCGATCGCGATTAGTAGTATCTTGACTTTTCTTTTATTAGTGTGTTGGATTTGTCTTATAAAATCTGCACTATATTACCTTACCAAGAGCGATATCTTCGATGAGGATATTATGCTAGGGTGGATAGCCAACTTGGTTAGAGTATTAGAAGAAATCCTCGAAATGAAGATAATTAATGAGAAGAAATCAAAGCAAAGTGGAAATCTCTCCTCATTAATTATCTTCATTTTGAGGATTTCTTCTAATACTCTAACCAAGTTGGCTATCCACCCCAGCATAATATCCTCATCGAAGATATCGCTCTTGGTAAGGTAATATAGTGCAGATTTTATAAGATAAATCCAACACATTAATAAAAGAAAAGTCAAAATACTACTAATCGCGATCGCTAACTAAGGACTTTTACAGCCGTTGGATTGTCATTCTCCCACTGCCTCTGTATAGATCTCGTTGCCAGAAGTCTGCAGGTGCAAATGGATCGTCCATTGGAGCTCAGATGACCCAGATATCGCGCAACAAAACTCGAACGTCAAAGATGACCGCAACAGGTCTGAAAAATATCTGAACATTGGATCCCAAATTTGTCAACGCCAATAGATAGTGTTCGTCACCACGATTCCGCAGAACCAAACCGCTCGTCTATCCAATTCCGGATGAAAAAGTTATGGATGGTCAAATTGCTATTTGACCATTAACGAAAGCAATATATTAGCCTGTACCAGCGGTTTTCAGCACTATGGGCTTCTGCTGCAAGGGTCCGGCTAACCCGACCCAAAATTGGCCAGATCCGACCTAATTTGCTGGGATTTGGTTGATGCACGCATTCTAAGTCAACAACATACTTCTCTTCGTCGAATTACCATGTGTCCCGAAATGGTTTTTTGAATATTACCCCAGTAAAAACTCTTGGTTTTTTTTTCCTTCGTCAATTCTATAATGGTAGAAGAAGTCCTGATATGGGTCACCATGGACCGGACCCAACATTGACCCTTTGGCCTAGGTAGCTGTGTTTAAGGATGTGAAAACTTTTACTGGGTGAAAGTTATGTTGGCTTAACTTGTAAGCATGATCATTTTCATATGTATAAATTCTAATTTTGAAGTGGTTCTCTTACCAGTGTGCACTTTATGAGATCATGTTCTCCTAGCAGTAGATTGCATATAGCTTTTATGCGGTCCAGCTCGTGAGACCCACATACATACAAGTTTATAGATGATGGAAATAATGATGGGAATGTCTCCTCATGGATAAAGAGGATAAAAAAAATCAGCCTCGTCAGAGTATCCTAACTTTTGATTTAACAACCTTAAATTTAATGGCAACTAAGATCCTAGATTTTTTTGAGACTTGATCCGATGGTGAATGAAGGTTTAGTGAGTTTAAGGCTGGGCCGATTGCTAGATCATACGATGGAAACAAAATATATTAGATGGGTTATATTAATGAAAAGTGGCTCCAAATGGACCACACACCTGTAGTTGTTCACTTGTTTGTAGGAGAACATTGTCCGTGATAATAGTACTAGCGCAATTTTGGAAGCCTCTTCAAGCTTAATGATTTTCTAACTGCATTTATTACATTATTAAATCCAATGGTGGTCGATGCTTACAAAGGTCAGCATCAAATTGAGATGGTCTTCAATGGATCGGCCTCTTCAGAGGTGGGACCCGCTTCACAAAATCAAGGAGCCGGAATGGCTTGGATGTTCTTCTTTCTGAGAAGCTTGGTTTGGAAATGTACACAAAGATCAGAAAAATGACAAGTACAGTGTCTTAAATGGGAGTTATATATAACTAAAAATTGTTCTTTGATTGTATCCATCCATCTACATGGGAGTCAATGGGACCGATTGGCCAAGCAAAAAGTCAAAACCAAACAGGCCCATATTAAAATGCCCTGGCCAATCACTTGAAAATCCATTAACATTCTTGTCCATGAATTCTATGATCTTCATCTACGTTAAAGGTTACATAATTTACATGATTTCATTGTATGTTGCAGCTGGGTCCAGCCGTCGGAGAGGTCTTCAGACTGACCGGAGAAGAACAGCAGGCGGCTGTGGATCGAGTTCGCGACACTTTAAAGCTGGTAGAAGCTGAGTTGAGTGATGGGTTTTTCAAGGGGAGGAGATTCTTTGGTGGTGATGAAATTGGGCTCCTAGACATTGTCTTGGGCTGCGGTTCCTAGTGGTTGTGGGTGTTTGAAGAGGTTGCAGAGGCTAAGCTCGTCGACTCCGAGATGTTCCCTCGATTCCATTCATGGCTTCGAGATTTCGAAGAGCAGAACCAAGTGAAGGAAATCATTCCGTCCACCCATAGGTTGCTCAAGTATGCAAAATCTCTTCGACAAATGATCCTTAATCAGTACAAACCATAGATGAACTATGATGGTTTCAGTGGCGGACCGAGGATTTTCGTTTGAGGGTGCGAAACAATGGCAATTGAAAAAGTCCAAAAATATTATTTTGTGATACTTTCTTCACATTAATAATGACAAAAGAGAAAATGTATTACATTTAAATGATTACAAAATATTCAAGTGTATCAACTACATTTTCTCATCAAAAGTCATATATCAACTATACAATAAAGCTTTTACAATTGCCCTCGACGGTTCATCATGTTTTGAAAGCGTTGCATGATTGTCTCATCATCGATGCTATTAAAAATGTCCCTTTCAATATATAAAAGTAAACAATCATTCATCCACTCATCTTCCATTCGATTGCGTAGTCGACTCTTCACAATTTTCATAGCAGAAAACACTCTCTCAACAGTAGCAGTAGCAATTGGTAGAGTTAGCGCCAATCTCAAAAGGAAGAAAACCGAAGGATATAGGATGTTCTTTTTTGTTTCAACCATCTTCTGAGCAAGGCCACTAATTCCTTTCACTTCTAAGAACTTGCTATTGGTTCGCATGTCGATAATGTAAATCTCCAGTTCATTATCAAGTATCAATCGTTTTGAGTCTGAAAAATCATCTGGATAGAATTGAGAAAGGCGGATAAGTTTTTCCTTGTTGAAGGCAGAGAATGAATCACTTGGATTGAAGCATGCCACACAAAGAAGCAACTCGGTGGTCGCCTCATTGAAGCGATCGTTGAGCTCTTTAAGTTGCATGTCAATGGTAGTATAAAATATTTCAACACGGTAAAAATGTAGATTTGTCACTTCAGTTTTGCGTCGTGATCGCTTTCGATCAACAAACAAATCATCCATATTCGGAATGGGGATTTCATATTTATCACAAAATAAATGAACTTCAGAGAGGAGAGAATCCCACCCATCGTCTCTCATCATTTGCAATTTTTGTTTTGATATTCTTACCATTTCCATGGCATTGACAATATCTTGATCTTTTCGCTGCAATGCCTTTGATAAGACATTCGTGATCCCCAAAATATTTGTCATTAAATGCATTTTAAATGCAAAATCAAAAGATTCCAATTGAAGCAATGAGTGAGCCGCACTACCCACATTTTCATTTGTATCATCTTTTACAATAATCTCAAGCACATCAATCACAGAGGAGAACATGTGGATCAAGTTAATCAATGTACCATAATGCGAGCCCCATCGTGTCTCTCCCGGCCTTTTGAGACTAGTCTTTTGATTCAAACCTTGTCCACTTTCAAGTTCACCAGTATTGAGCGCATCAACAACTTTAGCAGCTTGTATATTTTGGAGCATGTCATGGCGTTTGCAAGAGCCTCCAACGACATTCAACGTATAGCAAACCGATTCGAAGAACATGGCAATTGGTACATGTTTTTTTGCAACAGCAATGAGTGCCAATTGAAGCTGATGTGCAAAACAATGAACGTAAAATGCAGTAGGATTCTCATTTTGAATGAGTGTTTTGAGACCATTAAGATGACCCCGCATATTACTAGCTCCATCATAACCTTGCCCGCGCAAACTTGTTATGCTCAATCCATGCCTGGAAAATATCGCATCGATTGCCGCTTTAAGCGATTGAGCAGTAGTGTTTGTGACATGTTCTACTAGCAAAAAGCGTTCAATCACACAACCCCGCTCATCCACATAGCGTAAAACAACGGCCATTTGCTCTTTCATAGAGATGTCACGAGATTCATCCACCAAAAGAGCAAATGGTGCATCTCCAAGTTCAGAAATGATAGCCTGAGTGGTCTCCATAGAAGCCGCATTTACAATATCTTTCTGAATCTTAGGCGAGGTAAGCTTCAAATTTTCAGGAGCATTTTCCAAAATGACTCTCTTAGTAGCTTCATTTTGATTGCCAATTACTTGCAAAAGCTCAAGGAAGTTACCCATGTTATTTGAATGCTCAGATTCATCATGACCACGAAAAGGCAACCCTTGGCGTAGAAGAAAGCGAATGGCATCAAGCGTTGCCTTTAAGCGGATTCGATACTCAATCCGAGCTTGATCCGATTGCTTGACAACAATTGTCTCAATGTGTTGCTTTTGATTTAATAAATTTTGGCACTTCTCATATGCTTGATTGTGAGCACTCTTCGGGCCTCCCACATGATCTCTAATTCTTTCTTTTTTCCTCCAATTTCTGAATCCTTGAGCTATAAAGGCATCATGACGTGCATGCTCTCCAAAAAGATAACAACATAAGCAAAATGCAGCATCTTTTTTTATGCTGTATTCCAACCAACTACCATAATCCTTAAACCAAGCCGGATTAAATCGCCTCTTATCTTGTGCAGACTCCGTAAAAGGAAATTTATGATCACGAGGCTGACAAGGACCCTTTTGTAGATACGCTCTTCGGATTTGATCTCGATCCATAGGATGATAACTCAAGATTGGATTTCGTAACCCAGGATCTGCAGGAAGATCTGCCAAGTTAACTTCTACACGACTTTTCTTCGAAGCTGATGGCACTTGATCATTGTTATCATTCTCTAAATTCGGACATGGTAGGCTAGGAGTTGATTTTCTTTTGAAATAATTTTCCATAGCTGATTCAAAGTCAAAGATATAGAAAATTTCATCAAAATCAACGCCTGCCTAAAAACACATAACTTAGTAGAAACGCATAACTTGATTGGAACAGAACTTAGTTCGAGCACATTAACTTAATTGATTATTGGAAAGGTTGGGACACAAACACATAGGTATATGAAAATACTTAAGACACAAATCAATCATGACTACACATATGTAAACCACATCCATCAAATTAAAAAGTATCATAGAAATATGAACATTTGTACATCAAATTGCCAGTATATAGTTAAAAGCATAAAGCTCTAAATCAAATCAACAATTTATTTAATTTGACTATGATATACAAATTAAAAAAAAAATCAAGAGAGAGGGGGAATACCTGCACTACGCTGCTAGAGAGAGGGCCCACCAAAGTTGTAGAACTATTAGATGATGCACCTCCAATCAATAGCTAGATAGCTCTCCTGTGTATAATGAAAAAATAAATCCATTTAAATAAAAAGCTTTTTTTATTTCTAATCACATTTTTTATTAGAGTCTATTGCAATAAAATTAGATATGGAGTTAGATGATTAAGTGGGGATGGGTCAGATATCATGAAGAGAACAATGAAATATGGAGATATGTTAAGAGATAGATCTATCCTTGGTAAGAGCTTCACACAAGTACAGTTAATATTATGATAATGAATGACTTGAGAGAAAACCAATTTTGATTTGAGAGAGAGAGAGAGAGAGAGAGAGAGAGATTCTTGATAAGAACAAAAAAAAAAGATGTTGGCTTGATTTGAGTAATGACTAACAACAACATGGCCAATCAAATGGGTACATAATGTAATTTCATTTAACCATCCAGATATGCCTCTCAAATTGCAAGTCCCTAGTAAAACAACATATTTCTTATACCAACAAATGAAAGAGAACATTTATTCTCTAACATGGTTATCATGTTATAAGCACCATATTATGAAGTGGCTGTCAAACAAAACAAAATTTGAAATTCACTTCCATGCTATGGACAGAAATTCACTTCCATGCTAACAGGTTAATTTGTTGGACCGGGGATTGTCCATTGGCTGCAAGTTTTGCTCTGTTTTTTTTTTTTTTCCCTCCTGCTGGAAGGTGAAAGTATATATTAAGAAATAAGAATGGAAGGATAGATAGGCTTAGAGAGCGTATCCCCAATGTACAAAAGATGAACAAACTGCATATTATACATATTACCAAGTCATAAGTAATAACTAGTCGACTTGTGGAATGTTGTTCTAACTATTTCCAAATAACATTTACAGGTCTAACTTCAAAGACAAGTAATATGATTGTAAGTGAACACGCATACTAGTATTGTTTATCTAAAATCAAGCAGTAAAGGTCCAATCATATATTTATTTTAATTGCTAATGAAAATAATCATCACAGCTAACATTTTCTTTTACTAGAGTTTCTGACCATTTTCTGGAATTTTTCTTCTTCAAACAAAACTCACATTGATATCTATCTAAATTGATCAAGATCAACCACTCTTAAATATGTTTTGGTCTTTTTATTATAAAGTGTTTTACAAGAATGCAAAGTTACTAAATTGTTTGATTGGATTGAGAGAATTGCACCTCTCCCTGCAAAAGTAATCTCATATAATTCTTTTCACCACACTGCACAGAAACACAGCTCAAAATCATTTTAACCCCAAGTCCCGAGGCTTTTGAGTTTTGATTCAATTTCTGCATGGCTGGAAGTCATGGATTTAAAACACTCCCTATGACTACTAACAATTGTTCAAGCATAGCCACATCAGTATGCTTAATCCATAATTGAATACAGAGCTATGTCAAGCATCCACTATATTACATCTAATAGCCTAAAAACTGCAACTAGTTTCCAAATTCATCTCTTTGCCACTGGCAATGTTACCTAGCAAGAGCCAAGAGATGCAACTTCATGTGAAGATAGAAGAAAAATAATAATAATAAGTATAGGTATGCTCAAAATTCTTTAACCTCAAGAAAGCCAGAGTTAAAAGGGGTGAACCACAGTGGCACCCAACCACTGAACTTCGAACATTTCAAAATAACACCCTCTAAATATATCTGGTATCCTCAAAATTTAGGTCAATCAGAGGCTTTTCCACCGTTGGATGGTCCGTTTCATAAGAAAAATATTATTAACAGAGTCTTATGTAAATTGATTATCATGTTTTTCACCAAACATTCAAACAGTTAATCCATTTGTAGGAGAAACTCATATAGATCAAGTAAAAGTATGGGTGAAGGCCCCAAGTGGTCCCAAAAACAAGGATCCGCACTCTCTTCAGAGATTTCATTGTTAGATTTGGAGAAAAAACCAATAAGGGGAAAAACAGAGGAACAAACAACAGATAGGCTTTCTTTTGTAATAGGTTGCAAAGAAGAAGAACATCATCTGAATAGAGGAATAATAGAAAGAGGAGAAGTGGAAAGGAAAGGAATCAAGGATACCTCTTCTTGGATGTCTTCGAATTTCTGCACGACCCCGGTCGTCATCGTCGCCATTGCTGCCTGCTGGATGGACCTGGAGCTGGGTGCGATGTGGAGTGGGAGAACGGTTGGAGAGATCAGAGATACAAGAGTTTTCAATAGATGGGTTTTGCCTTTGGGGTGCGATGTAGTGTGGAGAGGAAGAAGGGTTTGAGAGGGGGAAGGGTTTGAGATCGATGGGTTTTGGGGGAAATGACTCAAATGAGGGTTTTTACATTTGATAAGGGTGGGTCATCACTCATCAGGTCATGGGTGCATTTTATCTATGGGCTGGATTTAAATGGGGTGCAATATATATTTTTAAGTGGGGCATGGCTGTCTGACCATATCCATTTAACAGGAAATTCAAAATTCACCGGGTGCACCTGCACCCATATGAGTATATATGGGTCCGCCACTGGATGGTTTGGTTTAGGGTTTAGTACTACTGTGTAAGACTAGACGACTGTGAAGATGTGGTAATGTGAATGGATTATCATGTGCTTAATTTGGATGTTGCAAGGAAAGGTGTGTTAATCTAGCTTTGTGAGGGTGTGAACATGGCATAGTACTTGTGAGAGATTGAAGTAGTTCATCAAGTGGGTTTCTGCCAATTGTATTCCCTGGTTCAAAAATCAGGTTTGCTTGATAATTGTGATGTGTTGGAAGTATCAAAAGAATTCCCTATAATTTCATCAGTGGGCCTATTTATGAAATCTAAATGGAGCAAAATCATGGCTGTGGCACGAATTGTTTGCCGGCCAAACTTCTCACCCCAATTGGAGGTCGGACTGGAATCATATTGATAATGTATTAGATAAATTTTACTGTGGTGAGAACAGTCCAGATGTTGGGTTTTTGAATGTTTCAAAAAATTCAAAACTACTTTACTTGAAAAGAGTTTTGGTAGGATCGTACCCCCCATTGAGCTATCACTTATCCCAAAATCAGTTGGTAATGAGAAACGGAACAACAATAGTTTTATGGTGAGGGCGAGGGCTCGACTATAATTATGACAAATCAGGAGCGAAGGCGGACGTTGAACTCAACAAATTTTATCTTTTCCTTATTTTGTGCATAGTGTAGGATATATGAGATACATGGAATCCTACATTGCTCAAGTCTAATATTAATTAGAAGGTTTTATAACTATTTTCATTCCTAGACGCTTTAAGTTACTTTGACTCTTTTACCACAAGCCCTATGCTCGCGCATGGGTCGGGTGTCTGTGACGCACACCTTGCGTGATTATTGCGTGCAGGGAGTGAGGGTTTGCAAATCTAGCATGACCTGGCTTAGGGGAACATATTCTGATATATAATGTTTTATTAATGGCTCTTCACTGGTTTAAAGGCGCAACGGCATTATTTTTGTTATACGTAGTTCTAGCAGAGAGTCTGTTCACATTTGAATTTATCCCGAAGGGGCGGAACTCGTCCTAAAAAAAGCATCGCCAAACGTGCCTTGGCCATGGGCTGCTCCCGCTGATCTCCGTCAATTTTCGCCTATAGAACATTCTGCAAATAACTACAGATCGGTATTGTTGTTTCAATTTTTACTTTTACCTCAATTCTGTAGCCTTATATCCAGCAGATGCAATACCGGGAAACTTGCAGGAGGCCTATGCCGATCTATGGGAAGGTGTGAAATTGAAAGATCATCCTAATTTCTTGATCTAAGCCCTCAATCAATGTGTTCCGAATACATCTTGATCGTTATATATATGATTTCAATTAATCCAGCCGTAGATGTATGTTCATCATAAAAGCATGTTTCTTTCCATGTGTAGTAAATGTTATCTGATCAATGGTAAACGTAAGATAAAATAAATGATTACTTTATCACACTTTATCTCAGTTCCATGAGGTTAAAAAAAAAAGGACTTACTATAAAGTCAGTAGTTAAAAAAAGTTGGGTGGCTTGTAATTCGTTTTTCACTCTACTTTTTTTCTACCAAACATCTTGCTAAAACAAACATGCCATAATTACCATCTCTTCAAAGTGGGCCAATTATCAGAATGGATGCCAATAACCTTCTCTTTAAGGCTTCAATTTTTATAATATAAATGGATTCACATCCATCAAATTTTGGGGCCTTGTAATAGACAGCTATGATCATTCTACACCATTATGTATAATAGTGATTGTGTGGGACGTTTCCCCAATGGCGAGATTATGCTAGTCACGGTAACAGTATCCACTTGGCTTATCTCGATCTCAGTTTGCAACTCGGCAATAGTGCCAAGATACACCCGGCTGACAATAGTGCCAGCTAGCACCGAGTTTGAGCCAGCTTTGGTAAAAGTACCATCTAGGCTAGTCTTGGTCTCAGTCTTAGGCACCTCGGTAACCGTGCTAGGACACATGTACCTGATTTAGGTATTATCTTAGGCTCGGCTCCATCGACCGAAATAAGTGTTGGAAAAATGGTTAGAAGACCCATTATTTTGGTCATCTTTGAGCCAAAATAAATGTGGGACCCACTTATCCTTTTAGGTGGGAATACATGGGAATGTAATCTACTCTTTGATTAGTTTAATGACATGTATTGGGTTGCTCTAAACCATTAAGAAATGAATGAGAAATTGCCTCATTTACACCACTACTTGAACATGTTAAACATGGAAACAAAAGGAAGTAGTAAACTTGCATCCCACATTGCTCGGGAGCAAAACTTCCCTTGGGTATAAATATACTTACCTTGGTAGTATAAGATGAGCCCCAAGGGGCACCCCACTTTTGTGGGGGAGGGAGGACTTAGATCAAGGTAGGGTCACCACCACACGCGCGCGCCGCCCCGCCCCGCACCGAACCGGGCTTGGGCTTGGGCTTGGGCTTGGGCTTGGGCTTCACACGCGAGTTGGGCTTGGCTCGGCCCACTACCCATTTATATTTTTTGGAGAAATTTTATTTAATAAAATTCCCCCCACAATTGACCGAAAGCAATGAAATGATATGCAGACACACACAGAGAAAGATTTGAGATTTTCTGTATAGAGAGAGGTAGCTTTTGGCCTTGAACCTTCCCTTGTGAAGTACTATCGGATTTATTGGTTGAACAGTGAACATGATGTCTTGAACTGTTCAGCCTTTTGCGTAAACCGAGACAATAGAGTTCACACAGAATCTTCCCGTACACAATTGGTTCTCATGATTGTGTTCATTTTGGCCCTGAACAAATCCTGGTTTCATGAGTGCTTTAGAGAATTTAGCCTTATTATTCTCATAGAATCGGCCCAGTTCACACTCACATAGGTGATTCTTATTAAGAATATCCTGCTATACCCCATTGGATTAACCAAGATATAAGAATCATTAAAAGCTTTGCTTACCCTAATTACCGCTGCAGGTATCACTATTAATATCATAGGAATGAGCAGGAGATTTCGTCTCCATAGTGATATCGTTAAGTCACACACAATTCGGTTGTCCCTTTGAACCCAGATCTTGGGATCTCCAGTCAACTAGGTTGGGTTGCTATTATGGTGACTTTTCATTCATAGGCTTTAAGCCCATTCCCCTTGATGAACGATTTACTTGCTCTCTCGCTAATCCTTTGGTTAAAGGATCTGCAATGTTATCTATGGACTTTATGTACTCAATTGTCATAATGCCATTAGAGAGCAGTTGTCTCACGGAATTATGCCTTCGACGAATATGTCGAGACTTACCGTTATACAGTGTACTCTGTGCCCTTCCAATTGCTGATTGACTATCGCAATGAATGCAGATAGGAGGCACATGTTTTGACCACATTGGAATATCTTCGAGGAATTGACGAAGCCACTCAGCTTTTTCGCCAACTTTATCCAATGCAATAAACTCAGATTCCATAGTGGATCTAGCTATGCATGTTTGTTTAGAAGATTTCCATGATACCGCTGCACCACCAAGTGTAAATAGATATCCACTTGGGGACTTTGAGTCTTTAATATCTGATATCCAGTTGGCATCACAATAGCCCTCAAGTACAGCTGGATATTTAGAGTAATGTAAACCATAGTTTTGGGTGTATTTTAAATATCTTAAAACCCGAACTAAGGCCCTCCAGTGGTCTAATCCTGGGTTACTTGTGTATCTACTCAATTTACTAACAGCATATGCAATGTCAGGACGAGTGCAATTCATCACATACATTAGGCTACCAATTATTTGTGCATATTCTCGTTGTGATATGCCTTTTCCATTATTCTTGGATAAATGAATACTAATATCTATAGGTGTCCTTGCTGGATTGTCATTATCTTGATTATATTTTTTGAGTATACTCTCAATATAGTGTGATTGAGATAATATCAATCCATCTGATGTTTTAGAGATCTTTATCCCGAGTATAACATCTGCAACACCTAAATCTTTCATGTCAAACTTATTGTTTAACATTTTCTTGGTAGATTTAATGATATCAGCATTACTACCCATAATGAGCAAATCATCAACATATAAACAAATAATGACACAACCATTGTTAGTGTTCTTGACATATACACATTTGTCACATTCATTGATCTTAAACCCATTTGACATCATCAAGTTGTCAAATTTCTCATGCCACTGCTTTGGTGCTTGTTTTAATCCATATAGAGATTTGACAAGTCGACAAACTTTCTTAGTTTGACCTGGAACATTAAACCCTTCTGGTTGTTCCATATATATCTCCTCGTCTAATTCACCATTGAGAAATGCTGTTTTTACATCCATTTGATGTATCTCAAGATTGTATATAGCAGCAATTGCTATTAACATTCGAATGGATGTTATTCTCGTTACTGGTGAATAAGTATCGAAATAGTCCAAGCCTTCTTTTTGTCTGTACCCTTTAACAACAAGCCTGGCCTTGTACTTATCAATTGAGCCATCTGCTTTCAGCTTTCTCTTGAATATCCACTTGCATCCAAGAGTTTTGCAACCTTGTGGGAGGTCTACAAGTTCCCATGTATGGTTTTGCAAAATGGATTCAATTTCCCTGTTTATGGCCTCTTTCCAACATGGTGCCTCGGGACTGGACACGGCTTCTTTAAAGCTTTGAGGCACATCTTCCAACAGATATGTTAGAAAATCTGAACCAAACGTTTTTGATGTTCTAGCCCTCTTACTTCGTCTAGGTTCATCAATCTCTTGTTGGTTTTGATTACTGCTACTAGCAGTGTCATGAGTTCTTTTAGGAGAACTCGTTTCCAGTGATGGTTTGTAAGGAAATACATGTTCAAAGAACGATGCATTCCTTGACTCAATAATAGTGTTAGGATGCATATCGGGAATTTCAGACTTGTGAATTAGAAACCGATACGCACTGCTATTATGAGCATACCCAATGAATACACAGTCTATTGTTTTTGTCCTATTTTCACATTTTTAGGTGTAGGAACCGCCACTTTTGCCAAACACCCCCACACTTTCAAGTATTTGTAAGTAGGCATTCTGCCTTTCCACAATTCATAGGGGGATTTATTGGTTTTCTTTTGAGGTATTCGGTTGAGAATATAATTTGCAGAGAGGATTGCATCCCCCCACAAATTCTGAGGTAATCCAGAACTTATTAACATAGCATTCATCATTTCTTTTAAAGTTCTGTTTTTTCTTTCAGCAACACCATTTTGCTGAGGTGAATAAGGAGCAGTAGTTTGGTGTATAATACCATGTTGTGAACAGAATTCACCAAAAGGTGATTCGTATTCACCTCCTCTATCGCTTCTTATCACTTTAATTTTCCTATCAAGTTGATTCTCAACCTCATTCTTGTAATGTTGGAACATTTACAAGGCCTCATCTTTATTTCTCAGTAAGTAAACATAACAGTATTTTGTGCAGTCATCAATGAATGTAAGAAAATATTTCTTACCACCTTTAGTTTGAACAAACTTCAGGTCACAAATATCAGAATGAATTAATTGAAAAGGTTCAGAAGTTCTTTCAATAGATTGAAAAGAAGTTCTGGTAAGTTTAGCTTCTACACAAGTTTCACATTTGATATTTGAATCAAAACTACATTTAGGCAAGCATTCCATGTTAACTAATCTACGTAATGCATCATAATTAACATGACCTAATCTACCATGCCACACATTAGAAGATTCAAGCATATAAGCAGAAGAGTTTTTCTTATTACGTACAATAGTCATTACATTCATTTTGAAGAGCCCATCGCTCATATACCCTTTTCCCACGTACATCCCAGATTTAGTGAGTACAAACCTATCGGACTCAAATCCAAGTTTGAAACCCTTCTTACTCAGTAGTGAGTCTGATACCAGATTCTTACGAATATCAGGTACATGCAGCACATTGTTGAGGGTGAGTTCTCTTCCAAAAGTCATCTTCAATACCACCTGTCCTTGGCCTTCAACCTTAGAGGTGGCAGAGTTGCCCATGAAGAGTTGTTTTCCAATTGATGCTTGATAAGTGGAGAACATCTCTTTGATAGAGCAAACATGTCGAATGGCCCCTGTGTCCACCCACCATTCTCTGGTGTTACCAACCAGATTGACTTCTGAGACCACATCAGAAAGATTGATGTCTGAAACATCAGTGGAGAGAGTATCCAATTCTGTCATGTTGGCCTGCGCAGGTTTCTTACTTGTATTGCCTTGGTCCTTGCGCTTACGACAGTCTTTAGCACGGTGGCCTGGTTTGTCGCACACATAGCAATTCCCTTTGAACTTCTTTTTGTCATTGGGACCTTGTTTTGGACCGTTGGGATTGTTCTTCCTTTTCTTGGGATTCTGCCCATGTTCCACCACATTTGCCTTCGCTTCAGTGAAGGTTTTTCCTGCTTTCTTTTCAGAAGCACGATTGTCTTCCTCTATCCCCAATCTTATTATCAGGTCTTCAAGTTTCATCTCCTTTCGTTTATGCTTGAGGTAGTTCTTAAAGTCCTTCCAAAGTGCTGGCAATTTTTCAATGATTGCTGCCACTTGGAAAGACTCACTAAGAGACATTCCTTCTGCATGTATTTCATGGAGGATTACTTGAAGTTCCTGAACTTGATTGATAACCGCTTTGGAATCGTTCATCTTGTAGTCAAGAAATCTGCCAACAACGAATTTCTTCATTCCGGCATCTTCAGTCTTGTACTTTTTATCAAGTGAATCCCATAATTCCTTAGCAGTCTTCAATGAACAGTACACATTATATAATGTGTTGTCTAGTCCATTGAGAATGTAATTTCGACAGAAGAAGTCGGCATGCTTCCAGGCTTCTACAGCAGCAACTACTTGCTTGTCTGTTTCGCCTTCTTTCAAAGCAGGAGCTTCTTCTTGGAGGAACCTAGCCAAGTTCAGGGTGGTGAGATAGAACAACATCTTTTGTTGCCATCTCTTGAACTCAGTCCCATTAAACTTTTCAGGTTTCTCCCCATGGTTCACCATAACAGGGGTAGGGGTAGTGACTGGAGTATTCTTCTCAATACCCATGTCTGTTTTAACAAAACAGAAATCACTTAAACAGAGTATACTACAGAATTTAAACAACAATAGTACTGTAAGCAGAATCTCAGACTATATGGTAACCTGTAACTGGTTACTGAACAGAATACAATTTACAGAACAACCTGAAGTTTTGTAACTAAGTGTATATGAAGAATGAAAATCAGTTTCACACTACTAGTTTCAGAAACAGAAGAGAAAGAAACTAGTAGAAGACTGACTTAAACTGAAACCAGAAATACTGAAGTAAACAGAGAACATAATGTACTCAGAACTTTAAAAGAATTTTGTCTTAAGATTGTTAGTGTTTACACTAGCCTTGATCAACTGCAAATCTCTGATTTTCTGCCTTCATACAGTGAGTTCAATTTACATTCAAACTGAATACTGTTTTCTTTCATTTCACTGTAAACTGCTCTCCTAAAATACTGAAGTTCTTGTACTCAAACTAACAATAAGTACTGAGTCATAATTGTATTTCCATAAAATTACAGCTATGTTACAGAACGTATTGACAGATAAGATGGATGCCGAATATAGATAAGGGGTTGTCCTTAACTGACGATCACATCCGCAATAATATAAGAAGTCAAGGCAAGTCAAGGCATGATCCGATGGGACAGTACTCCCACCTACATCCACTAAGGGAGCGCCCGATGGGACTTCCGCTTATATATATATATATATATATATATCTAAAGGTAAGATCTCAAAGAGGTACGCAATGCAATACAACACAAACTCACATAATCCAGACCCTGCGTTTCTTCTCTACTCACTCATCCTTTGTTCAGTAACTGTACTAACTTAAACATCGAAGTGCCTTCGGCTGACTGCAATCAGGGCCTCTAACATCGATTTCCTTCCCTTTCAAGTGTTGGGCATTCGATCTCTTCCCAAAAGAAACTTAACAGCAGTATTAAGAGTTTTATACTCGCCCAATCAAGTCCGTAATATTTGATATAATCATATATATACATATGTATTTCTTAGTCAATATTTGGTCCGACACTAATACTTAATTAAATTCAACTGTCCATAAATCGATCCCTTCCTACCTGTGTGGATGTTCTCTTGGGTCCTAGCCTCCTTTGGCTATAGTACCAAAAAAATAAAAAATGAAAAATAAAAATACTCAGTAACCATAACATGCTTACTTAAAAAACGAGCATCACAATATGAAAAATTAGTAGAGATTAAGACAACCATGCACCTAATGTCTAGGGACACCCTACCTTATATATATAAGCTAAACATAAGACATACCAGATAGCTTGCCCACCTATGGGCAGACAGATTGTTTACACACATCTGAACTCCAATCACAAGGTGTCCATCCGTTCATCTGTTCATTGAGGTTCATTCGACCCCACGAATTAGTGAGTCACGAATGGCACGATACTTAGAAACCAATTTATCATGAGGTGGCCAACTGTCCTTAATGGCAGGGAGATTTGACAAGTTCTCTATCCATGCTAATAGCAGTGGAAATCTCTCCTCATCAATTATCTTCATTTCGAGGATTTCTTCTACCACTCTCACCATGTTGGCTATCCAACCCAGCATTATATCTGCATATCCGATGCTGTCTCCATTGAAATATTTCTTTCCTTTGAGCCATTCTTCTAAGATTTTGAGGCATTCCATGGATGTAGATATAGCCTCCTCTTGCTCTTTCCCTTGTGTGGTTAAAACTCTCCATAAAGCTGCCGTACACTGAAAATGGCATTGGAATATTAAGATATACTAGTATCTGTGGATTGTGAAGTGAAGAGTATAACTTAGATAAATATAAGATATTAGGATTTCTTTTTGAATGGTCAAGATATGAGGATTTTGTGTTATGTTGCATCAAATTAAGCTAATAAACACTTGATTTTGTTTATTATTATTAGGATTTTGTGTTACGAAATATATGGATTGTAATTTTAGTGAGTATATAGAAAGCGCTAAAACCACTGTGAGATTGAAGATTATGAGATACCACAAAGTAACTCTTTCCACTATCTTGACTCTATAATTAGTAAGGATGGGGAGAATGATGAAGATGTCGAATATATGATAAAAGCGAGATGATTGAAGTGGAGACGATTGATGAATGTCAACAAGATTAAAGGAAAAACTTTACAGGACAACGATTAAACCAGCGATGACTTATGGAGCAGAATGTTGGCCAATTAAGAAGCAATAATATGAGATAAAACTAGAGAAACCAGTCTGAGATGACTTGGGCATGTCTAACGTAGGGCAACAACGGCGTTAGTAAGGAAAAGTTTGGTTTTGAAGGTTAATAACTCACCAAGGGAAAGAGGTAGGCCAGATAGGATGTGACCGGATGGAGGTAGTAAAAATATATTAGAAGTGCAACTTATCTAGCGATTTAGTTCAAGATAGACTGGAATGAAAAAAAAAAAAAGTTCATATAGCTGATCCCAATATAATTGGGACAAAGCTTTGATTACTACTACTACTACTACTACTACTACATTAGGGGTTGTCCACATCTTGTGGTCAAATAAGACTGAACCAAAATCCGTAGATGCACAATCCATTTTTGTGAAGATTTCAATTGTCCAAAAGAGGGAGGGGCAATGTTGAGAATTAAGTGGCCTCCACCCAAGGGTGAAAGGAACCAATAGTTTCCGTTAGTAGAGGCAGCGTAAATATTTTTCAATACTCCCCTTGGATGAAGCTCACTTATCAATACTTTCCACCTACATTATCTTTTAAGTAGGTCCAATTCCCTGCAACAGCTGCCATTTGGTTTCAAAAAACTTCTCAAAAGATTAGGTTAAATGAAATATTTATTATATTTTTTGTAATCAAAATCAAAATCATAAGCAAGAGAACCACATAATATAGATCCAGGCCTTAAATGCAAATTACCCTTCATCAATTGATAAAATTTCTGAATTTGAAGTCATTTGGTGTAAGATTGACCGTTTGATTGGACACATTAAAATAGGACCATATTTCGTTTGTCCTAACTAATAATGAAAATGTAATTCCAATATATCCTATATCGTAACAATTAGCTCATATTTAACTGAGCTCTAAGGGTGTATAAAAAATCCGTCGATCCGTAAATCTGATCCGATCTAATCTGTGGATTTTTATTCAATCCGAAGGTAAACGGATTGGTGATGGATTGAGAATTTTGTAATTTGTTAGCAACGGATCGGTGGCGGATTCCACCATCAATCTGCGGATTCAAGCCGACCCGATCTGTTGACATTAAATATAAATAAAAAAATATAAGGGGTCTAAATATAAATTAAAATCTCTAAATATAAAATAAGAAAAAAATTTATGGGTCAAAATGTAATTTTTTTACAATATGTTTGATATTTTTCTTTTAACATTAGATTGAACGGATTAATCCGATCCGATCCAGTCCTCCACGGATCGGATCGGATCGGATTTTAACAGCCACAAATTGGTGACCGTAGGTAACGGATTAGTGACGGATTTGGCCCAATCCGCACCAATCCGATCCGTGTACACCCCTAGTGAGCTCCATATGTTGTTAATTGTTTAGGCATCTAAAAATTCATATACATATACAAATAATTTTCTTGATGCATATGAGTCACACAACAGAGTATTTGTTGCCCCGGGTATATCCGAAAATCTAAACCGTTTTGACTCAATTTCCAATTGTCTAAAGGACCTGGGTCCTTCAGGTAGTAAGCTAAACAGGAATCCATTGCCGATGCCATCTCTAATTCTCTACCCACACTTATTTTCTTAGTCCATTTTAAAAAAAAAATTAACCAAATTAAATGATCTATATAGTCCACATCTTGCAATTAATTTTTATTTTTTTGCTATCGGAGAGGGTTCCCAACCCTTTGAGCTAATCCCTCCGGGTCCAGAGGGAAGCCGGGTAGACTCCCTTGTTGTCCAGTGTGGTAGTGCAGTTTTAAATCCACAGTTTCTGAGTGCAAACCGTGGTCCTAGGCCTACTGAGCTACCTCTTAAGGTTAGTCCACATCAAGCAATGAATCATTATACTTTTCAATCAAAATCAAAGAATAATTGAATCCAGTGTTCCTATTCTCAACACACACTACTAAATTTCAAAGATGCTACTTACCTTGTCATCTCCAAATTTAGCAATAAACCTCGCCAAGGCTCTTTCATGGGGATCCTTTGGCAAGATGGGGTTCTTCTTCCATGTCTCATCTATGTACTCGAGAATGACGGCAGATTCTGCAATGGCCTTGCCATTGTGCAGGAGCACAGGTATCTTCTTGTGGATTGGATTATACATGAGAAGTAGAGGGCTCTTGTTGGAGAGATCTTCATCTATATTTTCATATTGGATTCCCTTGAGTTTCAGTGCCCATGTGATTCTTAGACCATAAGCGCTTGACCATGTCCTAAACAGCTTCACCTAGCTCTCCTTCACCCATTTCTGCCATAGGACGCTTAGAGGATCTCCTTTTGGTTTTAAGTCATGGGGAGACTTTTGTACTCTCATGGAGCATAGGATTCGTCGTAGGAAAAGTATTGATTGCAAGAACCTACAATCAAATAACACCATTTTATGTTTGGACGAAAGGCGAATAATTGAAATTCCAAACTATCACAAAAGCCAATGATACCATCTTGGATTTTATGTGACGGTGTACACAAGGCATGTGTAACAGCGCTTGAATTTGACTCGGGATTTCATCAGGTTGGGTAACTCAGTGGATACTTTTGACTCGTCAATTTCTTTATTTATTTATTGGCTCCCAATTTATGGGGGCTGTCCCGGACCAGACCCAGCCCTCTGCTGAGGAAAGTAGACATTGGACGTGGTAAACCATTTTCTATCCTGCACCAAATAGGCCCCCTTGCCTTGAATGCAGGACCTGGCTTTCATGGAGGAGAAAATTTCACCACCCTTCCGTAGGGCATCACCCAGAGTTTATTGTAAAGTGTGGAATTTGAAAGTTATATTATGGGCTAAAAGTGGACTAAATGTGCTCCTGACAGTCATGCAAGTGAACATGTTGTCAAATTATGAATCTTTGAGTCAAGTAAGGTGAAGCCCCATTCTCAAAAAAAAAAATCCCACCAAAAGCACTTTACATTAAATTTCCCATTATACTTTTTTCAAAAAAGTCAAAAAGTAACCTCATTTACTCACTAAAAGACAAAAAAAACTCCACTTTCTAATAAAAAAGTCAACTAAAAACAACTAAAAACAAAATACTATCATTATCCACTTATATTTTATTATTTCTTCAAAATAACCTTTACTCCAATCAACTCTACTAGTAAAGCCCCCAAACATGCCCTTTAAGAGTTCTTTTCTTCTTCTTTTTTTTTTTGTTAAAAATAAAAGAAATGTTACTTCATTTGGGTAAAAATTAACTGTTACAAAGAGAATGGTTCACTTGGTGAGAAATGTCCACTCATAGGATGGTGCAATCTAGTAGCCAGCCTATGGGTCTCACCTAGGCAGTGGCAGAACCATAAAACTTTTCTTTTAGGGAGCCATTATGTGAAAATGTTTCTTTCTTTTTTTTTTTACCTAGGGCCATGCCAAATATGAGTGAGTAGAGATGGGAAGACCATGAGACCCCTAGGTATTGATTGAAGAAGGTCAATACTATCTATGACTCATAAGTTTTATTGATTTTAAAATGCATTATTCGCTCTAATGGGTGGTGATGGATATGCAATCATGTCAATTTTTTATGTACCCAAAGTCCACGCTAAGAACCTGTGATCATAAATTTACCAACTTTCTAATGACTGTGAGGCAGGTATTAGCTTGTCAAAGATCCATAAACATATAAACAGGCCTATGGATAATTGGAGTCGAACTACTTCCACTAATTAAAGAATATTCGAAAGGTGAAATAGGGAAAAAGATTGATAGCTCACCAGGCCATTTGAATTGGTGATTGGAAACTTAGGTCTTTAACGATTTTTCACCACTTAGGTTAAATTGGTCTAAACTGAGTTAACTATGCCAAAACTTGCTTAATGCTTTAAAAAACTATTTATTATATCCATTTCCTATGAAATTTTGATTTTTTTTAATTTTTATTTTGACTTTGTTAGAGTTTCAAATATGTATCTCAGACCCCCATTAAGCTACCACTTATCCCAAAATCAATAGGCGATGAGAAACGACACATCAATGGTTTTATGGTCTATTGGTTGTGTTAGGAAGGCATTCGAGCATCACTCTACTATGGGTGCACACGAGGGTTCACTACAAGAAGTTGCACTTTTAGCGACGTTTTTTAGCGACGTTTTATAAAATTCGTCGGTAAAAGTATATTTTTAGTGACGTTTTCTAAATTCGTCGGTAAATAATGGATTTTAGCCGACGTTTAAAAAATTCGTCGGCAAAATGTGATTTTTACCGACGTTTTATGGTAAAACGTCGGTAAAATTAATGTTCGCCGACGTTTTATTTTCGTCGGTAAGTTAAGCACGTCAAAAGGAAAAAAAATTTTAAACTTTTACCGACGTCTTAAAAACGTCGGTAAAAATTATATTCGCCGACGTTTTATCGGAAAACGTCGGTAAAATTGATATTCGCCGACGTTTTATTTTCGTCGGTAAAATGAGCACAGAAAACGGAAAAAAGTTTTTTTACTTTGGCCGACGTTTTAAATACGTCGGTAAAAATGATTTTCGCCGAAGTTTTATGTGAAAACGTCGGTAAAATTGATAAATGCCGACGTTTTATTTTCGTCGGTAAAATAAGAACTATTTTTGTATAAAAGGAAAAAAATGTTTACACATGTTGCCGACGTTTTAAAAAATGTCGGTAAAATTTAACTCTACCGACGTTTTATTTCTTTGACCGACGATTTTGAAACGTCGGCAAAGAGACTGAATCATTAATTCAGAATTTACCGACGTTTTTCTATAATTTTGGAGACGAAATTTTAACGTCGGTAAAATGTTTTTTTCCCCTCTCCCGCGCCAAAACCCTCTTTTCCTCTCTTTTCCCTCACTCTCTTTTCACTCTTTTCTGTCTTTTCTCTCACTCCCGCTGCGCCAAAACCCCCTCTCCCGCCCTCGGTCGATCTTTGTCTCCCTCGCTCGCGTGAATCGCCATCGCCCAAATCTCCCTCCCTCTCCAGACCTCTGCAATCCCTCTTTTCCCTCACTCCGCGTGAATCGCCCAAATCTCCCTCCCTCTCCAGACCTCTGCCAGTCCCAGGCGCACGACCACTGCAGCAGCCCCCGGACGCCCAAATCTCACTCGCCCACTCTCGCTCCCTCACTCGATCTCTCTCTCACTCTCGTTCTCGCTCGCTCTCTGCTCTCTCTCGCTCTGCTCTGTCTCTCTCTCTCTCTCTCTCTCTCTCTCTCGCTCTGCTCTGTCTCTCTCTCTCTCTATCGCTCTCGCTCTCTCGATCTGCACATTATCTCTCTCTCTCTCTCGATCTGCTCTGATTCTCTCACCAGTCGCCACTCACCAGTCGCCGGTGCCACGCCCAGTCGGAGCCCAGGCCCTACCCACGCTTTCTCCGGTGCCAGGTACACAGTTTCTTCTTCTTCTTCCATTGTTTTTCCCCATTTTTTTTTCTAAATCTGCTGCAAGTGCTCTCTATTTTTCTAAATCTTCTTCTTCCATTGATTGTTGTTTTTCTCCGTACTGTAGTGCAGAGTTATCGTTTTTCCCCTTTTTTTTTCAGAAACATTGATTCCAGGCTCCAAAAGCCTGGAATATATATATATAAACGGAGTTCCAAAAGCCTGGAATATATATATATAAACGGAGTTCCAAAAGCCTAGGGACTCAAGGGAGTTCCTAATAGCCAGTAGAGTTGAAACGGACCCTGATTTTTGTAGAAGGCTTAACCTAAACAAGAGGGAAGACAGAGCTCTCTCTGGACATAAAAGAGGGAAGGAAAACGGGAAAGGAGAACACTCTCCAGATGTCCAGGGATGCAACTACTTAAATTAATGGGTCAGGTTAAGCACAAACACAGGTTACTGCTTAAATTGTTAGCATCTGTGTGCATGTAATAGGCTGTGAAAAACCAAACAGACCAGAGTTGGATAAATGTTATGATTTTTTTTTCTTTTTTCTTTTTGGAAATATATTGAGGAACATCAGATCATTTTCCTTTTCTGCGAGGAAAATGTGTCACATTAAGCAGCGGAAAACAGTGGGCTGCAAAAAAAAAAAAATCCTCTCTATCACAGAATCCTTTCGTAGAACAAATGCACCCTTAAAAGTAAAGAGAGGTCTACCCCATTTACCCCATTGCAGCTTGTCGTGGGCCAATCAACGAAGACACTACGGAAAACTTGAGGTTTGCACAAGGGTTGTTTCCTATAGTTGTATATGATTTCCTTAAATGTTAGGCTTAATTGAGAAATCTGCAAGCAATGGATCAAAGTCAGAACAATCAGATTGGATGATTAAAGACTAAAGAGTAAACCACAAAATCCCACAATGCCAATCATACCTTGGCAACCCCATAGAAGCTGCAGAGGATAAGTTGGTCAATATGTCGGTTGAAGAAAAGAGCAGTCTGCAGGCTAAGGATTTGTTGCATGAGACGATAAACATTCTCACGGACCTGAAGAGACAGTTGTAGCCTTTCACACAAGTCTTTGATTCTGTTAGCAGCTAACCTTGCAATCTGTGAGAACAAATCAGTGTGTCAATAGTAGAAACTAGAAAGAGGACCGCAAGAGAATATTCTAATGAAAGGAGAACAATCCAGTGCAATATCCATAATCTGGGCATGTTGAATCAGCATTGATGTTGCTACAATGCCCACTAAATATATCAGTGATAAATAAATAGAGCATTCAAAAGATTATTTTGTCCGTCTCTACCTTAGTAAAGAATACGTGAATTCCTGCCTCAGCACATGTTTCTCCTCCTCCTGCAGGGTTTGGCCGAGCTGGGCTGCAAGTATTCATTGCCAAAAACCTCAGACTGAAACAAATCATGCACCATCCGATTGCATGTTGCTCAAAATTATTTCAAAAGGTCCTTACCTGGCAAAAGCTGACTGGATAGGTGGTAACTTTGATTTGAGATTGCTAAGGCCCAGTAGACGATCCTTTACAGGTGATGTGAAAGAATTACGCTCGACTAATACATTCCTATACTCGCTACATACTCTCTTTGGGGACCTAACATCTCCATTCCGATCTGCACAATCAACTCATGAATGTGAAAGCAACGCATTATATGTCAGTAAAAAACAATTTCCAAACTCGTAAATGTCAGACAAATTTTTACAAAAAACATAACTTTAAGGGTCAAGAAATCAGATTCCTCTCCAGGTGAAATTGCCAACATCATATAGGAAAAGTACCCAAGAACATATACAAATTTAATTAATATTTTTAAAAAATCTAAATGTGGAAGCAGCACACTCCTAAAGGCATACAGAAAAAACATTAAAAAAAAAAAAAACAAAATTAACCACATACACTTTAACTACTTAAGATCTTCAGATGAGATGACACAGATACCTGGTGAAATCTCATGCTTTGGCAGAGGCAGAGGTGGCAAGCCTGCAGTTGAGATGTTATGGTGCATTGCAATTGCATCCAATGACGGCATGGGTTCAGCTAATAAACCAAGTCTGTTTATTTCAGCAGAAAGGGCTGGCCTCGCTATGATCAATGAATTGTACAAGGAGGAGCCCTTTTCCCATGCCATACTCTCTAACAGCCGCTCTTCCAAGGAATTTAGATGTTGTTTCAACTCTCTTGGAAGGGTTTCTTCATGCCTGACAAAACTCTCTATCACTTTGCTCAAATCAAAGGCAGTAATGCCAGTTCTCTCCAAAACAGCAGGAAACAACATGGTAACTGTCTTGTGCGTAGCCAAAACTAGTTCTGCTGAACAAGCTAGCATGCACCTGTGAAACCTCTCGTTGTTTAGTAATGAAGTCAAGTTACCACCATGCAATATCCGATGCTCTGCCTTACACATTGCTTCCAAAACCCTATAGTATAACTTCAAGGCCTCCAACCTTCTCTGTTCTGCCCAAATGTTGTCCATCAAGCTTGCACTCTGCAAAGTTCCAGTAACACATCGTTCTCCAGGAGCACTACTTGGAAATATAGCCTCCAATATTATCCTGGCCCTACGCGTAACGTCATTGGTTAGATCCCGGTCACATGATGACAAAGGAAAATGATCTGCTTAATGTTTTTGACTTGTTCTGAGGAATGTTGAGTTCCACAAGTGGTTCTATCATGTCTTAGTTTAGGTTTAATTGGATGATTAAATAAATTGTAGTAGTGTTTTAAGTAAAAAACTAATTTGATTTATATATTTAGCATGGGATTCCATACATTTGGCATACATGTACAAGATATTGACCTTTCATAACCCTCTTGCTAGCAGACTTCTCTGCTTATTGAGACCATCCTCTTCTAATTTTCCTGAGCCCTTAGGTATCCAATTCATTTCTTTATTTTCTTTATTTATTTATTGATTCTTTCCAAAAAGGGCTGTCATGGACCTTGTATTGAAAGAGAACAAAATAGTGGACATTATATAATTGCTAATTGCTAATTACTTGTGATTTGGTCAGATATGGACAGGAGTTGGATATTACATTATCGGAACCGATTTAGTGCGGAGTACATAGCTGGGGTAAACTCATTTATTGATTTTGCAAAGGCGAATTCGGGCGGGGCAGTGTTGATTAACTGCCCGTGTAACGATTGTTGTAACCATCGGAAGCATGACTATGTAACCGTGAGAAGTCATCTGCACATTAAAGGAATGATGGTCCATTATCTACAGTGGATATATCACGGGGAACCCATAGTTCAACCCGATGATTCGGATGAGAGCGATGATGAATCAGAAGATAATCAAGATGAGTACAATGAGTTGATAGATGATCATCGTAGGGGAACTTACTTGGAGGAAGATACTCAAGAGAGGGATGATTTTGAAAATTTGTTGAATGCTTCTCAGCGAGGCCTTTACCCAGGATGCAAAAGCTCCGATACTCTGTTATCGTTTATCATCAAGATACTGCACGTGAAGGTAGAAAGTGGGTGTAGCAATAAGTCGTTCGACAAGGTCCTGCAGATTTTTAAGGACTTCTTACCCGAAGGTCATGTGGTGCCGGCATCAATTTACGAGGCGAAGAAATTATTGCGTGACTTGGGCATGGGATACAAGAACATAGATGCCTGCAAACACAATTGTGTGTTGTATTGGAAGGAGAATGCTCAATTGGAAAAATGTCCAGAATGTGAAGAGCCTAGGTACAAGACCAATGATGGCAAGCGAAAGAAAATCCCGCATAAGGTGCTCCGTTACTTCCCATTGATACCGAGGTTACGCAGATTGTATATGTCAAGGAAGACAGCCACAGAGATGAGATGGCATAGTGATAAGCGCGTTGACGATGGGATAGCGCGGCATCCGGCTGATTCAGTGGAATGGAAAGAATTTGATAAGAAATATCCAGAGTTTTCCCAAGAGACACGTAATGTGAGGTTGGGGTTAGCCACTGATGGATTCAATCCTTTTGGTAACATGAGCACCTCTTATAGCATGTGGCCTGTCATACTTATGCCCTATAATTTGCCACCATGGATGTGCATGAAGGAGCCATTCATGATGATGTCATTACTTATTCCAGGACCAAACTCACCGGGAAACGATATCGATGTATATCTGAGGCCCTTGGTTGATGAGTTGAAGGAGTTGTGGGATCATGGTGTATCTACTTATGATGCCTCCACTAAACAAACATTTCAAATGCATGCGGCTGTGATGTGGACGATAAATGACTTTCCTGCGTATGGTAACTTGTCTGGGTGGAGTACGAAAGGTTATAACGCATGCCCCTCGTGTAACGACACCTCGTTAGGGGTGAGGTTGAAAGATAAGATTGGGTACATTGGCCATCGAAAATACTTGGAAGTAAACCACCAATGGCGTAGAAGCAAGGCCTTCAATGGTCAGCCTGAGCGTGAAAAGCTGTCTTTGGATCTACCGGGGCAAAAGGTACTAGACCAGCTCGAAGAACTACATCCGGTCAGGTTTGGCAAGAATAACAAAAGACCGCGTGAGTCTGGAGAGTTGAATTGGACAAAGAAAAGCATCTTATTTGAATGGCCCTACTGGAAGTGCAAAAAACTCCGACATAACCTTGATCCTATGCACATTGAGAAGAACATCTGTGTAGCCTTGGTTGGAACAATGTTGGGCATAAAGGGCAAAAACAAGGACACCGATAAAGCGCGTAAGGATTTGAAAAATATGGGCATCAGGCCAGAGTTGCATCTAATGGAGAGGGGCGATGGATCCAGCTTGAAGCCGCATGCCTCTTACACTCTGGCACCAAAAGACAGAGATGGATTTTATGAATTCTTGAAGTCGATCAAATACCCAGACGGCTATGCCGCGAACCTCTCGAGGTGTGTAACCTCGAAAAATGATAAATTGGCTGGTTTAAAGAGCCATGATTGCCACATCCTTATCCAACGGATCCTTCCTATTGGCATGCGTGGCTTTGTGAATAAGGATATTTGTACAACATTGTTTGAGTTAGGCAGCTTTTTCCAAGACATCTGCTCGAAAACACAGAGGCACGATGATTTGAAAAAATCGGAGGAGCAGATAGTTTTAATATTGTGCAAGCTTGAGAGGATATTTCCTCCTGCTTTCTTTGATGTGATGGTTCATCTATCGGTTCACTTGCCGCGCGAGGCCATTCTTGGTGGACCGGTGCAATATCGGTGGATGTACCCGATTGAAAGGTAATAGTTGATGACCATCGAAAAATTATTTATATATTAGTGTAATTGCCTTGCATTGGAAATCGTAATAGTTATCATTTGTTGTTTAAAGGTTTCTGAAGACCCTAAAGGGGTACGTTCGCAACAGAGCACGTCCTGAAGGTTCAATCGCCGAGGCTTACATTGTCAAAGAGTGTCTCACTTTTTGCTCAATGTATTTAAGGCAAACTGATAGAGTAGAGCGTTATGATGATGGTGGCGAACGGGGTGCGGGGATGTCAATCTTCACACAAACTGTCCGTCCCATCGGGCTGATGCAAAGGGCACATGATCCTTCTCAAAGGGAGCGTGACATGGCTCATTGGTTTGTGCTGAATAATTGCCCCGAAGTGGAGCCGTATCTACAGTATGTGCTTCAATCTAGCCATATTTATGTTTTGCTTGTTAATTCATTTATTCATTCTCTATTCGTACTTATTCATTAAAAGCTATCTTGAGTAGGGAACATAGGAATTTAGTTCAAGACCAAAGAGGTGGAGACATCGGGCAGATACAACGAAAAGAATTTGCAGAATGGTTCAAACAACGTGTAAGACATAAAATATTATCATTTTAATAGCTTGATATTATTTGAGTATAAGCTTCAAATAACATTAGTCTAATACATTTGTCTTAATATGTTTATGTAGATGAATCAACTGCGAACTATAGGGTCACCAGAAGCTTTTGAGGAGATGTGGTCATTAGCAAATGGCCCTAGATCCCTAGTGAATCTTTACCAGGGGTGTGATTGTAATTGCGTCCGATACCACACTATAGACCGTGAGAAATGTCGTAGGAGCCAGAGTAGCGGATTGGTCGTTGAAGGGGAATATGAAGGGGTGAAACATGACTACTATGGCTACATCTGCAAAGTTTGGGAATTGTCCTATCGGCACGGGGGTAAGGTGGTCTTATTTGAATGTGAATGGTACAACACTAGTACCAAGCACAAGATAAACATCGAAGACCATTTTACAAGCATTGATATCACGGGTCGGTGGTGTAAGGATGATCCATTTGTCCTACCAAGTCAGGTGAAACAAGTCTTCTACGTCAATGACACCAGCAGAGGAAAAAATTGGAGAGTTGTAGAACGGGTCAAGACTCGGGGAGTATGGGATGTACCCGCTAAGCGGGATGACGACGGTGATGATGATGATGTGCCGGTTGATGCATTTCAACAGGACGAAACGACATTTGTTGTCCCAGTCCTCGTCGATGGTACTAGTGACCAATTCTCTAGGGATGATATAGATCCTGAGATCGTTCTCAGTGATGAGTCAGCATCAGAGGATGGCCAAGACGAGGATGAAACGCTGGCGGAATACGAAGATGATGAAGGGAATGATGGTCATAGTCAGGAAGATGATGACATGGAATATGACATGTAGTGTTTACTTTTAATTTGCACATGTAACGATTAAGTAAATTAATAAAGAACTTTTCTTATAAAAAGTATGCTTAATTTCATTCGATTGTTATATATGCTGTGTGCCATGTTATTACCTAGCTTGTTATATTATGTTCATGTTTGATTTATCCGATGTTGCTTTCTTCTTTAAATTAAAATTGAAACAATTCAATTTTTCAACTCTAACACAGAACATATGAATACACCTCTCAAATACTTTCGTGGCAAAGACTCTCAACGTGTTAGGGAATGGACAAATGAGTTTGAACATAAATCATTTGAAAATGAAACTCCAATAGCAAAGCATGGTTCCCGCAAAATTCAACTGGCTCAGTGGCTGAGACTGTGTGGCAATTTCATCCCTGAAAGATATATAATGATAAAAATTGCTGAAACATTGCCACGGGCTTGGGATGCTGCAAAAATGAGGATATTTGAAGTCTTACGACCATGGCATGCAGTGGAGTTCGTCGACCTATTACAGTCATTTGAAAAATGTATTCATCCCTTATGGATACAGTTCCGGAGAGAGAAAATGGTTGAAGGAATATCTGTTAGAAAACATTTGCTAAACAAGGAGCAATTGTTTTACAATCTCAAAAGAAGAGGATTTGAACCAAATATTGCAGATCTGGTGCGTTCAATAGTAAGCACTCTACCACCTCCTTGGCCGGTACAAGAAATTCATGCTAAGCTCAAGATTAATTTCCTAGACTTGAGGGAATTAGGAGAAATGCTAGAAGAGATCGAGGTCGACATTAAATTTCAGGTTTTGCACATGTAACGATTAAGTAAATTAATAAATATCTTTTCTTACATAATGACATGGTCACTTTGCTTATATTCACGTTGCGAATATTATTTATTGTTGTTAATAATTATTTATTTTCCTTGTCACTTTGCTTTAAGTCAGATTACAGATATGCCTCGGGAAAATAGGGCGAAACGTGCTCGGCAGGTTGCAGCTGCACTCGGGTTAGCTCCTGTGGAGAGCACACGAGAGCCCTCGACGCAGCCTACGCCAGCTGCACTCGATGTTACAGGGGCCAGAGGATCAGGGACCACCCCTGAATCGGCAGCCCCCCAGCCTCTGCCGATTCAGCCCTTGATAGAGCAGCCCTCGCAGACCCAGGCCCTGCCCTCCCAGCCTCCCGCGAGTCCTCATACGATCGGGAGCAGCGTCGGTGAGAAAATCGGAAAACCTTTTAAACTGTATAATGGTTCCTCTCAATTTATATTTGTGCTCTTTAACTTCTTTTCTTCTGATTATCTCACCTCAATTATCATTTGTGCTCACTAACTCATTTAGCACTGTCGTCTTAATAGCATCAGCCTCAGCTTCGGGTGCTCCGAGCCGCGTTAGGGGTGTCACGCGGGGGAAGAATGCGACGAAGCTGAGGAGACAACTGGGTCATAACATCCCAGTCCCGATCCCCAGCTCCAGTCATAGGCCAGAGGGGGAACATGCCCCATCACTGGCTAACCATCTTGGGTTAGCCATTAGAGAGGTTGCCCCAGTCAGGCCTCATGGCTGGAAGAAGCTTGACTCTGGGATCAAGCTTGCCGTCATCACTGCAGTTAAGGTAAACTGAAACGATAAACATCAACCAAAGTTGTTATAGTTATGCTCCTCCTTACAATATCTGATTATATTTTGTTATTACTAGTGACTAATATGGTTATCCCCTAATTGCAGCAACTCTTTGAGATCGGGGATTACGAGGGTGATATGCAGCTTAGGGCGGACATTGACCGCCAATGCGGGATCTTGTATAGGGGTTGGAAGTATGAGCTGCATACTCACTATCTCGAGCTCTTGGAGCAGGGGGTTCCCCGACCCCAGGACCACCCGGCAGAGGGTTGCACTTTAGCTGACTGGCAGCAGATGATCTCGCAGTGCTGGGAATCACCAGCCTGGAAGGTGACCTTGTGATGTTATTTACAACTACTAATTATATTCCAATGTAATTCTATTAGTAACGATTTTATAGCCTGACTGCTATTGTATTATTGTTTTTCTATGTAGGCAAAGTCAAAGAAAGCACAAGAGAGTCGAGCTCAGTTGCCATACAATCATACGAGTGGCTCCCGGTCATTTGCCTCGAGGATGTCTCTGATGGTACTGTTTATATTCATATGAAGAAACTTTATTAAGTTTATCAATTTCTAAATATGTTGCAGGGTTCATATCTAATATAAAGCTTTTTCAAATGATAGGCGGCACAGAATGCCGGTCAAGCGCCGCCCATTACTCAGTTCTTCCGCGACACCCACTACAGACGATCTCGTAATCAGTGGGTAAATGAGGTGGCGCAACAGAGACATGTACGTTTCCTAATAAATGGTTTATGATTGCATAATGTCATAGAAGTATTCTAAATCTTTTATTGATTTAAATGGCAGGAGGCCTTGGTGCAGCGGACCGAGGAGCAGTCGCAGCCCTCTGTCACCACTCCGATGACTGAGGAGCAGATTGCTGCTGATGTGCTTGGGAAGAGGTCGGGCTACGTAAAGGGGTATGGGATATACTCAAGGACCTCTTCCTCTTCCACACAGTCTCGGGCACCGGACCCTGAGGTGGTCGCCCTGCGCGAGCAGCTAGCCGAGCAGGCTGAGCAGGCCAGGAGGCAAGCTGAGCGGCTAGCCGAGCAGGCTGAGCAGGCCAGGAGGCAAGCTGAGCGGCTAGCTGAGCAGGACCGGAGGCAGGCTGAGCAGGACCGGAGGACACGACAGCTTGAGGCCTTTGTTCAAAGGCTGGCAGCTGTAGCAGGGATAGATCCGGCCGCCTTTCTTGACACCACGGGGGGGACCACATCTGCTGGGGATGGCACGGCTCCTGGAGGATTATGATGCGACTCTTTGGTTAGTAGAATACTCCCTTGAAATTTGCACATAATAACTAGTTGAAATTTACAAACATTGACAATGTAGTATTTGAACAAATTTTCACTGCACCTCCAGATTGCATTATCAAATTTTCACTGCACCTCCTGGATGAGTATATATATACACCACAACATAAAAGTCGAACTACAAAGATTAAGGTTGGAATCAACTTAATTAATGAGATTGGTCTTGCTAATGCATGTTGGATCGTATACTATGAGGAATGCAAAAGTAGCATAAACTGACGGGGAACGGCGACCGGAAAATTCGGGGACCGGCACGGGAAGTTCGCTCGGGGGTAGAGTAACCTGTAGGAACTGACGGCTCGCTGATAGGACTCCCGGTTAGGGAATTAGAGCCGAAAACCGACTCTTTTCCAACACTTAGGCTCGAAAACGGCCCTTCGGGGGCCCGGAACGGGAAACGGCGACCGGAAAATTCGGGGACCGGCACGGGAAGTTCGCTCGGGGGTAGAGTAACCTGTAGGAACTGACGGCTCACTGCTAGGACTCCCGGTTAGAGAATTAGAGCCGAAAACCGACTCTTTTCCAACACTTAGGCTCGAAAACGGCCCTTCGGGGGCCCGGAACGGGAAACGGCGACCGGAAAATTCGGGGACCGGCACGGGAAGTTCGCTCGGGGGTAGAGTAACCTGTAGGAACTGACGGCTCGCTGATAGGACTCCCGGTTAGGGAATTAGAGCCGAAAACCGACTCTTTTCCAACACTTAGGCTCGAAAACGGCCCTTCGGGGGCCCGGAACGGGAAACGGCGACCGGAAAATTCGGGGACCGGCACGGGAAGTTCGCTCGGGGGTAGAGTAACCTGTAGGAACTGACGGCTCGCTGATAGGACTCCCGGTTAGGGAATTAGAGCCGAAAACCGACTCTTTTCCAACACTTAGGCTCGAAAACGGCCCTTCGGACTGACGGCGCCCAGGTCTCTTTCTCAAATGATTAGTTCTAGGATACAAAAATGAAAGCAAACAAAAACAGGTGAGAGACTTTTGGTCTCAAATTGTTGGGTCCTCTAGATTACATCTTATGAGTAGAATTGAGTGTTAATATAATTCAAAATATAACCACTTCTCACCGGTCTATCTCCTATTTGTAACAATTTCCCAATCCCACCGGAGGTTCCTTTGATGCTAGTGCTAATAGAAAGAAGCAGAAGAGGTTGCTTTTCAAGGGTATTAAAGCTCATGTTTGGGGGGGCGGGGGGGGGGGGGGGGTGGGGTGGTTGAGATGGGTTCACAATCGCGTGGTGGTGTGGGGGGTGGGGTTGGACTTACAAGTTTGAGATGGGTTCACAATCTAGACCTGCTGTGACTTTGTGCAATCCAATCGATCATGATTGAGGTGATCAGTAGGCACTGGACATGGGGTTCAATCTCCTGTTTTTAAGAGATTCTTGGAGTTTCCTTGATTCCAGTGATGCCAGCAGATATGCCCCACATATTTGACTAGGAATGAGACTCCTCATGCAAAAAACACCAACTTGAGATTTTATCAATGCGAGATTCTATGTGGGTCACACATGGTGTGATAGGCCAGACCAAAAGTCTTAACAATATCTAGGCATTACAAAGACAGTTTGAGAGAATTCTAGTTCTGAAAAGCAACATGCTGTTTAGTAGTTGGATAACAGAGAGGATGCGGGCTGCTACCTAACTAACCTGAAAACTACATTGGCAATAAAGATGCACAATAAAATTTAGGTGGCTGAGAGTGATTTGCATTAAAAAAAATCAGTAAGTCAATGGTATACCAGAAGAATTTTCATTCAATTGAAAGTCTTGAGCTACACTCTGTGTTTTGAATAATCAACTGACTGTTATGACTATTGAATTGAGTTTCTTGAGTTATTTAGCTTTCCCTCAATCAGGTTCTTTATATAAAAATTTTCTTTTTTTATTTTTAAATGTGGTTAAATTCTTTCTAGTGAGTTCTTCCTTCCAAGACTCTTCTTGACTTCAGTCTAGATAAACACTCTGACAATGATTGAATTTTAGAAATCTAATGGTTGAAATCTAACGTGAATTGCCCTCTGTGCCGCATGAATGTCATTTCTAACCCCATGAGCTCTCAGTGGGGGGACCAAAGTTGAGATAAAATTCATTTAGTTTGGAGAAACTCTTGAAATGCATGTGAGCCATATTCCTCATGAATTAGATCAAAGAATCGTGGTTTTTTTACAAATTTAAGTTTCAAAAAGGGCTAAGATTGTTTTAAAAGCATTAAATACTTTTGGGTTTTGCATGCAAGAAATATATCTACTTACATCATCAATTAAAGTGACAATATTTATAACGAGCATGTGAAATTGTTTGTGCACTACTCCAAACACCAATATGAATCAGATGAAAACAAGTGGTAGAAATACCATCACTTGTGAGAAAGTAAGACTTCTCTTTTTTCCCACTTTACAACTAGACCAACCAATAGAAAGTCTTGTAAAGTAAAATGATATTTATTCATCCAAATTTCAAGAAAAATAGTTATTTTTCTTATTTTCTATATAATTTTGTTAATTCAAAAGATACTAAGTTTGTTTTTGTTTTTGTCATTGCAGATTGATGGACGCTTTTGGATCGGATGCACACTTTGGTGTCGTTTTGTTGTTTTTAGTTTATTTGTTTATGTATATTGGACAATTTTATTCGACTATTTGTATATGTTTTTAGTTTTATTGGACTATTAGAAATTTTTATTAATTGTACTGTTATTTTTAGGAGATGAATGATTTGATGAAAAATGTGGATGATTTTTGATTTGATGAAAAATGTGGATGATTTTGTAATTGTATTGTGAGTAGGTTTGTGGATGATTTTGTTTGGATTCATTATTAATTGTATTGTGAGTAGGTTTAATTTCCTGTTACAGGTGTATTACAGGTGCATCAGCATGTTTACAGGGAAATTTTAAACGAAAAATGAGAATTGTATTATAAAAAAAAAAAAAACTTTTACCGACGAAATTAACAATTTCGTCGGTAAAAGTCAATTTCACCGACGAAAAATAAACGTCGGCAATTGTTTTATCTTTTTTAATTTTATATTTACCGACGAAAAAAAACGTCGGTAATTTATTTTGATTTATTGCATTTAATTTTACCGACGAAAATTAAACGTCGGTAAAAATTTTTAAATTTTTAAATTTTTTCTTTTTAATTTTCCCGACGATAAATAAACGTCGGTCAATATTTTATTTTAATTTTTATTTATTCCTTTTAATTTTACCGATGAAAATAAAACGTCGGTAAAATATTTTTTTTTTTTTAATTTTTCTATTTAATATTACCGACGAAAAATAAACGTCGGTGAAATAGTTTTATTTTTTTGTTTATTTTCTTTTTAATTTTACCGACGAAAATAAAACGTCGGTAAAATATTTTTAATTTTTTTAATTTTTCTATTTAATATTACCGACCAAAAATAAACGTCGGTGAAATAGTTTTATTTTTTTGTTTATTTCTTTTTCATTTTACCGACGAAAAAATAACGTCGGCAAAGTGTTGTTATTTATTTATAATCATTTTACCGACGAAAAAAAACGTCGGTAAAATCTGTAAAAACGTCGGTGAAAATTATATTTTTGCCGACGAAAAATTAATTCGTCGGTAAAGTCCTTTCTTGACGTCAACTTACCGACGTCTGACCGACGAAACAAAAAACGTCGCTAAAAATTTTACCGACGTTTTTTCTACTTTTACCGACGAAAAAAAACGTCGCTAAAAGTGTATTTTGTTGTAGTGGTTGTACTAGGGACCTAACAAAATATGCTTGGCTCGAGAAACACGAGACACCCCAGTGATTAAGGTGTCACGAGACACTGGCAGGGTTAGTAACTTGATAGTTTTAAAGGTGACCTCTAGCTAATTTAGTCGGGTCCAGCAACAAACTACTTTTGTAACTTGATAACAACAATGCAAGAGTGTGGCTTGGAATTTGAAAATCTTTTTATCATACATTTTAAATAACTACTTCACTTCAAAAACAAGAACAAACTACTAGTGTCTAGTGATCTCATCACATCAAATACAAAATTCCAACATAAACAACAGAGAAAGTGAGCGACACATCATTTACTAGCAGCTAATGAGAGCTTGTATTTCTTACTTCCATGGAAATACTCAACCACACCCTCTAGAGGTGGTAGGCTATCTTTGATCACATGAAGATCGACCCAGCTCTGAGCCCATGCATGGAGGCATGGAAACCTCTCTGCATCAAGCAGTTTCATCTCCCCGACTTCCTCCAAGGCCTGAAGCCAACGAGGAATCCAACCTACAACTAAATCTAAGTACCCAATCGTCTCTCCTCCAAAGAATTTCTTCCCTTTGAGCTTATCTTCGAGCACCTGTAGCGTCTCCAATGCAGACTCCACTGCTTTCTCTTTGGCTTCCCCCTCTGCACAGAATGCGCTCCATACACCACCAAACAAGCACTGCAAAATGAAAGAAAAATGTGTTTTGATAAAGTGGAAGAGATTTTTATGGCATTTGCTGGTTTTTGAAGTTCTAAAAAAAGGAAGAGGGTTGCTAATTGCTATCAAACAAGACCGTCTATTACTAAATAGTTGAGTTAAATTAAATGTGGACACTATAGTGATATGAAAGTGCTCCATACACACACACACAACGCCAATGTGGTCTATTACTAAATAGTTGAGTTAAATTAAATGTGGACACTATAGTGATATGAAAGTGCTCCATATACACACACAATGCGCGCCACACGGCCAATGTAGTTATCAAGTCTGTCCCAGATCCAACATTGTGCCTAAAATCAGGAGCTTGCTTATAGTAAAATGTTAATCTCATTTGTATTTGATTCGTTGAGTCAGTTGGACCTAGATCCACCTATTTTGCTACTGTTTCAGCCAGGTCCAATCCAAACAGAGTATTTTAAATCACTACAAAAAATGAGAACTTTATAAAATACTGAGTATGCCAGTATTGAATATTCCCATCTCCTATAATGTATTTTATTTGTGAAAATGAAAGACTAACTTATCTTTCAAAAAAAAAAAAAAAAACCCCCAAGAATAGTGATTAGAATTAACCTAAATAACTTAAAAAAGGAACCGGGCATGCACATAAAGATAAAGCAGCAGGGTCGGCCAGTTACCTTCTCATATGCAAATTTAGCCCAAAAGCTTGCCATGGCTCACTCATGAGGATCTTGAGGCAGTAATGGATTCTCCTTCCATGTCTCATCGATGTATTCAAGTATCACCAGAGATTCTGAGATTGCCTTGCCATTGTGCACCAGCACTGGACCTTCTTGTGAACAGGGTTATACTTAAGAAGCATGGGACTCTTGTTCAGAAGATCTTCTACAAAGTATTCAAATTCTGTTCCCTTTAGCTTAAGGGCACGTTTCTTTATCAGAATTCTAATAATTCATGTCTGAGAGATTTTTAAATTCTCTAAAAATTATCCTCTTAGGTGGAATTCCAAATTCCTTTATTTTATGGAGGATTTGAAATTCCAATAAATAGTATAAAGAGTGGAATTTTAAAAATTCCAAAAGGTCTTTTTGGTGATTGGAATTTGAATTTCTAATAAAAGAAATACACAATTTCAAATGTCAGGAGACAAAATGTCACATCATGTCAAAAAAACCCCAACCTCCTAAATTATAGTAATAAATTCCGATAAAGAAATGGCCCTAACCCTGTAGCTGAAGAGGCTGGGAAAAGATCCTATCACCATCACCTCTCCCATTCCAAGATCAGATATCAATGACAAGAAATTCTCACTTGGGGTACAAGTACTGCAATAGGTTCTAGTCCTTGGAAGCTTGCTTATATAGAGATGGTCTTTGAGGCTAGAAATTTTTTATAGAGACGTCTTTGAATAAGAGTGCTGGACTTGAGTATTTGACCGCCAACCACAAATTGGGGTGCAATTTGGCTGGGACCCAAACCCATACCTAATTGACCCAAAATCTAATGCCTAGGTCTACGGATGAAAACAGGTCGGGTTGGAACTGGATTCTTATTGTAACTGGACCTGAATTCAAATTGCTAAAGATGAGCTGTACCTGGACCTGGATTTGAATTGGGTTCAAGTTACACAACATGTACATATACTCACATTTGTATTAACGACCTGAGTCCACAACCCACCTGACCCAACAAGACTCAAATTGTATTGTAATTAACAGACATGGTTTTTGGGTCCATGTAGTGAGCATAACCCGTACCAGAATGAAAATGGGCAATGGCAGATCCATTTTCATCCAATTATATTGCCCATTTTCATCCAATTATATGCATCTTGGATTTTCAGGCTCAATAAAACTTAAAATGTCACCTATGAAACTCGACCCAAATGGTCCAATATCTTCTTTTTATTAGACGTTAGTGGTCCCCATGACCACGTGTCTGATAATCATAGGCCCCCCTTTGAGTCAAATAATAAGCATTTTCCTTTTAGTTTTGATTTGAATAAATCTTTCTTGGATTCAATTTAAGAAAGCACAATCAATCAGGATTTACTCAATGCAGTCCTCTCGACACACAAATAGTTATATTTGATGGTCTACTATGATTGGTGGTGCATTCTTGATTAACCTTTCATCACCACCTTCTACCAAGGCCCCTGCAACATTGTTGTCATTAGCCGCAGCCGGATAAGAGAAATGAGCATATGCATCATCTCTTAGATTTACAAAAGGATAAGCATTTATATTGGTTGGATACAAATGAGGGACATAAGTGTAAGATAAAAAAAAATGGTTTGCAACATAAATAAACGTAAGGATCTTGATTTATGCATCAACAATGGATAATATGCATAACTAAAAACATACATTGAGCCATGATCTTGATGGTGAATGGTATGGGTTGATATTTGATATAAAGCTTTTCCCGCTAAAAGATGAACAACCTTTGGGTTTTCTCCTATTTCATTGTCACTCATTCCAAGATACATGAAAGTTAACGGGTACATTCAAAAGAAAAAAAAACCGTAAGTTAAGAGAGAGGACCGGAAATCCCTATTTATAAATAACCCAATAGAGATTTCTCCACATCAAAGAAATCAATTAACAACTAAATTTCCTTAATTCCCTCGAAGATTAGTCACCTTCTTGCCTGATCAAGATCAAATCCAAGTGATAATCATTTTGAAAGTTACCCCTATGAAATGTGAAAGGGAAGACGGTTTTGTGATCGAGGGTCCTTTTGAAATACATTGAAAAAATTTGCATTGCATAATAATTTCTCTTGTTAACATCCGAAGACTTGTAGAACCGAGGTCAGTGCAAGCTGCGACGATCAAAACTATCCGTGGTGCATCTATGCCTCTATGGTGGAAGGAGGTCCACAGTTTCTTGTGGAAAAACATAATGGCCTCTCCAGTGGAATGTAGTATTATGGAGTGCCCCTCTAAAAAAAAAAAATTTCTTTAGATTTGTGACTTGTAGATGAGGTGCCACTTGTGATATTGCAACGCATGGGCATTTTGTCAAAAAGAAGTCTTTAATTCTAGGTTAACATTTTTTGGAAAAATTTTGAATCCTAATTAGTATTTGGCAAAAAGCAAAAATCTTTATAATTTATTAGTATAAATCTCAATAAGATATTATAAAATATTTATGTATTTTAGATTTATCAATCTCAAGTGGTCCTCGCTTCCATTAAGTTAGATTTAGAAATCGGGTCATTGTTCGTGATAGTAGTACTAGCACAATTTTGGAAGCCTCTCCAAGCTTAATGATTTTCTAACTGCATGTATTACATTATTAAATCCAATGGTGGTCAGCATCAAATTGAGATGGTCTTGAATGGATTGGCCTCTTCAAAGGTGGGACCCGCTTCAAAAATCAAGACAGCGGGAATGGCTTGGATGTTCTTCTATCTGAGAAGCTTGGTTTGGAAATGTACACAAAGATCAGAAAAATGACAAGTACAATGTCTTAAATGGGAGTTATATATAACTAAAAATTGTTCTTTGATTGTATCCATCCATCTACATGGGAGTCAATGGGACCGATGGATCCGGATCCCCTGTTTGGACCAATGAAGGGGATCCACATCCACAAGCAAATTTTTTTTTTTTAAGTTAAAGGAGAGGAGATGTCATTGATATGACATCTCCCCCATATGTGGACCCTGTTTGGACCACACAGGGGATCCTCTTCCTGGGAGTGGGAGCGATTGGCCAAACAAAAAGTCAAAACCAAACAGGCCCATATTAAAATGCCCTGGCTAATCACTTGAAAATCCATTAACATTCTTGTCCATGAATTCTATGATCTTCGTCTACGTTAATGGTTACATAATTTACATGATTTCATTGTATGTTGCAGCTGGGTCCAGCCGTCGGAGAGGTCTTCAGACTGACCGGAGAAGAACAGAAGGCGGCTGTGGATCGAGTTCGCGACACTTTAAAGATGGTAGAAGCTGAGCTGAGTGATGGGTTTTTCAAGGGGAGGAGATTCTTTGGTGGTGATGAAATTGGGCTTCTAGACATTGTCATGGGCTGCGGTTCCTACTGGTTGTGGGTGTTTGAAGAGGTTGCAGAGGCTAAGCGCGCTCGTCGACTCCGAGATGTTCCCTCGATTCCATTCATGGCTTCGAGATTTCAAGGAGCAGAGCCAAGTGAAGGAAATCATTCCGGCCACTGATAGGTTGCTCGAGTATGCAAAATCTCTTCGACAAATGATCCTTAATCAGTACAAACCATAGATGAACTATGATGGTTTGGTTTAAGGTTTAGTACTACTGTGTAAGACTAGACGAGTATGAAGATGTGGTGTTAGGAATTTTAGTGTTGGCTAAATTCATGGGTTTGACAAAACTCTGGGTCTTTTGAGTTGTAATTTTTATTTAGAAAATGACTCTGAAGATAGAAGGTTGGAAGAACTCAAAAGAAGAAAGTAAGAAGAAAGCTGGAGAAAAGAGTGTCGAATTTCGGGATCAACCAGAGAGGGGTCCGCTCGAGCGAACAGGTTGGTTTGCCCCAGCTCTGAAACAGAGGCTTGTCCGCTCGAGCGCACCTAATGACTGCTCAAGCGAACTAAGCGCAGTGAACTACGAATTTTGGAAACTGCTATTCTTATTGTGCTCAAACTGCTAGTTTTAGTCCTAATCATCTTAGGCAACTTTAAGCACGTCCTTTTAACTATTTAAAGGACTCAAGGTGTGCATATTGAACACCACTACATACAACTCTCATTGATTTGAGTCAGAGATATCTTAGAGAGAGTTTATTCTCTAGAGCCATTGAGAGATCATTCTGAAAGGCTGCTTTCAAAGGTTGTTGCTGCTACTACTTTTCTATAGAAGATTGATCATCTTGGTTGACAAGGTGTGAGGAGATCAAGTAAGGAGAACGGGGCGCGGTGGATTTCGTGTTAGTGGACTCTTTGCAAGAATAACTACAGTCCTTAGGTCGAGGTACAGACTGAGGTAAAGGAGCTTGTGAGTATATCTTGTAACTGTTCGTGAACTCTTGATTTCTGGTTCGTGGTTTTTCTCCCTAAATAGGGTTTCCACGTTAAAAATTGTGTCTGCCTTCTTGTGGTGTGTTTGGTAGATAGCTAATTCTATATTGTCTGATTGGTTTATTTCCGCTGCATTGATTGGTTAAATTAGAACTAGTAATCCATTCTGGGAGCCCTAAAGGGAATTTTTCATGTGGTAATGTGAATGGATTATCATGTGTTTAATTTGGATGTTGCAAGGAAAGATGGGCCGGTTAATCTAGCTTTGTGAGGGTGTGTGAACATGGCATAGTACTTGTGAGAGATCCAAGTCGTTCATCAAGTGGGTTTCTGCCAATAATATTCCCTGGTTCAAAATTCAGGTTTGCTTGATAATTGTGATGGGTTGGAAGTATCAAAAGAATTCCCTATAAATTCATCAGTGGGCCTATTTATGAAATCTAAATGGAGCAAAATCATGGCTGTGGCACGAATTGTTTGCCGGCCAAAATTCTCACTCCAATTGGAGTTCGGACTGGAATCAAATTGTTGGGTTTACTATTAGATAAATTTTACCATGGTGAGAACAGTCTAGATGTTGTTGGGTTTCTGGATGTTTTAAAAAATTTAAAACCACTTTACTTGAAAAGAATTGTTGTAGGATCGTACACCCCATTGAGCTATCACTTATCCCAAAATCAATTGGTAATGAGAAACGGAACAACAATAGTTTTATGGTGAGGGCGATGGCTCAACCATACTTATAACTGTTCAGGAGCGATGGTGGACGTTGGCCTAACTTAGAGTAACATATTATGATATATAACGTTTTATTAATGGCTCTTTCCAAATAACTGCAGATCAGTATTGTTGTTTCAATTTTTACTTTTACCTCAATTCTGTAGCCTTATTTCCAACAGATGCAACATTGGGAAACTTGCCTGTAGGACGTAGGAGGCCTATGCCGATCTATGGGAAGGTGTGAAATTGAAAGATCATCCTAATTTCTTGATCTAAGCCCTCAATCAATGTGTTCCGAATGCATCTTGATCGTTATATATGATTTCAATTAATCCAGCTATAGATGTATGTTCGTCGGGGGGGGGGGGAGCCTGATTTCCAATAGATGCAATACCGGGAAACTTGCTTGTAGGGAGCAGGAGGCCTATGCCGATCTATGGGAAGGTGTGAAATTGAAAGATCATCCTAATTTCTTGATCTAAGCCCTCAATCAATGTGTTCCGAATGCATCTTGATCGTTATATATGATTTCAATTAATCCAGCTATAGATGTATGTTCGTCCGCGGGGGGGGGAGGGGGGGGACCTGACCTGGCTTATAGGAACATATTCTGATACATAACGTTTTATTAATGGCTCTTTCCAAATAACTGCATATCGGTATTATTGTTTCAAATTTTACTTTTACCTCAATTCTGTAGCCTGATTTCGAATAGATGCAATACCGGGAAACTTGCTTGTAGGGAGCAGATGGCCTATGCCGATCTATGGGAAGGTGTGAAATTGAAAAATCATCCTAATTTCTTGATCTAAGCCCATGTAATATCGGGAAACTTGCCTATAGGGCAAAAGAGGCCTATGCCGATCTATGGGAAGGTGTGAAATTGAAAGATCATCCTAATTTCTTGATCTTAGCCCTCAATCAATGTGTTCCAAATACATCTCGATCGTTATATATATATATATATATATATATATATATGATTTCACTTAATCCAACTGTATTCGTCATAAAAGCATGTTTCTTTCCATGTGTGGTAAAAGTTATATGATCAACGGTAAATATAATATAAACCATGTGATTACTTTGTCACAGTTTATCTCAGTTCCATGAGTTTCAGAAAAAAGGACTTACCGTTAAGTTTGTAGTTAAAAAAAAGTTAGTGGCTTGTAATTAGTTTTTCACTCTACTTTTTTCCTACCAAACATCTTGCTAAAACAAACATGCCATAATTACCATCTCTTTAAAGTGGGCCAATCATCAGAATGGATGCCAATGACCTTCTCTTTAAGGCTTCAAATTTTATAATATAAATGGATTCACATCCTTAAAATTTTGAGGCCTTGTAATAGACAGCTCTGATCATTCTACACCGTTATGTATAATAGTGATATAATCATATATATATATATATATGTATGTATATGTATTTATTAGTCAATATTTGGTCCGACACTAAGACTTAAATTCAGCTGTCCATAAATTGATCCCTCCCTACCTGTGTGGATGTTCTCTCGGGTCCTAGTCCCCTTGGCTATAGTACAAAAAAAAAAATGAAAAAAAAAAATACTCAATAACCATGACATGCTTATTTGAAAACGAGCATCACAATAAGAAAAATCAGTAGAGATTAAGACAACGACCTAATGCTTAGGGACACTCTAGCTCATATATATAAGCTAAACTCAAGACAAGCGAGATAGCTTGCCCACCTATGGGTAGACAGATTGTTTACACACATCTGAACTCCAATCACATGGTGTCCATCCGTCCATCTGTTCATTGAGGATCATTCGACCCCACGAATTAGTGAGTCACGAATGGCACGATACTTGGACACCAATTTATCATGAGGTGGCCAACTGTTCTTAATGGCAGGGAGATTTGACAAGTTCTCTGTCCATGCGAATAGTAGTGGAAATCTCTCCTCATTAATTATCTTCATTTCGAGGATTTCCCTCTCCTCATTAATTATCTTCATTTCGAGGATTTCTTCTAATACTCTAACCAAGTTGGCTATCCACCCCAGCATAATATCTGTATATCCGATGCTTTCTCCATTGAAATATTTTTTTTCCTTTGAGCCATTCTTCTAGGGTTTTGAGGCATTCCATGGATGTAGATATAGCCTCCTCTTGCTCTTTCCCTTGTGTGGTAACAACTCTCCATAATGCTGCGATACACTGGAAATTGCATTGGAATCTTTAGATATACTAGTATATGTGGCTTGTGAAGTGAAGAGTATAACTTAGACAAATATAAGATTTTTTTTTTTTGCTAATTGGTAAATTTGTATTGAAAAAAGAGAAGAAGGGCAAAGCCCCAAAGGGAAGGAGAAGAAAGAATACAGCCTAGGGAGGCAAGCAAAACAAAGGCCACCTCTTAAATAGGAGGGGCTAAAAACCAGCTGGGTCCTATTCAGGAAGAGAGCTAACTACAAGACAGCTCTGCTCCACAAGGCAACCAGAACAAAAGAAACCAGCTGCAGCAAAAAGGAGACAGCACCCAAGAAAGATAAGCTAAGAGACAAAGAACAAGACAGGAAGTATGAAATGGCAGTCAAACCACTGCACACTCTGGCCGGATGAGGCACCGCTGCAATACAGAACTCCCCTGAAGCGCTGCCTCGGCTCAGCACACAGCAAGCTGAGCTCCTGAACTGACTCCAAGCTCTCCAAGGAAGCAGCCAAAAACCTACCTCTCTACCTGCCTCTCTTCCCAGCTCCACTGCACACTACATTGGGCTGAGACAGAACCTCACTCAAGCTGAATTCACTGAAAAGGGCAAGCACTAGCCAAGGATCTAGGCTCTACTCAGCCTTGAGAGTAGGGAGAAGTTTTCCACCCTAAGGCCCTTAATATAGGATGAGAGGGAGGAGCCTTATCTGGAGAGGAGCAGAACATACCACTGCAGAAGTTGATGAAGACCTTCTGAGCTGACTGAAGGGAAGGAATTTTCCTGCGGTGCTTGGCTTCATTTCTCAAGAACTATAGGGAGTAGATGGATTGGAAGAAGATAGCTGCTGCTGAAATCCTTCCATTAGCATCAACATCCTTGATTAAAGTTGCCCAGATAGAAGAAGGCAGAAGAGGAAGAGAGGTTGAAGTATCCAGTAGACTAAGAATCCAGGACCACAGTTGCTGGGCTATGGGGCAAGAGAAGAAGATATGCTGATCTGATTCCCTATTGCAGAGGCAAGAGTAGCATCTTGAAGCCATGGATATCCCTTTGAGCATTGCCCATGAGTCTGTTGGAGTTTTCCTTAGGAGAAGGCGCCAGCTGAAACATGAAAGTCTTGGGTTAATGTGCTTATTCCAGACAAACCCATGCCACTGAACTGCTACTTTTCTGGACCTTAGAGATTCCCAAGCTTGTTTGAGGGAAAGGTCCCCTGAGGAAGAGTCTTTCCAGGAAAGTTTGTCTGAGGTGGAAGGGCTAGGGGGGGCAATTTGATTTGTGTGATGAAGGAGGAAGCTTTGAACCTCTGCCGGGATGGTAGATGGGATGAACCAGGAGTTATCTTGGATCAAATCAGCCACCCTATCATTTTCAGAGAATTGGAAGAGGGGAAATTTAATGGCAATGGGGTCATGGTCTATCCAATTATCTAGCCATAACTGGATGAAGGTCCCATTCCCCAGAGTCCAGCGGCTACCTTGTTGAAGGGCGGAAGCCCAAGATCTAATCTTTTTCTAGATACAAGACCCTGCCTTAGGATTACCGGAGAACCAAATTGGAGAGCGCCTAAAGTATCTGCCTCTAAACCAAGTAGCCCAGAGAGAGCCCGAAGTTGCTGCAGACCACCCCAATTTCATTAAACAAGCCTCATTAAACTCCTTCACCCTACGCAAGCCCAAACCTCCCTCTACTTTGGGCACACAGACTTGATCCCATTTGACCAAGTGGCTTCTCTTCTTTTCAGAGCTAGGAGACCACAGAAAATTCCTCATTAGCTTCTCGATTTACAGGCAAGTTCTGGAAGGGATTGGGATTACAAGGGAGGTATGGAGGGGGATGGAGGAGAGCACATGTTTGATCAGAATCAGCCTACCTGTAAAGGAGAGGCATTTAGCTTTCCACCCTTCAAGCCTAGCTCTGATAGAATCCAGAATCTTGTTGAAATGGTAGTGCTTGGAGGTACCAAAAAAGAGAGGGACTCCTAGGTAGGATTTCTTTTTGAATGGTTAAAGTATAAGGATCTTGTGTTATGTTGCATCAAATTAAGCTAATAAACACTTGACTTTATTTATTATTATTAGGATTTTGTGTTACAGAATATATGGATTGTAACTTCAGTTGACATATAGAAAGAGCTAAAACTACTGTGAGAATTGATGACCACGAGATATCACAAAGTGATTCTTTCCGCTACCTTTGCTCTATAATTAGTAAGGAATGAGAGATTGTTATATATGAGTTGTCTGTGTGTGCCACACAACACATGTGTGAAGTCAAATCCCCTTTATTTGTTTCTCACCTTTATACTTTTTTCTTATTTAATTTTTAATCTCTCTTTTAGCTCTTTTGATGTGAGCTAGTTGTAGAGGACTTTTTCTTTTAAGAAAATCCTAAGGAAAAACAGAATGACATTCTATTGCATTCCTTTGGATCCTTGTAGAGAGAGTGTTTGGATTGAGAGAAGAGGCGAGAGAAGAGTCTATCCAAGAAAATCAAGAGAATGGGGAGGGAATAAAACTTTGAAGGCTTTTAACTTTGTAAGTGAGTTGTCATAGTTTTACTTGATAAGTGGCTTGTAATCTCCATTAAAGATAAAGAGGAAGCTTTGCATTGTTCTCCCATGGATGTATGTTACACATTGTGTCCAAACCACGTAAATTCTATGTCTTGTGTTTCTTGTCTTATTTTATTTTCTCTACATGATAGTGGTTTGATGTATGTTTGCCTTATTCTCATTGCTGGTTAGTGATTGGTATTGGAGAATCACATTGTCTGCTAAGTGTTTGTAGAAACTCCCCAACAATAGAGATTGATAAAGATGTCGAACATATGATAAAAGCGGGATGATTGAAGTGGAGACTCGCTTCTGAAATGATTTGTTATTGACAAATGCAAACAAGACTGAAGGAAAATTTTTAGAAGACAATGGAAACAGCATGAATTGGAGATACACAATGATAGTTGAATCCGTTAATTTTTTTAAAAAAAATGAGAGTCAAAATGTGTGTGAGAGAGAGAGGGGATTAGGAAACTAATGTGTTTAGGGAGCCCTTGAAAGAAAGAGTTTCGATAATTAAGGAATTTATAACCTTTCTTGAATAGCTTGAGAAAGAGTGAGTCCATTATAGCAAAACAAACTCCAATGAAACAAAATTTGAAAATGCATCTAAGGTCTTAACATGCCAGTGCTTTTCTTCTTCTAAGACAAGCATCTTGAGTCAGAAAAATGCCTGATTTCCCCACTTTAATTTTTTTTCCTTTGAACCTGCTTATTATTTTCTTCCTTAGTAAAATAATAACGGTAGAAGCAGAATAAGGAGGAGGAAAGAACTACAAGTGAAGAGGAAGGCGAGAGGGCAAGAGTGCGGGAGGAGACAGGACTACATCAATCCCATATAACGACTATGACTTACTTTGCTTTAAAAAAGAGAAGATTAGAGCTGAATAAATCAAAGCCATAAGAACAAATGTACCGTATATGGGATGAGAGTTTAGAGAGGACGTAATTTTAATTTTTTTTCACTATTCAAAGCTCAAAAGAAAGATAATGTGAGAATAGGAAAAGAGAATGGAGAGTTATTATGAGAGATTTATGAGCTATTAAGGAGTAACATTCCTCTTTATTTCTCATAGTAATGCGGATAAGAGAAGTTGGAAAGAGAGATTTGAGGGGGAGTTAAATGAGAGAGATTTTAGGGAGGAGAATGATAAATATGAAGACAATGAATGAATAAAAAATGAATGTGAATGGACGTGAGCTTTACCATATTTGAGAAACGGTTTGAGGAGTTAAAGTGGAAGGGTCAAAATTAATTGAAGCATAGTCAAAATCAATTGAGTGAAATTGAGGTGATTTCTCAATTGAAATAGTCCCTTTCATATATATAAATTAGCAAACCATGCCCATGCTTAGCACGGGCAATTAACTCATAATATTAAGTTTTTATAAGAAAATTAAAATAATAATTTTGACCGTCTAAATTATATTAAGATGGTAAAAGTACCATGAAGATACCATCAACATAAAAAATAAAAAAAATAAAAACTACCATCAACGTCAATTATTATAATAAAAAACTTATAAGTAGACCTCTGCATTCTTTGGGAGAAATTATATTTTCATTTTCCTTCCAAGATAACTCTTTGGATTCCTAAAAATACAAGTAGAAGAGTTCCTTCCCTTCGGAAATGAGATTTAACATTAATATTTTTTGAGCTGGACTTGAAGATCCCTTATCAAACATGCACGTTAGAGCACAAGAGAAGGAAAATAGGGGCCTTTAGCTTCTTACTTCTTTCAAAACATCAGGGCAAAGGGGGAGAAAAAAGTACAGAGTTATATTGATTTTTCTAATGTAATACATCAAAAGTTTTATCCATATTAGGCAGGGGGTCTAAAACAATTTTTGGCAGAATGACCAAAGCTGAATTAGATGAAACAATTATTTAAAAGTATATCTTGTTCATCAAATTGTCATTATCCTGTGCAAGTCTTTTATTGATTGAATTAGCAACATATATTGGTAAAACTACTCAAAAAAGATATTATGAACTATAAAAGGGAATAAAAATAAATTTTAATCATAAATGATTAGAACCTTCCCCTCCCCCACTTTATCTAATGATTTGTTGGCATCCTAATGGTGAAACCGTATACATAAATGAATGACTTAAGAATGGAAAAATATCAAAATATATTTGAAAAATATTCATCACAACCCACAAGAAAAATATCACAGAAATGAAATGTAACACACCACCTTGTAGAATGTTGTGTGGCTGTTATGCGGCTGTGGGAGTTGCCATGAGCAATGATACAATGGGGGTGTAGATGGTGAGAGTCTAGTGCACAAATAACAAACATGGTTAAAAAAAGGCCATTGGATAGGAGAAGAAGGAGAAGAAGCATCAATTGCTATAATGTAATAGGAGAGTTTGGTTTGAAGGAGATATGAGGGAGAGATGAAGATGAAGAGAGCCTTTTGTCTTGTCGTATGGGAGACCTTTGGAATTTGAGAGGAGAGTTATTAGAACAGATTTATGAGGCATTAAGAGGTAATGCTCATCTTTAAGTTATAAGTAATAGTGATCCAACTTTAAGTAAAAAGTAGGGACAATTACAGTACTGTGTGAAGAAGAGGAGAGAGAGGGGGAGGAAAAAGAGGATTGTGAGAATTTAAAAGGGACAGTCAAAACAAATTCTGATGGTTAAAATCAATTCTGTCCAAATGTCTAATTTCTCAGTAACCAAATTAAATGATCCATATGGTCCACAACAAGCAATGAATCATTGTACCCATATTCCTATCCAATTAAAATCAAAGAACCATTGAATCTAGTGTTCCTAATCTCAACAGACACTATACTAAATTTAAATCTCGCAGATGCAACTTACATTGTCATCTCCAAATTTAGCAATAAACCTTGCCATGGCTCTTTCATGGGGACACTGTGGCAAGATGGGGTTTTCCTTCCATGTCTCATCTATGTACTCGAGAATGACAGCCGATTCTGCAATGGCCTTGCCATTGTGCAGGAGCACAGGTATCTTCTTGTGGATTGGGTTATACATGAGAAGTAGAGGGCTCTTGTTGGAGAGATCTTCGTCTATATTTTCATATTGGATTCCCTTGAGTTTCAGTGCCCATGTGATTCTTAGACCATAAGGGCTTGACCATGTTCGAAACAGCTTCACCTCTCCTTCACCCATTTCTGCCATAGGATGCTGCGGAGGATCTGCTTTTGGTATCAAGTCATTTGAGAGACTTTTATATTTTCATTGAGCATAGGATTCATCGTAGGAAATGTATTGATTGCAAGAACCTACAATCATTATGTTTGGACGAAGGCGAATAATTGAAATACCAAACTATTACGAAGGCCAATGATACCATGTTAGATTTTTTGTGACGGTGTACACAAGGCATGTGTAACACAGTAACAGTGCTTGAAAACTCGGAAATTCAATTTGACTCGGGATATCATCAGGTTGGGTAACTCAATAGACATTTTTGACTCGTCAATTTCTTTATTTATTTATTGGTTCTCAATTTAGGGGGACCGAGATCGGGACCGGACCTTACCCTCGAGGAAAGTAGACCTTGGATGAGGTAAGCCATTTTCTAATCCTGCACGAGAGTAGTTCCCTGCCTTGAAAGCAGGACCTGACTTTCGTGGAGGAGAAAATCTCAATACCTCCCAGTGTTTATTAAGTAGTGTAAAATCTTATGGTTGCAACCATCTACTCGAGGGCTCGAGTCTTGACAGTTATGCAAGTGAACATATAATCAAATTATGTATCTTTGAATTCATAGAAATTTTTTGTTAAAAATAAATGAAATCTTACTTAAATTAGGTAAAAATGAATTGTTATAAAGTGCATATATAACTGTCCACTCATACGATGGTGCGGTGTAGCCTATGGAACTCACCTAGGTAGGGTGGAACCATAAAATCTTCCTTTTTTTTAGGGGAGCCATTGTGTGAAAATAATTTTTTTCTCTTTTACCAAGGGTCATGCCAAAACCTGAGTGAGTAGAGATGGGAAGACCATGAGACCCCTAGGTGTTGATGAAGGCCAATACTAACCCCTTGATCTACGACTCATTTTAAGTTTTAAAATTTTAGAGGTATGCTAGTCTTTTCCTTATTCCAATCTATTACATTGGATGCACGACAAATTTAGGCTTGTGAAGATCAAGAGGGAGATAATTCCGAGGTGTATCTCAGTTGGCATAGGACCACGGTTTGCTCTCAGAGGTTCAAGCTTTAAAAATGCACTATCAAACTGGGGTCACATGGATTTACTCGGCCGGCTCCCCCTAGGCCCGTAGGGATTAGCCCAGCAGGCTGAGACACCCTCCATTATTAAAATAAAAAATAAAAGAGAAATTGAGAGGGAGAGTTATGAAGGAATGACTTCATCACAGGTGGGCAAGTACTGATGAAGTGACCGAAAAAGGGGGGCAGTCCGCACTATTCTTCCTTAGGTTGATTTATCACTTGCAGATTTTCTCTCAATGGTTGGTGAGGAGTATGCAATCATGTCGGTACACCAAGTCCAGTCTAAGAACCTATTATAATAAATTTACCATATTTTCAATGACTGTGAGGGAGGTATTAGCTTGTTAAAGATCCATAAACGTATAAAAAAACGTAAGGAAAATTGGAACAAACCTATGATGCCCGGATACGGATACGGGACACGGGAACGAGCGTCCGATACGTCAACTTCAAAATCTTAGGATACGGATACGAGTACAGCATTCCTAAAAATATATAAATATAAATATTTGGTTAGGGATTTATTTTAGGTGGAATGCTTATTTTATCTCAATTTAGAGCTCAAATATTACAAGGCCCACTGTTTGTTTTAAATTTTCAATGAGGTGGGCCTCACAATAAGAGAAAGACAGAAATATTGGGTGAAAAATAATGCAAGCCGTATCCTGAAATTGGCCCCCCGTATCCCAGTCGTATCTTGCCGTATCCCGTACCGGTATCCGTATCGGACCGTATCGGTACGGATACCACAGGTCATTTGTAGTATCCGGGTATCATAGGAACAAACCACTCCCACTAAAGAATCAAAAAGTCAAAATAGGGTAAAAGATTGATGGCTCACCAGGCTATCTGAATTGGTTGTTGGAAACTAAGGCTTTTAATGATTTTTTACCACTCAGGTTAACTTGGTCTAAACTGAGTTAACTATTCCAAAACTTGCTTAATGCTCAATAAAACTATTTATTATATTCATTTCCTTTGAAATTTGGAATTTCTTATTTTGACTTGGCCGAGTTCCAAATAGGCTTGGCTCGACACCCTGGTGGTTAAGGTGTCTCATCTCAGACAGGCAGGTCTTAACTGTTGATCATACCTAAGTTTTGGAATTGGAGTTGAAATTGTTGTCAACATAGCATGGCAATTTTAGTGAGTCAGCCCACTTGCAAAGGCCCATCTAGTGGGAATGCAAAAGTCTTTATAGAGGCTCATCAGTGGGGCCCACAACTGTTGGGTATGCACTTATAGAAAATGACATTTGTATAGAAACTCTTATCCAAGTTTTTAGGATCTAAGGTCTAAGATAAGAAGGTGGTGATATGTGTGCATAGGACTTTCCATTGAACAGAGAAGAAAAAACAAAACGTCTAGACATAGGGTTTTATTATTTTTCATTCATTGCAGAGAGGAGCAGAGACTTGTGTGCAAAGTGGCAGTCTCTCTTTTGGGTGCAAAATTTGTTGATCTATTGACTGTAAGGAGAAAAGTCTTGGACGGTGACAGGAATTATATCAGGTTGAAAAAAAAAAAAAAAAAAAAAAAGGAAGAAGAAAAGTCCAGGCAGTGTTTGGAGCGTGTGCTTCACCATTTCACTTCTTTAACCTCTGTCTTCGTCCCATTCAAAAGCTTGAAGATCCAGAGGTTTCAAGGAAGATTTCCAAAGGAAGGTTGACGACGGTGCTGTGTTTCTGTAGGTGTTCGAGGTTGAAGCAGAGTTAAACCGGCTGGGTTGTGATATTTTTTTTTTTTTTGTGTTGAACTGCTGCCATTTTTATGATTTGATTTCTGAAGGTGTTATTCAGTATATGCAGATTTGTTCTTCATCTGTGGTAAGGTCATTTTGCTCTCTACTTCATGTGAATTTATGTTCCTACTTATAGTCTTCCTCAGATTATGTTAGTGCTTGTCTGTTGGCAACTTTTACCGTGAAAACTGTCAGTAGAGAAAATTGCGTGCAGTATCTATTGGTAGGCAATCAGAGTGAGCATTTGACAGAGATTGTAATTGCAAGGTTTGGCTGTGATTGGTTGTGACTGTTTGATTGTGACTAGCAATAAGTGTTTGTGATTGACAAGAGTTGCAGGGCGGATTTAATTGAGAACTGATCTCTGTGAGATTATTTAGGTGATTGATATTTTTGACACATGTGTGTTGCTGGAGTTTTATTGTAAGGCACCTGTGTGTGTCATAAATTCTTTATATCCTTGTAATCGCTCAAGTGGGTGCTTGAGTGTAGGGGTTGGTGCTCCTGTCCGTTGGTGCAGGCGAAGTTGTAAGGAGTTGGTGCTCCTAACAGTTGGTGTTGCTAAAATAGTGGAAGTGCACTCTTTGTGCACCGTGGATGTAGCGTGAGGGTGAGGGTGAACCACGTAAAAACTTTTGTGTAATGGTTGTGTGGTTGCATATAAATTTTTTAAGACACACTGATTCCCCCCCCCCCCCCCCCCCAGTGTCCGTGTGGGGTCAACAATTGGTATTAGAGCAAGGTCTCATTTGCAAGCATAATCTGCTTTGGGTGATCTTGTTATAACTCACATGGCTTCAGGAGAGGGTTTTTCTTCTAATAAGGCACCACTATTTGATGGGACAAATTACTCCTTTTGGAAAGTCAGGATGCAGACTTATCTTTCAGCATTGGGGTATGATATATGGGACAGTGTAAGAAAAGGCTACAAAGGAAAAGACAAGCCTACTGATGTGGCTGAGAAGAAATTGTTTGAGAATGATTCAAAGGCGATGAATGCTCTGTTTTGCGGCATGTCAAACAGTGAACTTGTCAAAGTCATGAACTGCAAAACCGCGTAAGAGATATGGGATTAACTAAAAAGTGTACATGAAGGAGATGAGAAGATCAAGGAGCTAAGTTCCAGACTCACCGATCACAGTTTGAAATGCTCAAGATGAATGAGGATGAGAACATTGACGCTTAAATGCGTAGAGTTAATGAAGTTGTTAATGATATCAGAGGGCTTGGTGAAGAGATTAAGGAACTAGCACTTGTGAAGAAAATTATGAGGTCTCTTCCTCCCATATTTGACTCAAAAGTATTAGCTATTAAGGGGGGCAAAGATTTAAATGTCTTTAATATGGTTGAACTGCATGGATCTCATACAACATATTAGATGAGAATAGGCAAGACCAAACCCACTGAAAAGGAAGCTGCATTTAAAGCTCACAAAAAGAACAAGTAGGTAGCACAGTCCGATGAAGAGGACTCAGATGATGAATTGATAGCTGATTTTGTATGGAAGCTAAGGAAGGGAAAAGAAAAATTCAAAGGAAAGGTCCCATTCAAATGCTTTAATTGTGGAGGTATTGGTCATTTTGAAGCCAAGTGCCCTTTTTCTAAAACAGATGAAGATGACAGTGACTCCTACAAATAAAAAAGGGATTATTCTCGTAAGTCATATTTCAAGAAAGGAAAGTCAAAGAGTTATATTTCAAAAAGGATAGAAAGTTCTTCAGAAGATGATTCTAATGAGAATTCTGAAGAATCAAATGAGGTTTTGTTTATGGCAGCCCTAGAGAATGAAAAGGAAGAGGAAAAATCTGATAATGAGGAGATAGAGACTAAAATTAATTTGGAAGAGAAGCTTATAGTAGCTTTGGAGCAGTTGAATACAGAAAGAACGAAAAACAAAAAGATTTCAAAGAAGACGGCAGAAACTGAAGAAATAGTTGAGACACTCAAGGTTGAAATAAAAGAAGGGAGAAAAATTAAAGAAGAGCTTGAGTCACAAGTTATCATAAAGACAAAGGAGTGCAGTAGAATGGAAGAGGAAATTACAGGTTTGAAAGCTCAAGTTGACAAGACTAATCAGAAACTGAAGGCATATGAAGGATCAATCAAGTTGAATGAAATTCTGAAAAATCATTGACCTTTACATATAGAGTTTGGTCTGGGTTTTGAGAAGGGTGAGTCTTCAACCAAACAAGATAGGTCACATGTTGAGAAGATTCAGAAAGTAATTGCTCAACCTGCTCAATCTAAACCTTTGGAACAACAAAAAATGTAGCATCTACGGCGCAGCAATGTCAGTAAAGATTCATGGCACCTTTACAAAGGCAACCATCATTTTACAGGTCTACTCCTTACTTTAATGGTCATTGTTTTAAATGTAATACTTTTGGCCACAAAATAACTACCTGTAAATTTAATGGAAGGCCAAGCCATGATGTTAGTAGGAACTCATTTGAAGCCCTGATTATGAACCCCTTAGAATGCTACAATTGCCACAACTTTGGGCATATAGCCAGGGACTGTATGTATGCATACCAATATCCTACTAACACCTTTCAGGATTACTATTATTATGCTAATGCTTTGAAACAAAAGCAAAATATTCACATGGCGCAATAGGTGCATTATGAAAAAGAACAACAAAAAGAGAAGTATAAGAAAGTGTGGAAAAGGAATGAGAGTCAGAAAAACAAAGCCGAATCTTTGATTGTTCAGACAGCTCTCAAAGCACAGAATGGGCCAACACCTTGGATACTTGACAGTGGCTACTCAAATCATATGTCAGGAGACAAGGACAGGTTCATGAATCTAGAACAGTATGATGGAGGCTCTGTAAAATTTGGAAATAATGATGGTGCCAAGATAGTTGGAAAAGGAGCAGTTCAACTGAATCATGTGAAGAAAACTTCCAAAGAAGTTTTGTTTGTGAATGGGTTGAAGCATAGTCTTCTGAGTGTGGGTCAAATATGTGATCAAGGACATGAGGTGGTGTTCAAGAAGCTGGCATTTGAGATAAGGAAGTCTAGCAATGGCAAAGTTGTAGCTGTTGGCTCAAGGACATCCGGCAATCTCTACATACTATCTGAAACTGTCAAGGAAACATGCGCTATTGGACAAGTTGATGAGAGCAGATTATGGCATAGAAGACTTGGACATATAGGCTTTGATAACCTATCAAATATCAATTCCAAGAAGGCAGTAAGGGATATTCCTCATATAGGAAAGTCTTCAACTGTTGTTTGTGATGCACGTCAAAAAGGAAAATTTACTAGAACTTCTTTCAAGTGAAAAAAACATCAACCAGCAAGTCATTGGAGTTAATACATATTGATATATGTGGTCCTACGAGGACTCAAAGCATCAATGGTCATAAATACTTCATGTTATGCATTGATAACTTTTCAAGAATGACATGGATAATGTTTATGAAACATAAAAATGAAGCTCTTGACATGTTCAAAGTTTTCAGAAAACAGGTTGAGAGTCACATTGGAAGGAGGATCAAATGTTTAAAATCACACAAAGGTGGTGAATTCACTTCTAAAGAATTTGAAGAGTATTGTTAGAAGCATGGCATCAGAAGACAATATTCAGCAGCTCGAACACCTCAACAGAATGGTGTGGTAGAAAGAAAGAATAGAATTGTTCAGGAGATGGGAAGAACCATGTTAATCGAAAGGAAGTTCTCTGATAGGCATTGGAAAGAAGCAGTACAAACTGCTGTATACATTCAGAACAGGTGTATGCTCAGGCCTCATGAAGAGAAAACTCCGTATGAATTATGGTTTGGAAGGAAGGCAACTGTCAAACATTTCAAAGTCTTTGGAAGTAAATGCTACATCAAACGAATTGAGCAGAACGTGGGAAAGTTTGATGAAAAGGCAGATGAAGGCATTTTTCTGGGTTACTCAACTAGAAGCATGGCCTACAAATATTATAATAAAAGACTAAACAAAATAGTTGAAAGTATTGATATCAAGTTTGATGAACAGGTTGAACAGCTAGAAAATAATAAACAGGAACTTCCAGTATATGAGGATGACAATGATGATAGTGAATCTGTAACACGGTTTGATGATAGAAAGGAAGGAGAATCTAAGGATCATTCAGATAAGATGAGAGAAAACAGCATATGGCATGAATATCATGGGATCAAGGAAACCAACATTCTTGGTGATGCAAAGGCAGGAACTCAGACAAGAAGGATGACAACAAGTATGTACTCTCTCTTATCCAACATTGAACCCAGGAATGTCATTGAAGCAAGCAAAGATGAAAGCTGGGTGAAGGCTATGAATGAGGAGTTAGATCAAATTGAGAAGAGCCAGACATGGGAACTTGTACCAAGAACTGCAAACAAGAACATAAATGGTACCAAGTGGGTCTTTCGGAATAAGTTAAATGAAGAAGGAAAGGTGGTGAGAAACAAAACAAGGTTGGTTTGCAAGGGTTATGCACAAGTTGAGGGGATCGACTTTGAAGAGACTTTTGCACCGTTGGCTAGACTTGAAGCCATCCGTATGTTTCTTGCTTTGGCAGTATACAAAAACTTCAAGATATATCAAATGGATGTCAAGTCTGCATTTTTAAATGGCAATCATGAAGAGGAGGTGTACATTGAGCAGCCGGATGGGTTTCAGATTGGTGATGATTTGAACATGGTGTGTAAATTGAAAAAGGCTCTTTATGGCTTAAAACAGGCACCTGGGGCATGGTAATCTCGGTTGGACTCTTACCTACATCAGCTTGGATACAAGAAAGGGGTAGTAGACAGCAACATATACATGAAGACAACAGAGGGTAATCAAGTAGTTGTAGTGGTATATGTGGATGATAGCATCTTTGCTGGCAACCAAGATGAACAGTGTAAGGACTTTGCAGAGAGGATGAGAACTGAGTTTGAGATGCCTATGATAGGAGAGTTATCGTTCTTTCTCGGACTGCAGGTGCAACAGATGAAGGAAGGACTTTTCATGTCTCAGATCAAGTATGTGAAAAAGATATTGAAAACATTCAACATGAAGGGCAGTAAGCCTGTTAGCACTCCCATGACAACTAGTTGTAAACTTAGCAAAGATGACAATTCCGACTCAATTGATCATACTTTCTACCGCTCAATGATCGGGAGTCTACTTTAATTGATAGCTACTCGTCCAGACATTCTTCAGGCAGTTTGCATGGTTGCAAGGTTTCAAGCTGATCCCAGACAAACACATGTAACAACAGTGAAGAGAATTTTCAGATATCTTAAAGGAACATTGGAATATGGACTGTGGTATCCTAAAGGATAGGACTTCACTTTGATTGCGTATTCTAACGCCGATTGGGCTGGTTTCATTGATAACAGGAAAAGCACAAGTGGATGAGCATTTTACTTTGGAGATAAACTTGTAGCATGCCACAGTAAAAAGCAGGAATCAGTCTTTTTATCTACAGCTGAAGGAGAATATAATGCTGCATCTACTAGTTGTACTCAAGTGTTGTGGATGCGACAGATGCTGAAAGATTTGGGGATCCAGATTATAGAGCCTATTTCTATCATGTGTGACAACACAAGTGCTATCAACATTTCCAAAAATCCAGTGCAACATGCAAGGACAAAGCACATAGCCATTCGATACCATTTTCTGAAAGACAAAGTGACAGATGGTGAAGTCAAACTAGAGTATATTCCTACCTCAGAACAGGTGGCAGATATCTTTACAAAGCCTCTACCAAAAGAAGTTTTTGAATATCTTTGGAAGAAATTAGGAGTTATTGAGGCTCCACAGAAAAAGAAGATCTTCTTCATAGGGGGAGCATGAATTTTTTTTGTGTATCTTGCTCTATATGGGTGCCCTTTGTTATTGTTGTCAAAGGGGGAGAATGGTTGGTATCTTAAGGCATTGAAGCCCAGTTGTGCAGTTGTGCAAGTGTTTGGTGTCAAGGGGAGGTCACTTGTTTAGAAGAAAGAAAAAATTTTGTGCAATTGTTTGGTGTCAGGGGAAGGTCACTTGTTTAAGAGAGAAAAATTTTGTGCAAGTGTTTGGTGTCAGAGGGAGTTCACTTATTTAGAAGAAAATTTTTTTTTGGTTGACAACAATTCCAAAGGGGGAGATTGTTGATCATACCTAAGTTTTGGAATTGAAGTTGAAATTATTGTCAACATAGCATGGCAATTTTAGTGGGTCGGCCCACTTGCAAAGGCCCATCTAGTGGGAATGCAAAAGTCTTTATAGAGGCTCATCAGTGGGGCCCACTGTGAGGTCCCACCCTTGGTGGGCCCTCTAATTGCTATTTTATAGACTAATTAATTCTAATTTATGCTAATTATTGGTTAATTATGCTAATTATTGCTAATCTTTGCTAATCTTGGCTAATTACTAATTTAATTGGGCTAGTTAGGGGTTGATTAGAGAGATTGGTTAGACTCTCCTAAGTTTTTGGTTAGACTAGCTTAGTTGGGTTTAATTTAATTAGAAAGGGGTTTTGCAAATCCTAGGGTCTAATAGAGCTAGATAGGTCATTAGTGGGTTTAAATTTTAATTAGTGTGGGTTTAGTGTTAAGAAGGTCCTCCTCTAGAAGCTTCCAGCCAAAGACCTAACTACCCCAAACCCTAACCCTAATTCCATAAAAACCATAGGGCTAATCTTGTCCTTAATCTCTTCCCTAGACCTATATAATGGCTCTTATCCCCATTGCAAGAACCCTAATCCCTAGGCCAGCCCCCTTCCCAAGAAAACTTCCAACTGTTTTTCCTTCATTCCTCTCTTCTCCACTCCCTCATTCCTCTCCCACGTTGAGTAGAGATTTCAGTTGCTACTGTTGCTGGAAAATCCCCTGGAGCTACTGTTGCTGTGTTCTTCTCCTTCTTCCTCATTCACCTGGGAACCACTGATTTCTGTGCTGGGAGCATTATTCCTTGGGGCTGGAAACTACAGCCACTACCTCACCTTCCTCTTCCTCATTTCCCTCACCTGAGCTACTGATTTCCTGCTGAAAGTCCTTTTGGAGCTGCTGTAATCGTGCTTCTTCACTTCTTCCTCCTTCCTCCCTCACTCTCCAAGCTACTGTATGTGCTGGAATTATTGAGGAGTTGCTGCTAGAGCTGCTGTACCCTTTTCTCCATTTTCTCTTCCTCTCATTTCTTCACCTGAAATACTCTTACTCTGCTGGAAATTCTCTGTAACTCCTGCTACTGCTGGAATTGTTCATTAAGGAGCTGCAGCTGCTATATTTCTTCTTCTTCTTCTTCTCTGGTTCAGCTGGAAACTGGGTTCTCTTCTATTGATTTCTTTCTCTCTACAGACCTTCCCTCAATCTTCCTAAAAGGCAAGTGCACCTACTGTTAGTATAGAATGTATGTGTGTTCCTTTGGTTTCAGTAGTTTCATTTCATAAATCATGTTAATATAGTCATAGAAATACTACCTAAGCTCTATTCTTGTTTGGTTTGGATGAAAGGTCACTGATGGATGGGGGTTTCACCCCCCATTTGGAAGATCAGAGGGCCATAATGTGTTAATGGATGGTTTATGGAGTTAATTAATGATTAGAAATGTTTGGGTGAAGTTTGGAACCGATTGGAAGTGGTTTGGGCGAAAAAGGAGTCAAAACGGAGAAGTTGCAGAAATCCAACTGGGGTTGAAAATCCAGTGTGCTCGGTCGACCGAGCCCTGTCTCGGTCGACCGGCGACACTGCAATTCTGAAAAATTTGAGTCTCAGTTGTTTTTCCTGCAGACTCGACCTGACTCGACCGACAGTGTTCTAGGTCGACCGAGAACACTGAAAAATGTGGAAATTTAGCTCCCAGTTAGCTATTCTCTGCAGACTGAGTTTCCTATTGTCCAGGTCGACTGGGACCTATCCTGGTCGACCGAGACTACTATATTTTTGGGGAAAAATTGGCCCTCAGCCATTTTCTTGCAGAAAACCCATTTCAATTAGCTTGGTTGACCCGGTATACATGGTTTCGCAGGAAATGACTGAAAGTTGGTTTTTCACCCGAAACTCAGACAGTTTACACCCAAATCAACCTGAAACTTAGGATTAACATTTAGAAAGTGTTTAAAGCTGGAACATCAATCTTTCTAAGGTTTTTAGAGTATGCGGTCAATCACCTAGGCCAGGTTGTTTGACCGGACACGCTGTAAGCCTTTAGAAACGAATTGAGTTGTCCAGGAAGCCTGATTCAGATTAGTTAGTGCACTCGGTTGATCCTCCCGGCCAAGAGATCAACCGAGCTCACAACACATCCGGTTCACCTGGAAAACCCCGATTGTTCCAGTTTTCAACATTTAGGAGTTGTGATCAGTTGTGGGGCCCATTGACCATCCAAATGAGCATTTATCAGCGTCCTAAGCCCGAGTCAACGGTGTGGCTCAACCTTGACTCCGGGGACCACTGTCTAGGGTTTTGGTTATTAATCTAAGATGATTCGACCTCTAAGAGTTGTCAACAATGCCCTTAATCACCTAAGCACCAAATACAGTATTTTATGGCATTAATGACATCGTTTAGAGATCGAATTACCGGAGATAGACCCGAACCTAAAGTGGCCCATTACCTAGGATTGGACCGTTGGATTTCCCTGTTGATTCCTTCGTTGAAGTTTATACTTCCCTTTATTTATATTCTGTCATTCTTAGATCTTTAGATTAGCTGTTTACTATTAATTAAACATAAATGGAGGACTTGAACCTAGGGTATCTAGAGGTGACCCGATGGTGTGATTTCGGAGAACATTGACCCGTGTCTGTGTCTAGGCGGGCCCTTAATGGGCCTAAGTGTGGAGATGTGAACCCTTTAGCTTGAAGATGTAGTTTCTATTGGACTGTTAAGTTATATGGATTGAAATGGAATTGTTATCAGTAATAGATGGATTAGTTGCCTTGTTTGGACGGTTTAGACCAGGTCATGTACTGATGGGCCTTGGTATGGATCCAACGAGTGGGCCTGGACCTTGAATGAGATCCTGAGACTGTATTGAGATGTGTAGACCTCTTAGAGACTTGGATAGGACTTTGTTCACGCAAGGCAAAGCCTAGACAGACACAGACCCTTAGAGTTATTCTCGAGTCGGCATGAACATTCACTCGGTTGATTTAAGCTCAGCCTGTGGACTGATCATCCCCGGTAGGAGCTAGATGAGTGTTGTAGAGCTATCATGATGAGCTGTGTGGTTGAGACGGACGGTGTGATACCGTGCCGGTCTGGAGTGTTGAGATGATGAGTTAATGAGTGATTTATGGGATTAGTTATTCCCAGCACTGGTGAGATTTCCCCGCCGCAACTGTGTTCAGTATGGGAGGGCCGCGGCATAATATCCTGCGGTATTCCAGCTCGTGTGAATGTGCCACTTTGTTTACAGTAGTTTAGATGATTACATTTATACTGATTCCTTATGATTTAAATGCACAACTGCCTAGTTCATTTCCCTTGCTATTCATTTAATTTATATACCTGTCTTTATTTCCTTTGATATATATGTTCTATGTTAGTAGTATGCTGTAACTTGCCAGATCTTTTAGATCTGACCCATTCATTGGTGCTTAGGCCTTGATCCCGAGATCCCAGACGATGCACTAGCTGTAGTGGAGGCACCTGTCGCAGGAGAGTACGCTTGGGGCCTGGCCGACACGGATGTCGAGCCGGAGGGCGAGGAGTTTCTACATGGGTTTTGAGGGACTCTTTTATTTGGGTTTTGAGAGAACAATTTTGTAGTGAGTGGGTAGAACTCAAATGTATTAACTTTAATTTACACTGAACCATTTTAAGTAGACTGTAGTTTTGCTCATACTTAATATATATCGATACCTACTGCTTCCGCTTTATTTAATCGTTATGCTTCCGCAATTTAAATGTCATTACTATGTTGGTCAAAAAGTTTTAAATTGGACCTCACTGCGGCCTACGATCTTGGAAGTTCTCGGATTTTCCGGGAAGTAGCGCGCCAATTTCGGGTATTCGAACGAGTATATCGGTATCCGGAATTGGGGCGTTACACCCACAACTGTTGGGTATGCACTTATGGAAAAGGACATTTGTATAGAAATTATGATCCAAGTTTTTAGGATCTAAGGTCTAAGATAAGAAGGTGGTGACATGTGTGCATAGGACTTTCCATTGAACAGAGAAGAAAAAACAAAACATCTAGGCATAGGGTTTTATTATTTTTCATTCATTGCAGAGAGGAGCAGAGACTAGTGTGCAAAGTGGCATTCAAAAACTTGAAGATCCAGAGGTTTCAAGGAAGATTTCCAAAGGAAGGTTGACGACGATGCTGTGTTTCTATGGGTGTTCAAGGTTGAAGCAGAGTCAAACCGGCTTGGTTGTGATATTTTTTTTTGTGTTGAACTGCTGCCATTTTTATGATTTGATTTTTGAAGGTGTTATTCAGTATATGCATATCTGTTCTTCATCTGTGGTAAGGTCATTTTGCTTGTTACTCCATGTGAATTTATGTTCCTACTTATAGTCTTCCTCAGATTATGTTAGTGCTTATCTGTTGGCAACTTATACCGTGAAAACTGTCAGTAGAGAAAATTGCGTGCAGTATCTATTGGTGGGCAATCAGAGTGAGCATTTGACAGAGATTGTAATTGCAAGGTTTTGCTGTGATTGGTTGTGACTGTTTGATTGTGACTAGCAATAAGTGTTTGTGATTGACAAGAGTTGCAGGGCAGATTTAATTGAGAAATGATCTCTGTGAGATTATTTAGGTGATTGATATTTTTGACACCTGTGTGTGTTGCTGGAGTTTTATTGTAAGGCACTTGTGTGTGTCATAAATTCTTTATATCCTTGTAATCGCTCAAGTGGGTGCTTGAGTGTAGGGGTTAGTGCTCCTGTCCGTTAGTGCGGGCAAAGTTGTAAGGGGTTGGTGCTCCTAGCAGTTGGTGTTGCTAAAATAGTGGAAATGCACTCTTTGTGCACCGTGGATGTAGCCTGAGGGTGAACTACGTAAAAACCTTTGTTTGTGGTTGTGTGGTTGCATATAAATTTTTTAAGACACACTGATTCACCCCCCCTCTCAGTGTTCGTGTGGGGTCAACATTAATAAGGGTACTGTATGACTCATCCATCTAGAAGAAAAGAAAAAAAAGCAGCTTGGCTCAATAGCTTTCTTAGCTGAGTTGAGTCTAAGTCCTTTCGGAGTATGATCCAGTTTTTCATGGCCTATCATGCAAAAAATTGGTATTGCCGAACAATCCATGAACACAGTAAAAAAAAAGGGGATAGACCAACAAGATACTTCTTTTGTAACTTGACTTCTTTTGTAACTTGATAACAACAATGCAAGAGTATGGCTTGGAATTTGGAAATTTTTTTATCTTATTATATTTTAGATAATAGAAACAACAAGATCACTGCAAAAACAAGCACAAACTACTAGTGTTTAGTGTTCTTATAATCACATCAAATATTGCAACACAAACAACAGAGAAAGTGAGAGACACATCATTTACTAGTAGCTAATGAGAGCATGTACTTCTTACTTGCATGGAAATACTCAACCACGGCCTCTAGAGGTGGTAGGCTCTCTTTGATCGCAAGAAGATCGACCCAGTTCTCAGCCCATGCATGGAGCCATGGGAACCTCTCCACATCAAGTAGCTTCATCTCCCCGACTTCCTCCAATGCCTGAAGCCAACGAGGAATCCATCCTACAACTAAATCCAAGTACCCAATCGTCTCTCCTCCAAAGAATTTCTTCCCCTTGAGCTCTTCTTCGAGCACCTGTAGCGTCTCCAATGCAGATTCCACTGCTTTCTCTTTGGCCTCCCCCTCTGCACAGAACGCGCTCCATACACCACCAAACAAGCACTGCAAAATGAAAGAAGAATGTGTTTTGATAAAGTGGAAGAGATTAATTGGTCCATTTCATGGCATGTGCTAGTTTTTGAAGTTCGGAAAAAGGAAGAGGGTTGTTTTTGCAGTTCGAAAAAAGGAAGAGGGTTGATATCATGCAAGACCGTCTATTACTAAATAGTTGAGTTGAATTAAATGTATACTATATAGTGATATGAAAGTGCTCCATACACACACAATGCACTCCACACGACCAATGTAGTTATCAGGCCTGCCCCAGATCCAGCATTATACCTAAAATCAGGTGCTTGTTTTTAGTAAAATGTTCATCTCAATATTTGTATTTGATTCATTGAGACAATTGGACCTAGATCCACCTATTTTGCTATTGTTTCAGCCAGATACAATCCAAATAGAGTAATGTAAAAATCACCATAAAAAAATAAGAAATTTTATAAAATAAAATGGTAAAAACAGTAAAACTTAATAATTATTTTCTATTTTTTTACCAAAATCCAAAAAAAAAAAACCCAACTTCGAAATTTTCCTAGAATTTTCTCAAGACGATATTTGTGACACTTCCTATGATAAGATCAAGATTGCATGATCTATATTTTTACCCTGCAACTAAACACAAACTGAAAGAAGTTACTGATACCAGATGGGTGTCGGGATCGAACTCGCCAAGAACCTTGTGCGTTCCAGTGTGAGGCAGACCTGCAAACTCGCTGTGAATACTCTCAGATCTCTGGATGATCGGAAGTAAGGGTTCTCATCTCCCTTAAATAGAACAATCCCTAGGAGTTACATCTCTATCCGGATACTACCTCTCCTGAAATCCCACATCTCTTGACCGGGATGGGAAATCTGCCAAAACGGGAGTTAGAACTCGATCCAAACTCTACCACAAAGAGTTTGATCCTTATCTGACTCAACCAGATTAAGACTTGTTGGGAGTTCATTCGCAGCAAACCGCGGGGCTCGATCTGGCGTGGGCCCTATGGTAGTCGGGCCACACAATTTTCCAACAATTTCCCACTTGGCATGAATGCCATGGGTGACAAATGTACCAACGTACATCAAATATATTTGAGTCCCATGCACATCACATGCCTCACAAATTCTTCCGCATGCAACGGTTTGGTGAGAGCATCAACTATCAATTCCTTAGAAGGCAAATAAGAAATTTCAATTTCTCCATTCTCAACCTTCTCCCGGACAAAATGATATTTTATCTCAACATGCTTTGATTGCCAGTTAAATTTTGGCTCAGTCACCATTGAGATGGCAGACGTACTATCTACATTCATTGGAACAGGCTGATCCTCACTGATTAAATCAATACCACACAAAAGTTTCTTAACCAGACAGCCTCTTGAACTGCGGTACTACAGGCTATATACTCTGCCTCGGCCGTAGACATGGCCGTTGAGGTATGTTTCTTGCTGCCCCAAGAGATTGCACCTCCCCCCAGAGTATACACATAGCATGTGGTTGACTTTCTTTTGTCTAAATCACCGGCCCAATCCGCATCGGAATAACCCCGCACTTTCAGGTCATCACCTTGATAATATAGTTGCAACTTCAAGGTGCCTTTAATGTATCGTAGAATCTTCTTAACCGCACACCAATGAAGTAATCCAAGGTTACTTAGGAATCTACTCATGAAACCTACGACGAATGCAACATCTGATTTCATACACAGCATAGCATACATGATGCTTCCCACAACTTGAGGATAAGGCTTGCCCCGCATTATTGCCTTATCTTCCTCAGTCGTGGGCCCCTATTTGCTGGACAATTTTTCACTTTTGCTAATGGGAGTATCGACTGGCTTGCACATCATCATATCAAACCGTTTTAACACAGTTTCCAAATAGGATTCCTGTAACAAAGTCAACAACCGATTCAATTGGTCACGGGTGATCTTTATGCTTGGTACATATTTAGCCTCACCCTTGTCCTTCATCTCGAAATTTTCTTGGAATTTTCTCTAGACGATATTTGTGACACTTTCTATGATAAGATCAAGATTACATGATCTATATTTTTACTCTGCAACTAAACACAAACCATAGATAGAAAAAAGATCACAAGACATAGTGATAGATTCAAAGTCAGACATATTGTGGGCAAGCTCACAAGGCTCCAAGGAGTGAATCTTACAAAAGTTTTTACTTGATCTTTGAGATTAAGTGAGCAAGTAAAATCTCTGATTGGTGTTCCTAAAAGGATTTCTTATAATGACATTCAAAGGCCGTTTACTTCTTAATATTGTTTGACCTGGCCTGTGGGTATTTCCTTAGTTCTATTACGGGGAATGCCCCATTGGGGATTAACTTCTTATATACTGAGTATGCCAGTATTGATTCCCCTCTCTTATAATCTATTTTATTTGTGAAAATAAAATACTAACTTATCTTTCAAAAAAAAAAAAAAATCCCACAAGAATAGTGATTAGAATTAACCTTAATAACTTCAAAAAAAAAGAAAAAAAGAACCACACGTACACATAAAGAGAAAGCAGCAAAGTCAGCTAGTTACCTTCTCATCTGCAAATTTAGCCCAAAAGCGTGCCATGGCTCGCTCATGTGGATCTTGAGGCAGTAATGGATTCTCCTTCCATGTCTCATCGATGTATTCAAGTATCACCAGAGATTCTGAGATTGCCTTGCCGTTGTGCACCAGAACTGGGACCTTCTTGTGAACAGGGTTATACTTAAGAAGCATGGGACTCTTGTTCAGAAGATCTTCTACAAAGTATTCAAATTCTATTCCCTTTAGCTTAAGGGCCCATTGAACCCTGTAGCTGAAGAGGCTGGGAAAAGATCCTATCACCTTCACCTCTCCCATTCCAAGATCAGATATCAATGACAATAAATTCTCAGTGATTTTTTTGGGGGTACAGGTACTGCATTAGGTTCTAGTCCTTGGAAGCGTATATAGAGATGGTCTTTGAGGCTAGAAATTTTTTATAGAGACGTCTTTGAATAAGAGTGCTGGACTTGAGTATTTGACCGCCAACCACAAATTGGGGTGCTGGTCTTTGAGACTATAGATTTCTATAGAGACGTCTTTGAATAAGAGCGCTGGACTTGAAATTTCAGTATTTGACCGCCAACCACAAATTGGGGTGCAACTTGGTTGGGACCCAAACCCATACCTAATTGACCCAAAATCTAATGCCTAGGTCTGCGGATGAAAACACGTCGGGTTGGAACTGGATTCATATTGTAACTGGACCTGAATCCAAATTGCTAAAGATGAGCTGTACCTGGACCTGGATTTGAATTGGGTTCAAGTTACACAACCTGTAGTCCTGTACATATACTCTCATTTATATTAACGACCTGAGTCCACAACCCACCTGAACCAACAAGACTCAAATTGTATTGTAATTAAGTAGTGTGCATAACCCGTACAAGAATGAAAATGGGCAATGGCAGTTCCATTTTCATCCAATTATATGCATCTTGGATTTTCAGGCTCAATGAAACTTCAAATGTCAACTATGGAACTCGACCCAAATGGTCCAACATCTTTTTATTATTAGACGTTAGTGGTCCCCATGATTACTTGTCTAATAATCATTGGGCCCCCCTTTGAGTCAAATAATAAGCGTTTTCCTTTTAGTTTTGATTTGAATAAATCTTTCTTGAATTCAATTTAAGAAAGCCCAATCAATCAGGATTCTTATTTGACTAATCCTCAAGGGAATTAAGGAAATTTAGTTGTTAATTGATTTCTTTGATGTGAAGAAATCTCTCCTGGGTTATTTATAAATAGGGATTTCCGGTCCTCTCTCTTAACTTACTTTTTTTGGTGAAAGTAGTCATTAACTCTCATATATCTTGAAGTGAGTGACAAGGAAAATATGAGAAAACCCAAATGCTGCTGATCTCTTACCGGGGAAAAGCTTTATATCAATTCATACCATCATCATCAAGATCATGGCTCAATGTATGCTTTTAGTTATGCAGATTATCCATTGTTGATGCATAAATCAAGATCCTTAGTTTTATTTACGTTGCAAACCATTTTTGGATTTTACACTTATGTCCCTCAATTGTATCCAACTAGATTAAATGCTTTACGTTCAATAGATCTAAGAGATGATGCAGATGCTCATTTCTCTTATCCGGATGCGATTAATGACAACAATGATGTGGGGGGCATGGAAGAAGGCGATGGTGAAAGATTAATCAAGAAGGCACCACCGAACATAGTAGACCATCAAAGATAACTATTTGTTTGCCTAATAAGGATCAAATCCAGTGATAATCAATCTAAAAGTTACCCCGGTGAAATGTGAAAGAGAAGACATTTCTGTGATCAAGAGCCCTTCTAAAATACGTTGACAAAATCTGCATTGTATAATAATTTCTCTCTTAAACATCTGAAGACTTGTAGAACCGTAGTTAGTGCAAGCTGTGACGATCGAAACTATATGTGGTGCATCTATGCCTCAATGGTGGAAGGAGGTCCACAGTTTCTTGTGGAAAACATAATGGTATCTCCGGTGGAATGTAGTATTATGGAGCGCCCCTCTCAAAAAAAAAAAAAAAGTTCAGATTTGTGACTTGCTTGTAGATGAGAGGCCACTTGCCATATTGCAACTCATGGGCATTTTGTCAAAAAGAAGTCTTTAATTCTAGGTTAGCATTTTTTGGAAAAAAATTGAATCCTAATTAGTATTTGGAAAAAAGTATAAATCTTTATAATTTATTAGTATAAATCTCAATAAGATATTATAAAATATTTATGTATTTTTGATTGATCAATCTCAAGTGGTCCTCGCTTCCATTAAGTTAGATTTAGAAATCGGGTCATATGGAAGTATAATAGGTTGGACATTGAGAAATCTTTGTTTTGACTACTGGGATACAAGGTGAGAAAATTTCTGAGTTGACTATGAAATTTGCTGAGTGACCTCTCATTTTGATGAAAGACTGAGTTAAATATAGGATAAATTCGTTCAAATCAAATACAAGAAATTAATGTTTGAGGTTTGGAGTAGCAATTTAAAATGATTGATTGAAATGCAATAAAATTCCTAACTTGGATTTATTATTATCAATACATATAAATACATGAATATCGAATTTTATTTTATCTAACTTTGAAATATTTTAAAAAGCAAGGGCTCTCCCCGAGCCAATATAATAAGACTAGATGAGCCAAGTCGGAGTCACCACTTTAACAACCTTGCTGGGGCGAAGTACTCCAGCTTACCACGTCAGATGACGAGTCAGCTTGACTTGCCGAAGTGAGGGACTTTTACCCCTCCTCTATAAACAGGCGTTGCAAAACACTAGTCTTGTGCACTACTTGATCTTATCTGAGCAGGGCTCGACTCTTCTCTGCCCGTCACGGTGCGGAGCTGCCCGTTACGATGCCCCTGCGTCCGTCGTGGGTTTCGGTAGCGTATCGGTCTGTCTATCTCTGTTGAGGTCAACGTCCACCCTCGCTCCTGAGCTGTCATAATTGTGGTCGAGCTCTCGCCCTCACTATAAAACTATTGTTGTGCCGTTTCCTATCACCAATTGGTTTTGGGATAAGTGGTAGCTCAATAGGGTGTAAGATCCTACAATCTCTCTCTCCGTGTTTCGGGCAGCAGAGGGCCTGGCTTACCTGCGATGAAGACTGCCCGCGGTCAGAGCCTCTTCCTTCTTGGAAAGGCAGTGATGGGCGCGCGGGCTCTCCCTCAAACAAACACTTCTTTTCCATTTTCTTCCTCTTTCCTCTTGTTGTTGTTGTTGTTATTGTTATTGTTGTTGTTGTTGTTGTTATTGTTGTTTTGGTTGTTTTGATGATCTGCAGGGTACCAGAAGAAGCCCAAGATACAAGGAGACAAATGCACTGGCTACAATGCAACTTCCTAGTGTATGAACTATGAACAATACACCATTGTGGAAGGAAGGTATCCATATCCCTGAAAAAATTGCATCTTTCGATCTGGGTAGATAATGGGTTTCTTGTTTGTTGGTTTTTGTGATGTGGTTTGTTTATTTTTTTCTTTAACTATCATCTTACTCGAATTCCCTCTCTCTGTTTTGCTATTTTCCCTCTTGGATTTAACTAAAGATTGCATATTTTTTTTATCTGGGTAACTGGCGGATTTTCTTATTTTTTATTGGACGGGTTGATGTGTGTTTTATGGGTGTACCAGATGAATGACCTTCATCTTGTCAAAGGATCTTTCATTGAGAGAAATTGTTACTGCGTGTTTCTTTCTTGCAGCTTGCTACAGGGAGCCGGAATTGCGCCATTCCACTCATTCTTATGAAAGATCTTTGAGAAGCATGATGACTGCAAGGTATAACTATTTTATAGAAATTGCTAACGGTTGGAGAAACATATTATATTCCATTAAAGCTTCATCTGTAGATTAGAATTTGAAGTTTTGAACATTTGGTTCAAGGAGTTTCATCCAAAGAGTTTGGAGTTCAATTGGTAACTCTATATCCTCATACTTGAATATAATCCATTATCTCCTTACCTCTTCATCTTAGCTGAGGAGATTTTAAGTATTAATGTGCAGGAATTACAGGAAAATGGCATCATTAAGCCGGTCTCCCCGGTAAAAAAACACCCCCTACCTCCTCCTCATGTTCTTTTTTTCTCAGGGCCTTTGTCACAAGCATTCATTTCCTCGTGCATAGGCCAAATTTTTAACCTCTCAAAGAAAAGGCTTTTCAGTGGCAAATGCAATCATTGGAAAAGAAGTTTTATAACATCTTTGCTTGATATCCAGGCTGCAAATTGGGCTTCCACCTCCTTAGGTCGCTTCCACCTCCTTAGGTGTTCCAATCTTTCTTGAAAGCCTGAGGACGATTCATTTCTCCAATCTGCCGGGTGCTCTGCCTAACAAATTCGGAGGTTGGAAAGCCCATCTTTTTGTTTTTTGCTGGCCGATCGACCATGGCTAAACATGTCCTAGCATGCCCATACTCATACACCTTTCGCTTTCTATTCCTTATAAGAAATTGATTATGGGCAGCAATCAAAGAGGAATTTAGTTTGGTGGGAATTTGTTCGCGTCCCAAAATCTGAAGGGGGTTTGGGAATTCGCAGGATTAGCGAAGTAAATGATATGTGTATGCTGAAATTAGCTTAGAGAGGAATTACAGCCTTCTATTTGGGCAAATTGGTTCAAAGCTCGTTATTTAAAACATAGCTCAATTTGGAATACCCTCTTAACCCTTGTGCTGGTTCTTGTTTGTGGGAGAAAATTAGGTCATTAGCTCATTGGTAGAACAAGGCCTACCTCATTCCTTTGCTTGCAATTCCTCAAGTTGAATCTGTTAGTTGGGCCGGCAATGCCTACTGATACTCTTGCTCTAAAAGACATCTGGCAGCTGGTTAGATCTAGAGTCGCGGCAGTGCAATGACATGGCCTTGTTTAGAACAAATTGATTAACCCCAGAATCTCTTGCCTAATGTGGCGGTTGGTCCACAAAAGAACCCCTACTCAGAATTAGGCCAGCTTCAAGATGTGCCCTCTTTTGCTGCAATTCCACCTCTTCTTCACATGCCCTTTCTCCTCCTTTAGGGTTTGTTTGTGCCTCTTCCACCTTCTTTACATGCCCTTTCTCCTCTTCTAGAGTCTTTCTCCTCGGGTTGTTTGTGCCTCTTCCGGTGGAAGAGGAAGCAGCATTTCGTTCCCTATGGAGCTGGCTTGTCTCTTTCAGTGGCCCTCCTTTGTCCTTTGCTTCGCCCCTCGCCCTTAATCTGGTCGTCTATTTCAGCAGTCAGCAATGGGCACCTCTTCTTGTGTTCTTTCACTTCTTCTCTTTCATATGGCATTGCATGAATGAATCTATCTTCAATGGAAAATCTTACTTCCCTCTCACCCAAGAGACGCCTGACTGAACAACTCTCCAACACAAAGGGATGCTTGTCTAGTGGCGTTCAGAGGCCGTCTCGAGACGCCATCATATTTTAGGAGAAATTTCTCCGCCAACACCTGACTAGCCTCTTTTTGTTTTTTCTTTGAGCCTGCATATTTTTCTTCTCTTCTTAATACAAATTTGACCTTTCCCTGGGTAGCCTTTTTTTTTTTTTTTGGCTCTTTTGAGCTTGTATTGTGTTTTTCTTCTCCTGTTCTTCATACAAATGTTATCTTAATTAAAAAAACAATCAATGGAACAAATGGCGGACTCAGGATTTTTGTTTGGGTGGGGCAAAATTTTTGTTCCACTTTGCTAGACTTTTTTCATATTAACAATACCAAAAGAGAAAATGTATTTTATTTAACTAGGCACAAACTTTTTCTACCCAATTCAAGTATGTTCCCAATTCCCAATTGAAGTGTCTTCCTCCTACCCAATTTATCATCATTAAAATAGCCTAACGTAACATTTCTTTTAATAATAGGTGTTTGGATGCCTTGAAACGGTGATTAACCAATTTGGATTTTCAAAGGGTTCTATTGGATCTTAAAAAAATGTGGTTGCTTGCTAATTGTAAAAATAATTTCCTATAGTTGGTTGTAGGCTCATGACAAAGAAGAAAAATTACCAATTAAATGTAACTCAAGTTAGCCCTAAGGGCCTGTTTGGATAAATGAGGAGTGGAATAAAATGAACTGGATTTCAAATGTGGAATGGAGTAAAGAGAAGTAGGTTGAAGTTAAAGTAGAGTACTTTACTTCACTCCATTTGGATGCTTATTTTGTAGTTAAGGTTTGGAGTAGAATCCACTTTGACTCAAGAAAATGGAAGTATTTAGAGTTGAAGTGAAATGGAGTATATGATGCTCACAACATTACTTCATCTATTGGGCTAGACTCATCCAAACGGGGTAGAGTTGAAATTTTAGACTGTTATGGCCCATTTAACTTCACTATGTTCTATTTTATGCCGATCCAAACAGGCCCTAATGTCCGATTTATGTATGATTTGAGGATTAGAGTGTGTCCAATGGTGATTTGGTCATCTTTGGCCCTATAGATATTCTCAGATTTGGTGATTTAGGGCTTAAGGTTTGAATTAGGATTTGGCAATTGAAATTATAATTTAGAGATTAAGGATTCAAATTTAAGTATAAAGTGATTAAAATTATACTAGATCTAAGTTGGGAGGTAGATTGTTTTATTTAAAGTTATTTGGTAAGAGAAAGAGACTAGGAAAAGGATTTATTACTATTCGCGGGAAGATGTTAAAAAAGAAGAGGCGTTTTCAATAAGGTTTTGTGAAATAGGGCGATAACAAGGTTTTGATGTGGGGCAATTATTTATTACATACATATGGGATACATTGAGGCCCATTCAAATCTATAGCATTTTTAAAATTGACCTGGGGTAGCCCCAGGTAATTAGCATGTAGGTCTGCCTATGAATGGAACCATCCGTCTGTACATATAATGTAAGCCCATGGTGTTGGCTTTCCCGAATGGATTTTCTTTACATGAATGTGCAGATTGATTGGTGCTTCTATTAGTGCTTATGGTTGGAAAAACAAAGGAATCGATTTAGAGGATATTCTGTAGACGCCACATAAATATGCCCTGAGTAGTTTAGGCACATGGCAGTAACATTATACTTATACACACTATTAGTTCAGTTTGTACATACTGACCCAATATATTACAGATTCTTGGCTTTTCTTATCATTGTCAATAAAACAAGTGTTTAAATGGTTTTCGTTTTATAGGTTTCATATAAAGAATTTTGGGTGGGGGAATTATATGTGCCTAATTATTTCTTCATATCCACCGGAAGAGTTTAAGCCCTTGGATGTATTATCCTTCTGATTACGATTTTATAAAGGGAACATGAGTTTCCTAATATATATATAGGATTAATTGAAGCTTTTTTTTTACAAGTCAAAGTTATTTGGTTGAATATGTCATCTCTTTTTCTTCTACTGTTGAAGATCCAAATATTCATCTTTTTCCTAAATATGATTTAGCAGCTTTGCAATTTGGAAATGTTTGAAATTTACCCATTTATTTTTTTTTCGAAAAAAATAGATAAAATGGTGTTCTTATCTCCTTTGCCAATTGCCCATAGTTGTTAAAAACTTATTTCTTTAATTATTGCGAACTGAAACTATGCTGGTTCCTTTTATTTGTCCACTTTATACATTTTTAAAAAAAAATTTAAAGTAATATGTGGAGAAGGCAATAAGAGGGTTTGCTTAAGCGACCTTTTCTTATTGAACTTCATGAACGGGGCATAATTGATGTCAACAGATAGAGAAACCACTTGTATCTTAATCAAGACTAGAATTAGTGAAAGCCTCCGGCACTTGCACCTAACTAACATCATGTGCAAGACTGTAAAATATTTTTCATATAATTGTGCTGTTCTAGTTCTTACAATCAAAGCTAATACTGTAAAGCTACGGAGGTCTTTTTATATAATCTGTCTATGCTCTAATGAAAGTCATTCTAATTCCCCATACCCTTCTGTTTTCCTTTTGGACTTTAGGTGTTGCATCTGAGCCATAATTCATGCATGTTATATTGATGTCAGAAAGATTCAGTCTTTGCTCTTTCCCCCCTTCTTAACATACATTTGCATTTCAAGCGGGGGAAAAAGAAATTGTAAGAAAGATTCAATCACATCATTCTATGCATCTTGCTGTAAATCCAACATTTGAAGCAATCAACTCACTTAGATCCCTTCTGGACTTGAAAATCATTGAAGTTTAAATCCTCTGAGAAGCATAGTATCCTCGGATTTTCTGCCAAAGTGGTGGGAGACTCAAGGTTATGATATCATCCTGCTTTGCTTTATTCTCTATGCATAACCATCCACGGGGTCTCATCATATTAACAGTTTTGATGATTTCATCACTGAGAGATTGGCCTACTTGTACCAACTGAAAAATCTAAAGGGGGCATATTTAAGTACTTTCAGTTTCTTGGATAAAGTTGGGTAAGTGCTTTACTGCACTTAACAATTCTGCCTTACATCTTAAGCCAAAAAATTGAAAAAAAAAATCTACCTTACATAAAAGCTTTCAATAGGGTAGACGTTCATGGAACTAACTACCGTATTGTGCTTCCTATAATCAACATACTAAAGTTCTCTATTTTGTATTTTAAGGGGTCTTGGGTGCTGCCTTTGGTTTCTGCAAGCTTCAATGATTCGTAATCCATCTTTACAATGTCAGTTGTTTTACTATAAAATGAAAATATAAGACCTTTGAGTAGTTTTTAGCATTCTGAATGTTTGTATCTCCTCTGGCCTTCCATTATTCATGTTATTGATCTTATGCATTGTTATGGCCTGACACTATTTTCTCTCTACAAATTTTGTGGTTTTTGCTTGAGCACGGACATTCTTTGCTAGTTCTAAACATGACACTGATTAAGATTTGAATATCTTAGTCTAGGCAAATGGCCAGATGCCATCGAAAACCCCAGCCCATTGCCCCGTACAACTTTCTTTTATTAAAAACTTGTGTTCACGTTAGTGCTATATTTGAACTTTTAAGTGATTATGTTATAATGTGAATTTATATTTTGTAATTACGCAAACGGATTTTATCGACTCACTCCATGTATTTTTTAGAAACTAATATTGAATCAGATATTAATATTAATTTATCTGTCGATTTGGGCTTTATGTTAGTTACATATAATTATTGTACATGGACCTACTTATAGAAATTAGGTGGGATTCGCCTCCAAGTATTGGATCATGGGGCCTACCATTGTAGGAATTATAATGTGAGACCATCTTCACGAGAATTATAATGTGAACCAACCTTTGGCAGAGTAGGCTACTTTTGTGATGGTAACATGGGACTTATCTTAGGAATTGCAGTAGATGGGACCCAACTTTTAGAATTTATTTATGTAGGACCCATCTTCACATCATTTTGAGGATTTTATGATGTCAATTTTGTCTAGAACACATATAAATTTTGCATTGTCCACCGTTTTCCACTTCATATAAGAAAGCTCTACTCATTAAAGTAGCCCCACTCAACGTATTGTTTAGAGCCCGATATTTTATTTCTAATAATAAAAAAAATAAAATTACAAGTTTACCAAACACCCTAATTTGTAAATAAGCTCTAAACCATGAAGTTAGATTTTTTTTTTTATCCAAATTGCCCAAAGCGTAAATCACCTTTTCTTATCGATGATGAATCAATGGTGATTTGACTGAAGTGAGATTTCAACAGTTACCATTCCATTCAAATATATACTTTTAAATTTTGTTGCCGCGTTAAAATCTGAATTTTTGGGTGATTGTTAGACATGGACGGAGACTTGTCGGAAAGCCACAACTAGGATGCCTCAAGCGTTTAGATTTACTGGGTTTTGGGAAAAATGATAAGTTTCCTGTTTGGTAAATTCACTTTACTAGTGAAGTGGGGTGATGGGTTATTTCAAGAAAAAGAATCAAATAAAAAAGTGTCATATTTTCAAAAACACAACTATTTTTTTTCACTAAGAAAAAGTCAAAAAGTTACTTTTTTATCATACTAAAAATCCAAAAGCCATCTTCAAAAAAAAAAAAAAAAAAACAAAAACATCAAAGAGCTGCATTCTCATTTCATTACATGTTAAAAAAAACCACCGGTTTTTTATTTGATCCCTCTTCTTCTGTTGTTTTTTTTTTTTTTTTTGGTTAAAAAGCTAAATTCTCATTTTACTAAATGATAAAAAAAATTCATCAGTTTTGACCCCTCTTTTTTTATTGTCTCTTAATTTAGTACTTCACCACACTTCACTTTACCAGTAAAGTTACCAAATTTAGATGCACCCACTGCTAGCACTACTCACAAAGAAACATTCCATAATGACCGTAAGTCGTGCGCACAGAGAAACACCCCATGGACCTATTTGGTAGCTTTACTATTAAAGTGAAGTGATGTAAACGGTGAGATTAAGAAAATAAAAAAAGAAGCCATGTCAAATCAAAAGGTGATGGCTATTTGTTATTTGAGAATATAGTTTTTTGATAATTTTGTTAAAAAAAGATGGACTGTTGCCATTGGGCTAGAAAAAGTAACTTTTTAACTCTTTTGTTTTTTTCGTTTTTATCTAATGTAAATGTGTTGTTTGAAATTTTGTACATTTTTATTTAATCTTTTTTTCTTATCTCAAGAAATCACCTTTCACCTCACTCTCCTTTTAGGGCGTGTTTGGTAATTAACTAATTAAGTTAAAGTGAAGTGAATTCAGACAAGAAATGACAATGGGTCGTATCAAAAGTATACAATTTCAACATTTTCCTTCAAATTTTTCAAAAAAAGTAAAGAAAGCAATCACCTCATTTCTCTATTAAAAGAAAAAAAAAAAAAAATACTTCCTTTCTCTATGCAAAAAGTCAAAAAATTTCATACTAAACAACTAAAAACAAAATACCATTATAACTCTTTATATTTCACGTCATCTACCCATTCCACCCCACACAAATCCAGATGCGCCCAATAAACGTAAATCCACCCTCCCCGGTTACAAAACCCCACTCTCCCACCAACAAGCCCCGCCCCCCCGGAACGCATTCTCAAGCCCCGTAGAACAATACAGCTGTCGCCTTTACTGCTCTGAATTTTGTGCGCATCTTCACAGAATTTGAGGCTGTTGAAGTCGCAAGGCATTGGTATTACCGAGAAGACGAAGGTCGATCGTCCAGAGGACGAATCTGCCCATGCATCCACCGTCAACAAGTATGGTCGGAGAAAAGGATCATATACGATGGATATTAGCTTGCATCTTTCTGTGCCGAGCACCGCCTCCATAGTCCCTTTTAGCGGCGTGTAAATCAGCGTTGACTTCAAACATGTACGTCCGCCTACAAAACCGTTGAAGGAGACAAAAGTGAAGGGCAGATCAAGTTCAATGCCGGGGTAGGTCCACTTAATTTGTGTAGCGGTGGTGGAGTAGATGAAAGTGAATCGTCCATCATCTCCATACTTGTAAGTGCAGTAGCGCTGAGGATCTTCTTCCAATCCTCTACTAGGCATGATCATGGGGTCATTATAATTATAATATCCTCTCTCCTTTCTTTTACTACTTACTGATCTGCTTTCATTGCCCACTACTCTGGGGTCCCCAGCCCCAGGGCAAAACTCGTGGCTCTCCTCCTCTTCTTCAATCTCGCCAAGCTCTGCTACGGTTGATGTCATCCGTTGGCCACCCAACCGTCTGCGTTTCTTTTTCGCTATGGGATCTATAACTATCCCACTCATGAGTTCCCTGAGTTCCTTCTCGAGTTCCTTCTCAAACTCGGCGAATAATTTCTCATACTTCTCAGCAACTTCTCCGATCTTTCCCACCCAATCACTCTCTGCTTCATTTCGAGCACCAAACACCCATTCGATCCAATTTCTTACGAAAGGGATGCCCTTTGCCACTAAACAATTCAATGCAGCAGTCACCGCAGCCTCAATAACCTTCTCTGCAGCAGTCACCGCAGCCTCAATAACCCTCTCTTGTATCATCTGCTTCAAATCCCCTGGCATTTTTTCTCCTGCTGCGGCGCTCAATTCCTTATAAAGAGAAACACAAGAAGAAACAAGAGTCAATGACTCAATGTCATTAATTTCTCTGGAACAGAGATAATTTCCTAGCATACAATGAAATTAGTGATGCTCATGAGTTGGGCAAATTCTAATTTGGAGGCTTTTTCACTTCATGAATTGAAGTCTAGTGCTTACATATATGCATTAATCTTAACAATCAGAAGGGGAAAACAAAAGGTTTAAAGGTAACATGAAGAACTTACCTCTTCTTCGGCAAATAGGCTGAAATCAGGGATTCAAAAAAAGGATGGATGGTTTTGCAGAGATGGAAGGGGACTTAAAAAGGGTGAGAGGAGGCAGAGAGAAGTTTCCACGAAACTTCGTGGATAAAAACAGGAAATCGGTGAAAATAAAAAGAAAGAAACAAAGAAAGAAAAAAGAGATGAAAGAGAAACATCAGAGAGAATTGTTAGCGTATTTAAATGGGGGCACCTCTTACGTAAGTAATATTTTAACAGGAAGACCGACACTCCGCCACATCTGAGCATTAGATTAATGAGCAGACCTAATTTTAAAATCAGGTCTTCTCATTTATATACGAAAGCCTCGAACAAATGCGACGGAGAATATGGGGATGTCTCGGTGGATAGGAGTAGGACTCCCTCTCTCACTGTACCACATAGAAATTGATCCGTGGACAGATGCGAGATAGTTTTGATAGCCCCCTGGGGCACTAGGCTGACTCAGAAATGGGAAAATTTGTTGTTTACTGTAATTATCATTCCTAAGTAGCAAAATGTCATTAAAAGTCATTCAGAATAACATTTAATTTTACCATATAAATAAAAAATTTAATTTTAATTTCATATATTTATATTTTATAAAATCTAAAATAGAAATGTTAATTTCTCATACAAATTTATAGGTTTCTTAAAAGTTACACAATTAAATTTTAAAATAAATAATAAATATAGAAATTTTTAATCTTTAGTATAAATATGAATTATGAAATATTGAGACGGGTGAAATTATAAGAAATTTAAAAATATGAGATTTTCCAATTAGAGACGGGTTTGGTAGTGAGTTGGTTGTCTTACGTTAACCAAGAGAAAATAATATATCTATTTTCATTATCACATATAGGTGCTGTGAATAATGATCTATGTCGGAAATTGAAATTAAGATTCATAAAATGAAACTAAAATCACAAAAAGAAAAAAAGAATAAAAAATATGCAAATATCTTAGTTTCTTGTAGAGAATAGAAGACCCAATTAGACTTATGACTATTCACATGGAGAAAATAAAAATATGCCACATAGAAAAGAAGTTCGTCGTGAGAAGACTTCGTATAGAGAATGTTACAACTCATTTTGTCAATTGCTCATTTCAATACAGAAAAGAGGGTTCCATATATGCCAATGGAGAGGAAAGCTCTAAAAGGACTTCCAACCTCTGAAAAGCTCTACAGTTTCGACACAATCCAAAAGACATGAAGCTTTTCGCATCTCTTGCAGAAAGCTGGCACCCATGAGACCCTGCCTCTCTCTATATTGTAGTCTTTTCTCAAGCCCAGTTCTTAATGATCATTAATAATTAATTAATAGCTTCTTCTTTGACATTTCTGTAAGCAACCAAGCATTAGTTTATATTAAACCTATGGTTTGAAGCTAAACTCTAGAAATGTGTGAAAAGAGTTGGTGAGAACAGTAATTAGAATAATATAAACAATTGTATTTGAATGAAGTTTGAAAATCTCTAGGCTCTGGGATCCTTTTTTATAAATAAACATATCCTTTATATCTTACAGGGCTTGCAAAAGGATCCTTCTCAGATGTTTCTCAATGATTTTCATATGTTATTTGATAAATATTATATTGACGCTTGTGAGGACGTATATGATATTATATTCCAGTGTTGGGTCTCCTTGTCGTCAACTTGTGCAGTTGAATCTCTTCCCTATTCACACTTTCCCTTCCATTTGCTATTTTGCTTTGTATGTGTAATTCTTCTGCAGATATTTTAGTAGAGTAGGCGAAATCGCATGTCTGCTGCTAATCAATCCAAACCACAGAAATGGTGGGTCTCACAGTGGATAGATTATAGATTGAAATTCAGGTCGATTTAATAATTCCTAACCCTCTGATTCACGGCCATCAAGCAGGCGTTTAAATGAAAGACATGACGAAGAAACAAGAATAAGTCGTACATATGGAGCCTGTAGTCTCATGACTCAAAATCTTGATTTGCTGCACTTAGATTGTAAAATATTCGGATTCTAATTAATCAGTTTACTTCTTGTTGGATGTGGGCCACATGTTGAGTCAATTCCACTCCAAAGACCACTAGTTGGGGGAGTTTAGTTTTCCAATTTTGATTCTGGGCTGGGTCCAGTTGATTAAGGATACGTCCATGCCACCACTAACCCCATACAAAAGTACAAGTGGAAAAAATTCAAACTCCATGACTTGTATGCCTAACTGCAGAGAAGCATGACTCACAATATATTGATTTTAGTGTCTAGCAGTTTGAACTCATTTATTGAACTTGCAGAAAAAGTGCCTTGGCATCAGCCATTCGTTTGATTTGTTGCATCAAATTGAGAGTTTGGAAAACCTTCAGATTTTCTGGTATGGTTTCATTTGTTTTATTTTTTTCCTGCTTAAAGAAAAAATTAGATTTTATAAAAGCAACTATATTTACTAATTAAGCGCATATTGCCACCCAAGCATCAACAGGGCCCCCTCTAAATTTCACCGGGTCCCATGTGACGAACCGCATTGATGCAGAGTGTGCAGGGAGAAATCATCCCACCGTTCCCCATGCTAGTATATATGTTTCTTGTAGTGAATTCCATATGCAGTCATCGTTTCCCCACACTGTTTCCTCAATTGAAAACAGTGGAAAAACTCCATTTTTCCATTTCCAATTTTCTGGTGTATTATTCATTTTGAAAAGCAGCAAAAACACACTTATTGTCCTGTTTCATTTGGACAGAAGTCTTTTTTAACTCAATCAGTTTCTGCATAAAATGAAACATCCAGGGAGAGAATTTTAAATGTCAATAGACCATTTCCCTTTTAAGGGCAGCGGCAATTTTCCATGGCATTCTCTTTTCACAGTGAATTCATTTTCTGTGAAAACTTTGAGCTGAAGACTTCATTTCCTATGACTCTTGTTTTTATTGCATGGTGTAGACAAACAGGAATTTATATCAATAAGATAATGTTAGCACAGAACAATGAAAAATCATTCTTCTTCTGTGAACATTTTCAAATTTCAAATTTGTTAGTAGTTTTTTAGAGGAGCTTGGGTCCCAAAATACCTAACAGGAAAAAAAAAGGTCTTAAAGAATTTATGTGTTGGGTCTTTGAATCCATCATAGCCAGTTTGGTCCAGATAGGGTCTTTGGTTTAAGACCCTAGTCATCACAACATTAGTGTCATAACATGAATGTCTAAAGTTACCAATGGGCTCAAGAATTAGCAAATGTTTGAACTAATATTATAAAGATCATAACATAATTACATTTTTAGAGTTTAATATGAGTACTTTAAGAAAGAGAAAAAAATTCATTTCTGTTAGGCCCCGTCCCGAGTTAATCACGATTAACTCTAATTAATTGCGCTTAAGAGTAATTAAGCCGGTTTAAATGAAATAGTAACTAAGCGTGTGAAATGAATTGAAAAGAATTGAGTGGAAACTGAAGCTCAAATGAGCAAATTGAGGGTTTGCGTATAAATACGTATTTGTACGTATTTTGTCGGATTCAGAAAATCTTGATACGAACAAGTGTATCTCGACGAGTACGATAGCTTTCGTAAAAGACTTGAGTTGATTTGACGAATATTGGACCAAATGGGCCTTCAAATGACTCAAAATGTAAATGAATAAAAGAATGGGGGGTTTAATGTAAAATGGACTCTTATATAAGTTACAGGAACTCATTTTTGAGTTCATTCGACACCTCAACCCTAGGCAACATCCGTTCTTCCTCCTTTTCTCTTCTTTCTTCCGTTTCTCGTCATCAAGGGTGGATTGGAGGTGAATCAAGTTAAGAGGACTTCATTGTCTTCTTCTTCATCGTCATCTTCATCACTTTCTTAGAGTCCTTGGAATTGGAAGCTTCAAAAAGAGTGGATTTTATCTCAAATCCAAGCTAGACCAAGATTAATCTTCAAACAAAGGCAAGTATATGCATTTCTATGATCTTGAAGCTTTTATAGAACTTGTATGAACTCCTTGAGTTCAAATATGTGATTTTCGTTCAGAGCTTCAGAAGCTCGAAATTGTGTTTCTGAGCGAGTTTCGGCTAACCGCGAGCCAACCGCCAGAAAAATTCGATTTTGGCGAGCGTCTGGAAAGCTAACCGCCAAATTTCGGTTAGCCAAAATTGGAATTTCGGCTAGCCGCGGGGTGACCACGAGGTAACCGCGAGGTAATCGCGAGGTGACCGCCGAGCTGACCGAAATTGGTCAGAAAATTTCTGTCAGAAAATCAGCTTCTGGAAAGCTGACCGCGTGCTGACCGAACTTAGTTCGACTAGCCGCCAGCCTAATTTCGGCTAGCCGCCAGTACAATTCGGCTAGCCGCCTGCACAGTCGCGGCTAACCGCGAGGTAGCCGCCGAGGTAGCCGAATTTGACCATTTTATTTATAGTAAGGAAAATTTTGGATTTTGACAAAAATTAGTATCGCTTATGAGTCAATTATGACTAGTAGTATGGGTATACCTCCATAAGTGGAAACTAGGGTTATCCTAATGCATACATAATCATATAAGTAATGTCATCAAAAGTAATACTTGCATTGATAATCAAAGTTGCACTTGATGGTTGGTTAAAGGAAGGATGGATTGAACACTAGACTGAGATTAATAGGAACTGTTAGTAAGTCTGGCATGGCACTACCTAGTGGTTTCTGAACTCATTATGGAATTGAATTGAATGAGAAATGAAATGATTATTCCTGCTGCAGCAGATGAGAATGGGGTGTTCCGGAGCCCGTGGTGACACCAGTGATCTCTGATCAAGACACTGGGAGATCCCACCTTATTTGGACCGAAAGGTCATTGACTGAAAAGTCATTCATGGAAAAGCCATTAATAAAGGTTGAACCTAATGAATAAATGAATATGAATTGCTTCCTTTGGAAGATTAATGAATTGAATGGAGTTGAAACCAATGCTAGTGTAGTTGCCATATTATTGTTATTGTTCATTATGTTTATTATGAATTGTCTAGCACTATTGTACAATGACTTGCTAGTAATTGTAAATCTGTCATAGATATGTGTATACCTATTGAACCGTCGTGTTCATGGTATTACTGATGATATTACAGGCTCGTCTGCACGTGCCGGTTCCTCCGAGGCCGTCCAGACAGCGGAGAAGACCCATGCGCTACCTCCAGGAGGTTTAGCGGAGTGGACATAATTTGAGAGAAGAGAACATTGAAATCTTTTGGGAACTTTTGGAAATTATTTTGTGTAATTATTTTGGTATTGTAAAGGATATCCCCTGCATTGTATTAAATATGCAGTGGTTGTTTTTAGGTGTATGAAACGATGTAAATGGACTTTATGATTCATTTTGTTAAATAGGTTGTCAATGTATATTATTCGTATATTCCGCACCATTGTACATTGACAGGTTCGTATGCAAGATCCCTTGTAGACTTCATTGTAACTTCGGTTAAACGGGGTTTACGGGAGTAAGTATGAGCATCGCGACCGGGGGGTTAACCCGAATTACTCTGATCTCGGGTCCGGGTCATGACAATTTCTGTCTGTCTTATAATCTTCAATGAGATTCATCTTCATTGTCTTTCAGTGCCAACGTCTTCATTTCTCTTTCCTTAATTTATTCCCTTTCATCTATACTATATTCTGTTTGCATTAATTTTAGTATCTAAGTGAATCCAATAGTCAACTATAGCAGGTTATCTAATTCCATTTCAAGTGCAATTAGAGCATATACAATTGTCATGTGAAGGACTTGGTATCTTGTAAAACATCTTTCACTAATACCTTGAAGAGATCATGACATCTCTCTCTCTCTCTCTCGTTTCCTCCTTTGATTTCACCAATTGATGGTTCGTGGAAAATTGAATTAGGGTTTTCTTGGAATTGTAGACAAGTAAATTCTTTTACCACCTTTTCTTGTGGAAAAGCGGCTATACCAAAAGTAAATTCTGCTATAATACATTTAAAGAATCTACTATAATATTCTCTTGTAGTGTGAATGTAAAATCCTGCTGTAAACTCACATCACATGTCTAGTAGATTCTTCCTTTTAGTCCATTGCATATTTGGAATTATTGCAGGTTTCTCTCAAGTGGTCTCCTTTTCTAATTTAAGGGTTCTTCTTCTCTTTCTCCTCTGTCTCTCTGTGTATATATAGAGATGGATTCAATTGGAAATCTCATTGGGGGAGATTAAAATCTCAATATTTTTTATTTTTTATGTTGTGGGTAATTTTTTTTTAATTGGTATGAATTGGAAATTGCAAAATAGTTGCTTTATGACTTGTTAGCTGTATAGGGTTGGGTTCTTTTACTAGTTCCATCTTTCTTTTGCTTGTTGGAAATGTTACATGCTTTGGTAGATTAGATTTATGTGAAACAGTAAATCACCTTTCTAGAGAGAGGGGAAATTAAATGCTTTGATTGAAAAAAGATATTACAAATGGAAAAAGAAGATTTTATGAGCTTAGATGAGAACCCCATTTAAATGCTACTGGTGAATTGGAAATCAATTGACTGAAACAGCTTGAAAGTGGATGGATCTGTATCTCTGTATGTGTAGCCTATGGAAATTGCTGTAATTCAATATCAAACTACACATGTATGCTTCCACTTGTGAGTTGATTGAAGCAGGTTGAAAGTGGATAGATCTGTATTTCTGTGAGTGTTGCTGTATGGAAATTGCTGTAATTTAATATCAAACTACACATGTATGCTGCAACCATCTACAGAACTGGTTCCTTGTAAAGGAATAATAATTACTGTTGTTTGACCAATTAGGTTTCTACTAAATTGCAGCAGTTATCCTTCATAGAAACTTACAAACTAAGATGAAAACAGTTCCTGAAAGCATAATGTTGCAGATGTTTTCTTATAATTGTTGTAATCTTTTGACCCAGGGAGAGTCACATTTACCCAATAACAAGTTGTATGAGTACAACTCTACTAAAAGTAGCTCACAGAGATCACATACTTCACCTCTTTGCCCACCTTGCACTAATCCTATTTACAGTATTTCTATCAAATCCTCCAAAAGTAAATTCTACTATAATATATTTAAAGAATCTACTATAATATTCTCTTGTAGTGTGAATGTAAAATCCTGCTGTAAACTCACATCACATGTCTTGTGTGATCATGTGTTTTTGGTCGGTAGGTGACGGCTTGAACCATACATTACGATGGATAAAAGTTGGATGCATAAGTCAAGATCGAGCCCTAAGTATCTAAATGGTGTTATAGAATTCCTAAATTTTGCGTTTGACCATGCAACGATTGATGACAAGATCCCGTGTCCATGCATTAAGTGTTGTAACAAGTACTATTATAAGAATAGAGAAGATGTGTATGGTGACTTATTATGGAATGGGATAATGCAGAGATACATCAATTGGACGAGCCATGGGGAGGATATGTATGGAGGTGAATATATTAGTGATGAGTCCAAGGAGGGCAATGATATGCATGAAATGTTACAGGATGCATTCAGAATGCCCAAACTTAGATGGTGGGGAAGATAATGAATCATCGGAAGAAAGCATTTCGGATGAGCCCAACATGGAAGCACAGAAATTTTACGAACTTTTGAAGGATGCTGAGAATGAACTATATCCGGGTTGCACTAAATTCTCAAAACTTTCTTTCCTTGTACGGTTATTTAACTTGAAGTGTCTTAATGGATGGAGTAACAAGTCATTCGACATGTTACTTGATTTATTAAAAGAGGCACTTCCCGTTGGTGAAATTTTGCCTAAGAATCACTATGAGTCAAAAAAGGTACTTCGGGATCTTGGCCTGCACTACATAAAAATAGATGCTTGCCCGAATGACTGTATGCTGTACTGGAAGGAATATGAGAATACGAATGAATGTGCCGTATGTGGTGAGTCTAGGTGGAAATGTCACTCTACTAAACAGGCTGTAACTTCGTCTACAAAGGATAAGAAGATAGCCGCAAAGATTCTGCGTTGGTTTCCACTGAAACCGAGGCTTCAAAAGTTATTTATGTCTTCAAATACAGCTGAGTACATGAGATGGCATGATCAGGGCTACATAAAGGATGGGGTGTTGAGGCATCCTGCGGATTCTGAGGCATGGTCAACTTTAGATGATGAATTCCCGATGTTCGGTTCGGAGCCTCGTAATGTTAGACTTGGGTTAGTGACCGATGGTTTCAATCCTTTTAATACCATGAGTATTGCTCACAGCACATGGCCGGTCATTCTCATTCCTTACAACTTGCCACCATGGATGTGTATGACGCAATCATTTTTCATGTTGTCATTGCTTATTCCTGGCCCTAAATCTCCTAGGAACGACATCGATGTTTGCCTGCAACCGTTGATAGAGGAGTTGAAGGAATTGTGGACAGATGAAGTTGAGACATACGATGCCTCTTCAAAACAGAATTTCCAGATGCATGCAGCAATCTTATGGACTATTAGTGATTTTCCCGCATATGCTAACTTATCAGGATGGAGCACTAAAGGGGAAAAAGCTTGTCCCTCTTGCAACAAGGACACATGTTCGGTCAGATTGAAGAATGGACGTAAGTGGTGTTACTTGGGAAATCGTCGATTTTTATCACATGATCATAAGCTCCGACACAATAAGAGATCTTTTAATGGATTTAAGGAATTGAGAAGTGTACCAAATGCATTAATCGGTGATGATGTACTTGATCAATTGCGTGACTACGAGCAAATCACATTCGGTAAGGCGGATAAGGATAAGATGGGGAGGAAGAGAAAAAGGAATGAGTTTAATTTGCCAAAGAATTGGAAGAAGAAGAGTATTTTCTTCCAATTGCCTTATTAGAAGTATCTTATATTGCGGCACAATCTGGATGTTATGCACATCGAAAAAAATGTGTGTGATAGTGTGGTAGGGATGCTGTTGAACATGGAGTAGAAAACAAAAGACACTTTAAAAGCTCGTCTTGACCTAAAGTTAATGGGCATAAGGGAACATCTCCACCCAAAACTGGAAGGAAATAGGTTGGTATTACCCTCTGCATGCTACTCAATGTCTTTAAATGAGAAAAGAAAGTTATGTCAATGCTTGAAGGAGGTGAAGGTTCCTGATAATTACTCGTCGAACATTGCACGGTGTGTTCAGGTCAAACAATGCAAGATCTCGGGGCTGAAGAGTCACGATTGTCATGTTCTCATGCAACAACTACTTCCAATTGCAAAATACGTGGACTCTTACCCAAGGATGTGTGTTCAGTTTTGATTCAATTGTGTGCTTTCTTTAGGCAGTTGTGTTCGAAAGTTTTAAAGGTCTCAGAGCTAGAGCAACTTCAATCCCAGATCGTTCTAACACTGTGTAAATTGGAAATGATCTTCCCCCCAACATTTTTTGATATCATGGTTCATTTGCCTATTCATCTCGCCAATGAGGCCAAGTTTGCCGGACCAGTGCAATTCCGGTGGATGTATCCAATCGAGAGGTCAGTATATATATATATATAATATCAACTTGTCATTTCAAGTTGTATTGGCAATAACATCAACAATTGTATTCCGATAGGTACTTGCACACGCTGAAGTCATATGTACGTAATAGAAGGCGTCCGGAGAGTTCAATAGCAGAAGGGTACCTTTCAGAAGAATGTTCGACATTTTGCTCCAGATACTTGCAGGAGGTTGAGACAAGGTTCAACCGACCGGTTCGGAATTACGATGGTGGTGATGCTAAATCACATGAAAAGTTTTTCATTTTCGCAGGGACTGATCGTGCCTTAGGGAAGGCAACTTTGCGCACGCTAAGTACAGATGAGTGGGAGCAGGCTCATCTATATGTGTTGAACAACTGTGATGACGTCACCCCATTTGTTAGGTAAGACTGCTATATCCAAATCTAGTGAAACAATATATATAGTAAATGATACATTTTCCTCCCATTTGGATTATGATAAAAATGATTTATTGTGCAGGATACATAAGCAGATGATTAAGGACGCTCATGGTGGTCGTTTAAGTGTTAGGGATGTAGACCGCACTCATATTAAGGAATTTGGTAAATGGTTCGAACGCCATGTAAGTGTCGTAAATAATATGCATTTTTCCTATTAAGTGTAGTCATAGTTGTGAATAATGTGATTGTGATGTATTAATTTCCTTGTACAATCCAAATAGGTTTCACAGATGCAAGTAGATGGTGAGAATGTAAATGAACAACTACAAGTATTAGCTATACCTCCCCTTTGAGCAGTGAGGTGCTTTAAGGGGTACATCGTAAATGGCTTTAGATTTCACACAGAAGATCGCGAGAGACAAAGGAAAACTCAAAATAGTGGAGTTTTCTTAACTGCAGAGACATCGAGCTTTGCAAGTGCAAGAGACTCGAACCCGATGACCGGCAATGTTGGCTATTATGGTGTCTTAAAAGATGTTATTGAGTTACAGTATATCGGTGGGAATCGGATCGTGTTATTCAAATGTGATTGGTGGGATGTAACGAACCGTGGTGGTAGGGGAATCAAGCAAGATGAGTATGGATTCACCTGTGTGAACTTCACACGGACCTTAAATACCAATTAACCATTTATTCTTGCAAATCAGGCACAACAAGTTTTTTACATCCAAGACACCAACGAGCCCAATTGGCATGTCGCGATAAAGATACAACCCCGAGACTTATACGTTATGGAGTCGGAAGAAGATCCTTGCCAACAAATTGAGCTCGATTTGCACATTGAGTCAACAGATATGGTAGACACCAATGATGGTGTTATCACTTGGAATAGACCTGATATCGAAGGAGTGGTTCTTGATGCAAATATTGTTCTTCCTCATCAAACCCAAGAACATGAAGCAGATGACTTTATTGATGATGGTGAGGGAGATGATACATTTACTGACGACGATGATGGAGATGATATCTCTATTGACATTGGTGATGATTAAGATTGCTAGCAGGTAATGCAATTGAGTTTAGATTCTTAATATCCTCCTAATTATATATTAAAAATATGATGCTTTCACTTTTATTTTGTTTCTTTGCTATCACATTCTTACGGAATTTAGTGTCTTTTGTTGATACCTCTAATGTTGATACCACATTATTGCCCATTTATTGTCTACTTATTTAATTCAAATCCATATTCTTGATGGATTATATTTGATTATGTGATTTAGGTAATTAAGAAGATTCCCATGATTCGTCCAAGTAGAAGCAGATCTACTCAGAGTTCTTCCGTACATCCCCCTCCGCAGCCTACAGAGGAGGGGTCATCTGAGATCCAAAGTCAGCCTGCCTGTACAGAGGTTGGGGGGATTGGCAGCAGTTCAAGTAAGATGACTTAAATTTTGAATTAAGTTTTATTGTATAGGAGCTAGGGTTGGCAAAATCAAATGATCATGAATCAAAACATTTAATTCTTTCTATGCATTGTTGTGTAAGCAAATTATAGTCATCATTTTCTTCCTTTCATTTGATGCCTTTGCGACCAATATTAAGCTAAAACTATTACAAAGAGAACATAAAACTTATTAGATGTGACGCTAGAAAATTAAGATCAAGACACTATTCAATGTGTTTTAGTGCTTGTATCTGTATTAATTGGAGTCCAAGGGCAAAGCACTCCAGCCCAACAAGGTCTACAATAACATCATCAAGTCAATGAAGAAACAAGAGGAGTCAATAGCTAGCCCCCACCAATGTATTATGATTGCTGGGCTCTGAATTATGATTGCTGGGCCAACAGAAATGACATCAATCCTCTTTTATGGTAACAAATAATACTTCTGTATCCTGTCCAATAATATCATCAAGTGCCATGAAGAATTTAATCACCAACTAATGCTTTATTTACCGTTCTTTATTTTTCATTCATATTACCTCGGGGATGTAGTGAGCTACCCATAACTAATCACTAGGATAAATCCCAACTGCAGGACCAACTTGAAACTTCCACTGTCAAACCATTGAGCACCATTTCATAGAACTTAGATGAAAATGTGAAAACAGTAAGAGCTTTGTGCAAAGAACAAAACAGAGCATCGTTACGACCAATTAGTACTGTGGGAAATGGATTTTATTCATGTACTCTTATAAATAGCAATGATATTATTAGCCATGTTCCTCTTATATTACTATGGCAGTTGGGGACCTTACCAATAAACTCATTCCATCAAGGCAACTGAAAATCATTGAGCATGGGTTCAGTAGTGCAAGTTTTTTTTTTTTTTTTTTGGTAAGGGGCAAGTTTAAGAATCAAAACATATGCAATTGTAAAGCACAGCAGCAGCTCATGCTGGGATGTTGAGGGCATAAATTTCTAAGACTCCAGGAAAAACCAGCGTCAGATGAGTTGTGGGTTTGGCAAATGAGCACTTTGTTATATAAACTTTATGTCCATAATTACATGTGTGCATGAAATATAAAATCATATTTTTCAATGGAGAATAGTACTCTTTAACTGAATAATGTATACTACATTGAATCATCTGCAATGCAAGGATTTCCACTTCTAGTTCTTTTCCACTTTAGTCTCTGCAAAAGTGCACATGTAGCCATGCTGCTAACTTTCTGCAACCTCATTAAAATATAAGCACTTGATGCCCAATATAGGTGTTTAAGATGTGGAGGAGACCATATAAATATAAAGATGCGGATGGATTGGACTTGTGGATGATAGGTTTGAGTCCAGACAATATATGTATCATATATCATATATCAAAATGGATTCTATGTAAGATGATGTGAGATGGCACTTGATATGTAAGATGATGTGAGATGGACCAGCAATCTACCCTCTTTATAAGCAGATCTTTCTGTAAAAGCTGTTTTGAGATTAAGACACTATTCATTTTGTCTAGTGGGCTGTCAATATTATTCTTTAGTATTGTATTGGTTATCAACTCTTAAACTTTGAAAACAGATCCTACCAGTGGGAAAAAGAGGACTCGAGGGAGCAGCCGAGGCATTAAATTGTTTAATAGGCGGCCCAATGATATACTAATTGTGCAGTTCAATGCAAAAGGGCAACCTATAGGTAATAATGCTAGGCCTTTCGCCACATTATGCGAAATAATTGTAAGGACACCTGGTAATGCACCATTACAGGTTACGAAATGGGCTGACGTTCAAGAGCAATCAAAAGAGAAAATGTGGAAGCATATCCAGGTAAATAGTAATGAACCATTTATTTTTGCATACTTGTCTCATCTCATGTTTGAGGCTCATTGATGCCAGAATCCCTAGAGTTTACACTAGTGGAACCATGGGTGTGTATCTCAAAACCATCAGACTTGTATCTGTTTGATGTGTTTTCTGGCTTTCACTGGGGTAGTTTGTTTGTTTTTTTTTTTTTTTTTTTTGTTCCTTTGGGTAGAATTTAATGGAGTGGTGGTTGGGGGTGAAATGTGAGTTATAAATGCAGTTTTTGATACAGTACTTTGGCCAGTGAAAATGTGAAAAAGTCATCTGATTCTCCTGCATTGGATTAGAGATTCTGCATTGCATTTGAGACCCAAGTATGGTTTTGCTTGTAAAAATATGTAAAACCGATATCTTGTTCTGCATTAAACATGATATAGCTCATGAAGGGCTGGCTATGTGCTCTGTTAGAACGTACAAATCCCACATCTCTGTTATTTCTCTGTCTAGGATGGGAGAGGAGAAGCAGGGGACTGTGCCAGATATGCACCAGTCAAAGGAGAAGGGCCGGTGTGGAATGTGATAGTTGACCTAGCTAACACCCAAAGAAAATGACTGGGTGATGGCCATCCGAGTAGATGATCCTGATTCCTGTCCCATGCTCAGGACCCTTTAATGCTACATGGATTAATGTCATGCCTATACAAACAATTATTGGTTTTTTGTTTTTTTTTTTTTGAATGGTTACTGACATGTTTTTGTTGTTGGTATTTGGAAAGATTGGACTACGCGGTGGTATGCATTATTCAAGTCATAAGAGGACCTAATCAAACATGATTTTTCTGAAGCGCCAAAACAAATGTTTTCCTTTTGTCAGCAGGAAGTATGAAAACATGTTTAATTTACTGTTCAAAGCTGATTTAATTCATAAATACATGAATAATTCAACTTATAGTGATTTCAACTATGGGCTTTGGTTTCTCAGTATGATAGTGATTTCAACTATCCAAGGTTAGCACACTTTTAGTGGCTGCTATTTCAAAGGAAAACAAGTTGCAATGCCAATGGATAAAGGAACCTGCATCCCAAGTTGCTTCTAATTGTGGATAGTTTTTGTTTTGCTGCTGCATTCTTTGGACTTCAACATCAAATACTTACTGAGTTTATGCTCATTTTATGAAAAAGGATAGACCCATGGTCCCTAATGGGTCAATCAGCCAATGGACCCAGCCCATCCATCTCAACCTATCATCTTTGGCCTGAGCTGCATACTATCTCATGTTTAGAGTTTTATCTATATTTTAAGTTATTTTTATTAGATATTTTAATCATAGCCATCGATATGTATGTAGGTCGTCAGTGGGTGTACTCAGTTTAAACTTAGAATGGACATGTGCTGCTTTTATCATGATAATGCAAGATGCCTTTAACCACTAATCACTGCCTCCTCTTAATTTCTCTCATATATACTTCATGGTTACATTGAATCTCAGGACTACGCGGTGGTTGATGATGAGAGGAAAAAGTGGGTTCTACAAAGTTTAGGAAAGAAATACAGAGATTATAAAAAGGACATTAAGGATAAGTACTATTCTTTGTGGAATACAGATGAGGAACGACTTCAGCATAGACCCCCTGATGTTTCTAGTGAAGATTGGGCTTGGCTTGTGCAATATTGGAGCAATCCAGAGGTTCAGGTATGAAACCATTGTTAAAATGTTTTAGTGAAAGAATCTTTTTTGCTCGTGTCTTTAAATTGTTGCAATATTGTTGAATATATGTAGGTTGTGGCTGCGAAAAATAAGGCCAATCGGAGCTCCCAAAAACTTAGACATACAGGGGGACTAAGAGTTTTGCTCGACATAGAGATGAGGAGGTACATGGGTTCAATATATTATTTATTATTTTAGAATTTACGTTGACATTCAACTTTGTAATGAAATTAACTTTGTATATGGATAGATGAGGAGCAGGACTGATGGGAGTATTCCTTCTCGGGCGGATCTATTCATTCGCACCCATAGTCGGAAGGACGGGACTCCTGTTGATGAGAAATCAACGAAAATCATTGTACGTTAGTTGATAATTTTAACAATAAGCCTCAATTTGTGTATAATGACACTAATTAATTTTTCCATTCAGTCAAAGTTTAAGGAACTAAGTGCTGCCCAAGAAGGAGGATCTTCTAGCTCCATAGGTGATGATATATATACTCAGGTGATGGGAGCAGAGCGGCATGGTCGTGTACGTGGATATGGGCTAGGTCCAACGCCCACTTCAGTCTTTGGCTCCACGTCGCGCCAATCTCAAGCCGCTTTTGATGAGGTTCAGATTGAACTAAGCTCAATGCATGAAAAACTCCAACAAATGGAGGAGTGGAAGAAAAACCAAGAAGAAGAGAAGCGTCAAATGGAGGAGTGGAAAAAGAACCAAGAAGAAGAGAAGCGTGCACATTTAGAAGAGATGAAGTTGTTGCATGCCATTATTGCTGAGATGAGACAACGGTTATCTCCCCGGCGACAAGATCCTTCTGAAGGGGTAAAAATACTTATTTATTGTTTACTTAATATTACCATGATTTTGCATTATACTATTTGTAAGAAGATAATTTAATTATTTATTTTCTTTGTGCTCCAGGGAGCAGATTGATGATTAGGCAAAAGATGTTTCAGTCTTAGATTTATGATAATGACATTAGACAATGTTGAAGTAGGATGGATCTGTGCGAGATTACTATTAAAAAAATGTTCTATGCGAGATTGCGTGTGAGCATCTGCCACTGTTTTGTAGGTGGCTGCAACTCATGGGATTTTTTCTCTACTCTGTATAGCCGAGCTATGGTTGATGGCTAGACCATGACTCTACTTGTGGTAGTTGGAAAACCTGAGGCAGTTGTGCTTCCTTGCACAGTGGGCATTGTATAGTATCTTTGAAACAAACACCTTTAACACAAATTTGTTCACTCAGTATACAGTTTCATGTTTATGTTAATGCGTGCTTCACCATTTGATCTTCCCTTTCAGTTCAAATATTTGAACCTTATGCTGCAAGAGACATTCCAAATCATGCATCTAGCTGATTTAGTTGTGGATCATGGGTTCATTATCCCAAGGAACAAAATTGCGAACTCATCATTGATAAGGTATATGCCATTGCACTGATACTGTAGATTTGCACCTCTTATCAGATTGATTGGAGGGTACTGCTTCCAAGTAATGGATGTTTATTTGATGACTTTTGGTCCATTGGATGTTTTAAACATTTTACGGATTGGATCCAATTGATGGACATCAACAGGATCATCTGTTCATTCATTGTACTTCACAACTCTTCTTTCGTTTTTCATTTTGATAAATAAAAGGAGAAGTTTGTTGGTTTTAATTGTGGCTCATCAATTCTGGCATGTGTCATCAATTCTGGCATGTGTCATCTGGCATCCCGCACAGAACATGCCAGATTGCCATGTTTTTCTCTTGTTGCTTTTGGAATGAATGGAAAGGGAGCTGTTGGGGGACTACATCATCAACAACGGGGGTATTGACACTGAGGAGGATTACCCATACACTGTGAGTAGTTCGGTATCTTTCTTTCCTTTTTCTTATGTGCTCTTCTTGAGTTGGGATAGTTGTTCTAGCTACAGGATTCTTTGAACCTCCAGGAGCTTTTCCCCAACTAACAAGTTTGTGTTCCTATGTTTGGTTTCAAAGTGCACTATACGTGTTTCAGTTCCTATCATAGGAACTTGTGTTGAGATGCATCCGTTTTGGCCTTTTGAGATGGCTATGATATAATGTAGATGGTGTTCATTCTTTTGTTTCGTTTTTGAGATTATCCTTCAATGTTTGGACGAATGTAATTATTCAATGTGAGGTGACTTTTTCAACTTGCTGTCAGGAGTTCTGGAGTCCCAATTTTGGAAAGTGAGGATGAAGACGGGTTTCCAGTTTCCACACCATCTAAAAGCAAGACAATGACAAAGGACAGCATGAATGAGAAGACAAAGGATGATGACAGTCAAGGTGCATGTTTGAAAAGGAAGATTGATGCCATCAAAGATGGTGAATGGGACAGGTTTGAATTTGCTCATTAACTGTCTTTCTGCTTTCTTTGTAAAATGTGTAACATTTGATTAGTGTTTGCAGGGGAGCTCACCACCTATCTGATTCCTTCACTCCATCTAAAGTTGCCCCATCACCTGAAACAGAAGTCAATGCTTGCAGTGACAACAATGACATTAAGGCACCTATTAGTAAGGAGGCTACTGTTGAACCAGTGGACCAAGATCCATCCACTAAAGTTCAAGATCCAAATGCTAAGCTACTGGATCACAAGTGAGAACTGATTTTTTTATTTCTATATCTATTTAGAAAGGTAGGGTGGAAATTTTTTAATGTTACTATTATCCTTTCGTACAGGAGTCTTGATAGCATTGTGGACCCAGCTGGTGATGATAGTCAGAAGGAAGGTAAGAAGAAGAAAAAAAAGAAGAAAAGCAAGACTCAACAGGGTAATACAGGTGCAATTATGGTGGAATCTGGGTTTGCAAAGAAAGAGGGAAAAAAAGAGCTTGTTGAGAATAACAATGAGCAGAAGGCTCAAGTGCGTCCATCTAAACCAAGGACCTTCTCCAATGGTTTGGTTATTGAGGAGCTATCCATGGGCAAACCAGATGGCAGAAAAGCTTCCCCTGGAAATAAAGTAAGTCATTCCGCACATTTTTTTTTGTTAGTTAGTGGACATGTGTATTATAACCGGGATTAGAAGTCCTACTCTCCCATGTGGCAAGATCCTTATCACCCAACGCCCATTATTGAATTCTTTAACGCACTACAATGCTTTGCAGGATCTGTAAATGACATGCTATGCGACTTTTTCCATTTTGGTGCTGTGTCAGTTATAGTTTCTTCTGTCTGCCATTTTCTCCTTGGCACCAACTTCATTTCCAACATAACTTCAGCTTAAATAAATTACTGTTGGTTTCAGGTTTCTGTCCACTACATTGGCAAATTGAAAAGGAATGAGGAAATATTTGACTCTAATATTCGAAGGAGACCTTTTAAATTCCGCCTAGGTATACTAATTATTTGCTTGTTGTTGAATCCAATTTTGTCTTCTTTTAAATGGTCATAGGTTTGAATAAGAGCAATGGTATTGTTTAATACAGGGGTAGGACAAGTTATAAAAGGATGGGATGTTGGACTTGCTGGTACTATCTATGACACATGATTCCAAGATGAATTTATATTTTCTGGATGCTTTCCACTTTTTGTACTATTATGTATTTTTGTAATTTAGTGTGCGTCTGTTATCAGGTATGCGAGTTGGTGACAAAAGATAAATCTTTACATATTTTAGACTAATACATGTATTGAAAGATGAAAGTTTCATGTGATTATCACACAAGAGAACAAATGTTCCAGCCCTTTCTCTCTTTTTGTTCTTCTCTATTTTGAAAATGTTTCCTGAGTCATGTATCTAAGAAAGTGGAACTTGTGCGTATGAACATAAAGCTTATAGCCTTATACAAGAGCTTATAGCGTCTTGGATGAGAATAAGTTGTAGATTGGTTGAATGTGAGAGAGAAGCGAGATTTGGACATTGCTCTTATCTAATTCTTGACTGTGCTCCTTTTGGCCAGTTCATGCATTTTTTTGGCACTATATTTGGTGGATTTTCCAATTCCATGTACCCATGCAAGTTGACCAATATGTGTTGATCCATAGCAGAGTTGGTGGAAGAGATTGAGAGAATGAACTTGGGAAAACTGACAGACGATGATGAAAGGAAGTGATTATTTTTTGTGGACGAGGATGACATGATAGGGTTTAATGTGGATGGACTCGATCATCCTTTTTTTTTTTTTTTTTTTTTTTTTGTTATCTTTACTATATCATCTAAGAATCAAAATCCAAGGCCGGTCCAATACAACCTAGGGTGCAGGCCAGGTGTTCGTGAGCTTTTAAATTTTTCTCAAGACATGAAATTCTCATTTTATGGGTTTTTTTTGGATTTTTATATATTTTAAAAAGTCTCAAGAAGAGTATCAATACATGAAAGGCGTGCTATGGTGGATGTGGTTAATATTTGTAGCCAAAAAATAAAAATTACTGCTTTTACCGGCGGCCGCCTGACCGCCGGTAAAAGCAGTATTTTTTTAAAAAAGATTCTACTTTTACCGGCGCCCAGGGCATACAACGATAGTTTTTTTACTTTTACCGGCAACCACTGACCGCCGGTAAAACTTTTAGTGACGGTCATCTAGCTGCCGGTAAAAGTAAAATTTAGCGGGGGCCACCAAAACACCGTTGACATTTTTACCCACTCTACTTATACCGTCGCTTAGCGACGACCACTTTGGCCGCCGATAAAGCTTTTACCAGCGGCCATTACCACTTTTATCGATGGTCGCCGGCCCCCGCTATAAGCAGTTTTTCTTGTAGTGATTCTCTCTAATTCATATTTAATGAAATTAAAATTATTAAAAATTCTATCTACGTATCTAAGCTTATTTTACTTTAATCATATATAATGTTAAATTGTGACATGATAAATCATATTAAATAAAACGAATATAAATATATAATAGAATGATAGATCATTCTTTAAGCTTATAATAACATATATGATTAGAGATAGCAAGGTAAATTATAATTGATATGATTCTAATCATACTAATAAAAATATAAATTATACTAATTTGATATAACATTACAAGATATATCATGCTATACGCTTATAATAACTTATATGAATAGAAATAGCAAGGTAAATTATAGTTAGTAACTTAATATAATTCTAATCATACTAACAACACTATAAATTATACTAATTTTAAGTATATGTAATCAACCTCTTTATTAGTGAGTGGAGTTCAATACTAGAAATGAAGTGAAACCATGTATTGATGGAGTTCATGATATTTTAAAAAGATATTGTCTTTTTTTATAAAGAATGTCTCAAAGCATATATGATATTTTCAAGTGTATGTTAGTAGCCTTCAAGGGCTTAGAGAAAGTCTTATAAGAATAAATCTCACTTTAAATAGGTAAAATTTCAGGAAAAGGAAAATTTATATTATTAATATTAGATAATTTTAAAAAATTTAAACAATCTAACAGGGCCTCACACTTATAAAATATTTATGCGGGGAGATCTTTTTATTCTATTTTGGGAGATCTTTTTTTTTAATATTATTAAAGGCATGGAGACAACATAGATGAATCATTCATGTGCTTTTTACTATGTAAAATAAATTAATTTACCTTTTTCTTTATAGTCAATTTAAAATTAATTTATTATATTTATGGTTGTACCACATCGGGGTGGGGCCCCGGGGCATGTCGGGGCGGAACGGGGCAGCCCAATTCCGCCCCCTCCCCACCCCGTTGCCATCCTTAGTTTGAGGTTGTAGAAAGTTCGTATCATATCCCTTATAATTTTTCGGTCCACCAAATCCTTCACAGAAATTCCAATAAAAGGCATTTAACATTAATTTTGGGCTCCTTATACTTTTCCAATTTAATGACTCCGACGCTTTTGACCGATTGTCTTTGCGCGGACTTGCGAGGAAATAGGTGAATGCTAATATGATGACGTAAGCCACAAGCATCTCAGAACCAAATATAAAAGATGTGAGTCCCACACGTCTTTCAATCGATACTCCGTGGCCCGTCGGTGTGGTACGTTCAAATTTTGCAGTTTAAAGATGTCCCACGCGTCTTTCGTCCCTTCCGGGCAAGGTGTATTCACATTCAATTATGTGGTTTCAAGAGGCATCTTTGACCCTAGTGTGAATGATTCTTTACATGTTTTCTTGACATTCTAGGGACTCTAGACTCTTTAATATTTGGATCCGGATCCCCTGTTTGGATCAAATAGGGGCCTCCACGTGCAGGGGCGAAAGGGGGGCGGAGGAAAGAGAAATTGGCTTTTTCTTTAGATTGGGGGCGGAGGGGGGCGGATGTATGTCACGTAACTGACACATGAGGCTAGGCTTGGGCTCTCGGCTTTGAGGCCATTTGAAATAATTTGAGCCTATTTTGCGGCTTAATAGTTGAATAGGCTTGGGCTCTCAGCTTTGAGGCTCCCCTGGGATCCTGTGGTCTTTATGGGGATCGGGCCAAAGTTCGGTCCCCAAATTCAGTCCACCTAGCATGACTGTTCTTCAATGCCATTTGGGCAAGGTTAGGCTTGGCATGGTTTATTAATCCTCGTTGTCACATGACATGTCACTTAAAAATTACTTTCCAAGAAAAAGAAAAAAAACCATAAAAAAAGCGGAGTCACAACCAATCCCATCCACTTTATTTGCTTCCTCACTGTGAACACAATGGAAAGAGGCAATGTAACCCAATATAGAGGAGGTTAAGTTTTCAAATTAGCTATGACCAAAATTATATATATTAAAACACTAGGCATGAGGGGCTAAGAGGTCTTAGATTTGAAATAGAGCCTCCAAAGCAATGCCACTGTAGCATCCACATGGCAAGCACATATTGGAGAGCTACATCACAATGGCCCCACCTAATAATTCCAAATCAATTGAAGATTTCCTTTTAGAAAGAGCCCTACTCTGATCGGTCCAAATTTTCTTTCTTGGCAACTTTATATCCATGGAGGGGTGCTACTCCGACCGAATGGGGGACCGAACCATGGCCCGGTCCCCCATGAGGACCCTTTGGTCCTCATGGCCCGGTCCCCCATTCGGTCCGAGTAGACTTAACGATATCCATGGGCCTACCTAAGAAAAGCACAACCGCGCTATCTGGCCCGACTTGGGGACCGGATTCTGGCTCGGTCCCTAAGGTCGGGCCAAGGGGACTTTCCCATAAAAGCAAACCATTGCTGCCGGAGAAAGCCCTCTATCGCTCGCCATTTCTGTTGACTGAGAAGTGAGTTGCTTGGGTAACATTACAGAGGAAGAAGAGGGGTACAAACAACTCTGTTTGCTACTTCCGAGAGAATTAGGGCTACTGTGCCGCTGTGAATAAAGAATACGATAATGGAGGACTTGGACAAGGAAGAGACATAGACAAGCAACACCTTATAAGATTTTTAAAAAAGAAAAAATGAAAATGGGCTGACGGACCCAGTTTATACTGTTCGAACTACGTGGCCCTTTTTCGTGCAATGGTCACCTACCAAAAATTTTCCTGTAAAATCCTTAGATTTCTTTTTTGAAAGGTAAGTATTTGTCTATTATTAATAGACAATGTAACCAAGGATATAACCAAAAGTGGACTATCACAAAAATTGCCGCTATCCAATGCGTAAGTCGCGCATGGACAATTCCATACCCAACTCATGTGGGACTCACCTGCCGAGGCCCCTACTACCACATTTGATCATCCTTGTCATATCATTTGGGGCCTAAAAGTATGATCTACTCGTATTGGTAATCGTTCGATTCAACGGTGTGCAGTTCATTTGAATTGGTGCAAACCCGGTGGACCTGTGAACCATAGGTTTTTTTTTTTTTTTTTTTTTTTGCAGGGTGAGGGGGACTGATAATTCCCGTGTGTATTTTGTGTTTCAATGCAAATATGCTAACAAAGCAACCAAGGTATGCTTTTTTAACACTTTTATATATCTTTTCTATGTTTTTGTTATGAAAGTATTTTTTTTTAAATTGTGTTTCAGATGGGTTCAACATTTCAAGTATGACTAGAATAGCGACAATATTTGTTTTCCTTGACTGCAGAACCATGCAGTGGAACTTTTTGTTGATTTATATAGCGAGATGCGTCATTACTTTTAATTATATTTTGATGGGTAATATGCAAATGAGTATACCTGAAAAAATATCTTATGATCAATTTGAATGTGAAACCCCCAACCCCGCCGATGTGGGCCCGACTATGGGTGTGCAAAAAAAAAAAAGGGTGTGCTTAGGATAATTTCTTTTATTTATATAAATATATATATGGGGGCACTAGAAAACTCCTAAAGAGGTTTTTTTTTCAAAAAAAAAAATCCATTTCAGTTGGTCCCACTATGATGTATGACAACCATGGAATGCCACTGGATAGAATATTCTAGATGACATCTACCTATGTAAAAATTTTCAACCCCATTAGATTATCCTAACCCCTTGATCCATGGCCCCAAAATTTAATGGATTTAGAGACATTACTTGCTCGTGATTTCAATCGATTAGTGAGTGAAAAATGGATGAGTGTTAAATTTAGGCTTTATACCTAATGACGAGGGTTGGTATTTGTAAAATAATTGGATTGGCTTAAGATGGGCTCCATGCCCAGAAAAACATAGAGGGGCAAAAGGGGAAGTTTTTGATAATTCCTCATATATATATTCAATACACACCTCCTTTCAGATTCTTTAGACAATGAGACTTTCAAACCAACTCAGGCACTTGCATCCACAACACAACCTCAAAACATGGAGACATAACCAACTGAAGCTTTCCCATCTGCAGCCTTATAAGCAACATTTGAGAATATGTCACGACCTGGACCGGAGATCAGAGTCATTAGGGTTAACCCCCGGGTCGCGATGTTAATCATACTTACTCCCGTAGATCTGAATTAACCGAAGTTAAAACGAATCTACAAGGGATCTTGCATATGTACCTGTCAATGTGCAGTTGCGCGAAAACATATAATAATATACATTGACAACTATTTATCAAAACAAATCAGATATTTACTTTGAATTGTAAAGTTCACTTTACATCGTTCCATTTCACCTATTATCAACCAATGCATATTTAAAATACAATGCGGGGGACATCATTTCTAATACTTACAATACTAGAATGAATATCTAAAACAGGTTATAAAAAGTTTCCAAAAGGTTTCCGTGTACATGCTCTCAGATCACGTTCATTCGGCTAGACCTCCTGGAGGTATCGAATGGGCCTCCTCCGCTGGCGGGACAGTCTCGGAGGGACCGGCACGGGCAACTGAGCCTGTACTATCATCAGTAATACCATGAACACGACGGTTCAACAAGGTATACATACATTTATGGCATGTTCATAATTCCTAACAATTCATTGTTTAACAGTGCTAAACAATCCATAATAATTATAAATAACAATGACAATAATCTGGCAACTACACTAGCATTGGTTTCAACCCCATTCAGTTCTTCCCAAAAGGAAGCATTTCATATTCATTTATTCATTATGTTCAACCTTTATTAGTGACTTTTCCATAGGACTCGTCCGTCCAATATCTGACTTTCATTTAATGACCTTTCGGTCCAATGAGGTGAGAGCTTCCCAATGTCTTGATCAGAGATCACTGGTGTCTCATGGAGCTCCGGAACACTCCCAATTCCATCTACTGCAGTAGGATTAGTCAGTTCATTCATTTCTCAATTCATTTAGTTCAGTGCAAGGATGAGTTCGGAAACCACTAGGTAGTGCCTGACCAGTTAACACTTCGTATCAATCTTATTCTAATCCTAAACAATCCTCGAACCAACCATTAAGTGAAGGGTGGTTATTAATGCACGTATTACTGTCGATGACATTACTTAGTGAAATTTATGCATTAGGATAACCCTCGTAGCACTTAGGAAAGTTTAAACGTAATTAACATTAGTCCATAAGCTTAGACTTTTAATTTCGGAAACTCAGAAGTAATCGGACGTTTCCCAACATTTCACAGTGGGCCAGGTCGACCTGTAGTTGTAACTGAAAAAGGGCAGAACAGTATTTTGATCAGATTCTGTTACCTGCAGTGCAATGAAGGGCTTGCAGCCCCTTTTTCTTCCTGATGTCTACTGAACCTAATTAACAATTTAATCATGAACTTAACAAAGAAATACAAGATTAATAATCTACCCAACTTAACCATACTTACCATTATTTACATAACCTAATTAGGGTTTTAAGATCCATAAATCACCCTAACATCCAATTAATCATTTCTTTCCATCAAAATCAATGAAAACAACTTAATAAGCATAAACACATGTATAACTTGCCTTGTTCTAAAGTTTCTTCTTTGGTTAGCTTGGATTTATAATGGAATTCCTCCACTTGAGCCTTTAATCCCAAGAAACACTTACAAGGTGATGAAGAAGATGAAGGATAGAGTCTCATCTTCACTTGAATCACTTTAATTCACTCTTGATAATGAAGAAAGAAGAAGAAATTGAAGAAGGAAGAAGAAACGGATGACACAGGAAGTTGCCTAGGGTTTGAATCAAATGAATGAAGGTCTTTTGCTTATATAAGCTTCATTTTTGCATTTAGACCCCTTTTATTTCTTTTAAGTCCAATTCAAGTCATTTAAAGGTCCAGTTAGTCCAATATCCATCGAACAACTTCAAACCTTTTATGAAAATCATCGTACTCGTCGAGATACACATGTTGGTATCAAGACTTTTCGTATTCGACAAAATACGTACAAATTCGTATTTCCGAATAAATCCTTGTTTCGGCTTCTTTAAGCTTCAATTCCATTCAATTAATTCCCTAATCTTGTTTAGCATTTTATTAAGCCTACATTAGGCTAATTCAACTTCATTTGGTGATAAATCACCATTAAACCATTTAAACCGGCTTAATTAGTCGTAAGCTCAATTAATTAGAGTTAATCTTAATTAACTCGGGACGGAGCCTAATATTCTCCTAAACTTTTAGAATCATTCGGTCCTCCGAATGCAATACAAATCAATATAAATCAAATGACAATTCAAATAAAAGTTACCTGAACGGTTAGCTCGGGATATTTCTGAGTCATTTGTTCCTCAAGTTCTCATGTAGCTTCATTGGGTGTATAATGATCCCAAAGTGCCTTGACCCATTTAATCGTCCTGGTGCGTAACACTGCCTCCTTGGTATCAATGATCTGCACTGTCCTCTCAACATATATGGTGTCTGGTAACACTTAGATCTCTTCGTGACGAATCACGTGTGAAGGATCAGTCACATATTTGCGAAGCATAGAAACATGAAATACATTGTGGATACCAGAGAGCTCTGATGGAAGGTCGAGGCAGTAAGCTACATTTCCAATTCGGCTCAAGATCTTAAACGGACCAATAAATCTCGGGGAAAGCTTCCCTTTCTGTCCGAATTGGATCGTACCCTTCATCGGAGAAATCTTTAGAAAAACTAGATCATCAACTGCGAATTCTAAATCACGCCGACGATTGTCAGCATAGCTTTTCTGCCTTGATATAGCAACTTTCAGCCTGTCCTGTATTTTTTGCACCATTTCTGCTGTTTCAGCGATGATGGTAGGATCGTGGAAACTTCGAGTTCCAACCTCTTCCCAGCTCACTGGGGTCCTACACCGACGACCATACAGTACTTCAAATGGTGTCATCTCAATGCTAGAGTGATAGCTGTTGTTGTACGCAAATTCGCACAATGCCAAATGGTCATCCCAATCACTTCCAAAATCAACTACACTGGCACGAAGCAAATCCTCCAAAGTCTGTATAGTCCTCTCTGACTGTCCATCTGTCTGTTGATGATAAGCAGTACTAAACCAAAGTTTGGTACCCATAGAACTCTGAAATGACTGCCAAAATGAGGATACAAACCGACTATCCCGATCGGAGACAATCGAGACCGGTGTTCCATGCAATCGAGTCACTTCCTTGACAAACAATCTGGACATCTCGCTGAATCCCATATCTTTCCTAAATGGAAGGAAATGTGCGGACTTTATCAGACGATCCACGATCACCCAAACGGTATCGTGCTGCTTCCTCGTCCTCGGTAAGCCTGATACAAAGTCCATCGTGATATGATCCCACTTCCACTTGGGAATATCCAGTGGATGAAGCAATCCTAGCGGTTTCTGGTGCTCGAACTTCATACGCTAGCAAGTTAAGCAGGAAGACACATAGCCTGCTATCTCCCACTTCATATTGTTCCACCAAAATCTGCCTTTGAGATTCTTATACATCTTGTTACTCCCCGGATGCATAGAATATTTGGTGTGATGAGCTTCAAACATTACAGCTTGCTTCAAATCTTCCTGTGCTGGTATACACAATCTGTCCCTGAAGTAGAGGATTCCTTCTACCAACACGAAATCTAGCCTACTAGCAATGTTATCCCTGATTTTTGCTAATTCAGGGTCTTCGAACTGCCGCTTCTTAATTTCTTTGATCAGAAGGGGTTCGAATACTGACATCGCTGCAACCACTCTGCGGTTATCAATGATGTCAATGGCGACATCTGAGTCTCTGAGTCCCTCTAGCTGATCCCATCCATCTTCTAAGGATGCCAAGTCAGCTACTTTCCAACTCAAAGCATCAGCCACTACGTTACCCTTTCCAGGTACATATTTGAATGGAAAGTCGTAGTCTTTGATCAGCTCCAACCAACGGCGTTGCCTCAGATTGATATCCTTTTGAGTAAACAAATATTGAAGGCTTCTGTGATTACAGTGGACTTCGAAAGTCTCTCCGTACAGATAATGCCTCCATTGCTTCAATGCAAATACCACCGCTGCGAGCTCGAGATCATGAGTAGCGTAATTTTTCTCATGGTCTTTCAACTGACGCGAACCATATGCTATCACCTTGCGATTCTGCGTCAATACACAACCCAATCCAACACCCGAGGCATTTGAGTAAATCTCAAATCCTCCTCTTCCTTCGGGTAAGGATAAAATCGGGGCTGACACCAACTTTTGCTTCAAAATCTGGAAACTAGACTCACATGCATCATTCCATTAAAATGGAACATTCTTTCGAGTCAGTCTCGACAGTGATGCTGCTATCTTCGAAAAGTCCTTTACGAACCTTCTATAATAGCCTGCCAACCCTAAAAAGCTTCTCACTTCTGGCACATTCTTCGGACTCCGCCAATTGGTAATTGCCTCAATCTTAGCTGAATCAACAGCTAATCCATCTCTGGTAATGATGTGACCCAGAAATGCAACCTACTGTAACCAAAAGTCACACTTCTCGAGTTTTGCATATAATTGATTCTCTCTCAGTATCTGCAAGGCTGTTCTCAAATGATGTGAATGCTCCATCTCTGTCTTTGAATAGACCAGGATGTCATCAATGAAGATTACGACAAACTGATCCAAATACGAAGCAAACACCATGTTCATTAAAGCCATAAACACTGCAGGTGCATTTGTTAGACCAAAAGGCATGACAAGGAATTCATAGTGCCCGTAATGAGTCTTGAATGCAGTCTTCTGTATATCTTGATCTCTCACTCGAATCTGGTGATATCCAGATCGAAGATCAATCTTTGAAAAGTGCGCTGCACCCTGGAGTTGATCAAACAACTCATCGATCCTAGGCAGTGGATACTTGTTCTTCACTGTTACTTGATTTATCTGCCTATAATCAATACACATATGAAGAGTGCCATCCTTCTTCTTTACAAACAGTACAGGTGCTCCCCATGGTGAGACAATAGGTTTGATGAAACCTTTGTCGAGCAAATCCTGTATCTGTCTCTTCAATTCATACAGCTCTGATGGTGCCATTTGATATGGTGCCCTGGATATCAGTGCTGTACCAGGCACAAGCTCAATAGTGAAGTTTATTTCCCTAGCTGGAGGTAGACCTGGCACTTCATCTGGAAACACATCTGGAAAATCACAGACTACAAGAATATTTTTCAACTCCTGTACAGGCTTGTTCTCTGAGATAAAGGCAATATAGCTTTCACACCCACTCTGCATCAATCGTTCAACCTTGAGTGCTGAAACAAGCCTGGTGTCATATCTCTTTCTGACTCCCTCAAAAAGTACACTGGCATTGGCTTCATCAACCCTGAAGGTGATGATTTTGAGGAAACAGTCTAAACAAGCCATGTACTTCGCAAGCCAATCCATGCCAAAGATCACATCGAAATCATTCATTGCTAATACTACCAAATCAGCTGGCATGGACACCTCTCCAATCCTGACAGTGCACTGAGGTATATACAACTCACACACCACTTTTCTCCCCAAAGGAGTAGATACAGTGAAATCATATGCTAACTGCATGATTCGATTTTGCATATCACAAGCAAATGCAGGTGCAACAAATGAATGCGTAGAACCGGGATCAAATAATGCAATAGCAGGTCTATCATCTACAAAAATTGTACCTTCAATGACATTGGCTGCAACATCAGCCTGTTCCCTGTTGACGGCACAAGCCATCCCAGCCATCTGTGATCTGTCAGCCTACTGCTGCTGCTGTCTGGGCTGTGGATGCTGCTGGGCCTGACGTGGAGGCTGTGGCTGCTGTGGTCTAGGAGGAGGAGCTGGCAATGCCAATCTCTGTGGAGGAGCAGGAAGTGCTGCTTGTCTTGGAGCAGGGTACTGATAAGGAGGTCTGTCATCTCTCCTAGCTCTCGGACAAAATGTCATCCTGTGTTCCAAAGAACCACAGATAAAGCAAGCTCCGGTCGTCCTCCAACATGACTCAGTCCTGTGAAATTTGCCACAAGTGGCACAAACTGGTCTGTTCTCTCTCCTCTCATTCCTATCAGGTCTAGGAATGAATCTGTGTTTCTGCCTCTTGGACCTAGACGGTCCTTCCTTCCGAAACCATGAATCACCACTTCTCTTGGTGTTCAAGGCCTCTACTTCTTTCTCTCTCTGAATCTCCTCTGCTGTGTAGGCCCTATCAACGGCATCATCAAACGTCGTAGGCTTCTGTCCAGCCAATACGACAGTCTTGTACTCCGGATTTAGGCCTAAGAGGAATCTCTTCAGTTTCTTGGCTTCAGTATCAATCAAATCAAGGGTATATTTGGATAGCTGTAAGAAGGTATGCACATATACAGCCACGGTCATGCGTCCTTGCTTCAAAGTCAAGAACTCTGACTCTTTCTGCTGCTGTACATGCTCAGGGAAGAACTTTCTCTGAAATTGCTGCCGAAAAATCTCCCAAATACCCTCAGCTGGCATTGCCTTAAAGGCATCTCTGACACTCTTCCACCATACATTTGCTGCCCCCCAAAACATGGTGGAAATGAGTAGCACTCTCTGCTTGCTAGTGCAGACAACTGTTTCAAACACATCTTCAATGTGTTCGAGCCATTCATCTGCTTTCATCACATCCTCATCCCCGTGGAACTCGGTGGCTCCCCTCTTACGGAACCGCTCAAAGATAGCATGAGGGTCCCTATCCTTGTCTTGTAATACCAATTGTGTCTCAACATGTGGTTGCTGGACTGGTATTACTGGTGAAGATTGTATCTGAGCCTGCATTTGGCTCTGTACTTGTAACATAGAAGCCATTTGGGCTTGCATACCCATCTGAGCTTCATGGCTGCGGGCTAACTGCTCCAGAATAGCAGTAAAGCGCGCATCTGTATCCGATCCAGGAGGGGGAGGTGGGATAATCGCTACAAAATCATCCTGTGACCCTGACCCCGATCCTGATCCCAATCCTGATGCCATACTGTAAACAATAAGGAAGGTAAGAATACATCTCTACACTTCCATCTCAGTTATATCACATATACATCACATATAATGCAAGCAATAAACACAAATCCATAGTTGGATTTGTTCGAAACACACTCTTCGCACTTAGTTCCTAACCTTGCTAAGGATTTTTAAGTTTTCTTAACTTAGTCTTTAACTAGGCTCTGATACCATACAATAAGTATGTCATGACCCGAACCCGAGATCAGAGTCATTAGGGTTAACCCTCGGGTCGCGATGTTAATCATACTTACTCCCGTAGATCAGAATTAACCGAACTTAAAACGAATTTACAAGGGATCTTACATATGTACCTGTCAATGTGCAGTTGTGCGGAAATATATAATAATATACATTGACAACTATTTATCAAAACAAATTAGATATTTACTTTGAATTGTAAAGTTCACTTTACATCGTTTCATTTCACGTATTATCAACCACTGTATATTTAAAATACAATGCAGGGGACATCATTTCTAATACTTACAATACCAAAATGAATATATAAAACAGGTTTATAAAAAGTTTCCAAAGGTTTCCGTGTACACGCTCTCAGATCACATCCATTCGGCTAGACCTCCTGGAGGTATCGAATGGGCCTCCTCCGCTGGCGGGACGGTCTCAGAGGGACCGGCAAGGGCAACTGAGCTTGTAATATCATCAATAATACCGTAAACACGACGGTTCAACAAGGTATACATACATTTATGGCATGCTCATAATTCCTAACAATTCATTGTTTAACAGTGCTAAACAATCCATAATAATCATAAATAACAATGACAATAATATGGCAACTACATTAGCATTGGTTTCAACTCCATTCAGTTCTTCCCAAAAGGAAGCATTTCATATTCATTTATTCATTATGTTCAACCTTTATTAGTGACTTTTCCACAGGACTCGTCAGTCCAATATCTGATTTTCATTTAATGACATTTCGGTCCAATGAGGTGAGAGCTTCCCAGTGTCTTGATCAGAGATCACTGGTGTCTCACGGAGCTCCGGAACACTCTCAATTCCATCTACTGCAGGAGGATTAGTCAGTTCATTCATTTCTCATTTCATTTAGTTCAGTGCAAGAATGAGTTCGGAAACCACTAGGTAGTGCCAGACCAGTTAACACTTCGTATCAATCTTATTCTAATCCTAAACCAATCCTCGAACCAACCATTAAGTGAACGGTGGTTATTAATGCACGTATTACTGTCGATGACATTACTTAGTGAAATTTATGCATTAGGATAACCCTCGTAGCACTTAGGAAGGTTTAAACGTAATTAACATTAGTCCATAAGCTTAGACTTTTAATTCCGGAAATTCGGAAGTAATCGGACGTATCCCAACATTTCACAGTGGGCCAGGTCAACCTGACAAGGCCCAGGTCGACCTGTAGTTGTAACTGAAAAAGGGCGGAACAGTATTTTGATCAGGCTCCAGAGGAGCCTGACCCAGTGTGCCCGGTCGACCGGCCACCTCAGTAACAGAACACAGGTTCTGTTACCTGCAGTGCAGTGAAGGGTTTGCAGCCCCTTTTTCTTCCTGATGTCTACTGAACCTAATTAACAATTAAATCATGAACTTAACAAAGAAATACAAGATTAATAATCTACCCAACTTAACCATACTTATCATTATTTGCATAACCTAATTAGGGTTTTAAGATCCTTAAATCACCCTAACATCCAACTAATCATTTCTTTCCATCAAAATCAATGAAAACATCTTAATAAGCATAAACACATGTATAACTTGCCTTGTTCTAAAGTTTCTTCTTTGGTTAGCTTGGATTTAGAATGGAATTCCTCCACTTGAGCCTTTAATCCCAAGAAACACTAACAAGGTGATGAAGAAGATGAAGGATAGCGTCTCATCTTCACTTGAGTCACTTTAATTCACTCTTGATAATGAAGAAAGAAGAAGAAATTGAAGAAGGAAGAAGAAACGGATGACACAGGAAGTTGCCTAGGGTTTGAATCAAATGAATGAAGGTCTTTTGCTTATATAAGCTTCATTTTTGCATTTAGACCCCTTTTATTTCTTTTAAGTCCAATTCAAGTCATTTAAAAGTCCAGTTAGTCCAATATCCATCGAACAACTTCAAACCTTTTATGAAAATCATCGTACTCGTCGAGATACACATGTTGGTATCAAGACTTTTTGTATTCGACAAAATACGTACAAATTCGTATTTCCGAATAAATCCTTGTTTTGGCTTCTTTAAGCTTCAATTCCATTCAATTCATTCCCTAATCTTGTTTAGCATTTCATTAAGCCTACATTAGGCTAATTCAACTTCATTTGGTGATAAATCACCATTAAACCATTTAAACTGGCTTAATTAGTCGTAAGCTCAATTAATTAGAGTTAATCTTAATTAACTCGGGACGGAGCCTAACAGAATATCATAACAATCTTCTCGAAATTGATCACTCCAGGTGTTATCTCTTTCCCGACCTTCTTCTCATCCCTTACCGTGCACAATTCATTACAACCACCAATAAAGGAGTTAACCAAGGATATTATATTTATGGTGTTCATTTTTTTCCCTTAAAACAAAATCATTTCTGGCTTTCCACAAGGTCTACCACATTGCCAAATTCCATATTCTAGAGTGATTGTTTTTCCAAAGGTGCAGTTGAGCGGGTGTGCTCATTGGTGTGCTCATTGATATCCTTCCAACATTTCTCTGACTCCACATCATGAAAGTTGTGGCTTAAAAGGCCTAAATGGAAACCAAACCAACAAGCTTTAGCATATTCAAATTTCATTAGAGCATAATCGATCCTTCCATCTCCAACATCGCAAGGGGCCTAGAGAGTTAATTTTTGAATTTATAGTCTTTCTAACCACAAGTGTTTTTCGGGCATTTTCATCAAAAGAGAAGAACTCTTTCAAGGGAAAGGATTCTCCAAAAGACCTTCCAATTGATACTTTATTTATAAGTATTTTCTTTTTCTTTTTTTGACTAAATCTCTGCAAGCCGACCTGGCAATGACAATCTTCATTCATATGTATTTTATTGGGATAAGAGAAAGTCTAAAAGAGAATGATAAAAAGTACTTTGGCAAGTATTACTTGTCATGTTGTCGTGCATCACATGCCCCACTGTGGAAAAATATGATAAAAAAAAGGGCCAAATCAAGAGAAAAAAATCTTGATTGATGGCTCTTCCTTTCTTTTATCTCAGCAAGTAATAGGCCAAGTGCACAGTAGCAGGAGAATACAATGCACTAAAATTTTTTTCATTAAGTTACATGATTAAAAGCTTCCCATACATATTACACCAGATTTGATCTAGTGGGTCATCCACACTAACAGACCTAAAAAGATTAAGATAGAGAGGGAGGAGTGGTAACAGATGCAGTAGGAGATATTAAGAATAGGTTGAAATGAATCTTGTTCTTACTTTGTACAAATCAGGGTTCCAATTTGGATTAAATTCTTGTCCCATAGGATGGATCCAGGCTTAACTATTAGGCTCCAGAACTGATCAGACTAAGTTTTGAAAAGCTTCAAGCTAGATCTGCACTGAGTCATGGCCTGTCCTTCTCTGAATGAGTTATAATTTAGTCACAGTTATTCTAATCACTGGTGGAAACTAGGGGTGGCTAACTGGCTATAGCCCCGAAGTGTTTGTGATCGCCCTAAGTATTGAAAATGTGTACAAGCTATTCTTTGAAAGATTCGTTTATGAACCCAAGCGATCTATTGGAACGGACAATCTAAGATTCTCAAATGGGCCATGGAGGATGGCATGGCCTCCAGTAATTTGATGAATTGGATCATCTTGTGACCATAATAAATGGTGTAGATCTGGTACTTGCTTATTGTCTATGATATTCTATGGTTATTTTCTTGGTTCTTATAAGGGTCGGTGCAATGCAAACCGGTGCAAATACGCATAGTGGGGCCCATCTATCCTCTTTTGATTGCGTTTTTATTTAGTAAGATTTTTGTTAATATTTTTTTTATTAGGCTTTTTGACATGATATGATATCTTGTCTCTTGTCATTTACAATATAAAAATGTTGACAATAATCATACGACTCTATTAAAATTATCTTAATTTTTGTTATAAAATTGGAAGAACTGAATTCATTGTGGACTAATAAGTCAAAACCCCAATTATTTATGGGGATAGAATCTAACGCTCAAAGTATCTTTCAGAAAGACTGGACAAGTTTCAAAGAAGGGGAAGTTATAGAGATGACTGGACGGAGGAGGTGATAGGAGCAACCGCCACCATCTTATTCCATCATCCTATTAAGACTATGTTAAAAGACGACTTCAACCACAGCATCCTCAGTCCCGATCCCATGTTTGGACCAAACAAGAAATCCCGTTTGGATCAATGATGGGGCGACACGTGGTAAAGATGTAATTTTTTTTTCATTCATTAAAAGAGATGAGTAGTGAGCTGATTTGACATCCTCCTCCCGCGTATCATTTTGCTTGGCCGAAGATTCGGATTCCAGCACCCCGCCCTGTGTAGCACGACATCTCTCCTGGCATTTATTACACGTCATCTTTTTCTTGACGTGAGACTGGAGAGGTCATTTTAGCTATTTCACTCCTCTGCTTTCCGATAAAAAAGATACGCTTTTTCAGTCCTCTTTGGAGGCTATTTCTTTCACTCCTCTTTGGTCCAAGAAAGAAACATTTCTCGGTTGACTTGTCTTATGGCCCGTCAACTTGAATAATTTGTACTATCAGAGGGAATAGAGATGCAAACGGGTTGTTTAATTCCGAGTAGCCTTCATAGCTTGGGATGTTAACAGAACTCGGATGATCCAAAGGACCCAACATTTTTTTAATAATAAGATTAGTCTAATTTTTTTTTGTTTCTCTGCAAGCATTTTAAAATTTTCATAAAGGGTGTTAAATGATCTCAAAAATTTAGGAATCTTAGCTCCTTTACTTTTTAGTGGAATATCTAGGTCATCCAGGAATTTTAATGTATTTTAGAATTTAAAAATATATCAGACAGGAATTCCATTAATTTCAGTAAAATAGCATTTCCTTAGTATAAGTAGAGGCTTGGGAGTTGGGAGACGAAACATCGCTATTAAATAATTGCTTTCAATGTTTAATGAGAGTTTCATTCTTTCTTGAGAATTTTACAGAAAAGAAATCCCCTTAGACCTATTAAAGTTAAAAAAAATGCCCTCAAATTCAAATATCGACCAAAAAGAAAATGAGCGCGGATATTGTGGCTCAAATTCAAATATCGACCATAATAATCAATTAGTAACGGATCTACAACCGTTACAAAAAATATTAGTAACGGTTATTTTACGTTGACACAATTGCGTCACAAATGAAAAGTAACGAAAGTTAGTAACACTTAATAACCGTTACTGTGACTGAAATTAATTTCAGCAATACATCTATAATCGTTACAATTTATTAGTAACGGTTATTAATTTTGTTCATAGTTTGCTCCCAATGGATAAAACTGTTGGTAATTCCCACTTTCTGACGCATATATAACTATTTGGTCAACCTATTTGTAACGGTTGATATTTGTTACAAAGTATTCTATTTGTAACGATTGGAGTCCTTTATTAAGTATTATATTTGTAATAGTTTATATCCGTTACTATGTATTTGTTGCTTTTAAAAAACAACAATGGAATTTCCTGATCAATTTCTGACAGGCCACCTACAATACTTCTTACTACATAGATACTAAATGCTATATTGCTAAATGACACTTGCTATCAAAATTGAAAGAATCATGAAACCACATCCCCATGTGGGATCAACACGTGAAAATAAAAAATATATATCAATGCTGAAAACTTACTGCAGTCTTAAAAGGCATATATCTCTAGAGATACAAGAGAATGGAGGATCAATTTCATAGAGCAGTAAAGCTGGAAAAACGGGATAGCCCACTGACCGTCATTCCAATCTCTGAGCAGCCCCCAAAGGAACAGAATGGAAAATAATCCATTCTGCCAGATCGTTCAAGACTGACTATGAGAGTTGGGGCATACCCATTCTGCCAGGCACACCCATAAACAAGTAAAACAACAAAAATGAAGATTGCGGAGTTTACCAAACCTTTCAAATTGAAAGTTGTCTCCCAATACAGCATTGGCAAGAGTGGATACAGCAAAAGCTTCTGGTATGACCTCTTTGGAATGTGGATTCAAATCAGCAAGCCAATCATCAAGTTTAGCAGGATTCTTATGCAATTAGAAAGAAGTCATGAGCACAGCCGTGACTTTGTCAAAAAAAAAAAAAAAATTTGCAGAGAAATGAGAGCAACACACCTCTAAAAGGAATAGTTTATCAAATAATCTGACTTCCACTTTAAGAGGATTGACCCCTGGAGAAGGTTGTGCTACCCAATGGAGAACACCCTGCATCAAGTGTCAATAGCTCCCATAAATCCACACTGCCTGTATTATCAATGGGGAGAACTTTGTTCAAAGTTTTCAGGATAGAAAACAACTTTTAGACCATGAACCTGATCCGAGCATATTTATATGAACTAAGAGTCCCACAAATAAGCATTGCTGAGCCAGACCTTGCCTATATCTAATTTTCGCAAGGACTAAGCAAGCAAAGAGAAATGTGAGACACCCAAGTGGCAAGGGTGTCACATCTCACATAGCTGGTCAGGGAAGTAGATGGTCTCACAGCTTGTGCACCACTCATCCATCAAGAAGACAAGCAAGCAAAACCAAAATGCAACCCCATTTTCAGGCCTGAAACAAAACTTGGCTTGGGCTGACCTGCTTGCATCCTTTACCATACATTTGCAAAATATTTTGCAGGAAGAGATGATTAAAAAAAGTAAAGGAACTATCCAATGAACCAAACCTTGGGCTTTATCTTTTTAAAAGGGTCATATTCAGCATGAATCTCAACAACAGTCTCCTTATCATCCCCATATACACAACTTCCGTGCATTTGATAGGGAAGGCATATTTGCACAAATTAGAGGGATAAAGAATCACTTGTATTGACAAAGAAAAACACAGGAAATCATTATAGTAGCACTTTTAAGTAAAAGCAGTCAAGTAGTCAAAAAGTGAGGTTGGAATGCATTTCTTAGAGAGGGTCGCAGAAGCAGAAACCTTAGCAGGACTGATTTACCAGGAGCAAGCCCATAATAGTCTTTTGAATCTTTAGTTCGAAAATCAGAACGCTCAATGTAAATGACATTCATGAAAGGAACCTAAGGCAAGTACATGAATCAAGCACTTGTATTTTAATAGTTAAGCAACTAAATAGAGACGGGACAAATGATATATAGATCAAATCAATAAAAAACCATGATGCCACGTGAACTAGGCATCAGCAAGGCTACAATGACCAACTTAGTACAAAGAGGCGTTGATTCAGGCCTGAGCCCAATTAAATACTAGTTATAAGAAGATGAAAGCAAAAAAGCAGTTTCGTGATTGATGAACTTTTCTCGTTGCTGTGAGGATTTACAATGTAGTAAGCAGGCAGTAGAACAACATGCATTACAAATGTGCTTTTCATGATGATGGGGAATCGATTATATTAGCTAAGGGCCCATACGAGTAAAAATGTATACGAGGCCCATGTTTTTAGAAACTGAATAAGATTTGAGAATTTTTCCAAAAACACTTTACTGGTGACCTTAATATAGCAAAAGACTCAGGTAATAAGCTTTTGGAATTTTTCTTCTTTAATAAAATCAAATCACTGCATGCTGAGATTTCTACTTCTTTTGTTCATGTTGGCAGGGGACAAATGAATTTTTAAGCGCTTTAGCAAAGGAGGGTATCTCCAGAGATGCATTGTTTATTTCCAATCTAATCTTCAACAGGGAAAGACTTTCTAGTTAATTCAATAAATCTATTTGCCCCAAGAATCCTTGTGCATATGTTTGGGGGGCAAAAGTGCCTAACAAGAGTTAAAGGGCTTTCTATAGGGCGGTGATACCTGGTTCCTAACATGCACATCATGTGTAGGACAAAGGAAATTACAGTAAGTTGTTCATCCATTGTAAGAAGGCTGCTAAAATATGAAATCACCTTAGGAGTGCAATTTGCATTTCACAGGTTCTCTATGGCTCATTGCATTAGTTTTCGTTGGATTGTATGATAAGCCTTTTTTTTTTATATTTAAGTCAAATCTAGTGATTGTTGGGGGCATTTGGGAATATAAGAATTGGTGAATGTCTGAAAACCTTGAGAAAGACAATAAATCTATCTGGGGTCAAGATTGTCTCTGTCGCAAAAACAATTTAAAGTAAGATGTTGCAGGTTAGATTTAAAATTCAATAGCGCCTCATTTCTTGGGATAGTCTCCAAGGGGTATTAAGAGAGAGAATCAAGCACATGCATTTATTTATTTTATTTTTTTAACTGCAATTTTTTTTATTTAACCAAAAATAACAAAGACAACAAGAATTTGCATTTATTTCTCTCTTGTTTTCGGATCCTCCATTTTTTTTCATTTCTTTCGCACCTCGGATGAATCCTTGCCACTATCGAGCTTTTGTAACTATGTTCTTCTCCTAAAACATTGCATAAATCCTGGGAAAAACTTCTAGCTTTTGAGGGGGTTGTAAATTTTGTATTTTTATCCTTGCATAGATTTTTTGTATCTTTTACTAGAATATGGTATTTTCGCCAATGTAAATCTGCAGTTTTAAATAAGAACCCATCTTGGGAATAAGCTAATGAATAATGATGTTATTTAACATTTACATGTATACATGAGAAGAAGCTTTTTATACATGTTTAGTATGAAATCTAAGAGATGATAATAAGTTAAATACCTTGAACATGCGACCAAGCTGCTCAACACATTCCATTACCAGCTGTTGATGACCCAGAACCTTTCGGCTCTTCATAATTCGCACAATTGATGCATCAATAGCATATCTTATATCCTTGTCAACATCTTCAATAACTTTCTTCTTCTCATCCACTGGTGGGAGATGAATCTATTCCAACAGATCCATTTCAAGTTGTTAACTTAAAAATTAAGTGAATAAAGATGGAAATAGCAAACATGTAATTGAGATAACAATTCAAACCAAACAAAATTAACCCCCACCTTGATCCTCCTCAATTTGTCGGTAAACTTGGAATTGAACTCAAAGTAATCTGTAGGGGAGATTGTTTTAGTATTTGGCTCTTTATTTAGAATTTTATACTTCGCGCATGACAGAGAATGCAGTAATCTGATAATGTCCTCATCGGTCAAGTTTAGTTGAGTCATGATCTCCGAATAACTCAGTCTATCTGAAGCATTAAATAACAGCAGAACTGAGGCCTGTTTAACAAAAACAAGAAAGCTCAGGCATGCACTTTCAGTCCCAAAGAATACAATCAACACATTCATTTCTTAGGGAAGAAAGATTAAAGACTTGACTGCTAAAAAGTATGAAGAAAGTTCAACGAACTCAACTGCTAAGAAGTCTGCTAGGTTGATCTAAAACATGATCCAAACTAAAATATGAATGACAGCATCATTGACAATTGTTAATGTATTTTCACTATCAAAATTTATAGTCGTGTCAAGTACATCTAAGAAGTGGGTTTTATCCACCTCTCATCAAGGTAAGCTGTCAAACTGAGCATCCTCTTGATGCGCCAGAACTTTCATAATGTGAACTGCCCGCCACATTGCTGCTTTAACTTAGTCAATATACTCCGCTCGTGGTCATCATTGGTGCTTTTATCAAAAAGAAGTCTACGAGCAAGCTTTTTCATGGAAATTAATTAAACCAAGATGGTAATAGGACAACAATGGAAAAGAATTCACAGTTACTGAAGCCAAGTATTTGGAGCACATTTTGAAAAAAAAGAAGCATGCTAATAAAAACAATACCTATAGAATTCGGCGAAAAGGTCTTTATCGCTAATATATGCAAGCAATTTTACCACCTGTAGATCATTTGAGATTATAGATGAAGTACAAGCAGTTTCAGAAGCTGTGGAAAATTAACATCAAGTAAATAGGTAACATGGAAAAAAAAAATCAGAAGTTACTGTTTCAAGCCTCTCCTCAATCGCTTCATCACTTAATTTTTCACTTCCACCCTTTTTAAGTATATTATCACAAAATGTAGCCAGTAACTCTGCACTAGAACTGCCTACAACACCTTTGTTGCAAAACACCTCAAAAGCCTCTTTCAGTGCCTGCAAATGCAACTAGTGACTCAGAGTACTTCAGATCTAAGTCAAACAGCTGGACATCAATCTCGAATACAAACCTTATGGAAAAGGGAGTGCTTCATGAAGCAATCATTCACATACGCCAAATATTTGTCGTGCAGCTCAATGACTTTCCTCACGAAAACCTGAAAACCAGTTCAATCAACTTTCGACATGCCAACTACTCATCAAGGCATGTGATGAGCTGTCCGTGAAGAAATTTACCTGTTCTGGTAAACCAACAATATCTTTTTTCTCTGCCTGTGGACAAATACATTTGTTAGCAAAACTTTCATCTCAAAAGAAGAGAACATAATTCTTTCTTGACAAATATAGGAGCTCATAAATGATAAAAGATTATCCATAATTTTAGCAAACAAAAACCTCTAAATAACAGCAATTCAAGCCTTACAAAATCTACTATCAATAAAGTAGGATCAAGTGATCAACAGTCAAAATAAGTCCAAAAACCATACCAAATGGAAGAGTCAAATCACTTTTTCTAAGCCTACTCTTATGCGCAGTGGGCAGTGGGCACAGACGGCCAAATTGACATGTGCATGAACTAGCCCCAAAACTATGGGGTCAACAAAACAGAACCCCTAACAAAAAAGAACAAGGATGGTCCACTCTTAGGATCCAAATGTACGCTAGTTGTACACCATTGGTCCTCTCTCTAAGCATCCATTGGTATTCACAGAAACAACCATATTATATATCTCTTTCAGCTGGATTATCCGTATTAAATCAACTCTTGCTAATATCTATTACATATCACTCATTGATATTCCAATGAAAGTAGCAAATTTTCTAGAGATGATTCAATCAACTTTTCAAAGGAGAATTGGAAGACATGTCTATGACTATGAAAAAGTGCAATCTAGGTATTGGAAGTATTAGGCAAAAGAATTGAGCTCGATTGACAAATTTAGAGAGAGAGAGAGAGAGAGAAAGAGAGAGAGGACAACATACCCAAACCTAATCTATTTACAGCACTAAAGAAAAAGGCATGTTTCCTACAATGTCAGTGAGTAAATGAAGAGCAAAATTATCATTCAAAATTTACATTCTTCTTTATTTTATTGTTTGGATGCACTGCCCTAATAGTAAAAGGGACCACCTACAAGGAAGTACGACACACAAGTTCAAGCCCATACCAGTTCAATTGGGTCAGGAACACGTTAAGCAATAACCACCAAAAATAGTATAATAACCAGAACAGCACTTGTGCATAATTAATAAACTTAAAACAATAAACCACTATAATAATGCCTTTTAAATTTTAATAGCAACAAGAAAGCCAAAGGAATTACTCTTTTTTGGATAGGTGGCCAAAATTTCTGGACTTAAAACTATGGAGAAGTTACTAGTTATTTCTACAAGAAATACTGGCTGATTTCTACAAGTTACTAGCATTTAATGCTGAATTTCAACTTTTGAGAAATACGTAGAACTTACCTTCTTGCTACTTGCTGCATCTTGCTGCTTTTTTATCCGTAAATGCTGCCGTTACATAGATTACTAAAACCAGAACTTCCTCGAGGTAATCAAAGAACAGAAAAATCAAATGCAACTAATAAAAGGACAGTAAAACTAGATGCAACTGACAATGGAAAGCTACAACAAACTAAAAACAGAGGTTGCAAGGACTTACTGGTTAATAGCTTGAAGATAATGAATCACATTTGAACTTTGCCTTTCAGCCAGCAGCTAGAAAGAAGCAGCATGACAGCAAAAGTTTTTTTTAGATTAAAAATAAATGATGCAATTAAAAGGGAAGAACGGAAAGACTTACTTGTGATATCAGAACTTTCGCTTTAGAGCCAGCCCCTACCCTTCAGCAAGCTTGCACAATGTCAGATTCCACACCATGTAATCCACGCCGAACTTCCTAAAAACAAGTTAGCATTTAGCAACATTACAACAAAAACTATTAAAAATAGGCCTTTTATGTTGGCAACATAAAATTGTACTCTTACATTGCTAGATGATATTAACATGTAAAACACCTTACTAAAGTAGCATTGGAGCAAGCATTCCTTTAGTACGCCGCACATACCATAGAAGTAGAGCAAGTTCAACAACACCTGTAAACATGCAGTGTTTTAATCTGAATCAAATACTAAAAGATTGTGAAATACACATTCATTTTCTCAAAATCAAGAAGAAGCTAGCTATGGACCAAAACCTTGTTGTACAACGACTCTGTCCAGGAAGGTGCTCTGCAAAGAGGGGAGACAAGTATCAACCCAAGAACACGTTCTCTGTATTTTGTCTGTCATGAAACAAGAAAACAAGTGACATTAGATAGAAGTGGAATGGTTTCTCCAATGCAATAAATGAAGATGGACAGATGAGGGAGTCCGGATATACTCCAGCACTAGTCATTTGAAAGTGCTTAAAAGGATCCATAGTCAGTGAAGGATCCCGGCATCATTTAAGTGAGAAAAGGCAGGAAAAATTGAGAATGAGAATTTCCATCAGATTTATTCAGAATGAGACAAATGTCTCATATTTACTCCATAGTGAATCTCCACATTCAACCTAAACATACCGCAAAGAGTGTAGGGATGTCAGCGCTTGCAGTCACGCCCAAGCAAAGGACCTTTTCAAGCCTAATTAGAAAACCATACTTAAGAAATTACGAAAGTTATGGTGATTTTACAAAAAAAATATGAGAGAGAGAGAGAGAGAGAGATGGTTATAGTTGCATGAACAATAACAATATTGACCAGATGTTGCCTTGAGGTGGGGATGGAGAGCCAAACATTGAAAGATCTTGTCCAGATTGAATTGGGTTTTTAGTTTACACAGAAACAATGAAAATAAGCATCACCATCAGACCCAGAAACGCATTTCCAAGACAAACCAAGTTACGAAAACAAATGCTCTAACCAAACAGGGGAAAAAAAAAACCCAACAAAAGCTCTTGTCAACCCAAGAATCCAAATGAGCGGCCAGTCCCCTTCTGTCTTCTTCTCCCCCTGCAACCAGCACCTGCATTACTTCGTCTCCCCTGCGACCAGCGCCTGTACTACTTCTTCTCCCCTTCCCAGCACCTACACAGCATCTCCTCTTCCCAGCACCTGCACTGCAGCCCACCACAGCTTGCACTCCTTCCTCCACTGTCCTCCACTAACCTCAGCCTGCACTTACCTTCACATGAAACCAGCCAATTGACCCACCTGAAATCAGCCATTGCCTCAGCTGAAATCAGATATTCTTCTTAGCTGAAATCAGTCATTTTCCCCACCTGCAATCAGTCATCTTCCCCGCTGATATCAGCCATTGCCTCAGCTGAAATCAGTCATTCTTCTTACCTGAAATCAGTCATCTTTCTCACCTGAAATCAGTCATTTGGCTATTATAAATGCGGGCATCAGATGTTGGAACCTTGAGCCTGAAACTCGATATGCGGGCATCAAATAGCAACTGGTTTGGGAGGAGACTAGCCTTTGAATGTATACAAATCATCAAATTAAAAAGCAAATGTACCACCTGCAATAGTAATTGCAAATAAAAAACAGACCTACATATATGAGTAATCATAGAGTATAAGTAAAGTAAGCCATGAGGCTTGAGAAAAAAATAGGATGGAAACAAAAGAAAAAACCCACCACACCTTCATCATTATCATTTGCCAAAAGAACAACAAGCACATACTTGATCAGCGGTATCAAAATTAAAGCATACAGAACCTGGAAGGCACACAATTTTAATGAATTAGCATAAAAACCTAGCATATCAATATCAATGATCCTACCTTTAACAAAAAAAAGATTGACAAGAATACCGCCAATACCTTGATATATTGACATTACAAAGACTTCCAAGAGAACCCCTTCCATGACAAACAGAACTTCTCAAACAATATACAGCATTGTGTGAGAAAAAATTGATACCTGGCAGCACATAATACTCTATATGCAAGTCACTGCCAAAAGTGGCATTTATGGAATCAATCTAAATGTTCTAATCATGGGAGGTACAGATGGGTTATAGCGACAAAGTCAGATCCGCTGGATGATACTAATCTCTGACTGGAAAACAATTGTACTAAGAAATTGAACCGTGACAGGTTTAACCATCCAATTGACCACAATCAGACAGTTGATCATTGTATATTTTTGGGTTATGCCGCATAAAAAATGGAGGATCTAGAGGGTTTGATTTTACTTGGATGCATGCCACATGGACAGTGGCCATGTGCATACATTGAGATTGTCATATGCTGCAGTACATCAAATGAATCCTTAAACAATATTAAGGAACGAGCATTTAAAAAAAATGGACAGATCTATTTAAACAAACATCAATGATAAATATATATATATATATAATTCCAACAGAATTATTCATGTAAATGGACAGTCCTAACAACCATATTTGCAAAGCAAACCTGATCACATATAGGGCAAGTGTCACTTCTTTCCATCCATTCAAGAATGCATGAGAGGTGAAAATGATGGTCACATTTGGTGATAATTCTTGGGTTCTCTGCATCATACTCTGCATAAAAAAAAAAATGCAACACATTTATCACCAATTCTTCTGGTCCAATTGCAAGAACAGTTGTGCTAGTTTCAAGGCATGGAAACAATACTAAGAGTCATGAGCTGAAAAATGAAGAGTAGAAAAGGTAATGCAGAACATATAGATCCAAGAAATAAAAAAAAAACCAAAGCAAGAGAAAGAGAAAGAACAAAGTATAATACTCTCCTACCTCAAAATCTATTTAACTCAAGACACACCTCCTACCTACTTGAACTTTTTTAGTGAAAATTTATATGTTTATACATTATCTGTACACATATTTAACACTTGTTTGGACTTATTTTCTGCATTGTTCTCTTTCATAATCCATACAAGTGCAGTTGCTATATAACTAGGCTGTTTTTAATTGTGTGGTAATATAATTATTTTTCTTAGCACCACAAAAGAAAAAGAAAAAAACATTGCATAAACCCATGTCTCTGTTCCCAGCAATAAAACCCTTAAATGAAACATTGTATATGAACCCCATGTTCTGTGTTATGTCTGCCTAGAAATCCATAGGCAAAAAATTCAAACAATACAAAATACCCAGCCAATGAAGAGATACACATTAAAGAAAATAGATGTTGAAACCCAATGAGAAGATGGAGTTGTGCAGGTGCATTAGTATAACCGATACCAATCATGAAGAGGGAGCCGTTGAAGATAGAACTCATGGAAGAAAATAGAAGATGAAACCCATTGAGAAGATGGAGTTGTGCAGGTGCATTAGCATAATTGATGCCATCCAAACACGTGTAAAGAAGTAAGAAAACAGGAAAAAAGAAGAAAAAAAATAGGGGGAAGAAGAAGAGCCGCCAGATGGGTTTGGATGGCTTCGTTGGCAGAAGACCTTCGCTTCAAACAAAAAAAAATCCATCAAGCTGAGAGGGAACATTGAGGTTGTGAAACCCATTGAAGATGGAACCCATGGAACGCATTGAAGAAAAAAAAATTCATGAAACCCATTTTTTTTGCAATTTGGTAAATTTGTATAGAAGAAAGAAAAGGAGAGCAAGGCCCCCAGGACAAGAGAAGAAGAAAGAATACAGCCAAAAGGCAGCCAAAAGAAAAAAACAGAAACAAAAGCACCCTGAAACAGAAGGGGCTCTAAACAGAACAAGAAACAGAACAAGAAAGAACTCAAAACGCAGCAGGAAAAGGAGCTAACTGGCAAAAAGGAGAAGCTAAACGACAGCTCCTCGGCAGAAAACCGCAAGAACCAGCACCACCAACATAGGCAATCAGCTTCCAGCAGCTAGGAAGCAAGGAGAAAGCTGCCGAAAAATGGCCCCAGCTACCAAACAGAAACGAAAGCACCCACCTGACCTGCTACAAGGAGGCTAAGAGAGAGCCTGAGCAATATCCCACCAGATGGTTGAGAGGTGGGAGTTGTGCAGAGATGGAAACCGATGCCAGCCCCCATTTGTCAAAAGGAACGAGGAAGAGAACAGAAAAAAGGAAAAAAAATTGAGAGATGAAGAAGAGGTAGAGACGAAGAAGAAAATCACCTTATGAGTTGTAGCCGTGGTCAAAAAATCAATCAAGATGACCGTTGGGAGACGCCGGACTCATCGTCATGCTCACCAGGATTTCACTCTTTTCCCCATTCTCCCTTGATTCTCATGTTCGTTTTAGGGCCCGTGTGATAATTTTACTAATAAAGTTAAGTCAAGTTAAACATTCCATCAAAAACACTTTTTACAAAAATTCCCTCCATCTTTTCAAAAAAAAGTCAAAAAGCAACTACATTTACTCACTAAAAAGACAAAAAATTTTCATTTCCCCATACAAAAAGTAAAAAATATTCCATTCCAAACAACTAAAAACAAAATACCATCATAACTTACTTATATTTTATTCATTCTTTTCATTTCACTCCACTCCACTTCATTTTAAAAGTAAATTACCAAACGGGCTGTCTTTTCTTTCGCGCGGAACTAAAATCACTCCTGTCTCGTGTTTTCATTTTTTTTTTATGTGATTTTTTTCTTTTTTTATTATTTTGATACTATTGTAACACATTACTAATCGTCACAAAATATCTAATAAATATTACAAAATAATTCAAGCATTTGTAAAGATAATTACTAACGGTTATGAACATTGCTAACGGATAATAAATGTAACAAATTACCTAACGGAAATATTTGCGTTACTAATAAGAAATCTCAAATGTTACAAAATCACCCAAATGGTGTAGTATTGGCCAATATGGTTATCAAGTCTGTCCCACATCCAGCATTGTGCCTAAAATCAGGAGCTTGTTTTCAGTAAAATGTTCTTCTCATTTGTATTTGATTTGTTGAGCCAGTTGGACCTAGATCCACCTATTTTGCTACTGTTTCAGCCTGGTCCAATCCAAATAGAGTATTTTAAATCACCACAATAAATGAGAACTTCTATAAAATACTGAGGCGGTGTTTGGCCTCTCTACTATACTCCTCTTATTCTTTTAAAACTGATTCAATCAGCTTTTAGTTTGTTTAGAATAGGGGTGAGTATTCGGTCAATTTGGTTGAAATTTTGACCGAACCGAAATATTTTGGTCGAATAAATTCTTAACCGAACCAACTGAATTATGAGTTGTAACCAAATTCGACCGAACCGAAAATATTTCGGTTAAATTTCGGTCAATTCGGTCGAAAGGCCATGTATTGGGCTTTGTTATGGGGCCCAAATTTTTTGGGAACATTTTTATAATAAAGAAAACCCAAAGTATATACAACTAGCAAATTCTAAATATTCAAAATAAAAAAGATATTAAAGTCAAGTATTCAACAATTTATCAGCCTTAAGAGTTTATATATTTTATATATCTAAAATACAAACTTTTATATGTATATAAATAAATCCGATTAATTCAATTAATTTGGTGAAAAAAAAATCAAAAACCGAACCGAACTATATTATCCAAAATTTCTGTAAATCTTAACCAAACCTAACCAATTTAACCGTATAACAGAACCAAATAAAAAATTTCGGTTCGTTAGACAGACGCTCACCCCTAGTTTGGAAAGTGTTTTTCCCATGTCCATTTCAAACCACCTTAAAGAGGAATTGCCTTTATTTGAAAACACTCCAGAAGTAGGCACAATTGAAATAGACAATAATGTCTGATGTGCATAGACAGTGTTCCACTACAATGGCTGACTGTCTGTTTTTGGCAGCCCAGTTTTTTCATTTTTTTTTAAGTTTATGGATCCACAATCATGATCCAGGCTGTTAGGAATATTCAAAAGATCAAACACGGCCACGTGTTCAAATTTCAGCCGTTGGATCTTCATATATTTGGAGATATTTTCAAAATACTCCAAGACCTTTGATTTACATTTTTTTTACTTTTGTAGACCCCAAGCGTAAGATCTGAACCGTTAGTTTCCTTTGTAACGTCAATCACAGCTATGCTACCAAATCTTAACATTTGATTCCTCACGGATCTCAAGGAATTTAAGAAAAATCATGGACCGTTGGTTTTAAAAACAATTGGTGGCTGATTTTTTAAGGGCCCACAAACAGTATGCTTTTTGGTATTTTATATAAGTTGTGGGACCATAAATCATGATTCAAACTATTGGATATATTAAGAAGACCAGGCACGACTATGAGTCCAAGTTCTAGTCGTTCGATCATCATAGAATGTGAGATATTGGCAACAGAAAAAACCCAGTTGTTTTTGTCTATTTTTTAAAAAATCCACGGCCCCCAAATGCGAGATCCAAACTGGTAATTCTCTTTGTAAGACTAAACATGGCTATGGCATCAAATTTCAATGCTTGATTCCTTATGGCTTTCGAGATATTTATGAAAAACTTTCAACCATTGCTTTAAAAAGATTTATTTCAATCAGTTTTTTTGTGTTACCAAACACACTATTTTAAAACATCTATTTCAAATGGGGTCATTTGAAACAGATCTATTTTACATAGATAAAGGGCTTGTTTGACAAATCTTATCTTTACGAAATAGATTTGTATGATATAGATCTATTTCAAATGGAGCGGTTTGAAATTGATGTTTTACAAATTGACTGTTTGGTAAGACATAGATATTTTAAAAATAAACTGTTTGGTAAGACACACGTAAAAATAGATCTAATGGTCTAGGCATTTTGCAAACATCTCAAGATCTGTGATCATCCAACGGTTGAAAGTTTATCCCAAACATGTGTTCCACATTTTAATGACTATGGGCCGTTTGGATCATCATTTAATGATCTGGATCTTGCATTTGGGGCCATGGTCTTAAAAAAGGTAGATATAAATGTTTGTGTTTTTCTGTAAATATCTCAAAATCTATGATGATCCAACGGCTAAATTTTGGACCCATAATCATGCATGGTCTTCTGAATATATCTAATGATTTGGATCACGATTTTTGGTGGCTGAATGTACAAAAAAAAAGAAAAAACCACACTGCCCTTGTACAATTTCAAAACTCAATCAATAATCATGGTACATCAATGATCAAAAACATTTTTATAAATTTCTCAAGATCCACTTGGATTTAGAGGCTCATTTTGGGGCCTGTGGCCGTTTTTAGCCATCCAAAGAGAATCAACAGATTGGATCATGATTATGGGGCGCACAATTTCCAAGATTTCAAATCGAAGGGCTCACGTTTTTCTGCAAATATCTTGAGTTCTGAGATAGATCAACGGCTGAAATTTTGCCACATGGCCGTGTTTGACCTTCTGCAAATATCTAACGGTCCGGATCATGATTTTGGGTCCCATAAATAAAAGAAAAAAGAAAAAACGGACTGTCCTATGAGGACGTCCGTTTCACTGTAGCATACCCAGTCTTTCCGCTTCAGACATTAAGCCCTGATTCAAATCAGGTGCTTTTGCTGGCTTCTTTTTATAGACATCTTTCCTCTTAAAACCAATTGAAAATGGACACAGTAAATACCCATACCAAACATTCTAAAAACAGATTCAATAAGTTTTAAGTGTATAAGAGGCAAAAATAAGAGAATCCAAATGCTACCAAAATTTGCCAGGGCCTGAGTATGCCAGTATTGAATATTCCCCTCTCCTATAATGTATTTTATTTGTGAAAATGAAAGACTAACTTATCTTTCAAAAAATAAAAAAAATAAAAAAAAACACACAAGAATAGTGATTAGAATTAACCTAAATAACTTAAAAGAACGAACCACACATACACATAAAGAGAAAGTAGCAGGGTCGGTCAGTTACCTTCTCATATGCAAATTTAGCCCAAAAGCGCGCCATGGCTCTCGCTCATGAGGAACTTGAGGTAGTAATGGATTCTCCTTCCATGTCTCATCAATGTATTCAAGTATCACAAGAGATTCTGAGATTGCCTTGCCATTGTGGACCAACACTGGGACCTTCTTGTGAACAGGGTTATACTTAAGAAGCATGGGGCTCTTGTTCAGAAGATCTTCTACAAAGTATTCAAATTCTATTCCCTTTAGCCTAAGGGCACGTTTCTTTATCGGAATTCCAAGAATTCATGTCTGGAATAATTTTAAATTCTCAAAAAGTTGTCCCCTTAGGTGGAATTCCAAATTCCTCTTTTTGATGGAGGATTTGAAATTCCAATAAATAGTATAGAGAGTGGAATTTTAAGAATTCCAAAAGGTCTTTTGGGTGATTGAAATTTGAAACTCTAATGAAAGAAACATACAATTTCAAATGCCAGAGACATCATGTCCAAAAAAACTCAAACCTCCCAAATTCTAGTCATAAATTCCGATAAAGAAATAGGCCCTTCGGCCCGTTGAACCCTGTAGCTGAAGAGGCTCGGAAAAGATCCTATCACCTTCGCCTCTCCCATTCCAAGATCAGATATCAATGACAAGAAATTCTCAGTGAGTTTTTTTTTGGGGGTACAGGTACTGCATCTGGTTCTAGTCCTTTGAAGCTTATATAGAGATGGTCTTTGAGGCTAGAAATTTTTTATAGAGACGTCTTTGAGTAAGAGTGCTGGACTTGAGTATTTGACTGCCAACCACAAATTGGGGTGCAACTTGGCTGGGACCCAACCCATGCCTAATTGACCCAAAATCTAATGCCTAGGTCTACGGATGAAAACAGGTCGGGTTGGAACTGAGTTCATATTGTAACTGGACCTGAATCCAAATTGCTAAAGATGTGCTGTACCTGGACCTGGATTTGAATTGGGTTGAAGTTACACAACCTGTACATAATATACTCACATTTATATTAAAGACCTGAGTCCACAACCCACCTGAACCAACAAGACTCAAATTGTATTGTGATTAACAGACATGATTTTTGGGTCCATGTAGTGAGCATAACCGGTACCAGAATGAAAATGGGCAATGGCAGATCCATTTTCATCCAATTATATGCATCTTGGATTTTCAGGCTCAATGAAACTTCAAATGTCACCAATGGAACTCGTCCCAAATGGTCCAACATCTTCTTATTAGACATTAGTGGTCCCCATGACCATATGTCTAATAATCATAGGGCCCCCCTTTGAGTCAAATAATAAGCTCTTTCCTTTTAGTTTTGATTTGAATAAATCTTTCTTGGATTCAATTTAAGAAAGCCCAATCAATTAGGATTCTTATTTGACTAATCTTCAAGGGAATTAAGGAAATTTAGTTGTTAATTGATTTATTTGATGTGAAGAAATCTCTCTTGGGTTATTTATAAATAAGGATTTCCGGTCCTCTCTCTTAACTTACGTTTTTTTTTTTTAAGTACCTATTAACTCTCATGTATCTTAGAGTGAGTGACAAGGAAAATAGAAGAAAATCCAAAGGTTGTTCATCATTCGGTGGGAAAAGCTTTATATCAATCCATACCATTCATCATCAAGATCATGGCTCAATGTATGTTTTTAGTTATACAGATTATCCATTGTTGATGCATAAATCAAGATCCTTAGGTTTATTTATGTTGCAAACCATTATATATATTAAAGCAACAGGAGAGGTGGGCTGTGGGGGGTGTCACCTCAGCACCCAATTATTCTCCTTTCAAATAAATATGGAGAAAAAATATAGAGTGTTTTAAGGTGCCATGTCATCACATGCCACAATTTTTTATCAAAAAAAATCTCTTTATCCATATCCTCTATCTCATAAAGTCTCTCAATCAATATCCCCTAAAATTAAAGTTAATCTTTAAAAAATAATGCAAAAGACATTTTTAAAGGAGCCCACTATGTAGATCTTATGATCCAAAAATAACAATCTCTTTCACTTATGTATTACCCCACAAAACTTTTAAAGAATTTAATAAATTTAACCCATGCACCATCTCAGTGGGACCACCTCATAGAACTTATCAACTTGACTCAGATGTTAAATGGACCTGAGCCTTTGTTGAACTGAGGCCTTCAAAGAGTTGTCATATATTTTCAATACTTTTTTATCGTGTGGTTTGAGCTGGGATGATCCTATGTGCACCCGAACTCAAACCTTAGTTTGACCTCGGCCTTTAACGGGCAGTATGAACCTACCATATTTTTTGAGTAGGCAGGCTTGAACTTAGTATTTAGGACTTGATATACACTTGAACTCAGGCCGTTCAATCCCTATTGATAGTAGAAATGGGCCAGTTCGGAAACTGACCCATTGAAATTCCTACAATAGGCCATTAATTTAATGGAATTATAAATTATAAAACTTATTGCACATGCTTGCAATGAGGTTAGTTTTGATGCTTCAACAATCATGTAAAATCTAGAGCTTCAACATTGATGAAAGTAATTAAATTTCACTCTCTATCGTTATCTTGCATCAGGTATAGATCCCATGTGATGGACATTTTTTCCTTGGATCATTTATTTTATATATTAAATAAATATATGACATTGATGTAGAATAAAAGAATTCTACACGTCTCTCTCTATCTCTCTCTCAAGTGTTTGGTTGGATGTGGATTTGATTTGCATTTTCAAACAAGTGTGTTTTAATGGTAAGTTGGCTCAAAACGAGTGGGTAGTGTTTTGGGCCATTGGTGTGGGACTCATCTTAGCCACACAATATACCTAACAGACTGAGCCCCAGCCGGGTATTAATTGGAAAATAGATGCATTTGTTTTTTCTTTTCTCAAATTTTTTTCCTTCTTTGAATGGTATCATATTTTCTTTTTGCTTCCATCCAAAGTTTTATCTTTTTTAGTAGGGACTTTCAACCCATATATTTTTTCAATTTACAAAGATTTTATAGGTGCGATATCACAAGATTCTCATTATTATTTTTCACGATAATTGCTGCCTTTTACCATAAAATCTCAAGACCATTTTTCACTTTATTTTCTTCTAAAAATTCTTAAAAATAATAATAGTGGATTCTTCTTTTATAGTTTTAATTATTATAATAATTTACTATATCTTTGTTTCAGCCCGGGCTGAGGACGGGCGTTTGTCGCTAGTTTTTTTTATCTTACACTTATGTCCCTCAATTGTATCCAACTAATATAAATCTTATCCTTCTGTAGATCTAAGAAATGATGCAGATGCTCATTTCTCTTATTTGGCTGCAGCTAATGACAACAATGATGCTGGGGCCATGGAAGAAGGTGGTGGTGAAAAGGTTAATTGAGAATGTACCACCGATCATAGTAGACCATCAAAGATAAATATTTGTGCGTCGAGAGGATTGCATTGAGTACACCTTCTTACCTGATCAAGATCAAATCTAGTGACAATCATTCTGAAAGTCACCCTTATGAAATGTGAAACGGAAGACGCTTTTGTGATCGTGAGCCCTTCTGAAATACATTGAAAAAATATGCATTGCATAATAATTTCTCTCATAAACATCTGTAGACTTGTAGAACTGAGGTCGGTGCAAGCTGCGACGATCAAAACTATCCGTAGTGCATCTATGCCTCTATGGTGGAAGGAGGTCCACAGTTTCTTGTAGAAAAACATAATGGTATCTCCGGTGGAATGAATGTGTTAATATGGAGTGCCCCTCTCACAATTAAAAAAAAAAGTTGTTCTCTAGGTTTGTGACTTGCTTGCAGATGAGGAGCCACTTGTGATATTGTGACTCGTGGGCATTTTTTCAAAAAGAAATCTTTAATTATAAGTTATTGATTTTTGAAAAAAAATTTGAATCCTCATTAGTATTTGGCAAAAAGCATAAACTTTGTAATTTATTGGTAAAAATCTCAATAAGATATTATAAAATATTTATATATTTTCGATTGATCAATCTCAAGTGGTCCTCGCTTCCATTAAGTGAGATTTAGAAATTGGCTGATATGGAAGTTTAAAAGGTTGGACATTGGGACTTTTGATGACTAGGGCACTTGAGAAATCTATGCAAGGTGAGAAAACTCAATGAGTAGACTATGAAATCTGCTAAGTGACCTTTCATTTTAATGAAAGATCGAGTCAAATATAGGATAAATTCGTTCAAATCAAACACAAGCAATTAATGTATGAGTTTTGGAGTAGCAATTTAAAAATGTTTGATTGAAATGCAATAAACTTACTAACTTGGATTTATTATTATCAATACATATAAATACATGAATAACGATTTTTCTTTTATCTAACTTTAAATATTTTAAAAAGCAAGGACTCTTCCCGAGCCAATAGATTAAGACTAGATGAGCCAAGTCCGACTTACGTGGAGTCGCCGAGTCGGAGTCACCACTTTAGCATTCACAATCTTGCTGGGGCTAAATACTCCAGCTTACCACGTCAGATGACGAGTCAGCATGACTTGCCGAAGTGAGGGACATCTAGGGTTCGCCCCTCCTCTATAAAAGGCTTTGCAAAACCCTAGCATTGTACACTACTTGATCTTATCTGAGCAGGGCTCGACTCTTCTCTGCCCGTCACGGAACGGAGCTGCCCGTTACGATGCCCCTGCGTCCATCGTGGGTTTTGGTAGCGTATCGGTCTGTCTATCTCTCTCTCCGTGTTTCGGGCAGCTGAGGGCCTGGCTTACCTGCGATGAAGACTGCCCGCGGTCAGAGCCTCTTCCTTCTTGGAAAGGCAGTGATGGGCGCGCGGGCTCTCCCCCAAACAAACACTTCTTTTCCATTTTCTTCCTCTTCATCTGGTTGTTGTTGTTATTGTTATTATTGTTGTTGTTGTTGTTGTTGTTTTGGTTATTTTGCTGATCCGCAGAGTACCAGAAGAAGCCCAAGATACAAGGAGACAAATGCACTGGCTACAATGCAACCTCCTAGTGTATGAACTATGAACAATACACCCTAGTGGAAGGAAGGTATCCATCTCCCTGAAAAATTGCATCTTTCGATCTGCGTAGATAATGGGTTTCTTGTTTGTTGGTTTTTGTGATGTGGTTTGTTTATTTTTTTCGTTAACTATCTTCTTACTCGAATTCCTTCTCTCTGTTTTGCTATTTTCCCTCTTGGATTCAACTAAAGATTGCATTTTTCTTTTTTATTTGGGTAACTGGCGGATTTTCTTATTTTTTATTGGACGGGTTGATGTGTGTTTTATGGGTGTACCAGAAATTGTTACTGCGTGTTTCTTTCTTGCAGCTTGCAACAGGGAGCCGGAATTGCGCCATTACACTCATTCTTATGGAAGATCTTTGAGAAGCATGATGACTGCAGGGTATAACTATTTTATAGAAATTGCTAACGGTTGGAGAAACATGTTATATTCCATGAAAGCTTCTTCTGTAGAGTAGAATTTGAAGTTTCAGACATTTGGTTCAAGGAGTTTCATCCAAAGAGTTTGGAGTTCAATTGGTAACTTTATATCCTCATACTTGAATATAATCCATTATCTCCTTACCTCTTCATCTTAGCTGAGGAGTTTTTAAGTATCAATGTGCAGGAATTACAGGAAAATGGCATCATTAAGCCAGTCTCCCCGGTAAAAAAACACCCCCTAGCTCCTCCTCCTCATGTTCTTTTTCTCTCGGGGCCTTTGCCACAAGCATTCATTTCCTCGTGCATAGGCCAAATTTTTAACCTCTCAACGAAAAGGCTTTTCAGTGGCAAATGCAATCATTGGAAAAGAAGTTTGATCACATCTTTGCTTGATATCCCGGCTGCAAATTGGGCTTCTACCTCCTTCGGTGTTCCAATCTTTCTTGAAAGCCTGAGGATGATTCATTTCTCCAATCTGCTGGATGCTCTGCCTAACAAATTCGGAGGTTGGAAAGCCCATCTTTTTGTCTTTTGCTGGCCGATCGACCATGGATAAACATGTCCTAGCATGCCCGTGCCCGTGCCCATACACCTTTCACTTTCTATTCCGCATAAGAAATTGATTATGGGCAGCAATCTAAAAGGAATTTAGTTTGGTGGGAATTTGTTTGCCTCCCAAAATCTGAAGGGGGTTAAGTCCATTCGGCCTGACCTGAGGGGACCGAATGCTGGCTCGGTCCCCAAGGAGGGCCGTTGGGTCCCCCAGTCGGGCCGAATAGCATGGCTGATTTGGGCAAATTGGTTCAAAGCTCGTTATTTCAAAAATAGCTCAATTTGGAATACCCTCTTAACCCTTGTGCTGGTTCTTGTTTGTGGGAGAAAATTAGGTCATTATTAGCTCATTGGTAGAACAAGGCCTACCTCATTCCTTTGCTTACAATTCCTCAAGTTGAATCTGCTAGTTGGGCCGGCAATGCCTACTGATACTCTTGCTCTAAAAGACGTCTGGCAGCTGGTTAGATCTAGAGCAGCGGCAGTGCAATGACATGATTAACCCCAGAATCTCTTGCCTAAAGTGGCGGTTGGTCCACAAAAGAACCCCTACTCAGAATTAGCCCGGCTTCAAGATGTGCTCTCTTCTGCTGCAATTCCACCTCTTCTTCACATGCCCTTTCTCATCTTCTCCCGTTTGGTAATTTTACTTATCAAGACAACTGAAATCAAGTCAAGTTAAACATTAAATCAAAAGCACTTTTTACCAAAACTTCCTCCATTTTTTCTCAAAAAAAGTAAAAAAAAAATAATTATCTTTATTCACTAAATGACAAAAAAACTTTATTTTACCGTACAAAAAGTCAAAAATATTTCATTCAAAACAACTAAAAACAAAATATTATCATAAGAGCAACTCCAATAGATGAGTTATTTCTCCATGTCAGCATGAGTTGACAAGAAACAGTCAAAAATGGCATATGGGGATGACCTCCAACAGAGATGGTAAAAGTGAGTTGGAAAAGGCATATGGGTTGGTATGTTTTTTTTGGCATATGGAAAGGCAACCTTCATTTCTTACTTTTTCAATATAATAATACAAGTTAGTGGTTCTTAGGAGATATATGTAATAAAGCAAATGAATTTTAAATGAAAAAAGAATAAAATTATAATTTGACATCTCTCTTGGAGTTGCCCAAGTGAGATGCCAAATTTACATATGCCTTTTTTGCCATATAAGCCTTTATTTTTGAAAAAAACATATGGAAAAATAAAGTAGCTCTTGGAGATGCTCTAACTCACTTATATTTTATTTCATCTTTTTATTTCACTTCATTTCACTTTATTTTAAAAGTAAATTACCAAACGGGCCCGAGTCTTTCTCCTCTAGGGTTTGTTTGTGCCTCTTCCACCTTCTTTACATGCCCTTTCTCCTCTTCTAGAGTCTTTCTCCTCCTCTAGGGTTGGTTTGTGCCTCTTCCGGTGGAAGAGGAAGCAACATTTCATTCCGTATGGAGCTGGCTTGTCTCTTTCATTGGCCTCCTTTGTCCTTTGCCTCCCCCCTCGCCCTTAATCTGGTCCTCCATTTCAGCAGTCAGCAATGGGTGGCTCTTGTGTTCTTTCACTTCATCTCTTTCATATGGCGTTGCCGGAACGAATCTATCCTCAAATGGAAAATCTTACTTCCCTCGAACAACTCTCCAACGCAGTGGGGTGCTTGTCTAGTGGCGTTTAGAGGCCGTCTCGAGACGCCGTCATATTACTTCCCTCTCACCCAAGCGACACCTGACTGAACAACTCTCCAGCGCAATGAGATGCTTGTCTAGTGGTGTTCAGAGGCCGTCTCGAGATGCCATCATATTCTGGGAGAAATTTCTCTGCCAACACCTAACTAGCCTCTTTTTTTTTATTTGAGCCTGCATATTTTTCTTCTCTCTTAACACAAATTTTACCTTAAAAAAACAATTAACAAACCGGTGGTGGACTCAGAATTTTTGTTTGGGTGAGGCAAAATTTTTGTTCCACTTTGCTAGATTTTTTTCATATTAACAATACTAAAAGAGAAAATGTATTTTATTTAACTAGGCACAAACTTTTTTCTACCCAATTCAAGTATCTTCCCAATAACCAGTGTCTTCCTACTACCCAATTCATCATCATTAAAACAGCCTAACATAACATTTCCTTTAATTATAGGTGATTGGATGCCTTGAAACAGTGATTTGGGCGAGCACCTGATTACCCAATTTGGATTTCCAAAGGGTTCTATTTGGATCTAAAAAAATGTGGTTGCTTGCTAACTGTAAAAATAGTTCCTTATAGTTGGTTGTAGGTTCATGACAAAGAAGAAAAATTACCAGCTAAATGTAACTCAAGTTAGCCCTAATGTAGATTTATGTATGAGTTGAGGATTAGAGTGTGTCCAATGGTGAGTTGGTCATCTTCGGACCTATGGATTTTCTCAGATTTGGTGATTTAGGGCTTAAGGTTTGAATTAAGATTTGGCGAATGAAATTATGATTTGGAGATTAAGAATTCAAATTTAGGTATAAAGTGATTAGAACTATACTAGATCTAAGGAGGGAGGCAGATTGCTTTATTTAAAGTTATTTGGTGAGAAAAAAGACTGACCATAAGAGTACTCGTGACGAGGCGTGAAAATGATTTAGTGCTCTGAGCGGGAAGATGTCAAAAAAGAAGAGGCGTTTTCAATAAGGTTTTGTGATGTGGGGCGATAACAAGGTTTTGATGTGGGGCAATTATTTATTACATACATATGGGACACATTGAGGCCCATTCAAATCTATAGCATTTTTAAAATTGATCTGGGTAGCCCTAGGTAATTAGTATGTAGGTCCGCCTATGAATGGAACCATCCGTCCGAACCTATATTGTAAGCCCATGGTGTTGGCTTTTCTCGAATGGATTTTCTTTACATGAATTTGCAGCATGATCGGTGCTTCTATTATTGCTTATGGTTGGAAAAACAAAGGAATCAATTTAGAGGATATTCTGTAGACGCCACATAAATATGCCCTGAGTATTTTAGGCACATGGCAGTAACATTAGACACTATTAGTTCAGTTTGTAGATACTGACCCAATATATTACAGATTCTTGGCTTTTCTTATCATTGTCAATAAAAAAAGGCGTTTAAATGGTTTTCGTTTCATAGGCTTCAAATAAAGAATTTTGGGTGCAGGAATTATATGTGCCTAATAATTTCTTCATATCCACCGGAAGAGTTTAAGCCCTTGGATGTATTATCCTTCTGATTGCGATTTTATAAAGGGAACATGAGTTTCCTAATATATATATATATATGATTAATTGAAGCTTTTTTTTTTTTACAAGTCAAAGTTATTTGGTTGAATATGTCATCTCTTTTTCTTCTACTGTTGAAGATCCAAATATTCATCTTTTTCCTAAATATGATTTAGCAGATTTGTGATTTGGAAATGATTGAAAATGACCCATTTATCTTTTTTCGAAAAATATAGATAAAATGGTGTTCTTATCTCCTTTGCCAATTGCCCATAGTTGTTAAAAACTTATTTCTTTAATTATTGCTAAGTGAAACTATGCTGGTTCCTTTTATTTGTCCACTTTATACATTTTTTAAAAAAAATTTAAAGTAATATGTGGGGAAGGCAATAAGAGGGTTTGGTTAAGCGACCTTTTCTTATTGAACTTCGTGAACGGAGCATAATTGATGTCAACAGATAGAGAAACCACTTGTATCTTAATCAAGACTAGAATTAGTGAAAGCCTCCGGCACTTGCCCCTAACTAACATCATGTGCAAGACTGTAAAATATTTTTCATATAATTGTGCTGTTGTTCTTTTTCTTACAATCAAGCTAATACTTGTAAAGCTACGGAGGTCTTTTTATATGATCTGTCTATGCTCTAATGAAAAGTCATTCTAATTTCCCATACCCTTCTGTTTTCCTTTTGGACTTTAGGTGTTGCATCTGAGCCATAATTCATGCATGTTATATTGATGTCAGAAAGATTCAGTCTTTGTTCTTTCCCCCCCTCTTAACATACATTTGCATTTCAAGCGGGGGAAAAAAAAAGAAAATTGTAAGAAAGATTCAATCACATCATTCTATGCATCTTGCCGTAAATCCAACATTTGAAGCAGTCAACTCACTTAGATACCTTCTGGACTTGAAAATCATTGAAGTTTAAATCCTCTTAGAAGCATAGGGCCTGTTTGGCATTGTTCTCGTGTTGTTCTCAATTTTGTATTTAGATCAGGTTGTGTTGAGATCGGGTTGTGCCAAGACAATACTCTCCGGAACTTATTTGGCAACAATATATTAAATTGTTCTGTTGAGAATATGCTGTACAAAACTTGTTTGATAACATTATAAAAGTTTGGTTCTAAAAATCGGAAGCAAGAGAATCATAAGATTTACATTGTGGAACCCACCTTCTATTATTTGTGGCACTCTATTATTATTGTATATGAGACCCACTTATAAAATTATAACATGGTACCCACCTTTAAAATTAGAACATGGGGCCCATATTCATAGGATTTACAATATGGGCCCACCTTTTAGGAATTATAATGTGGGGCCACCTTTTTATGAATGTAAATATGGGACCCGCTTTTAGAAATTACAACATCGTACACACCTTTAGATATTAGAATATGGGCCCACATTCATAGGATTTACAATATGGGTCTACCTTTTGTGATCATGATCATGTGACCCACATTTAAGAATTACAAAGTAGAGCCACATTTTTTGTGATTGTGGACATTGGACCCACCTTTAGAAATCACAATGTGGTGCCCACTTTTAGAAATTAAAATGTGGGGGCACATTCATAGGATTTACAATATGGGTCTACCTTTATAGTAATTATAATGTGGGGCCATCTTTTGATTGATTATGAATATATGACCCACCCTTAAAAATTACAAGTGTTCCCACCTTTAGAAATTAGAACAATATTCACAGGATTCACAATGTGGGCCTGCATTCATAGGATACAATGTGGCTCCACCTCTTGCGATTGTGACCATATGACCTACCTTTAAGAATTATAAAGTGGGGCCACCTCTTTTGTGATTGTAGACATGACCCACATTTAGAAATTACAACGTGATGCCCACTTTTAAAAATTAGAACATAGGGCTTTATATTGTGGTCCCACCATTATAAGAATTATAATATGGGCCCTCCTTTTGTAATTGTGACCATGTGGCCCACCTTTAGGAATTACAAAGTGGGGCCACTTTCTTTGGGATTGTGAACATGGGGCCTACCTTTAGGATAAGTGAGAGGATTTGAAATCTTTAAATGACCAAAGGCAACAGATAAGAGATAAGTTGAAACCAACTTCGCCAGCAAGTTGTTTCTTAAAAAAAACAATGTTTTTTTGTTCCAGCTTTCTTATGCTAGCGGGTTAAGATTTTGGAGTTCCTTCTGGTGAGAACAATATTGGGAACAAAGATTTACACCAACCAAACATGTTTTTCATAGCTTTATCTTATGGGAACATGGGAACATCCGAATGGCACGATGCCAAACACACCCATAGTATCCTTGGATTTTCTGCCAAAGTGGTGGGAGACTCAAGGTTATGATATCATCCTGCTTTGCTTTATTCTCTATGCATAACCATCCACGGGGTCTCATCATATTAACAGTTTTGATGATTTCATCACTGAGAGATTGGCCCACTTGTACCAACTGAAAAATCTATAGGGGGCATATTTAAGTACTTCCAGTTTCTCGGATAAAGTTGGGTAATTGCTTTACTGCACTTAACAATTCTACCTTACATCTTAACCCAAAAAGTAAAAAAAAAAATTCTTCCTTACATAAAAGCTTTCAATAGGGTAGACGTTCATGTAACTAACTACCGTATTGTACTTCCTATAATCAACATACTAAAGTTCTCTATTTTGTATTTAAGGAGTGTTGGGTGCTGCCTTTGGTTTCTGCAAGCTTCAATGATTCGTAATCCATCTTTACAATGTCAGTTGTTTTACTATAAAAATCCATCTTTACAATGTCAGTTGTTTTACTATAAAATGAAAATATAAGACCTTTGAGTAGTTTTTAGCATTCTGAATGTTTGTATCTCCTCTGGCCTTCCATTATTCATGTTATTGATCTGATGCATTGTTATGGCCTGACACTATTTTTCTCTCTACAAATTTTGTGGTGTTTGCTTGATCACGGACATTCTTTGCTAGTTCTAAACATGACACTGATTAAAATTTGAATATCTTAGTCTAGGCAAATGGCTAGATGCCATCTAAAACCCCAGCCCATTGCCCCGCACAACTTTCTTTTATTAAAAACCTGTGTTCACGTTAGTGCTATATTTGAACTTTTAAGTGATTATGTTATAATGTGAATTTATATTTTGTAATTACGCAAACGGATTTTATTGACTCACTCCATGTATTTTTTAGAAACTAATATTGAATCAGATATTAATATTAATTTATCTGTCGATTTGGGCTTTATGTTAGTTACATATAATTGTTGTACATGGACCTACTTATAGAAATTAGGTGGAATTCGCCTCCAAGAATTGGATCATGGGGCCTACCATTGTAGGAATTATAATGTGAGACCATCTTCATTAGAATTATAATGTGAACCGAACTTTGGCAAAGTAGGCTACTTTTGTGATGGTAACATGGGACTTATCGTAGGAATTGCAGTAGATGGGACCCAACTTTTAGAATTTATTTATGTAGGACCCATCTTCACATCAATTTGAGGATTTTATGATGTCAATTTTGTCTAAAACACATAAATTTTGCACTGTCCACTGCTTTCCACTTCATATAAGAAAATTCTACTCATTAAAGTAGCCCCACTCAACGTATTGTTTAGAGCCCGATATTTTATTTCTAATAATATAAAGAATAAAACTACAAGTTTACCAAACACCCTAATTTGTAAATAAGCTCTAAACCATGAAGTTAGAAATTTTTTTTTTTTATCATCCAAACTGCCCAAAGCGTAAATCACCTTTTCTTATCGATGATGAATCAATGGTGATTTGACTGAAGTGAGATTTCAACATTTACCACTCCATTCAAATATATACTTTTAAATTTTTGGGTGATTGTTGGACATGGACGGAGACTTGTCGAAAAGCCACAACTAGGATGCCTCAAGCGTTTAGATTTACTGGGTTTTGGGAAAATTGATAAGTTTCCTATTTGGTAAATTCACTTTACTAGTGAAGTGGGGTGATGGGTTATTTCAAGAAAAAGAGTCAAATAAAAAAAGAGTGTCATATTTCCAATAACACATCTATTTTTTTTCACTAAGAAAAAGTCAAAAAGTTACCTTTTTATCATACTAAAAATCCAAAAGCCATCTTCAAAAAAAAAAAAAAAAAAAAAACATCAAAGAGCTGCATTCTCATTTCATTACATGTTAAAAAAAACCGTCGGTTTTTTATTTGATCTCTCTTCTTTTGTTGTTGTTGTTGTTGTTGTTGTTTTTTTTTTTTGTTAAAAAGCTAAATTCTCATTTTACTAAGGCTCTGTTTGGCAAATCTTATCTGTATGAAACAGGCATGTGGATAATAGATTTGTATAGAATAGATCTGTATAAAATAGTCGTTTTACATTTAGACAGTTTGGTAAGACCATTTCACAATTTAAATAGACGTTTGAGGATCCTACGGTTCAATGTTTTTCATGAATTTCTAAAGATACAGAAGGAATTAAGGACTCAGATTTGGCGCCATAAACGCTCTTGGGCTTTGGAAGAGATCAACGGTTTAGATCTTGATATTCAGGGCCACAAAATGAAGAAATTCAGATCTTACGGTACACAATCTTTCACAAATATCTCAAGATTGACAAAGAATCAACGGTTTAGTTTTCATGCCATAGTCTTTCTTAACATGATAGAGAGAAACAACAATTTTGATTGAAGTTGAGAAACCCACAATTAAAAAGAAAATAAAAAAAATAAGAGTGATGAAACCTATATAGTTTGAAAGCGCTGATATCAAAGGTTTTGCCATTTTGTATGATTTTTTAGAGATTCTCAAGGGATCAAAGGTTGAAATTTGATCCTATAATCGTTTTTGGGCTTATGAAGAGGATCAACGGTTTTGATCTTGATAGAGGGTCCCACAAAAGGTTAGAAATGTAGATCCAATGGTTTACATCTCTTTGAGATTATCTCGTGATTTGTGCAACATCAATGGTTAAAACTTAATATCATAGCCGTTATTGAGGTTATTAAGGCATACAATGGTTTGAATTTTCTCACCTAGGGGCCCATAATTTCAAAAAATTACAAAAACACGGACTAACTTCAATGAGCACGGTAGCATCACATCTCCCCGCTTTAGATGAATACATGTCAGAAAAAGGATAGGTTTTGGTTCTTCCTCATACAAACATAAAATGTCTTTTTGTCTATTTCAAAAAGATACATACCTGCACAATCCAAAGAGTCTTAATGTCTAAATATCTATTTCAAACCTCATTAAGAGAAATAGAGTTGTTTGGCAAATCTTATCTGTATGAAACTGATCTGTGTCAAACAGATCTATTTCAAATAACCCTAATTGAAATAGATGCTATAAAAAAAGTGTGTTTGGTAAGACAAAAAATCTGATTAAAATAGACTTTTTTAAATCAATGGTTGATAGGTTTTTTGCAAATAGCTCGAGATCTACAAAGAATTAGGGGCTGAAATTCAACCCCCGGCCATGTTTAGCCTTTCAAAGAGGATCAACGGTGTGGATCTTGATATAGGGGCCCAAAATAAATAGAAACTAACATCAAGTAGTTCACATTTGTTCGCTAATATTTAGAGATTGGTGAAGGATCAACGGTTGAAAATTTGTGTGGTAGCCATTTTTAGTCTTCTTAAGAGCTTTTTACGGTTCAGATTGTAAACTAGGATTTCACAATTGAAGAAAAAACAAAAAAAATGGGACAGTATGAACAGTGTCCAAAGCTTTGTCGGGTAAGCATATATAATCAACGGTCTATAGTTTTTTGCTAATTTCTTGTGATAAAAAAAGAATTAGTCAACAAAATTTGGGGTAGTAGCTGTGTTTATCCTTCCAAATAGGATGAACGGTTCAGATCTTGAGTGTGGGGCCCACAAAAGTTAGAAACGGTGATCTAAACTTCTAGGGCTTATTACAAATATCTCAAAATATATGAACATCCAACGGTTGAAAATTTGACCCATAGCCGTGTTTGATCTTATAAATCTATCCAACGGTTTGGATGGAGCTTGAGGGGCCCAAAAATTAAAAAAAAGAGGAGAAATCGGACTGCCCAGTGATACCGTCAAATGCACTGTGCCGATGATGTCTATCCGCTTCAACGTTTGATGTCTACTTCAAATCTCATCAACTTCGGTGGTTTTTGGAAAAGACACTTTATGTCTATTCTCCATTTGAGAAAGACAACTGAAAAGCAATACCAAACAGTCTAAAACCGGTTTGAAACCGGTTTAAGAGATGTAGAGGATAGAAACAGACATGCCAAACGGGCCCTTGTCAAACAGCCCCTAAATGATAAATTTTTTTTATCAATTTTGACACCTCTTCTTTTAATGTCTCTTAATTTAGTACTTCACCACATTTCACTTTACCAGTAAAGTTACCAAATCTAGATGCACTCACTGCCAGCACTACTCACAAAGAAACATTCCATAATGACCGTAAGTCGTGCGCACAGAGAAACACCCCAGGGACCTATTGGGTAACTTCACTATTAAAGTGAAGTGATGTAAATGGTGAGATTAAGAACAACAAAAAAGAAGCCATGTCAAATCAAAAGGTGATGGCTATTTGTTATTTGAGAATATAGTTTTTTGATAATTTTATTAAAAAAAGATGGACGGTTGCCATTGGGCTAGAAAAAGTAACTTTTTAACTCTCTTGTTTTTTTCATTTTTATCTAGTGTAAATGTGTTGTTTGAAATTTAGCACATTTTTATTTAATCTTTTTTTCTTATCGCGTGAAATCACCTTTCACATCACTCTCCTTTTAGGGCGTGTTTGGCAATTAACTAGTTAAGTTAAAATAAAGTGAATCCAGACAAAAAATAATAATGGGTCATATCAATAGTATACAATTTTAAAATTTTCCTTCGAGTTTTTCGAAAAAAGTAAAGAAAGCAATCACCCCCTTTTTCCACCAAAAGGAAAAAAAAGAAAGCACTCCACTTTTCTATATAAAAAGTAAAAAAATTTCATACTAAACAATTAAAAACAAAACACCAACATAACCCTTTTATATTACGCGTCACCTCACCATTCTAAAATTCACCCTATATTTTATTAGGGTACCGTCTATAGTACATTAGGGGTCATGTCTATATTATATTAGGCCCCCGCCCCCCTAAATGCCTCCCTAATTGCCCGGTCCCACGCCCGCGCCGGCGCCCGCCGCCGCCCCAGCCCCCACCCAATGAAGGGAACCAGGCACCAGCCCCGTACAAAAATACAGTTGTCACCTTTACTCCTCTCAATTTTGCACGCATGTTCAAAGACTTTGTGGCTGGCTAAGTCCCAAGGCAATGGTATTACCGAGAAGACGAAGGTCGATCGTCCAGAGGACGAATCTGCCCATGCATCCACCGTCAACAAGTATAGTCGGTCTAAAGGACGATCTTCGATGCATATTAGCTTGCATCTTTCTGTGCCGAGCACCGCCTTCATAGTCCCCATTCCCGGCCTGTAAGTCACCGTTGACGTCAAAGATGTACGTCCGCCTACAAAACCGTTGAAGGCGAAAAAATTGAAGGGCGAACCAAATTCAATGCCAGGGTAGGTCCACTTAATTTGTGTAGCGGTGGTGGAGTAGATGAAAGTGAAACGTCCATCATCTCCATACTTGTAAGTGCAGAAGCGCTGAGGATCTTCTTCTAATCCTCTACTAGGCATGGTCATGGGGTCATTATAATTATAATATCCTCTCTCCTTTCTTTTACTACTTACTGATCTGCTTTCATTGCCCACTACTCTTGGGTCCCCAGCCCCAGGGCAAAACTCGTGGCTCTCCTCCTCTCCTTCAATCTCGCCAAGATCTGCTACGGTTGATGTCATCCGTTGGGGACCCAACCGTCTGCGTTTCTTTTTCGCTATGGGATCTATAACCATCCAACTCATGAGTTCCTTCCTCTCATACTCAGCCAATACATTCTCAGCCTTCTCAGCAACTTCTCCGATCTTTCCCACCCAATCACTCTCTGCTTCATTTCGAGCACCTAACACCCATTTGATCCCATTGCTTGCCAAAGTGATGGCCTTTGCCACTAAACCGGGCACATAATTAAATGCAGTTATCGCAGCAGCCTCAATAACCTTCTCTTGTATCATCTGCTTCCAATCCCCTGGCATTTTTTCTCCTGCTGCGGCGCTCAATTCCTTATATATAAAGAGAAACACAAGAAGAAACAAGAGTCAATGACTCAATGTCATTAATTTCTCTGGAACAGAGATAATTTCCTAGCATACAATGAAATTAGTGATGCTCATGAGTTGGGCAAATTCTAATTTGGAGGCTTTTTCACTTCATGAATTGAAGTGTAGTGCTTACATATATGCATTAATCTTAACAATCAGAAGGGGAAAACAAAAGGTTTAAAGGTAACATGAAGAACTTACCTCTTCTTCGGCAAATAGGCTGAAATCAGGGATTCAAAAAAAGGATGGATGGTTTTGCAGAGATGGAAGGGAACTTAAAAAGGGTGAGAGGAGGAAGAGAGATGTTTCCACGAAACTTCGTGGATAAAAACAGGAAATCGCTGAAAAGAAAAGGAAAGAAACAGACAAAGAAAAAAGAGATGAAAGAGAAACATCAGAGAGAATTGTTAGCTTATTTAAATGGGGGCACCTCTTACGTAAGTAATATTTTAACCGGAAGACCGAGACTCTGCCACATCTGAGCATTAGATTAATGAGGACACATAATTTTAAAATCAGGTCTTCTCATTTATATAAACTTATATACGAAAGCCTCGAGCAAATGCGATGGAGAATGTGGGGACGTCTCGGTGGACAGGAGTAGGACTCCCCCTCTCACTGTACCACATAGAAATTGATCCGTGGCCAGATGCGAGATAGTTTTGATAGCCCCCCTGGGGCTTAGAAAAGGGAAAAATTGTTGTTTACTGTAGTTATCATTCCCAACTAGCAAAATGCCCTGTGCATAGCACGGGCATTAAAAGTAATGCAGAATAACATTTAATTTTACGATATAAATAAACATTTTAATTTTATATATTTATATATTTATATTTTTTAAAATTTAAAATAGAAATGTTAATTTCTCACACAAATTTATAGGTTTCTTAAAAGTTACACAATTAAATTTTAAAATAATTAATAAATATACAAATTTATAATCTTTAGTATAAATATGAATTATGAAATATTGAGACGGGGGAAATTAAAAGAAATTTAAAAATATGAGATTTTCTAATTAAAGACATGTTTGGTAGTGAGTCGGTTGTCTTACGTTAACCAAGAGAAAATAATATATCTATTTTCATTATCACATATAGGTGCTATAAATAATGATCTATGTCGGAAATTAAAATTAAGATTCATAAAATAAAACTAAAATCACAGAAAAAAAAAGAATAAAAAATATGCAAATAGGGATGGAAGGGCACTTAAAAAGGGAGAGAGGAGGAAGAGAGAAGTTTCCACGAAACTTCATGGATAAAAACAGGAAATCGCTGAAAAGAAAAAGACAGAAACAAAGAAAGAAAAAAGAGATGAAAGAAAAACATCCGAGAGAATTTATAGCGTATTTAAATGGGGCCACTTCTTACGTAAGTAATATTTAAACAGGAAGACCGAGACTCCGCCACATCTGAGCATTAGATTAATGAGCAGACCTAATTTGAAAATCAGGTCTTCTCATTTACATAAACTAATATACGAAAGCCTCGAGCAATTGCGATGGAGAATATGGGGATGTCTCTGTGGATAGGAGTAGGACTCTCCCGCTCACTGTACCACCTAGAAATTCCGTCGGCAGATGCGAGATAGTTTTGATAGCCCCCCTGGGGCACTATGCTGACCTAGAAAAGGGAAAAAATTTTGTTTACTGTAATTATCATTCCTAATTGACAATTCTTGGCTTTGTCGTTGCACCAAACAATGTCACTAGATTTTTTTTTTTTTGCGCGGGCAAATCATCATGCACGGACTCATCCAGAAGGTTTTAAATGACTTTTGGAATTTCTGAAATCCCAGTTCTTTAAAACTTTGGGGAAATTTATGGATGCTTGAGTATGGAGGATTCAAGAATTCTATGAAATCTGAGAATTCAGAATTCTTTAAATTCCTATAAATATACAGGCTCTAAAGTCAAATACCAAAAACTCAAAAGAAGAATTTGCCTCAAATATGGCGAAAAAGTTGGAGAAAGGGGGGAGTACGAGGACATTGTAATACAACTCAAAATCATACCGTCAACGACATTTTACCTGTTTTTAGGACATTCTAGGGATCATATATTCTTTAATCTTTGTATATCACATAACCAACACATTAGGGCTGGGTTTGGTCTCAGTTCTCAGGCCATTTGAACTCATTTGAGCCTATTTTGTGGCCTCATAGTTGAACAAGCTGGGCTTTGGCCTATGCATTTTCAAAGATCGACAATAGGATGGATTCGTCATGTACACAAAAAGGACATGAAGTTTTAGAATAGGATGAGTTGGGCATAACTTTTAAGGCTAGTTTGGCACTTTACTAACATAGTAAAAGTCAAGTAAAGCCTTCATTTTTCAGACAAGATGTCATATCAAAAGCATTTTAATTTAAAACCTCCTCAATATTTTTTTAAATAAAGTAAAAAAGCGATTACTTTTATCCACTAAAATACAAAAAAAAAAAAAATCACTTTCCCATACAAAAAGTCAAAATGAGATTTTAGGAAGATAACTGAAAATTTGGACTCATGCATAAGTTTGGATAATTGAAAATCAAGAGATTTTAGGAGAATATTAATATTTTAGAAACTTCAAAAATCACTTGAGACATTTTAACTAGCTGAGATTTTTTAATCATAATAAAAAAAATGTAGCATTTACGCTCGAGGACCTACGATCACATCATTCCATTGAATTTTTGGTCCACCAAATTCCTAGAAATTCCAACCAAAGGCATTTAACATTGATTTTGGGCTCTTTATACTTTTCCAATTTAATGACTCCTACACATTATGCTTTTGACCGATTGTCTTTGTGCGCACTTGCAAGAAAGTTGGTGGATGCCATCATTAATATGATGATGTAAGCCACATGCATCTTAGGACCATAGCTCGAGGTTATAGAAAGTTCGTATGATATCGTGTTATGGTCTTCTTGGACTGGATTAATTCCTCGTCCTTTACCTCGTTCTCTTCTACCTCTATTACCTATTTTGCTTCTTGAGATGATTGAAAGAAGAAGTAACAAGATTTGCCAAGAAGAAAGAGTCTAAAGACTAAAGAAAAAGAACAAAATTGGTTTTCTTCGAGCGAAATCATCCTCCAATAACTCCCTAAGTGAAGAACTTTGTTTGATAAATCTCATTACATGCCAAAGACCAAGTCTTTATAACTACAGAGGCAGAAACCCACGTTCAAGAAACTAATTACCCAAACCCATTACAGTATTAACTCATTACTAACTGATGCCACTACAATAGGAAAATCATTACTAACAATAAGAAACAAATCTTCATCAAAATAGAACAACTTTTTGAATGGATCTTTGCAAAGCTACAGATCACATGAGATCAGACAACCAACTCTCGAGTGCCCCATGCATACATGTAGATCATGGGTACATGGGATAGATCACACGTAACACTCCCTGCTCCTAACAGCCACCTTGTCCTCAAGGTTGCAAGCCATCTCAACTATCGCTGCGTCTTCCCACGGTGGTCCTTCGTCCTCTTTATTAGGCAAACATCCTTCAATGAGGAAAAGCTTTTTGCATCTATGGCCTAGCCCGAATTTCTCATCACAGTTGAAACATAATCCCTTGCTCCGTCGATCTTAGAGCTCGACAGGTGAAAGCTTCTTAATAGAGGGTGGATTTGGGCCCAAAAGAGTATGTGATTGAGCCAAAATGCCTTTCGTTGCTTGTGGATGGATGATGTTACCTTGAGATAGGTACTTAGCTTCATAAAGTGTTAGGCCCCGTCCCGAGTTAATCACGATTAACTCTAATTAATTGCACTTAAGATTAATGAAGCCGATTTAATGATTCGATGAAATCGAATTAGCCTAAATGAGGAAAGTAGGCTTAATGAAATAGTAACTAAGCTTATGCAATGAATTGAAAGGAATTGAAGGGAAATAGAGCTTAAACAAGCAAATGAAGGATTTGTGTATAAATACGGATTTATACGTATTTCGTCGAATACGAGAACTCTTGATACCAACGTGTGTATCTCGACGAGTACGATAACTTTCATAAAGGACTTGAGTTGATTTGACAAATATTGGATCAAATGGACATTGAATTGACTCGAAATGTAAATGAAAGAATGGTTGGGGGGCTTAATGCAAAATGACTCTTATATATGAACAATGAACTCATTTGAGTTCATTCACGTACAGTAACCCTAGGCAACGTCCGTTTCTTCCTCTTTTCATTTCTTCCTCTGTTTCTCTTCTTTCGTTGATTTCTTCTTCATCAAGAGTGAAGGTGAGTTAATGTAAGTGAAAGCACTACAAAAAAAATGTCTTAATGAGTCACTTTTAAAGTGTCTTAAAAAGTGGTTTGTGTCGTTTTTCTGATTATTATGCAAGCGTCTTATCTGCCGGCGTCACTAAAAGTTCGTAAAAGCGTCTCAAGAAATACATTTATTGTGTCAGTTTCTGTTATCAAAGTGACACAAAAAAATGGTTACTTGTGTCACTATAAACCCAAAAGTGACACTAAAATAACTTAAAAGCATCACAAGAAAGATAACTTTGTTGCCTCCCTTTTCAAAATCAATGATCAATATGTTGTTTTTAGACCAAAAGTGATACAAGTAGTCATCAGTTGTGACAGTTTCCATAAAAGCGAGATATCATCCTTTTTTTTTAATAAAAATGCAATATATACATTACTAATAACATACTGCAGTATGGATACACTTTCAAATCACTAAACCTGCCTTACATTCAATAATAACCATTTCATTAATTGGAAATTAATCACCATTCACATTAAGGAGCGTACTTGCTCGTCCACACACTAAATCAAACAAACTATTCAAAACATAGCCAATTTGAATCCATCCATAATCTAAACTATTTACATTAACCTTCGAATTCGTAACCAAAGTGTCACGACATAATCCAAAACCTTCACAAAAGCATCCAAAAAAAGGCAAGCTACATTGTAAACAATTTCCGGAAATCCCTACTTAACCAAAATTAACTTAACCTAATTAGTAGATCCACTTAGCAAAAGGCATTCCATCTCCGTTTAATTAAGTTCTTCATTCACCTACAAAATAATAACAATTTGACTATGTATCAATAATATAATCAAGTACGAAGGAAAGTTTAACCAACAATATCAAGGATTCATGTTAAAGAGAAAACATTTTGTCACTAGAGAAAGAGCAATTGAAACACTAACAGTTCACATGTCATAAGATCACAGTAGCAAGCAAACTAGGAGCAATCAATAATTCACTAATATGATGACCTAATATTCCTATCACCATCTACAACTAACACTCAATAAGCATTAACGTACCGAAAACTATGCAAGTTAATCACAGTGCCCCAACCACCCCCCCCCCCCCCTAATGATATGTGATGAAGTGTGAAATGCATCATGAACTAAAAAACTCCACCTACCCAAGTGCATGATGCAGACAAAAATGCATGAATCAATTCACATTGATGATAGTCCGATGAAGAAACAGGTAGTCACTAAGCCTAAAAACTGAAATGCATATTAAATTAAGTGTATCGTCACTAAGCCTTACTATGAAATCTTCTCAACTATACAAATTAAACTCCTAGGTATACCTTTATAAAGGAAGAAATTCTTGGATGAAATCGCTAAACTCGAGTCGGATCTTATTTATTTCTTTGGTGGTGTATGTCTTTATGCTGGCCAACGCCATAACCTATTTCGAGAAAAAGCAAGTTAGTGTAGTCATTTATGTAAGAAAACTAGCTAAGGAACTTTTACTCATTCTTTTGTGTAAGAAACAAGGATAATATGCAATATCAGATTCATATGCAGTAATAACATCAGATTCATATGCAATATCAATTTCGTTAGATTCATATGCAGTAATAACATCATCCTGCAATATCAAAAAAGGATAAATAAGAAACATACACACATTTTGGCAAACATTAACGAATACTTCATAAAAATGTTCATAAGAAAAATTTCTAATGTAAAAGATTTCTCGAAATTTCGGCATAGTCCCCTCAATACGTGTGACATTTAATTTTTTTTTACAACCTGCTAAGTACCTGTTCATGACAAAAAAAAAACTTCCTATAAACAACCCAATGCCCCAACACACTACAAAGTCATTCACCCCTACGTCATCAGTCATACATCATTCGACCATAGCACTTCAATGCCCCAACACACTAGAAAGATGCACCCAAAAAAAAATTACAAAGCTTGAGGGTCCGGATGAAAATAAATCATTGGGTACTGTGGTGGAATCCTTATAATTAGGGGGATCATTCATTGTTTCTGCTAAAATGATACTTTTAAGACTTGATTTATGCCACAAATCAAGTGGTTTGTGTGGGCTTCCTTTTGTGTATGAATATTTACCTGCAAGGATAGTATTTTTTGTGCAGTTTCAGTAACCAACAATTATGGCAATGCTTCAAGAAGATAAGATAGATAAAAAGATGAGGAAATTGCAAAAAAATGAGACCTGAACAAGCCTTATGCCATCAGATTCCGTTGTTGAGCCATAGGGCCATATCAAAGACCAATGTGGTCCATTCTTAATTTCCTCTCAATTCAGATTACACAGCCAACCGTCAAGGTCATAAAAGTGAGCACAAGAGAACATATTAACCAACTGAACCTAAAAATCAAGCCCCATATGTGGCACCTATAACTGAGATAAAGGGTTCTAGCCTGGGCTGTAGTGGGCTAAGAACAGAGCTCAATGGTCAAGGGTTCTAGCCTGGGCTGTAGTGGGCAAGGACCGAAGCTCAATGGTTAAGGGTCCTACTTCTAGCCTGGGCTGTATAAACGGTGTGGGTCCTACACTCTGCAATTGAGGAAGAGACCAGTTGCTACTAACATTTTATATATACTCTCAATGAACTTAAGTATTATGCCATGGTAAGCTGAACATTGAGGTGGCTAATGGAGTTGATTACATATAACTAATGATCTCTTGAGGTTAATTAGAGAACACAAAAGGATAAAAAAACATGGCTCTATGCAGAAGTCTCAAACAAACCGAGTATCCTCATTCTTAATCCCACATAGTACTAATCAAATCAAGTCATTACAGTGAAGAATGCATTAACCATTTTTCTTCTTTGTAACTTGCACTTGGATGGATCTGTAATACTACTAGTTTAGTGTCAGTCCCAAGCATAAATAAAAGGAGGAGGATTGCATTAGGTGGGCAGGTAAAAGTGTCATGTCTAAACTATGAACTGAGACATCATTCCATGTGGGTGATCTCAACACAATTGAAACAAGGCTTTGATGATAATGATGATGAAGAATGTGGACTTTGACTCTTGATCTCTCTCTTCTTTTTTTTTTGGTGTGTGTGTTCTCTTTTGGCTGGGACAATCTCAATAGGAGATGCAGTGGGTTTGGAATGGGCCCAATCTGAATCTGACCTTCCCTGTTAAGTCAAACCCTATTTTCACAAATAGGGTAGGGGTCAGGTTGACAACTCAAATTAAGTTTTCAGATCATATTGACAATTGAATAAGGAGTGGCAGCCTCAACTCAAACTCAAACCATGTATTGATCAGGTTGTATTTGTAATTAATCCAACCTCATTATTACAGACCAATTCTTACATGGTATTGACATAAGGGTTTGAAAGGGGAATATAATATTAGATCACAATCATCATATCTCTCTGTAAAACTCAAACTCAAACCATGTATTGATCAGGTTGTATTTGTAATTAATCCAACCTCATTATTACAGACCAATTCTTACATGGTATTGACATAAGGGTTTGAAAGGGGAATATAATATTAGATCACAATCATCATATCTCTCTGTAAATGTTCTAAAAACAAAACCAGAAGTTGAACCAATTATCAGTCCAATCAGTTTGATAGTGATTCAACTTGGCCCCACCATGACACCATAATGTAACAAACAAATTAAATAAATATAAAAGTAATTCTCCTTTATTAATTTTTTATAGTTACATCCATCAGTTACAAGTGGACAGAGCTTAACAAGAAAGCTTCTGCTGGTGTAGATTTTGCATTGCCCAGGAACAAGTGAAGCTCAACTTGCAGTTTTCCCCACCCTTGAAGCTGAGCATTAATCAGAACCTTGAACTCCTTTTTGAAGTCCAGAAAAGACACACAACTGGACTTCTATTGCTTTGTAACCCACATTGAAAAAGTCATGATGTTATTCTACCAGCAATAGTGATCTTAAAGATCAACTCTTACCTAAAAAATTGAACCTATTCCTCCCCTTTCAAAATTTAAATGCAAATGCCAAATGTATATAAATTCTCTCTTCTAACTATAAAAAGCATAGTTAGCTGGCCCATTTGGTGGGCTTTTTTTTTTTTTTTATTTACTCTTTGTTATCAGCACTGATTTGGTTGCTCTCCCATTGTAGACATTGATGTGGATAGCCTCATTTGTGGAAATTGGTGTGTCTATAAATATATATATATATATATGAGAATATTCATGTGCAGCCATTATATATATGGTTTAAATCTTATTTGAACATTCGATGTGTCAACCTGACAACTACTGCTTACACACATCACATTGATTTTCAGAAATTACTAGACCATTCCAGAGCAAGGAACCTTCTAGCCTGTGGAACCCACCAAACAAAACGGATGAAGTTAATTGCAGTCTGAATGGGGAAAGCTTGTTCAGCAAACCAATGTAAATTTTGAAAACAGAGAGCCCATCCAATACAAAGACTTCACAAAACCAATGTTGTAAAACATTGAGGCACTACTGCATTAGGCTAGTCTCAACAGGTGCCCCTTCTATAAATAAATAATTACACAGTATAGAATACATTTGTATAAGTACGAATCTCAACTTTTCAAGCCGACCGAGCTAGCGTCGTGTGCGACCGCAATCCTAGCTGCAATGCCGCCCACTCCCATGTGTTGCACCAAGCTTAAGGAGCAAAAGCCTTGCCTTTGCAAGTATCTGAAGGACCCTAGCCTTTAGAAGTACATCAACACTGGGAATGCGAAGAAGGTGTCCCGTGCATGCAACACACCCTTCCCCAGGTGTTAGACCCAAGTCCATGGGATCAAATTTTTTGGGGTTAGCTCTTTTATTCATATAAAGGGACATCTGATCTGATTATAGTTGTGTGATTTTGAAGTAAGAGTGGTGTGGACTAGTCTGAAGTACTGTTGAGTTAGCAAATCGTTTAATCAATGGAGGTCAAGGGCTGCTTAATCCAGCCACGGTGAAAAATGTTGATGCCCCATCTTTTGTTCCTTTCTAAACCATTCATTTAGGTCTGTTTGTTGGGTCTCTCCAGCCTCCCCTCTCAAATGTGTGACAATCGTGAATCTAAACCATTCAATTAAAAACTACCATCATGAACTGCATAATTTGGTCAATGTGCTATTCTCCAACACATTAATCCTATATGTCCTACACTAGGGAAAAAAAATCTGATAGGTCCTACAATAGATGAGCCATAACAAAAACTGAACACATAATCTATCGTGATTATCAATAAATCCTATTGAACTAAAATTTATGAATATATCACCAGAGGAGATGAAATTCATTTTGAAAGGTTTATATTATCAATAAGTGAGCCTACAGTGGAGCTCTGCACTTCCCATCCACAGGAAGAGTGGGGAGATAATCAGGACATCCGTTCTCTGATTGAAGGGGACAGAACATGAATGTTGCATCCATGGGACCATATAACAGGTGCATAGATTCTTGATAAGATTCTCCTTTCTAAAATCTTTAGCCATCAGGCAAAAAAAATTTTTGACCTTTTTTACCTCTAGCAACAGAACAAAAGGAAGAGGTAAAGATGTCCAATCCCATAATTCACCATCAGCAGAAATGTCTGGCAACCCACAGACAGAGAGTTGGAAAAATCTTAATACTTTCAGGACAGTTTTCAATAGCACAAAAGATTATTAATTAATTCTTAAAAATGAGAGATTACTTGATAGCTATTTTTGAATGTTCACCTTTATTTCTTCGGTCCCTTTTAGAAATACATTTCTTAGAATCTTTAAGAATTTGATTCCAAGAAACAAATGGGAGTAGGCGCAGCATCTATCAGACAGACAAAAAATTGCATACTCACTCATCCCATAAACATGGGGCTTGCAGAAACATCAGCTACGATGGCCTAAATGATGGCCATCCCAGTTGGATTGCTGCCTTTAGTTTACACTTCACACCCACCAGAGTATCTAAACATGGCCAATGGTTGGATTGCTGCCTTTAGTTTACACTTTACACCCGCCAGCGTTTCTAAACATCAGCCATCACCCACTAACCCTGCTAAACATTATTTATTCTTCCTAGTACGAAAACACCTCAAATGATAAACATGATGGCTTGATCATTCAGAAGCGTCCGATCTAGATGACCAAACTAAACACATGTTTTAGGGTTAGTTTCCTTTATGCACATAGAAACTGACGAGACCTTGTTTGGGTGCGTAGAAAACAGATGAAGAAAACCCCCACAGTAGAAATCTGAGTTGGGTCTGGCTTTCTCCACTTCCATTTTCCCACCCTTTTTCAACTCATCCAAATAGATCTTCAGAATCTCAGATTGAGGTGGGGAATGGGAAACAAATCAAAGAGTAAGAAAGAAACAAACACCACACACAGAGATTGGGGGAGATTTAACAAGACCCCAAAGTCTAAAAACCCAAGAATCTGCTAAATCCGTTGAGTATAACGGGAAAGAGAGGAAAAAAAAAGAGACAAGATCAATGATGAGAATAAGGAACAAAAAATACCTTCGATTGAGGAGTTTCTGCAAAGTCTTCTGCGCTATGAGCTCGTCCTTGGCTTAGGATCCTGCACACAGAGAGAGAGAAAGACCCAAGTGATGTAAGACAAATAGAGAGAGAGAGTGTGAGAGAGAGGGAGAGAGAAAACTTGGCAGCTTCTGCGAAGGCGGCTCCGACGCTAGGGCAGGGAAGGGATTTGGCGTGGTAGGGAAGGGATATGGCGCGGGAGGGGAAATAAACGGTGGGAAGAGGAAGGAAATGAAGAGTGAGTGTGCCTCGGGGTATATAACTAATGGTATTTTTCGTTTTGCTATTCCAATGCTAAAAATTGTAGTAGTGTTTGTTTAGTGGGAAAACCATCATCAATATTTAGTTTGGATTATTTTAAAAATTTGCTTCGCTAGTGTCACTTTAAAAATAAAACGAGACATAGATTTGTTTTGTGTGTCATGTTATAGAAAAAGTGACACAACAAACCTCCTCCTCGTTTACTCCTCTTCTAAAGTGACACATCACACCATACTGTGTCACTTTATTGTAAAAGCGATACAAAAGCTCATTTTAAAAGCGAGACTAAAAGTCTTTTTTTTTGTAGTGAAGAGATTCATCTCCTTCATCTTCTTGGTCATCTTCTTGGAGATCTTACTGAGTTCTAAGCTTCAAGGAGTGGGTTTTTATCTTAAATCCAAGCTAAGCAAAGACAAAGCTTCGTCTAAGGCAAGTATATGCATTTCTATGATTTTAAGCTTTTATAAAACTTGTATGAACTCAGGGAGTTCAAAAATGTGGATTTTGCTCAGAGCTTCAGAAGCTCGAAACTGAGTTTCTTGGTGAATTTCGGCTAGCCGCGAGCTAACCGCCAGAAAATCCGAATTTGGTGAGCTTCTGGAAAGCAAACCGCCAAAATTCGGTTAGCCAAAATTGAGATTTCGGCTAGCCGCGTGGTGACCGCGGGGTAACCGTCGAGCTGACCGAAATTGGTCAGAATTTCTGTTCGAAAAACCAGCTTCTGGAAAGCTGACCGCGAGCTGACAGAACTTGGTTCGGCTAGCCGCCTGCACAGTCGCGGCTAACCGCGAGGTAGCCGCCGAGGTGACCGAATTTGACCAGTTTATTTACAGTGAGTTTTGGATTTTACGAAATTTGGTATCGCCTATGAGTCAATTATGATTAGTAGTATTATTATACCTCCATAAGTGTTAACTAGGGTTATCTTAATGCATAATCATATAAGTAATATCATCAAAAGTAATACTTGCATTGATAATCAAAGTTGCACTCAAGGGTTGGTTAAGGATGGAATGAGCACTAGACTGAGATTAATAGGGAATTGTTAGCAGATTTGGCATGACACTACCTAGTGGTTTCTGAACTCAATATGGAATTGAATTGAATGAAATGAGAAATGAATGAAATGATTATTCCTACTGCAGTAGATGAGAATGGGAGCGTCCGGAGCTCTGTGAGGCACCAGTGATCTCTGATCAAGACACTGAGAGATCTCACCGTATTGGACCGAAAGGTCATTGACTGAAAAGTCATTCATGGAAAAGCCATTAATAAAGGTTGAACCTAATGAATAAATGAATATGAATTTCTTCCTTTGGAAGATTAATGAATAGAATGGAGTTGAAACCAATGCTAGTGTAGTTACCATATTCTTGTCATTGTTACTTATGCTTATTGTAAATTGTCTAGCACTGTTATACAATGAATTGCTAGTAATGGTAAATATGTTATAGATATGTATATACTTTGTTGAACCGTCATGTTCACGGTATTACTGATGATGTTATAGGCGCAGTTGCCCTTGCCGGTCCCTCCGAGGCCGTTCAGACAGCGGAGGAGGCCCATTCGCTACCTCCAGGAGGTTTAGTTGAGTGGACATGATCGGAGAGAGGATGACATAGAATCTTTTGGAAACTTTTTGTAAACTGTTTCAACATTCCTTTTGGGTATTGTAATTAATAAAAAGTGTATTCCCTGCATTGTATGTTAAATATGCAGTGGTTAATATTAAGTGTATGGAATAATGTAAATGGACTTTACGATTCAAAGTAAAGTATATATTCATTTTGGTTAAATAGGTTGTCAATGTATACATGTATATTATTGTATATTCCGCACAACTGTACATTGACAGGTACGTATGCAAGATCCCTTGTAGACTTCGTTGTAACTTCGGTTAAACGGGGTTTACGGGAGTAAGTATGATCATCGCGACCCGGGGGTTAACCCTAATGACTCTGATCTCGGGTTTGGGTCGTGACATAAAGACGGGCTAATCCAACCGTTGCTGATAGTGATGAGGGTCATAAGGCCTAAATATCAGCACGAAGGCTTTCATTGAGCCCACTAACAAAACAACCCACTTGTTGTGCTTGTGACATCTTTCCAGCACGATTAAGTAGTTTCTCAAATTGGCTTTGATACTCACGGATTGTGCCACTTTGTATAAGCTTGGTGAGATCTCCAAAGAAATCTTCGAAGTGGGTAGGACCATACCTGACATGTAATCCCTCCTTGAGTATCTCCCAAGAGACGTGTTCTTCCTCTTTTAGTAATTGATACCACAGTTGGGCCTCACCTTCTAAGTGGTATGCTGCTAGTGGCACCTTTTCTCCCTCCGAAGTGCCTTGAAACTGAAAAGATTGCTCAGCTCTACAAACCCAACTTGTTGGTTCTTTAGTCCCATTGAAACGAGGGAAATTTATTTTAGCAAGTTTTGGGGCAAACATGTGAGATGGTCCACCCGAATTTCTATCACCATTCCAACCATTCCGATTGCCGGATCCATCCTCGCGATTGTGACTATGGTTGGCCACAAGCTGATCAAATCGAGCATTCATGGCCATAAACATATCATGCATTTCCTTCAAAATACGATCTTGCCCTGTAGATAGGGACCCCACTTCAGCTTCAAGTTGAATAATCCGCTGATCACACATTTCTGGCTCTGATACCAAACTGTTATGGTCTTCTTGGACTGGATTTATTCCTCGTCCTCTACCTCGTCCTCTTCTAACTCTATGGCCTATTTTGCTACTTGAGATGATTGAAAGAAGAAGTAACAAGATTTGCCAAGAAGAAAGAGTCTAAAGACTAAAGAAAAAGAACAAAATTGGTTTTCTTCAAGGGAAACCGTCCTCCAATAACTCACTAAGTGAAGAACTTTGTTTGATAAATCTCATTACATGCCAAAGACCAAGTCTTTATAACTACAGAGGTAGAAACCCACGTTCAAGAAACTAACTACCAAACCCATTACAGTATTAAGTCACTACTAACTGATGCCAGTACAATAGGAAAAACATTACTAAAAATAAGAAACAAATCTCCATCAAAATATAACAACTTTTTGAATGGATCTTTGCAAAGCTACAGATCGTGTGAGATCATGCAACCAACTGATGAGGGCCCCATGAATACATGTAGATCATGGGTACATGGGATAGATCACACGTAACATATCGCTTATATATATTTTTTTCATCAATCAATACATACTAACAATAAAATCCAAGGAAGATGGCTTAATTAGAAAGTTTTCATCAATCGGTACAGACCAACCATTGAATTCAAGGCATATGGCTAAACTTTCTTTTTTTTTTTAGAAGAGATGGAGAGGGAGAGGGACAAATGGTTACGGTTGCTAGACATATTAGAAATTTCGTTTAGAGAGACCAGGTCAAAGTGTCATAGAGGACAAGCTTTGTGTACCCTGTGGGATGGATCCATCCTTAGGTATTAGGTCCCACAACTGATCTTTCTAAATTTTGATAAAGCTTCAGGTTAGTTCTGCACCGAGTCATGGCCACTCCTTGTCTGAATCGGTTAGAACTCTTCTAATCACTGGTGGAACCAGTGGAGATTCAAAAGGGGTGGCAATGACCATAATAAATGGTCTAGGTCTTGTACTTGCTAGCTGTTGATGATATGATATGGCCGTACTATCCTCGTTTTGATGAGCTAAACTATATTTGGAGATTTGTTAAATAAATTATATCCGTTCATTAATTTATGCCCTGATGTGGAATGCCCGCGTAAAGAAGAGTCCTCCATCTCAATGTACTCCAACTTTCCATGATGTTTTCGTTTGATTCCTCCTTTTCCACTTTCCATTAAATTTTAAAGAAATTATGTGTCTTACGAGTTTCCTTTTAGTCACTTCCCTTGTCTTTCCTTATCCTTACGAATATTTCTATTGGTAGATGAATTTTTGCTTCTTATAGATGCAGTGATAGAAAATTTGACTTTGCCCACTGAGTCTACATATATGAAGTGATAGGAAATCATCGGGTGGGGGGTGCATTGTGCCAACAATATCCATCACAGCCGTCACACTCCGGGTTCGATAAACAGGGAATCGTTGATGGTGGGGCACAACACAAGGCTTAGTGATTCAAACGGGCATGATGGACCCGCTGCGGATGGGCCACTCTTGGGCAGTTTTTTTAGAATTGCATGGCCATATCCTGTCATTTTAATTTTTTTTATTTTTGTTGAAGATGGACTGTTGTGATCTTCTCACAAAAATTACTGATAACACTGATCCATATGCTTTGGAGAAAAAAAATGTAAAAGGCACTTAGTAGAGTATATAGATCCATTTATCAGACAGATCCACAAGGCATTTAGAAATAGTTTTTTTTTTCTTTCTTTTTGGGGTACCTAGTCCCCAGCTATAGGGGCGGGGAAAACCCCAAACACCCCCGTCCCACCCTCGGGTGCGGGGTCTAGCCTGTTTTGGGACAGGCTTAGATATGTAATTAGGGCCCGACTATTAATTGGGCCAAGTTGTGATTAAGTAATGGAAAGTTTGTAGCCCGGTCCGAGATTTGTATAAGAAATGAATATAGTTTAATTTATTTAATGCTCTAATGCCCATAAAAGTGATGAAAAGTCCAATTTAATTTGATCTATTTAATTAAATGGGCCGAAATCACGTTAGAATGAAAATGAAATTCTACTTTCTTTCAATGCCTTGTGGATCATATCTGACATCCTCTGTGCCTCATTCAATGCCCTCCAACTTTCTTTCATGTCATGTCACTTTCGGTACCCTCCGTGAAGTTTCTTGGAAAGTTAGTTACCTTTCGTTTTTGGTTGCTTGACGTGGGAAAGGATTCTCCAAAAGGCCTTCCAATTTATTAAGTGTCATATTTCCAATAACACATCTATTTTTTTTTAATTAAGAAAAAGTCAAAAAGTTACTTTTTTATCATACTAAAAATCCAAAAGCCATCTTAAAAAAAAAAAAACAAAAAAAAAAACATCAAAGAGCTGCATTCTCATTTCATTGGATGTTAAAAAAAACCGTCGGCTTTTTATTTGATCCCTCTTCTTCTGTTTTTTTTTTTTTTTTTAAGCTAAATTCTCATTTTGCTAAATGATAAAAAAAAAATCATCAATTTTGACCCCTCTTCTTTTAATGTCTCTTAATTTGATACTTCACCACACTACACTTTACCAGTAAAGTTACCAGATCTAGATGCACTCACTGCTAGCACTACTCACAAAGAAACATTCCATAATGACCATAAGTCGTGCGCACGGAGAAACACCCCATGGACCTATTGGGTTACTTCACTATTAAAGTGAAGTGAGGTAAATGGTAAGATTAAGAACAACAAAACAGAAGCCATGTCAAATCAAAAGGCGATGGCTATTTGTTATTTGAGAATATAGTTTTTTGATAATTTTATTAAAAAAAGATGGACTGTTGCCATTGGGCTAGAAAAAGTAACTTTTTAACTCTTTTGTTTTTTTATTTTATTTTTATCTAATGTAAATGTGTTGTTTGAAATTTAGTACATTTTTATTTAATCTTTTTTTCTTATCTCATGAAATCACCTTTCATATCACTTTCCTTTTAGGGCGTGTTTGGCAATTAATTAGTTAAGTTAAAGTGAAGTGAATCCAGACAAGAAATGACAATGGATCATATCAAAAGTATACAATTTTAAAATTTTCTTTCGAGTTTTTCAAAAAAAGTAAAGAAAGCAATCACTTCCTTTCTCCACTAAAAGAAAAGAAAAGAAAAACACTCCATTTTTCAATACAAAAAGTCAAAAAATTCCATACTAAACAACTAAAAACAAAACATCATCATAACCCCTTATATAACGCGTCACCTCACCATTCTAAAATTCACCCTATATTTTATTAGGGTAATGTCTATATTATATTAGGGGGTCATGTCTATATATTATTAGGGAGTGCGGATCATCACCAATAACCCTGTGTTTGGGAAGGGGGAAGGGAAGGAAGAGAAAATTTGAGGAAGAAGGAAAATAAAAGAGAGGGAAGGGAAGGAAAAATTAATTTTACCTACTCTTGTTTGGAAAGTCAAAAAGTAGAGGAAAGAGAAGTGAAAAAATAAGATTTTGTTTATTTGTGAGTTAGAGATAAAATTATCATTTTGTCCTTATTTTTGCATAAACTTCAAAATTACATTTTACAAAAAGAGCGGCCTCTTACCCCACACCCCAACACCCCCACACCCCAACCACCTCCCCTCCCCCCACCCCTCGCCCCACCCCCCACTGCGGAAGCCCCGTACAACAATACAGCAGTCGCCTTTACTCCTCTCAATTTTGCACGCATGTTTTAAGAATTTGACGCTGTCAAAGTCGAAAGGCAATGGTATTACCGAGAAGACGAAGGTCGATCGTCCAGAGGACGAATCTGCCGATGCGCCCACCGTCACCAAGTATGGTCGGAGTAAAGGATCATATACGATGGATATTAGCTTGCATCTTTCTGTGCCGAGCACCGCCTCCAGGGTCCCTATTCCCGGCTTGTAAATCATCGATGACATCAAACATGTATGTCCGTCTACAAAACCGTTGAAGAAGACAAAAGTGAAGGGCGAACCAAGTTCACTGCCGGGGTAGGTCCACTCAATTTGTGTAGCGGTGGTGGAGTAGATTAAAGTAAATTGTCCATCATCTCCACACTTGTGAATGCAGAAGCGCTGAGGATCTTCTTGTAATCCTCTCTTTCTTTTACTACTTACTGATCTGCTTTCATTGCCCACTACGTCCCCAGCCCCAGGGCAAGACTCGTGGCTCTCCTCCTCTTCTTCAATCTCGCCAAGCTCTGCTCCGGTTGATATCATCCGTAGGCGACCCAACCGTCTGCGTTTATTTTCCGGTATGGGATCTATAACCATCCCACTCAGGAGTTCCTTGAGTTCCTTCTTGAGTTCCTTCTCAAACTCGGCGAATACTTTCTCAGTCTTCTCGGCAACTTCTCCGATCATTCCCACCAAATCACTCTCTGCTTCATTTCGAGCACGAAACACCCTTTCGATCCAATTTCTTGCGAAAGCGATGCCTTTTGCCATTAAACAATTCAATGCAGTAGTCACCGCAGCCTCAATAACCTTCTCTTGTATCATCTGCCTCAAATCCCCTGGCATTTTTTCTCCTGCTGCGGCGCTCAATTCCTTATAAAGAGAAACACAAGAAGAAACAAGAGTCAATGACTCGATGTCATTAATTTCTCTGGAACAGAGATAATTTCCTAGCATACAATGAAATTAGTGATGCTCATGAGTTGGGCAAATTCTAATTTGGAGGCTTTTTCACTTCATGAATTGAAGTCTAGTGCTTACATGTATGCATTAATCTTAACAATCAGAAGGGGAAAACAAAAGGTTTAAAGGTAACATGAAGAACTTACCTCTTCTTCGGCATATAGGCTGAAATCAGGGATTCAAAAAAAGGATGGATGGTTTTGCAGAGATGGAAGGGGACTTAAAAAGGGAGAGAGGATGAAGAGAGAAGTTTCCACGAAACTTCGTGGATAAAAACAGGAAATCGCTGAAAAGAAAAAGAAAGAAACAAAGAAAGAAAAAAGAGATGAAAGAGAAACATCAGAGAGAATTGTTAGCGTATTTAAATGGGGGCACTTTTAACAGGAAGACCGAGACTCTGCCACATCTGAGCATTAGATTAATGAGCAGACCTAATTTAAAAAGCAGGCCTTCTCATTTATATAAACTTATATACGAAAGCCTCGAGCAAATGCGATGGAGATATGGGGATGTCTCGGTGGATAGGAGTAGGACTCCCCCTCTCACTGTACCACATAGAAATTGATCCGTGGACAGAAGCGAGATAGTTTTGATAGGCCCCTGGGGCACTAGGCTGACTCAGAAAAGAGAAAAATTGTTGTTTACTGTAATGATCACTCCCAACTAGCAAAATGTCATTAAAAGTCATTCAGAATAACATTTAACTAAGAGAAAATATTATATCTATTTTCATTATCACATATAGGTGCTGTGAATAATGATCTATGTCGAAAATTGAAATTAAGATTCATAAAATAAAACTAAAATCACAAAAAAAAGAATAAAAAATATGCTAATACCTTAGTTTCTTGTAGAGAATAAAAGACCCAATTAGACTTATGACTATTCACACGGAGAAAAGAAAAAATATGCCACATGGAAAAGAAGTTTGTCGTGAGAAGACTCTGTATGGAGAAGGTTACAACTCATTTTCTCAATTGTTCATTTCAGTACAGAAAATAGGGTTCCATATATGCCAATTTCAGTTACAAATTTTCATAACAGTTTTAAGAGTTAATAATAGGCTCATGTGAAAATTAAAAGGAATTTAAAGAGGCATTAAAGATGGTCAAATAGGTATCAAAATGGTCAAAATAAAATTAAAATGAAGCGGCTGATTTCTCAATTGGAATCAGTTCGCTTTTCATTATATATAATTGACAATTCTTGGCTCTGTCGTTGCACCAAACAGTGTTACCTGATTTTTTGCCATGGCAAATCATCATGTACGGAGTCATCCAAAATGTTTCAAATAACTTTTGGAATTTCTGAAATCCCAGCTCTTTAAAACTTTGGTAAAATTTATGGATGCTCAAGTACGAGGGATTTAATAATTTTATTAAATCTGAAACTTTAGAAATTCTTTAAATTCCTATAAATATGTAGGCTCTAAAGTCAAATACCGAAAACTCAAAAGAAGAATTCACCTCAAATATGGCAAAAAAGTTGGAGAAAAAAGGGAGTATGAGGACACTGTAATACAACTCAAAATCATATTGTGAACGACATTTTACCTATTTTTAGGACATTCTAAGGATCATATACTCTTTAATCTTTGTATATCACATAACCAACACATTAGGGCTGGGTTTGGGCTCGGTTCTTAGGCCATTTGAAATAATTTGAGCCTATTTTGTGGCCTCATAGTTGAACAAGCTGGGCATTGTTCTATGCAAATTCAAAGATCGACAATAGGATTGATTTGCCATGTACACAAAAAGGACATGAAGTTTAAGAATAGAATGAGTTGGGCATAACTTTCAGGGCTAGTCTGGTACTTTACTAATATAGTAAAAGTCAAGTAAAGTCTTTATTTTTCAGGCAAAATGTCACATCAAAAGCAGTTTAATTTAAAACCTCATTAATCTTTTTTCAAAAAATAAAAAAATAAAAAACAACCACCTTTATCCACTAAAATACAAAAACAAATTCACTTGCCCATATAAAAAGTCAAAAAGAGATTTTATGAAGATAATTGAAAATTTGGACTCGGCGTAAGTTTAGATGATTGAAAATCAAGAGATTTTAGGAGAATATCAAAATTTTAGAAACTTCAAAAATCACTTGAGACATTTTAACTAGCTTAGAAATTTTTAATCATAATAAAAAAAATGTAGCATTTACGCTCACAGACATACGATCACATCATTCCATTGAAATTTCGGTCCACCAAATTCTTCTAAGAAATTCCAATAAAAGGCATTTAACATTAATTTTGGGCTCCTTATACTTTTCCAATTTAATGACTCCGACGCTTTTGACCGATTGTCTTCGCGCGGACTTGCGAGGAAATAGGTGGATGCTAATACGATGACGTAAGCCACATGCATCTCAGAACCAAATATAAAAGAGAAAGTCTACTCCGCCCGAATGGGAGCCCGGCTTTGAGCCCGGGCTCCCATTCGGGCCATGTAGCATGGCTCAATATAAAAGATGTGAGTCCCACACGTCTTTCAATCGAAAGTTCGTGGCCCATCGGTGTGGTACGTTCAAATTTTCTGGTTTAAAGATGTTGGGTGAGGGGGGTCTGCTGTAGTTAAACTACAGCAGACCCTGTTGTAGTGGGTTTAACCCACCATCCAACGGCTATGGGTTCATCCAATGGCTAGTATTTTCTAATATGTGTGATGGAGACCTAATGTGTGTGATGGAGATTTGATGGCCAGCGAAATTAGATGGATGGTGGGGATGGGTGTGAGCCGGAAGTGGGTAGAGAGAGAAAAGATTGAAGAGAGAGAAAATGTTTTTTTAAAGTGAGTTGAAGAGAGAGAAAATGTTTTTTAAAATATAAGATATTTTTTTAATTTTATTTTATTTAAAAAATATCAATCATTGGATGGTGTGGATGAACCCACAGCCGTTGGATGCTGTGGGTTAAACCCACTACAGCAGGGTCTGCTGTAGTTAAACTACAGCAGACCCAACTACAGTAAACTCCAGCAGACCCCTTTACCCAAAGATGTCCCACGCGTTTTCGCACCTTCCGGGCAAGGTGCATTCACATTCAAGTATGTGGTTTCAAGAGGCATCTTTGACCCTACTGTGAACGATTCTTTACATGTTTTCTTGACATTCATGGGACCCTAGACTGTTTAATATTTGGATGTATGTCACGTAACCGACACATTAGGCTAGGCTTGGGCTCTCGGCTTTGAGGCCATTTGAAATAATTTGAGCCTATTTTGCGGCTTAATAGTTGAATAGGCTGGGCTTTATTCTATGCATGGTTTAATGAATAGGATCTTCCTATGGACCCATAATAGACGGTCTGGATGGTCCTTGCTTGGTTACACAAATTTCTATGGGTGTGGGCCTTCAGTACTTGGATCTTTCGACTGCAGTAGCCTAATAGTTGAAAAAAAAAAAAAAAGTTTAAAAAACAGGTGGATGAAGAAAACTACTTTGATTGACAACCAGTACTCGTCCGTACTGTCGTGTATTACATATTTTGTCTAATCTAGAAAGGCATTGGGAGTCGGGAGTCATTAGCTGTAACATCAATTAGTACCATCCAACGGTAGATCCCAAGGCATACCATGATACGTGATATAATCCATCAAGTGCCAACTTCTGCAAGGGCATGGTGCGGGGTCGTACATGGATGTTGTTATTTAATTACTTGTCGATTGCTGTTTTATAGTTAGATTGAATTAATCAGAGTTCTCAAAAACGTATTTTTCATTTGTGAGAGTTTGTTCTCTCACGTTGGGAGGTTGTTGGAACTACTTTAAAGTGGAGTTAATTGTTAAGAACATATAACTAATGCAATGAGACTTCATTTCAGGAGTCCGGATCACTTATTGCAATTGTTATACTTTTACAGTGAGTAGGCCAATAATAGTTCACAAGTTATCGAAAAGTTTAGGTGATTTTGAAATTTAAATAAGATAAAAGAAAATCACCTAAGTTTTTTAGATGACGTGGCGAACTGTTATTGGTCCACTCACGATGAAAGTATAACAATTACAATATGTGATCTAAACTCCCATTCCAGGCTTGTATTTATGAGACAACCATTGAATAACATAATCATCTTGAATTATTAAACACAAAAAACCTTTTGGTTTCTCAGCTACAAAAAACCTTTTGGTTTCTCAGCTGCAATTTCCCTTTTGAGATCATCTATCTTTGCTTTATTCTTCTTCCTTCTGAGCAGTGCTTAATCTTTTGAGCACCATAGTTTGAGGTTGTAGAAAGTTCGGATCATACCGCTTATAATTTTTTTTCATCAATCAGTACATACCAACAATAAAATCCAAGGCAAATGGCTTAATTAGAAAGTTTTCATCTATCACTACAGACCAACCATAGAATTCAAGGCATATGGCTAACTTTTTTTTATAGAAGAGATGGAGAGGGAGAGGGACAAATGGTTACACTTGCTAGAGATATTAGAAATTTAGGTTAGAGAAAGCAGGTCAAAGTGTCATAGCGAACAAGCTTTGTGTGCCCTGTGAAAGTGTAACAATTACAATAGGTGATCTGGACTCCCATTCCAGTCCTGTATTTTATGTAGAAGAAGATAACTTTTTGTTATTTAGTGAAAAAATGATGTTGCTTTTTAACTTTTTGAGGAAATTTAAAATTTGTGTACTTTTAATTTAACCTTGGTCGTTTTTTTTTTTTTATTATAATGGAGGCTTCACCTCACCTCAATTCAGTTCATCATTCATCCAAACACACCTGCTACCATTCATCCAAACACACCTGCTACTCCATTTCTAAAATTATCTTTGCATTTGCTGAAAACCCAAGTAAGTTGTTCGTATTACTTTAGTTTAGGTTATTTGATTTCCCCTTCTAATTGTTAAGATACGTAATCATCAATATAATTTATAAATGTATTTAGTAGTACATTTCTTCAATGCCATTTGGGCAAGGTTAGGCCTGGCACGGTTTATTAATCCTCGTTGTCACATGACATGTCACTTAAAAACTACTTTCCAAGAAAAAAAAAAAAACGTAAAAAAAGTGGAGTCACAACCAATCCCATCCACTTTATTTGCTTCCTCACTGTGAACACAATGGAAAGAGGCAATGTAACCCAATACAGTGGAGGTTAAGTTTTCAAATTAGCTATGAGCAAAATTATATATATTAAAACACTAGACATGAGGGGCTAAGAGGTCTTAGATTTGAAATAGAGCCAACAAAGCAATGCCACCGTAGCATCCACATGGCAAGCATATATTGGAGAGCTACATCACAATGGCCCCACCTAATAATTCCAAATCAATTGAAGATTTCCTTTTAGAAAGAGCCCTACTCTGATCGGTCCAAATTTTCTTTCTCGGCAACTTTATATCCATGGGCCTACCTAATACAAGCAAACCATTGCCGCCGGAGAAAGCCCTCTATCACTCACCGTTTCTGTTGACTGAGAGGTGAGTTGCTTGGGTGACATTACAGAGGAAGAAGAGGGGTACTCTGTTTGCTACTTCCGAGAGAATTAGGGCTGTTGTGTTGCCGTGAATAAAGAATACGATAATGGAGGACTTGGTCAAGGAAGAGACATGGACGAGCAACACCTTACAAGATTCTTAAAAAAAATATGAAAATGGGCTGACGGACCCAGTTTATACCGTTCGAAATACGTGACCCTTTTTCGTGCCATGATTACTTACCGAAAATTTTCCTATAAAATCCTCATATTTCTTTTTTGAAAGGTAAGTATTTGTCTATTATTAATGGACAATGTAACCAAGGAAATAACCGAAAGTGGACTATCACAAAAATTATCACTATCCAATGCGTAAGTCGTGCATGGACAATTCCATACCCAACTCATGTGGGACTCACCTGCCTAGGCCCCTACCACCACATTTGATTATCCTTGCCATATCATTTGGGGCCTAAAAGTATGATCTACTCGTATTGGTGATCGTTCGATCCAACGGTGTGCAATTCATTTGAATTGGTGCAAACCCGGTGGACCTGTGAACCATAGTTTTTTTTTTTTGCAGGGTGAGGGGGACTCATAATTCCTGTGTGTATATTTTGTGTTTCAATGCAAATATGCTAGCAAAGCAACCAAGCTATGCTTTTTTAACACTTTTATATATCTTTTCTATGTTTTTGTTATGAAAGTATTATATTTATTTATTTTTTTTAATTGTGTTTCAGATGGGTTCAACATTTCAAGTATGACTAGAATAACAACAATATTTGTTTTCCTTGATTGCAGAACTATGCAGTGGAACTTTTTGTTGATTTATATAGCGAGATGCGTCATGACTTTTAATTATATTTTGATGGGTAATATGCCAATCAGTATACCTGAAAAAACATCTTATGATCAATTTGAATGTGAAACCCCCCAACCCCGCCGATGTGGACCCCATTTTGGGTGTGCAAAAAAAAAAAGGTGTGCTTAGGATAATTTCTTTTACTTATATATATGGGAGCACTACCTGCTGCAAATTGGGCTTCTACCTCCTTCGGTGTTCCAATCTTTTGTGAAAGCCTGAGGATGATTCATTTCTCCAATCTGCTGGATGCACTGCCTAACAAATTCGGAGGTTGGAAAGCCCATCTTTTTGTCTTTTGCTGGCCGATCGACCATGGCTAAACATGTCCTAGCATGCCCATGCCCATACACCTTTCACTTTCTATTCCTCATAAGAAATTGATTATGGGCAGCAATCTAAAAGGAATTTAGTTTGGTGGGAATTTGTTTGCCTCCCAAAATCTGAAGGGGGTTAAGTCCATTGGGCCCGACCTGAGGGGACTGAATGCTGGCCCAGTCCCCAAGTGGGCCGTTGGGTCCCCCAGTCGGGCCGAATAGCACGGCTGATTTGGGCAAATTGGTTTAAAGCTCGTTATTTCAAAAATAGCTCAATTTGGAATACCCTCTTAACCCTTGTGCTGGTTCTTGTTTGTGGGAGAAAATTAGGTCGCTATTAGCTCATTGGTAGAACAAGGCCTACCTCATTCCTTCGCTTGCAATTCCTCAAGTTGAATCTGCTAGTTGGGCCGGCAATGCCTACTGATACTCTTGCTGTAAAAGACATCTGGCAGCTGGTTAGATCTAGAGCAGCGGCAGTGCAATGACATGATTAACCCCAGAATCTCTTGCCTAATGTGGCGGTTGGTCCACAAAAGAACCCCTACTCAGAATTAGGCCGGCTTCAAGATGTGCTCTCTTCTGCTGCAATTCCACCTCTTCTTCTCCCGTTTGGTAATTTTACTTATCAAGACAACTGAAATCAAGTCAAGTTAAACATTAAATCAAAAGCACTTTTTACCAAAACTCTCTCCATTTTTTCAAAAAAATAGTAAAAAAAACAATTATCTTTATTCACTAAAAGACAAAAAAACTTCATTTTACCGTACAAAAGGTCCAAAATATTCCATTTCAAACAACTAAAAACAAAATATTATTATAACTCACTTATATTTTATTTTTTCTTTTTATTTCACTTCATTTCACTTTATTTTAAAAGTAAATTACCAAACGAGCCCGGGTCTTTCTCCTCTAGGGTTTGTTTGTGCCTCTTCCACGTTCTTTACATGCCCTTTCTTCTCTTCTAGAGTCTTTCTCCTCCTCTAGGGTTGGTTTGTGCCTCTTCCGGTGGAAGAGGAAGCAGCATTTCGTTCCCTATGGAGCTGGCTTGTCTGTTTCAATGGCCCTCCTTTGTCCTTTGCCTTCCTCGCCCTTAATCTGGTCCTCCATTTCAGCAGTCAGCAATGGGTGGCTCTTGTGTTCTTTCACTTCATCTCTTTCATATGGCGTTGCCGGAACGAATCTATCCTCAAATGGAAAATCTTACTTCCCTCTCACCCAAGTGACACCTGACTGAACAACTCTCCAACGCAATGGGGTGCTTGTCTAGTGGCGTTTAGAGGCCGTCTCGAGATGCCGTCATATCACTTCCCTCTCACCCATGAGACACCTGACTGAACAACTCTCCAACGCAATGGGATGCTTGTCTAGTGGCGTTCAGAGGCCGTCTCGAGATGCCATCATATTCTGGGAGAAATTTCTCCGCCAACACCTACCTAGCCTCTTTTTTTTTTTTTTTTTTAGCCTGCATATTTTTCTTCTCTCTTAACACAAATTTTACCTTAAAAAAACAATTAACAAACCGGTGGTGGACTTAGAATTTTTGTTTGGGTGAGGCAAAATTTTTGTTCCACTTTGCTAGACTTTTTTCATATTAACAATACTAAAAGAGAAAATGTATTTTATTTAACTAGGCACAAACTTTTTTCTACCCAATTCAAGTATCTTCCCAATAACCAGTGTCTTCCTACTACCCAATTCATCATCATTAAAACAGCCTAACATAACATTTCCTTTAATCATAGGTGATTGGATGCCTTGAAACAGTGATTTGGGCGAGCACCCGATTACCCAATTTAGATTTCAAAAGGGTTCTATTTGGATATAAAAAAATGTGGTTGCTTGCTAACTGTAAAAATAATTCCTTATAGTTGGTTGTCGGTTCATGACAAAGAAGAAAAATTACCAGCTAAATGTAACTCAAGTTAGCCCTAATGCAGATTTATGTATGAGTTGAGAGTTAGAGTGTGTCCAATGGTGAGTTGGTCATCTTCGGACCTATGGATTTTCTCAGATTTGGTGATTTAGGGCTTAAGGTTTGAATTAAGATTTGGCGAATGAAATTATGATTTGGAGATTAAGAATTCAAATTTAGGTATAAAGTGATTAAAACTATACTAGATCTAAGGAGGGAGGCAGATTGCATTATTTAAAGTTATTTGGTGAGAGAAAAAGACTAACCATAAGAGTACTCGTGACGAGGCGTGAAAATGATTTAGTGCTCTTTGCGGGAAGATGTAAAAAAAGAAGAGGCGTTTTCAATAAGGTTTTGTGATGTGGGCGATAACAAGGTTTTGATGTGGGGCAATTATTTATTACATACATATGGGATACATTGAGGCCCATTCAAATCTCTGGGATTTTAAAAATTGACCTGGGGTAGCCCTAGGTAATTAGTATGTAGGTCCGCCTATGAATGGAACCATCCGTCTGAACCTATATTGTAAGCCCATGGTGTTGGCTTTTCTCGAATGGATTTTCTTTACATGAATTTGCAGCATGATCGGTGCTTCTATTATTGCTTATGGTTGGAAAAACAAAGGAATCAATTTAGAGGATATTCTGTAGACGCCACATAAATATGCCCTGAGTATTTTACGCACATGGCAGTAACATTAGGCACACTATTAGTTCAGTTTGTAGATACTGACCCAATATATTACAGATTCTTGGCTTTTCTTATCATTGTCAATAAAAAAAAGGCGTTTAAATGGTTTTCGTTTCATAGGCTTCAAATAAAGAATTTTGGGTGGGGGAATTATATGTGCCTACTTATTTCTTCATATCCACCGGAATAGTTTAAGCCCTTGGATGTATTATCCTTCTGATTGCGATTTTATAAAGGGAACATGAGTTTCCTAATATATATATATATATATGATTAATTGAAGCTTTTTTTTTTTTACAAGTCAAAGTTATTTGGTTGAATATGTCATCTCTTTTTCTTCTACTGTTGAAGATCCAAATATTCATCTTTTTCCTAAATATGATTTAGCAGATTTGTGATTTGGAAATGTTTGAAAATTACCCATTTATCTTTTTTCAAAAAAATTGGATAAAATGGTGTTCTTATCTCCTTTGCCAATTGCCCATAGTTGTTAAAAACTTATTTCTTTAATTATTGCTAAGTGAAACTATGCTGGTTCCTTTTATTTGTCCACTTTATACATTTTTTAAAAAAAAATTAAAGTAATATGTGGGGAAGGCAATAAGAGGGTTTGGTTAAGCGACCTTTTCTTATTGAACTTCATGAACGGAGGGAGAAACCACTTGTATCTTAATCAAGACTAGAATTAGTGAAAGCCTCCGGCACTTGCCCCTAACTAACATCATGTGCAAGACTGTAAAATATTTTTCATATAATTGTGCTGTTGTTCTAATTCTTACAATCAAGCTAATACTGTAAAGCTACGGAGGTCTTTTTATATAATCTATCTATGCTCTAATGAAAAGTCATTCTAATTCCCATACCCTTCTGTTTTCCTTTTGGACTTTAGGTGTTGCATCTGAGCCATAATTCATGCATGTTATATTGATGTCAGAAAGATTCAGTCTTTGCTCTTACACCCCCCCCCCCCCCCCCCCCCCCCCCCCCCCTTCTTAACATACATTTGCATTTCAAGCGGGGGTTAAAAAAAAAGGAAAATTGTAAGAAAGATTCAATCACATCTTTCTATGCATCTTGCTGTAAATCCAACATTTGAAGCAATCAACTCACTTAGATCCCTTCTGGACTTGAAAATCATTGAAGTTTAAATCCTCTGAGAAGCATAGTATCCTTGGATTTTCTGCCAAAGTTGTGGGAGACTCAAGGTTATGATATCATCCTGCTTTGCTTTATTCTCTATGCATAACCATCCACGGGGTCTCATCATATTAACAGTTTTGATGATTTCATCACTGAGAGATTGGCCTACTTGTACCAACTGAAAAATCTAAAGGGGGCATATTTAAGTACTTCCAGTTTCTTGGATAAAGTTGGGTAAGTGCTTTACTGCACTTAACAATTCTACCTTACATCTTAAGCCAAAAAAAAAAAAATCTACCTTACATAAAAGCTTTCAATAGGGTAGACGTTCATGTAACTAACTACCGTATTGTACTTCCTATAATCAACATAATAAAGTTCTCTATTTTGTATTTAAGGAGTCTTGGGTGCTGCCTTTGGTTTCTGCAAGCTTCAATGATTCGTAAACCATCTTTACAATGTAAGTTGTATTACTATAAAATGAAAATATAAGACCTTGGAGTAGTTTTTAGCATTCTGAATGTTTGTATCTCCTCTGGCCTTCCATTATTCATGTTATTGATCTTATGCATTGTTATGGCCTGACACTATTTTTCTCTCTACAAATTTTGTGGTGTTTGCTTGAGCACGGACATTCTTTGCTAGTTCTAAACATGACACTGATTAAAATTTGAATATCTTAGTCTAGGCAAATGGCTAGATGCCATCTAAAACCCCAGCCCATTGCCCCGTACAACTTTCTTTTATTAAAAACTTGTGTTCACGTTAGTGCTATATTAGAACTTTTAAGTGATTATGTTATAATGTGAATTTATATTTTGTAATTACGCAAACGGATTTTATCGAATCACTCCATGTATTTTTTAGAAACTAAAATTGAATCAGATATTAATATTAATTTATCTGTCGATTTGGGCTTTATGTTAGTTACATATAATTGTAGTAGATGGACCTACTTATAGAAATTAGGTGGGATTCGCCTCCAAGAATTGGATCATGGGGCCTACCATTTGTAGGAATTATAATGTGAGACCATCTTCATGAGAATTATAATGTGAACCAACTTTTGGCAAAGTAGGCTACTTTTGCGATGGTAACATGGGACTTATCTTAGGAATTGCAGTAGATGGGACCCAACTTTTAGAATTTATTTATGTAGGATCCATCTTCACATCATTTTGAGGCTTTTATGATGTCAATTTTGTCTAAAACACATAAATTTTGCATTGTCCACCGCTTTCCACTTCATATAAGAAAGCTCTACTCATTAAAGTAGCCCCACTCAACGTACCCGATATTTTATTTCTAATAATATAAAAAATAAAATTACAAGTTTACCAAACACCCTAATTTGTAAATAAGCTCTAAACCATGAAGTTAGATTTTTTTTTTTATCCAAATTGCCCAAAGCGTAAATCACCTTTTCTTATCGATGATGAATCAATGGTGATTTACTGAAGTGAGATTTCAACATTTACCATTCCATTCAAATATATAGTTTTAAATTTTGTTGCCGCATTAAAATCTGAATTTTTGGGTGATTGTTGGACATGGACGGAGACTTGTCGAAAAGCCACAACTAGGATGCCTCAAGCGTTTAGATTAACTGGGTTTTGGGAAAAATGATAAGTTTCCTGTTTGGTAAATTCACTTTACTAGTGAAGTGGGGTGTTGGGTTATTTCAAGAAAAAGAGTCAAATAAAAAAGAGTGTCATATTTCCAATAACATATCTATTTTTTTTCACTAAGTCAAAAAGTTACTTTTTTTTCATGCTAAAAATCCAAAAGCCATCTTTAAAAAAAAAAAACAAAAACAAAAAAATCAAAGACCTGCATTCTCATTTCATTACATGAAAAAAAAGCCGTCTGTTTTTTATTTGATCCCTCTTCTTCTGTTGTTTTTATTTATTTATTTTTTGGTTAAAGAGCTAAATTCTCATTTTACTAAATGATAAAAAAAAAATTCATCAATTTTGACCCCTCTTGTTTTATTGTCTCTTAATTTAGTACTTCACCACACTTCATTTTACCAGTAAAGTTACCAAATCTAGATGCACTCACTGCTAGCATTACTCACAAAGAAACATTCCATAATGACCGTAAGTCGTGTGCACAGAGAAACACCCCATGGACCTATTTGGTAACTTCACTATTAAAGTGAAGTGAAGTAAATGGTGAGATTAAGAACAACACAAAAGATGCCATGTCAAATCAAAAGGCGATGGCTATTTGTTATTTGAGAATATAGTTTTTTGATAATTTTATTAAAAAAAGATGGACGGTTGCCATTGGGCTAGAAAAAGTAACTTTTTAACTCTTTTGTTTTTTTCATTTTTATCTAATGTAAATGTGTTGTTTGAAATTTAGTACATTTTTATTTAATTTTTTTTTCTTATCTCATGAAATCACATTTCACCTCACTCTCCTTTTAAAGCGTGTTTGGCAATTAATTAGTTAAGTTAAAGTGAAGTGAATTCAGACAAGAAATGATAATAAGTCATATCAAAAGTATACAATTTCAAAAAAAAAATTCGAGTTTTTCGAAAAAAGTAAAGAAAGCAATCACCTCATTTCTCCACTAAAAGAAAAGAAAAAAAAAAACACTCTATTTTTCTATACAAAAAGTCAAAAAATCTCATACTAAACAATTAGAAACAAAACACCATCATAACCCCCTTATATTACACGTCACTTCACCATTCTAAAATTCACCAATGACTTTTTCTCTCCTCCGCCCCCCTTCTGCCCATGGATATGTAGGGTAATGACTTTTCCTCTCCTCCGCCCCCCTTCTATCCGTATATATGACAGCCTCTGTTTCGTTAGGATTCCCGGTTTGGACAAAACAGGGTATCGGGATCCACCCCACGTCCCATACATTTACCCTTTCCCTAATTGGCACTGTTTCAAAACAAACCCCCGCCGCCTCAAGGAACGTCTGCTCAAGCCCCGTACAACAATACTGATGTCGCCTTTACTCCTCTCAATTTTGCACACATGTATATAGAATTTGACGCTGTCTAAGTCGCAAGGCAATGGTATTACCGAGAAGACGAAGGTCGATCGTCCAGAGGACGAATTTGCCCATGCATCCACCGTCAACAAGTATGGTCGGAGTAAAGGATCATGTACGATGGATATTAGCTTGCATCTTTCTGTGCCGAGCACCGCCTCCATAGTCCCTTCTAGCGGCTTGTAAATTACCGTTGACGTCAAACATGGACGTCCGCCTACAAAACCGTTGAAGGAGCCAAAAGTGAAGGGCGAACCAAGTTCAATGCCGGGGTAGGTCCACTTCAATTGTGTAGTGGTGGTGGAGTAGATGAAAGTAAATCGTCCATCATCTCCATACTTGTAAGTGCAGAAGCGCTGAGGATCTTCTTCTAATCCTCTACTAGGCATGATCATGGGGTCATTATAATTATAATACCCTCTCTCCTTTCTTTTACTACTTACTGATCTGCTTTCATTGCCCACTACTCTTGGGTCCCCAGCCCCAGGGCAAAACTCGTGGCTCTCCTCCTCTTCTTCAATCTCGCCAAGCTCTGCTACGGTTGATGTCATCCGTTGGCGACCCAACCGTCTGCGTTTCTTTTTCGCTATGGGATCTGTAACCATCCAACTCATGAGTTCCTTCCTCTCATACTCAGCCAATACATTCTCAGCCTTCTCAGCAACTTCTCCGATCTTTCCCACCCAATCACTCTCTGCTTCATTTCGAGCACCAAACACCCATTCGATCCCATTTCTTGCAAAAGTGATGCCCTTTGCCACTAAACCGGGCACATAATTAAATGCAGTTGTCACAGCAGCCTGAATAACGTTCTCTAGTATCATCTGCTTCCAATCCCCTGGCATTTTTTCTTCTGCTGCGGCGCTCAATTCCTTATAAAGAGAAACACAAGAAGAAACAAGAGTCAATGACTCAATGTCATTAATTTCTCTGGAACAGAGATAATTTCCTAGCATACAATGAAATTAGTGATGCTCATGAGTTGGGCAAATTCTAATTTGGAGGCTTTTTCACTTCATGAATTGAAGTCTAGTGCTTACATATATGCATTAATCTTAACAATCAGAAGGAGAAAACAAAAGGTTTATAGGTAACATGAAGAACTTACCTCTTCTTCGGCAAATAGGCTGAAATCAGGGATTCAAAAAAAGGATGGACGGTTTTGCAGAGATGGAAGGGCACGGGCACGGGCACGGGCACGGGCACTTAAAAAGGGAGAGAGGAGGAAGAGAGAAGCTTCCACGAAACTTCGCGGATAAAAACTGGAAATCGCTGAAAAGAAAAAGAAAGAAACAAAGAAAGAAAAAAGAGATGAAAGAGAAACATCATAGGGTATTGCTAGCGTACTTAAATGGGGGAACTTGTTACGTAAGTAATATTTTAACAGGAAGACCGAGACTCTGCCACATCTGAGCATTAGATTAATGAGCAGACCTAATTTTAAAAACAGGTCTTCTCATTTATATAAACTTATATACGAAAGCCTCGAGCAACTGCGATGGAGCATATGGGGACGTCTCGGTGGATAGGAGTAGGACTCCCCCCTCACTGTACCACATAGAAATTGATCCGTGGACAGATGCGAGATAGTTTTAATAGCCCCCCTGGGGCACTAGGCTGACTCACAAAAGGAAAAAATTGTTGTTTACTGTAGTTGATGATGCCAAAAAGTGGTTTTTGGGCATCACCGGTCAACTAATAAATAATCAATGAGAAAATTAATGGTGAGAGAGAAAGAGGAAGTTTATAGTGGTTCGGTCAGTATGACCTACGTCCACTTCAAGTAATCACTTTACTGCTCTGGGGAGGAGATTACAAAGTGGTCAGATACAATGATAGTGAGAAAAATTAATTAGCCCCCTCCCTCCGTTAGTATGACTCTCATTTTATAGTCTTTCTCCAACGGGTGGAGAGAATCTCCCGCGATCTCCAACGAAGTGCGCTCCAATCTGGTAGACTATCCCGCACTGTCCTCAACAGATGAAGAGATAAGATATCCTCCGCGGGAATTGGTAAGAGCAGGTAGATGGAACGACGTGCGCTGACTTCGTCCTTCAGTGGATCCGGACCCGGCCCTTAACAGGTAGATGACGACCCGGGCTCACCATGGACTAAGGTCGGTTTGACCTGACCCGTATCAACAAAAAATTTTTTTTTTTTTACCACATGGCGCCCCTGCACATGTAGTGGTTGAAATACAACTTTTCTTGCCAAAAGTCCAACCGTGGCACAAAAGCCAAGTGCCATCCAAGCTTTGAACGGTCATTTTTCTTGCCAAAAGTCCAATAGTGGCACATTGACTAAAAAGAAGAAAAAAGAAAGAAGTTACCACCTGGGCGCCCCTGCCTATGGATCATACAAGAGCCTGTCATATGGGTAGTACCACATGAGTAGTTGCATGACTCATGAAGTCTCCATTATGATGATGTCACATGGAGGACAAAAGTCTCCATTATGATGATGTCATATGAAGGACAAAAGTCTCCATTATGATGATTGGAAATCATCAATATCTAAAGGAATTGTAACTAGCTTAAATGGACACTCTAAACCTGACATCAGTTATTGGATGGCCCACTTATGATTCCTGATCCATTCTTCATTTGGTCTAGAATATAAAAAGGATAATTATCAGCCCTCCATCACATGCTGCACGCCCCTTAGCAGTACGCTCTCTCCATGTGCTCGCCCACCATACAAAAAAAAAAAAAGTTTTTATGATGTGCTCGCCCAACAGTTGCAATGGGCGCCCAGCACCAGCGCCCAGCGCCTGGCACCAGTGCCAGCAGCACCCTGGGCGCCCATCTCCTCCATGCTCCTCGCCCAGGCTAGGCGCCCAGCTCCTTCACGCTCCTCGCCAGCACCAGCGCCCGCGCCCAGTGCTCTCCACGCCCGTGCCCTGGCTGGCGCCCCTGCCCCGCCCAGCACCTCCGTCGCCAGCTCGACCACCGTTGGGGGACACCCCCGGACCCCCTCTGCGGAGGGCATATATTAAAAGGGGGTTCAGTGTTCAGAAAAGCTACAAATTGTTTGGCATGAAGAAGCTTTGATTTTACTAATATCTCCCTTTCAAAGCCTTCTTTGACGCGATACATTGAGGGGCAAATGATGGGCCAGGCCCAAATGACTCGGCCCGTAGTGGCAGGTTAGGCCCAAGTGGCTCGGCCCACGATAACGGGTCAGGTCAAACCGACCTTAGTCCATGGTGAGCCCGGGTCGTCATCTACCTGTTAAGGGCCGGGTCCGGATCCACTGAAGGACGAAGTCAGCGCACGTCGTTCCATCTACCTGCTCTTACCAATTCCCGCGGAGGATATCTTATCTCTTCATCTGTTGAGGACAGTGTGGGATAGTCTACCAGATTGGAGCGCACTTCGTTGGAGATCGCGGGAGATTCTCTCCACCCATTGGAGAAAGACTATAAAATGAGAGTCATACTAACGGAGGGAGGGGGCTAATTAATTTTTCTCACTATCATTGTATCTGACCACTTTGTAATCTCCTCCCCAGAGCAGTAAAGTGATTACTTGAAGTGGACGTAGGTCATACTGACCGAACCACTATAAACTTCCTCTTTCTCTCTCACCATTAATTTTCTCATTGATTATTTATTAGTTGACCGGTGATGCCCAAAAACCACTTTTTGGCATCATCAGTAGTTATCATTCCTAACTAACAAAATGTCCCGTGCATAGCACGGGCATTAAAAGTAATGCAGAATAACATTTAATTTTACGACATAAATAGAAATTTTAATTTTAATTTTATATATTTATATTTTATAAAATCTAAAATAGAAGTGTTAATTTCTCACACAAATTTATAGGTTTCTTAAAAGTTACACAATTAAATTTTAAAATAATTAATAAATATATAAATTTATAAACTTTAGTATAAACATGAATTATGAAATATTGAGACGGGTGAAATTATAAGAAATTTAAAAATATAAGATCTTCCAATTAGAAACAGGTTTGGTAGTGAGTTTGTTGTCTTACGTTAACCAAGAGAATATAATATATCTATTTTCATTATCACATATAGGTGTTGTGAATAAGGATCTATGTCGGAATTTGAAATTAAGATTCATAAAATGAAACTAAAATCACAAAAAAATAATAAAAAATATGCAAATACCTTAGTTTCTTGTAGAGAATAGAAGACCCAATTAGACTTATGACTACTCACACGGAAAGAAGAAAAAATATGCCACATAGAAAAGAAGTTCGTCGTGAGAAGACTCAGTATGGAGAAGGTTACAACTCATTTTCTCAAGTGCTCATTTCAGCACAGAAAAGAGGGTTCTATATATGCCAATTTCAGTTACAAATTTTCATAACAGTTTTAAGAGTTAATAATAGGCTCAGATGAAAATTAAGAGGAATTTAAAGAGGCATTAAAGATGGTCAAATAGGTATCAAAATGGTCAAACTAAAATTGAAATGAAGCGGTTGATTTCTCAATTGGAATCAGTTCGCTTTTCATTATATATAATTGACAATTCTTGGCTCCGTCGTTGCACCAAACAGTGTCACTTGATTTTTTGCCGTGGCAAATCATCATGTACGGACTCATCCAAAATGTTTCAAATAACTTTTGGAATTTCTGAAATCCCAGCTCTTTAAACTTTGGTAAATTTTATGGATGCTCAAGTACGAAGGATTTAATAATTTTATTAAATCTGAAACTTTAGAAATTCTTTAAATTCCTATAAATATGTAGGTTCTAAAGTCAAATACCGAAAACTCAAAACAAGAATTCGCCTCAAATATGGCAAAAAAGTTGGAGAAAAAAGGGAGTATGAGGACACTGTAATACAACTCAAAATCATATTGTGAACGACATTTTACCTGTTTTTAGGACATTCTAAGGATCATATACTCTTTAATCTTTGTATATCACATAACCAACACATTAGGGTTGGGTTTGGGCTCGGTTCTTAGGCCATTTGAAATAATTTGAGCCTATTTTGTGGCCTCATAGTTGAACAAGCTGGGCTTTGGTCTATGCAAATTCAAAGATCGACAATAGGATTGATTTGCCATGTACACAAAAAGGACATGAAGTTTAAGAATAGAATGAGTTGGGCATAACTTTCAGGGATAGTTTGGTACTTTACTAATATAGTAAAAGTCAAGTAAAATCTTTATTTTTCAGGTAAAATGTCACATTAAAAGCAGTTTAACTTAAAACCTCATCAATATTTTTTCAAAAATTAAAAAATAAGAAACAACCACCTTTATCCACTAAAATACAAAAACAAATTCACTTGCCCATACAAAAAGTCAAAAAGAGAGTTTATGAAGATAATTGAAAATTTGGACTTGGCGTAAGTTTGGATGATTGAAAATCAAGAGATTTTAGGAGAATATTAAAATTTTAGAAACTTCAAAAATCACTTGAGACATTTTAATTAGCTGAGAATTTTTTAATCATAATAAAAAAATATAGCATTTACGCTCGCGGACCTCCGATCACATCATTCCATTGAATTTTTGGTCCACCAAATTCTTCTCAAAAATTCCAATAAAAGGCATTTAACATTAATTTTGGGCTCCTTATACTTTTCCAATTTAATGACTCTGACGCTTTTGGCCGATTATCTTTGCGCGGACTTGCGAGGAAATAGGTGGATGCTAATACGATGACATAAGCCACATGCATCTCAGAACCAAATATAAAAGATGGAAGTGGATCCCCTGTTTGGTCCAAACAGGGGATCCCTGTTTGGACCAATGAAGGGGATCCACATCCCCTTCAAAAAAAAAAAAATTTAAGTTAGAGGAGAGGGAGGGGGGAGATGTGATATGTGGCAGCCCATGTGTCTGTTTGGACCACACAGGTGATCTCCTTCCATAAAAGATGTGAGTCCCACACGTCTTTCAACTGAAACTCCGTGGCCCGTCGGTGTGGTACGTTCACATTTTGTGGTTTAAAAATGTCCCACGCGTCTTTCGCCCCTTCCGGGCAAGGTGCATTCACATTCAATTATGTGGTTTCAAGAGGCATCTTTGACCCTACTGTGAATGATTCTTTACATGTTTTCCTAACATTCAAGGGACCCTAGACTGTTTAATATTTGGATGTATGTCCCGTAACCGACACATTAGGCTAGGCTTGGGCTCTCGGCTTTGAGGCCATTTGAAATTATTTGAGCCTATTTTCCGGCTTAATAGTTGAATAAGCTGGGCTTTATTCTATGCATGGTTTAATGAGTAGGATCATCCTATGGACCCATAATATACGGTCTGGATGGTCCTTGCTTGGTTACACAAATTTCTATGGGTGTGGGCCTTCAGTACTTGGATCTTTCGACTGCAGTAGCCTAATAGTTGAAAAAAAAAAAGTTTAAAAAACAGGTAGATGAAGAAAACTACTTTGATTGACAACCAGTACTCCTCCGTGGTGTCGTGTATCACATGTTATGCCTAATCTAGCAAGGCATTGGGAGTCGGAAGTCATTAGCTGTAACATCAATTAGTACCATCCAACGGTAGATCCCATGGCATACCATGATACATGATATAATCCATCAAGTGCCAACTTCTGGAAGGGCAAGGTGCGGGGTCCTACATGGATGTTGTTGTTATTTAAATTACTTCTCGATTGCTGTTTTATTGTTAGATTGAATTAATCAGAGTTCTCAAAAACGTATTTTTCATTTGTTAGAGTTTGTTCTCTCACGTTGGGTGGTTGTTGGAACTACTTTAAAGTGGAGTTAATTGTTAAGAACATATAACTAATGCAATGAGAGTTCATTCCAGGAGCTTATTGCAATTGTTACACTTTTATGGTGAGTAGACTAATAATAGTCTACTAGTCATCCAAAAGTTTAGGTGATTTTGAAATTTAAATAAGATGAAAGAAAATTACCTAAGTTTTTTAAATAACGTGGTGAACTGTTATTGGTCCACTCACGATGAAAGTGTAACAATTACAATATGTGATCTGGACTCCCATTCCAAGCTTGTATTTATGAGACAACCATTGAATAATATAATCATGAATTATTAAACGCAAAAAAACCTTTTGGTTTCTCAGCTGCAATTTCCCTTTTGAGATCGTTTATCTTGTTTTATTCTTCTTCCTTCTGAGCAGTGCTTAATCTTTTGAGCACCATAGTTTGAGGTAGGGATGTCATTTTTAACCCGACCCGCTCCAACCCGAAGTGCCCGCCCCGTCCCGTACGGGTTTTCCCCGCCCCGACTCTTAGACGGGGCGGGAACGGGGCAAAAAAATAAACCTTGAATCCGGGGAGGGGCGGGAATGGGTATGTTTCTTACCCCGCCCCGTTGCCCCGCCCCATGCCCCTCCCCGTAACCAGCCCCGAAATACCGCCCCATGCCCTGCCCCGTAACCCGCTCCAAAATTAATAATCTTCTAAAATATATATATTTTAGATTTCTTTTATAATAAATAAGCATATTTATATGTAAATGCATATATTGATTTTATGTTGTTATTAAGGGTTAAGTAGATTGATTGAAGATGTTTTTTAAAGTTAAACATGTAATTGAATGAAAGTCATTATAAAAGCATATAATATGATCACATTCTCTCTAATTCAAATTTAATGAAATTAAAGTTGTTAAAAAATCTATCTAACTATCTAAGCTTATTTTACTTTAATCATATATAATGTTAAATTGTAACATGATAAATCATATTAAATAAAACGAATATAAATATATAATAGAATGCTAGATCATGCTTTAAGCTTATAATAACATATATGATCAGAGATAGCAAGGTAAATTATAATTGGTATGATTCTAATCATACTAATATCAATATAAATTATACTAATTTGATTTAACATTACAAGATATATCATGCTATACGCTTATAATAACTTATATGATTAGAAATAGCAAGGTAAATTATAATTAGTAACTTAATATGATTCTAATCATACTAACAACACTATAAATTATACTAATTTTAATTATATGTAATCAACCTCTTTATTAGTGAATGGAGTTCAATACCAGAAATAAAGTGAAACCATGTATTGATGAAGTTCATGACATTTTAAAGAGATATTGTCTTTTTTTATAAAGAATGTCTCAAAGCATATATGATATTTTCAAGTGTATGTTAGTGGCCTTGAAGGGTTTAGAGAAAATATTATAAGAATAAATCTCACTTTAAATAGGTAAAATTTTAGGAAAAGGAAAATTTCTATTATTAATATTAGATAATTTTAAAAGATTTAAACAATTTAACAGTGCCCCAGACTTATAAAAAATTTATGCGGAGAGATCTTTTTATTCTATTTTGGGAGATCTTTTTTTTAATATTATTAAAGGCATGGAGACAACATAGATGAATTATTCATGTGCTTTTTACTATGTAAAATAAATTAATTTACCTTTTGTTTTATAGTCAATTCAAAATTAATTTATTATGTTTATGGTTGTACCACATTGGGGCGGGGCCCCAGGGCATGTCGGGGCGGGGACAGGGTATGTAATATACGCCGAATTGCGGGGCGGGACGGGGACAGAGAGGTTCTGGACGGGGACGAGACAGCCCAATTCCGCCCCCGCCTCGCCCCGTCTCGTTGCCATCCCTAGTTTGAGGTTGTAGAAAGTTCGTATCATATCGCTTATAATTTTTGGGTCCACCAAATTCTTCTATGAAATTCCAATAAAAGGCATTTAACATTAATTTTGGGCTCCTTATACATTTTCCAATTTAATAACTCCGACGCTTTTGACTGATTGTCTTTGCGCGGACTTGCGAGGAAAGAGGTGGATGCTAATACGATGACGTAAGCCACATGCATCTCAGGATCCGGATCTGCATCGAAAGAGGATCCCCTGTTTGGCCTAAACAAGGGTCTCCACGTGGGGGGGGCGGAGGGGGGGTGGAGGAATTCCGTCCCCTCCCCCCCCCCCCCCCCCCCCAAACAAACACACACACAACGTGGAGGCCCCTGTTTGGGCCCCAGGTAGATGAAGAAAACTACTTTGATTGACAACCTATACTCGTCCGTGGTGTCGTGTATCACATGTTATGCCTAATCTAGCAAGGCATTGGGAGTCGGGAGTCATTAGCTGTAACATCAATTAGTACCATCCAACGGTAGATCCCAAGGCATACCATGATACGTGATATAATCCATCAAGTGCCAACTTCTGGAAGGGCAAGCCGGCAAGGTGCGGGGTCCTACATGGATGTTGTTAATACTTTAATTACTTCTCGATTGCTGTTTTATTGTTAGAATGAATTAATCAGAGTTCTCAAAAACGTATTTTACATTTGTGAGAGTTTGTTCTCTCACGTTGGGTGGTTGTTGGAACTACTTTAAAGTGGAGTTAATTGTTAAGAACATATAACTAATGCAATGAGACTTCATTCCAGGAGTCTGGATCACCTATTGCAATTGTTACACTTTCATTGTGAGTAGACCAATAATAGTCCACCAGTCATCCAAAAGTTTAGGTGATTTTGAAATTTAAATGAAATTTAAATAAGATGAAAGAAAATCACCTGAGTTTTTTAGATGACGTGGCGAACTGTTATTGGTCCACTCACGGTAAAAGTATAACAATTACAATATGTGATCTAAACTCCCATTCCAGGCTTGTATTTATGAGACAACCATTGAATAACATAATCATCTTGAATTATTAAACACAAAAAACCTTTTGGTTTCTCAGCTACAAAAAACCTTTTGGTTTCTCAGCTGCAATTTCCCTTTTGAGATCATCTATCTTTGCTTTATTCTTCTTCCTTCTGAGCAGTGCTTAATCTTTTGAGCACCATAGTTTGAGGTTGTAGAAAGTTCGTATCATATCGCTTATAATTTTTTTTCATCAATTAGTACATACCAACAATAAAATCCAAGGCAGATGGCTTAATTAGAAAGTTTTCATCTATCACTACAGACCAACCATAGAATTCAAGGCATATGGCTAACTTTTTTTTATAGAAGAGATGGAGAGGGAGAGGGACAAATGGTTACACTTGCTAGAGATATTAGAAATTTAGGTTAGAGAAAGCAGGTCAAAGTGTCATAGCGAACAAGCTTTGTGTGCCCTGTGAAGGTGTAACAATTACAATAGGTGATCTGGACTCCCATTCCAGGCCTGTATTTTATGTAGAAGAAGATAACTTTTTGTTATTTAGTGAAAAAATGATGTTGCTTTTTAACTTTTTGAGGAAATTTAAAATTTGTGTACTTTTAATTTAACCTTGGTCGGTTTTTTTTTTTGGATAATGGAGGCTTCACCTCACCTCAATTCAGTTCACCATTCATCCAAACACACCTGCTACTCCATTTCTGAAATTATCTGTGCATTTGTTGAAAACCAAAGTAAGTTGTTCGCATTACTTTAGTTTAGGCTATTTGATTTCCCCTTCTGATTGTTAAGATACGTAATCATCAATATAATTTATAAATGTATTTAGTAGTACATTTCTTCAATGCCATTTGGGCAAGGTTAGTCTTGGCACGGTTTATTAATCCTCGTTGTCACATGACATGTCACTTAAAAACTACTTTCCAAGAAAAAAAAAAAGGTAAAAAAAGTGGAGTCACAACCAATCCCATCCACTTTATTTGCTTCCTCACTGTGAACACAATGGAAAGAGGCAATGTAACCCAATATAGAGGAGGTTAAGTTTTCAAATTAGCTATGACCAAAATTATATATATTAAAACACTAGGCATGAGGGGCTAAGAGGTCTTAGATTTGAAATAGAGCCTCCAAAGCAATGCCACTGTAGCATCCACATGGCAAGCACATATTGGAGAGCTACATCACAATGGCCCCACCTAATAATTCCAAATCAATTGAAGATTTCCTTTTAGAAATTAAAGAGCCCTACTCTGATCGGTCCAAATTTTCTTTCTCGGCAAGTTTATATCCATGGGCCTACCTAATGAAAGCAAACCATTGTCACCGGAGAAAGCCCTCTATCACTCGCCGTTTCTGTTGACCGAGAGGTGAGTTGCTTGGGTGACATTACAGAGGAAGAAGAGGGGTACTCTGTTTGCTACTTTTGAGAGAATTATGTTTGCTACTTCCGAGAGAATTAGGGCTGATAATGGAGGACTTGGACAAGAAAAAGACATAGACGAGCAACGCCTTACAAGATTCTAAAAAAAAAAATTGAAAATGGGCTGACAAACCCAGTTTATACTGTTCGAACTACGTGTACGTGGCCCTTTTTCATGCAATGAACACTTACCGAAAATTTTCCTGTAAAATCCTCAGATTTCTTTTTTAAAGGTAAGTATTTGTCTATTATTAATAGACCATGTAACCAAGGATATAACCGAAAGTGGACTATCACAAAAATTGTCGCTATCCAATGCGTAAGTCGCGTATGGATAATTCCATACCCAACTCATGTGGGACTCACCTGCCGACGCCCCTACCACCACATTTGATCATCCTTGCCATATCATTTGGGGCCTAAAAGTACGATCTACTTGTATTGGTGATCGTTCGACCCAACGGTGTGCAGTTCATTTGAATTGGTGCAAACCCAGTGGACCTGTGAACGATAGTTTTTTTTGTTTTTTTTTTTTGCAGGGTGAGGGGTCTGATAATTCCTGTGTGTGTATTTTGTATTTCAATGCAAATATGCTAACAAAGCAACCAAGGTATGCTTTTTGAACACTTTTATATATCTTTTCTATGTTTTTGTTATGAAAGTATTATATTTATTTATTTTTTTAATTGTGTTTGAGATGGGTTCAACATTTCATGACTAGAATAACGACAATATTTGTTTTCCTTGATTGCAGAACTATGCAATGGAACTTTTTGTTGATTTATATAGCGAGATGCGTCATTACTTTTAATTATATTTTGATGGGTAATATGCAAATGAGTAGACCTGAAAAAAACATCTTATGATCAATTTGAATGTGAAACCCCCAACCCCGCCGATGTGGGCCCCATTATGGGTGTGCAAAAAATAAAAAAAAGGTGTGCTTAGGATAATTTCTTTTATTTATATATATATGGGAGCACTAGAAAACTCCTAAAGAGGTTTCTTTTTTTCAAAAAAAATAAAATCCCTTTCAGTTGGTCCCACTATGATGTATGACAACCATGGAATGCCACTGGATAGAATATTCTAGATGAGATCTACCTGTGCGAAAATTTTCAACTCCATTAGATTATCCTAACCCATTGATCCATGGCTCCAAAGTTTAATGGATTTAAAGACATTACTTGCTTGTGATTTCCATCAATTAGTGAGTGAAAAATGGATGAGTGTTAAATTTAGGCTTTATACCTATTGACGAGGGTTGGTATGTGTGAAACAATTAGATTGGCTTAAGGTGGGCTCCATGCCCAGAAAAACATAGGAGGGCAAAAGAGGAAGTTTTTGACAATTCCTCATATATATTCAATACACACCTCGTTCCAGATTCTTTAGACAATGAGACTTTCAAACCAATTCAGGCACTTGCATCCACAACACAACCTTAAGACATGGAGACATAACCAACTGAAGCTTTCCCATCTGCAGCCTTATAAGCAACATTTGAGAATATCATAACAACCTTCTCGAAATTGATCACTCCAGGTGTCATCTCTTTCCCGACCTTCTTCTCATCCCTTACCGTGCACAGTTCATTACAACCACCAACAAAGGAGTTAACCAAGGATATTATATTTATGGTGTTCATTTTTTTCCCTTAAAACTAAATCATTTCTTGCTTTCCACAAGGTCTACCACATTGCCAAATTCCATATTCTAGAGTGATTGTTTTTCGAAAGGTGCAGTTGAGCGGGTGTGCTCATTGATATCCTTCCAACATTTCTCTGACTCTACATCATGAAAGTTGTGGGTTAAAAGGCCTAAATGAGAATCAAACCAAAAAGCTTTAGCATATTCAGATTTCATTAGAGCATAATCGATCCTTCCATCTCCAACATCGCAAATCGGGTAAAAGGGGCCTAGAGAGTTAATTTTTGAATTTATAGTCTTTCCACAAGTGTTTTTCGGGCATTTTCATCTAAAGAGAAGAACTCTTTCAAGGGAAAGGATTCTCCAAAAGACCTTCCAATTGATACTTTATTTATAAGTATTTTCTTTTTCTTTTTTTCACTAATTCTCTGCAAGCCGACCTGGCAATGACAATCTTCATTCATATGTATTTTATTGGGATAAGAGAAAGTCTAGAAGAGAATGATAAAAAGTACTTTGGCAAGTATTACTTGTCATGTTGTCGTGCATCACATGCCCCACTGTGGAAAAATATGATAAAAAGAGGGCCAAATCAAGAGAAAAAAATCTTGATTGATGGCTCTTCTTTTCTTTTATCTCAGCAAGTAATAGCCCAAGTGCGCAGTAGCAAGAGAATACAATGCACTTAAAATTTTTTCATTAAGTTAATTACTTGAGTAAAAGCTTCTCATACATATTACACCAAATTTGATCTAGTGGGTCATCCACACTAACGGACCTAAAAAGATTAAGATAGAGAGGGAGGAGTGGTAACAGATGCAGTAGGAGATATTAAGAATAGGTTGAAATGAATCTTGTTCTTACTTTGTACAAATCAGGGTTCCAATTTGGATTAAATTCTTGTCCCATGGGATGGATCCAGGCTTAACTATTAGGCTCCAGAACTGTTCAGACTAAGTTTTGAAAAGCTTCAAGCTAGATCTGCACTGAGTCATGGCCTGTCCTTCTCTGAATGAGTTATAATTTAGTCACAGTTATTCTAATCACTGGTGGAAACTAGGGGTGGCTAACTTGCTATAGCCCCGAAGTGTTTGTGATCGCCCTAAGTGTTGAAAATGTGTACAAACTATTCTTTGAAAGATTCGTTTATGAACCCAAGCGATCTATTGGAACGGACAATCTAAGAATCTCAAATGGACCATGGAGGATGGCATGGCCTCCAGTAATTTGATGAATTGGATCATCTTGTGACCATAATAAATGGTGTCGATCTAGTACTTGCCTATTGTCTATGATATTCTATGGTTATTTTCTTGGTTCTTATAAGGGTCGGTGCAATGCAAACCCGTGCAAATACGCATAGTGGGGCCCATCTTATGCAAAATCGAGATAATTACAATAATCAATAATAGCATTTTCATCTATCCTCTTTTGATTGCGTTTTTATTTAGTAAGATTTTTATTAATATTTTTTTTATTAGGTTTTTTGACATGATATGATATCTTGTCTCTTGTCATTTACAATATAAAAATGTTGACAATAATCATACGATTCTATTAAAATTATCTTAATTTTTGTTATAAAATTGGAAAAACTGAATTCATTGTGGACTAATAAGTCAAAACCCCAATTATTTATGGGGATGGAATCTAACGCTCAAAGTATCATTCAGAAAGACTGGACAAGTTTCAAAGAAGGGGAAGTTATAGAGATGACTGGCCGGAGGAGGTGATAGGAGCAGCCACCACCATCTTATTCCATCATCCTATTAAGACTATGTTAAAAGACGACTTCAACCACAGCATCCTCAGTCCGGATCCCATGTTTGGACCAAACAGGAAATCCTGTTTGGATCAATGATGGGGCGACACGTGGTAAATATGTAATTTTTTTTTAATTCATTGAAGGAGATGAGTTGTGAGCAGATTTGACATCCTCCTCCCACGTATCATTTTGCTTGGCCGAAGATTCGGATTCCAGCACCCCGCCCTGTGTAGCACGACATCTCTCCCTGCATTTATTACACGTCATCTTTTTCTTGACGTGAGACTGGAGAGGTCATTTTAGCTATTTCACTCCTCTACTTTCCGATAAAAAAGATACGCTTTTTCAGTCCTCTTTGGAGGCTTTTTCTTTCACTCCTCTTTGGTCCAAGAAAGAAACGTTTCTCGGTTGACTTGTCTTGTGGCCCGTCAACTTGAATAATTTTGTACTATCAGAGGGAATAGAGATGCAAACGGGTTGTTTAATTCCGAGTAGCCTTCATAGCTTGGGATGTTAATAGAACTCGGATGATCCAAAGGACCCAACATTTTTTTAATAATTAGTCTTTTTTTTTTTTTTTTGTTTCTTTGCAAGCATTTTAAAATTTTCATAAAGGGTGTTAAATGATCTCAAAAATTTAGGAATCTTAGCTCCTTTACTTTTTGGTGGAATATCTAGATCATCCAGAAATTTTAATGTATTTTAGAATTTAAAAATATATCAGACAGGAATTCCGTTAATTTCAGTAAAATAGCATTTCCTTAGTATAAGTAGAGGCTTGGGAGTTGGGAGACGAAACATCACTATTAAATAATTGCTTTCAATGTTTAATGAGAGTTTCATTCTTTCTTGAGAATTTTACAAAAAAGAAATCCCCTTAGACCTATTAAAGTTAAAAAAATGCCCTCAAATTCAAATATCGACCAAAAAGAAAATGAGCGCAGATATTGTGGCTCAAATTCAAATATCAACCATAATAATCAATTAGTAACGGATCTACAGCCGTTACAGAAAATATTAGTAACGGTTATTTTACGTTGACACAATTGCGTCACAAATTAATAGTAACGGAAGTTAGTAACACTTAATAACCGTTAGAAATATTACTAACGGTTATGAACTGTGACTTAAATTTATTTCAGCAACACATCTATAATCGTTACAATTTATTAGTAACGGTTATTAATTTTTTTCATAGTTTGTTCCCAACGGATAAAACCGTTGGTAATTCCCACTTTCTAACGCATATATAACTATTTGGTCAACCTATTTGTAACGGTTGATATCTATTACGAAGTATTCTATTTGTAATGATTGAAGTCCGTTACTAAGTATTATATTTATAATGGTTTATATCCGTTACTAAGTATTTGTTGTTTTTTAAAAAAAAAAAAAAACAATGGAATTTCCTGATCAATTTCTGACAGGCCACCTACAGTACTTTTGACTACATAGATACTAAATGCTATATTGCTAAATGACACTTGCTATCAAAATTGAAAGAATCACGAAACCACATCCCCATGTGGGATCAACACGTGAAAATAAAAAATATATATCAGTGCTAAAAACTTACTGCAGTCTTAAAAGGCATATATCTCTAGAGATACAACAGAATGGAGGATCAATTTCATAGAGCAGTAAAGCGGAAAAAACGGGGTAGCCCACTGACCGTCATTCCAATCTCTGAGCAGCCCCCAAAGGAACAGAATGGAGAATAATCCATTCTGCCAGATCATTCAAGACTGACTATGAGAGTTGAGGCATACCCAGGCACACCCATAAACAAGTAAAACAACAAAAATGAAGATTACGGAGTTTACCAAGCCTTTCAAATTGAAACTTGTCTCCCAATACAGCATTGGCAAGAGTGGATACAGCAAAAGCTTCTGGTATGACCTCTTTGGAATGTAGATTCAAATCAGCGAGCCAATCATCAAGTTCAGCAGGATTCTGATGCAATTAGAAAGAAGTCATGAGCACAGCCGTGACTTTGTCAAAAAAAAAAAAAAAAACTGCAGAGAAATGAGAGTAACACACCTCTGAAAGGAATAGTTTATCAAACAATCTGACTTCCACTTTAAGAGGATTGACCCCTGGAAAAGGTTGTGCTACCCAATGGAGAACACCCTGCATCAAGTGTCAATAGTTCCCATAAATCCCCACTGCCTGTATTATCAATGGGGAGCACTTCGTTCAAAGTTTTCAGGATAGAAAACAACTTGTAGACCATGGACCTGATCCGGGCATATTTATATGAACTAAGAGTCCCACAAATAAGCATTGCTGAGCCAGACCTTGCCTATATCTAATTTCTACAAGGACTAAGCAAGCAAAGAGAAATGTGAGACACCCAAGTGGCAAGGGTGTCTCATCTCACATAGCTGGCCGGGGAAGTAGATGGTCTCACAGCTTGTGCACCACTCATCCATCAAGAAGACAAGCAAGCAAAACCAAAATGCAACCCCATTTTCAGGCCTAAAACAAAACTTGGCTTGAGCTGACCTGCTTGCATCCTTTACCATACATTTGCAAAATATTTTGCAGGGAGAGATGATTAAAAAAAGAAAAGGAACTATCCAATGAACCAAACCTTGGGCTTTATCTTTTTAGAAGGGTCATATTCAGCATGAATCTCAACAACAGTCTCCTTATCATCCCCATATACAACTTCCGTGCACAAATTAGAGGGATAAAGAATCACTTGTATTGACAAAGAAAAACACAAGAAATCATTATAGTAGCATTTTTAAGTAAAAGCAGTCAAGTAGTCAAAAAGTGAGGTTGGAATGCATTTCTTAGAGAGGGTCGCAGAAGCACAAACCTTAGCAGGACAAATTTACCAGGAGCAAGCCCATAATAGTTTTTTGAATCTTTAGTTCGAAAATCAGAACACTCAATGTAAATGACATTCGTAAAAGGAACCTAAGGCAAGTACATGAATCAAGCACTTGTATTTTAATAGTTAAGCAACTAAATAGAGACGGGACAAATGATATATAGATCAAATCAATAAAAAACCACGATGCCACATGAACTAGGCTTCAGCAAGGCTACAATGACCAACTTAGTACAAAGAGGCGTTGATTCAGGCCTGAACCCAATTAAATACTAGTTATAAGAAAAACTATAAGGCTTTATGAAGTTGATGAAAGCAAAAAAGTAGTTTCGTGATTGATGAACTTTTCCCGTTGCTGTGAGGATTTACAATGTAGTAAGCAGGCAGTAGAACAACATGCATTACAGATGTGCTTTTCATGATGATGGGGAATCGATTATATTAGCTAAGGGCCCATACGAGTAAAAATGTATAATGAGGCTCATGTTTTTAGAAACTGAATAAGATTTGAGAATTTTTCCAGAAACACTTTACTGGTGACCTTAATATAGCAAAAGACTCAGGTAATAAGCTTTTGGAATTTTTCTTCTTTAATAAAATCAAATCACTGCATGCTGAGATTTCTACTTCTTTTGTTCATGTTGGCAGGGGACAAATGAATTTTTAAGCGCTTTAGCAAAGGAGGGTATCTCCAGAGATGCATTGTTTATTTCCAATCTAATCTTCAACAGGGAAAGAATTTCTAGTTAATTCAATAAATCTATTTGCCCCAAGAACCCTTGTGCATAAGTTTGGGGGGCAAAAGTGCCTAACAAGAGTTAAAGGGCTTTCTATAGGGCGGTGATACCTGGTTCCTAACATGTGTAGGACAAAGGAAATTACAGTAAGTTGTTCATCCATTGTAAGAAGGCTGCTAAAATATGAAATCACCTTAGGAGTGCAATTTGCATTTCACAGGTTCTCTATGGCTCATTGCATTAGTTTTCGTTGGATTGTATGATAAGCCTTTTTTTTTATATTTAAGTCAAATCTAGTGATTGTTGGGGGCATTTGGGAATATAAGAATTGGTGAATGTCTGAAAACCTTGAGAAAGACAATAAATCTATCTGGGGTCCAGATTATCTCTGTCGCAAAAACAATTTAAAGTAAGATGTTGCAGGTTAGATTTAAAATTCAATAGCGCCTCATTTCTTGGGATAGTCTCCAAGGGGTATTAAGAGAGAGAATCAAGCACATGCATTTATTTATTTTATTTTTTTAACTGCAATTTTTTTTATTTAACCAAAAATAACAAAGACAGCAAGAATTTGCATTTATTTCTCTCTTGTTTTCGGATCCTCCATTTTTTTTCATTTCTTTCGCACCTCGGATGAATCCTTGCCAATATCGAGCTTTTGTAACTATGTTCTTCTCCTAAAACATTGCATAAATCCTGGGAAAAACTTCTAGCTTTTGAGGGGGTTGTAAATTTTGTATTTTTATCCTTGCACAGATTTTTTGTATCTTTTACTAGAATATGGTATTTTCGCCAATGTAAATCTGCAGTTTTAAATAAGAACCCATCTTGGGAATAAGCTAATGAATAATGATGTTCTTTAACATTTACATGTATACATGAGAAGAAGCTTTTTATAGATGTTTAGAATGAAATCTAAGAGATGATAATAAGTTAAATACCTTGAACATGCGACCAAGCTGCTCAACGCATTCCATTACCAGCTGTTGATGACCTAGAACCTTTCGGCTCTTCATAATTCGCAAAATTGATGCAACAATAGCATATCTTATATCCTTGTCAACATCTTCAATAACTTTCTTCTTCTCATCCACTGGTGGGAGATGAATCTATTCCAACAGATCCATTTCAAGTTGTTAACTTAAAAATTAAGTGAATACAGATGGAAATATCTATTCCAACAGATCCATTTCAAGTTGTTAACTTAAAAATTAAGTGAATACAGATGGAAATAGCAAACATGTAATTGAGATAACAATTCAAAGCAAACAAAATTAACCCCCACCTTGATCCTCCTCAATTTGTCGGTAAACTTGGAATTGAACTCAAAGTAATCTGTAGGGGAGATTGTTTTAGTATTTGGCTCTTTATTTAGAACTTTATACTTCGCGCATGACAGAGAATGCAGTAATCTGACAATGTCCTCATCGGTCAAGTTTAGTTGAGTCATGATCTCCAAATAACTCAGTCTATCTGAAGCATTAAATAACAGCAGAACTGAGGCCTGTTTAACAAAAACAAAAAAGCTCAGGCATGCACTTTCAGTCCCAAAGAATACAATCAGCACATTCATTTGTTAGGGAAGAAAGATTAAAGACTTGACTGCTAAAAAGTACGAAGAAAGTTCAACGAACTCAACTGCTAAGAAGTCTGCTAGGTTGATCTAAAACATGATCCAAACTAAAATATGAATGACAGCATCATTGACAATTGTTAATATATTTTCACTATCAAAATTTATAGTAGTGTCAAGTACATCTAAGAAGTGGGGTTTATCCACCTCTCATCAAGGTAAGCTGTCAAACAGAGCATCCTCTTGATGAGCCAGAACTTTCATAATGTGAACTGCCCGCCACATTGCTGCTTTAACTTAGTCAATATACTCCGCTCATGGCCATCATTGGCGCTTTTATCAAAAAGAAGTCTACGAGCAAGCTTTTTCATGGAAATTAATTAAACCAAGATGGTAATAGGACAACAATGGAAAAGAATTCACAGTTACTGAAGCCAAGTATTCGGAGCACACTTTGAAAAAAAAAAAAAAAGAAGCATGCTAATAAAAACAATACCTATAGAATTCGGCGAAAAGGTCTTTATCGCTAATATATGCAAGCAATTTTACCACCTGTAGATTATTTGAGATTATAGATGAAGTACAAGCAGTATCAGAAGCTGTGGAAAATTAACATCAAGTAAATAGGTAACATGGAAAAAAAAATCAGAAGTTACTGTTTCAAGCATCTCCTCAATCGCTTCGTCACTTAATTTTTCACTTCCACCCTTTTTAAGTATATTATCACAAAATGTAGCCAGTAACTCTGCACTAGAACTGCCTGCAACACCTTTGTTGCAAAACACCTCAAAAGCCTCTTTCAGTGCCTGCAAATGCAACTAGTGACTCAGAGTAGTTCAGATCTAAGTCAAACAGCTGGACATCAATCTCGAATACAAACCTTATGGAAAAGGGAGTGATTCATGAAGCGATCATTCACATACGCCAAATATTTGTCGTGCAGCTCAATTACTTTCCTCACGAAAACCTGAAAACCAGTTCAATCAACTTTCGAAATGCCAACTACTCATCAAGGCATGTGATGAGCTGTCCGTGAAGAAATTTACCTGTTCTGGTAAACCAACAATATCTTTTTTCTCTGCCTGTGTACAAATACATTTGTTAGCAAAACTTTCATCTCAAAAGAAGAGAACATAATTCTTTCTTGACAAATATAGGAGCTCATAAATGATAAAAGATGATCCATAATTTTAGCAAACAAAAACCTCTAAATAACAGCAATTCAAGCCTTACAAAATCTACTATCAATAAAGTACGATCAAGTGATCAACAGTCAAAATAAGTCCAAAAACCATACCAAATGGAAGAGTCAAATCACTTTTTCTAAGCCTACTCTTATGCGCAGTGGGCAGTGGGCACAGACGGCCAAATTGACATGTGCATGAACCAGCCCCAAAACTATGGGGTCAACAAAACAGAACCCCTAACAAAAAAGAACAAGGATGGTCCACTCTTAGGATCCAAATGTACGCTAGTTGTGCACCATTGGTCCTCTCTCTAAGCATCCATTGGTTTTTTAATGTATATCCAATCCATGAAAAATATTCTCCTACGGACCTCCCAATCCGAGTGTTGGGGAGGCAAGAGGGAACCAAGTTTTAAGGAGGAGGAGGGCACCAGCTCTAGGATGGGAACATCCACATGCGGACATTCCTACAGGATCTATGGGATGCAGTCATTGAGAACTTTAAGATAAAAAATTTGCTTCACAGAAACAACCATATTATATATCTCTTTCAGCCAGATTATCCGTATTAAATCAACTCTTGCTAATATCTATTACATATCAGTCATTGATATTCCAATGAAAGTAGCAAATTTTCTAGAGATGATTCAATCAACTTTTCAAAGGAGAATTGGAAGACATGTCTATGACAATGAAAAAGTGCAATCTAGGTATTGGAAGTATTAGGCAAAAGAATTGAGCTCGATTGACAAATTTAGAGAGAGAGAGAGAGAGAGAAAGAGGACAACATACCCAAACCTAATCTATTTACAGCACTAAAGAAAAAGGCATGTTTCCTACAATGTCAGTGAGTAAATGAAGAGCAAAATTATCATTCAAAATTTACATTCTTCTTTATTTTATTGTTTGGATGCACTGCCCTAATAGCCAAAGGGACCACCTACAAGGAAGTACGACACACAAGTTCAAGCCCATACCAGTTCAATTGGGTCAGGAACACGTTAAGCAATAACCACCAAAAATATTATAATAACCGGAACAGCACTTGTGCATAATTAATAAACTTAAAACAATAAACCACTATAATAATGCCTTTTAAATTTTAATAGCAACAAGAAAGCCAAACGAATTACTCTTTTTTGGATAGGTGGCCAAAATTTCTGCACTTAAAACTATGGAGAAGTTACTAGTTATTTCTACAAGAAATACTGGCTGATTTTCATCTTCTGTTAATGCTGAATTTCAACTTTTGAGAAATAAGTAGAACTTACCTTCTTGCTACTTGCCGCTTTTTTATCCGTAAATGCTGCCGTTACATAGATTACTAAAACCAGAACTTCCTCAAGGTAATCAAAGAACAGAAAAATCAAAATGCAACTAATAAAAGGACAGTAAAACTAGATGCAACTGACAATGGAAAGCTACAACAAACTAAAAACAGAGGTTGCAAGGACTTACTGGTTAATAGCTTGAAGATAATGAATCACATTTGAACTTTGCCTTTCAGCCAGCAGCTAGAAAGAAGCAGCATGACAGCAAAAGTTTTTTTTAGATTAAAAATAAATGATGCAATTAAAAGGGAAGAAGGGAAAGACTTAATTGTGATATCAGAACTTTCGCTTTAGAGCCAGCCCCTACCCTTCGGCAAGCTTGCACAATGTCAGATTCCACACCATGTAATCCACGCCGAACTTCCTAAAAACAAGTCAGCATTTAGCAAAATTACAACAAAAACTATTAAAAATAGGCCTTTTATGTTGGCAACATAAAATTGTACCCTTACATTGCTAGATGATATTAACATGTAAAACACCTTACTAAAGTAGCGTTGGAGCAAGCATTCCTTTAGTACGCCGCACATACCATAGAAGTAGAGCAAGTTCAACAACACCTGTAAACATGCAGTGTTTTAATCTGAACCAAATACTAAAAGATTGTGAAATACACATTCATTTTCTCAAAATCAAGAAGAAGCTAGCTATGGACCAAAACCTTGTTGTACAACGACTCTGTCCAGGAAGGTGCTCTGCAAAGAGGGGAGACAAGTATCAACCCAAGAACACGTTCTCTGTATTTTGTCTGTCATGAAACAAGAAAACAAGTGACATTAGATAGAAGTGGAATGGTTTCTCCAATGCAACAAATGAAGATGGACAGATGAGGGAGTCTGGATATACTCCAGCACTTGTCATCTGAAAGTGCTTAAAAGGATCCATAGTCAGTGAAGGATCCCGGTATCATTTAAGTGAGAAAAGGCAGGAAAATTTGAGAATGAGAATTTCCATCAGATTTATTCAGAATGAGACAAATGTCTCATATTTACTCCATAGTGAATCTCCACATTCAGCCTAAACATACCGCAAAGAGTGTAGGGATGTAAGCGCCTGCAGTCACGCCCAAGCAAAGGACCTTTTCAAGCCTAATTAGAAAACCATACTTAAGAAATTACGAAAGTTATGGTGATTTTACAAAAAAATATGAGAGAGAGAGATGGTTATAGTTGCATGACCAATAACAATATTGACCAGATGTTGCCTTGAGGTGGGGATGGAGAGCCAAACATTGAAAGATCTTGTCCGGATTGAATTGGGTTTTTAGTTTACACAGAAACAACGAAAATAAGCATCACCATCAGACCCAGAAACGCACTTCCAAGACAAACCAGGTTACGAAAACAAATGCTCTAACCAAACAGGGAAAAAAAAAAACCAACATAAACTCTTGTCAACCCAAGAATCCAAATGAGCAGCCAGTCCCCTTCTGTCTTCTTCTCCCCCTGCAACCAGCACCTGAATTACTTCGTCTCCCCTGCAACCAGCGCCTGTACTACTTCTTCTCCCCTTCCCAGCACCTACACAGCATCTCCTCTTCCCAGCACCTGCACTGCAGCCCACCACAGCCTGCACTTCTTCCTCCACTGTCCTCCACTAACCTCAGCCTGCACTTACCTTCACATGAAACCAGCCAATTGACCCACCTGAAATCAGCCATTGCCTCAGCTGAAATCAGATATTCTTCTTAGCTGAAATCAGTCATTTTCCCCACCTGCAATCAGTCATCTTCCCCGCTGATATCAGCCATTGCCTCAGCTGAAATCAGTCATTCTTCTTACCTGAAATCAGTCATCTTTCTCACCTGAAATCAGTCATTTGGCTATTATAAATGCGGGCATCAGATGTTGGAACCTTGAGCCTTGAGCCTGAAACTCGATATGCGGGCATCAGATAGCAACTGGTTTGGGAGGAGACTAGCCTTTGAATGTCTACAAATCATCAAATTAAAAAGCAAATGTACCACCTGCAATCGTAATGACAAATTAAAAACAGACCTACATATATGAGTAATCATAGAGTATAAGTAAAGTAAGCCATGAGGCTTGAGAAAAAAATAGGATGGAAACAAAAGAAAAAACCCACCACACCTTCATCCTTATCATTTGCCAAAAGAACAACAAGCACATACTTGATCAGCGGTATCAAAATTAAAGTATACAGAACCTGGAAGGCACACAATTTTAATGAATTAGCATAAAAACCTAGCATATCAATATCAATGATCCTACTTTTAACAAAAAAAAATTGACAAGAATACCGCCAATACCTTGATATATTGACATTACAAAGACTTCCAAGAGAACCCCTTCCATGACAAACAGAACTTCTCAAACAATATACAGCATTGTGTGAGAAAAAATTGATACTTGGCAGCACAAAATACTCTATATGCAAGTCACTGCCAAAAGTGGCATTTATGGAATCAATCTAAATGTTCTAATCATGGGAGGTACAGATGGGTTATAGCGACAAAGTCAGATCCGCTGGATGATACTAATATCTGACCGGAAAACAATTGTACTAAGAAATTGAACCGTGACAGGTTTAACCATCCAATTGACCACAATCAGACAGTTGATCATTGTATATTTTTGGGTTATGCCGCATAAAAAATGGAGGATCTAGAGGGTTTGATTTTACTTGGATGCATGCCACATGGACAGTGGCCATGTGCATACATTGAGATTGTCATATGCTGCAGTACATCAAATGAATCCTTAAACAATATTAAGGAACGAGCATTTTAAAAAAATGGACAGATCTATTTAAACAAACATCAATGATAAATAAATATATATATATATATATATAATTCCAACTGAATTATTCATGTAAATGGACAGTCCTAACAACCATATTTGCAAAGCAAACCTGATCACATATAGGGCAAGTGTCACTTCTTTCCATCCATTCAAGAATGGATGAGAGGTGAAAATGATGGTCACATTTGGTGATAATTCTTGGGTTCTCTGCATCATACTCTGCATAAAAAAAATGCAACACATTTATCACCATTTCTTCTGGTCCAATTGCAAGAACAGTTGTGCTATTTTCAAGGCATGGAAACAATACTAAGAGTCATGAGCTGAAAAATGAAGAGTAGAAAAGGTAATGCAGAACATATAGATCCAAGAAATAAAAAAACCAAAGCAAGAGAAAGAGAAAGAACAAAGTATAATACTCTCCTACCTCAAAATCTATTTAACTCAAGACACACCTCCTACCTACTCGAACTTTTTTAGTGGAAATTTATATGTTTATACATTATCTGTACACATATTTAACACTTGTTTGGACTTATTTTCTGCATTGTTCTCTTTCATAATCCATACAAGTGCAGTTGCTATATAACTAGGCTGTTTTTAATTGTGTGGTAATATAATTATTTTTCTTAGCACCACAAAAGAAAAAGAAAAAAACATTGCATAAATATCTGTTCCCAGCAATAAAACCCTTGAATGAAACATTGTATATGAACCCCATGTTCTGTGTTATGTCTGCCTAGAAATCCATAGGCAAAAAAATCAAACAATACAAAATACCCAGCCAATGAAGAGGAACACATTAAAGAAAATAGATGTTGAAACCCAATGAGAAGATGGAGTTGTGCAGGTGCATTAGTATAACCGATACCAACCATGAAGAGGGAGCCGTAGAAGATAGAACTCATGGAAGAAAATAGAAGATGAAACCCATTGAGAAGATGGAGTTGTGCAGGTGCATTAGCATAATTGATGCCATCCAAACACGTGTCAAAGAAGTAAGAAAACAGGAAAAAAGAAGAAAAAAAATAGGGGGAAGAAGAAGAGCCGCCAGATGGGTTTGGATGGCTTCGTTGGCAGAAGACCTTCGCTTCTAAAAAAAAAAAATCCATCAAGCTGAGAGGGAACATTGAGGTTGTGAAACCCATTGAAGATGGAACCCATGGAACGCATTGAAGAAAAAAAAAATTCATGAAACCCATTTTTTTTGCAATTTGGTAAATTTGTATAGAAGAAAGAAAAGGAGAGCAAGGCCCCCAGGACAAGAGAAGAAAGAATACAGCCAAAAGGCAGCCAAAAGAAAAAAACAGAAACAAAAGCACCCTGAAACAGAAGGGGCTCTAAACAGAACAAGAAAGAACTCAAAACGCAGCAGGAAAAGGAGCTAACTGGCAAAAAGGAGAAGCTAAACGACAGCTTCTCGGCAGAAAACCGCAAGAACCAGCACCACCAACATAGGCAATCAGCTTCCAGCAGCTAGGAAGCAAGGAGAAAGCTGCCGAAAAATGGCCCCAGCTACCAAACAGAAACGAAAGCACCCACCTGACCTGCTGCAAGGAGGCTAAGAGAGAGCCTGAGCAATATCCCACCGATGGATGAGAGGTGGGAGTTGTGCAGAGATGGAAACCGATGCCAGCCCCCATTTGTCAAAAGGAACGAGTAAGAGAACAGAAAAAAGGAAAAAAAATTTGAGAGATGATGAAGAGGTAGAGACGAAGAAGAAAATCACCTTATGAGTTGTAGCCATGGTAAAAAAATCAATCTGAGATCAGGGGCGGAGCCAGGATTTTAGCTTGGGGGGGCCAGTGGCGGATCCAGGATTCAAAGTCACTGGGGGCACGATTAAGTAGTAGGGTTGCCCCCAGAATTTTTTTTTGGGTTATTTATATGATTGCAAATGATTTTTTCTTCTTTTTTTCTTCATGCTTGAGAAAAAACAATACAAAAAAAAAGTAGTGGACCTTTTGCAACACTATCAGTAACTAATACACAGAAAGGTGCATTCAAAGACAGATAGTTTGTAGATTTCCACTGCATTGCAAATCATGCCTAGCAAGGACAAATAGTGTGCAGATTTACCCCAAACCTTTTATATGGAACAAATATAATATAATAATTTCAAGCAATAAAACAAGACATATTTATTTATCACAATTGTTCTCTACGAGTTTTCATTAGGGGGCCTGGTTCAATGTCACTGGGGGCCTGGTTCAATGTCACTAGGGGCCTAATTGATTTGGGCCTAACTTAGTATACATATTTTTTTTTTCCCTAAAAGTCACTGGGGGCCTAACTTAGTATACATTTTTTTTTTCCCAAAAGGTCACTAGGGGCCTAACTTATTATACATTTTCTTTTTTCCCCAAAAGAACTCCATCCGCCACGGGGCGGGGGGGGGGGGGGGGCCAAAACTTGAATAAAATTTTATTTCACCAATTATTATAACTATCATATTTTAAAGTTTCCTTTTTGACATAGTTATAAGTTCAACCATGATTTTGTTCCTTGAAAATGCTGGACATAGAGAAGACGGCGTGTAAAATTTTAACCACTGAATATGAGAGATTAATGGAAAAAAAGAGGAGACGAACAAAATAAAGAAGGAAGAGCTGAAGAGGGTTAGGGCTTAAGATTGGAGTCTGGAGAGGTTTTCGAAAGTTAAAAGGGTTGGGAGTGGGGGCCGGGGTGGGGTGGGGTTTAACTTAGAAAAAAAATCCAAAAACCTTGGGAGGGGGGGCCATTTTGGTGTTTTAAAAGACTTTTTCAAAAAAAAAAAAAAAAAAAAAAAAACTTTTTCAGGGCCCCCCCCAGCCTCTACACAGTTCCGCCACTGTCTGAGATGACGGAAGATGCCGGACTCATCGTCATGCTCACCAGGATTTCACTCTTTTCCCCCTTCTCAATTGTTTCTTATGTTCGTTCTGTATTCTCTTTAGCGCGGAAACTAAAATCACTCCCCCCTCCTATTTTCAATTTTTTTTTAATGTGATTTTTTTTCTTTTTATTATTTTGATATCATTGTAATACATTATTAATCATCACAAAATATCTAATAAATATTAAAAAATAATTCAAGTATTTGCAAAGATATTTACTAACAGTTATGAATATTGCTAACGGATAATAAATATGATAAATTATCTAACGAAAATATTTGCGTTACTAATAAAAAATCTCAAATGTTGCAAAATCACCTAAATTGTGTAATGTTGGCCGATATGGTTATCAGGTCTGTCCCAGATCCAGCATTGTGCCTAAAATCAAGAGCTTGTTTTCGATAAAATGTTCTTCTCATTTGTATTTGATTCGTTGAGCCAGTTGGACCTAGATCCACCTATTTTGCTAGTGTTTCAGCCTGGTCCAATCCAAACAGAGTATTTTAAATCACCACAAAAAATGAGAACTTCTATAAAATACTGAGGCGGTGTTTGGCCTCTCTAATATACTCCTCTTATTCTCTTAAAATTGATTTAATCAGCTTTTAGTTTGTTTGGAATAGGGGTGAGTATTCAGTCGGTTTGGTTGAAATTTTGACCGAACCGAAATATTTCGGTCGAATAAATTCTTAACCGAACCGACTGAATTATGAGTTGTAACCAAATTCGATCGAACCAAAAATATTTCGATTAAATTTCGGTCAATTCGGTCGAAAGGTCATATGTTGGGCTTTGTTATGGGACCCAAATTTGTTGGGAACATTTTTATAATAAAAAAATCCAAAGTATAGACAACTAGCAAATTCTAAATATTCAAAATAAAAAAGATATTAAAGTCAAGTATTCAACAATTTATCAGCCTTAAGAGTTTATATATTTTATGGATCTAAAATACAAACTTTTATATGTATATTAATAAATCCTGTTAATTCAGTTAATTTGGTGAAAAAAAAAATCTAAAACTGAACCGAACTATATTATCCAAATTTGCTGTAAATTTTAACCAAACCTAACCAATTTAACCGTATAACTGAACAAAATAAAAAATTTCGGTTAGGTTTGATTCGGTTCGAAACTTTGGTTCGTTAGACAGACGCTCACCCTTAGTTTGGAAAGTGTTTTCCCATGTCTATTTCAAACCACCTTAAAGAGGAATTGCCTTTATTTGAAAACACTCCAGAAGTAGGCACAATTGAAATAGACAATATTGTCTGATGTGCATGGACAGTGTTCCACTACAGTGGCTGACTGTCTTTTTTGGCAGCCCTGTTTTTTCATTTTTTTTTAAGTTTATGGACCCACAATCATGATCCAGGCTGTTAGGAATATTCAAAAGATCAAACACGGCCACGTGTTCAAATTTCAGCCGTTGGATCTTCATATATTTTGAGATATTTTCAAAATACTCCAAGACCTTTGATTTACATTTTTTTTACTTTTGTGGACCCCAAGCGTAAGATCTGAACCGCTAGTTTCCTTTGTAAGGTCAATCACAGCTTTGCTACCAAATCTTAACATTTGATTCCTCATGGATCTCAAGGAATTTAAGAAAAATCATGGACCATTGGTTTAAAAAACAATTGGTGGCTGATTTTTTTAAGGGCCCACAAACAGTATGCTTTTTTGTATTTTTTATAAGTTGTGGGACCATAAATCATAATTCAAACTATTGGATATATTAAGAAGACCAGGCACAACTATGAGTCCAAGTTCTAGCCGTTCGATCAACATAGAATGTGAGATATTGGCAAAAAAAAAACCCAGATATTTTTATCTATGTTTTAAAAAATCCATGGCCCCTAAATGCAAGATCCAAACTGGTAATTCTCTTTGTAAGACTAAACATGGCTATGGCATCAAATTTCAATGCTTGATTCCTTATGGATTTCGAGATATTTATGAAAAACTTTCAACTATTGCTTTAAAAAGATTTATTTCAATCAGTTTTTTTGTGTTACCAAACACACTATTTTAAAACATCTATTTCAAATGAGGCCATTTAAAACAGATCTATTTCACATAGATAAAATTTGCCAGGGCCTGAGTATGCCAGTATTGAATATTCCCCTCTCCTGTAATGTATTTTATTTGTGAAAATGAAAGACTAACTTATCTTTCAAAAAAAAAAAAAAACACACAAGAATAGTGATTAGAATTAACCTAAATAACTTAAAAGAACGAACCACACATACACATAAAGAGAAAGCAGCAGGTCGGTCAGTTACCTTCTCATATGCAAATTTAGCCCAAAAGCGCGCCATGGCTCGCTCATGAGGATCTTGAGGTAGTAATGGATTCTCCTTCCATGTCTCATCGATGTATTCAAGTATCACAAGAGATTCTGAGATTGCCTTGCCATTGTGGACCAGCACTGGGACCAAGAATTCATGTCTAGAATAATTTTAAATTCTCCAAAAGTTGTCCCCTTAGGTGGAATTCCAAATTCCTCTTTTTGATGGAGGATTTGAAATTCCAATAAATAGTATAGAGAGTGGAATTTTAAGAATTCCAAAAGGTCTTTTTGGTGATTGAAATTTGAAACTCTAATGAAAGAAACACACAATTTCAAATGCCAGAGACATCATGTCCAAAAAAACTCAAACCTCCCAAATTCTAGTCATAAATTCCGATAAAGAAATAGGCCCTTAGGCCCGTTGAACCCTGTAGCTGAAGAGGCTGGGAAAAGATCCTATCACCTTCACCTCTCCCATTCCAAGATCAGATATCAATGACAAGAAATTCTCAGTGAGTGTTTTTTTTGGGGGTACAGGTACTGCAACTGGTTCTAGTCCTTTGAAGCTTATATAGAGATGGTCTTTGAGGCTAGAAATTTTGTATAGAGACGTCTTTGAATAAGAGTGCTGGACTTGAGTATTTGACTGCCAACCACAAATTGGGGTGCAACTTGGCTGGGACCCAACCCATACCAAATTGACCCAAAATCTAATGCCTAGGTCTACGGATGAAAACAGGTCGGTTTGGAACTGAGTTCATATTGTAACTGGACCTGAATCCAAATTGCTAAAGATGTGCTGTACCTGGACCTGGATTTGAATTGGGTTGAAGTTACACAACCTGTACAAAATATACTCACATTTATATTAGCGACCTGAGTCCACAACCCACCTGAACCAACAAGACTCAAATTGTATTGTGATTAACAGACATGATTTTTGGGTCCATGTAGTGAGCATAACCGGTACCAGAATGAAAATGGGCAATGGCAGATCCATTTTCATCCAATTATATGCATCTTGGATTTTCAGGCTCAATGAAACTTCAAATGTCACCAATGGAACTCGTCCCAAATGGTCCAACATCTTCTTATTAGACGTTAGTGGTCCCCATGACCACATGTCTAATAATCATAGGGCCCCCCTTTGAGTCAAATAATAAGCTCTTTCCTTTTAGTTTTGATTTGAATAAATCTTTCTTGGATTCAATTTAAGAAAGCCCAATCAATTAGGATTCTTATTTGACTAATCTTCAAGGGAATTAAGGAAATTTAGTTGTTAATTGATTTCTTTGATGTGAAGAAATCTATCTTGGGTTATTTATAAATAGGGATTTCCGGTCCTCTCTCTTAACTTACGTTTTTTTTAAGTACCCATTAACTCTCATGTATCTTAGAGTGAGTGACAAGGAAAATAGGAGAAAATCCAAAGGTTGTTCATCATTCGGTGGGAAAAGCTTTATATCAATCCATACCATTCATCATCAAGATCATGGCTCAATGTATGTTTTTAGTTATACAGATTATCCATTGTTGATGCATAAATCAAGATCCTTAGGTTTATTTAGGTTGCAAACCATTATATATATTAAAGCAACAGGAGAGGTGGGCTGTGGGGGGTGTCACCTCAACACCCAATTATTCTCCTTTCAAATAAATATGGAGAAAAAATATAGAGTGCTTTAAGGTGCCATGTCATCACATGCCACAATTTTTTCTCCAAAAAAATCTCTTTATCCATATCCTCTATCTCATAAAGTCTCTCAATCAATATCCCCTAAAATTAAAGTTAATCTTTAAAAAAAAACGCAAAAGACATTTTTAAAGGAGCCCACTATGTAGATTTTATGATCCAAAAATAACAATCTCTTTCACTTATGTATTACCCCACAAAACTTTTAAAGAATTTAATAAATTTAACCCATGCACCATCTCAGTGGGACCACCTCATAGAACTTATCAACTTGGCTCAGATGTTAAATGGACCGGAGCCTTTGTTGAACTAAGGCCTTCAAAGAGTTGTCATATATTTTCAATACTTTTTTATCGTGTGGTTTGAGCTGGGATGATCCTATGTGCACCCAAACTCAAACCTTAGTTTGACCTCGGCCTTTAACGGGCAGTCTGAACCCACCATATTTTTTGAGTAGGCAGGCTCGAACTTAGTATTTAGGATTTGATATACACTTGAACTCAAGCCGTTCAATCCCTATTGATAGTAGAAATGGGCCAGTTCGAAAACTGACCCATTGAAATTCCTACAATAGGCCATTAATTTAATGGAATTCTAAATTGTAAAACTTATTGCACATGCTTGCAATGAGGTTAGTTTTGATGCTTCAACAATCATGTAAAATCTAGAGCCTCAATATCGATGAAAGCAATTAAATTTCACTCTCTATCGTTATCTTGCATCAGGTATAGATCCCATATGATGGACATTTTTTCCTTGGATCATTTATTTTATATATTAAATAAATATATGACATTGATGTAAAATAAAAGGATTCTACACGTCTCTCTCTATCTCTCTCTCAAGTGTTTGGTTGGATGTGGATTTGATTTGCATTTTCAAACAAGTATGTTTTAATGGTAAGTAGGCTCAAAACGAGTGGGTAGTGTTTTGGGCCATTGGTGTGGGACTCATCTTAGCCACACGATATACCTAACAGACTGAGCCCTAGCCGGGTATTGATTGGAAAATAGATACATTTGTTTTTTATTTTCTCAAATTTTTTTCCTTCTTTGAATGGTATCATTTTTTCTTTTTGCTTCCATCCAAAGTTTTCTCTTTTTTAGTAGGGACTTTCAACCCATATATTTTTTCAATTTACAAAGATTTTATAGGTGCGATATCACAAGATTCTCATTATTATTTTTCACGATAATTGTTTCCTTTTACCATAAAATCTCAAGACCATTTTTCACTTTATTTTCTTCTAAAAATTCTTAAAAATAATAATAGTGGATTCTTCTTTTATAGTTTTAATTATTATAATAATTTACTATATCTTTGTTTCAGCCCGGGCTGAGGAAGGGCGTTTGTCGCTAGTTTTTTTTATCTTACACTTATGTCCCTCAATTGTATCCAACTAATATAAATCTTATCCTTCTGTAGATCTAAGAGATGATGCAGATGCTCATTTCTCTTATCTGGCTGCGGCTAATGACAACAATGATGCTGGGGCCATGGAAGAAGGTGGTGGTGAAAAGGTTAATTGAGAATGTACCACCGATCATAGTAGACCATCAAAGATAAATATTTGTGCGTCAAGAGGACTGCATTGAGTACACCTTCTTACCTGATCAAGATCAAATCCAGTGATAATCATTCTGAAAGTCACCCTTATGAAATGTGAAACGGAAGACGCTTTTGTGATCGAGAGCCCTTCTGAAATACATTGAAAAAATCTACATTGCATAATAATTTCTCTCATAAACATATGTAGACTTGTAGAACTGAGGTCAGTGCAAGCTGCGACGATCAAAACTATCCGTGGTGCATCTATGCCTCTATGGTGGAAGGAGGTCCACAGTTTCTTGTGGAAAAACATAATGGTATCTCCGATGGAATGAATGTGTTAATACGGAGTGCCCCACTCACAATTAAAAAAAAAAGTTGTTCTCTAGGTTTGTGACTTGCTTGTAGATGAGGAGCCACTTGCGATATTGTGACTCATGGGCATTTTTTTCAAAAAGAAATCTTTAATTATAAGTTATTGATTTTTGAAAAAAATTTGAATCCTCATTAGTATTTGGCAAAAAGCATAAATCTTTGTAATTTATCGGTAAAAATCTCAATAAGATATTATAAAATATTTATATATTTTTGATTGATCAATCTCAAGTGGTCCTCGCTTCCAATAAGTGAGATTTAGAAATTGGCTCATATGGAAGTTTAAAAGGTTGGACATTGGGACTTTTGATGACTAGAGCACTTGAGAAATCTTCGTTTTGACTACTGCAATGCAAGGTGAGAAAACTCACTCAGTAGACTATAAAATCTGCTAAGTGACCTCTCATTTTAATGAAAGACCGAGTCAAATATAGGATAAATTCTTTCAAATCAAACACAAGTAATTAATGTTTGAGGTTTGGAGTAGCAATTTAAAAATGATTGATTGAAATGCAATAAACTTACTAACTTGGATTTATTATTATCAATACACATAAATACATGAATATCGAATTTTCTTTTATCTAACTTTAAATATTTTAAAAAGCAAGGACTCTCCCCGAGCCAATAGATTAAGATTATTAGATGAGCCAAGTCCGAGTTACGTAGAGTCGCCGAGTCGGAGTCACCGCTTTAGCATTCACAATCTTGCTGGGGCTAAACACTCCAGCTTACCACGTCAGATGACGAGTCAGCATGACTTGCCGAAGTGAGGGAGGCTTCGCCCCTCCTCTATAAAAGGCTTTGCAAAACCCTAGTATTGTACACTACTTGATCTTATCTGAGCGGGGCTTGACTCTTCTCTGCCCGTCACGGAACGGAGCGGCCCGTTACGATGCCCCTGCGTCCATCGTGGGTTTTGGTAGCGTATTGGTCTGTCTATCTCTCCCTCCGTGTTTCGGGCAGCAGAGGGCCTTGCTTACCTGCGATGAAGACTGCCCGCGGTCAGAGCCTCTTCCTTCTTGGAAAGGCAGTGATGGGCGCGCGGGCTCTCTCCCAAACAAACACTTCTTTTCCATTTTCTTCCTCTTTTCCTGTTGTTATTGTTGTTATTGTTGTTGTTGTTGTTGTTATTATTATTGTTGTTTTGGTTGTTTTGATGATCCGCAGAGTACCAGAAGAAGCCCAAGATAGAAGGAGACAAATGCACTGGCTACAATGCAACTTCCTAGTGTATGAACTATGAACAATACACCCTAGTGGAAGGAAGGTATCCATCTCCCTGAAAAATTTCATCTTTCGATCTGGGTAGATAATGGGTTTCTTGTTTGTTGGTTTTTGTGATGTGGTTTGTTTATTTTTTCTTTAACTATCTTCTTACTCGAATTCCTTGTCTCTGTTTTGTTATTTTCCCTCTTGGATTCAACTAACGATTGCCTTTTTTTTTATCTGGGTAACTGGCGGATTTTCTTATTTTTTATTGGACGGGTTGATGTGTGTTTTATGGGTGTACCGGATGAATGACCTTCATCTTGTCAAAGGATCTTTCATTGAGAGAAATTGTTACTGCGTGTTTCTTTCTTGCAGCTTGCAACAGGGAGCCGAAATTGCGCCATTCCACTCATTCTTATGGAAGATCTTTCAGAAGCATGATGACTGCAAGGTATAACTATTTTATAGAAATTGCTAACGCTTGGAGAAACATGTTATATTCCATGAAAGCTTCTTCGGTAGAGTAGAATTTGAAGTTTCAAACATTTGGTTCAAGGAGTTTCATCCAAAGAGTTTGGAGCTCAATTGGTAACTCTATATCCTTATACTTGAATATAATCCATTATCTCCTTACCTCTTCATCTTAGCTGAGGAAATTTTAAGTATCAATGTGCAGGAATTACAGGAAAATGGCATCATTAAGCCGGTCTCCCCGGTAAAAAAACACCACCTACCTCCTCCTCATGTTCTTTTTTCTCAGGGCCTTTGTCACAAGCATTCATTTCCTCGTGCATAGGCCAAATTTTTAACCTCTCAAAGAATAGGCTTTTCAGTGGCAAATGCAATCATTGGAAAAGAAGTTTGATCACATCTTTGCTTGATATCCCTGCTGCAAATTGGGCTTCTACCTCCTTAGGTGTTCCAATCTTTCTTGAAAGCCTGAGGACCATTCATTTCTCCAATCTGCCGCATGCTCTGCCTAACAAATTCGGAGGTTGGAAAGCCCATCTTTTTGTTTTTTGCTGGCCGATCGACCATGGCTAAACATGTCCTAGCATGCCCATGCCCATACACCTTTCACTTTCTATTCCTTATAAGAAATTGATTATGGGCAGCAATCTAAAAGGAATTTAGTTTGGTGGGAATTTGTTTGCCTCCCAAAATCTGTTGCGGGTTTGGGAATTCGCAGGATTAGCGAAGTAAATGATGTGTGTATGCTGAAATTAGCTTAGAGAGGAATTACAGCCTTCTATTTGGGCAAATTGGTTCAAAGCTCGTTATTTCAAAAATAGCTTAATTTGGAATACCCTCTTAACCCTTGTGCTGGTTCTTGTTTGCGGGAGAAAATTAGGTCATTAGCTCATTGGTAGTACAAGGCCTACCTCATTCCTTTGCTTGCAATTCCTCAAGTTGAATCTGTTAGTTGGGCCGGCAATGCCCACTGATACTCTTGCTCTAAAAGACATCTGGCCGCTGGTTAGATCTAGAGCAGCGGCAGTGCAATGACATGGCCTTGTTTAGAACAAATTGATTAACCCCAGAATCTCTTGCCTAATGTGGTGGTTGGTCCACAAAAGAACCCCTACTCAGAATTAGGCCGGCTTCAAGATGTGCTCTCTTCTGCTGCAATTCCACCTCTTCTTCACATGCCCTTTCTCCTCCTCTATGGTTTGTTTGTGCCTCTTCTGGTGGAAGAGGAAGCAGCATTTCGTTCCCTATAGAGCTGGCTTGTCTCTTTCATTGGCCCTCCTTTGTCCTTTGCTTTCCCCCTCGCCCTTAATCTGGTCCGCTATTTCAGCAGTCAGCAATGGGCACCTCTTCTTGTGTTCTTTCACTTCATCTCTTTCATATGGCATTGCATGAATGAATCTATCTTCAATGGAAAATCTTACTTCCCTCTCACCCAAGAGACGCCTGACTGAACAACTCTCCAACGCAATGGGATGCTTGTCTAGTGGCATTCAGAGGCCGTCTCGAGACGCCATCATATTTTGGGAGAAATTTCTCCGCCAACACCTGACGAGCCTCTTTTTGTTTTTTCTTTGAGCCTGCGTATTTTTCTTCTCTTCTTAATACAAATTTTACCTTTCCCTGGGTAGCCTTTTTTTTTTTTTTTTTTTGGCTCTTTTGAGCTTGTATTGTGTTTTTCTTCTCCTCTTCTTATTACAAATGTTATCTTAATGAAAAAAAACAATCAATGGAACCAGTGGCGGACTCGCGATTTTTATTTGGGTGGGGCAAAATTTTTGTTCCACTTTGCTAGACTTTTTTCATATTAACAATACCAAAAGAGAAAATGTATTTTATTTAACTAGGCACAAACTTTTTTCTACCCAATTCAAGTATCTTCCCAATTCCCAATTGAAGTGTCTTCCTCCTACCCAATTCATCATCATTAAAATAGCCTAACATAACATTTCTTTTAATCATAGGTGTTTGGATGCCTTGAAACGGTGATTAACCAATTTGGATTTTCAAAGGGTTCTATTGGATCTTAAAAAAATGTGGTTGCCTGCTAATTGTAAAAATAATTCCTTATAATTGGTTGTAGGTTCATGACAAAGAAAAAAATTACTAGTTAAATGTAACTCAAGTTAGCCCTAAGGGCCTGTTTGGATAAATGAGGAGTGGAATAAAATGAACTGGATTTCAAATGTGGAATGGAGTGAAAAGAAGTAGGTTGAAGTTAAAGTAGAGCATTTTACTTCACTTCATTTGGATGCTTATTTTGAAGTTAAGGTTTGGAGTAGAATCTATTTTTACTCAAGAAAATGGAAGTATTTAGAGTTGAAGTGAAATGGAGTATATGATGCTCACAACATTACTTCATCTATTGGGCTAGACTCATCCAAACATGGTAGAGTTGAAATTTTAGACTGTTATGACCCATTTAACTTCACTCTATTCTATTTTTTACCAATCCAAACAGGCCCTAATGTCCGATTTATGTATGAGTTGAGGATTAGAGTGTGCCTAATGGTGATTTGGTCATATTTGGCCCTATAGATATTCTCAGATTTAGTGATTTAGGACTTAAGATTTGAATTAGGATTTGACAATTAAAATTATAATTTGGAGATTAAGGATTCAAATTTAGGTATAAAGTGATTAAAATTATACTAGATTTAAGTTGGGAGGTAGATTGTTTTATTTAAAGTTATTTGGTGAGAGAAAGAGACTAACCATGAGAGGACTGGCGACGAGGCATGAAAAGGATTTAGTACTATTCGTGGGAAGATGTTAAAAAAGAAGAGGCATTTTCAATAAGGTTTTGTGATGTAGGGCGATAGCAAGGTTTTGATGTGGGGCAATTATTTATTACATACATATGGGATACATTGAGGCCCATTCAAATCTATAGCATTTTTCAAATTGACCTACCCCAGGTAATTAGTATGTAGGTCTGCCTATGAATGGAACCATCCGTCTGTACATATAATGTAAGCCCATGGTGTTGGCTTTCCCGAATGGATTTTCTTTACATGAATCTGCAGCATGATTGGTGCTTCTATTAGTGCTTATGGTTGGAAAAACAAAGGAATCGATTTAGAGGATATTCTGTAGACGCCACATAAATATGCCCTGAGTAATTTAGGCACATGGCAGTAACATTATACACACTATTAGTTCAGTTTGTACATACTGACCCAATATATTGCAGATTCTTGGCTTTTCTTATCATTGTCTAAAGAAAAGCGTTTAAATGGTTTTCGTTTTATAGGTTTCAAATAAAGAATTTTGGGTGGGGGAATTATATGTGCCTAATTATTTCTTCATATCCACCGGAAGAGTTTAAGCCCTTGGATGTATTATCCTTCTGATTACGGTTTTATAAAGGGAACATGAGTTTCCTAATATATATATAGGATTAATTGAAGCTTTTTTTTTACAAGTCAAAGTTATTTGGTTGAATATGTCATCTCTTTTTCTTCTACTGTTGAAGATCCAAATATTCATCTTTTTCCTAAATATGATTTAGCAGATTTGTGATTTGGAAATGTTTGAAAATTACCCATTTATCTTTTTTCGAAAAAATAGATAAAATGGTGTTCTTATCTCCTTTGCCAATTGCCCATAGTTGCTAAAAACTTATTTCTTTAATTATTGCTAAGTGAAACTATGCTGGTTCCTTTTATTTGTCCACTTTATACATTTTTTAAAAAAAAATTAAAGTAATATGTGGGGAAGGCAATAAGAGGCTTTGGTTAAGCGACCTTTTCTTATTGAACTTCATGAACGGAGCAAAATTGATGTCAACAGATAGAGAAACCACTTGTATCTTAATCAAGACTAGAATTAGTGAAAGCCTCCGGCACTTGCCCCTAACTAACATCATGTGCAAGACTGTAAAATATTTTTCATATAATTGTGCTGTTCTAGTTCTTACAATCAAGCTAATACTGTAAAGCTACGGAGGTCTTTTTATATAATCTGTCTATGCTCTAATGAAAAGTCATTCTAATTCCCCATACCCTTCTGTTTTCCTTTTGGACTTTAGGTGTTGCATCTGAGCCATAATTCATGCATGTTATATTGATGTCAGAAAGATTCAGTCTTTGCTCTTTCCTCCCTTCTTGACATACATTTGCATTTCAAGCAGGGAAAAAAAAGAAAAGAAAATTGTAAGAAATATTCAATCACATCATTCTATGCATCTTGCTGTAAATCCAACATTTGAAGCAATCAACTCACTTAGATCCCTTCTGGACTTGAAAATCATTGAGTTTAAATCCTCTGAGAAGCATAGTATCCTTGGATTTTCTGCCAAAGTTGTGGGAGACTCAAGGTTATGATATCATCCTGCTTTGCTTTATTCTCTATGCATAACCATCCACGGGGTCTCATCATATATATTAACAGTTTTGATGATTTCATCACTGAGAGATTGGCCCACTTGTACCAACTGAAAAATCTAAAGGGGGCATATTTAAGTACTTCCAGTTTCTTGGATAAAGTTGGGTAATTGCTTTACTGCACTTAACAATTCTACCTTACATCTTAAGCCAAAAAGTAAAAAAAAAAATCTACCTTACATAAAAGCTTCCAATAGGGTAGACGTTCATGTAACTAACTACCGTATTGTACTTCCTATAATCAACATACTAAAGTTCTCTATTTTGTATTTAAGGTGTCTTGGGTGCTGCCTTTGGTTTCTGCAAGCTTCAATGATTCGTAATCCAACTTTACAATGTCAGTTGTTTTACTATAAAATGAAAATATAAGACCTTTGAGTAGTTTTTAGCATTCTGAATGTTTGTACCTCCTCTGGCCTTCCATTATTCATGTTATTGATCTTATGCATTGTTATGGCCTGACACTATTTTTCTCTCTACAAATTTTGTGGTGTTTGCTTGATCACGGACATTCTTTGCTAGTTCTAAACATGAGACTGATTAGAATTTGAATATCTTAGTCTAGGCAAATGGCTAGATGCCCTCTAAAACCCCAGCCCATTGCCCCGTACAACTTTCTTTTATTAAAAACTAGTGTTCACGTTAGTGCTATATTTGAACTTTTAAGTGATTATGTTATAATGTGAATTTATATTTTGTAATTACGCAAACGGATTTTATCGACTCACTCCATGTATTTTTTAGAAACTAATATTGAATCAGATATTAATATTAATTTATCTGTCGATTTGGGCTTTATGTTTGTTACATATGAATTGTTGTACATGGACATACTTGTAGAAATTAGGTGGGATTTGCCTCCAGGAATTGGATCATGGGGCCTACTACCATTGTAGGAATTATAATGTGAGACCATCTTCATGAAAATTATAATGTGAACCAACCTTTGGCAAAGTAGGCTACTTTTGTGATGGTAACGTGGGACTTATCTTGGGAATTGCAGTAGATGGGACCCAACTTTTAGAATATATTTATGTAGGACCCATCTTCACATCATTTTGAGGATTTTATGATGTCAATTTTATCTAAAACACATATAAATTTTGCATTGTCCACCGCTTTCCACTTCATATAAGAAAGCTCTACTCATTAAAGTAGCCCGATATTTTATTTCTAATAATATAAAAAATAAAATTACAAGTTTACCAAACACCCTAATTTGTAAATAAGCTCTAAACCATGAAGTTAGATTTTTTTTTTATCCAAATTGCCCAAAGCGTAAATCACCTTTTCTTATCGATGATGAATCAATGGTGATTTGATTGAAGTGAGATTTCAACATTTACCATTCCATTCAAATATATAGTTTTAAATTTTGTTGCCGCGTTTAAATCTGAATTTTTGGGTGATTGTTGGATATGGATGGAGACTTGTCGGAAAGCCACAACTAGGATGCCTCAAGCGTTTAGATTTACTGGGTTTTGGGAAAACTGATAAGTTTCCTGTTTGGTAAATTCACTTTACTAGTGAAGTGGGGTGATGGGTTATTTCAAGAAAAAGAGTCAAATAAAAAAAAAGTGTCATATTTCCAATAACACATCTATTTTTTTTCACTAAGAAAAAGTCAAGAAGTTATTTTTTATCATACTAAAAATCCAAAAGCCATCTTTGAAAAAAAAAAAACAAAAACAAAAACATCAAAGAGCTGCATTCTCATTTCATTACATGTTAAAACAACCCGTCGGTTTTCTATTTGATCCCTCTTCTTTTGTTGTTTTTTTTTTTTGTTAAAAAGCTAAATTCTCATTTTACTAAATGATAAAAAAAATTCATCAATTTTGACCCCTCTTCTTTTATTGTCTCTTACTTTTGTACTTCGCTACACTTCACTTTACTAGTAAAGTTATCAAATCTAGATGCACTCACTGCTAGCACTACTCACAAAGAAACATTCCATAATGACAGTAAGTCGTGCGCACAGAGAAACACCCCATGGACCTATTTGGTAACTTCACTATTAAAGTGAAGTGATGTAAATGGTGAGATTAAGAACAACAAAAAAGAAGCCATGTCAAATCAAAAGGCGATGGGTATTTGTTATTTGAGAATATAGTTTTTTGATAATTTTATTAAAAAAAGATGGACTGTTGCCATTGGGCTAGAAGAAGTAACTTTTTAACTCTTTTGTTTTTTTCATTTTTATCTAATGTAAATGTGTTGTTTGAAATTTAGTACATTTTTATTTAATCTTTTTTTCTTACCTCATGAAATCACCTTTCACAGCACTCTCCTTTTAAGGCGTGTTTGACAATTAACTAGTTAAGCTAAAATGAAGTGACTCCAAATGACAATGGGTCATATCAAAAGTATATAATTTCAAAATTTTCCTTCGAGTTTTTCAAAAAAAGTAAAGAAAGCAATCACCTCCTTTCTCCACTAAAAGAAAAGAAAAAAAAAAACACTCCATTTTTCTATATAAAAAGTTAAAAAATTCCATACTAAACAACTAAAAACAAAACACCATCATAACCCCTTATATTACGCGTCATCTCACCATTCTAAAATTCACCCTATATTTTATTAGATAATGTCTATATTATATTAGGGGGTCATGTCTATATTATATTAGGGAGTGCGGATCATCACTAATAACCCTTTGTTTGGGAAGGGGGAAGGGAGGAAAGGGAAAATTTGAGAGAGAAGGAAAATGAATGAGAGGGAACGAGAGGAAAAATTAATTTTACCTACTCTTATTTAGGAAGTCAAAAAGTAGGGGGAAGAAAAATAAAAACGTAGGATTTTGTTTATTTGTGAGTTAGAGAGAAAATTACCATTTTGTCCTTATTTTTGTAAAAACTTCAAAATTATATTTTACAAATAAAGGGTACCCCCGGCCCCCCTTCTCCCCTACGAACCCCATTATAAAAAAAGGGTACCCCGCCCCCCTTCCCACCCCCAAACCCCACCCCCACCCCCACCCTCGCCCCACCCCTACCTACCACACCACACCACAACACACATACATTTCCCCCCACCCCCCCACACATAACACCCCCCCGCCCCCTCCAACCGCGCACTTCCCGTACATCAATACAGATGTCGCCTTTACTCCTCTGAAATTTGCACGCATGTGTATAGAGTTTGACGCTGTCTAAGTCGAAAGGCAATGGTATTACCGAGAAGACGAAGGTCGATCGTCCAGAGGACGAATCTGCCCATGCATCCACCGTCAACAAGTATGGTCGGATTAAAAGATCATGTACGATGGATATTAGCCTGCATCTTTCTGTGCCGAGCACCGCCTCCATAGTCCCTTCTCGCGGGTTGTAAATCAACGTTGACGTCAAACATGTACGTCCGCCTACAAAACCGTTGGAAGAGACAAAAGTGCAGGGCGAACCAAGTTCAGTGCCGGGGTAGGTCCACTTAAATTGTGTAGTGGTGGTGGAGTAGATTAAAGTAAATCGTCCATCATCTCCATACTTGTAAGCGCAGAAGCGCTGAGGATCTTCTAATCCTCTAGTAGGCATGATCATGGGGTCATTATAATTATAATATCCTCTCTCCTTTCTTTTACTACTTACTGATCTGCTTTCATTGCCCACTACTCTTGGGTCCCCAGCCCCAGGGCAAAACTCGTGGCTCTCCTCTTCTTCAATCTCGCCAAGCTCTGCTACGGTTGATGTCATCCGTTGGCGACCCAACCGTCTGCGTTTCTTTATCGCTATGGGATCTATAACCATCCCACTCATGAGTTCCTTGAGTCCCTTCTCATACTCAGCCAATACATTCTCAGCCTTCTCAGCAACTTCTCCGATCTTTCCCACCCAATCCCTCTCTGCTTCATTTCGAGCACCAAACACCCATTCGATCCCATTTCTTGCCAAAGTGATGGCCTTTGCCACTAAACCGGGCACATAATTAAATGCAGTTGTCACAGCAGCCTGAATAACGTTCTCTAGTATCATCTGCTTCCAATCCCCTGGCATTTTTTCTCCTGCTGCGGCGCTCAATTCCTTATAAAGAGAAACACAAGAAGAAACAAGAGTCAATGACTCAATGTCATTAATTTCTCTGGAACAGAGATAATTTCCTAGCATACAATGAAATTAGTGATGCTCATGAGTTGGGCAAATTCTAATTTGGAGGCTTTTTCACTTCATGAATTGAAGTGTAGTGCTTACATATATGCATTAATCTTAACAATCAGAAGGGGAAAACAAAAGGTTTAAAGGTAATATGAAGAACTTACCTCTTCTTCGGCAAATAGGCTGAAATCAGGGATTCAAAAAAAGGATGGATGGTTTTGCAGAGATGGAAGGGAACTTAAAAAGGGTGAGAGGAGGAAGAGAGACGTTTCCACGAACTTCGTGGACAAAAACAGGAAATCGCTGAAAATAAAAAGAAAGAAACAAAGAAAGAAACAAGAGATGAAAGAGAAACATCAGAGAGAATTGTTAGCGTATTTAAATGGGGGCACTTCTTACGTAAGTAATATTTTAACAGGAAGACCGAGATTCCGCCAGATCTGAGCATTAGATTAATGAGCAGGCCTAATTTTAAAATTAGGTCTTCTCATTTATATAAACTCATATACGAAAGCCTCGAGCAAATGCGATGGAGAATATGGGGACGTCTCGGTGGATAGGAGTAGGACTCCCCCTCACTGTACCACATAGAAATTGATCCGTGGACAGACGCGAGATAGTTTTGATAGCCCCCCTCGGGCACTAGGCTGACTCAGAAAAGGGAAAAATTGTTGTTTACTGTAGTTGTCATTCCTGATTAGCAAAATGTCCCGTGCATAGCACGTAGGGAAGGCATTTTTAACCCGCCCCGCCCCAATCCGGAGTGCCCGCCCCGCCCCGTACGGGTTTTCCCCGCCCCGACTCTTAGATGGGGCGGGGACAGGGAAAAAAATCATACCCCGAATTCGGGGCGGGGCGGGGATGGGTATGACTCTTGCCCCGCCCCGTAACCCGCCCCGAAATACCACCCCATGCCCCGCCCTGAAATACCGCCCCATGCCCCGCCCCATAACCCGCCCCGAAATTAATAATCCTCTAAAATATAAATATATATTATATTTTTTTTATAATAAATAAACATTTATATGTAAATGTATATATTGATTTTATGTTGTTATTAAGGGTTAAGTAGATTGATTGAAGACTTTTTTTAAAGTTAAACATGTAATTGAATGAAACATTATAAAAGCATATAATATGATCCCATTCCCTCTAATTCAAATTTAATGAAGTTAAAGTTGTTAAAAAATCTATCTAAGCTTATTTTACTTTAATCATATATAATGTTAAATTGTGACAAGATAAATCATATTAAATAAAACGAATATAAATATATAATAGAATGATGTCATGCTTTAATAGCAAAGTAAATTATAGTAACTTATAATAGCAAAGTAAATTATAGTTAGTAACTTAATATGATTCTAATCATACTAACAACACTATAAATTATACTAATTTTAATTATATGTAATTAACCTCTTTATTAGTAAGTGGAGTTCATTGGTCTTAAAGTGAGGTTCCTGCCAAATCAATGAGATTTAATGATATTTGACCATCAACTATTAATAATTTTGACTCGACTTGATTCTCGTTAAGATCTTCCAATCTTTTTCTTACCTGTGGTTGGTATGCATATGGTTGGGGCCCAAACCATGGAAAGTTGGGTAAGCTTGTTGAGGGAAAATTGGAACATATATTATGTAGTCAGTTCAATATCAGAAATGGAGTGAAACCATGTATTGATGGAGTTCATGATATTTTAGAGAGATATTGTCTTTTTTATAAAGAATGTCTCAAAGCATATATGATATTTTCAAGTGTATGTTAGTGGCCTTCAAGGGCTTAGAGAAAATCTTATAAGAATAAAATCTCACCTTAAATAGGTAAAATTTCAGGAAAAGGAAAATTTATATTATTAATTTTAGATAATTTTAAAAAATTTAAACAATCTAACAGTGCCCCACACTTATAAAATATTTATGCGGGGATATCTTTTTATTCTATTTTGGGAGATTTTTTTTTAATATTATTAAAGGCATAGATACAACATAGATGAATCATTCATGTGCTTTTTACCATGTAAAATAAATTAATTTACCTTTTTTTTTATAGTCAATTCTAAATTTATTTATTATATTTATTATTATACCACATCGGGGTGGGGCGCCCCGCGGGGCATGTCGGGGCGGAGACGGGGTATGTAACATACCCCGAATTGCGGGGCGGGGCGGGGACAGGGAGATTCGGGGCGGGGACAGGGCAGCCCAATCCCTGCCCCGCCCCGCCCCGTTGCCATCCCTATGCTGAATAACATTTAATTTTATGACATAAATAGAAATTTTAATTTTAATTTTATATATTTATATTTTATAAAATCTAAAATAGAAGTGTTAATTTCTCACACAAATTTATAGGTTTCTTAAAAGTTACACAATTAAATTTTAAAATAATTAATAAATATAGAAATTTATAATCTTTAGTATAAACATGAATTATGAAATATTGAGACGGGTGGAATTATAAGAAATTTAAAAATATGAGATTTTCCAATTAGTGATAGGTTTGGTAGTGAGTTGGTTGTCTTACGTTAACCAAGAGAAAATAATATATCTATTTTCATTATCACATATAGGTGCTGTGAATAATGATCTATGTCGGAAATTGAAATTAAGATTTATAAAATGAAACTAAAATCACAAAAAAAAGAATAAAAAATATACAAATACCTTGGTTTCTTGTAGAGAAGAGAAGACCCAATGAGACTTATGACTATTCACACGGAGAAAAGGAAAAAATATGCCAAATAGAAAAGAAGTTCCTCGTAAGAAGACTCTGTATGGAGAATGTTAGAACTCATTTTCTCAATTGCTCATTTCAGTTACAGAAAAGAGTATTTCATATATGCTAATTTCAGTTATAAATTTTCGTAATAGTTTTAAGAATTAATAATAGGCTCAGGTGAAAATTAAGAGGAATTTAAAAAGGCATTAGAGGGTCAAATAGGTATCAAAATGGTCAAAATAAAATTGAAATGAAGTGGCTGATTTCTCAATTAGAATCAGTTCGCTTCAATATATATAATTGACAATTCTTGGCTCCGTCGTTGCACCAAACAATGTCACCAGATTTTTTATTGTGGCAAATCATCATGTACGGACTCATCCAAAAGGTTTCAAATAACTTTTGGAATTTCTGAAATCCCAGCTCTTTAAAACTTTGGTAAAATTTATGGATGCTCAAGTATGGAGGATTTAATAATTCTATTAAATCTAAAAATTCAGAAATTCTTTAAATTCCTGCAAATATACACGCTCTAAAGTCAAATACCAAAAACTCAAAAGAAGAATTCACCTCAAATATGACGAAAAAGTTGGAGAAAAAAGGGAGTATGAGGACATTGTAATACAACTCAAAATCATATTGTGAACGACATTTTTCCTGTTTTTAGGACATTCTAGGGATCATAAACTCTTTAATCTTTGTATATCACATAACCAACACATTAGGGCTGGGTTTGGGCTCGGTTCTTAGGCCATTTGAAATAATTTGAGCCTATTTTGTGGCCTCATAGTTGAACAAGCTGGGCTTTGTTCTATTCATATCCAAAGATCGACAATAGGATGGATTCGCCATGTACACAAAAAGGACATGAAGTTTAAGAATAGAATGAGTTGGGCATAACTTTCACGGCTAGTTTGGTACTTTACTAACATAGTAAAAGTTAAGTAAAGCTTTTATTTTTCAGGCAAGATGTCATATCAAAAGCATTTTAATTCAAAACCTCCTCAATCTTTTTTTTTTAAGTAAAAAAGAAATCACCTTTATCTACTAAAATATAAAAAAAAATGAAAAAGAGATTTTATGAAGACAATTGAAAATTTGGACTCGGCGTAAGTTTGGATGATTGAAAATCAAGAGATTTTAAGAGAATATTAAAATTTTAGAAACTTCAAAAATCACTTGAGACATTTTAACTAGTTGAGATTTTTTAATCATAATAATAAAAAATGTAGCATATACGCTCGCGGACCTAGATCACATCATTCCATTGAATTTTCGGTCCACCAAATCCTACTCAGAAATTCCAATAAAAGGCATTTAACATTAATTTTGAGCTCCTTATACTTTTCCAATTTAATGACTCTGACGCTTTTGACCGATTGTCTTTGCGCGGACTTGCGAGGAAATAGGTGGATGCTAATACGATGACGTAAGCCACATGCATCTCAGGGAAGCGGATCCCCTGTTTGGTCCAAACAGGGGATCCCTGTTTGGACCAATGAAGGGGATCCACATCCCCAAGCAAATTTTTTTTTTTAAGTTAGAGGAGAGGAGATGTCATTGATATGACATCTCCTCCATATGTGGCACCTCCTGGGTGGTCCAAACAGGGTTTCCCTGTTTGGGCCACACAGGTGATCCTCTTCCGCATCTCAGAGCCAAATATAAAAGATGTGAGTCCCACACGTCTTTCAATCGAAACTCCGTGGCGCGTTGGTGTGGTACGTTGAAATTTTGTGGTTTAAGGATGTCCCACGCATCTTTGGCCCGTACAACTCCATGTAGGCTCCTGCCTGGCATGGTGCATTCACATTCAAGCATTTAAGTATAAGTCTATGCGCCCCGGCTGTTGAACCCGATTATTGATCCCGATCCGACGTGGATCCGACGTGGATAGCCAGCTGGACCACACTTTGAGCCAAACACAACAAAACGGAGAGAAAGAATGGGCGCCAGTACTGTTCCCTTTTCCTTTGCTGCCCGCCTGTTTTTGAAAGAAGAAAACAGGGCTGAGTGGAGAAGAAGGAAAAACCAGAGCTGCTAGCCATCTCCTCAACGATCGACCCAAAAAAAGTCTGCAAATCTCCAGAGCTACTTCCTCTCTCTCAATCTCATCTCGTTGACACTGCTGCAGCTCTCTCTCTTTCTCCATCAAACAGGTATGTATTTGGTATGGAATGCAGTGTTCTTCTTCTTCTTCCTCCTCCTGTAGAGTTTTACCTGTAGAATACCCAATCACAAAAAATGCCCATTTTCCATTTGAAGCCAATCACAACAAAGCTCGTGGTCACATGGTGGACTGAGACCAACATCTAATCTTTGATGGTCGACAGTCTAACTGACCTCTGCAGACTGGCCTTTGGTACAAAAGAGGGGTCTCACCATTCTTATATTTTCCTCTCTGTTTGATGTAAGGAAAAAGATGCATGGTGGATGGGATCCAATGTTCCTCCAGGGGACCGGTCCGAAATCCGTTCCCCAGTCAGTCTATATAGCACATCTCTTGTTGTAAATAGATACCTAGGCAAGGGAAATGAAAAATATATACTCAACTATAGAAATTCAACATCCATGCTCATTTGTTTAGAAGAATTATAAGAATTTTTACTTTAAAGAATTCTGAGAATTGCAAATACGGTCTCCGAGATAAAATTTCAAATGTGCAACCCTTCTTGCATTTAGAATTTTGCAATTTTGAAAATTCATAAGATTAAAAATGCATTTTTCATGTGGTATGGAATTCTTAATTATTAAATCAAATAGAGCATTTTGAATGCCTAGGGGACAAGGACCTGTTTGGTTAAAGGAATTCATGATAGGGAATTGGGCTTATTGGGAATTTATAACATGATGTAACATCTTATCCCCTAACATTCCAAATGCTCTATTTGATGTAAGAATTCAGAATTCCAAACCACTTGAAAAGATACCAGCCTTATGAATTTGCATAATTTCATAATTCCAAATGCTAGAGGGTGGTTAAGCATTTGGAATTCTCAGAATTCCTCTAAACAAAAATTCTCATTATTCTTCTAACCAAACAAGCCCAAAGGTTGTGGATTTGGTTTGAATTTTTTTTTCATTTTAAAAAAAATGCAATTTTGGATAACAAAAATGGTGGAAGTTGCATTTGGATGCCAATTTTTTCCCTCACCTCTTTTAGTAGTTATGAGTTTTTATAGAAAGTGAAAAAAATTCAGGGTGAAATGCACTGAAGGAGATATACTGTTAGGCTCTTTCATTACATGGGTATGATATTTAGGAATTATGAAAAATGTCTTTTTGGTCCGTTTGGAAACTTTACATGTAGAATGAAGTGAAGTAAAGCCTCAAATCAAAAAAGAATAAAATATAAGTGAGTTATGATGATATTTTATTTTTAGCTATTTAATTTGAAATCATTTTGATTTTTTGTGCAAAAAGTGAGTGTTATCTTCTCTTTTAGTGGAGAAAAGATGTTGCTTTTTTATTCTTTTTTTTAATGAATGAAAGAATTTTTAAGATGTGTACTATTGATATGACCTATTGTCTGAAAGATTAAGGATTTATATTACTTTTACTTTACTAGCAAATTACCAATCGGTAGGGATCATGCATAACCATTAAATAATTTAACCTAATATCAACCACCACCTGACAAAAAAACGAAGGTTTCATCTATTCATGTAACTTACATCTTTCACTTCTCACTTCTTTAGTGATCCTAGGTTATTTACAAGTTAGTAACCATTTGATCATGATAAGTGCTTAGGAATTTGATTCAGGGTTCAAATTTGGTTTCTTTTGTATTCGATGAAATTTCATCCTATAGACTTGTTTGTATGCACAAAATACATGGGAATTTATGATCAATTAGCTCCACCGAAAGATTGTTAAAAAAGCAAAGCACATGAGATGAGAGGTGAAGATGTAAATGGAACCTTGTCTTTCCTATAATTTGATTTATTAGAATGATGGCTAGGTATTCATTCTTGATTCATTGCACGGTGGTTATACGCGTGATGATCGATTTTTTAATATTCACCTTTGAGTTTTTTTTTCTTAACCACTTACATGAAAATAATTCCATAAACTTAATTACATGAAACAAACATCCATAGGCTGATTTTCTTTTTTCCCAAAGCAAAATTAAGCGAAGCCAAGTGCTTTTAAACTATTATATTGTTTTTGGAATCTTGTCATTTCATTACTCATTAATCTTGGACTGCCGATTCTCTCCACTGGCATAGGGATTTCAGATAGCTCAGGACAAGGAGAAAAAGGTAAAGAATAAAAGGTGGAGGTGGAGAGAGAGAGAAGGTAAAGGAGAAACAAAAAGTCTATACGCCCCGGGGCTTGAACCCGATTGTTGATCCCGATCCGACGTGGATAGCTAGCTGGACCACACTTTGACTTTGAGCCAAACAAAAAGGGAAGAAAGAAACGCGCCAGTACTGTTCCGTTTTTTGTCTATGCCCGCCCGTTTTTTAAAGAAGCAAACAGGTCTGGAGAAAGGAAGAAGGAAAAAGCAGAGCTGGCCATCTCCTCAACGAAACTGCGGGCCGCCTGTTTTTGAAAGAAGAAAACCGGGCTGAGTGGAGAAGAAGGAAAAAGCAGAGCTGCTAGCCATCTCATCAACGATCGACTCAAAAAAAGTCTGCAAATCTCCTGGTATGGAATGCAGTGTTCTTCTTCTTCTTCCTCATCCTGTAGAATTTTACCTGTAGAATAGCCAATCACAACAAATGCCCATTTTCCATTTGAAGCCAATTCCAGCATTTTTTGGTTCCAGCCACTGAAAGTGGTGAGGCTTCCCAAAAAACCTGTGTATACTTTTATACAAGGAATTTTAGTGCTGCCTGTCCAATCTCACGGTGCCCACTTGCAGAATGGTCCAAGGCATCTAATATCATCACAGCCCCTGCAGAAACACCATATTAAGATTAGTTTATAGTTGGCCCTTGTTTTATGTTTATTTCATTCTTTTGTAAGCTGATCATGTGTTTTTGACTGCGTGCGATCATGTGTTTGGGACTGAGCAAAATACTTTAGTTGAACCCCATGGAACACTCACTTGTAAAATGTAAATCCCTCTTATCAAACATCCCTTGGTTCAGACGTCATTTTCTTTTGGTTCCTAATTGAAACAGCATCAGCCCTGTTTTGCATCTGGCTGGGGCATCGTCTCACTCTAAGATATCAAAAAATGACCTTTCATAGTGTATTGTTGTACTGTAAAACAATACACAGTAAACATTGAAACACTTTTGATATTGTTATAAAAAAAAAACAAAAAAAAAAAAAACAAAACCCATACACTGATATGCGATGAACCCCATTATGTTGGATAGGGAACTGAGTTATCCATTTAATTCCCGATATCATATAATTCCAGCAAGAGTTACACAAGCTATTACTGAATTCTGAATGGGAATTAGGTTGGCGGCTTAGGTTGATTTTGGTAATTTGATTATTCAGCATGTAACAGAATAGTCATCTCAATATGTTAAAGTGTTAAGATCAGATTATAGGAGAATGAGCTATTTTGTTTACTTTGGTATTGTATCAAGCATTATTGTATGAAAGTTACTTTAATGGAACAGAACTCGTCAGTTCTTGAAAATCTAACATGATGGCAGTGTAAAACAATTCTTTGAGCTACATCATTATTGTAATTTATGTTGTCCTTAAAGATGGAAACTTTTTTGTGATAAAAAGAACACTTTTTTCTAATAAACATCAATGCTTGTATTCCATATGTTACTTTGTATCATCTACTAGTATTTAAATAAACAACATAACTATTTAATATTCTAAGTTTAGTGTGATCTTTTTTTTTTTTTGGCTATTGACCTTGTTGTAAGATGTGTTTGAAAAAGAATATCATTGTTGCTAATGAAACATATTTTCAACCAGGTTGTAGGCTCAAGTTATGTTGCTAATGAAAAAGAAGAATAGTTGAATGCTTGAGATTATACTTACAAAATGAATGGGATAATTTTTCTTAACACCTGAAATTCTTTTATCGAATTATTCTCAACACCTGAATGCTTTTTTTTTTTTTAGAAGCATGGAAGAAGCTGAATTATTACGTGAATTCGATGGAGACGACAATGAAAATGAATTGTGGGCGGGTTGTCAGGAAATAATTAGTGTTGATATGGAGAAGCCCTTGGAGGAAGGTGAAAGCATAGAAGAGGTAGTAATGGAACCTTAGAGGGGAATGACATTTGGTTCAAATGAAGAAGTATATGAATATTATGCAAGATATGCCAGGCGGATCGGGTTTACAGTCGCCCAAAAAACCTCAAAAAAAGGACCGGATGGAAAAAAGAAATTTATTACAATTGCTTGCACTAAGAGTGGAAAGAAAAAATCAAGTGCAAGCAACCCAGTTAAACCCCGTCCACAAACAAAAATAGGATGTAAAGCAGCGTTGAATCTTTCTTTGCAATTGGACGGGAAGTGGCTTTTGAACTCATTAGTTCTAGAACATAACCATGATATGAGTCCGAATAAAGCTCGATATCACAAGAGTAATCGGGTAATCCCAGCACATGTGAAGAGGCAGCTTGAACTGAATGACAAAGCGGGAATTCGATTGAACGAGACCGTTAGCTCTTGTGTGGTAGAGGCAGGGGGGCATGGGAATTTGACATGGTTGGCAAAGGATGCAAGAAATTACCTGGATAAACTTAGACGCTTAGAACTCAAAGAAGGGGATGCCGAGGCAATGCTAAACTATTTCAAAAAAATGCAGCAAGACAACGGATCCTTTTTTTATGTCATTGATCTTGATATGGATCATCGAGTAAGGAACATCTTTTGGGCTGATGCCAGGAGTAGAGCAGCATACGCTGAATTTGGTGATGTGGTCACATTTGACACCACTTATTTGGTTAACAAATATGATATGCCTTTCGCTCCTTTTGTGGGTGTGAATCACCATGGACAGTCGGTACTTTTAGGTTGTGGATTGATATCACGAGAGGACACAGATACATTGGTATGGTTGTTTCAGTCTTGGCTTGATTGCATGTATGGGTGTCCTCCTAATGCCATAATCACGGACCAGGATAAGGCCATGCAAAATGCGATAGGAATTGTATTTCCTAAAGCACGACATCGGTGGTGTTTGTGGCATATCTTGAAAAAGGTTCCTGAAAAATTGAGGGGATATAATGACTACAATTCAATTAAATTCCATCTTCTTAATGTTGTCTATGATTCGATGAAAAAAGAGGAGTTTGAAGAGAATTGGGCCAAGTTTGTTAGGGCATATCAGCTACAAGACAATGACTGGCTAGCTGGATTGTATGATGAGAGGTACCGATGGGTGCCAGCATTTGTGAAAGATATTTTTTGGGCAGGGATGTCAACAACCCAGCGTAGTGAGAGCATGCATGCTTTTTTTGATGGTTATATCAATTCTAAGACCACATTGAAGCAGTTTGTTGAGCAATATGATAATGCTCTGTCTAAGAAGGTCGAACTTGAAGCTGAGGAAGACGTTCGTTGTTTCAATGTACACCTTCCATGTGTGACCCCTTATGAATTTGAGAGTCAATTTAAAGAGGCGTATACTCTGACTAAATTTAAGGAGATTCAGAATGAAATTGCCGGTAAGATTTTTTGCAATATTTCCTCGGTTAAGGTAGGGGTTGAAATTTCAGAATTTGATGTGGAGGAAGATGTGATAGTGGGAGAAAACAATATCCGACCTTTTACTTTCCATGTTCATTTTAATGAGGGATCAAGAGAAGCTAATTGTACTTGCCGGTTGTTTGAGTTTAGAGGTATTATCTGCAAGCATATAATCGTTGTTTTTTTGAAGAAGAAGGTTTATCATATACCCGGGATGTACATTTTGGAGAGGTGGAGTAAAACCGTGAGAAGAAGCCACACAAAAATCAAGATCAAGTACGACAATTGGGAGAGGAAGCCTGAAGGGCGTCGTTATGACAAAGCGTTGACTATTTTCAATCGGGTCATCGATAAGGCCATCAATTCCGAAGAAAAGACTCAGATGGTAATGTCCTCGTTGCTAGAAGTGGAAGAAGAGTTAGATGTTTCTAAAGAGGTTGTTGTATGCAAACATATGTCTATAGGTGTACATAAAGCATCAACGTCATGTCATGGTGATAATGTTTCTTGGCAAGAGAGCAATAACCGTGTGTGTGATCCAATCAAACGCCGCCAGAAGGGCCGACCGCCAGAAAAAAGAAGAAAGTCAAAGATTGAGACAATTATTAGGAAGTGTCGGAAAAGAAACAAAAAGATGACAAACCAGGTTAGTCTAAGAGATTTATTTTTGAATTCAAATAATCACAACATTCAATTAGTCACAGTCTAATTGATATCAATTTCGTGCATGTGCAGGGTACGACGGTGGTCAATCATGGAGACGAGATCATCACACAAGACACTTTGAATTTAACCGTAAGAATGCCCCCAATTTACTATATGTTGTGCTTAACTTTATTCTATATGGCCTTATATACTTTTGTTACATACGCAGGTTTCGGCGGTAGATCTTGATTTGAATCTTTAAGAAGATCTGGATTTGGAATTTTAATCGTGGTATTCGAATGTGGATATTAATGGGTATGGAATTTACTAAAAATGTTTCAGTACTTTCCTTTGAAACCCATATGGTTATAGGGTAAAAACTTGACAGTACTATTGGATTGACATCACTTATTGACTCCTTATTAGCATATGATATAAGACGTAACAATTGCCATTATTGACTCCTTTTTAGGTTGTGTGCATGTAGAGCATTAAAATATCATTGTTTCAGTTTTCCCTTGTAGCTTCATGTAATGTGTATGCTGTTTTTGGAATCAGTGGAGGTGTAGAATATATATAATATTGTAGGGTAAAAATGGCAATTGAGTAGCTCCATGAAAATTTAGAAACGGCCTTGGATTCCATACTAATACAAAATTCTCCCTGCATTGATTTGGTTTCCACACTTGTTCATCTTTAATTATCTTTCCATGGAAATTGTGGGCAGTTGACTCACAAATTTGATATACAATCGAATATATTAGATTATTCAAAAATAATTAATTGACTTCATAGTTCTTGAGCTATTATGGTGGATTGTGTGTTTCAACATGTTTGTGTAACTTTGCCAGGTTTTTATTTGTATGGATTGCCCCTTTTTTTAAATAATTATCATGAGTATCTCGAGGATTTCATGAGGATTTTGGGGGCAAAATAAGTGCAAATTCTCTGGATTCCTGTGAAAAATTGTTTTTTATTATTATTATTTTTTAGTTGATGGCTGAATTGCTGTGGGTATTTTATTTATTGACTATGTTTGGTAGGAATTCATATGATTGCTTATTTTTGCATTTTTTTTCTTACTCTTTTGAGTGGAATTCTTATAGATGAGATATTTGTTAAAAAAACTTTGTTTGATTTCGCTTGACTTGATGATCGGATTACTTCTTTCTTCTACATTTTAATGGTTGTTCATCAAATTATTGTTATTTGTGTCAGATTTGGATTTATTACTTGGTTTTGGGATGTCAACTGAAGATATGGAAGAAAACAAATGCTCAGACGTCTTAAATCCATGTCAAGGTTGACTGTTGGACAGCCTACTAGAACAGAGTGCTCTAGCTTATGATCACACTCAAGGTCAAGATGAACAAAAGCACAATCAACTTCAGGAAGTTCCTCTACCTTTTTTTGCAAGGACTCCTTATAAAATGATGCTCACAATCCTTGTATTCAATAAGGAATCGGATAACCATATGAGTGTTTTGCGTAGTGGGAACATCTTCGCTTTTGGGTGCTTCATATCACCAATGTAAGTTTTCTGTCATCTTTTGTTGCCATTGAACAAGATTTAGAATGGATTATCTTTTACACTATGATTAATATCTTCCATTGTACATTCGGAATAACATTGTGGCCAATCATTAGGAATAGGTCTATTGAACAAGTTTCAGGGTTGCCCTACATATGTGCCCTCCTTAACTTCTTGATCACCCCTTTAGTATAACCTTCCCATAATACCGCCATGTATCATCTTGGCTGCTACCATCAATTGCACTGGGGCCACTTTCAAGTTGATATACATAATCATATTTATCATATATGTCGAGAAGGCAAAAAAAGGTAGACTTTCTCCACTTAATCTTCATGTCACCTTTTCTTCTAATCATTTGGGTTTTCGATTTGTTTGGTTTTGTTACTCATTTTTTCCAAATATTGTTGGCATATGAAGATGGTTGGCTTATTGGTGGTATTTTTTTGGTGTATTTGCATTCATTGCATTTCTTAGCGTGAGGGTAATATGTCATATGTGACAAGTCTTTGTTGGATCTTTGAATTTTGCTACTCTCATATCCATGCTTGCTTCCCCGCTATTTATCATAGCATGTTCATTGAAAACTATTTCATATCCTGTCATACTGGTCGAACCACTGACTCCCAAATGTTAGCATACTTACTGTTGAGGAATTAATGCCATTTTATCTTTCACTTTCATGGAAATAGGTACATCATGGAAATGTCAAGATGCATGCTACATGAGAAAAATTTACCAAAGAAGTTTTGGGCAGAGGCAGCAAATACGGCTGTGTTTCTTCAAAACAGGCTCCCAACAAAGATAGTAAAAGATCAAACACCATTTGAGGCCTGGTATGGTTACAAACCATCACTGAAGTTTCTTAAAGTATTTGGTTGTTTGTGTTTCACTCATGTTCCACAAAGCAAACGTGACAAGCTAGATAGAAGAGCATCACCAGGCATTTTTATAGGCTATAGCATTTTCAGCAAGGCCTATAAAATTTTTCAGCCACAAACTGGAAATATTGTTGTTAGCAGAGATGTTCACTTTGTTGAGGACGAAGAGTGGAACTGGGATAATGTAGAGAAAAAGGGTCAGACCATGACAGAGTTGAAACTCAAGTTTCTTGGTTCAAATGCTGAAGAAGAAGTAGACTGGCAAAATGAAGCAGTGGATGAAGTCCCCATGAGAAAAACTAGGCTGCTCTCTGACATTTATGAAAGGTCCAACATTGCTGTGTGTGAACCTGCAGGTTATGAAGAAGCAAAAAAGGATCAAAGGTGGACAGCTGCAATGAAGGAGGAGCTGTCCATGATAGAGAAAAACAAGACGTGGATTCTAGTGGAAAGACCTCAAGACAGAAAGGTGATTGGAGTCAAGTGGGTGTATAGAACTAAGCTAAATGCTGATGGTTCTATCAACAAAAACAAGGCAAGACTCGTGGTGAAAGGCTATGCTCAAGTTTTTGGCGTGGACTACTCGGATACCTTTGCACCAGTTGCCCGTCTGGACACCATAAGGCTTTTGCTTGTTGTAGCTGCTCAAATGAATTGGAGAGTGTATCATCTTGATGTAAAATCAGCATTTTTAAACGGTGTTGTGCAAGAAGAAATTTACATTGAACAACTTGAAGGTTTTGTGAAGAAAGGAGAAGAGGACAAGGTGTTTCTACTCAAGAAGGCTCTTTATGGGTTGAAACAAGCTCCAAGAGCCTGGTACAGCAGGATAGATGACCATTTGCTGAGCTTAGGCTTTAAAAAAAGCTTGTCTGAGGCCACTCTTTATGTTAAATGTCAGAGCAATAATGTTCTGATAGTTTCTCTTTATGTTGATGATCTTTTACTGACAGGAAATGATGCATGGCTGGTTGAGGAGTTCAAACAAGAAATGATGAAGGTTTTTGAAATGACAGATCTCGGGTTGATGACCTTCTTTCTTGGAATGGAAATTAAGCAGGCTGAGCATGAAGTCTTCATCTGCCAGAAGAAGTATGCCAAGGAGATTTTGAATAAGTTTAAGCTTGAAGAATGCAAGGAAGTAAGCACTCCTATGAATCAAAGGAAGAAGCTATGCAAGGAAGATGGTGCTGATAAAGTTGATGATGGATACTTTAGAAGTTTAATTGGTTGCTTGATGTATCTTACAACAACACGGCCTGACATTTTAAATGCTATAAGTATTCTGTCCAGGTTTATGCATTGTGCAAGTGAATTGCATCTCAAGGCTGCCAAGAGAGTGATTCGATATGTCAAAGGCACAAGTGATTTTGGTGTTAAATTCACAAGAAGCAAGGAGTTCAAGCTGGTTGGTTTCTCTGACAGTGACTGGGGAGGTTCCATTGATGATATGAGAAGTACTTCAGGCTACTGTTTTACTCTTGGATCTGGTGTTTTCTCATGGAGCTCGAAGAAGCAAGAAACTGTGGCTCAATCCACTGCTGAAGCAGAATTTGTTGCTGCAACAACTGCTGTTAATCAAGCTTTGTTGCTGCAACACATGACATGTCACTTAAAAACTACTTTCCAAGAAAAAAAAAACGTAAAAAAAGTGGAGTCACAGCCAATCCCATCCACTTTATTTGCTTCCTCACTGTGAACACAATGGAAAGAGGCAATGTAACCCAATACAGTGGAGGTTAAGTTTTCAAATTAGCTATGACCAAAACTATATATATTAAAATACTAGGCATGAGGGGCTAAGAGGTCTTAGATTTGAAGAGAAATAGAGCCAACAAAGCAATGCCACTGTAGCATCCACATGGCAAGCACATAGTGGAGAGCTACATCACAATGGCCCCACCTAATAATTCCAAAGCAATTGAAGATTTCCTTTTAGAAAGAGCCCTACTCGGCAACTTTATATCCATGGGCCTACCTAATAAAAGCAAACCATTGCTGCTGGAGAAAGCCCTCTATCACTCGCCGTTTCTGTTGACTGAGAGGTGAGTTGCTTGGGTGACATTACAGGGGAAGAAGAGGGGTACTCTGTTTGCTACTTCTGAGAGAATTAGGGCTGCTGTGCCGCCGTGAATAAAGAATATGATAATGGAGGACTTGCACAAGGAAGAGACATAGACGAGCAACACCTTACAAGATTCTAATAAAAATAAATAAAAATGGGCTGACGGACCCAGTTTATACTGTTCGAACTACGTGGTCCTTTTTCGTATAATGGTCACTTATCGAAAATTTTCCAGTAAAATCCTCAGATTTCTTTTTTGAAAGGTAAGTATTTTCGTCTATTATTAATAGACAATGTAACCAAGGATATAACCAAAAGTGGACTTTCACAAAAATTGTCGCTATCCAATGCGTAAGTCGCGCATGGACAATTCCATACCCAACTCATGTGGGACTCACCTGCCGAAGCCCCTACCACCACATTTGATCATCCTTGCTGCCATATCATTTGGGGCCTAAAAGTACTATCTACTTGTATTGGTGATCGTTCGATCCAACGGTGTGCACTTCATTTGAATTGGTGCAAACCCGGTGGACCTGTGAACCATAGTGTTTTTTTTTTTGCAGGGTGAGGGGGACTGATAATTCCTGTGTGTGTATTTTGTGTTTCAATGCAAATATGCTAACAAAGCAACCAAGGTATGCTTTTTTTAACACTTTTATATATCTTTTCTATGTTTTTGTTATGAATGTATTATATTTGTTTTTTTTTTTAATTGTGTTTCAGATGGGTTCAACATTTCAAGTATGACTAGAATAACGACAATATTTGTTTTCCTTGCTTGCAGAACTATGCAGTGGAACTTTTTGTTGATTTATATAGCGAGATGCTTCATTACTTTTAATTATATTTTGATGGGTAAATGCAAATGAGTATACCTGAAAAAACATCTTATATATGATCAATTTGAATGCGAAACCCCCAACCCCGCCGATGTGGGCCCCATTATGGGCGTGCAAAAAAAAAAGAGGCGTGCTTAGGATAATTTCTTTTATTTATATATATATAAATATATGGGAGCACTAGAAAACTCCTAAAGAGGTTTTTTTTTCAAAAAAAAAAATCCCTTTCAGTTGGTCCCACTATAATGTATGACAACCATGGAATGCCACGGGATAGAATATTCTAGATGAGATCTACCTGTGTGAAAATTTTCTACTCCATTAGATTATCCTAACCTCTTGATCTATGACCCCAAAGTTTAATGGTTTTAGAGACATCACTTGCTTGTGATTTCAATCCATTAGTGACTGAAAAATGGATTAGTGTTAAATTTAGGCTTTATACCTATTGACAAGAGTTGGTTTGTGTGAAATAATTGGATTGGCTTAAGGTGGGCTCCATGCCCAGAAAATCATAGAGGGGCAAAAGAGGAGGTTTTTGATAATTCCTCATATATATTCAATACACACCTCGTTCCAGATTCTTTAGACAATGAGACTTTCAAACCAATTCAGGCACTTGCATCCACAACACAACCTTAAGACATGGAGACATAACCAACTGAAGCTTTCCCATCTGCAAATGAGTATACCTGAAAAAAACATCTTATGATCAATTTGAATGTGAAACCCCCAACCCCGCCGATGTGGGCCCCATTATGGGTGTGCAAAAAATAAAAAAAAGGTGTGCTTAGGATAATTTCTTTTATTTATATATATATGGGAGCACTAGAAAACTCCTAAAGAGGTTTCTTTTTTTCAAAAAAAATAAAATCCCTTTCAGTTGGTCCCACTATGATGTATGACAACCATGGAATGCCACTGGATAGAATATTCTAGATGAGATCTACCTGTGCGAAAATTTTCAACTCCATTAGATTATCCTAACCCATTGATCCATGGCTCCAAAGTTTAATGGATTTAAAGACATTACTTGCTTGTGATTTCCATCCATTAGTGAGTGAAAAATGGATGAGTGTTAAATTTAGGCTTTATACCTATTGACGAGGGTTGGTATGTGTGAAACAATTAGATTGGCTTAAGGTGGGCTCCATGCCCAGAAAAACATATAGGAGGGCAAAAGAGGAAGTTTTTGACAATTCCTCATATATATTCAATACACACCTCGTTCCAGATTCTTTAGACAATGAGACTTTCAAACCAATTCAGGCACTTGCATCCACAACACAACCTTAAGACATGGAGACATAACCAACTGAAGCTTTCCCATCTGCAGCCTTATAAGCAACATTTGAGAATATCATAACAACCTTCTCGAAATTGATCACTCCAGGTGTCATCTCTTTCCCGACCTTCTTCTCATCCCTTACCGTGCACAGTTCATTACAACCACCAACAAAGGAGTTAACCAAGGATATTATATTTATGGTGTTCATTTTTTGCCCTTAAAACTAAATCATTTCTTGCTTTCCACAAGGTCTACCACATTGCCAAATTCCATATTCTAGAGTGATTGTTTTTCCAAAGGTGCAATTGAGCGGGTGTGCTCATTGATATCCTTCCAACATTTCTCTGACTCCACATCAGGAAAGTTGTGGGTAAAAGGCCTAAATGGGAACCAAACCAACAAGCTTTAGCATATTCAAATTTCATTAGAGCATAATCGATCCTTCCATCTCCAACATCGCAAATCGGGCATAAGGGACCTAGAGAGTTAATTTTTGAATTTATAGTCTTTCTAACCACAAGTGTTTTTCGAACATTTTCATCTAAAGAGAAGAACTCTTTCAAGGGAAAGGATTCTCTAAAAGACCTTCCAATTGATACTTTATTTATAAGTATTTTCTTTTTCTTTTTTTCACTAATTCTCTGCGAGCCGACCTGGCAATGACAATCTGCATTCATATGTATTTTATTGGGATAAGAGAAAGTCTAAAAGAGAATGATAAAAAGTACTTCGGCAAGTATTACTTGTCATGTTGTCGTGCATCACATGCCCCATTGTGGACAAATATGATAAAAAAAGGGCCAAATCAAGAGAAAAAAATCTTGATTGATGACTCTTCTTTTCTTTTATCTCAGCAAGTAATAGCCCAAGTGCGCAGTAGCAGGAGAATACAATGCACTTAAATTTTTTTCATTAAGTTACATGATTAAAAGCTTCTCATACATATTACACCAGATTTGATCTAGTGGGTCATCCAAACTAACAGACCTAAAAAGATTAAGATAGCGAGGGAGGAGTGGTAACAGATGCAGTAGGAGATATTAAGAATAGGTTGAAATGAATCTTGTTCTTACTTTTTACAAATCAGGGTTCCAATTCGGATTAAATTCTTGTCCCATGGGATGGATCCAGGCTTAACTATTAGGCTCCAGAACTGATCAGACTAAGTTTTGAAAAGCTTCAAGCTAGATCTGCACTGAGTCATGGCCTGTCCTTCTCTGAATGAGTTATAATTTAGTCATAGTTCTTCTAATCACTGGTGGAAACTAGGGGTGGCTAACTGGTGGCCCCAAAGTGTTTGTGATCGCCCTAAGTGTTGAAAATGTGTACAATCTAAGAATCTCAAATGGGCCAGGGAGGATGGCATGGCCTCCGGTAATTTGATGAATTGGATCATCTTGTGACCATAATAAATGGTGTAGATCTGGTACTTGCCTATTGTCTATGATATTCTATGGTTATTTTCTTGGTTCTTATAAGGGTCGGTGCAATGCAAACCGGTGCAAATACGCATAGTGGGGCCCATCTTATGCAAAATCGAGATAATTACGATAATCAATAATAGCATTTTCATTTATCCTCTTTTGATTGCGTTTTTATTTAGTAAGATTTTTGTTAATAATTTTTTTTGTTGGGCTTTTTGACATGATATGATATCTTGTCTCTTGTCATTTACAATATAAAAATATTGACAATAATCATACGACTCTATTAAAATTATCTTAATTTTTGTTATAAAATTGGAAAAACTAAATTCATTGCGGACTAATAAGTCAAAACCCCAATTATTTATGGGGATGGAACCTAACGCTCAAAGTATCTTTCAGAAAGACTAGAGAAGTTTCAAAGAAGGGGAAGTTATAGAGATGACTTGACGGAGGAGGGGATAGGAGCAGCCGCCACCATCTTATTCCATCATCCTATTAAGACGGTTAAAAGATAACTTCAACAAAGCATTCGGAGTCCAAATCCCATGTTTGGACCAAACAGGAAATCCCGTTTGAATCAATGATGGGGCAGCACGTGGTAAAGATATGGTTTTTCTTTTATTCTTTAGAGGAGATGAGTTGTGAGCTTATTTGACATCTTCCTCCCACATATCATTTTGCTTGGTCCAAGATCCGGATTCCAGCACCCCGCCCTGTGTAGCACGACATCTCTCCCGGCATTTATTACACGTCATCTTTTTCTTGACGTGAGGCTGGAGAGGTCATTTTAGCTATTTCACTCCTCTGCTTTCCGATAAAAAAGATACGCTTTTTCAGTCCTCTTTGGAGGCTTTTTCTTTCACTCCTCTTTGGTCCAAGAAAGAAACGTTTCTCGGTTGACTTGTCTTGTGGCCCGTCAAATTGAATAATTTTGTACTATCAGAGGGAATAGAGATGCAAACGGGTTGTTTAATTCCGAGTAGCCTTCATAGCTTGGGATGTTAATAGAACTCGGATGATCCAAAGGACCCAACATTTTTTTAATAATTAGTCTTTTTTTTTTTTTTGTTTCTTTGCAAGCATTTTAAAATTTTCATAAAGGGTGTTAAATGATCTCAAAAATTTAGGAATCTTAGCTCCTTTACTTTTTGGTGGAATATCTAGATCATCCAGAAATTTTAATGTATTTTAGAATTTAAAAATATATCAGACAGGAATTCCGTTAATTTCAGTAAAATAGCATTTCCTTAGTATAAGTAGAGGCTTGGGAGTTGGGAGACGAAACATCACTATTAAATAATTGCTTTCAATGTTTAATGAGAGTTTCATTCTTTCTTGAGAATTTTACAAAAAAGAAATCCCCTTAGACCTATTAAAGTTAAAAAAATGCCCTCAAATTCAAATATCGACCAAAAAGAAAATGAGCGCAGATATTGTGGCTCAAATTCAAATATCAACCATAATAATCAATTAGTAACGGATCTACAGCCGTTACAGAAAATATTAGTAACGGTTATTTTACGTTGACACAATTGCGTCACAAATTAATAGTAACGGAAGTTAGTAACACTTAATAACCGTTAGAAATATTACTAACGGTTATGAACTGTGACTTAAATTTATTTCAGCAACACATCTATAATCGTTACAATTTATTAGTAACGGTTATTAATTTTTTTCATAGTTTGTTCCCAACGGATAAAACCGTTGGTAATTCCCACTTTCTAACGCATATATAACTATTTGGTCAACCTATTTGTAACGGTTGATATCTATTACGAAGTATTCTATTTGTAATGATTGAAGTCCGTTACTAAGTATTATATTTATAATGGTTTATATCCGTTACTAAGTATTTGTTGTTTTTAAAAAAAAAAAAAAAACAATGGAATTTCCTGATCAATTTCTGACAGGCCACCTACAGTACTTTTGACTACATAGATACTAAATGCTATATTGCTAAATGACACTTGCTATCAAAATTGAAAGAATCACGAAACCACATCCCCATGTGGGATCAACACGTGAAAATAAAAAATATATATCAGTGCTAAAAACTTACTGCAGTCTTAAAAGGCATATATCTCTAGAGATACAACAGAATGGAGGATCAATTTCATAGAGCAGTAAAGCGGAAAAAACGGGGTAGCCCACTGACCGTCATTCCAATCTCTGAGCAGCCCCCAAAGGAACAGAATGGAGAATAATCCATTCTGCCAGATCATTCAAGACTGACTATGAGAGTTGAGGCATACCCAGGCACACCCATAAACAAGTAAAACAACAAAAATGAAGATTACGGAGTTTACCAAGCCTTTCAAATTGAAACTTGTCTCCCAATACAGCATTGGCAAGAGTGGATACAGCAAAAGCTTCTGGTATGACCTCTTTGGAATGTAGATTCAAATCAGCGAGCCAATCATCAAGTTCAGCAGGATTCTGATGCAATTAGAAAGAAGTCATGAGCACAGTCGTGACTTTGTCAAAAAAAAAAAAAAAAACTGCAGAGAAATGAGAGTAACACACCTCTGAAAGGAATAGTTTATCAAACAATCTGACTTCCACTTTAAGAGGATTGACCCCTGGAAAAGGTTGTGCTACCCAATGGAGAACACCCTGCATCAAGTGTCAATAGTTCCCATAAATCCCCACTGCCTGTATTATCAATGGGGAGCACTTCGTTCAAAGTTTTCAGGATAGAAAACAACTTGTAGACCATGGACCTGATCCGGGCATATTTATATGAACTAAGAGTCCCACAAATAAGCATTGCTGAGCCAGACCTTGCCTATATCTAATTTCTACAAGGACTAAGCAAGCAAAGAGAAATGTGAGACACCCAAGTGGCAAGGGTGTCTCATCTCACATAGCTGGCCGGGGAAGTAGATGGTCTCACAGCTTGTGCACCACTCATCCATCAAGAAGACAAGCAAGCAAAACCAAAATGCAACCCCATTTTCAGGCCTAAAACAAAACTTGGCTTGAGCTGACCTGCTTGCATCCTTTACCATACATTTGCAAAATATTTTGCAGGGAGAGATGATTAAAAAAAGAAAAGGAACTATCCAATGAACCAAACCTTGGGCTTTATCTTTTTAGAAGGGTCATATTCAGCATGAATCTCAACAACAGTCTCCTTATCATCCCCATATACAACTTCCGTGCACAAATTAGAGGGATAAAGAATCACTTGTATTGACAAAGAAAAACACAAGAAATCATTATAGTAGCATTTTTAAGTAAAAGCAGTCAAGTAGTCAAAAAGTGAGGTTGGAATGCATTTCTTAGAGAGGGTCGCAGAAGCACAAACCTTAGCAGGACAAATTTACCAGGAGCAAGCCCATAATAGTTTTTTGAATCTTTAGTTCGAAAATCAGAACGCTCAATGTAAATGACATTCGTAAAAGGAACCTAAGGCAAGTACATGAATCAAGCACTTGTATTTTAATAGTTAAGCAACTAAATAGAGACGGGACAAATGATATATAGATCAAATCAATAAAAAACCACGATGCCACATGAACTAGGCTTCAGCAAGGCTACAATGACCAACTTAGTACAAAGAGGCGTTGATTCAGGCCTGAACCCAATTAAATACTAGTTATAAGAAAAACAGGACATGGAAAAGATTAGAGATTGTATATGTTAAAATTCAGCAAAAGGAGAATGGAAACTACCAAGCAAACACCCAGAAATCTAACATTGGATTCCTTTCAAGTATCTCTTCACCTTCCTGTAGCATTCGTCGCAATGCTTGTATATTGTCATAGTCAGAGTCATTTGCTTCTCCATCCTCTCTTCGGGGTTCTGTTGGTAAAATTACTACAAAAATGGAGAGGGAGAACATCAATGGAAAAAATAAGTAGCAATAATGGATATCTAACTTAAATAACCACACCGGGCCAAGGGGGATTTTTCTAGCTCCCCTTGGCCCGTAGTGATTAGTTCGGCTCAAAAAGTTGGGACACACTCTGTTATAATAATAATAAAAAAAACCTTAAATAAAATAAATGGAAAACCAGACCTTGGTTGGAAAATCAACTAAACTGGGAAGGTCACCATGCAGACCAAGTTGGCCCGTAGTACTTGGTCAGATTTGCCCAACTCGTCTGAATTAATGACCCATAAGGCCGATTTGACTGGGCCACATTAGGGCCAGCCAGCACGAGTTTTTAAAGCATGACCAGATGAGGTTAGACCCGGCCAAGGCTTCTTGGGCCGATGGCAGCCCATGAACCAATTTGACGGCCCAAGTACTGATGTGGGCTGTAGCCTGGCCCAAGAAAAAGCACAACTTCAGTCCCATAATTTCTACATATTCTGCATGTGCATAAGATCTAAGCCGTTCATTAGGAAGAAGAATGGTCCACTACAATGGTGGCCATTGGAAGAATGGTCCAGATTTCACGCTATTTCACTCCTCTGCTTTCCGATAAAAAGATAGGCTGTTTCTGTCCTCTTTGGTGGCTATTTCTTGCACTCCTCTTTGGTCCAAGAAAGAAACGTTTCTTGGTTGACTTTTCTTGTGGTCCGTCAACTTGAATAATTTGTACTATCAGAGGGAATAGAGATGCAAACGGGTTGTTTAATTCCGAGTAGCCTTCATAACTTGGGATGTCAATAGAACTCGGATGATCCAAAGGACACAACATTTTTTTAATAATAAGATTAGTCTAATTTTTTTAAAAGTTTCATTGCAAGTATTTTAAAATTTTCATAAAGGGTGTTAAATGATCTCAAAAATTTAAGAATCTCAGCTCCTTTACCTGTTGGTGGAATATTTAGATCATCCAGGAATTTTAATGTATCTTAGAATTTAAAAATATATCAGACAGGAATTCCGTTAATTTTATTAAAATAACATTTCCTTAGTATAAGTAGAGGCTTGGGAGTTGGGAGACGAAACATCGCTATTAAATAATTGCTTTCAATGTTTAATGAGAGTTTCATTCTTTCTTGAGAATTTTACAGAAAAGAAATCCCCTTAGACCTATTTAAGTTTAAAAAAAAGCCCTCAAATTCAAATATTGACTAAAAAGAAAATGAGCGCGGATATTGTGGCTCGTTTCTTCTTCTTTTGTTATTTTGCTGAGTAGCGATATCACAAGTCGTGATAAGGCTGAGTGTCGAAGAAAAGAGAAATGAGCGGTAATAACCCCGCTCAGGGCTTTTTTTGGTCCATATTAAAATTTGAGGGCCTTTTTGGTCTTCACTAGGTCTAAGGGCATATTTGTTTGCAAAAGAGTAAAGTAAATGAGGGTTGAAATAAACCCAAACAGTTGGATTCTTTACCCCATGACATGTTTGTTTGCCTTAGCCCCGAAAGTAAAGTAAAATGGCCTACCTAGCTGGCAGTTATCCCAACTCTACTTTTTCTCTCCCAAAGTTACTTGAAGATACCATAATAAAGTGGGGTAGAGTAACCCATTCCCCATTCTCTTTATCCAACAAATTATAAATTTAAATAATTTTACTTTACACCAACCATCCAAATAAATAAAAAGTAATTCATCTACTAATTATTTCAACCCGCTCCTTTTTTATTTTATCCTAATCTAATATCCTACTCCTCTTCTATTCCTTCTCTAATGCAAACAAACAGACGTAAAGTGATTTTTTTTTATAGTAAAACCCTCTTCTTTGTGTATTCCATTTTTTTTTAATAACTAGGTTATGTTAGGATTAGCAGCAACTGCATGTGGGGAATCAAGCTTGTTCATCATGGGCTAAACCATATTTGATGATTTGTTAAATAAATTAGGTCTATTCATTAACTATGCCCTGATTTGATGAAAGGATGCCCACGTAGATTGCCCCCTCTCAATACCCTCCAACTTTCCATGATGTTTCCGTTTGATTGCTTCGGTCTTTTTTCTTTTCTTCATTCGACTAGGTTCCCTTGTCTTGTGTCTTCTTATCTCTAGTTACTACAAGCACTCTTCTATTTCTAAAATTATCTGTGCCCCACTGTTACACCTCAACCCAAGCTAATCATGATTATATCTAATTAATGATGTTTTATATAAATTAATGTGTATAGATACTAATTAAGTTATTCTAGGGACAATTAGTCTTATTATAGTTTTAAGGTTAGACCTTGAGTCTTGGGTAGGTAATTGGTCTAATATTAACTCCTTCACGAAGAACTAAGGACTTTTTCGTAAATTAGGATTTTTCGTATTTTGCATTGTATGCACATCATCTTGACACCATCACGTGTATTTCATCGAGCACACCAACTAACATTTTGAACTCTCCTCCATTAGACCACAAATTGACTAAGTGGACCCTCATTTGACCCAATATGTAAATCCTAGAAAAGAGGGGTTTTCTTCTAAACTTGGAAAAGAATGTCCATCAATTAACACCCATTTTCATTGCAATCGATCACTTCATTCACTTGAGCAGACAACAAGCTTTCCAGCTTCCCCCCGGTTGCAACTTCTCTCCTCTCAACCTTTGTAAATGAGAGCTTGCATGTGTGACTAGAAGCTAGAATTGGGTCTCCTTCTCTTCTTGTCACGACCCGGGCCCGAATTACGACAACCCTGAGGCGTGAGCCCATATTTACTTCCGTAAACCCCGAATTAACCGAAGTTAAAACGGAATCCACAAGGGATATCATTCACAATAAACCTGTCAAACACACAAATTTGCGGAAACATATACCTTTGACAATATTAATTTACGAATTTACATGTATATAAAAATAAAGTCCTTATACATGTATCATTTCCAACATAGTTTGTCAATCGGTGCATATCCAACACCATCAATAATAATTACTTACATTCCAAAAATGAATGAACAAAATGACCCTACAAAACGTCTCTCAAAATGTTATAATTCTTTTCGCACTCGAATACCCCTATCAAATGGTATTCCGTCAATTCCATTCGATTAGTCCTCCTGGAGGAACCGGAGCGGTTTCCTCCGCTGGCGCCGGGGGCGCAGCTGCACCGGTAGAGGCAATCGGGCCTGTAATGTCATCAATAACGTTAGTGAACACGACGGTTCAACAAAGTATAAACAGTTATAGTAACAGCACATGTTAATACATTACTGAATTCATTCAATCTATTTAATTACAATTCCAATTCTAAACAAGTCCAGATAATTTCTACAATGACAATATACGAGATGGTCACTACCATAACTTTCATTCATTCGTTTCATTTCATTTAAGTTACCATCTTCCCTCAAAGGAAGGATTCATCTTCCAAACGGAAGGCATCAATCAATACTCATAGATATGATCGGAATATGTGGGACTTACTAGTGTCCGGGCCAGGGACAACTAGCATCACCACGGAGCTCCGGAACGCCCCAAATCCATCTGCTGCAGCAGGATTAATCATTTACTCATTGTTACTTTTAGTAACTATTCATTATTCAGTGTCATATTTAGTGATCGTTCATCAATTCAGTGTGAGTTCAACGTCAATTCAGTGTGACTCGATAATGAACTTAAGAAACCACTATGTAATGCCCTTTAAAACAATCATCTAAACCAACAAATGGGTGAATCGTTCGGTATCAATGCACGTGTTATTATGGATGACATTACTTTAATTAGATTGTGCATTAGATAACCTTAGCTAACACTTATGAAGGTTTATATATCATTAATACTAGTCTCAACGACGAGGCTTTCCATTTAGATCAATCACAATTTACCTCACGCCTTGTCTTAACTACATGAGGAGTATCTATGATCACATAAGCGATCCTAGTTCACGCAAAATCCAAAAATCACTGGATAATTTGGTTATGTTCGGTTACCTCAACGGCTACCTGGCGGTTAGTCGAAACTGCACTGGCGGTTAGCCGAAACTTTGTTGGCGGCTAGCCGAACCAAGTTCGGTTAGCTTACGGTCAGCTTTCCAGAAGTTGATTTTTCTGACAGGGATTTCTGACTCAATTTCGATCAGTTCCGCGGTTACCTTTCGGCTAGCTGAAATTCCAATGTCGGCCCGAAATTCGGCGGTTAACTTTCCAGAGACTGATCAAATTGGGGTTTTCTTGCGGTTAGCTTTGCGGCTAGCCGAAATTCACCCAGAAGCTCATTTTCGAGCTTCAGAAGTTCTGAACAAAATCCACATTTTTGAACTCCTTGAGTTCATACAAGTTTTATAAAATCATAAATCACTAGAAATGTATGTACTTGCCTCTCTTGAAGCTTAGTGGCAAAAATCCTCTTTTCCTTAGCTTGGGTTGAGATTAAAATCCCCAAATTTCAAGCCCTAACTCCATGAAAACATAAAAACACATCTCATAAGCTATGTATACTAATAACCATTCCTACTTACTCATTGCAACTTGAAAACTCATTAAAAATTCCAAGTACTTTCTTGTAGCTCAATAAGAGAGATCTTGAGATCTTTCTCAAGCTCTACACTTCAACAATGGAGAGGATGGCTTGGAGAAGATGATGAAGATGAGAACACACTCCTCACAAACTACTTGGGATCACTCCTAGCTTCTCTCTTGAAGAAGGAGATTGGAAGAGAAAAGGAGAGAATGAGTCTAGGGTTTTGCTTGAAGTGAAAAATGAATGAATGATTCATTTCATTCTAATATAAGGACACTTCACACTAAAGCCCCCTCCTATTAATCTTTATTACATTTTGAGTCAAATGAAATCTCATTCGACCCATTTGAGGTCAAATGGAATCGCATTTATTACGAAAGTTAACGTACTATTCGAGATACACACGTTGGTATCCAAAATTCCCGTATTCGACGAAATACGCGAAAATCCGTATTTACGAAAAAGTCCTTAGTCTACCTTGTTTGAGTCTATATTCATCTTAACCAACTCAATTTCATTTCATTATGCTTAATGCATCATCTGAGACTAATTTGTCTCTCTTTGGTCATTAACCTTGATTAATCTATTTATCCATACTTAATTAACATTAATCTCAATTAATTAGCCTTAATCATGATTAGTTTGGGTCGGGGTGTAACACTTCTCTACATTTCCACATCCTTGTAGCAAGATCTTCCTTCTCAAATTTCCTCCCATCTACATATATCCCCTCTAAAACTAAGCCCGGACCTCTTGTTTATAAACTTTGATTTTCATTCATGGCAACCAAAAGAGTGAAGCATTGGTTGGATGGAGTGAAACTTAATCCACCAAGATGCCAATACCTAGATTCTCAGTATTGAAAATCCGAAACTTCACCCACCCCCTCTCCACCAAAGAAGTCCGGCTCCTTCGCTTTAAATTCTACTCCAAACTAAAAAGTGAGTTACATGACATGTTGGTAGTTGGTAGAGGCCATCTGTAACCATCACTAAAGAGAAAGTCTTCAAGTTAGCATCTATAAAAACTTCTACCAAAACATTTCTAGCTATCCGTGTGAGAATATGGAATGGATGGTCAAACACAAACACCAACAAGTTGTTTCATAACCTTATATTGAATAGTAAAAAGGCATTTAATGTTTTTTGATGAGGCCAATTCTTGATAGGTGCCTATTTTTGAACTCTCTTTATACAAGGGATTAATTAAGAAGGTTTGGTTTGAATATGGAGTTCCTGCTTCAATGGAAGCAGCATCGAAACAGCCTCCATTCAACCCTTTCTAATCAATCTTTCACATCCGGCCTCATGTATAATAGAGAATATTCTACGTTAAAGAAGGTTGGATCATGATTAAAATTACATTGGATTACAAATCACAGGTCAATTGAATTAGGTGGGCCAACCACTGGCGAACACACACATTTTAAAGAACATCCTTTTATAAGAAATCTCATCAAAACTAAACACCCAAAACCCTGCATACATGCTCATCTGCTTGATTATTGCAAATATATTGTCAAAAGTACAACATTTTTTTTATGCATTTATATGTTACGCTAAGGTAAACAAGTATTCAGATGTGGGCCAAACCTGATCCACATCTGGACTCGATCATTTATCAGTACTATAAGGTTGCTGCATACCCACATTCCTTAAGGATCATTGCGTACTCGGGTAATGTGGGCCAGTTTACAGCCTTATTCAAAGACACACAAATAAACTTTGATACCCACATGTAATATGATGCATCCAGTACTCAAACACGTCCAATATGACTGATTCATTTAGGCCCAACAGATCCAACTTTGGCCTCATGAAGTGCATGATACTTGACAAGCAATTTGTCTCTCGGTGGCCAAGTAGTGTTGATGACAGGAGCATTAGAGAGGTTCTCAATCCATGCACACAGCAATGGAAATCTCTCCTCAGTGACCATCTTCAGTTCCATGACTTCTTCGAAAACGCCAAGCAAGTTGGCTATCCAAGCAAGCACAATATCTGCAAATCCGATAGTCTCTCCATTGAAATATTTCTTCCCCACCAGCCATTCCTCTAGTGTTTTCAAACATTCAAGTGCAGGAGCTATGGCTTCTTCCTGTTCCTTCCCTTGTGTGGTGAAAACACGCCAAATTGCCTGTAAACACTGCAAGATAGTGGTGAATGTGGAAAGAAGTTATACAAAATGGAATTGCAAGGCCCAGTTGTAGGACCCAAATAGACCTCTCTATATTATTAAATTTAAATATTAGCATTGTCAAACTTATCCTTTTCACATCAATTTGGGATTACTAATTACTAAGATGATTAACCCATATCTAGGGGTGGCAACTCCTGATTCGCTAATTTGGAGCTCAGTTCGACCCTCGTTAGTTTCGGATTGGGTTTGGGTTGACATTTGTCTACATGTTAAATAAATGGGTCAGGTTTGGTTGAACCCATCCTTGCTTTACAATATCGAAGCCAGTATGAACCTCATCTGCTAGTTAGATGTTGAGGTTGGACCCTCTTTAACTTCCAATTGGGTTTAGGTAGAGCTTATACATGTTACCCACAGTACTCAACCCAATATCCCAACCCACATCCTATCAGACTAGGAGTGTAAATGGGAAAACCTGATGGGGTTATCTCATCTGGGTACAGGGCTGATACTCAATGGTTTCAAATACCATCATGATTTGCAGTACCTACGCTTCAACATTACAGTAAATAGCTTTATAAGAATCTGCATGACCCATACCAGAAGCTAATTTGTGATAATCAGGTCTAGGTCTTGGGTACTACTTGCTAGGATTGGGACCTGGACTGAGATCAAATAAATCAATCCCTTTTGGTTCCCAGTTGGCTGGACCTAGATTGTTTAAAGCCTGCATCAGCTATAATTAAGCAGCTCTTTGAATCCCATGGTTTCAATCTTACTTAATACTATTGCTTCTGCTAATTAAAGCCACCAAAATGGCAAAAGTCAAATGGGATGACATCAATTGTTTGCTCGAATCAGTCTTAATCATTTAGTGCTCCTCATATAATATGCATGCAATTTGAGTTTTGTTTCATCAATAGGTCTTATGTCCCTTTTGATATCTCAAATGCAAGAAGTTTCATATATAACATTTCTGTCTGGTCTAAGAACATGAGGAATTTTCCAGAACTCTTCCAGTTCTTGTCAGAAATTCTGTCATCGGAGCAAACTCTAATCTTAAAAAGCATTTGAAATTTGCAATTTGGAACATTTAAAATGCTATTTCAGCTGTTGCTTTTTAGAATTTTCTCTGTCAAACAGAGAATTCATAAAATTGAAGAGGACAAATCATACAAGAATTTAAAACTTTCCCAATAGAGTGAAATCTAGAGAGAGAGAGAGAGAGAGAGAGAGAGAGAGAGAGAGAGAGAGAGAGAAGTTCTACTTTTCTTGAAATCTGCGGAATCAAACATGGACAAACAGGAATTGTGAATATCCAATGAACCCCTACAGCTACAAAATTTAAGGCCATCAAACTGGGCCTAAAGTTTCATGTTAAATTCTCATGTAAGATGAAACAACAGAACCTTGGGAGTGGGCATGGATGACTCACCTTTTCATCACTAAACTTAGCCATAAACCGCGCCATGGCTCTGTCATAAGGATCCTCCGGCAAGATGGGATTCTCCTTCCATGTCTCGTCTATGTATTCAAGAATTACGATCGATTCTACGATCGCGCGGCCATTGTGTACCAACACTGGTACCTTCTTATGGATTGGGTTATACTCAAGAAGTAGAGGGCTCTTGTTGGAGAGGTCTTCATAGCAGTATTCATGCTCAATTCCCTTCAGTTTCAGAGCCCATATGACTCTCAGAGCAAAAGGGCTTAACCATGTTCTGAACACCTTCACTTCTTCTTTAGCCATTGCTGCAATACAGTGCATCTTGCTTTGGTGCTTTAGACTTTTATAGCTGATATTCTGATGGGTGTGTAATATTATTTCTGAGGTCTCTGTCATCTTTTTTAACATTACTTTGACTTTGAAATGGAAAAGAGGACAAAGGTATTTGGAAATGCAATTCACCCATTCTTGACCTAATTTTAGAGAGGCAAACCACACATTCAACTAGTCCACAAGCTACTAAGCTGGGTCATCTTTGCTTAATCAGTGCACTGATTTGTTTAGGGACTAGCCCAATCAACTCCAGATAGGGTGCTATACGCAATTGAGGAAAAGTGTTATACAATTTACATATTTCCACATATTTCCACGGTGCATGCCACACTGATTGAAGTAAAGATTTTGCAGCATAGAGAGGCAGTGATTTGAGTAAGTTGGATCAAGTAAATGTGGGGTACTGCAGTCATTAAGTACTGTATTAACCATCAACTGCACCATGCTGACTGCAGCACATGATCATTTTATATATAAGCAGGCTCAATTATGATTGAACCTATAAAAGAGTTGCCCGGATGTGAATTTGGTAGGATTTGCTTGAATTTAATATTAATCAAACCATTATCCATAATTGAATTGTGTCGTAAGGCATTCTCCTATTGTGAAATAGAATTAAGGATCAAACAATCCTAGAGGAGTGGTTTCAAAACTCAGCCAAAATGGGGGTTCCGCCATGACTGACCCCCTTTTTTATTGATTTGGTTCAAAACCAGATTTGTATTGAAACTCTATTTTCACCACCTTTATATTATATTTTTCATTTTATTTATACATGAATCCCTTTAAAGCAATTGAAAATGAAGACAGACAATTTTCTTATTTTCTGACTTTTTTTTATAATTATATTTTTTTTCTTTAAATGAAAGTGGGCCAAAACAAACTGAAATATCAGCAAATAGATATATTGCATTTGAAAACCATGCCTAGAGCTCAAGTTTCTGTTTGGTAGGACTCTCTAAAAAAGCAAAAACAAAACAAGTGAACCCAATTGAATAATGTCTATCATACTCCAGACATGGATCAGGGTTAGGGCCTTCAATTATTGACTAGAATGCTTTGGCAAATGTCACTCCTTTTCTCTCCAGCTTTGCAAGTAAGATGGCAAATGAGTCAGGTTTGCCTGCCCCATTACGCACCAGTAGGGTCAGGTTTGAGGTGGATATGTTTTTCAAACTTCTGACCCCAAGTGGGGTTCGAGACAGGTTCAGGATTTGATTGCACCTACGGTCATGTTCCTACCATGGGACAGGTTTGGTATTACAAAACATAAATCCATTACATCAGGCACAGGTCATCTCATGTTTTAGTCGGGTTTGTCATCGATCAGCCTAAAACCAAACCGGGCCCAACCACTTGCCATCCCTGAATGCCAACTAGGATGACAAACATGGGAATATGAAAACGTATCAGGAATTCAAGGCTACAGGTATGAACTCCATAAACCCAGACTCTTAAGCCTAAATTTTGTGGTTCCATCCAGTGGACCTAGACTCGGACGCAATCAAATGGGTCCAAATCCTGAACCATTAGCCAATTTATTTTCATCTCCATTCTCCACCTCAACATTTGGGGTTGTCAGTGAGTTTTCAACCATTTTGGTCAAACTAGATCAATTCAGTTCCTTTGGTGTTGGTCAGATTCGTTCAATTCAGTTCCTTTGGTGTTGGTCAGATTCGTTCAATTCAGTTCCTTTGGTGTTGAGCCTATTGGGTGAGTCCAGAATTTTTCTATTGTGGTTTTGAACAAAAAAATTTCCCAGTCAAGGTGAGTAAAGTGTTCAAAACTGTGGATTTTAATACAAAATTTAGCTAAATCAGTCGAGGCAAAGCTTCAAAGACGATGATGGTGATGAATAACAGTGTCAAAAGTGATGCTCAACTCCTTTAAACAACGACGACTTACCATGAGTCGTATATAGGAAGCATCACGACAAGTTATAAGTCTGGGTTTCCAAAAAAAAACAGCTTAGTTTATACAAGAGCAAAGCAATCCATAGAAAAGAGGATGGATTGATTGCATTCACCATGAAATTATTAATACCATTTGATCAAGGCACTTGTGGCTGCGATCCTCCAACTCGCTTCCTTTTCCTCGAGCAATTCTGGACCTTATGTCCAACTTCCCCACATAAGAAGCATGCGCCCAACTGTTTTCCGCTTAAAGATCGCTGAACTGGGCTCCTCTTGCTCGGGCAGTCTTGGACTTTATGATCCAATCCTCCACATGCAAAACATGCATTGTTCTGGAGGCGGCACGCACTAGTCTCATGATTCTTCCCACAATGGTCACATTTTGGAATCCCTTGATATTCCATGTCTGCCGTTGTCCTTTCAAACTGCTGGTTATACTCTTGAGACGTTGGGATATCATCTGGGATATCATCGTCTGGTGTTGGTAGCCAACCATTGAGCCTGGATTCTGCCTCCTGAACAATTTTCTTATTCGCATCTTCTGACCAGTAGGCCCTTTTGATAGCATCCTCTAAGGTTTGTGGGGGAAGCACTATAGCGACATCCTTCTGAATGGTTGGGCTAAGTCCTTCGATGAATCTCTCAACCTTCATTGCTTCAGTGTCGATCAATTTTTCGGCAAATCGTGATAACCTTAGGAACTTGAGGTTATATTCTGCCACGGTCATACTGCCTTGCTGCAGTTTCTCAAACTCTCTTCGCATCTGGTCAATGAAGTGTTTCGGGACAAACATATTGGCAAATTGTCTCTTGAATGTGTCCCAAGCTATGGCATCATCAATGGCTCGGTAGGGCTCCTTCACAAGCCTCCACCACATTTCTGCTACGCCTCTGAACATTAAGGCGGCCAACAACACTTTCTGCCGTCCGGTGCATTCAAAGATCTCGAGAATCTTCTCCGTCTGAACTAGCCACTCATCCGCATCCAGTGGGTCTATATCTCCTGCGAATGGAACGGCGCCGAGCTTCCTAAACGTTTGAAACAGCGAACTTGGATCTGGCACTGGAGGAGCAATGACAACTTGTGGTTGTGCAGGTTGTGTGACTCGCTGCATGACCTCAAGAAATTGGGCTTGAAACTCATTCTGGCGGGCCAAATTCTCATTTAGGGCTTGCAATAGCATCAGAAGGCGATCATCATTGGTGTCTTGGTTGTTCTGGGTGCTACCCGAAGGGTTGCTGTTGTTTCGTGTTTGCTGTTTAGCCATTTGTCTGTCAAAATAAACAAAGTTAGGATGCATAATAACCTCATATCAAAGCACTGACGGTAGCCATCACTACTAGAAAATGGACTTTTAGCGGCAGTCAAAAGCCGTCGCTAAAAGTAGACTGGCGGTTGCTAATACTCATTAGCGACCGCATAGCGATCGCTCCGCAACCGACGTGAAAAATTCGTCGCTAAAAGTATACTGGCGGTCGCTAATGCTCTTCACTGCGGCCGCAAAAAAATCAATTTTTTTTTTTTGGACTATTAGCGACCACCATAGCGGTCGCTAATACTTTTTTTTTTTAATTTTTATAGTATTATGGCGGTCGCTAAAAGTGCCCGCTAAAGCTAGTCAAATTTTTTTTTTTTAAATTTCGTATTTTCTCAAATTTTTTCCCACTTTTTGTACCTATATCTGTACCTGAGTATATACGACTACTACCATCATTTAAAATTACAAATAACAAAACCTGAATATATACAACTACTACTATCAATTAAAATTACAAATAACAAAAAAAAGTCTTATATTAATTATATTCAAAACATTACAAAAGTTTCAACAAATTATATCATCCATTACAATTACAGAAAAAAAAAAAAAACATTTCCGTGCAAGGTGCCGTTGTAGATCCGATGCTCTCAAACCTGAACAAAAAAAAGAAAAATAAATATTAATAGTTAAATATAAAAATTGGAAATTTATACTAAATATAAAAAAATTAAGAATTAAAAATTTAAATTTAAACCTAAATTGCTAGAAAAGAGAAAAGAAGGCTAGCTATGCAGAAGAGCCAAAAGAACGAAAAGAGGAAAGCTAATTTCAATTCTAAATGTACACATAACTGATGAGCTTTCAAGAATGTCGCGAGAAGAAAAGACTCAGGCAAGTTATATACATGAGAGAAGAAATACTTTCAAGAAATTACAATTAAGAGGAATGAGACACTTGTAGCATGACATTTTAAGTGGGTCCAATTTAGAGAACAAGATAAGTACCTCTATGCAAATAATGAAGTCTTGAACACTTGACTTGAAATGCAAACCTTGAGCTATGGGACTTTTGAATAAACCCAAGGCATAGAATATTGCAATAGCCACACCTTGCCACCAAGTCAAAAAGACAATTGACTTGAACATCAGGAACTTGGCAAGTGGTTTTATATGCGCCAATTCATCCTTTGTAACAGCATAGAATTGCACTAGACAGTACAAAGCCCATGACTGACTGAAGTTAAGAACCACTGCTATGTATGGATACCTACATTGTATTTACAAAAAAGGACAGTAGGGAAAAGGAAAAGCAGTTAGACACGATACCTAGTATTTTTTCAAGAATTGACTAAGATTGTATTATGAAACAATTAACATACAATTGGACACTGAACCATCAAGGAGATAAACGTGAAAAAAACATATAAAGTATTAGTATGCCATTTTAATCACTAAATTCTCAAGTTTTGCTCTTACATTATATGATAGCCAGAATCTCCAGCCTATTTGAGTCACCACTCACCAAAAATAACTAACCTTTCTCATCTTATGTAATGCCCCACATTTCAAAAGGCCCAAATTACCTTTGGAGTTTCCATTAACATTTACCTTGACTACCACCATTGGCAACAAAGACTGCTTAAATAAATGATATTCTTGCATCGTTGTTCCTTCAAATGAAGCACACTATCTCAAATAAAGCCAACATAATGCCTTGGAACTCTTTTGCTTTTAAGCCCCACTCAATTAATGGAGATCCAATCCATGGAAACATCGAGGCCTGTCTAAAGCCAGGATAAATAGAGGGGGTTGTGTCAGGTCAACAGACGGTGTAAAATTTTTATCACATCTACGTATGAATTCTGACTGTTCCATGATGATGAGATCCTGCACTAATGATCAAACCATACTTCCTACTCCAAACATCTGATTTGACCTAAATGTGATCTCCAAAATACAAATGACACATATCACATACTCTTCTATAATAGGCAAAATCCACTCCAATTGGAGTAATGAGACCATTGCATTGATCATGTGTAAAATATATGATAATATAACATGATCGATTTAATGGGGGTATATCACTTCGAAAAGAGTCAAATCATGTAGCGAGCACCATTGAACCACAACACATGATCATCTCTCTGTAAAACAAGTGGACAAGCAATTTTCATCATGAGTTAAAATAATTAAATGTATGCATATTTTTATGTGTATGGTTTGGCTTATGAGGCTTGCGTGGCATCCTACTATGATCAATTTTACCACCTTAAGTTTGAACATATGGATCCACACTTCGGTAAGTAATCAAGACTCCAATGGACAAAGGCCTCAAAAGCTCACCTTTGATCAAAAGCCTCCAAATTGAACAGAAAAAATGGGAAGACATCAATGGTTCACATTTGATGCATAAAATTGTAACGATAAATTTGTTCATTGAGGCATGGAGCAGCAGTCAATTATTCGATACTACTGCATAACTTGTCTTGTTCTGCACTCCAAGAAGCCATAGGTAAACCACTAGTTAATTTGTATTATTGGCCAATGGTTACCAAGTTTTTTCTACAATATATTTAGCATGACATAAAGATATATGTTACCAGAAAATTCAAAAAGTCAACTCAATGAATATACTGTAAGAGATGGACACATTAACTATGAGAATAGTTCACGTACTCATACACCTGAAGATAATCTTACCCGCAATCCAATTTAAATTCTCCTTCACAGTACAAACCAAAAGCTTGCAGAAACACTGCTAAAAGAGCACTTAAAGTTTTAATTATCATCTGCAAGAAAGAAAGCATTGAAGAACATTTTCTTTTAGTAAATGAAAAGAAAACACATAATGAAAGTCAGGTCAAAACTTCAACAAGAAAAGCTTTGAAGAGCAAGACTGCAAGCGACATACATATTGAACAATGCCAAACTTTACAACTTGGTAAAACCATTGACCAAGTCTCCATGGTTTTAAGAGACAATTCATAGGGAAAGGGTGCTGCACAACTCCCCTTTCAGATTTATGGTCCAGTAAGGGTGTTGTGGGACCTAAACGACCCTGCCTCTTCATGAATCTGATGGTGTTCTTCTCTCCACCTAAACAGGAAGGGAAAATCTTAAAAGAAAATTGGCACATAAATCTAACAGAAGTAAGAAAATCTGCGAGAATAACTACATGTATGTAGAAAGACAGTCCTACCCAAGCAAGCAACGAGGTATCTTCCAAAGCAATACATGGCAAAGGCTTCGTAGCAATCACGCAGGATCTCACAATCAACACTAATTGATGGGTTCATCAGTGATACAAACTACATTCAAAGAACAACTATATTGTGTCGGTAAGTAGTTCCCATTCAAATACTAAAGCTGCTTAACAGAAAAACTTGTCATCACATAATGACCTCACTAATAAATTAAAAATAAAAATAAAAAAGTCTGATCAATTTCTATGAACATTTAGTAGCTCACAATGAGGAAAGATGTGATCTACAGGAGGATCAAGAATCTAACCACTGTTAATCAATTACAAGTTTAGACTAACTGGATTAAAAGAATTTTTTAAAAAAAGAAAAAAATTGCTGGTAATCTAAGACTAGACTCATTAGCTTTTTTTTTATTTTAACGAGATTCCTACAATGAAATTTCTTCATTTCCACCCTTTATTTAAAAAAGAATTACCGATTCAACAGCATAGCATGGAACCATTAAGATAACACCAATGAGAAACTTCTGCTCCTGAAAGGAAAAGCCAATGAAATTTGAAAAATCAAACAAACGGAAGGATGCAAGCCAATTTTAAAGGAAACACTGAATTCACAAGAGAAGGAAGAAAACCTCTGGATTCTTGTATGCCGAAAGGTGCTGAATTAGAAGGAATAGTGAAAGTGAAAGTGTGATAATTACAAAGAAACTAGCAACTAGAGTTGCCCATGTTGGGGGAAAATAATATAGGGCATTGAGGTAAGGATACCCTGTTATACTCATTGGGAATTATTACAGTCAACTGGCTCTAGATTCCTGCAGATTCTCTAAACTGTTGAATTATTGGTTTCCCTGCATATAGTTCACTAGCATTGACCCACTTAGAAGCATCTTACAGGCCTGTAGATACAAAAGGATCAGCATGGCCTCAAACAGCACAAGAGTAATGATATAGACGCAATCTGAGGAAGTAAACTTACCAGATAGTGTAATACAACCACGGAGATTGTGGTCAAAGGAAAGTCGTTTCAAAATATGGTGTTAACTTGGTTTAGTCTCAAAGCAACCGACTCCCACCAGAGCACGTAACGGCGAGATTTTCCATTCATTCATGGCCTTGTAGCTTATAAAACCAGTACATCACAACATAATATAGCTAGCCATCTACTGAGTGAGAAACTACTTTTAAATGAAACAAAACTAATAGTTTCTCCATATACCAATCTTCTAGTAAGGAAATAAAATCCCAACATCAGTCTTTGTTCTTACTCCAAAGATGTTTCTGCACCTGAAAAGAATTGGAAAAAAAATTACTAGAGAAAAACAACATTAATAAACCCAACAGACAACTCCAAGTACAAAAGGATCTACCTATCTGAAGAATGACCTCGTTAATTTTTGTTTCATCCAGAGGAGAATTTTATTATAAAGATAAGATCCATAATGCGGACATGAATTACAAACACGGATATGTTGCTTGTGGACAGGAAGAGTAAGAAAACTAAAAGAATTATATGAAACAGTACACTCATTACAGTATGGTACGCTCAACTTGTACCCTAGAAGTATCAGCACAGATTTTCAATATGAGTATCGGATCGGTCTGGAATGCATACATTAGGCATAAGCAAGTATGTGCCTGTCATAGGATGAGATATGAGATTTAACAATATGGGGAAATATGTTCCCAGTTATGTCACAATTAATAGCAAAACTTGCCAGTTTCTTCAGATTGTGACAAGTTATACAATAGATTGCACCAAATAGGATAATCAAAAGGCATGACTTTTTAAAGTAAAGGAACCCACATTATTAAATTACACATCATCAGCATCAAATTAGCCTTATCCCATCAATCTGGGGTTGGTTTAATGAATTCTATACTCATAAAACACACAAGTTATGAACCACAAACATCTTATCTAACTTTGGTGTATGGAAGGGGAGCTCTATGTGAAGAAGCTATGACCAAACATTCTTAAAATACATAAAGAATTGCTTCCAATCTTTCCTTTCAATAACACCATCGGTGTCTTCCCTGCCCACACCCTCCTCGCCCCAAAAAAAAGAAAAAAGAAAAAAAGAAAAACCCACCCTAGAATTTAGAATGAGAATTGTAATAAGTTAAAGGGAAAGCATTGCGTAAGAGTAGCCATCTTTCCTTTTTCTATCAAGCATTAAGGAACAAAAACCACTGATGTACCTTGGTAATCAGATGTCCCAAAAGAACTCAGAGAAGCCAACAAAAAGAATGCATAAACCAATTCCATCTCCACAGTGATTAATGGGGATAATTCATTTGTGTATCACATAAGCTCCAATGTACCCATAAAATGAATATTATTCCCTGCAGAGTTGTATGACAATAAATGAGCAACATATTTATAACTAGAAGCATCTACGTCTAGCGAATACAAATTTCATTCATCTAACAGCATCGCATAACAGCAACCATCTTTCCTTTTTTTCTAATTAGCATTAAGGAACAAAAACACTGATGTACCCTGGTAATCATATGTCCCAAAAGAACTCAGAGAAGCCAACAAAAAGAATGCATAAACCAATTCCATCTCGGCAGTAATTATCCCCATAAATGTATCAGTGAATCATGTAAACTCCAATGTATTCATAAAATCAATATTATTCCCTGCAGAGTTGTATGACATTAAATGAGTGACATAGTTATAGCTAGAAGCATCTATGTCTAGGGAATAGCAAATTTCATTCATCTAACATATTATTCTCTTGTACATTGCTGAAAAAGCGCAAAATGAACAAAGAGACATACTGGAATTAAAGGTACTCCATCCCGACGCTCCAAAAAAAAGAATGCATAGAATGGTTCCCTGAATGGAATGCACAGAGGGGGACAACAATTAGACTTGCTCTCTTCCACAGAGTTGAGTATGATAAAATGAAAAAGGAACTAAAATACTTGTTCTAAAATGGATGTGTAGAATTACAAGGGAACATGGATAGAATTAAGAGAAACCTATAAGAGTAGAACCACCATAAGAGAAAATCATGAGATGAAAAAGAAATAGTTAACACACACATAGAAATAGATTTCAAACAGCATTATATATAAATAATTGGAGCTTTCCAAGTTCAAGAGAATAACAATTTTAAAAATAAACATTTAAAAATAAATAAATTTGAGGTCCCTCACAAGAGCATTCTGTATTAAACAGACAATCTTTAAATTGCATTCATAATAATAAAAGTACATGTCACTGTGATGAGCAATTGATTAATTAAAATCCTTCATCTATGCTTTAAAAAAAAAAAACAGAGGGAGTTGCATACATGAAGAGAAAGAAGGCAGTTGGAGCACGTTTAGGCATGTTAGGATCCTTCACTTTCTTTTCCTTCTTACTGTTCTTTGCCTTGGGCTCAGAAGATGCTGCCTTCTTCCTGTCATTTAAAACTCAAATAGATAATGAGCACAAGAAGTGGAATGTAAGAAATAGGATTCAAACCTTACCATTCTGCATTGTGAAGAAATTTACCTTTCTGCTGGCTTTTTAACTTCTGTGACCTTTTCAACTATCTGAGCCTCTGTCATTGAGACAGAACAAATCAGTCAAAGGAGGAAAACACTTAAAAGTCATATAACACCATCATAAAACAAGGCGTAAATGCTATTGAAGGGCAGTACCTAAATTCATCTTGATCCTAGAATCGAGGCTGCAGCTGTGCATGTCAATGAGCCCTACAGGAACATCCTTATTACAAGCCTCACTACAAAACAGACAGAAGAAACTGCTCTATTAGCCCCCACAATTATAAATATTGAATTACTCCGGGAAATCGTAGGCCTCCTCTAAATCATAATATGGGATTTAATCCATAAACCCATAACATTCTGATGGGAAACTGAGGTTCCCTCACTATAAAAACAGATGGAAAAATCTACTTCATTAGTACCCAAAATCATAACATATTGAATGTACTCCAAAAACCCATAAAATTCCAATAGGGAAATTGTAGTTTTACTCTGAAGAGAACATAACACAAACACATTAATGCAGTTCCAAAAACCCATAAAATTTCAGTAGGGAAATTGTAGGTTCCCTTCAAAGAGAACATAAAACAAGCACATTAATGCAGTTTATTTGTTCAACACATCAACAGAGTGAGAAACAGAGAGATCTTTCATAAAAAACTGATTAAAGCGGATGAATCTAAAAGGGAAGTTCAGATGTAGACATATCAACGACGGGGGAAAAACCCAATTCAGAAAAGGGGGAAACAAATCAAAATACAAAACAATACCATCTGGTAAAAGCGCTTATGTCCCTTGCCCGTTTAAGCGAGGTGGTCTCAACTTCGACTCTCTTTCTCGCCCTTGAAGGATTCGTTTTCGAAGCATCCCCCATTGCAAAATAGAGCAGCGAGAGAGAGGGAGAGGGAGATGGAGAGAACCGATGGCGGCTCCGGCGCAAGAGATCGTCCAACAGTGGCGTGCTGGTGCGGCGGGAGGGCAGATCGCGGGAGTAGGGCACAGTGCAGAGAGAAATAGAGAGAGAGGGAGAGGGAGATCTGGGGGCGGGTCTGGTGCAGGCGAGCTCCGGCGGGATGGGGAAACTGGGAAAGGGGAAAGGAAAAGGGGAGGAAAGAAATGGGGGGAAGCAGAGCGCGGGAGGGGGAAGCAGAAATGAAAAAGGGGAGGAAAGAAGACCCTTTAGCGACCGCTCTGTGGCGGTCGCCCGCTTTTTCCAGCGCCAAAACGCAGAATTCAAGTAGTGCATCTAACAACATTACCCATGTGAACCTGCCCAAATCTCACTCCGAGTCCTGGGTTTTGTAGTATTTTTTAATTCCTAGAAGTTTCCAATAAAGACAAGAAAGCATACTTGTATTATAGTTGCAAAAGTACAATTAAAATATGTTTTGAAGATGTTCACTATTACCATGTTGGCAAAACAAGGGCTGATGACAAAAGGTACAAAAGAAAGACAACCAACAAAAATCCTACCCCACTGTGCACCAATAAGATACTACCAACAAAAAAACTAAGTGCATCACTTTGGCTATCAAGCGATTCCAAATAGACCGCTTTACTCATCACTCCGACAAAATAAGAACCTATTACCTACAAGCACCAATTATAATATTAGGCTTCCGAAGCCTAGCAAATAAACATGTACAAATTACACATTTCATGGATGCACCAATATAAGACAGCAAACATAGGTTCTGCAATGCATAAGTGATAAAAAAGATGATATATTAGTGCATGATTGTGCGACAAAAGAAAAAACTCAAACAAAATCATACGGTAAAGCGTGTAACATAAATAGACAGCATAAGTAATAGGCAACACATGGCTAAATGACAGACAAAAACAAAAGTAACCGAAATAATATGAAGCTTAAACATAGTGAGACGGACAAAACAGGCAACATAGGCGTGCAAGCTCAGTGTCCGAAGACACCTACATCTCGGCATATGCAAATTCCTACCAAAGCGGACAAGACAGACAAGCTCGGTATCCGAAGGTACCTACATCTCAGTATTTGAAAATATCTACCAAAGCGGACAAAACAGGTAAGCTTGGTATTCAAAGATACCTAAATCTCAATATCCAAAGATACCCACCAAAGTTGATAACAGTAACCCAACCAAGACAAGGCAATACTAGCAGACAAGTGAAGCCGTGAAAAGACTAAACTAGTCAGGACATGTCAATATGGAAACAAGACGGGTAAGGGGTGCCTAACTTGGTCTATTGTGAGCGCCAACATAATTAGGATCAGCGAGGGTATTGGGTCTAATTTCCTTTTCCAGATTCTATCAAATTTGCTCAACCAAAATATGGGCCAAGTGAACAAGGGCTACATTGGAATTTCCCAGGTTAGGCAGTTCCCATTGATAAACTGCACGACGCTGGAGACCTTTGCATCCAGTGCCTGAATTCAATGATCTAAGCATAGGTCTCGTACCACATGACGAGATGGACAATATGTTACAGATCTCCAAACTCTGACACCGATTGCCCTTCTGAGACGGGGTTAGACTATTATGCCTTTTTTGAGGGACATTACAGCTCTAGCTCTTCATAATACCCGGCTATTCCTTTTGATCCCTAATCACATCAAGATTGGCAATCCTACTAAAGTTAGGTGTCTGGGTTTGTCCTAAAATGTTGCCTCCAGCTCCACAAGGAGGTGCAAGGTCATGGTGAGGCGAACAAGAGGTCAAGCAGTATGGATACTACAGTACGAGAAGTACACACTCATGGTCAAGCGTACAGGAAGACACGGTGATGTACTTTCCCATCTGGGTCATTAAAGGTCAAAAGGGCCTTCACACTAATCAAGCCAAGGTCTAGGGTTGTTGTTCGCAGGTAAGGCATAATACCATTCAACTTTATGATCCCGTAGGACTCGGGATGTCAGAGACATGGTGCTTGGTGCTTCTGAAGGTAGCTGCCATCCCATGATCCTACATCGCCATACCCTTGAACTCAGCATTACTCCAACATGTTTCCCAGACAACTAGAGGGTCATATCAAGCGATGAACATTACTGACATATGGTCCTATGCTTAAACATCATGGGTCAAGAAGGGCTGGGGTACAAAGTTACACCAAAAATCTAGGTTCCAGTTCCCACAAACAAAAGAGAAATATGAGGTCATCGGTTAGCCCTAGCTCTAGGTCTTAAAGCGTGGATGGTCAGCTAAAAATGAGTGATCGGCTAGCCGAAGCACTCAAAGATGCATAGAGAATGCCCGAATCTGATCTGATAGGTGGTTTGTGGGAGGGGTGGGGGCATACAGTTTGGCAAATGCAACGACAACATCCTTAGGCATTTCATGCCCCTATTAACATACATACACAACATAATTCTAAGGGTCTCCAAAATGGGGATTCCCATTAACATGCAAATGGGGGTTTAAAACACAAACTTAAGATTAGCATGATATCTAGAACTACATACTAACAAGCATCAACACAATCACGTACATGCAATCCCAGGGGCTGAGATTACTAGTGTTTCCATAAAACATGCAAGGGGTCTTACACTAAGAATTAAGCTAGCACAAGGGACTAAATTTGAATGATAACCAAAATCAACCCAATTTACATACATGCAATGGAATCCTCTTTGGATTTTCACGTGGTTCTAAGCCGATTCTCTCATTTCAAGAAAATCCCCAACTCAAGAAGAAGTATCTAAGCATGCATGCAACCAAAACAAGGGATTAAATGAAATCCAATAGAGAAGAAGACTCACAAAGAGAGCAGAGAAAGCCAAGAGAAGGTTGGGAATAACCAAAGCTGAGTTGGAGTGATGCCCGAGCACAAGTGACTCGCTTCTGACTCAGAAGAGGAGGACGAAAAGGGCCAAAGAACTGGGGCCTTGCTTAAATAGACTCGAGACTCCACTATTTACGAAACTGCTACTCCCACTCGAACACAAGTGTAACCCCAAATGGATATTAGAATTTTCATTTCTAGTGATATAAAAGGTATGCAACTATGCATACTCATGGAAAGATTCATGAATTTATCTATCCAACGAACGAAATATTAACATATACTTTAAAATTGCAAACTATCCTTTAAAAACAGGTCATCATCACCCAGTGTGGTTTAGTCGAAGCAGGGTTCAAAACAGGTCATCACCCAGTGCGGTTTCGTCGAAGCAGGGTTCTGGGATGATCCAGACTGAAGACAGACCTAATTTTTGATAAATTTCCACAAAATAGCTGCTCGCAGGTCTCAAGCCTGCGTTATCACGCATGGCATCCGAGACTTTTACCATTGCACCAAAGCAACCCTCTAAGCAAGGTCTAAAAGCACTCAATCAGTCAAGCAACTAAACTAACAATTAAACTTAATTCATTATCATATAAATAGGGGTTAATTAGGGTCAGGGTCTTCACACTCAATAATATAAAACAGATAATAAAAATGCAAGTAGTTCCAATATATTATACTGAGTTATAACTGGGACTTCTCGGATCTTATACCTCGTAACATTTCCACTCAATACCTCAACATGTACCATCCCAATTCAGCGTTACACAGGAAATGCATTTCTTAGATGGTTCTGCATAAATACTAAAATTTGGGCCTGATTGTTTGAATAAAATAGAGAGGAGGAATTCATGCTAATTCATGTCATAAGTGGTTAAGAAAAAAAAAAGATCCGAGGCGTATATACAAAATTGACCATCAAATAACCTCCCCTTTAATGCCAAGTGAATCTAAGGGAAGATGAGAATGACCACCCAGCCATCACCCTAGTAATTCATATCCTACGGAAGTCAAGGTCTCACCTACATTGCTACAGTTCGGCAAATCGACATGTAAGAAACACAAATAGCCCGGGGAGGCGAATATTTACTCGGAGGGGTCCCAGGCCTTCACGGAACCTAGATTCGCCGCGCAGCCTCGGTCTCGGACTCCCCGAATTCCCAATTCCCCGAGACTACGATGCAGTCATCCCCGGCGTATTTGCTTGAGTCTTCCAGAGCGTTAATCAAGGGTCGGCGCCTAGCCTTCACCCGAAGATAATAGGTATCCTCGCCTCCCGCGGATTTGCAGATGTCATAGACATCCTCTATGTCGTGCACGCCGAGGTTGATATCTAGGATCCAGTTCAACTCTGCCACTCCTATTATAATCTTAAACCCGTTCGGCATCAGTTGGAAAGGGCAGATCCGCCACGAACTGAGGCAGGATCGGAGAAGCGGGTGGATAGGAAACCTAACCCCACCCTCGCATACCGACAATAGAGGAAAGGGCATCCAGTCCTTGTACTGGGTGAGGCCGTCAGGGAGGCCCCCGAGGTCAACGAGCTTCACCAGGACGTCAACCGGAATCTTGTACGCCTCCCTAAATCCCTCCAAGGCTGTGGGACCCTCTAACCAATTACTGTAAATCCCCATTTTCTAAGAGCTAAAGGGCAAGCAAGAGGCGGAGCAGAAGAAACAAGGCCTAGAAGAAATCTAAGGGGTGGAGACCCTTTGGACGAAAGGAAAAAGAGATAAGAGAGAAGGGAGCAGAGAAGAGAACTCACAGAGAAGATGTGGTGGTTTGCAGAGAATGAAAAGCAAGGAGTGGAAAGCAATAGGAGAGAAGTCTCTGAGTTCGGTAAGGTTCTGTCTTTAGCAGGGTAGTAGCAGGGCGTCTTCTTCAGCAGGAACTCCTTTAGACGAAAGCAAAGGTGAAGGAAGAAAGGAGATGGGGACGCCCCTCTTGATTGCTGCACATGCGAAAGCAGCACTCCACGCGTCGCTTCGACCCCGGTGAGCAGCCAGACGAAGGGTTACACGTGGCAGCAACGGTCCACCTCTCATCACGCCTCCGGTACGACATTTATCATCTCGGGCATACGGAGCGGCGCCCGCGTGCCCACTTTGGCAAAGCAATTATGACATCGTATTTATTGCCTAGGGCAAACGAAAGAGCATCATGATGAGGATCGCACGACAGCTAGACACGATTGGACGGAGCCATCCCCTCCATTCAAATCTTAGCTCCCGACCTCGGGGAGAACCAAAGAGGTCGAGAGTTAGGGGGCAATTGTGTGGGGTCGCTTTGTAATCACGGGTTTATGTGGGGTCGCCCCCCCGATTCAGGACTATCCTTAGTCTCGGCGATTTCCAAGCTCGGCAGTAGCACCATCTCGGGGGCATGGAGCCCGTCTCGGTTGCCACGTTCACGAGTATCCACCTCGGCTCGGCCCTGAGCCCGATCTCGGTCCCCTATCACTCAACCATAAATGCGCTGCCGTGACGGGGACGGCTAACTGACAAATAAAGTGGGCGCCGGACCTAGATAAGTGGCACGCCTTATCTCAAGGTCACGTCCGTAGGTGTAAGATGATGGTTCGATAGGACGTCCCCTTTTTACCTACCCCCACTCAGGAGAGAAAAGTACATACTGATGAGACTTCCGTCTCCCCCTGGGTCAAGTCCGATGATGACCCCCACGCCAATATATATTGCATGAAAGAGAACCATATGAGGTAGGTAACAGATCTCCCTCCCAGACTTCTCCTTCTCCATTTTCTCTCAGTCATCATACTAACTTGAGTATCAGAGTGCCTTCGACTGCCTATAGCTAGAAGCTCTGACCTTTTTCTTCCTCTTTCAGGTTATCGGAGGCCCGATTTTTTCCCTCATCTCCATGAGATCATCAAACCAAGAGCTTAACCCTCTCTTAACCAAGTCCGTAATTTTTAAGCACTTACCGAAGGTATCCATCTCCCTGAAAAAATTGCATCTTTCGATCTGGGTAGATAATGGGTTTCTTGTTTGTTGGTTTTTGTGATGTGGTTTGTTTATTTTTTCTTTAACTATCTTCTTACTCGAATTCCTTCTCTCTGTCTTGCTATTTTCCCTCTTGGATTCAACGAAAGATTGCACTTTTTTTATCTGGGTAACTGGCGGATTTTCTTATTTTTTATTGTACCAGATGAATGACCTACATCTTGTCAAAGGATCTTTCATTGAGAGAAATTGTTACTGCGTGTTTCTTTCTTGCAGCTTGCAACAGGGAGCCGAAATTGCGCCATTCCACTCATTCTTATGGAAGATCTTTGAGAAGCATGATGACTGCAAGGTATAACTGTTTTATAGAAATTTCTAACGGTTGGAGAAACATGTTATATTCCATGAAAGCTTCATCTGTAGAGTAGAATTTGAAGTTTCGAACATTTGGTTCAAGGAGTTTCATCCAAAGAGTTTGGAGTTCAATTGGTAACTTTATATCCTCATACTTGAATATAATCCATTATCCCCTTACCTCTTCATCTTAGCTGAGGAGATTTTAAGTATCAATGTGCAGGAATTACAGAAAAATGGCATCATTAAGTCAGTCTCCCCGGTAAAAAAACACCCCCTACCTCCTCCTCATGCTCTTTTTTCTCAGGGGCTTTGTCGCAGGCATTCATTTCCTCGTGCATAGGCCAAATTTTTAACCTCTCAAAGAACAGGCTTTTCAGTGGCAAATGCAATCATTGGAAAAGAAGTTTGATCACATCTTTGCTTGATATCCCGGCTGCAAATTGGGCTTCTACCTCCTTAGGTGTTCCAATCTTTCTTGAGAGCCTGAGGACGATTCATTTCTCCAATCTGCTGGATGCTCTGCCTAACAAATTCGGAGGTTGGAAAGCCCATCTTTTTGTCTTTTGCTGGCCGATCGACCATGGCTAAACATGTCCTAGCATGCCCATGCCCATACACCTTTCACTTTCTATTCCTTATAAGAAATTGATTATGGGCAGCAATCTAAAAAGAATTTAGTTTGGTGGGAATTTGTTTGCTTCCCAAAATCTGAAGGGGGTTTGGGAATTCGCAGGATTAGTGAAGTAAATGATGTGTGTACGCTGAAATTAGCTTAGAGAGCAATTACAGCCTTCTATTTGGGCAAATTGGTTCAAAGCTCGTTATTTCAAAAATAGCTCAATTTGGAATACCTCTTAACCCTTGTGCTGGTTCTTGTTTGTGGGAGAAAATTAGGTCATTAGCTCATTGGTAGAACAAGGGCTACCTCATTCCTTTGCTTGCAATTCCTCAAGTTGAATCTGTTAGTTGGGCCGGCAATGCCTACTGATACTCTTGCTCTGAAAGACATCTGGCAGCGGGTTAGATCTAGAGCAGCGGCAGTGCAATGACATGATTAACCCCAGAATCTCTTGCCTAATGTGGCGGTTGGTCCACAAAAGAACCCCTACTCAGAATTAGGCCGGCTTCAAGATGTCCTTTCTTCTGCTGCAATTCCACCTCTTCTTTCACATGCCCTTTCACTTCCTCTCACGTTTGGTAATTTTACTTATCAAGTCAAATCAGGTTAAACATCAAATAAAAAACACTTTTTACCGAAACTTCCTTTATCTTTTCTAAAAAAAAAAGTAAAAAATCAATTATATTTATTCACTAAAAGACAAAATAACTCCATTTTACCATACAAAAAGTCAAAAATATTTTATTCCAAACAACTAAAAACAAAATACCATCATAACCCACTTATATTTTATTTCACTTCATTCAACTTTATTTTAAAAGTAAATTACCAAACGGGACCCAGGTCTTTCTCCTCATAAGGTTTGTTTGTGCCTCTTCTACCTTTTTTGCATGCCCTTTCTCCTCTTCTAGAGTCTTTCTCCTCCTCTAGGGTTTGTTTGTGTCTCTTCCGGTGGAAGAGGAAGCAGCATTTCGTTCCCTATGGAGCTGGCTTGTCTCTTTCATTGGCCCTCCTTTGTCTTTTGCCTTCCCCCTCGCCCTTAATTTGGTCCTCCATTTCAGCAGTCAGTAATGGGCGGCTCTTGTGTTCTTTCACTTCATCTCTTTCATATGGCGTTGCTGGAATGAATCTATCTTCAATGGAAAATCTTACTTCCCTCTCACCCAAGAGACACCTGACTGAACAGCTCCATCGCAATGGGATGCTTGTCTAGTGGCGTTTAGAGGCCGTCTCGAGACGCCATCATATTACTTCCCTCTCAACCAAGAGACACCTGACTGAACAACTCTCCAACGCAATGGGATGCTTGTCTAGTGTCGTTTAGAGGTCGTCTCGAGACGCCATCATATTCTGGGAGAAATTTCTCCGCCAACACCTGACTAGCCTCTTTTTTTTTTGCTTTGAGCCTGCATATTTTTCTTCTCTTCTTAACACAAATTTTACCTTAAAAAAAAAAATAATAATAACAAACCGGTGGCGGACTCGGGATTTTTGTTTGGGTGGGGCAAAATTTTTGTACCACTTTGCTAAACTTTTTTCATATTAACAATACCAAAAGAGAAAATGTATTTTATTTAACTAGGCACAAACTTTTTTCTACCCAATTCAAGTATCTTCCCAATAACCAAATGAAGTGTCTTCCTACTACCCAATTCATCATCATTAAAACAGCCTAACATAACATTTCCTTTAATCATAGGTGATTGGATGCCTTGAAGCGGTGATTTGGGCGAGCACCCGATTACCCAATTTGGATTTCCAAAGGATTCTATTTGGATCTAAAAAAATGTGGTTGCTTGCTACCTGTAAAAATAATTCTTTATAGTTGGTTGTAGGTTCATGACAAAGAAGAAAAATTACCAGCTAAATGTAACTCAAGTTAGCCCTAATGTCAGATTTATGTATGAGTTGAGGATTAGAGTGTGTCCAATGGTGAGTTCGTCATCCTCGGACCTATAGATGTTCTCAGATTTGGTGGTTTAGGACTTAAGGTTTGAATTAAGATTTGGCGAATGAAATTATGATTTGGAGATTAAGAATTCAAATTTAGGTATAAAGTGATTATAACTATACTAGATCTAAGGAGGGAGGCAGATTGCTTTATTTAAAGTTATTTGGTGAGAGAAAAAGACTAACCATGAGAAGACTGGAAATGAGGCGTGAAAATGATTTAGTACTATTCGTGGGAAGATTTCAAAAAAAAAAGAGGCATTTTCATTAAGGTTTTATGATGTGGGGGCGATAACAAGGTTTTGATGTGGGGCAATTATTTATTACATACATATGGGACACATTGAGGCCCATTCAAATCTATAGCATTTTTAAAATTGACCTGGGGTAGCCCTAGGTAATTAGTATGTAGGTCCACCTATGAATGGAACCATCCGTCTGAACCTATAATGTAAGCCCATGGTGTTGGCTTTCCCGAATGGATTTTCTTTACATGAATTTGCAGCATGATAGGTGCTTCTATAATTGCTTATGGTTGGAAAAACAGAGGAATCAATTTAGAGGATATTCCCTAGACGCCACATAAATATGCCCTGAGTATTTTTAGGCACATGGCAGTAACATTAGACACACTATTAGTTCAGTTTGTACATATTGACCCAATATATTACAGACTCTTGGCTTTTCTTATCATTGTCAATAAAAAAAAAAGCGTTTAAATGGTTTTCGTTTTATAGGTTTCAAATAAAGAATTTTGGGTGGGGGGATTATATGTGCCTAATTATTTCATCATATCCACATGAAGAGTTTAAGCCCTTGGATGTATTATCCTTCTAATTGCGATTTTATAAAGGGAGCATGAGTTTCCTAATATACATATATAGGATTAATTGAAGCTTTTTTTTTTTAACAAGTCAAAGTTATTTGGTTGAATATGTCATCTCTTTTTCTTCTACTGTTGAAGATCCAAATATTCATCTTTTTCCTAAATATGATTCAGCAGATTTGTGATTTGGAAATGTTTGAAAATTACCCATTTATCTTTTTTCGAAAAAAATAGATAAAATGGTGTTCTTATCTCCTTTGCCAATTGCCCATAGTTGTTAAAAACTTATTTCTTTAATTATTGCTAAGTGAAACTATGCTGGTTCCTTTTATTTGTCCACTTTATACATTTTTTTAAAAAAATTTAAAGTAATATGTGGGGAAGGCAATAAGAGGGTTTGGTTAAGCGACCTTTTCTTATTGAACTTCATGAACGGAGCAAAATTGATGTCAACAGATAGAGAAACCACTTGTATCTTAATCAAGACTAGAATTAGTGAAAGCCTCCGGCACTTGCCCCTAACTAACATCATGTGCAAGACTGTAAAATATTTTTCATATAATTGTGCTGTTCTAGTTCTTACAATCAAGCTAATACTGTAAAGCTACGGAGGTCTTTTTATATAATCTGTCTATGCTCTAATGAAAAGTCATTCTAATTCCCCATACCCTTCTGTTTTCCTTTTGGACTTTAGGTGCTGCATCTGAGTCATAATTTATGCATGTTATATTGATGTCAGAAAGATTCAGTCTTTGCTCTTTCCCCCCTTCTTTACATACATTTGCATTTCAAGCGGGGAAAAAAAAAACGAAAAGAAAATTGTAAGAAAGATTCAATCACGTCATTCTATGCATCTTGCTGTAAATCCAACATTTGAAGCAATCAACTCACTTAGATCCCTTCTGGACTTGAAAATCATTGAAGTTTAAATCCTCTGAGAAGCATAGTATCCTTGGATTTCCTGCCAAAGTTGTGGGAGACTCAAAGGTTATGATATCATCCTGCTTTGCTTTATTCTCTATGCATAACCATCCACCGGGTCTCATCATATTAACAGTTTTGATGATTTCATCACCGAGAGATTGGCCCACTTGTACCAACTGAAAAATCTAAAGGGGGCATATTTAAGTACTTCCAGTTTCTTGGATAAAGTTGGGTAATTGCTTTACTGCACTCAACAATTCTACCTTACATCTTAAGCCAAAAAAAAAAAAAAAAATCTAACCTTACATAAAAGCTTTCAATAGGGTAGACGTTCATGTAACTAACTACCGTATTGTACTCCTATAATCAACATACTAAAGTTCTCTATTTTGTATGTAAGGTGTCTTGGGTGCTGCCTTTGGTTTCTGCAAGCTTCAATGATTCGTAATCCATCTTTACAATGTCAGTTGTTTTACTATAAAATGAAAATATAAGACCTTTGAGTTGTTTTTAGCATTCTGAATGTTTGTATCTCCTCTGGCCTTCCATTATTCATGTTATTGATCTTATGCATTGTTATGGCCTGACACTATTTTTCTCTCTACAAATTTTGTGGTGTTTGCTTGATCACGGACATTCTTTGCTAGTTCTAAACATGACACTGATTAAAATTTGAATATCTTAGTCTAGGCAAATGGCTAGATGCCATCTAAAACCCCAGCCCATTGCCCCGTACAACTTTCTTTTATTAAAAACTTGTGTTCACGTTAGTGCTATATTTGAACTTTTAAGTGATTATGTTATAATGTGAATTTATATTTTGTAATTACGCAAACGGATTTTATCGACTCACTCCATGTAATTTTTAGAAACTAATATTGAATCAGATATTAATATTAATTTATCTGTCGATTTGGGCTTTATGTTAGTTACATATAATTGTTGTACATGGACCTACTTATAGAAATTAGGTGGGATTTGCCTCCAAGAATTGGATCATGGGGCCTATCATTGTAGGAATTATAATGTGAGACCATCTTCATGAGAATTATAATGTGAACCAACCTTTGGCAAAGTAGGCTACTTTTGTGATGGTAACATGGGACTTATCTTAGGAATTGCAGTAGATGGGACCCAACTTTTAGAATTTATTTTTGTAGGACCCATCTTCACATCATTTTGAGGATTTTATGATGTCAATTTTGTTTAAAACACATAAATTTTGCATTGTCCACCGCGTTCCACTTCATATAAGAAAGCTCTACTCATTAAAGTAGCCCCACTCAATCTATTGTTTAGAGCCCGATATTTTATTTCTAATAATATAAAAAATAAAATTACAAGTTTACCGAACACCCTTATTTGTAAATAAGCTCTAAACCATGAAGTTAGAATTTTTTTTTTTATCTAAATTGCCCAAAGCGTAAATCACCTTTTCTTATCGATGATGAATCAATGGTGATTTGACTGAAGTGAGATTTCAACAGTTACCATCCCATTCAAATATATACTTTCAAATTTTGTTGCCACGTTAAAATCTGAATTTTTGGGTGATTGTTGGACATGGACGGAGACTTGTTGGAAAGCCACAACTAGGATGCCTCAAGCGTTTAGATTTACTGGGTTTTGGGAAAAATGATAAGTTTCCTGTTTGGTAAATTCACTTTACTAGTGAAGTGGGGTGATGGATTATTTCAAGAAAAAGAGTCGAATAAAAAAAAGTGTCATATTCCCAACAACACATATATTTTTTTTTCACTAAGAAAAAGTCAAAAAGTTACTTTTTTATCATACTAAAAATCCAAAAGCCATCTTAAAAAAAAAAAAAAACAAAAACAAAAACATCAAAGAGCTGCATTCTCATTTCATTACATGTTAAAAAAAAAACCATCGGTTTTTTATTTGATCCCTCTACTTCTGTTGTTTTTTTTTTTTTTGGTTAAAAAGCTAAATTCTCATTTTACTAAATGATAAAAAAAATTCATCAGTTTTGACCCCTCTTCTTTTATTGTCTCTTAATTTAGTACTTCACTTTACCAGTAAGGTTACCAAATCTAGATGCACTCACAGCTATCACTACTCACAAAGAAACATTCCATAATGACAGTAAGTTGTGTGCACGGAGAAACACCCCATGGACCTATTTGGTAACTTTACTATTAAAGTGAAGTGATGTAAATGGTGAGATTAAGAACAACAAAAAAGAAGCCATGTCAAATCAAAAGGCGATGGCTATTTTTTATTTGAGAATATAGTTTTTTGATAATTTTATTAAAAAAAGAGGGACTGTTGCCGTTGGGCTAGATAGAGAAAGTAACTTTTTAACTCTTTTGTATTTTTTCATTTTTATCTAATGTAAATGTGTTGTTTGAAATTTAGTACATTTTTATTTAATCTTTTTTTCTTATCTCATGAAATCACCTTTCACATCACTCTCTTTTAGGGCATGTTTGGCAATTAACTAGTTAAGTTAAAGTGAAGTGAATCCAAACAAGAAATGACAATGGGTCATTTCAAAAGTATATAATTTCAAAATTTTCCGTCGAGTTTTTCGAAAAAAGTAAAGAAAGCAATCACCTCCTTTCTCCACTAAAAGAAAAGAAAAAAAAAAAAAAGCACTCCATTTTTCTATACAAAAAGTCAAAAAATTACATACTAAACAACTAAAAACAAAACACCATCATAACCCCTTATATTACGCGTCACCTCACCATTCTAAAATTCACCCTATATTTTATTAGGGTAACGTCTATATTATATTAGGGGGTCATGTCTATATTATATTAGGGAGTGCAGATCATCACCAATAACTCTGTGTTTTGGGAAGGGGGAAGGCAGGGGAGGGAAAATTTAAGGGAGAAGGAAAATGAATAAGAGGAAAGTGGAGGGAAAATTAATTTTATCTACTCTTGTTTGGGAAGTCAAAAAAGTAGGGGGAAGAAAAGTGAAAAAGTAGGATTTTGTTTATTTGTGAGTTAGAGAGAAAATTACCATTTTATCCTTATTTTTGTAAAACCTAAAGAATTATAGTTTACAAAATAAAGGGAAGTTCAACACCCCCGCCCCCCCCGCCCCCCTACCAACCTACCACGCCACACCACACATACATTACCCCCGGCCCCGGCCACTCCGTCCACATCAAACACGCACCCCCCGCCCAAGGCACTTCAATACAGATGTCGCCTTTACTCCTCTCAATTTTGCACGCATGGTATAAGAATTTGACGCCGTCTAAGTCGAAAGGCAATGGTATTACCGAGAAGACGAAGGTCGATCGTCCAGAGGACGAATCTGCCCATGCATCCACCGTCAATAAGTATGGTCGGCGTAAAGGATCATATACGATGGATATTAGTTGCATCTTTCTGTGCCAAGCACCGCCTCCATAACCCTCCGAGTGTAATTCGCCTCTGAACTCAAACGTGTACGTCCGCATACAAAACCGTTGAAGGAGACAAAAGTGAAGGGCAGACCAAGTTCAGTGCCGGGGTAGGTCCACTTAATTTGTGTAGCGGTGGTGGAGTAGATAAAAGTAAATTGTCCATCATCTCCATACTTGTAAGTGCAGGAGCGCTGAGGATCTTCTTCTAATCCTCTACTAGGCATGATCATGGGGTCATTATAATTATAATATCCTCTCTCCTTTCTTTTACTACTTACTGATCTGCTTTCATTGCCCACTACTCTTGGGTCCCCAGCCCCAGGCCAAAACTCGTGGCTCTCCTCGTCTTTGTCAATCTCGCCAAGCTCTGCTACGGTTGATGTCATCCGTTGGCGACCCAACCGTCTGCTTTTCTTTTTCGCTATGGGATCTGTAACCATCCAACTCATGAGTTCCTTCCTCTCATACTCAGCCAATACATTCTCAGCCTTCTCAGCAACTTCTCCGATCTTTCCCACCCAATCACTCTCTGCTTCATTTCGAGCACCAAACACCCATTCGATCCCATTTCTTGCCAAAGTGATGGCCTTTGCCACTAAACCGGGCACATAAGTAAATGCAATTGTCACAGCAGCCTGAATAACGTTCTCTAGTATCATCTGCTTCCAATCCCCTGGCATTTTTTCTCCTGCTGCGGCGCTCAATTCCTTATAAAGAGAAACACAAGAAGAAACAAGAGTCAATGACTCAATGTCATTAACTTCTCTGGAACAGAGATAATTTCCTAGCATACAATGAAATTAGTGATGCTTATGAGTTGGGCAAATTCTAATTTGGAGGCTTTTTCACTTCATGAATTGAAGTGTAGTGCTTACATATATGCATCAATCTTAACAATCAGAAGGGGAAAACAAAAGGTTTAATTTAAATGTAATATGAAGAACTTACCTCTTCTTCGGCAAATTGGCTGAAGTCAGGGATTCAAAAAAAGGATGGATGGTTTTGCAGAGATGGAAGGGAACTTAAAAAGGGTGAGAGGAGGAAGAGAGATGTTTCCACGAAACTTCGTGGATAAAAACAGGAAATCGCTGAAAAGAAAAAGAAGGGACATTTTCCGTACGGTCACCTACAGTAGCACAAATCCCTCCCCTGTAACCAAAGTTCAACATATTACCAAGACGTTCTCCGTACAGCCCGTACCGCTGGAAAGAGCACAAGCTGAGTCTTTTTTGCGATATCACAACATATATTGCGATATCACAAGTTTTTAAGTTGCGATATCGCAAATACTGTTGCGATATCGCAAAAAATACAGGCTAAAAGTCAACGAATGCATTCCTGTTTATAATTGCTTTCCATTCCGTTGCTTTCGTTGATCTCTGGCTTAGGTTATCTACTCCCCTGCTCTTTGTAAGCGTTGCTTCTGCCACATATTAAGTGATTTCTTTTGCATGTCAACCTTAGGCCATTATCATAAATAGCAATTAAATCTCCTGCCACATCTTTGTCTTAGGTATTTATTCCATGTTTCCCACCTTGTATGTATCTCCCTCTTATTTATTGTATTATTTTTTTCTTCTTTTGTGTCTTTTGAAAAAAAAAGTTAGAATACAAGGAATCCCACTTGTGGGAACATTTGAAATATTTTGTGTAAATATTAATAGTGACCTTAGGTTGGACTTGTGGTGCCTCATTTTTTTATGAACATCCTGTTGTTAATATATTAAAAATTCCCCTTATTCTCATCATGAATTACCAACAACTGGATTTGGCCTGGACGTCTAGTTGCAAAAAACAATGAGGCATGTCTTCTTCATCCCGTCCTACGGTGGTACCCAGCACAAATTCTGTATAAATGTTTACATATTCTTTTAGCATTTGCCTGTTATTGTGGCATTACAGACATCATTTTGATCATTATCTTAAACTGCTAATGTTTTTCTTTTAATGCTATATATAAGTAAATGGTTTAGATTCTTTAGTAGTTATCAACAAATGATGATATTCATTAGATGAACGGTCTTGATTGATTTCACAATTATTTTATTTAAATGGGTGTTTTATGGTGTGTATATATATACTTTTGCTAAATGCAGAGAATTAGTACCAATGAGATGTAAAATAAATTTGCTAAAATATCTAGTATAGAATTGATTAAGATAATGCATTTTTTTTTAACGGACAATGCATTGTTATTTGTTTGTTATTGTTATAGAAATATGTAGCTTCATGATATCCTAAATGTCAATGCTTAGATTTTAACTCTTTTAATTTTCCATGTATGCATATAGTAGTTTTTTATTTTACATATAACAACCTTCAAATTTTAGTAATTCCAAACATTCATCTTATTTACTAAAACAATACTTATTTCGATATTTATTTTCAGACGTTTAATCTTCATGGATTATATGGATGTTTGTAGGTAACTTAAAAAATATTCAAAAGTAAATCTTATTATTCGAAATTTGTGTTCTACTTCGTAGGATGGATGATACTGAGATATGTATAATATGCCATTATAATGGTATATTAGACGTAAGCAATCCACTGCCGGTCTACATTGGCGGTGAGCAGAAGGTAATATGGGTTGATGTCAAAATAACTTTCAATCAACTACTCGAAAAGATAAACGAAGAAACTGGTTGGGAGCTTCATGATGAGCATATAAATATGCAATATCAGTTTCATAATGGCCGAAGCTTCACGTTCATAACCATTAGAAGGGATGATGATCTCCATCGGATGTTCAGATTATTCCAAAATGGAAGTCAAGCTATATTTATGTATTTGCATTCAAATAGTGAAGCAAGTGCAAGTCGACAACCATCACATCTAAGGTCTACATACGCTCGACCTAACAGCCCTCGAGGGAATAGACCGTCATTTAATTTGAACAGGTGCCACCACAACCCATCATAACAAATGTAATAATTGCTGATCTGTTTAATATCTTTTTTTAGTTATGTTACTGATTGTTTTATGACATAGTGATTCACGCAGGGGGAATTTGATGACATATACAAATACCACAAACTTTTCCAACGGTGAAAAGGATACAGGTGGCCCTTCAACAAGAGAGGATGTTTACAGGTTTGGTTCGCTATACATCTGATTTGATTATATTATGTAATTTATATATGATTGACTATTTGCCATGCAGGTGCGACGTCTCATCTTATCCTGTTCAAAGCCAGTTTGACCTGAACACGCCTGTTATACCTCATGCCTGTTATACCTCATGATAACCCATTTGTAGACGCCATGCTTGAAGATTTAATAGCTCCCATTAATCTTGCAAAAAATGAAAATGAAAAATTCTCCAATAGAAAGGATGAAGTTGTCATGGATTGGATGGAAACGGAAACAGTATCCAAAATTCATTGTTTTGATGGAGGGTGCAATGTAGTGGATGAGGGGGCTAAAAATGATGAAGATGATTTTGATATTGATGTTGACCCTAGAGAATATATATTGCAAAATGGCATAGGACCAGGAAGAACATGGCATGCACAAGAAGGATTGGGTCATGCATCAAATGTTGTGAGTGTAGAAGACGTTATTGATACTTTAGTCCCTGATGATGACCATATTGGTGTGGATCACCATGAGGCATCTTTTCGTGAAATGTGGAATGGAAGACGGTTTCAGACTCGTGAATCATTTAGAAATGCATTGAGAAAATTTGCAATGTACAGTAATTTTGAGCTTCATTGGGTGAAAAGGTCTATGACAGAATTAAGTGGAAGGTGTGGTGATCATCAATGTCCTTGGCGCATCCATGGATCTATCTTGCAGTCCGGCCCTGAGTTTATTGTGCGAACTTATTCAGAAAAACATACTTGTTCGAAGCCAATGATGGGACTCGCACATTCTCAGGCCACATCGGCGTTGATTGCCGATTGGATAAAAGAACGGTTGCGTATCCATCCAAGTTACACTCCAAAAGAAATTGCGACAGACTTTCAATTAGAGTTTGGCATCCATATCAGTTACAGGAAAGCTTGGCTAGCAAAAGAGAAAGCATTGATTGACATACGTGGTTCTTATGAAGATTCATACAGAATCCTACCTAGTTATTGTATTGAACTAGAAAGGACAAATCCAGGTAGCGTGTCTCATCTGATCAGGGAAGATGATGATTCATTCCAGAGGTTATTTTGGGCTTTTAGCTCAAGTATTCGCTCTTTCAAGAGTTCATTACGCCCATTAATAGCTGTTGATGGTGCCCACCTTCGTGGAAAATTCCCTGGAGTTTTGTTTGTTGCCGTGACATATGATGGAGACCGTAAGTTATTTCCAGTCGCCTTTGCCATAGCCGAGATAGAGGATAGAGATACCTAGGAATGGTTCCTTGCAGAGTTGGATGTGAACTTAGGGCCATTTCCAAATTTAACCATTGTATCTGATAGACAAAAAGGTCTCATACGAGCCGTTCAAGAGCGTTTTCCTCACGCTAGTCATACCTACTGCATGCGTCATATATCAGCAAACTTTAAAGAGAAGTACAAGAATGAGGCTCTGATGGTTAAATTTTGGAATGCAGCAAGAGCATATAGGCGGGTTGATTATGAGAGATATATGGCTGAAATAAAGGATCTGGATGAAGGTGCATTCAAATGGATTGAAGACATTGGGCCGCATCACTGGGCAAATGCATTTGTTGAAGGGCGACGGTATGACATGATCACAACCAATATTGCGGAATGCACGAATAGTCTATTGAAAGAAGCTAGGGAGTATCCAATCACAAAACAAGTTGAGGCCGTACGGTGTAAACTAATGGAATTTTATGATGTACGCCATCGCAGTTCACTTGATTTGCGTACAAGACTAACTCCATATGCCGAGAAAATACTGAGCAAAGAATCTGAAGATGCCCGTCGGTTGGGAGTCCGACCTGCAAGCCAATTCGAATACCAGGTTCACTCTTCCGAATACATTGATGTGGTGCATCTTGATTTGCGATCTTGTTCATGCCGGAAGTGGGATGTCTTAGGTATTCCATGTTCGCATGCACTGGCAGCAATTTAAATGAGAGGAGTTGATCCATATGATTACTGTGAGCATTGGTTCTCGAGCGATGTTTATCGCTCAACATATAACGATATTGTCCATGCGATAAGAGACATCCAGCAATGGGAAATTCAGAGCAATCTTTGCATGCCTATCAGAAGAAAGAAACTAGGAAAACAGAGGCATGCCTATCAGAAGAAAGAAAATTCTCACCTCCCAGCCCACCCATCAAATGGGTGACACTGAAAATGGAAAATCCTAACAACTCAATGCATTCGAGACGACAAGAACACCATAGACTAGAATGAGGTCCTGATCAATGGCCTCAAAGCCTTCAAAAACCAGCAAAACCTATCGACCTTCAACTTAGAGGTGAAGATGATGGTTATGAAGATGAGGAAGATAAAGAGCTCAAACTTATAAGGTAAAAAATGGATCTGCATTGATCTGGCTTGGACAAGCAAATAATAGTAAAACAGGCTCGTTCCATTGATCCATACATTAATACTTACATGGATGAGTATGCAGACGATGGAGACGATGGACCCATACCGTTGGGGAGATGAGGATGGAGATGATGAAGCTTCGTCGCCGTCGAATGGACGTTGGGACCTTGCGTATTTGCAAATAGGTTGGCGAGGGAGGAGGATGGTGAAAATCGGCTGGGAGAGAGTTACCGTCGGTGAAATTAGGGAAAGTCGAACAGGGAGGGTTAAACAGATGAAAAGGAGCTTTTTGTGTTGTGATATCGCAACAATATTTGCGATATCGCAACTTAAAAAAGGTGCGATACCGCAACTTATTTTGCGATACCGCAAATTAAAAACTTGTGATATCGCAATGTATGTTGTGATATCGCAAAAACGACTCAGCTTGTGCTCTTTCCAGCGGTACGAGTTGTACGGAGAACGTCTTGATAATATGTTGAACTTTGGTAACAGGGGAGGGATTTGTGCTACTGTAGGTGACCGTACGGAAAATGTCCCTATAACTTATATACGAAAGCCTCGAGCAAATGCGATGGAGAATATGGGGATGTCTCGGTGGATAGGAGTAGTACATCTAAATAGAGATGAGTTTTTGCTCAATGCAGATGGCGGCTCTCTTAAAACTTGTCAGTCGATGTGATTTTGTGCAATAAAGGTCAGTTGATGTGATTTTGTGCAATAAAACTCGTCAGTATTTAAAGATGCACTCATCTAGGGAATCGCGCCATGGTTGGGAGACTGATGTGAAGGGATAACAAGTCATGTAGCTTTCATTTTCTTTTTCGCATTGGGAGTCGCGCCAAGAGGGAGACTTTGTGTGTTTCGTGCGTAATACAGGGATTCAGGTCGGGCCAGATCGACCCAATCAGTATCAACCCTTGCAGGTGCATTGCACCGACGACGTCATCTATAAATTTTGATCGGCCATCACTTATTCATCCGGACGCCGATTGATGAGTAATATGGTTCTGCGGAATTGTGGTGACGGGCACTACTAAATATCATTGACAGATTTGGATGATACTGTAATGGTCGTCAATGGTTCATCAAAAGAAAATACAAGTTGTATAAACGCACAATTCCTACATAGGCCACCCCATCCGATATCTCCACACAAGTGGGTTCTTCTCGTCGAAGATATCACTATAAGCGAGGTCATAGATGGTAAATCTATATAAGACATATCTAATTCATAAATAAAAAGAAAAGTCAAGTTACCACCGACCGTGATCGCAGACCAAAAAACTTTTCTAACCATTGAATCGTCAATCTCTCACTGCTTCTGTATAGATCTCATTGCCAAGAGTCTGCAGGTGCAAATGGATCATCCATTAGAGCTCAAATGACACAAATATTACGCGACAAATTTCAAGCGTCAAAGATAACTGCATCTGGTCCAAAAAATTTCTGCCAGTTGAATTCCAGATCTGCCAATGCTAATGGATCATACCCGTCACCACAAATTTGTAGAACCAAACAGGTCAGCGATACGGATCCAGATGAAAACGTTATGGACGGTCAAAGTTACAGTTTGATCGTTGACCAGGCTTGCTGACGCAGGTAATATATCATCCTGTACCAACACTTTTTAGCGCTATGGGCTTCTGCTACACGGGTCAGGCTGACCCGACCTTTATCTGGGCTTGACCCTGTGCTAGGTTTGAATCGGGCCTGATTTCACTCCTTTTAGGTCCGTCCCCCTTGCCTTGTTGGGGATTTGGTTGACTTTCAACACAATCCTCACACGTGCCATGCTGCGTTAGCGTTATCTTTCTGCGAATCTCGAGGCGGAAAACGAACCATAACCGTCCCAGTCACCCTATCTTAGCGCTGGAATAAAAAGGAAAAAAAAATGAAGTTTACAGCTTCTGAGGCAACGGCATCTTGCAGTTTCTCTCCCACACATTTCAACTGACACAAGCTTTAAAAGGCGTGCATCTGTATTTAGATCCGGTCCTGGATTCAACCAGCACTTGATGTCCAACTTAAAAAATTGCGTTGAACTGACATACATGAGATTCTGTGCATCTGCAAGAAGTAGTATTTCATCTGTATTTAGAACCAGTCAGGAGTAGTACTCCCCCTCACTGTACCACATAGAAATTGATCCGTGGACAGATGCGATATAGTTTTGATAGAGCCCCCATCGGGCACTAGGCTGACTCAGAAAAGGAAAAAATTGTTGTTTACTGTAGTTATCATTCCTCACTAGCAAAATGTTCCGTGCTAATTAAAAGTCATGCAGAATAACATTTAATTTTACGACTTAAATAGAAATTTTAATTTTAATTTTATATATTTATATTTTATAAAATCTAAAATGGAAATGTTAATTTCTCACACAAATTTATAGGTTTTTAAAAGTTGCACAATTAAATTTTAAAATAATTAATAAATATAGAAATTTATAATCTTTAGTATAAACATGAATTATGAAATATTGAGACGGGTGAAATTATAAGAAATTTGAAAATATGAGATTTTCCAATTAGAGATAGGTTTGGTAGTGAGTTGGTTGTCTTACGTTAACAAAGAGAAAATAATATATCTATTTTCATTATCAGATATAGGTGCTGTGAATAATGATCTATGTCGGAAATTGAAATTAAGATTCATAAAATGAAACTAAAATCACAAACAAAAAGAATAAAAAATATGAAAATACCTTAGTTTCTTGTAGAGAATAGAAGACCCAATTAGACTTATGACTATTCACACGGAGAAAAGAAAATGTATGCCACATAGAAAAACAGTTCGTCGTGAGAAGACTCTGTATAGAGAATGTTACAACTCATTTTCTCAATTGCTCATTTCAATACAGAAAAGAGGGTTCCATATATGCCAATTTCAGTTACAAATTTTCATAATAGTTTTAAGAGTTAATAATAGGCTCAAGTGAAAATTAAGAGGAATTTAAAGAGGCATTAAAGAAGGTCAAATAGGTATCAAAATGGTCAAAATAAAATTAAAATGAAGCGGCTGATTTCTCAATTGGAATAAGTTCGCTTCATGATATATAATTGACAATTCTTGGCTCCGTCGCACCTGATTTTTTGCCGTGGCAAATCATCATGTACGGACTCATCCAAAAAGTTTCAAATAACTTTTGGAATTTCTGAAATTCCAGCTCTTTAAAACTTTGGTAAAATTTATGGATGCTCAAGTACAAAGGATTTAATAATTCTATTAAATTTGAAAATTTAGAAATTCTTTAAATTCCTATAAATATGCAGGCTCTAAAGTCAAATCCCAAAAACTCAAAAGAAGAATTCACCTCAAATATGGCGAAAAAGTTGGAGAAAAAAGGGAGTATGAGGACACTGTAATACAACTCAAAATCATATTGTGAACGACATTTTACCTGTTTTTAGGACATTCTAGTGATCATATACTTTTTAATCTTTGTATATCACATAACCAACACATTAGGGCTGGGTTTGGGCTCGGTTCTTAGGCCATTTGAAATAATTTGAGCCTATTTTGTGGCCTCATAGTTGAACAAGCTGGGCTTTGTTCTATGCATATTCAAAGATCGACAATAGGATTGATTTGCCATGTACACAAAAAGGACATGAAGTTTAAGAATAGAATGAGTTGGGCATAACTTTCAGGGCTAGTTTGGTACTTTACTAATATAGTAAAAGTCAAGTAAAGCCTTTATTTTTCAGGCAAGATGTCACATCAAAAGCATTTTAATTTAAAACCTCATCAATCTTTTTTCAAAAAATAAAAAAAATAAAAAACAACCACTTTTATCCACTAAAATACAAAAAAAAATCCACTTTCCTATACAAAAAGTCAAAAAGAGATTTTATGAAGATAATTGAAAATTTGGACTCGGCGTAAGTTTGGATGATTGAAAATCAAGAGATTTTAGAAGAATATTAAAATTTTAGAAACTTCAAAAATCACTTGAGACATTTTAACTAGCTGAGAATTTTTTAACCATAATAAAAAAAATGTAGCATTTACGCTCGCGGACCTACAATCACATCATTCCATTGAATTTTCGGTCCACCAAATTCTTCTCAGAAATTCCAACATTTAACATTAATTTTGGGCTCCTTATACTTTTCCAATTTAATGACTCCGACGCTTTTGACCGATTGTCTTTGCGCGGACTTGCGAGGAAATAGGTGGATGCTAATACGATGACGTAAGCCACATGCATCTCAGAACCAAATACAAAAGATGTGAGTCCCACACGTCTTTCAATCGAAACTCCGTGGCCCGTCGGTGTGGTACATACCAATAATAAAATCCAACAATAAAATCCAAGGCAGATGGCTTAATTAGAAAGTTTTCATCTATCACTACAGACCAACCATAGAATTCAAGGCATATGGCTAACTTTTTTTTTTTTTTTTGGAAGAGATGGAGAGGGAGAGGGACAAATGGTTACACTTGCTAGAGATATTAGAAATTTAGGTTAGAGAAAGCAGGTCATAGTGTCATAGCGAACCAGCTTTGTGTGCCCTGTGAAAGTGTAACAATTACAATAGGTGATTCAGACTCCCATTCCAGGCCTGTATTTTATGTAGAAGAAGATAACTTTTTGTTATTTAGTGAAAAAATGATGTTGCTTTTTAACTTTTTGAGGAAATTTAAAATTTGTGTACTTTTAATTTGACCTTGGTGGTTTTTTTTTTTTTTTTTTGGATAATGGAGGCTTCACCTCACCTCAATTCAGTTTACCATTCATCCAAACACACCTGCTACTCCATTTCTGAAATTATCTGTGCATTTGCTGAAAACCCAAGTAAGTTGATCGTATTACTTTAGTTTAGGCTATTTGATTTTCCCTTCTGATTGTTAAGATACATAATCAGCAATATAATTTATAAATGTATTTAGTAGTACATTTCTTCAATGCCATTTGGGCAAGGTTAGGCTTGGCACGGTTTATTAATCCTCGTTGTCACATGACATGTCACTTAAAAACTACTTTCCAAGAAAAAAAAAAGGTAAAAAAAGTGGAGTCACAACCAATCCCATCCACTTTGTTTGCTTCCTCACTGTGAACACAATGGAAAGAGGCAATGTAACCCAATATAGAGGAGGTTAAGTTTTCAAATTAGCTGTGACCAAAATTATATATATTAAAACACTAGGCATGAGGGGCTAAGAGGTCTTAGATTTGAAATAGAGCCTCCAAAGCAATGCCACTGTAGCATCCACATGGCAAGCACATATTGGAGAGCTACATCACAATGGCCCCACCTAATAATTCCAAATCAATTGAAGATTTCCTTTTAGAAAGAGCCCTACTCTGATCGGTCCAAATTTTCTTTCTCGGCAACTTTACATCCATGGGCCTACCTAATAAAAGCAAACCATTGCTGCCGGAGAAAGCCCTCTATCACTCGCCATTTCTGTCGACTGAGAGGTGAGTTGCTTGGGTGACATTACAGAGGAAGAAGAGGGGTACTCTGTTTGCTACTTCCGAGAGAATTCGGGCTGCTGTGCCACCGTGAATAAAGAATACAATAATGGAGGACTTGGACAAGGAAGAGACATAGACAAGCAACACCTTACAAGATTCTAAAAGAAAAAATGAAAATGGGCTGACTGACCCAGTTTATACTGTTCAAACCACATGGCCCTTTTTCGTGCGATGGTCGCTTACCTGAAATTTTCCTGTAAAATCCTCACATTTCTTTTTTGAAAGGTAAGTATTTATCTATTATTAATAATAGACAATGTAACCGAGGATATAACCGAAAGTGGCCCATCACAAAAGTTGTCGCTATCCCATGCGTAAGTCGCGCATGGACAATTCCGTACCCAACTCATGTGGGACTCACCTGCCGAGGCCCCTACCACAACATTTGATCATCCTTGCCATATCATTTGGGGCCTAAAAGTACGATCTACTCGTATTGGTGTTCGTTCGATCCAACGGTGTGCAGTTCATTTGAATTGGTGCAAACCCGGTGGACTTGTGAACCATAGTTTTTTTTTTTTTTTTGGCAGGGGGAGGGGGACTGATAATTCCTGTGTGTGTATTTTGTGTTTCAATGCAAATATGCTAGCAAAGCAACCAAGTTATGCTTTTTTAACACTTTTATATATCTTTTCTATGTTTTTGTTATGAAAGTATTATATTTATTTATTTTTTTAATTGTGTTTCAGATGGGTTCAACATTTCAAGTATTACTAGAATAACGACAATATTTGTTTTCCTTGATTGCAGAACTATGCAGTGGAACTTTTTGTTGATTTATATAGCGAGATGCGTCATTACTTTTAATTATATTTTGATGGGTAATATGCAAATGAGTATACCTGAAAAAACATCTTATGATCAATTTGAATGTGAAACCCCCAACCCCGCCGATGTGGGCCCCATTATGGGTGTGCAAAAAAAAAAAAGGTGTGCTTAGGATAATTTCTTTTATTTATATATATATATATATATATATATGGGAGCACTAGAAAACTCCTAAAGAGGTTTTTTTTTTCAAAAAAAAATCCCTTTCAGTTGGTCCCACTATGATGTATGACAACCATGGAATGCCACTGGATAGAATATTCTAGATGAGATCTACCTGTGCGAAAATTTTCAACTCCATTAGATTATCCTAATCCCTTGATCCATGGCTCCAAAGTTTAATGGATTTAAAGACATTACTTGCTTGTGATTTCAATCGATTAGTGAGTGAAAAATGGATGAGTGTTAAATTTAGGCTTTTTACCTATTGACGAGGGTTGGTATGTGTGAAATAATTGGATTGGCTTAAGGCGGGCTCCATGCCCAGAAAAACATAGAGGGGCAAACGAGAAAGTTTTTGATAATTCCTCATATATATTCAATACACACCTCGTTTCAGATTCTGTAGACAATGAGACTTTCAAACCAATTCAGGCACTTACATCCACAACACAACCTTAAAACATGGAGACATAACCAACTGAAGCTTTCCCATCTGCAGCCTTATAAGCAACATTTGAGAATATCATAACAACCTTCTCGAAATTGATCACTCCAGGTGTTATCTCTTTCCCGACCTTCTTCTCATCCCTTATCGTGCACAGTTCATTACAACCACCAACAAAGGAGTTAACCAAGGATATTATATTTATGGTGTTCATTTTTTCCCCTTAAAACTAAATCATTTCTTGCTTTCCACAAGGTCTACCACATTGCCAAATTCCATATTCTAGAGTGATTGTTTTTCCAAAGGTGCAGTTGAGCGGGTGTGCTCATTGATATCCTTCCAACATTTCTCTGACTCTACATCATGAAAGTTGTGGGTTAAAAGGCCTAAATGAGAACCAAACCAACAAGCTTTAGCATATTCAGATTTCATTAGAGCATAATCGATCCTTCCATCTCCAACATCACAAATCGGGTATAAGAGGCCTAGAGAGTTAATTTTTGAATTTATAGTCTTTCTAACCACAAGTGTTTTTCGGGCATTTTCATCTAAAGAGAAGAACTCTTTCAAGGGAAAGGATTCTCCAAAAGACCTTCCAATTGATACTTTATTTATAAGTATTTTCTTTTTCTTTTTTTCACTAATTCTCTGCAAGCCGACCTGGCAATGACAATCTTCATTCATATGTATTTTATTGGGATAAGAGAAAGTCTAGAAGAGAATGATAAAAAGTACTTTGGCAAGTATTACTTGTCATGTTGTCGTGCATCACATGCCCCATTGTGGAAAAATATGATAAAAAGAGGGCCAAATCAAGAGAAAAAAATCTTGATTGATGGCTCTTCTTTTCTTTTATCTCAGCAAGTAATAGCCCAAGTGCGCAGTAGCAGGAGAATACAATGCACTTAAATTTTTTCATTAAGTTAATTACATGATTAAAAGCTTCTCATACATATTACACCAGATTTGATCTAGTGGGCCATCCACACTAACGGACCTAAAAAGATTAAGATAGAGATGGAGGAGTGGTAACTAATGCAGTAGGAGATATTAAGAATAGGTTGAAATGAATCTTGTTCTTACTTTGTACAAATCAGGGTTCCAATTCGGATTAAATTCTTATCCCATGGGATGGATCCAGGCTTAACTATTAGGCTCCAGAACCGATCAGACTAAGTTTTGAAAAGCTCTAAGCTAGATCTGCACTGAGTCATGGCCTGTCCTTCTCTGAATGAGTTATAATTTAGTCACAGTTATTCTAATCACTGGTGGAAACTAGCGGTGGCTAACTGGCTATAGCCCCGAAGTGTTTATGATCGCCTTAAGTGTTGAAAATGTGTACAAGCTATTCTTTGAAAGATTCGTTTATGAACCCAAGCGATCTATTGGAACGGACAATCTAAGAATCTCAAATGGGCCATGGAGGATGGCATGGCCTCCAGTAATTTGATGAATTGGATCATCTTGTGACCATAATAAATGGTGTAGATCTGGTACTTGTCTATTGTCTATGATATTCTATGGTTATTTTCTTCGTTCTTATATAAGGGTCGGTGCAATGCAAACCGGTGCAAATACGCATAGTGGGGCCCATCTTATGCAAAATCGAGATAATTACGATAATCAATAATAGCATTTTCATCTATCCTCTTTTGATTGTGTTTTTATTTAGTAAGAATTTTGTTAATAATTTTTTCTGTAAGTCAAAACCCCAATTTTTTATGGGGATGGAATCTAACGCTCAAAGTATCTTTCAGAAAGACTGGAGAAGTTTCAAAGAAGGGGAAGTTATAGGGATGACTTGACGGAGGAGGCGATAGGAGCAGCCGCCACCATCTTATTCCATCATCCTATTAAGACTATGTTAAAAGACACTTCAAACACTGAAAATTTCGTCTGGATCAATGATGGGGCGACACGTGGTAAAGATATGATTTTTCTTTTTTTCATTGGAAGAGATGGGTTGTGAGCTGATTTGATATTTTCCTCGCACGTATCATTTTGCTTGGTCCAAGATCCGGATTCCAGCACCCCGCCTGGTGTAGCACGACATCTCTCCCGGCATTTATTACACGTCATCTTTTTCTTGACGTGAGGCTGGAGAGTGGATAGGTCATTTTAGTTATTTCACTCCTCTGCTTTCCGATAAGAAGATAGGCTTTTTCTGTCCTCTTTGGAGGCTATTTCTTGCACTCCTCTTTGGTCCGAGAAAGAAACGTTTCTTGGTTGACTTGTCTTGTGGCCCGTCAACTCAAATAATTTGTTCTATCGGAGGGAATAGAGATGCAAACGGGTTGTTTAATTCCGAGTAGCCTTCATAACTTGGGATGTCAATAGAACTCGGATGATCCAAAGGACCCAACATTTTTTTAATAATAAGATTAGTCTAATTTTTTTTTTTTTTGTTTCTTTGCGAGTATTTTAAAATTTTCATAAAGGGTGTTAAATGATCTCAAAAATTTAGGAATCTTAGCTCCTTTACTTTTTGGTAGAATATCTAGATCATCCAAGAATTTTAAAATATATCAGACAGGAATTCCGTTAATTTCAGTAAAATAACATTTCCTTAGTATAAGTAGAGGCTTGGGAGTTGGGAGACGAACATCGCTATTAAATAATTGCTTTCAATGTTTAATGAGAGTTTCATTCTTTCTTGAGAATTTTACAGAAAAGAAATCCCCTTAGACCAATTAAAGTTAAAAAAATGCCCTCAAATTCAAATATCGACCAAAAAGAAACTGAGCGCGGATATTGTGGCTCATTTCTTCTTCTTTTGTTATTTTACTGAGTAGCGATATCACAAGTCGTGATAAGGTTGAGTGTCGAAAAAAAGAGAAATGAGCGGTAATAACCCTGCTCAGGGCTTTTTTTGGTCCATATTAAAATTTGAGGGCCTTTTTGGTCTTCACTAGGTCTAAGGGTGTATTTGTTTGCAAAAGCGTAAAGTAAATGAGAGTTGAAATAAACCCAAACGGTTGGATTCTTTACCCCATGACATGTTTGTTTGCCTTAGCACTGGAAGTAAAGTAAAATGGCCTACCTAGCTGGCAGTTATCCCAACTCTACTTTTTCTCTCCCAAAGTTACTTGAAGATACCATAATAAAGTGGGGTAGAGTAACCCATTCTCCATTCTCTTTATCCAACAAACTATAAATTTAAATTATTTTACTTTACACCAACCATCAAAATACATAAAAAGTAATTCATCTACTAATTATTTCAACCTGCTCCTTTTTTATTTTATCGTAATCTAACATCCTACTCCTCTTCTATTCCTTCCCTAATGCAAACAAATAGGCCTAAAGTGCTTTTTTTTTATAGTAAAACCCTCTTCTTTATGTATTCCAATTTTTTTTTAATAACTAGGTTATGTTAGGATTAGCAGCAACTGCATGTGGGGAATCAAGCTTGTTCATCATAGGCTAAACCATATTTGATGATTTGTTAAATAAATTAGGTCTATTCATTAACTATGCCCTGATTTGATGAAAGGATGCCCACGTAGATTGCCCCCTCTCAATACCCTCCAACTTTCCATGATGTTTCCATTTGATTACTTCGGTTTTTTTTCTTTTCTTCGACTAGGTTCCCTTGTCTTGTGTCTTCTTATCACTGGTTACAACAAGCACTCTTCTATTTCTGAAATTTTCTGTGCCCCACTGTTACACCCCAACCCAAGCTAATCATGATTATATCTAATTAATGATGTTTTATATAAATTAATGTGTATAAATACTAATTAAGCTATTCTAGGTATAATTAGTCTTATTATAGTTTTAAGGTTAGACCTTGAGTCTTGGGTAGGTAATTGGTCTAATATTAACTCCTTCACGAAGAACTAAGGACTTTTTCGTAAATTAGGATTTTTCATATTTTGCATTGTATGCACATCATCTTGACACCATCACGTGTATTTCATCGAGCACACCAACTTTCATTTTGAACTCTCCTCCATTTGATCACAAGTTGACTAAGTGGACCCTCATTTGACCCAATATGTAAATCCTAGAAAAGAGAGGGGTTTTCTTCTAAACTTGGAAAAGAATGTCCATCACTTAACAGTTAACACCCATTTTCATTGCAATCGATCACTTCATTCACTTGAGCAGACAACAAGCTTTCCACCTTCCCCCCGGTTGCAACTTCTCTCCTCTCAACCTTTGTAAATAAGAGCTTGCATGTGTGACTAGAAGCTAGAATTGGGTTTCTCCTTCTCTTCTCTACATTTCCACATATCCTTGTAGCAAGATCTTCCTTCTCAAATTTCCTCCCATCTACAAATATCCCCTCTAGAACTAAGCCCGGACCTCTTGTTTATAAACTTTGATTTTCATTTATGGCAACCAAAAGAGTGAAACATTGGTTGGATGGAGTGAAACTTAATCCACCAAGATGCCAATACCTAGATTCTCAGTATTTCTAGCTATCCGTGTAAGAATATGGAATGGATGGTCAAAAACTAACACCAACAAGTTGTTTCATAACCTTATATTGAATAGTAAAAAGGCATTTAATGTTTTTTGATGAGGCCAATTTTTGATAGGTTCCTATTTTTGAACTCTCTTTATACAAGGGATTAAGAAGGTTTGGTTTGAATATGGAGTTCCTGCTTCAATGGAAGCAGCATCCAAACAGCCTCCATTCAACCCTTTCTAATCAATCTTTCACATCCGGCCTCATGAATGATAGAGAATATTCTACGTTAAAGAAGGTTGGATCATGATTAAAATTACACTGGATTACAAATCACAGGTCAATTGAATTAGGTGGGTCAACCACTGGCGAACACACATTTTAAAGAACACTCTTTTATAAGAAATCTCATCAAAACTAAACACCCAAAACCTGCATACATGATCATCTGCTTGATTATTGCAAATATATTGTCAAAAGTACAACATTTTTTTATGCATTTATATGTTACGCTCAGGTAAACAAGTATTCAGATGTGGGCCAAACCTGATCCACATCTGGACTCGATCATTTATCAGTACTATAAGGTTGCTGCATACCCACATTCCTTAAGTAAGGATCATTGCGTAATCGGCTAATGTGGGCCAGTTTACAGCCTTATTCAAAGACACACAAATAAACTTTGATACCCATATGTAATGTGATGCATCCAGTACTCAAACACGTCCAATATGACTGATTCATTTAGGCCCAACAGATCCAACTTTGGCCTCATGAAGTGCATGATACTTGACAAGCAATTTGTCTCTCGGTGGCCAAGTAGTGTTGATGACAGGAGCATTAGAGAAGTTCTCAATCCATGCACACAGCAATGGAAATCTCTCCTCAGTGACCATCTTCAGTTCCATGACTTCTTCGAAAACGCCAAGCAAGTTGGCTATCCAACCAAGCACAATATCTGCAAATCCGAGAGTCTCTCCGTTGAAATATTTCTTCCCCACCAGCCATTCCTCTAGTGTTTTCAAACATTCAAGTGCAGGAGCTATGGCTTCTTCCTGTTCCTTCCCTTGTGTGGTGAAAACACGCCAAACTGCCAGTAAACACTGCAAGATAGTGGTGAATGTGGAAAGAAGTTATACAAAATGGAATTGCAAGGCCCAGTTGTAGGACCCAAATAGACCTCTCTATATTATTAAATTTAAATATTAGCATTGTCAAACTTATTCTTTTCACATCAATTTGGGATTACTAATTACTAAGGTGATTAACCCATATCTAGGGGTGGCAATTCCTGATTCGCTAATTTGGAGCTCAGTACGACCCTCGTTAGTTTCGGATTGGGTTTGGGTTGACATTTGTCTACCTGTTAAATAAATGGGTCAGGTTTGGTTGAACCCATCCTTGCTTTTCAATATCGAAGCCAGTATGAACCTCATCTGCTAGTTAGATGTTGAGTTTGGACCCTCTTTAACTTCCAATTGGGTTTAGGTAGAGCTTATACATGTTATCCACAGTACTCAACCTAATATCCCAACCCACACCCTATCAGACGAGGAGTGTAAATGGGAAGACCTGATGTGGTTATCTCATCTGGGTACAGGGCTGATACTCAATGGTTTCAAATACCATCACGATTTGCAGTACCCACGCTTCAACATTACAATAAATAGCTATATAAGAATCTGCATGACCCATACCAGAAGCTAATTTGTGATAATCAGGTCTAGGTCTTGGGGACTACTTGCTAGGATTGGGACCTGGACTGAGATCAAATAAATCAATCCCTTTTGGTTCCCAGTTGGCTGGACCCAGATTGTTTAAAGCCTGCATCAGCTATAATTAAGCAGCTCTTTGAATCCCATGGTTCCAATCTTACTTAATACTATTGCTTCTGCTAATTAAAGCCACCAAAATGGCAAAAGTCAAATGGGATGACATCAATTGTTTGCTCGAATCAGTCTTAATCATTTAGTGCTCCTCATATAATATGCGTGTAATTTGAGTTTTGTTTCATCAATAGGTCTTAGGCCCCTTTTGATATCTAAAATGCAAGAAGTTTCATATATAACATTTCTGTCTGGTCTAAGAACATGAGGAATTTTCCAGAACTCTTCCAGTTCTTGTAAGAAATTCTGTCATCGGAGCAAACTCTAATCTTAAAAAGCATTTGAAATTTGCAATTTGGAACATTTAAAATGCTATTTCAGCTGTTGCTTTTTAGAATTTTCTCTGCCAAACAGAGAATTCAAAAAATTGAAGAGGACAATCATACAAGAATTTAAAACTTTCCCAATAGAGTGAAATCTAGAGAGAGAGAGAGAAGTTCTACTTTTCTTGAAATCTGCGGAATCAAACATGGACAAACAGGAATTGTGAATATCCAATGAACCCCTACAGCTACAAAATTTAAGGCCATCAAACTGGGCCTAAAGTTTCAAGTTAAATTCTCATGTAAGATGAAACAACAGAACCTTAGGAGTGGGCATGGATGACTCACCTTTTCATCACCAAACTTAGCCATAAACCGCGCCATGGCTCTGTCATAAGGATCCTCCGGCAAGATGGGATTCTCCTTCCATGTCTCGTCGATGTATTCAAGAATTACGATCGATTCTACGATCGCGCGGCCATTGTGTACCAACACTGGTACCTTCTTATGGATTGGGTTATACTCAAGAAGTAGAGGGCTCTTGTTGGAGAGGTCTTCATAGCAGTATTCATGCTCAATTCCCTTCAGTTTCAGAGCCAATATGACTCTCAGAGCAAAACTGCTAGACCATGTTCTGAACACCTTCACTTCTTCTTTAGCCATTGCTGCAATACAGTGCATCTTGCGTTGGTGCTTTGGACTTTTATAGCTGATATTCTGATGGGTGCGTAATATTATTTCTGAGTTCTCTGTCATCTTTTTTAACATTACATTGACTTTGAAATGGAAAAGAGGACAAAGGTGTTTGGAAATGCAATTCACCCATTCTTGACCTAATTTTAGAGAGGCAAACCACACATTCAACTAGTCCACAAGCTACTAAGCTGGGTCATCTTTGCTTAATCAGTGCACTGATTTGTTTAGGGACTAGCCCAATCAACTCCAGATAGGATGCTATACGCAATTGAATAAAAGTGTGATACAATTTACATATTTCCACGGTGCATGCCACACTGATTGAAGTAAACATTTTGCCTCATAGAGAGGCAGTGATTTGAGCAAGTTGGATCAAGCAAATGTGGGGGTACTGCAACTATTAAGTACTGTATTAACTATCAACTGCACCATGCTGACTGCAGCACATGATCATTTTGTATATAAGCAGGCTCAATTATGATTGAACCTATAAAAGAGCTGCCTGGATGTGAATTTGGTAGGATTTGCTTCAATTTAATATTAATCAAACCATTATCCATAATTGAAATGAGTCGTAAGGCATCCTCCCATTGTGAAATAGAATTAAGGATCAAACAATCCTAGAGGCGTGGCTTCAAAACTCAGCCAAAATCGGGTTTCCGCCATGACTGACCCCCTTTTTTATGGATTTGGTCCAAAACTAGATTTGTATTGAAATTTTTTTTCACCACCTTTATATTATATTTTTCATTTTATTTATATATGAATCCCTTGAAAGCAATTGAAAATGAAGACAGTCAAATTTCTTATTTTCCGACTCTTTTTTTATAATTATATTTTTTTCTTTAAATGAAAGGGGGCCAAAACAAGCTGAAATATCAGCAAAAAGATATATTGCATTTGAAAATCATGCTTAAAGATCAAGTTTCTGTTTGGTATTACACTCTCTAACAAAGCAAAAACAAAACAAGTGAACCCAATTGAATAATGTCTCTATCATGCTCCAGACATGGGTCAGGGTTAGGGCCTTCAATTATTGACTAGAATGCTTTGGCAAATGTCACTCCTTTTCTCTCCAGCTTTGCAAGTAAGATGGCAAATGAGTCAGGTTTGCCTGCCCCATTACGCACTAGTAGGGTCAGGTTTGAGGTGGATATGTTTTTCAACCTTCTGACCCCAAGTTGGGTTCGAGACAGGTTCAGGATTTGATTGCACCTACGGTCATGTTTCTACCATGGGACAGGTTTGGTATTACAAAATATAAACCCATTACATCAGGCACAGGTCAGCTCATGTTTTAGTCGGGTTTGTCATCGATCAGCCTAAAACCAAACCGGGCCCAACCACTTGCCATCCCTGAATGCCAACTAGGATGACAAACATGGAAATATGAAAACGTATCAGGAATTCAAGGCTACAGGTATGAACTCCATAAACCCAGACTCTTAAGCCTAAATTTTGTGGTTCCATCCAGTGGACCTAGACTCGGACACTATCAAATGGGTCCAAATCCTGAACCATTAGCCAATTTATTTTCATCTCCATTCTCCACCTCAACATTTGGGGTTGTCAGTGAGTTTTCAACCATTTTGGTCAAACTAGATCAATTCAGTTCCATCTGTGTTGGTCAGATTCGTTCAATTCAGTTCCTTTGGTGTTGAGCCCATTTGGTGAGTCCAGAATTTTTCTATTGTGGTTTTGAACAAAAATATTTCCTAGTCAAGGTGAGTCAAGTGTTCAGAACTGTGGATTTTAATACAAAATTCAGCTAAATCAGTCAAGGCAAAGCTTCAAAGACGATGATGACGATGAATGACTGTTAAAAGTGATGCTCAACTCGTTTATACAACGACAACTTAACATGAGTCTTATATAGGAAGCATCACCACGAGTTATAAGTCCAGGTTTCCAAAAAAAAAAAAAAAAACTAGTTTATACAAAAGCAAAGCAATCCATAGAAAAGAGCATGTACTGATTGCATTGACCATGCAATTATTAATACCATTTTATCAAGGCACTTGCGGCTGCGATCCTCCAACTTGCTTCCTTTTCCTCGAGCAATTCTGGACCTTATGTCCAACTTCCCCACATAAGAAGCACGCGCCCAACTGTTTTCTGCTTAAAGATCCCTGAACTGGGCTCCTCTTGCTCGGACAGTCTTGGACTTTATGATCCAATCCTCCACATGCAAAACATACGTTGTTGCGGAGGCGGCACGCACTACTCTCATGATTCTTCACACAATGGTCACATTTTGGAATCCCTTCAAATTCCATGTCTGCAGTTGTCCTTTCAAACTGCTGGTTATACTCTTGAGACGTTGGGATATCATCGTATGGTGTTGGTAGCCAAACATTGCGCCTGGATTCTGCCTCCTGAACAATTTTCTCATTCGCATCTTCTGACCAGTAGGCCCTTTTGATAGCATCCTCTAAGGTTTGTGGGGGAATCACTATAGCGACATCCTTCTGAATGGTTGGGCTAAGTCCTTCGATGAATCTCTCAACCTTCATTGCTTCAGTGTCGATCAATTTTTCGGCAAATCGTGATAACCTTAGGAACTTGTGGTTATATTCTGCCACGGTCATACTGCCTTGCTGCAGTTGCTCAAACTCTCTTCGCATCTGGTCAATGAAGTGTTTCGGGACAAACATATTGGCAAATTGTCTCTTGAATGTGTCCCAAGCTATGGCATCATCAATGGTTCGGTAGGGCTCCTACACAATCCTCCACCACATTTCTGCTATTCCTCTGAACATAAAGGCAGCCAACAACACTTTCTGTCGTCCGGTGCATTCAAAGATCTCGAGAATCTTCTCCGTTTGAACTAGCCACTCATCCGCGTCCAGTGGGTCTATATCTACTGCGAATGGAACGGCGCCGAGCTTCCTAAATGTTTGAAACAGCGAACTTGGATCTGGCACTGGAGGAGCAATGACAACTTGTGGTGGTGCAGGTTGTGTGACTTGCTGCATGACCTCAATAAATTGGGCTTGATACTCATTCTGGTGGGCCAAATTCTCATTTAGGGCTTGCAATAGCATCAGAAGGCGATCATCATTGGTGTCTTGGTTGTTCTGGGTGCTACCCGAAGGGTTGCTGTTGTTTCGTGTTTGCTGTTTAGCCATTTGTCTGTCAAAATAAACGAAGTTAGGATGCATAATAACCTCATATCAAAGCACAGATGGTAGCCATCTAACAACATTACCCATGTGAACCTACCCAAATCTCACTCCGAGTCCTGGGTTTTGTAGTAGTTTTTAATTCCTAGAAGTTTCCAATAAAGACAAGAAAGCATACTTGTATTATAGTTGCAAAAGTACAATTAAAATATGTTTTGAAGACGTTCACTATTACCATATTGGCGAAACAAGGGCTGATGACAAAAGGTACAAAAGAAAGACTAAACCAACAAAAATCCTACCCCACTGTGCACCAATAAGATACTACCAACAAAAAAACTAAGTGCATCACTTTGGCTATCAAGCAATTCCAAATAGACCGCTTTACTCGTCACTCCGACGAAATAAGAACCTATTACCTACAAGCACCAATTATAATATTAGGCTTCCAACGCCTAGCAAATAAACATGTACAAACCATGATGTCCAGATACGGCACGGATACGGCAGGGACACGCCATAAACATGGCAAGGACATGGATTTTACATGTAAAAGTGAAGTATCGGATACGATACGACACGATATGTTGCCCATTTTGAAGTATCCGTGCATCATAGTGTACAAATTACATTTCATAGATGCACCGATATAAGACAACAAACATAGGTTCTGCAATGCATAAGTGATAAAAAGATGATATATTAGTGCATGATTCTGCGACAAAAGACAAAACTCAAGCAAAATCATACGATAAAGCGTGTAACATAAATAGACAAAGCATAAGTAATAGGCAACACAAGGCTAAATGACAGACAAAACAAAAGTAACCGAACTAATCTGAAGCTTAAACATGGTGAGATGGACAGAACAGGCAAAATAGGCGTGCAAGCTCAGTGTCTGAAGACACCTACATCTCGACATCTGCAAATTCCTACCAAAGCGGACGAGACAGACAAGCTCGGAATCCGAAGGTACCTACATCTCAGTATTTGAAGATATCTACCAAAGCGGACAAAACAGGTAAGCTTGGTATTTGAAGATACCTAAATCTCAATATCCAAAGATACCTACCAAAGTTGATAAAAGTAACCCAAACAAGACAAGGCAATTCTAGCGGAGAAGTCTAGCCGTGAAAAGACTAAACAAGTCAGGACATCAGGTAAGGAGTGCCAAACTTTGTCTATTGTGAGTGCCAACATAATTAGGATCAGTGACGGTATTTGGTCTAATTTCCTTTCCTAGATTCTATCAAATTTGCTCAACCAAAGTATGGGCCAAGTGAACAAGGGTTACGTTGGAATTTCCCAGGTTAGGCGGTTCCCATTGACAAACTACACAACACTGGAGACTTGACGAGATGAACAATATGTTACAGATCTCCAAACTCTGACACCGACTGCCCCCTCTGAGACAGGGTTAGACTATTCTGCCTATTTTTGAGGGACATTACAGCTCTACCTCTTCATAATACCCGACTATCCCTTTTGATCCCTAATCACATCAAGATTAGCAATCCTACTAAAGTTAGGTGTCTGGGTTTGTCCTAAAATGTTACCTCCAGCTCCACAAGGAGGTGCATGGTCATGGTGAGGCGAACAAGAGGTCAAGCAGTATGGATACTACAGTACGAGAAGTACACACTCATGGTCAAGCGTACAGGAAGACACGGGGATGTACTTTCCCATCTGGGTCATTAAAGGTCAAAAGGGCCTTCACACTAATCAAGCCAAGGTCAAGGGGCGTTGTTCGCAGGTAAGGCATAATACCATTCAACTTTATGATCCCGTAGGACTCGGGATGTCAGAGACATGGTGCTTGGTGCTTCCGAAGGTAGTTGCCATCCCAAGATCCTACATCACCATACCCTTGAACTTAGCATTACTCCAACATGTTTCCCAGACAACTAGAGGGTCATATCAAGCAATGAACATTACTAACATATGGTCCTATGCTTAAACATCATGGGTCAAGGGCAGGGGTCCAAAGTTAACACCAAAATCCTAGGTTCCAATTCCCCCAAACAAGTGTCTACGGCTAACCGAAATTCTAAAGCGTGAAAAACACCTCTCGGGTTTTGTAGCAGATGAGTAATGCCAGTCGGCCAGCTAAAAATGAGTGATCGGCTAGCCGAAGCACTCAAAGATGCGTAGAGAATGCCCGAATCTGATCTGATTGGTGGTTTGTGGGAGGGGTGGGGGCATACACTTTGGCAAATGCAACGACAACATCCTTAGGCATTTCATGCCCCTATTAACATACATACACAACATAATTCTAAGGGTCTCCAAAATGGGGATTCCCATTAACATGCAAATGGGGGTTTAAAACACAAGCTTAAGATTAGCATGATATCTAGAACTACATACTAACAATCATCAACACATTCACATACATGCAATCCCAGGGGCTGAGATTACTAGTTTTAATTTCCATAAAACATGCAAGGGGTCTTACACTAAGAATTAAGCTAGCACAAGGGACTAAATTTGAATGATAACCAAAATCAACCCAATTTACATACATGCAATGGAATCGTCTTTGGATTTTCACGTGGTTCTAAGCCGATTCTCTCACTACAAGAAAATCCCCAACTCAAGCTCCTACAACCACAGACCCAAGAGAAAGAAGTATCTAAGCTTGCATGCAACCAAAACAAGGGATTAAATGAAATCCAATAGAGAAGAGGACTTACAAAGAGAGCAGAGAAAGCCAAGAGAAGGTTGGGAGTGACCAAGGGTGAGTTGGAGTCGTGCCCGAGCACAAGTGACTCGCTTCTGACTCAGAAGAGGAGGAGGAAAAGGGCAAAAGAACTGGGCCTTGCTTAAATAGACTTTAGACTCAACTATTTACGAAACTGCTACTCCGACTAAAACACAAGTGTAAGCTCAAATGGATATTAGAGTTTTCTTTGCTAGTGATTGAAAAGGTATGCAAATGCAACTATGCATTCTGATGGAAAGATTCATGAACTAATTTTATCTATCCAACGAACGAAATATTAACATATACTTTTAAAATTGCAAACAATCCTTTAATAAATGTCATCATCCAGTGCAGTTTCGTTGAAGCAGGGTTCGGGGAGGATCCAGACTGGAGATAGATATAATCTTTGGCAAATTTGCACAAAGTGGCTGCTTACGGGTCTTGAACCTGCGTTATCACGCATGACATCTGAAACTTTTACCATTGCACCAAAACAACCCTCTAAGCAAGGTCTAAAAGCACTCAATCAGTCAAGCAACTAAACTAACAATTAAACTTAATTCATTATCATAAAAATAAGGTTAATTAGGTTCAGGGTCTTAACACTCAATAATATAAAACAAATAATAAAAATCAAGTACTTCCAATATATTATACTGAGTTATAACTGGGTCTTGATAGTGCTGAGTCTTTTTCATATTTTCGTCCGAGAGTTTTCAAATTACACAATGGCCACAAGTCACCACCGTAATCGACTTCGGTTATTCAACCTTTGTTGGTATCGAATACAACCTAGGCCCACTTGAGAGTTTTGTATATTAACTAGCCACACTCCAGGCTCACTTGATATGGAGATATTGTAATTTTATTGAATTATATTTGTTGAATGTAATGGGAAACTTAGCGTCTTTGTGAGTGTCAAAATTAAATTCAAGAAGAAAAAGCGGATTTACTAATTGATAATGGATTTTGGTACCGGGTGTTAATTAATTGTCACTGATTAATTGTTAATGCACATATTTTGATCAATTGATATGGAAACATCGATGCATTTTCCCGACTAACGAAACACTAAAGCCTCAGTATTTCATGATCCAAACAACCTTCTTAAGCTAGGCTTCAACCTCGGTATATAATGATTCAAACCATAGTATACGATGCCTTAACATGAGACTGATACATCTTTAGACCTTTCTACTAACCTTCGACCTTTTTGCTAAGTGCAGACCATTACGATCTAATAACACTATTTCTTTATCGAATACAGGAAGTCTCCTGGCTAATGAGGCATTGAAACATCAGTATTTCATTTGGACAAACTTCCCACACTATATCATGATTCAAACCATTGTATACAATGTCATAAGCTGAGACTATAACCATAGTATTTCATTCAATCAACCTTAGTACACAGAGTTCAAACCTGTGAATATGATTTGTGAGACATACGCATACCATCTAATAAATAGATTTTATATCACATAGAGGTGGACTTTGCCAAACCACACTGAAACCTCAGTATTTTATTCATACAACCTTCTCAATCTAGGTTGAGCCTAGGTATATAAAGATTCAAACCATAGTATATGCCCTGCCATCTTGAAGTTTGAAGATTTTATATCGAATATATACAGGGGTTTGGTGAATGAAACAATAATAGCATAATATTTCTTTCATCCAACCTTATTACACAAAATTGAAACTTGTGAATTTGCTTTGTCAGACCTTCGCATATGCCATCTAATACCAAGATTTTACATCGAATACAAAAGGGGACTCATTAGATTGGCAAGTACTCTGGTGAAGCACTACTTACATTGATCAAATTTACAATAATTACATTAAGCACATCCAATCTGAAAGATAGTTCCAGTCATATACAAGCGATTAATTTACAGATATCTGCAAATTGAAACAATCATTCATAGTTAAAGATACAACTGAATGTCGTGCTAGAGATAGCAGCCATTCATAGTTCAAACAACCACTCCATATGGCTTGACAAGATGCATACAAACACCTGGTTGTAGTCCTAATCAAACATAAGGGCACACACTGCACACTACACAGTAATGTCAGCGACTCCAAAACCATTCTGCGTGTTGAAAATCTCAGCGACATTTGCTACAATCGTGGCCTGTGCAAGACCATTTCTATTTCCATTAAATTGGGATGCCTTCTCCTGTTCAATGTTTCCCTTGTGGAGTCCACACTCTTTGGCCTTGGCATCTTCCTATCACCATCTCCCTTCCCTCTCATGCTGCCTAGGTAAAAAAGGCCTCGTGAAAGTCTCGAACCCGATTGACACATAGCCCTGTTCAAGCTATTGCAAAATAGCATCCATTAACACAAATAAGCACGCATATACAATACACACATTTATTTATACATGGTTTGCCTTCAATTCATTTGACAATTGGTAAGATGTGATTCCAACATCAACAAGATAACTAAACTAACATATACAAACAAATTAGAATTGATAAAAAAGCCTAATAACCTGCAGAAATACCAACAGATTCATGACAATATCCAAGTCCAAATATGTACAATGCCACAAATAAAATACCACATCCAAAAATTCGACAGCTAAATTTCCAAATATTCAAATACCACAAATAAGATTCGAATAGCACAAATAAAATCCCAACATCTGCCAACCCATTAATATTCACATTCAAATACCACGATTAATATTCAAAATCCATGTGTCATTCTTACATATCTTCTTAAAGATTCAAATCAAGATCTACCGCCGAAACCTACATATGTAGCAAAAGTATATGAGGCCATATGCAATAAAGTTAAGCACAACATATAGTAAATAGGGGGTATTCTTACAGTTAAATTCACAGAATCTTGCGTGATGATTTCGTCTCCCTAATTGACCAACATCGTACCCTGCACATGCACGAAGTTGATATCAATTAGATTGTGACTAATTGAATGTTGTGTTTATTTGATTTAAAAAATAAAACTCTTAGACTAACCTTCTTTGTCATCTTTTTGCTTGTTTTCTGACACTATCTAATAATTGTCTCAATCTTAGACTGTCTTCTTTTTCTGGTGGTCGGCCCTTCTGGCGGCGTTTGATTGAATCACACACGCATTTATTGCACTCTTGCCAAGAAAGACCATCATCATGACATGACATTGAAGATTTATGTACACCTATAGACATAGGTCTATTGAATGCAGCAACCTCTTTAGAAACATCTAGCGCAATTTCCACTTCTAGCAACGAGGACACTGCCATCTGACTCTTTTCATCGGAATCCATGGCCTTATTGCTGACCCGATTGAAAAATAGTCAACATTTTGTCGTAACGACGCCCTTCAAGTTTCCTCTTCCAATTGTCATACTTGATCTTGATTTTTGTGTAGCTTCTTCTCACATTTTTACTTAACCTTTCTAAAATGTATTTCCCCGGTATCTGATAAACCTTCTTCTTCAAATAAACAACGATGATATGCTTGTAGAGAATACATCTAAACTCAAACAACCGGCAAGTACAATTAGCTTCTCTTGATATCTTATCAAAATGAACATAGAAAGTAGAAGGCTTGATATTGTTTTCTTCTACTATCACATCTTCCTCCACATCAAATTCAGAAAACTCAGCTCCTACCTTAACTAAGGAAATATTGCAACGGATCTTACCGGCTATTTTCATTTTGAAACTCCTTAAATTTAGCAAGAGTAAACGCTTCTTGAAATTGCCTCTCAAACTCATAAAAGGTCACACGTGGAATGGATACATTGAAACAACGGCAGTCTTCCTCAGCTTCTAATTGCATCTTCTTAGACAAAGCATTATCATATTGCTCAACAAACTGCTTCAAGGTGGTCTTAGAATTGATGTAGTCATCAAAAAAGGCATGCATGCTCTCACTACGCTGGGTTGTTGACATCCCTGCCCAAAAAATATCCTTCACAAAAGCTGGCACCCATCGGTACATCTCATCATACAATCCCACTAGCCAATCATTGTCCTCTAGATGATATGCCCTAACAAACTTGGCCCAATTCTCTTCAAACTCCTCTTTTTTAATCGAATCGTAGACAACATTAAGAAGATGAGATTTAATTGAATCATAGTAATTATGCCCTCTCAATTTTTCAGACACTTTTTTCAAGATATGCCATAAACACCAATGATGTTGTGCTTTAGGAAATACTATTCCTATCGCATTTTGCATGCTCTTATCTTGGTCGATGATTATGGCATTAGGAGGACACCCGGACATGCAATCAAGCCACGACTGAAACAACCAAACAAATGTATTTATGTCCTCTCGTGATATCAATCCACAACCTAAGAGTACCGACTGTCCATGGTGATTCACACCCACAAAAGGAGCAAAAGACATGTCATATTTGTTAACCAAGTAAGTGGTGTCAAACGTGACCACATCACCAAATTCAGCAAATGCTGCTTTACTTCTCGCGTCAACCCAAAAGATGTTCCTTACTCGATGCTCTATATCAAGATCCATGACATAAAAAAAGGATCCGTTGTCTTGCTGCATTTTTTTGAAATAGCTAAGCATTGCCTTGGCATCCCCTTCCTTGAGTTCTAAGCGTTTGAATTTATCCATGTAATTTCGTGCATCCTTTGCTAACCATGTTAGATTCTCATGCCCCCCTGCCTCTACCACACATGAGCTAATAGTCTTGTTCAATCTAATACCCGCTTTGTCATTCAACTCAAGCTGCCTCTTCACATGTGGTGGGATTTTCCGATTACTCTTGTGATATCGAGCTTTGTTCGGACTCATATCATGGTTATGCTTAAGCAGAAATGAGTTCTGAAGCCACTTCTTGTCGAATTGCAAAGAAATATTCAACGTTGCTTTGCAATTTGCTCTTGATTGTGGACGGGGTTTAGCTGGGTTGCTTGCACTTGGGTTTAGCTTTTTACCCATAGTGCAAGCAATTGTAATAAACCTCTTCTTTCCATTTGATCCTTTTTTTTAGGTTCTTTGGGTAACAGCAAACCCGATTCGCTTGGCAAATCTTGCATAATATTTATGTACTTATTCAATTGAACCAAATATCATTCCCCTTTGAGGTTCCATTACCACATCTTCTAAGTTTTCGCCTTCCTCCAAGGGCTTCTCCATCTCAACATTGTTTAATTCCTGCCCAACCATCTCCATTTCAATTTCATTGTCGTCTCCATCAAATTCACGTGATAGTCCATCTTCCTCCATGCTTCTAAAAAACAAATAAAGCATTCAGGTGTTTAGAATAACTCGATAAAAGAAATGCATGGTGTTGAGAAAAATGAAGCATCATTTTGTAAATCTAAGCTATAGCATTCACTTTTTATTCTTTTTCATTAGCAACATAACTTGAGCCTACATATCATTCATACCCAACCACCAACGCACGTGTACGCACACAGTGAGTATGTGTGAGAGAGAGCCAATAAACTCGTTAAACAAATCTAAGAAAACATCATTTTATTTCATTTCCAACAACAAAAGCAAACATGATAATGTGGAAAAGAAATAGAATAACATGTAAGGGTATTCACAAATTCACCGGGGAAAAGAAAAGCCCAAAAACATGAATTTTTAGTAAAAAGAAATAATAAAGGGAATTGATTGTGGTTTATTATATATATATATATATATATATAAAATAAAGGGAATTGACTATGGCTTAGTTCTAACTGATGCTTGATGACTTGGTTGCTTAGTTAGCTTTTTAAGGAGTTTGGGAGGTGAGGAGATTGTGGTAGTAAGGAGTTTGGGAGGTGACGAGATTGTGTGGTAGTGTGAAGGAAAAAAAGCTTACAGAAGAGTCTCTTAAGACTCTTTCTTGTCTCTCTCTCTCTCTCTCTCACCATTTTATGTTAGCTTTGGATTGTTCACTCCATTGGGTAATCCTTTTTTTTGGGGGGGGGGGGGGGGGGGGGGGGGGGGGTAATCCTATCTATTTTGAAAAAATCATAGTGGGGTTGTGAGGTTATCAATTTGGGAAAAGGGGCAGAACAGAAAAGAAGCAAAGATGGTAGCTCCCTTGTCAGCTTGGCCTTGGGACAACTTGGGTAGCTTCAAGGCATGGATAGTTCATATCACAACCAATACTTTCTCTTTCCATTTCATGTTTCTTATATTTTCTTTATTGAGTTATGTTCTTTCTTCTTTTTTTTTTTCTAATGAGCTCTAGTTCTCTTGTGCAATATGTATTATATGGCCCTCTTGTTGCAAAGACTTTCTATTCATTGGTGTATGAAGATGGCCAAAGAGATTTCAGGTGTATGCTCATTCTCATCCTATGTGGTTTCAAAGGCCTCATTTATCAGCTGTGGAATTAATTTTCCAACGTGCTATTCCTTACCAGAAACCGCAGAGTTCTCAAACAGGGTTTAGATTTTAAGCAAATAGACAGAGAATGGGACTGGTAATGCTAGTTGGATCCAACTCTCTTGATTTTTGATTCAATCAAATACTTTTTTGAAATGGGTTAGTTGTATTTGTATTGATGGTTTTGGAATTGTGTCTGTATGCTATCTTGTGTTGGGCAGGGATGATTTCATACTACTTCAAGGTTTGATGGCAGCAATGGCATGTTACACTTTGCCATTCCTTGCAACTCTTCCTCTTTGTAATTGGAAGGGGTGTGTCTATGCATTATTGTTGTTGTTGTTATTCGATTATTATTATTTTTGGGAAGGTAAAAAGTTAATTCAGATTTTTTTTCTTGGGCAGAATGGGATTTGGGAGGTTTCCCTGCTTGGTTAGTTGCAATAGAACCGGCTCTTAGACTGAAATCATCGGATCCTGCTTTCCTTGCCTTGCTATAGTTTCTATTAACTTTTTATTAGTAATTTAGGAAGTTTTAAACATGAGAATTGAGTTCCTTTTTATTGTAACAATCTACTTCTTGCTCGCATTGGAAAGAGTTCTGTTATGTGAAAACTTGTGGTCAATGCCTTTGACTAGTGTGCTTGCCTACTAGTTAAAGGAATAATTATTCAACAACTTCTTTTCTTATTCTCATGTTTTATGAAATTATATGGTTAGGCATTCAAACTGTTGGCCCTTGATTGGATGGGTGTTGCTTGTTCAATTCATAGATCCATCTCATCGAATGCATTCTGGGTTTGATTGGGCTTACATAGGCCCTACAATTTAATCATCACTATGATATGGTTGTGCTCCTTAAGCTAGATCTTTATTTCTTTCTGTATATTTGTGAGCTGAGAACTACAAGTATAGTTCATAGCGGTTCTATTGAGCTTATAATATATGTAGAAATGGGGCCTTTTAGATATAATCTTCGAAATAGTCATGAAGTTTATTTCTTTCTTTCTTCATCTTTTGCATAATTGCTAACTCTTCCTCTTTGGAATTTGAGAGGGTGTATCTATGCATTGATTCTCCACATGGGAGTTTCAGAGCCTTTGTATTACTAGATACACAAGAGATTACATACTGACTATCTAAAACAAAGTAGTCATGTAAAGACTAGTTACTGAGGTGTGTGCTTTCTAAAACAGAGTACTCAGCAGAGAACAAGCTGGAGGAAAATGTAAAAATAACAATGTCCAAACCAAGCAGTTTTCCAAGTAAGAATCCTCTCTCTCAAACTCTTCCAAGGAATCAAAACTAGATACCAGAAGATTTGAATTAAAAAAAATCCCAGTTGAAGAAAAAAAAAGAGATTAAAAAAAACCCATTTCAAAAACTAAAAGACCCAGCAATCTTCTCCAAAAAAGATGGGAACAAATAAACCATCTTCTTCCATCATAACCAACCCATGTTGCTTCAAATCCAGCAAAAGAGAAAGCAGACAAAGAAATTAAAAGTTCCCCAAATCTATGGAAAGAAAACAACAACATCCATAGCAATATGAACACTCAATATCATTTGCACGATTTAACTAAAAAAAAAAAACCAACAACAACATATATGGGCGTCAAGGACCAACAGGCTGCTCCTCTTCCGTCGCCGAGAGAGAGAGAGAGAGAGACTCCGAGAGAGAGAGAGAGAGAGAGAGAGAGAGAGAGAGAGAGAGAGATGAGATCCAAAGACCGTTTGGGAGGGAGAAGAACCAGACGCAACGATTTCCCTTTCATTTGTCTCCGAGTGAGAGAGAGATGAGATCCAGGGAGGTGGGCAGAGACCGTTTGGGAGGGAGAAGAATCAGAGACCGTTTGAGAGTGGTGTATTAGGGGAAGAGCTCGGCGGGGAGGTTGTCGTCGGAGATGAAAGAGTAGTGAGGGGGGAAGTGGTTGCTGTGGAAGCAGCAGGAGTAGATCCAAATCTTGGCGAGTAGGTCAACGGTGGAGAAGGGGTTGAAGCGGGAGAAGAAGGGGAGAGCGATTTGGGCATTTCCTGTTCATACACTAATTTTTCCTTTTTTTTCCCTTTCTCCTGCTCATACTCAAGTTGAAAGTACTGTGATGTCCACGTCAGCGTCTCGTGGGATCACCACGTCAGATCGGTCCCAAATTCGGGCTCTCCAATCGGTCCATAAAGACTTTTTGGCTTAAAAAACTACAAGCAGCCCATTCGAAGAACTTAATGGCTACAAGTACAAGGTCTTAATGAGAAAGGGATTCCAAAAGACACAAAGGTCATTAGGTTGTGTGGTGATTGTGGACTACACTCACAGAGCCAGTCCTAGTTAGGTAGGATACTGATTTTATTTTTGTTTTAGTTTTATTTTATTTGGTTTTTTAATGGTTAGATAGGATAAGGATTTAATGATGTTGATTCGAGCCATGCCGACACCATAGCTTTCCAAAAAATAATAATAATCTGTCAGAGAGGTGATAATGATAGGACCTTTGCTTGCGTTAATAGAATTTAAGTAATATCTCCATCTAATGTGCCAAGATACAGTTCAATAAAGAAGAGGTCAGAGTTGTTTCCTATTGCCCAAATATGGCTTTCGTTTTTCTTCAATTTTCTTTTGTCAAACATGACTATGATGTACCCAATAATGTACACAATTTATCTAACCTGAAATGTCATGCAACATATCAGCACTTCAGCAAAAAAAAAAAAAATGTAGCACAGATCATAAACCAGACCCTAATTATTACTTATTGAAGAGTTTACCTGGGTACTGTTGGAGACAGGCCGCAGAAGCGCACCTGCAACGGCAACTCTTGCTCTAGCAGTGGCTATGGATGGTAGACGAGATCCTAAACCAGATGCAGACCGAAAAACAACGTTAAGGAATCTTGTGCGCTCAACTTGATCCCGAAGATCATTCAACCAAGATGATGCTGTCACCTGAAGAAAATATATATTTGAAATCCTAGCGATTTGAAGGGACTCTAATCAAGCTGAAATCCTAGCGATTAGAGAAGGGATTACACAGGTCCTGTATCTTTGTTCATGGTCGTTGCTTGTTGAAGCTAAATCAATTAATAAGTTGAAATGGCTGAAGGTTCTGTCCCACCTAATTAAGAGCTAATTTCAATTGTTAATAAGATTCAAAGATTGCTGCCGCCAGTTAATGATGCATTCACTCACATTCTCGGAAGAAAAGAAAAATGCGAATTTAATAATGTTGAAGAATAATTCCTCATCCTGTAAAAGCAAATTACATCAAACGTTAAAATATAATGGTCATCCGTGTAAGCCCTCATTTGCCGATTTCTTACTTACTTCCACTGCTCTCCAACGCTTCTTTTCCCATGAAAATAGTAAAAAATAAAAATAAAATAAAATACCCCCTAACAGTTTCTGCAATGACACCTCAGAAAGAGTTTCATAAAGAAGGGATAAGCATGGGCGGAACTGTGTAGAGGCCCGGGGGGCCCTGGCCCCCCCCAGCCTTTGAAAAAGTTTTGTTTTTTTTTTTTTTTTTTTTTGAAAAAGTCTTTTAAAACACCAAAATGGCCCCCCCTCCCAAGGTTTTTGGATTTTTTTTCTAAGTTAAACCCCACCCCACCCCGGCCCCCACTCCCAACCCTTTTAACTTTCGAAAACCTTTCCAGACTCTAATCTTAAGCCCTAACCCTCTTCAGCTCTTCCTTCTTTATTTTGTTCGTCTCCTCTTTTTTCCCATTAATCTCTCATCTTTAGTGGTTAAAATTTTACACGCCGTCTTCTCTATGTCCAGCATTTTCAAGGAACAAAATCATGGTTGAACTTATAACTATGTCAAAAAGGAAACTTTAAAATATGATAGTTATAATAATTGGTGAAATAAAATTTTATTCAAGTTTTGGCCCCCCCCAAGATAAAATCCTGGCTCCGCCCGGATAAGCATATATTCATGAAGATTGCTCACAGGTAGATAAGCTATGCATAACACCTTAATATCCAGCAGGCCGTTAACAAGGAAAGAACAAAGATCAAATTAACACCTCCACATTTCATGATGAACTCCATCCATTAAGTACCAAGGGTTGTTAATAACCTCACGAGATCCATCAAGAACCGATGGTAAGGGTTAAATTAGAAGAAGCCCATCTACTTGTTGAAAGAACTAGTTGGTCCCAGATGGGGTGTCGGAACCGAACTCGCCGAGAACCTTGTGCGTTCCGGTATGAGGTAGACCTGCGAACTCGCTGCGAATGCTCTCAGATTTACTGGATAATTAATCAAGGGATCCCATTTCCCTTATAAAGAGCAATCCCTAGGAGTTACAACTCTATCCGGACTCTGCCTCTCCTGGAATCCCACATCTCCTGACCAGCGTGGGAATTCTGCCAACTGAGAGTCTAAACTTGATCCAAACTCTATCACCAAGAGTTTGATCCTTATCTGACTCAACCAGATCAAGACTTATTGGGAGTTCATCCGCGGCACACCGCTGGGCTCGATCTGGCGTGGGCCTAATGGCAGTCGGGCCACACAATTTTCCTAACACTTATACACAAAGAATATGTCTCAACTATAAAGGACAGTATGCCACATCTTAGCACCTCTGTTAGCCCACAAAGGATAGCTTACGCCTCTATACTTGAACCGCACACATTTCATAAAGCCAGCTGGCCCAATTTTGCCCTTGAACAACTATAAACAAAAAATAGTAGTGCTACCTGAACAAACTTTTTGGCCAGAATTTTGGAAAACTCCTATGATATCTCTTGAATATCATAGGAATATTCAAGGGATATGCTAGGAGTTATCCAAAATTCTTGCAAAAAAATTTGTCTAGTAAGCTTTTTGAACCAAAAATTAAAAGCTTGGCAAAAGCAGGAGGCACAGGAGACCAGCCAAGATCAGACACCATTCTAGCTTCCACATCACCAATCGCCTCGATCCAATATCCAGTAAGCACATGAAAAGTCAGCTTCACAAAATCTTTGTACTAGGCCATGATTAATCAAAATTCCCAATATCCAAGGTCAAAGATGATTCTTCAAAGAAACCAATCAAAGAACGCTGGATAATGCAATCAATGGAAATAAAAGATCCTAAGAAAGTGAAATAAAAGATGGAACAGTAGCTATAAATAAATAAATAAACAATGACAGCAAATTTTGCGTGTGTTAAAATTCATCACCTCTAATCGCAGGTCATCCACAGAAGCTGCTGAGAATGTTGGAACTAGATCAGACCCGTTGATGATAGTAGTAATGAAATGCTTCCCTGATTCTGCTAAATCCCATGTCATACAAGCAGCTGCAGAATGACACGTCATCACCGGAAAAAAAAATTTACAATTAGATGGAAATTAGTATAACACAATGTCACAGAGCTGAACATACAATAGAGTTAAGACTTAAGACTGTTACAGGGAATGCATTCAGGGGCAAAGCTTTAAAAGATCTCCTTTCTTATTAATGATAAGTCTTTGAATAATAATTCTATATATGTTGATCGGAGATTTCAAGATTGCAACATCGCAATTGTATCTGAATCCCATGTTTTCCTTTCAGCGAACAAAAAGGCCATCCTTTTGGCTAAGAGCAGGGTTTCTAGACATTCAATACTTGCGAACCTTCCCCATTTGATGGCCGGGTCCTGTTTGAAATTATCTCTGTTTCTTCCAATCTAACACCAGTGTATCCATACCATGCAAAAAATTCAGCTACAATACTGACACAAAGAGTAACATGCAAACCTGGCTGTGGGGCCCACTTTAGTTCATGCCAATCACTGGTATGAGAGGGACTCAAAGGTCTCGTCCTGGATTATGTGCGGGCTCCAGACGGGCACAATTTCAGGATGACAATTGCTCAAGGGCCCTAAGCAGATGGTTGCAACTTGTAATCATTGTGATGGCGCACACTTCATCCAAGATGAAACCTTTTGATCTGTCAGTGCCACTGATTGGCATGAACCAAGGTGCCCCCCACCAAAACAACCATCCAGGTTCACAAATCACAACTTCAAAGTTGAGGTCTCGTTTGCAGTCAAATTTTCTTCCCATATTATTTCATATTTGATACTTCACTTTTATAGGTGTAAAACCTGTGCCACTGCCGCATATCCATGCTGCAGTTGTCCATGATGGATTCTAATACATTACACTTACTAGTAATACAATAGTGTTAAAAAAAAAAAACTGTAATGAAAAACACGCCACCTGATCACCAGCATTAACAACATTGACATCACAACTCAAGCAGAAACTTCGATGGTCATAATTAAAATCAAATAGAAATAGGAATGAGGAATGATGGGAAATTGAACCCACACATGGTGGATTCACGATCCACTGCCATGATCCACTTGTCTACATCCACCCCTCCTCTTCCTAAAGAGGATTCAATTTCCACCATTCATTATTGTATTTAGTCTTTCTTACTTTCCTTCATACTGAGATACAGATATTGGACATAAAATGTCAGTCCTGTGAGATAAAAAGATTCTTTGAGGTAAAGAATCATTTGGTTTTGAGGAACATACATAAATTACAGATTGGTACAGAACGAAACTATGATGTTCGATCATGAACAAATACATGCCTGGTGCAAATGCAACACAAGTGCTGGATGAGAATTCTTTACGCTCTCGAAGAATGTATGTCAAGAGTGCAGCAGTACCCCCACCAAGTGAATGCCCAATAACCTGAAAGTAAAAAATGAACTTGGTTAGTCACTGTTCTAATGTAACATGAAGACCTGCAATAATGTTAGTTTTTCTCTAAATGGTATAATGACTCGAACCACAACCTTTTGGTTGCAACACTAAGGGGTCGTTATTACATATGTAAATGGTTCACAAGCGTAGCAGTTACGCACATTTATGTTTGTTTGGGTTCATTTACGCACGAGGAGTGTAAAATAGGTGTGAAAATTTGCTGATTTTCACACCAGATTTTTCACACCTCGATAGATGGCCATCTGTTACGCACGTCACTGTTACAAGGCGTTGCTATAGTAAATCTGGTGGTAAAAATGGGTAGTCCATTTTTTTTTTTTCACAATTTGTGGGCCCCAAAATGCTAATATGAACCAAGGATCAAAATAGCGGTTGGGGCGGGCGTATCAGCCAATGGCCAAAACGTTACGTAGCGGACAATACGGAGCAGCGTAACGGTGTGAATTTTTTAATTAGCCAAAAGAATTCAAATCTTATGTTGCAGCCAATCATGTGTTTTTTTTTCGTGATTTGGAACCATACAAGGATAGAGACAACTTTAGGAAAGGCTATTGAGGAGAAGTAGGAAAAATAGTGTCTTAAATTAAAACTACTTGGCTCTAGTAAGGTTTAGACCGTAGCGCCACTATTTTCAAAATAGCGTAGCAGTCTCAACCGCTATAGCCCATAATGCGGCCGCTACGTGCTATTTTGAACCATGAGTCCAAACCTTTCTAAAGGGCCAGAAAGGATGTAGGACCAATTTTCAGCTGTCGATTCATCATTACTTTTGAGATATTTTCAAAAAATTCCAGACTGTTAGATTAACATTTTGTACATTTGTGGGACCCATTTTCATGATCAAAACTGTCCAAACTATTCAGAAGGTCCAAAATGGGCATGGGACTAAATTTCATGCATTGATTCTGTTGGAAATTTATACTAAAAACATACTTTATGTATTTATCTTTGACTGGTTCATTTTTATTATATTTTGTCTTCTCATCTAACTGAAATTTTATATGGGCAAATGGTTGCATTATTCATTATTATGCATGTGAGTGTCCTTTATTATATAAAGTAGACAAATTGGTGTGTAGAGTTTTACTTACACACGGAAGACTTATTTGTCGGTTCTTATGGAATATAAGTTGTTGTTCACAATCTAGATGGATTTGGACACACTATCGGTATGATTGTAGCATGATGTTTCAGAGGGCTTGTCTTGGCTACGGGAAACGGTATAGTTTCAACTCATTATGCTAGTACACTATGTGTGTATTGAACATGACCGTGTTTTTAAGTTTATTGTCTTTATACTGACTATATAAGATGATGAACATCCAAATGGTTATTATGAGTGCCTGTACTCTTAATCCCAACATAAATAATAGACACACACATTTAGTGTTTGGCATTTTGATTTACGAAGGAGTGAGATCTTTTATAGGTCAATAATCTCAGTGAATTGGATGACTACACTACGTGTATGGTGGATATTAGTTTATTGACGGAATCCACGTCCCTAATAGGGATTGATGATATCCCCTTGATGAAGCTTTTAAGTTTTGATTATGTCAAACCCTGCAGGTGGACTTTGTGTCCGACATTTCGAATAAGTTAATTGTAAGGTCTCAATGAATTATAAAGATATCGATTAACTATAGATGTCAGTAATTCTTTAATCGACACGGATATCTGAAATCTTAACGTGTGGAGATTAATAAGCATTTAATAACAAGAAGCTCGAAATATTATTTTGAGAATAAGGACTGGAGTGCAATTACAATTCTTTAGTGGACTGAATTGTAATTTATGGAACTAGGATTCTAATTTTGGTCGAATTAGGGTTTCCTATTTCCATAAGGAGCCTATCCTTATTTCCTTCTTAAGGTCCCTATTGTAGCCTATAAATATGCGTTATTGCTCTCTAGGTTAACATACAAGAATAACAAGAGAGAAATTTCGGTTTTAGAGAGTAGAGGAGAATTCGCTGAATAGGCTCACTCCCTGGTGTGAGTTCTAGCATATAGGAATACAGTAGAAGATTTTGAGGTTTTCGAGTTGCTGTAATATCGAGATCAAATCAGAGAGATCTCGCATGCATGATTTCATCATATTAATTCAAGATTATTTCCGCAGTGATCTGTACGCAATATCTAGAGATCTTGGTTTCTACTCGTTTCTAACAGATTCTTCATGGATCTCAAGAAAATTGTAAAAAACACTGAACCGTTGGATCACTCACCCATTTTCCGCACATTGTTCAAGTGTCGTTGAACCCAATCCGTTTTTTTTATTTTTTTTATTTATGTGGGCCCTAAATCATGATCTGAGTCGTTGATCCTCTTTAAAATAACCAAAACGTCCATAGGACCAAATTTCAAGTCAAAATTGATCATGGGTTTTTAGATATTTGCAAAAAGTCCCAGAACTGAAAATCTCTAATTCCGAGTTCTGTGTGCCCCCACTTTCACGATCCAAACTGTCCAAACTCTTTAGAATGCCAGTTTTGTGTAGATGGCCAAGTGCCATGCCTTTATTCAACATATATTTTATGATATCCATGAAATTTTTTGTGAAAATGGTCAACCGTTGGATTCACTTAGATTCACATGTGGAGAGGTGTGAAAATGGCAAACAACTGAATGTGTTTCACATGTGACTCAGTTGCATATGAAAATGTTTCATATATGAGTCACTTACATATGTAAACCATTTTCACATCACATGTGAAATTGACAAACGACCCATAAGCGCCTTTCAAGTGTGCTGTGGGCTCCTGTCGCCTTATGCAAGTATATTATGCTAAAATTCCTTTGGGATACTTATTGGAAAGCACCAACTACATAAGAATCAATACAGCAACAAAATAAAGTGACTAATTGATTTTTTATGTTTCATTCAATGTGCAAGGAACTCCTAATGAATGATATAGTGACTGTGTGGGGCCCATTTCGTGAACTGGAGTTTCTTGATCTCGGCAAGGGTGTGCTCGGGTATGCTACTGCGTGGGGACCATGTCGCCTAATCTCGGCTACAACCCGATCCATATCGGTCTCGGCACTACATGCTGGTCTCGGTCAAACAGCATTCAGTTCGGCCGCACATCCCGTTCATTCTCGGCAATGCAAGCTCGGCAATGCAGTATTGCGCTTGCAGCTAACAGCCACGGCCCTGTCGTGGCAAGGCCCAAGGAAGGGGTCTGATGGGACTTCAGCCACCACCAGATCAGGGCAAGATCAGGCCCAATGTGACTAGCATTAAATGCAGTGTGGGCTGATCGGAACCACATTAAATGCAAGGAGGCTTGTGATGGACCTTCATTAATGACTTTGTGGGCTGATGTGACCCAGGTCATATCACAAAGCCCACTGGCACTCACCCAAAACTGTTCCATATATATGGCACGAGCCATATGAAGAGGAGGTAAGCATTCTCTTCCACACAACTACTCCTTCTTCTTCTTCTCCGATCGATTGCTGACTTAAGCATCGGAGAGCCCTGCGCTGCCCAGAGCCAGGGTCCTCTGACCTTTGTCTTTCTTCTCTCCCAGGTTCAGACCGTCGTAGCTATCTCCTCCATGCATTGAGTAAGTCCTAGAAGGCCTCCTGATCTTGTGAGTATATTATTCTTGCACTTACAATTGGCGCCGTCTGTGGGAAGAGATTTCTATAGTCTTTCCTATTCCTAAACACCATGACGAGGAGAGCTGCGAAAGGCGGAGAAACTTCCAAGACAAAGCATGCAGGACCGCCCCCTACCAAGCAGAGGGCTGGCAAGCAACCAGTCATAGAGGACGACGCTGAACGTGCTCTCATCCGGATCAACGTTCAGGAGCGTGACCTCCGCTCGGAGTCCGCTCCCAGGAGGGGAGACACCCAGCAACCGGCAGGCCTCCTGATAGATCAAGATCAGCGGCGTAAGTCTCCAGTGGTCGATGGATCACGTCCCCCTGGCCAGGCGGAGGACGCTGAGGGCCGGGTGGAGGACGTTGAGGATACTGAGGATGAAGACTACAACCCTGATGACGACTTGGACTCCACCCTTCTGGCGATTAAAGCACAGAATGAGGCCATCAAGGAGAGAGACGCTCTGATCCTCCGGCTCCAGCAGCAGTTGGAAAGAGCTACGGGATCAGCGGGGCTTCGGCAACAGTCTCAGCAGCGTCAGTCACGGCAGCAACAGCGCTCACTGCGACAGTACGAGCGGAGGACGTCCCGTGGCGGGCGCCTCGACTCCCCCGAAAAGGACTTGAGGGACCATCTGAACAAGAAAAGGAGCGACCGAACTCGAGATGAAGGTTCGAGCGCTAGCCACAGCTACTCGAGGAAGGCATCAGAAACCATCCCGGAGAGCAGGCATCATGATCAGGAGTGGTTAGACGCGCGCATAAGGGAAACGGTCCAGCGTAATTTGGAAATAGCTGGTCTCGGCCGAGACCAAAAGAATAATTTCTGCGACCCCGTTGATCTCGGCGTGTCTCCTTTTTCTCGAGACATCAGGAAGTATCCCCTGCCAAAGAAGTTTACCGTCCCGAGGTTCGTCACTTACGACGGGACTTCGGACCCGGCTACGCACCTTAGGCACTTCTCCCAGAGGATGTCTGTCTGGGGAGACGAGGGCCATCTGAACTGCCGAGTCTTTTCCTCTAGCTTGGGCGACATCCCCCTGAAGTGGTTCTGTGCGCTCCCGGAGGGGTCCGTCTCGAGTTGGCAGCAACTCTAGCAGTCTTTTATGAAGAAGTTCTAGGCCTACAGAGTCATTCCGAAGACAGATGCAGACATCATGGCCATGAAGATGAAGCAGGGAGAGAACGTCACCCAGTTCGCCAAGCGGTTCTGGGCGGTCTACAGTCAGATTGAGAATTCCAAGGACGAGGTTGCCGTCTTCGCATTTCAGAATGCCTTGCTGCCAGACAGCGATCTTCGCAAGGACCTGGCCAGGAACCCGGTCTCTCATAGCAGCGCTCATGTCTATCGCCAACCGGTACATCGCCCAAGAGGATGACCAGGTCCGTGCTCGGGAAAGCCATGGAACCGCTCAGAAGGACCGAGGTGAGAGGCCCTCCAAGAAGGATGGGATACCGTCTCGAAGAGATGAGCCTCGGCGAAGCGAGCGACGAAGAGATGAGTCGGACAAGCGTTGGGCACCTAACAGCTCGGCAGGGACTCAGATGTTCGCCTCGGCAAGGAGCAAAAGGCCCAGGCTGTCCGAGGACGCATATCGGGCTGTCAACACGGTCTTCAAGATGCCAATCCACAAGATCATGTATAGGATAAAGACAAGGCCGTACTTCAGCTGGCCAGAGCCCATGCAAGGCGACCCTTCCATCCGAGATCAGACGAAATTTTGTGCCTATCACAAGGAGGGGGGCCACAAGACTGAAGAATGCAGAATACTGCGTTCGCATTTGGAGAAGCTTGTCCAGGATGGACACCTGCAAGAGTTTGTCAGGAGAGAAGACAGGGCCAATACCCGAGCCCCGCGCCGAGATGAGAGGGGTAATGACAGCGACGGGTCTGAGAAGATCATCAACGTCATCCATTTGGCACCCCCGCCCAAGGGGAGTAATCAAGCCCGCGCCGAAGCCAGGAAAGCCGCTCACGGCAAGCAAGTAATGGCCGCCGAGCTCGGCCCAGCACAGAAAAGGGCTCGGAGGGAGCGTCCCGAGATCAGGTTCACTGATGCAGATCTGGAAGGGGTGCAGCTCCCCCACAACGATCCCCTGATCGTTACTCTGAAGTTTGATTGCTCTAAGCAGGGCGTGAAGAATTGCACTGTGAAGAAGGTCCTCGTCGACCCGGGCAGTTCTTCCGAGGTCCTCTATTTTGATAGCTTCCGAAGGATGGGACTGACGGAAAAAGATCTGCAGGAGGCCCGAGTTCCCCTTATCGGCTTCAGCGCCAAACCAGTTTACCCCAAGGGGAAGGTGACATTCAGGGTCGAGGCCGGTGGCGCCTCTGTCATGGCAACCTACAATGCTATAGTGGGCAGGTCTTGGCTCCATAGTCTGGAAGCAGTCCCTTCCACCCACCACCAGAAGCTGAAATTTCCGTGGGAGGGGAAGAGCGGCCGAGTTGAAATCATCACGGTCAGAGGAGATCAGCAGGCAGCTAAGCAGTGCTTGACAGCAGTGGTACCCGGGGAACTAGAGCCCAAGGAGGTCAACGTGGCCGAGATGGAGAAGAACCTGGAGCAGGGGCTGGATGAGCTCGGCCGAGATCAAGGCAGGAAGAGCGTGGAGGAATTGACCGAAATCCGGATCGACCAGAAGGACCCGGATCGGTTCTTCCTAATCGGCAGCCAGCTCGGGGAGCCGGAGAGGTCCGAACTGGCCCAGTTCCTGGTGCAGAACAGAGAGGCCTTCGCCTGGACACCCCAAGAGATGCCTGGCATCGACCCCGAGGTAATGTGTCACAGACTAAATGTTAACCCTAACCACAAACCTGTGATGCAGAAAGCACGGAGGACTGGGGTCCCGCGGACCGAAGCCGTCGTCGAGGAGGTGGATAAGCTGCTTGAGGCCGGCGCTATCAGAGAGGTTCAATACCCGACCTGGCTGGCCAATCCGGTGGTGGTCAGAAAGAAGACTGGCAAGTGGAGGGTGTGCGTCGACTTTACCGACCTCAACAAAGCCTGTCCCAAGGACAGCTTTCCCCTACCCAAGATTGACCAGCTGATCGACGCCACGGCCGGGCACGACAGAATGAGCTTCCTTGATGCCTACCGCGGTTATCACCAGATTCCGCTGTATGGACCGGATGAAGAAAAGACAGCTTTTATCACACCCAGGGGAACCTACTGCTATAAGGTGATGCCGTTTGGGCTGAAGAATGCGGGCGCCACCTACCAGAGACTCGTCACCAAGATGTTCCACGGTCAGCTCGGCAAGACCGTTGAAGTTTACATCGATGATATGGTGGTCAAATTCGAGAAAGCGCAGAACCATTTGGCAGTCCTGGCCGAGGTCTTCGCTACTCTGAAGAAGTTCAGGCTGAAACTCAACGCCTCGAAGTGCGCCTTCGGCGTTGGCTCCGGCAAATTTTTGGGCAGCTTGGTTACACGCAGGGGCATTGAGGCAGACCCAGATCAGATCTCAGCTATCCTCAGGGTGCAGAGTCCCACCTCGGCAAAGGAAGTCCAAAAGCTCGCTGGGATGGCAGCGGCACTAAATCGCTTCATCAGCAAATCTTCAGATAAGTGCCGACCTTTCTTTCAGCTTCTTAGAAAAAATTCTAAATTCCAATGGACTCAAGAATGTGACCATGCCTTACAGCAGCTTAAGGCTTACCTCTCTTCACCACCATTGCTATCAACTCCGGTCCACGGAGAAATCCTGTATCTGTACTTGTCGGTCTCGGATCACGCGGTCAGCTCGGTCCTCATCCGGGAAGAGGACAAGGTCCAAAAACCCGTCTATTATACGAGTAAGACCCTTATTGACGCCGAGACCAGGTATCTGCCTCTGGAGAAGCTCGCCTTGGCGCTCGTTAGCGCCTCGCGAAAGCTCTCCCATTACTTCCAAACCCATTCTATTGTGGTTGTTACGGAGCACCCACTCAAATCTGTTTTCAAGAAGGCTGACTTCTCAGGAAGAATCTCCCGATGGGCTGTCGAACTAGGGCAGTTTGAGATCCAGTATCAGCCACGGACGGCGATAAAGGCCCAGGTTCTGGCAGACTTCCTTGCCGAGTTTGATTCCAGTTCGGCACCAACCCAGCTCGGCACCGAACTGGGGGGCAAGGAGCATGAGGCGCCCACGGGTTCGGGACAATCACAAGGCCATGCCGATACCCCAGTTTGGAAAGTCTTCGTCGACGGATCTTCCACCTCGAGAAGAGCTGGGGCAGGAGTTGTTCTCCAATCGCCAGAAGGACTGGTCATTGAGCAGGCTCTGACACTAGACTTCAAGGCGTCAAACAATGAAGCTGAGTATGAAGCCCTTTTAGCCGGACTGAATAGCGCCAATATCCTCGGAGCTCAACAGCTGGTGGTCTTCAGTGATTCACAGTTGGTGACAAACCAACTGACTGGGGACTATCAGGCTCGCGACGACCGGATGGCCGCGTATTTGGCCCTGGCCAAGAAGCAGCTCTCTCAGTTCCACACGGCCGAAGTCAAACAGATTGGCAGGGAAGTTAACTCTCACGCAGATGCTCTTGCGAACTTGGCCAGCGCTGTTGAGGCAGGAAGAAAGAGGAGCATCGAAGTCGGATCATTAGCTGCGCCCAGCATTGAGCTCCGTCCACCTCGGGATGTGTTGAGCCTCGGTCTCGGTCCGAGCTGGATGGACCCCATTATCACCTACCTTAAAGACGACAGGCTTTCCGAGGACAGTGGCGAGGCCCACCGGGTCAGACTCAAGGCAGCTCGGTTTTGGCTATCTCCCGAGGTCAAGCTCTACAAGAAATCGTTCTCGGGACCTTACCTCCAGTGCGTCCATCCAAGTAAGGTCGAAGACCTCCTTTTTGAGATACATGAAGGAATCTGCGGGAGCCACATCGGGGGAAGGTCCCTGGCCTATCGCGCCATCAGCCAAGGCTACTGGTGGCCGTACATGCAGAAGGATGCACAGGTATACGCAAGGAAGTGTGAGAAGTGCCAGAAGTTCTCCCACTCTCTCCATCAGCCAGCACAGGACCTCAGCCCGCTCTCTAGCCCGTGGCCATTCGCTCAATGGGAGCTCGACATTGTGGGACCACTCCACCGAACTCCGGGGAACAAAAGATGGCTCATCGTGGCTACTGATTATTTCACCAAATGGATTGAAGCAGAGCCACTTTCATCCATCACAGAGCGAGACTCCAAGAATTTTGTGTGGAAGAATGTCATCACCAGGTTCGGCATCCCTAGAGCGTTGATCTCGGACAACGGAACTCAGTTCGACTCTAAACTTTTCAAGACCTTCTGCCAGGAGCTCGGCATCCGAAACTATTACTCCACTCTAGCTTACCCACAGAGTAACGGCCAGGCTGAGATCTCCAACAAGGTGATCCTCGATGGGCTCAAGAAACGGCTGGACCAAGCAAAGGGGAGATGGGTGGAGGAACTTCCAAGCGTCCTATGGGCTTACAGAACTACCCCAAGGCGCTCCACTTCGGCTACCCCCTTCTCACTCGCCTATGGTATGGAAGCAGTCATCCCTCTGGAGATCGGCCTCCCCACTTTGAGGTCCGAACTCTTTGACCGGGGGCAGAACGAAACCAACGTGGCCAGGGAGCTGGATTTAGCGGATGAGGGTAGAGAAGCAGCTGCGATCAGGCTAGCCGTTTACCAGCAGCAGCTAGCCAGGGGCTATAACCAGAACGTCAGAGAGAGGAAGTTCTCTGTAGGAGAACTGGTTCTCAAGAAGGCTCTCCCAGGGGACAAAGATTCGAATCAAGGAAAGCTGGCGCCGAATTGGCATGGTCCGTTTAAAGTCACTTCCATCGCTGGACGGTCGGCTTATCGGCTCGAAGACATGGAAGGACGGCCTCTTCCGAGACCATGGAACGCGTCACACCTCAAGAAATTCTATTTTTAGTTTGTATGTTTGTACAGTGCTTCTGGATTTAGTAGAACTACGTTCGTTTTGGGGCAAGTTGATGATCAATGGCAATGTGACAGCGACAATGGTGCGAATATGGAAGACCGTCTAAGGTTGGCACTCAGCCACCTAGATGAGCAGCCGAAACGGCCAATATCTGAGGTTGGCACTCAGCCACCTAGATGAGCCGCCGAAACGGCCCATGTCTAAGGCTGGCACTCAGCCACCTAGACAAGCTGCCGAAACGGCCCATGTCTAAGGCTGGCACTCAGCCACCTAGACGAGCTGCCGAAATGGCCCATGTCTAAGGATGGCACTCAGCCACCTAGACGAGCTGCCAAAACGGCCCACGTCTAAGGTTGGCACTCAGCCACCTAGATGAGCAGCCGAAACGGCCAATATCTGAGGATGGCACTCAGCCACCTAGATGAGCCGCCGAAACGGCCCATGTCTAAGGCTGGCACTCAGCCACCTAGACGAGCTGCCGAAACGGCCCATGTCTAAGGCTGGCACTCAGCCACCTAGAGGAGCTGCCGAAACGGCCCATGTCTAAGGATGGCACTCAGCCACCTAGAGGAGCTGCCGAAACGGCCCATGTCTAAGGCTGGCACTCAGCCACCTAGATGAGCTGCCGAAACGGCCCCATGTCTAAGGATGGCACTCAGCCACCTAGACGAGCTGCCGAAACGGCCCATGTCTAAGGATGGCACTCAGCCACCTAGACGAGTAGCCGAACTAGTTAAGGTTATGGTTGGCACTCAGCCACGTAGACCAGCCGAAACGGCACCAGACGATAATGGCACCCAGTCTTATCACTGCCTTAGGTCTGATGCGATTCTTTGTTTTCGCCGAAGGGGTCAGAGCGCTCGCAGGGAACCCTAGTCTGGTCGGTCTACTCTAGTCCGAGCTCACATCCATGTTCACAAAACGTGCGGAAAGCGCAAACAGAAAGCAAATAAAAGCCAAACATAGCACAGCGGAACGCAGAGGAAACAAGTACAAAAAAAAAATGCCCGAAATTCATTGATAATATGGTATGTACATTGAAGCTTACATTTTCCATTCATCACGATTTCCGATCAAAACAATTCGAAACAAGGATTACATTTTGTATAACAAGACAAGAAAAATGGAAGTCAGGCCGACGGCCCCGCTTCTGTGTCTTCGATAACGACCACAGCGGCCTCGGCTGGAGGAGCGGCTCCAGAGGGGGCGGGCGTCGGCTCAGCAGGGGCTTCGGCCGGAGTGGCAGGGATCTCGGCTGGGGCTTCAGCTAGGGAGGCAGTTCCGAACTCGGGGAGGTCTTGATAAATCGGGTCATCCTCAGGGACGCCCATCTTCTTGAGCACAGCCTCACAGCCGAGTCGGAACAGCTTCGGACTGAGCGCGTCGATTTGATCAAGATAATTTTGCCCAGCGTCCTCAGTTCCGTCTAGGAAGGCGGCGTCGATCTCGGCCTGCCGGGACGCTCGGAGTTCCTCTTTCTCCTTCCTTTCCTGCTCAAGCTCGGCCAAGAGCCCCGCCGACCTTTTCCCCTCTGCCTGGAACTTCCCCTGCCACTCGAAGCTCTCGGACTTCACCTTGTAGAGCTCGCTTGACATCAGATCGGACTGCGCGTTGAGCTCTGCGTTCTTGGCCGCCTCCGCCTTCAGCTCCTCCTTTGTCGCCCGCAGTTCGGTTTCAGCTTTCTTCTTTTCCTCTGCCAGGCGAGTCTGCCGACCGTCCTCTTCCATCATTCTCTCCGCGACGACCTGGAGCCTTTGGACAGCCTGCAGAGGAATAAACGACTTAGTACGAAATCAGAAGTAAGAAACACCAATGACTAAAGAAGTTCGGTACTCACCGCGAGAGAGTGCTGCATGGTCCTCATGAGCAGCTGTGGGGAGTCTTCCGATCTGTGCCTCTCCATGTCTTTGGGGAGTGTACAGGCTCGGCTGAGCGCCGCGATGACAGCCGGGCTCCCCACCAGCCTGTCCTCAACATTCAGGGGCCTCCCCCTTTGCAGCTCCATGTCCGGCCTGAACGCGGCCGGCTCAGCGTCCGAGGACGTCGCCGCCTGGGGCTCGGAGCGCCGCTCCACCAGGGGAGCCACCGGGGCCGGCGCCTCCAACGTGGCCCTCTCCCTTGTCGCCGAGGAGGAGCGCGATCGCTCCTGCTGCTCCTGGACGGGCTCCTGGCCTTTTGCCCTTTTTCTCGGCCTCTCACTCTCCGGATCTGTAGGAGGTCGGGCCTCAGTTCTGGCAGGGACAAGAGCACCAGAGGGAGGCGGGGTTATACGAGGTGCGGTTGCCTTTCTGCCGAGCACGGCTTCCGCCAAGTTCCGCGGTTGGTACGAGGGTCTGCGCCTCTCCATATCGTCGGCTTCGGCCTCGGCTCCGGAGGAATAGTTTTCAATTTCCCTTATCGGGATGTCTGCCTCGGCTCCGGAGGAATAGTCTTCAATTTCCCTTATCGGGATGCCGGCAAACACGGCCACCGAAGCGGAAGCCTCCGCAACTGAAGCGGCGCCGCTGGATTCGGCTAGAACGAGATCTCCCGGGCGGCCGACCTCCGTGTGTAGGACGCATATGTCGGCTCGTACGCGAGGAGGGAGAAGGCGGCCCTGTTGTAATGGCCTCGGTAATTGTAGATGGCGTCTAGCCACTCCTTGTTCCGTCGCCAACGGTCAAACCGGGCGTCTCGCTGCCGTTGGTGGTAACCTGCAGAAGAATAGAAGAGCAGAATTAAGAGCTGACAAAGGCAGTCCCAAAAGCATTCAAATCCCAGGAGAGGGAATGGGGCATTACTCGGGGGTGTGCCGAAGGATCTCGGAACCTGGATCCTCCTCGTGGTCTCGGACTCGGCAGGCCCGAACTCCCAGCTGCCCGAGACGAATAATCGGTCGTCTCCGGCGTACTTGTTCGAATCCTCCAAGGCCGTGACAAGTGGCGAGCATTTGGCTTTGACCCGGAGGTAATATGTGCCGCCATCCAGGGTCTTGCAGAGGTCGTAAACGTCCTCAATGTCATGGACGCCGAGGTCAATTCCTAGGATCTTGTTCAGTACGGCGACGCCCATGATTATTTTAAAACCGTTGGGCATTAGCTGGCACGGACAAAGGTTCCAGGTTCGGAGGCACGACCGAAGCAAGGGACTGAGGGGGAACCTAACTCCCCCCTCGATGATGGCCACAAGAGGAAATGGCATCCAGCCGTCCCTGAAAGTGTAGCCAGATGTTCTATCGGAGGCCTTTATCCGGACATCCTCCGGGATCGCAAACTTAGCCCTAAGTTGGGCCAGGCCTACAAGGGAGTCGATCCAATGGCTGAAAACCCCCATTTCTAATCTAAGAAACCCTACAGCTCTAAGGGTGAAGGCAGCAGAGGGGTTGGGGGATGGAAGAAACCCTAGAAGGAACTGTCAACAGAAACGAAAAATAAAGAAAAGAGGGCCAGAGCAGAGACACTCACAAGCTCAGGCAAGGTCTCAGGGCCAACCGTTGCTCCCTCACCGGTCCTAGCAGAAGAAGCCCTGGCGATAGGAATCCTAGCGGAGAAGATTCAGGCGAGTAGGAGGCTCTTGCAGGGGTTCTAGCAGAGCTTCGACGAGTTCAGGGAGTGAAAGTGGCAAAGGAAGAAGACGAAAGTGAATATAAAGGGCAGGTATGGGCGCCATTCCGGAATTCGAAGCGAGACACGCGTGAGGTGTCTCCTCGGCCTGCGTCGCACGCCTCCTCGAAAAGACAAGGAGGCCTATCAAGCGATAACGCGTGGCGCTAAGACAGCGATGGTACGCCTTCCTATGATAATCATAGCCTCCGCATTTATTACCCCCCTTTATTATATCTGGCCGACGAAACAATGGCGGCGTCCAACGCCGAACGAGTCAGAATCCTTAATTAGAAGGCGAAGGGAAGATGAGCATTATCGGTTTCGAAAGATCGGTCCAGCTCTTAACCCTAGAGCCCGATGAAACCCTAGAGGTCAAGAGCTGAGGGGCTATTGTGTGGGGCCCATTGCGTGAACTGGAGTTTCTTGATCTCGGCAAGGGTGTGCTCGGGTATGCTACTGCGTGGGGACCATGTCGCCTAATCTCTGCTACAACCCGATCCATATCGGTCTCGGCACTACATGCTGGTCTCGGTCAAACAGCATTCAGTTCGGCCGCACATCCCGTTCAGTCTCGGCAATGCAAGCTCGGCAATGCAGTATTGCGCTTACAGCTAACAGCCACGGCCCTGTCGTGGCAAGGCCCAAGGAAGGGGTCTGATGGGACTTCAGCCACCACCAGATCAGGGCAAGATCAGGCCCAATGTGACTAGCATTAAATGCAGTGTGGGCTGATCGGACCCACATTAAATGCAAGGAGGCTTGTGATGGACCTTCATTAATGACTTTGTGGGCTGATGTGACCCAGGTCATATCACAAAGCCCACTGGCACTCACCCAAAACTGTTCCATATATATGGCACGAGCCATATGAAGAGGAGGTAAGCATTCTCTTCCACACAACTACTCCTTCTTCTTCTTCTCCGATCGATTGCTGACTTAAGCATCGGAGAGCCCTGCGCTGCCCAGAGCCAGGGTCCTCTGACCTTTGTCTTTCTTCTCTCCCAGATTCAGACCGTCGTAGTTATCTCCTCCATGCATTGAGTAAGTCCTAGAAGGCCTCCTGATCTTGTGAGTATATTATTCTTGCACTTACAGTGACATAAAAATTCAAAAATAAAAATAAAATCATGGATTGACATGCACAGACTCTATCATACAAGGGTACCATTCATAACCACATATTTCTCTTGGTAATAGATTGTACAGTTCCTTGGGTGCTTAGCAGGGAATGAATAAATAGAAATATTGAAAATACTTGCTCTTGACATTTGAGATTCACCACCAACACTTTAGAAAAGAGGTTAAGATGATGGAACCGATGTAGTTGCAAAAGATGAAGCAAAATGAGAAATTTGATAAGAAAGCAGAAGTAAGGTTTTTTCTGTATAAAGTTTTCCCTGGAATGAATATGACATAATGTGTACCTTGATATCATAGTCTGGACATTCGCTAACAGCATTAAGAAGGCAAGGAGTACTAAGCCTTGCAATCCAACGGGCTGCAGCAACCATTCCACAGTGGGCATACCTCAAAATTAAACTGCTGACACCACCTTCATCTAAAAGTAAATGATGGAAAGGAACCACTGTTGCTGCTGTCAGTGTATCTTTAATGCCATGAGTCCCACGAATCAATATGCTGTCAGTGTATCTTTAATGCCATGAGTCCCACGAATCAATAAAAGGAAACATTTTGAACTTTGATCGCATAAAATTCTGAAAGCAGGCTTGAGAAGCTGCACTGCCAAAAAACAGTGTTATATAATGGAGTTGTCACATAGGAATATAGTATTAGTTCTATTTTTTAGCAATAGAAAGCACTGTGAGTGCTGTAACTAAAGTGAAAAAGAAGCAAAGATCTGGTAATCGTGTCCCTAACATACCCCAGCCTTCGGTTCTTGCAGAAGAACATCTTCTTGGGAATACCCAGCCGACACTAAGAACACTGGAAATGGCTTCTGATGGGTCAGGCCCAAATGACTCGGTCCGTAGTGGCAGGTTAGGCCCAAGTGGCCCGGTCCACGATAACTGGTCAGGTCAAACTGACCTTAGTCCATGGTGAGCCCGGGTCGTCATCTACTCGTTAAGGGTCGGGTCCGGATCCACTGAAGGAAGAAGTCATCATGTCGTTTCACCTACCTGCTTTTACCAATTCCCGCGGAGGAAATCTTATCTGCTCATCTGTTGAGGAGAGTTCGGAAGACTCCACCAGACTGGAGCGTACATCATTGGAGATCCCTGGAGAATCTCCCCATCCGTTGGAGAAAGAGTATAAAAGGAGGAGTCCTAGCAAAGGAAAGGGGATCTCTCTCGAATTCTTCACATCATTATTGTATCTAATTACTTTGTAATCTCCTCCTCATAGCAATAAAGTGATCATTTAAAGTGGACGTAGGTCATACTGACCGAACCACTATAAACTTCCTCTCTCTCTCTCCATTAATTTTCACATTTATTGCATATCACTTGACCGGTGGTGCCCGAAACACTTTTTGGCATCATCAGCTTCTTTGAGAAAAGCATGCAAAAGGTCAACAACCTTAATAAATGAACTAACTCTGCTGTAATTTCAGGGCCGGTAAGTTTTACACTACCACTTCCAACATATACACTTGCAACTTGTAGGTTACCCTGTAACGATGTATACCTTAATACATGAAAATTTTTCCTTAATTTATGCTTCAAACTGGTTCCATAGAAATGTAATGAAGAGATTGTAGAATCACATGGTAAATAATAATAAAAAAATTGCCCAAGTTACACTGTCATATAATTAGAAAAGAAAACTAAGAAGAAACCATTAACCAAGGAAAATAAAAGGTACAGAACAAGCTATATAGCATAAAAAATAAATAAAGAAGCAACATTATCTATATATAAAACATGTAAAACTTTTAAACCTTGGAACCCTTAAATAGATAATTAGGATCATCAAATCATGTTGATTTTACCATTCTTAATCCACACGGTAAGACCTTCCAAAATCTCCCTCTAACCACATAATCTATCTATCTATCTATCTATCTATCTATAAATATATATATATATATTCAATGATGTGTATTTTCTAATTAGCAATTCATGTACTTTCCTAATCAAATTTAGGGCGGTTTAACATTCCATGCATGCACCTCTTAATCTAAAAAGATGCCAAAAATAGCACACTCATAAAGCAATGTAAATAAGGAAAGTCAGAAAAGTTACCGTAAATGGCGTTCCTTGGCAACGGCGCCAAAAACTTGATCGTGAGCTCCAACTGTAGAGCCGCGATATAGTAATAAACTAGTGAGAGCAGATCGATCCACAAGGAGCAATGTAAACTAAGGTTCTTTTTCAACTTGTACCTGCCCTAAATAAAATCTAATTTTAGCCTAAAATCTAGAAAAGTACATTCATCATTCCTACTTTCCAAAAGTTAAATTAATTACAATCCAATGAAAAAAAAAACTTCCTAAAATTAAAAAACCTAAACTAAAAAAAACTAAAACTGCTACAAAAGAACACACAAGTTAGAACATCAAGAATAAAAAGTACCAAAAATAAAACTAAGAAACTAAAGTAGAAACAAAAGAAACCTGAGTTAGAAAGTTAGTACTGCAATGCATGCCATGAGATGCTGAAAAATTTTAAGTCTGAAAAACTAGTATGCATGGCTGTTTTTATGCATGATTTCTCTTAATCTAATGCAACCTAAAACTGAATTTAACGGTTGGGTTTCGAACTACAATAATGCATGAATCAAATAAAAAAACGGAAGTGTAAAACGATTTAAAATGAAGGAGATATGAGTGTATGAACATGACCTAAAAAGAAAACTGTGCAAAAATTCTGCACACGGGTGGGTCCGACCAGCCATATTTGAGCCACTAGTTCACCTCTTTCCAAAATTATTTTTTCTTGAAATTCTGGGGTTTGGGGTTTGAAAATACACTGATCAAATTTTAATTTCCCCAAGTTTCATTGAAAAATAATGTATTTTTATCAGGTTTCTAATAGCAAACTTTTTATACAAAATATGTCCTGAAATTCCTGCAACAATATTGTGCTGCTAAATTGTGCAGTTTATTTTGGGATCCTAATTTTCAAAAATTATTTGGCCGAGATTATTGATTCAAATCTCTGATTTTTCTTGCTTATTCAATTTAAAACTTCGATTCCAGCAACAACTTAAACATGTCTAAACTCCACTAATATGAATATGCATGCAATGCTAATTAATTTCAACTATAAACTATGCATAAAAATTCACATAAACATATAAGAAGCATAAGAAGAAAAGAAAACAACAAGTGCTTAAATTTAAATGTGAAGTGTAAAAAAAATAAATGTGTGGATTGCATAAAAGTAAATGTGTGGTATTGACAAGAAATTAAATGTGTGGATTTTTCAAACAAAAGTAAATGTGTGGTAAGTGTGTTCCTTTTTTTTATTCTCAAATCGGGTTTATAATTACTTATTTCATGCCCTTAGGATCTTGGGTTGTCAACCCAAGAACAACAACAAGGAAAACACAGTTCAAGCATTAATCACATAAGAAAAAGAATAATTAAAAAATCACACTTTTACTAATATGCAATATTTTTACATAAAAGATGGAGAAATAGAATTCCAAAAAACAACTACATACTAGGATGAAAGGAACCTCGATCTCTAGTTGAAGCTTCAAGTTGGGATAAGCCTTCTTGAAGAGAGATGAGCTATAGTAGAGAAAGGAGATGGGTAGAATGGTGGAGGAATTACACTAGTGAGGGGGTCTTTTCTTTCATAAAAGGGAGTGGACGTCCAAGTCTCTTTAAATAGGATATGGGCTGCCCTATTATTTCTCCTTAGTCCCTACTTTATTGCAAGAATCTTCTTCACTTGGTAAGTCTTTTCCTTTCTTTTCTCCATTCTATCTTCATGCACTTGTCATATTCCCTTCTTTAGCAAATCTTCCTTTGACTTGACATTTATGAGAGATACATGAGGTGGTAGATTCTAAGTTGGAATCAAGAAAAAATTGAATGCCCAAATGTGTAGATTCTTTCCACTTTTGTCTCTTTGGAAATCTTCTTTCTTAATTTGGCCCTTCATGAATTTTCTTTGATTATCTTGAATTATCTTTAAAAAAATGACCTTGGGATTTTGTGCAAAGAAAGTGGACCCCCGACTTGGACGCCCCTCATGTGTGACCTACACATGTGCATGTGTGGGACCATTTTTCTCATTTCCTGCAAGCCAAAAAAAAATATGAATTTTATGTGAAAAGACAAATTTACCCTTAATTTATGAATGCATGACTGTGTGTCTATCTCTCATGAAAAGATGAATGAAAACACATTATTTTATATAATGATTAATTCATGAGAAAAACACATTCAAAAAATCTTTCCAAAAATAAAATTAAGAAAATGGCAAGTTTCATGATTTGATGCAAAAAAAATGTTGGTTTTTGACCAAATTATGCATGAATCTACTTCAATAGATCAAAAATGCATAAAATCATGATATGACACTAAATGAGGCTCTCTTGTCTTGATAAGTCCTTAAACTTATAAAAAATAGCCATGAAAATGTGCATTTTTAAGGACTTATCACCATCCATCAGGTGGCTCATGAGAGGGGCCATTTTGTATATTGGATTTTGTATAATATCATATATACATCATATCTTGTTCCATTTTAATATGTTCATACACAAAATATAATATATTTAAATTTCCTATAAATTCTTAAAAGTTTGTAGACTTTTTATAATATGGATCATATTGCCCGTGCATATTTTGCTAGTTTTATATAGATAAGACATGCTAAATAGGACCTTATAGAACATAAATTGCCTTTAAAATATTGTTTTTACCAGACAAAACCATAATTAGTGCTTGGGAGAATTGGGTTCTAAACATATGATTTTATTTATTTTGTTAAAAAAATGAAGGGGTTACTCACTCTTTTTTATCTCACATATTTTACAAGGAATTTCACTTACCAAATCATTCTAGTTTAGTCTTAACTTTGAGAAATCTAAACCATTTACATTCACGTATGTTTTATGAATTGACTCCTTTTTAAATTTAATATTGATCTAACTATGAAGCATCATTGGATTTAAAAATAACTATTACTTTACACTTTAAAAAATTGGGAGTTATAATTATCTAATCAAAAGGATATTTGGATCACCCCATATCCTTAAAGTTTCATGCACATACAACACATGGGCGGAACTAGAGGGGGGCGGGCATGGCCATGTGCCCCCCCCCCCCCCCCCCCCCCCCAAAAAAAAATAAAAATTTCAAAAACCCCTTTATATTTTCAAGATTTTCACCCACAACAAAAAGAAATTCAAAAAAGCCCCTATACATTTTGAAAACTACATTCATTTTTTATATGTGACCCACACAAAGTATTTATCCTATATAGTGGCCCCCACAACGAAGAATTTCTAGGTCCACCCCTGCATACAAATTGCCTTAAGGAATTGGCTACATCTCAAGTCACTCCACGGAGAAATATGTGCATTCTTAATAATAGGAATACACCCCCTTCTCCATTAGCATGAATATATAAAAATAATATATAAAGCTAAATAAAATCCAATAAAACTATAAGAAAAGGGATCAAAAGCAACCCTACAGCACTTATATTGCTTAGTCATGAAATATAATACATACTTCAATAATTAAATAGATATGAAATGCCCAAATATTTTGTGCATGATCTTGTAAGACATTTTTGTAATGGATATGGGGGTTATGAATTAGCTTTTGTATCCCCATTTTATTACTACTAAGTGATTGTTGCACATGTGTTCATGTTCCAAGATATTCCACGATACCCACGATATGGAGGAGTATATCTTCCTTCCCCTTTCTTTAAAATCCAAGTTCCTCTTCACTCTTTTTGCGAAAAAGAAAAAGGGGCAAAAAGAAGAATAGGAAGTTAAACTCCAAATATTCACACCTGTGTTAACTGTGGAGAGAACAAATCCAATATTCACACCTGACGTTCTCCCCAAATTCTTTTTCCTCTAATTTCTCCATATTGCATCATATCAAAAAATGTTGATATCACAATATCCGACATCCATCACTAGATATCATATTATTCATTTTATTCTCAACCTAATGGTGGAACCAATTCTTAATGGATTATAATTTTAAGGCCTCCTATACACAGTGGGCGTGTTCAATTTGAGCAGCTCGAGTCTTCAATAAGTAGACACCATTATAGAATTTCACTATGGGTTTTGTTGAGTTAGAGCAGTCGGACTCATAAACTATTGCCCACCATAGTTAGTGTTTGGTGGAAAGAGAGGATGATTTAGACCCTTATTATCTATAAGTTGCGTCTTCACTCTTTCTCTATTTTTTTTTCTTTGCCATGTTGGCCTAGTGGCTAAGGAAAATAAGGAAACCCACTGTCCACGGATTAATCATTGATGAAACTACTAAGGGCACGTTTGGCAAAAATCCTCTCAGAGGAATCCATATCAATTTTCCGTGCTATTGTGGAAAACCCATGTTTGGGTGCAACATGCTGAGAAGATTTTTAAAATTCAAAATCTATGGTAGAGGGGATATCTACGGTCTGACCACCCCCCCTCGGACTCCATAAATCGTTGATTTTTAAGAAGGGGTATATAAGCCCCATTTTCTGCGCTGAATCAAAAACCCCAACGTCTCCCGAGCTCTCTCTCGACTCCTATCTTTTCTCTTGCTGCTACCAAGGTGGCGACGACGCGATGGTGAGAGCTACTACAGAACGGAGGTGATCAGATCTGCTCCGACACGCCCAGTGGTGGCTGGACTCTGCATTGCTGCAACTGTAGTCTCACTCATTCTCCTCTCTCAACAAGGAACAGAGACCCAAGGTTATCTCCAGCCCTCCTACAGTACCTGTAGACCTCGACCATCTTCACTGTCTGGCTGTGCCATCTTGCTCCACCATTCTTCTCTCTCTCTCTCTCTCTCTCTCTCTCCCTCTCCTGTGGAGTCATTCACTACAAATCAGGTTAGGGTTTTTGTTGTTTTTTTCATTTTTTTCCCCATTTTGCATATTTCTTACCTCTTTTCTTGATTTCTTACATCTTTTCTTTTGTGGGAATGTGATCTGTTTTTGTAGGAAGATTTCTGTTCTGTTTCTAGCATTAGGCATTTCAGTGACTTGCTATAAGGTTTTCTTAGACCAAGGAGGAGTTCTCATTGTCAAATGTATAACGAAAGATGGGTTAGGAACAAATAAAAAAATAGTTATTTGTGTCACTATGGAATAAGCATTTTTGTAAGTTGATTGTGGTTGGGAGTTTATTGAACACACGACAATCCTGGAACTTGAAGCTTCTGATGAAGTGAACCCCCCTTGATTCTTCTAAGTTGTTGTTTCTTTTTATTATTTTTTTGGATCTTCACCTGTACCATCTATCTTCAATAGTTATTGATTTTAAGAATCAAAAGTGGCCAATTTCTCAGATGGGTTGTTTGCTGGAATTGATGAACGCCTCATTCAGTGGGATGGTGGGTTGCACATTCAGCTGTGAGTGGGCCAGTCCATTTTTGTGGACCGTTTGGGCTATTGGGGGGACAAATGCATATTATGCATTACCTAATTTGATATGTGCAATTGATAGACTTATTCATATTTACATGGTCACAGTCAAAGTCCATATGTCCTGGTTCCATGGCTTAATTCAATGCACGAGACATCTTGTTTGTTCTCAATTTATTGTTTGTCCCATTTTTTAATGATCCATTTACTTTAGTTTTTGTTCTGTTATTTTGCTTGTGAAGATGTGAGTATGGTGTGATCTTGTGGGCTTTGCTTTTGATATAGTACACCAAAAGCCATCATGTTAGAAATTGCTGGCCCAAAGTAGATTGATAATATGGGGTGGGGGGTGAATAGTATGATAGGAAAGATAAATGGGTTAATGCTTAGCTGATGATGATATCAGTGTGGACATGTCAGGTCTCACTGTCACAAATTTTTTCAATTTCATGTTTAACATGCATAGTAACTGCTCATGGGAATTGTAACGAGCTATATAATGCAGAGGAAAAAAATAGAACTTATTCTTTTCTAACAGAGCATGCTATTTATAGTGGTGTCTTTGGGGCTGAAAAAATTGCTTACCAACCACTCTGCTTGTGTTTCTTAATGGTGGATACATGCTCACCTCTACATTTATACCATCATTCTTGTAGATATTCATATTCATGATCCGCTACTTCATAAATAGATATATTAATTTTTTTTCACTATTCATATTCCATTGCTTCATATACATGTAGATGTGCACATGCTTTACTCATTTCTTTTTCTTTTACGAGCCAAACCGACTTGGTTTTGGATGAGTTTTATTTATGGAGTAGCCCACCTATCATTTAAACTCACATGTCTTGCCTATGCAGATTTCGTTTGGTGCAAGTGAAGAAATACACTTTTTTATCTATCAACTGTAGAAATGTCAGCTGTTAGCAGCTTTGCTTGTTGGCTTGTACATATAAATCTATGTTGAGAAGCCATCAGAAAATATGATATGCTATGCCACCTCTCTTTGGTGTTTTGTTGTTTGTGTATAATATCAATATGTTCAATATACATTCTTGAACTCATGTGAGAACTTGGTTTGCAAAACCTAACTAATACAACTATCCCAACTTAGAAAGTTTTCAATCAGATTAAAGAAGGCTTGAATATTATGCCCTATACCTAAATAGGCTGGGTCAACATGTGCTTCAAGTCGGTAGTAATAGTTAGGGATATGACTTTCATGATAGATGATGAAAGATAAATTTGAAGGTCTCATAGTTTATGGGCACCCATAAAATGTTCTTTATGGGAAATAGGTAGGGTTCAACTTTATTACGGCAAGAAACTTTTGAGTGTTTTTTTCTAATCAAAAGATGGGCGGTATTCCAAATCAACATATATGTAAAACTTGTTTGTTTAACACTGAATGAAAAATGTAGGATGTCTCAACCAAGTAGCTCTCAAGCCGCAAGAGGATCTACTTTGAGAAACATGAAGTGGACGGGCACAAATGATGTAGCGCTCCTCCACATCATGCTTGAAATGCGCAAAGAAGGGAAAGTTATCCCTGGGGGGTTTACCTCGGAGGGATGGGGTCTGATATCAAAGGAAATGCAAACAAAGTTTGGGCTAGAATTCAGCAAAGATAAGTTGAAGAATAGGTTGAAGAGCTACAAAAAATGGTATAGCGCGATGAAGGCTATGCTAAACTTAAGTGGGTTTGGATGGGATGAAGAAAGGAAAAAAGTCACTGCGGAAGCAGGGGTGTGGGATGATTACATAGCGGTGAGATCTTTATTCAATTTATAAAATCTTTTTGGGAAATGCAAGTATAATTTTTTTTTCTTTGTTATTATTTTGGAACACAGGCACATCCTGGAGCCAGCATGTATAGGTCTAGGACCATGCCCGACTACTACATCATGTGCGAAATATTTGGTGACTCAATTGCCGATGGTCAAGATGAATTAGTTGCAAATGATATTACTCAATCACCACCTTCCATACATAACGATGCCTTGGATGGACATGACCTGAATGATGACGATGATGCCACCCCAAACACTGAGGAGGTTGGGGGTGAACACATCTCTACAGATAGGGGGCGTAGTGCCACCCCTGGAGGCTCCTCCCGTCAAACAACAAGGCGCTAAAGCGCAGGGGATGCAATGGTGGCAGTTGTCCAAAACATAGCAGATGCGATACACATAATGGCAAGGAATACATCTGAAGAACGAATGAAGAAGGTGTGAGAAGCAATACTACCCCTTGATTTAGAGCCAGTAATGAAGTTAAGGGCGTTTCAACAACTAGAAAATGAAGAGAAGGCGTCGCAATTTCTGGCCTTAGATAACGAATATCGCAAGCTCTTTATACTTACCTTCCTTAACAACTAACTTCCTTAACATGTGTAACACTGGTGTTTTTTGGGTTATTATTTTGGACTTCTAATTGCTGGTCATAGTTGGTTTGTTGGACTCATACATGCTTTCTTTTTTCTATTTTTCTTTTTTTTTTATCATGTATAACTATATTAACACTTTATGTCTTTTTATTGCTGGAATGTCATGAACACTTTTATTCAACTTTATGGAATGTCATGACTTATTTCAATTGGTTATATCCATCTTCACCAGCAGCATGGATAGACAGGATCTTCTGTTACTATTAACTAGTGTTGTTACGTCAACATGTCTTTTATGGTACCGTTACCAATATCTAACCAAAGATAAAGTTCATGAATCTGCACAAAGTGGAAGGGCATATCTCAATGAGATCTTGACTGGACACCCTCGTAAATGTCTTGATATATTCAGAATGAGTAGTGGTTGTTTTTTACTATTAGTCAAGGAGCTAAAGCACAGGGGGCATTTAAGAGATTCTCGTGCAGTGTCAGTGGAAGAGCAATTGGCAATATTTTTATTCACTGTTGGCCACAGCCAAAGAAATCGCGTAATGCAGAACTTGTTCCAACATTCAGGAGAAACAATCAGCCGATACTTTAACTTGACACTGGATGCAATTGTAAAACTCTCGCCATATTATGTGAAGCAATTTGAAGGGGAGTGTCCACATGAGATAGCAAATAATCATTTGTTCTATCCATCTTTCAAGGTAAATGTTTTATGATAATGAATTGCAAAAAACTATATGCCATATGGTGATACATGTTGTACTTGTTTATAGGATTGTGTCGGAGCAATAGATGGTACACATATCCCAGCATGGGTTAGACTTGAAGATCAAGTCCGTTTTCGCAATAGGAAGGGAGGATTGTCACAGAATGTTATGGCTGTTGTATCATTTGATATGTGTTTTCAGTATATCTGCGCTGGATGGGAAGGATCGGCATCGGATTCGAAGATTCTACAACATGTGGTTTGGAGACGGGCCCAGAATAGGTTACGTGTTCCAACTGGTAGTAAACTTTTAGCCCTTTGTCATTAAATGCATAAAGCCTATTATGTTTAAGGCATAACATGATTGTCCCACTTTTTTTTTGTAGGAAAATTTTTCCTTGTGGATGCAGGTTATGCAAATACGCGGGGGTTTTTAGCACCATTTCGTGGGGTTCGGTATCACCTTAAAGAGTGGTCCACAACACAAGCGCCTAAAACTGAACATGAATTGTTCAACTTGCGGCATGCAAAGCTACGCAATATAGTGGAGAGAACATTTGCGGTGCTAAAGCAACGATTTGCCCTTCTCCAAACTCCTCCAAGATATCCTATCAAGAGACAAGTGAAGATCGTTGTGGCATGTTGTGTTGTACACAACTTTATCCGTCGATGGAATCTTGATGATGAATTGTTCAGAGAAGCACTGAATGAGATGATGGAAGAGGCTGATCTTAACGATGAACTAGACCATGATATCGAAGAGGATAATGTTGTTGGTCCAAGTGATGCGGGTAGACAATTTATGACAGATTTTAGAGAGAATCTATCTAAAGACATGTGGGAAGCTAGGGGGGGAAGGAGAGCTTGACACATTTTGGGGTCTTCCTTCTTTTTTTGGTATAAATATTTTTGTAAGTGGGGACTGATGAAGAGGTTTTTTGGCTAGCCCAACCTCTGGGCATGCTTTTTGGGTGGTCCAGCTCCTCCTCGGTTGTGTCTCTAAGCTAAGATGCAAGTGGGGTGGAGCTGCTCCTTTTTTTTTTTTTTTTTTTGTATTTAGCACTTTCCCTTGGGAATATATACTTATCTTTTGTAAAAAAAAAAAAAAACACCTCACCTCACTCTTTGCTAATGGATTGGTTGAATCGCGCCATTTTGATGTTCTTTTATGTTTTCTAGAGCCATTTCACTCTCTTGGGTGTTGTGTTTGTTGGTCATGTATGGTGGTGTTTGAGAAATTCTACCATGACTTAGTTTCATGACTTCCAATGTTGTATGTATTGTGGTAATAATTGTCAAATTTTCAAGTGACTTTTCTCTGTGGAATTGAACTAACTTTGAACATCAGCCTCAGTGTTGGGGTAGAGGCCAGGTCTTTGCCTCTTAAGACTCACATCAGTCAATCTCTTGAGTGAAGGATTAAGTGAGGATATTAATTTACCATGTTTCCAAAGGATTGTGTTTTGAGATGTGGCATGCTGGAGCTACTGTGCTAATGCAGGTGGATAGCAAGTTTTGGTTTTGGTTTGCAATAATCCAATGTGTATGTTTCCTTTTCCTTTGCAATGTTGTTTTTAAAGTTGCCATTTTAATTGAATGGTTTGTTGGATCTGATTGGGCTCTTCTTTGTTATGTTTATGTTAATGTGTGAAGATGGGCGGGAGAGTTGTTGGGTTAAATCAGATTGGAAAAGGAGTGAAGGGAAAAGTGGATCATTTAAGCACACAGCAGGAAAATGGTCTGCTGATCCAGATGATAAAGGTCTGTGCTTTACTTCCTTTTACATCGTTTATTTATTTATTTTTATTACTACTGGGTTATCTTTTTTTTTTCTCCCGCCTCTGGATAGGATTTTATGCAGTATTTGAAGTTGGACCATTAATCTGAATTGGGCTTGTTACAGTCCAAATCCTGGTACTCATTATAATTGGACATGTTGATGCCCCACAATCCTGAACAAATCAAAGTGCATCAGAATTCTCCTTTTTATTTCCTCTTTCATGAATGTTAATATCATGATGATTATATCTTTAAGAAGATGCTTCAGTTTATATAATTACTCTGTTTTGGGTGTGTATGTGGGTGTGTGTGTGTAGCTCATCCAAGTAATGAAGAAGAAAGGAATGCACATTTCCCACTCATTCATATGCAAGAAGAGACCATATGCAAGACCTTCCCATATTACTGTTTGGCTTGGAGATCTCAATTAAAGGATACAAGGCATTGACACTCTGCCTGCTAGGAGTCTCATACAGAGGAACCTTCTTATTATTACTCCTTTATATCTAGTTCAAATATGTAATTACTTTCAATTACATTAATTATGTAACATGACAAGTTAATTTTATGTTAACATGTGTTTCAGATGCTAGATGTATCCTGATCTGTCTTTCTCTGGAGAGCATTTCATTCATGGAATCAGGCTATAATGATGATGAGGGGGCATGGTACTTTGTATCATGACTGCTTTTTATTTTCATTTTACTTTTTGTAGAGTCTCCTTTAGATGATAAACACACAAGTTCAAATTTTAAATCTTTCTAACTTGGTTTGGGCCTGTTTTATGGGAATAATTTAATTGAATTATTGGGCCTTTGGGCAAACATGTATATTTATAGTTATTAGCATTTTCTACTGAACTTTCCATTGTTCAATTGTTCTTATTGCATTTGCACTTATTGACACAGAACACATTTCTTGATATAAATCTACAGTTGATAACCAAAGTTGTTGCTACTTCAATTCTAGCATCAGCCATGTGCGTTGCTATGAGAAGGGAGTCTATAATCTGATTCTCACCATGAAGTCGTCTATTGCTGTCCATGTATGAGAAGGTAGTATAAGTTTGATCACGAAAACTGCAAGTATGGAGGTATGGCTTATGACACCCTGAATCCTGATCCTCTGCCTCATTTTACATATCAAGATGCCAAAGGGCTGGAAATCTTCTTCTTTTTTGTACATTAGAAACAAAACTATTTCTTGTACAGACGACCAATTTCCCTGTACAAAGGTGTGATCAGCCTGACCTGGAAATCTTAATGAAGGCTGCATTAGATAGGATGAGACGGAAAGATATGCCTCTCTCTGTCAAACTGAAAAGAGAATAAGTTGAAGAATAATGCCAAACAGCAGTTTCCTTTCTCCCTCAGCTTCAACAGAATGAGATTCCACATGACAAAGAACATGGCTGAAGGAAATCCAAATATATCTAATGATTCTTTCTTATTCTGAAATCAAAATTCCTACCTTTTTATATTTGCTTTTCGGGCCGCACAATCCAACAAATGTTGCGCAGTCAGTCCATGTCGCGAAAGGCAAGTTCCTGACTCAAATTTGCCTTTCCATTTTCAATTTTCATGTTCATGCAAACAAATCCACCTGCTAAATCCTATTTACCAGCAATGGAAGGCACACTGAGTGCATTTCAAATAGCAAGCAGTTTGAATGTTTTGCAAACATAAATGATTTTATTTTATATTTTATATTTTGCGATGCAGAATTCAAATTTAAATTGGCTGGATTTGTGTTTTCTTCTATGTTTTCGGCCCCAGATCATTACAATAAACAATACTGATTTTGAGGTAGAAGAACCATTGAAAGAAAGAAGCAACTTAATGTTTGAACCACCCTACATGTAGTGTGGAACAAAAACCATACATTCTACTAAACCGTTCAAGATGATCGGTTTTAGATCCAGTCAGCTTTTACATCTCAAACTCAAATTGGTATTTACTGTTTCTTTTTAGACATTTTCAGTTTTGTTGCATGGTAATGAGGATCAGAATCGATTGCAATGGCTGTTACAGGAAAATAAGGAGAACCCTTATCAAGATGCAAGGTGAGGACTTTAGTGACTACAGTGAACAGATGTATTGGCTTTGTCTATAAATTGAAATTATATATCTCTTTAGCCAAAAAGTGAAAAGAAAGAAATTATATAGAATTATTGATGGGTTTTCTTCTTCTTTTTTTAAGAACTTGAGAGCCATTTGATAGAGAAAAAGAACAGCAGAGTTCGTGTCTGTGGAGCATTTGATCCAGCAGAACTGGCAATAAAGCTTAGGAAGAAGATCAATCGCCAAGTTGAAAGATTGGAAATACAAGAGCTCAGTAACATTGATCAGAAGCAGCTTGTTGCCTAGTCTCTATGAGATTACTCTTATGGTCTCACCAGCTCTAATTACCTTAAGAAGCTGTATAGAAATGATTTCATGTAAATTTTATAATTCTCATATGACAAATGCTAACCATGGAAGGGAAGGCAGCATCACATCTGTATTACTATATGAAGAAGATTGCTGTAGTTAACTTTAATGATAATAATAGTATGACACATGTTCATCCCTCCAATGTCTTTTTAACTTTTATAAATAGCCTCGTCCAGTAATTTTACAATCTCAATCAACCACCTTGATTGCAGTCAAAGTTGGTTCTTCACCTGTCAGCAGAATTCTGCATATTTTAATGGCCTTTCAGAGTTAATAATTGGCGACTTCTTTTTGCTCTGCTTTCTTCAATTGCCAATAAATCCTCTGAAAAAAAAAAAAGTGCCACTGATCTTTTTACCTTTACCAGACAAATTTTTGTTCATATAAAAAATCAGTTGAATATTTCGACTATGAGTAATGACTAATGATGTTCTGCATCACTTGATGGTTGGAAGAAAAACAGCATAAGCTGGGCCTCTCCAGACCCCAATGGCAACCAAAATACAAAATACAAAAAAAATAGCATATAATGTGTACTAGCAAGTACAAAAAGTGAAAAAAGAGATTAAGCAGCACCCAGCCTTTAACAATATCATGGGAAGCTGTTCTATGTCTTTAGTCCTACTGTAAGGAAACAACAGAAGACACACCTAGTGAAGTTTGCATCTGCTGAACACGAAGCTGTATATTGATTCTAATTGGAAAATGATTGAATGAGTCACCAGTCCAAGGTGATATGCTTTGATGTGTAAAGGTTGTCGATGTACCGTATAATTGGATTACAGGCAGCAATATACCTTTCCATTTCCTGTGCAAAAGAAAGTTGCATTTTTCAAGTGATCTAAAATCAAAATCCAGAGAGCTGCAGGACATAGATTCCAAACTAGAGAGAATCTCAACTTTGATTTTATGAAAACACCATGTGTTAGACCCCGACCCAACCTAATCGCGATTAAGGCTAATAGACTGAGATTAATGCTAACTAATCATGAATAAATGGACTAATCAAGGTTAATGATCAAAAGGAGATAAGATAGTCCCAAACGATGCATTTAGCATAATGGAAATGGATATGAATGAAATCATGTTGATTAAATGATTTTAGACTCAAGCAAGTTAGGCTAAGGACTTTTCCGTAAATACGAGTTTTCGCGTATTTCGTCAAATACGGAAACCCTTGATACCAACGCGTGTATCTCGAGTAGTACGTCAACTTTCATAATAGACATGACCCCATTTGACATCGAATGGACCAAATGAGGTTTCATTTGACTCAAAATGAAATAAAAGTAAAAGGGAGGGGGCTTTGGTGTGAGACATGCTTATATTAGAATGAAAAGAGCCTTTGCATTCATTTCACCTTGGAGCAAACCCTAGAGTCATTTTCTCTTCTCCCTTCTCTTCTATTCCCTTCATCAAATGCAAGATTGAGAAAGGTGCTTGTGGTTGGGTGTGAGAAGCATCAACTTCATCTTCTTCCTTGAGTATTTTCCCCATTGTTGAAGAGAAAGAGCTTGAGAAAGATCCCAAGATTTCTCTCCTTGAGCCACAAGTGAGTAGTTACTCTCTTTTTAAGATTTCCTTAGTCTTATTGGTTACTTGAGTTGACTTCTAGCCCAAATAGCTTATGGGTTTGTATATTTTACCTTTTCATGGAGTTAGGGTTTCATTTGGAGATTTTCATCTCAAAGCCAAACCAAGCCAAGGAAAGAGGGCTTTTACTACTAATCTTCATAAGAGGCAAGTATAAACTCTTGCTTGTGATTAGTGTTAGGCATTGTGGAAGTCCATTGAGTTTTCCATAGATTTGGAGTTAATGTAATTTCCATTAGATGGCAATGTGGTTTTGGATTGAATGAGATGATTAATGGATGAGGTATATGAGGGGAACATGAAGTTCCACTTTCTTGTAGGATTTGGAAGTGATTGAATGTGTAAAAAGGAGAAGAAATGAAAAAGGAGAAAAATCGGTTTTCTCCCGGACCTGCAAAACGCCCAGGTCCGATCGATCGGACCTGCAGTCCGATTGATCGGACCTATCCGTAACTGGGACGGAAATTCAGGCCGATCGATCGGAGGACTCAGTTTGAGTCCAGTGAAATTTGAGATTATTTTTTTTGGGAAAATCATTATGCCTTCTATGAGTCTTAGGGGTATATACTTTGATGTTAAGACCAATTATGCCCTAATCTAAGGTTTCCAAGACTATGGAAACTAAAAGAAAAGAATGGTGAGGGACTAAGCACTAATTTTTCAAATGTTTGTCTAAACTTGCATGGGTGTTAGCTTAGATTATTTGAATGTACAAACTACTATCAAAAGTGATGTTCATCATGGAATAACAAGTATACTAAATAACAAGCGTTTCACCCATTAGTTTGGTTTAGAATTTGATTGGAAAACTTGAATAGAATTGATAGATGGGGGGCAAATCTTGAATATAGCACCCCTCATAATGTCTTAAGCTCGTTACGGAGCTGAATTGAATAACGCAATGAATGAACGAATAAATGAATGGATAGTTACTAAAGGTAACAATGAAATGATTAATCCTGCTGCAGCAGATGGATTTGGGGGCGTTCCGGAGCTCCGTGGTGATGCTAGTGGTCCCTGGCCCGGACACTAGTAAGTTCCACATATTCCGATCGTATCTATAGATATAGATTGATGCCTTTCATTTGGAAGATGAATCCTTCCTTTGAGGGAAGATGGTAAATGAAAGAAAACGGAATGGTAATGAAACGAAATGAATTGAAATGAAATGAATGGAAGCTATGATAGCGATTGATTATTGATAAACTCTTGTGTTATCTATTGTTATTGTAGAATTATCTAGATTTGTCTAGAATGGTAATTGTTACCCAATGAATTAAATGACTTCATTATATGTACTAACATGAGTTATCATAAGAATTGTTTATACATGTTGAACCGTCGTGTTCATTAGTGTTATTGATGGCATCACAGGCCCGATTGCGCCTGCCGGTCCTACAGCGCCCGCAGCGCCAGCGGAGGAGACCGCTCCGGTTCCTCCAGGAGGTCTAATCGAGTGGAATGGCCGGAATGCCGTTTGATGGGTATTCGAGTGCGATAAGGGTTGTAACATTTTGTGAAAACGTTTTGAATAGTCATTTTGTACATTCATTCTTGGAATGTAATTAATTAGTACTATATGGTGTTTTTGTTATACACCAATTGACACAAGTCGATGAGAAGGATACATGTATAAGTACCTTATTCTTTTGTATACATGTAAATCGAAGTTGGATATTGTCAATGCATATGTTTCCGCAAAAATCTATATGTGTTTGACAGGTTTTGGAGATAGATATCCATTGTGGATTCCGTTTTAACTTCGGTTAACTCGGGGTTTACGGGAGTAAGTATGGGCCCACGGCCCGGGGTTATCGTGATTCGGGCCCGGGTCGTGACACCATGCTTCTTAAGGTGAACAATTTATATAGAAACATTTATTTACAACAAATGATTTTCTACATAGTCCAGCTTTATCTTGATTTTCAAGTAGAAGAAATATTCTCAAGGTGTACAGTTTCTCTTGGACAATAGGCTTAAAGCTGGTGGAAATATTGGAAGTGGGTCTAATTGGAGATACCGGTGTACAATTTTTAATTAAATCCTAACCAGCTTAAACTTGAGTGATGGGGGTGGGTTTAATTGGAGATGCTGATTTAGGATGTAAGTTAGGATGAGTGGTATGAACTGAATTTAAAATGGAAGATAACCAATCCCTTTTTCTTTTTTTCTTTTTTTTTTTTGTGGATTCCACTTGCGTTAACAAACATGGGTTTGAAGGAATCATCTCCGATTCCTCTGTGCTAGCCAAACATGGAATGCGATGAATCCTCTTCCTCATAAATCATCTCTGCAGAAAGTTTAAATCCATGGCAGCAAGGATTCATCCGAAGAGAGGATTCTTCTCTCGTTACCAAACGTGCCCTAAGAAAAACAGTGCTATCCACAACAGCCACCCTATAATTCCCAATTGGGTCCTGACTTGACTTAGACTCCAGTTTTTCTTCTCCCAAGGGTCCAGTTGCGGAAGCAACCAAATTGAAAGACTTCTGACAAGTCAGATTGCAAATAGGGTCGTTGCAAATGACAGAGGAGTTTTTCATAAATCTGTGGAAATTTATTAACCTGGTCATCTGGGTTGGGGTTGGGGTTGGGGTTGGGGTTGTGGGGGGGGGGGGAACCTTGACCAAGCCCACCAACCTGATTCTGACACAAGCCAGTCACGCAACATGGTAAGAGTTGAGCATTGTTAGGAAGCCTAAGCCCTGGACTAATCTAAAATGCTTCGGGTTTTACTTTCTAAGTTCGTCTCGTCAAGAAAGAGAGGTAGCATTCCATCACTTTCCCACTTACTCTTTTCCAATAATAGTTGTAGGGCACATTTATGCAGCAGTGTAGAAAACCCAAATCGTACAAAACCTTTTTCACTTTCTGTGGAAAACTAAGTTCGTTCCTCCTCTACCGAAAATGGTTTTTCGCACAAGACAGAACATTTAGCTCATTTTTTTTGCAATTACACGAGAAATAGTGGCCCACCAAATGTGGAACTCTTAGTGTAGTGGAAAATCTTTTTCACTTTCCGTGCTTTTTCAGTTGCCGCACAAACGTGCCTACCAGCTTTTAGGGGTTGGCCGAGTGGTCAGGACCACGGTTCCTCCCTCTTCCGGAGCTAGAGGTCCTGGTATCTACTCCCGGTTCCCCCCTCTTCAGGAACCGAAGGTTGAGTCCACTTGTGTTACCACCTTAGGGCCACACCTAGGGGCCACAGGGGTTTTACCCGGCTTCTCTCTGGGCCCGGAGGGATTAGTCCAGTCCAAAAGATTGGGAACCCTCCGTTAGCAAAAAAAAAAAAAAAAAAAGCACCATGGCGCCCCTAACCCCGCCCAAAGAAAGAAAGTGTAACATTTTAACATAATGTCCCCCACAAGGGAAACTTTCTAGCTTCGCCCGGATCCCGATAATGGGGTCTTGTATGCGCTACAGGCTGTAGCCAAAATTTTGGAACAGACTGCCTCCTGTTGTACTCTCTTACTGGTTTGTACTTATGTTCAAACTACAAACCAAATAACCCTGTGTAATGCGAAGATCCCAAACAACAAGCCACAATAGTATATATTATGCAAATAACAATCACGAGTATTATAACTTTGAGATTGAAGGTCTGAAATTGTGTTACTTGCACATTGGGGCGATTAGTCCCGCCTAAAGGGCCGACGAGACACCCTCCAATATTCCGATAAAAAAAAACACAAAAGACAACCCTGCACAATTGGGGTGCACATTACAAATACCGGGGAGACACGGTCAGCAACCTCATTTAAATAAGTTGCTTGCATTTTAAACCATTTGACAGGAATATATGGTTTTTATAATTAGTGAATATTTTTAAGTAATATTAAGCTTGCAGTTTTGAGTAATTTAAAAATGATGATTGGGATGTAATTTAAAATTTATATTTGAGTTGTTACGTTTAATGTTTGGACCAGCAAACTATGTAATACACACGATGTTTATCTCCTTTTATTTACCGTAGCATACTGTTTTCTTGCATGTATAAATTAATATATCTTAAGTGATTATCATGGATGCATGTAAATAAATAAATATATATATTCTATAAGTATTTTGTCCACTGTTTCTAATTATTACCGTTTTTTAAAACATGACTCTCGAGGGAGTAACCACATTGATTCTATCCGATTCAAAGTTTTTTTTTTCTTTTTTTTTTTTCTTTTCTTTGCATTGGACAAGTCAAGTTCAACTTATGAGTTTTCCAACCTTGTATTATACTTGGGTTTGTTCTCTTTCTTCTCATTTGGTGCTTTTTCTTATTTTCTTTTTTTCATCTCTTAAATAAAAGTAGTTTTATCAACAAAATAAATTTCTTACATATAATAATAATAAGATTACCTCCACATTTAAGCAAGAAAAAAGCTTTTAGCTGGTTTTTTTTTTTTTCTCCAAGCCGTTGTATTTTATTTTTAAGAGAATTTTATAGGAAAACCCCCTTAGATGTCCGATGCATGACCAGGCCCCAATAGATCCTTGCAAACAATAAAAGCCCTCTTGCCATTCATTTCCCTTTCAGTCTGCGTGTCGAGGCGAGGCTAAACTAAAGCTTAGGATAAAATTTCGTAAGCTCACGCTTGTGAGGCTCACTCTTGGTCAATTCAAATGGACCAAACACACGACCCCTCTGAATTGCGCATGTCCACCTACTTTCGATCATATCCGAATTTACTATACCGTTGGATCGACTGTATACCGATCTGAATAGACTCTTGATCGTTAAACTTTTAGGGTCCAAATGAATATGATAGAAATCACGGTTGGAGCTGATAATTTTACAAAAAAGAGGGTCTCAGGGAGTCCTTGAAGTCCCCCCATCCCCATCCCCAGGTGGGCCCCACCACACACTTGAGCTTACTTGATTTTAAGCTTTAGCTTAAAAGAGCTATCCATGTATTTCTTTATATACATGTATATAACTTGTTCAGAAATTCAGGCCTTCCTTAAACTCTCTCTTTATTTAATCATGTCATCATCCTCTAAAGGTGGGATTAGATAGGGCCACATATTTCATTTGGATAGATCAAGATAATGTATATTTGAGGATGCTATAAGCTTTAATTATTTTGATTATTTGAAATGCTTCAATGATAGCCCGCGCTGGGCACAAGCCTCTTCAGCTAGTTATATATAAAAGGAATACACACAAACACTGACTTCTTTATTTGATTTTGATGGAGTTACATTTTATTGAAATTGATGCTCAATTTACATCCTTAAAGCCTTTTCGAACATCAGCCTCCCCCTTACAAAATTAGATAGCTAAGTACGCCATGTTGCACGCCCCTTCAACAATCCATAGTGTCCTTTTCATGTCCCTCCACTTTGACTTCCTCTAGCTCCCAGGCACTGTGCTCTCTTCTCAGTTGCCCTCATCTCATCTTTCCCACCATGCCTTTGCCATGATTAACAATTTGTCCATCTGCTTGTAGTACCATCTCCTTCCATTTGCCCAAAATATAAGTGGACCCCAAACAATCCAGATTCCTACACCAAAACCCAAGCTCAAGCCTATCCCTATGAATTCCCAATCAAACTTATTTTCAAACTGTAAATAAGGTGATTTGGATGTCAATGGAGGCTCCACGCTATGACAATCCCTCACCAAAGGTGGTCCACATAAACCTGGGTTCTCTTGAAAGGAGTTGTTTGAGAAGGTTGAGAACTGATGGTCTTGTGGTATACTTCCTACGAACTGGTTTTCCGAGAGGTTTAAAAATGAGAGGAAGGTCAGGGACGTTAGATCAACAGGAATTGCCCCTGAGAGCTTGTTCACTGATAGATCTAATGATTCGAGCTGCAACAAGTTCTTGAAGGATGAAGGTATCAATCCAGTGAAATTGTTCTGTGACATGTTGAGCGCAATAAGCAATTTGAGATTCCCTATTTCTTCAGGAATGTTTCCTTTAAATTCATTATTTGAGAGATCCATGCATACTAGGATCGGAAGGATCTTTGAATTAAATTCCAAGTCAAGCCCTTTCATTTTAATTTTGACACTTTCTTGATAGTGCAGCTCTGTGGTCCGAAGAGCCGTCGTGGTCCGAAGATTATCAACCATCATGCCGTTCCAACTCTTGAAGAGTTTTGAGGATAATTTACCTGTAAAACCATTAGAAGAAAGATCAATAATTTTCATCTGTGAAAAATAGAAATCATCTTTTCCTTGCTCAACCGGACCGTAGAACTTGTTGGACCACAATATTAATCATCTAAAGAGTTCTGAGGATAATTTACCTGTAAAACCATTAGAAGAAAGATCAATAATTTTCATCTGTGAAAAATAGTAATCATCTTTTCCTTGCTCAACCGGACCGTAGAACTTGTTGGACCGCAATATTAGAATCCGCAATCTTGGTAGAGATCCCATCCAAAATGGGAAGGAATCCTCGATCTGATTGTTGCCAAGATTTAGAACCTCTAGGTTTTCACAGTTGGCCAAAGATCTTGGCAATGAACCTTCAAACTGGTTGTCATTTAGGTTTATTATCTGTAGATTACATCTTCCACCCGTAAAACTTGGAGTTAACGTGCCGCTTAAGCGGTTCTTTGAAAATTTTAATACGGAAAGCGTGGAGACTATTTGATCCAAACACCGTGGAATTGTACCACTGAAATTATTGTCAGACAAGTCAAGGAGTTCAATTTTGCTCAGAGTACAAAATGATGGAGGAACTGGTCCGCTGATTTTGTTACAATGAAGGTCGATCGCAACTAATCTACTTGGGAGATTATTAATGGGTGGCCGTTCAAGGTTTGTTGCAAGGTTGTGAGATAGGCTCAAATAAACTAAATTCTCAATTCCACTGATCCATATCCAGTTGGGTATTTCTCCATCTATTTTGTTGCAAGAAAGATCCAATACTCTTAATTCTGTTTGACTTGGAAGAAAACCGGGGAAGCTAGTAAGGTTACAAGAACGTAAATACAATTCAGAAAGGTGGCGAAAGGGGGAAGAATTCCAATCACTTCTAATGACTGACAGAGGATTATTTGAAAGATCGAGGATTGGGAGATTTTCAACATCTTGAACCATTGCTAGGTCGATGTCATTGAAGTTGTTCCAAGAAAGGTCGAGAATAAACAAACCCACAAGTTCAACAATTGACCTTGGAATCTTTCCTTGCAGCTTATTATTGCTCAAATAAATCCAACTTACGGCAACTGAAGCATTGTGAAATTCAACCAGCTGACCATCGAATTGGTTGTGACTGAGATCTATTGTTTGCAGGGAAGGAATCATAAACAAAGATGAAGGGATTCGACCGCTGAAACTGTTTGATGATAGGTTCAAATTAAACAGGCATGTTGAGTTCAATGAGGGAATCTGTCCGCTGAAATGGTTACGTGAAAAGGTTGAGTCTTCAAGTTGTGTTAAGTTTGATAGTGAGTGAATCTGGCCACTAAAATTATTATATGAAAGGTCCAAAAGAACGAGTTGTGTGACACTGCCCAGGAAGGGAATCTGGCCACCAAGTCCATTAAATGAAAGATCTAAATGAATTAATCTAGTAAGATTCCCAAGCCACTGTATCTCACCCTTGAAGTTGTTCTATGAAAGGTCCAGATGAACTAGTTGGTTGATGCTTGCCATTGAAGACGGTATGGAACCATCAAACTGGCAACCACTGAGATCGAGTATAGTCAAGAAATTGAGATTGCCAAAGGAATCAGGCAAGTGCCCAGAAAATTCTGTCTCAGACAATATCATGATTTGCAACCTACCAGTGCTGTTTAATGGAAATTCTGCCAAAGCACCTGTGAGGAGGGAATTAAAAGACACATCAAGACTCTCTAAATTACGCATATGAAAAATTTTACTCGGGAATTCTCCGGACAGATCACACAAACTAAGATGAAGGGATGATAGATTGACTAACTCCACCATGAACTCCGGCACAGGAGCAGAGATCTGGACGCCATTAAGATGGAGTTCCCTTAGTCCCGTGAGGTTTCCGATTAAATATCCGAAATCGGGACTTGGGAGTGCAAGGGGATTTATGGTGGAAAGATCAAAGGAACATGAGGTGGAAAGATCAAGCGATACCAGACTCTTCATGCGCGATATCTCAATCGGGACCAGGCCAGTGAATCCGGAGGAGGAGAGATTGAGGTGGGTGAGGTTGGAGAGACTTTCAAGACCGTTGGGGATGGAACAGTTGAAGTCATTCAAGGAGAGATTGAGACTTTGGAGACTTGAGATGGAGATCAATGATGTAGAGTTGATAGAGCCAGAGATGGATTGGTTGGTGAGGTCCAGGCCGATCACTTGTCCGGTGGAACTGTCGCATGTGATGCCCTCCCAAGAGCAACAGTCACTGTTAGGTGTCCAAGCAAGATCATTGTCCTTAGAGTCGAAAAGGGTCAGCAAAAAGGATTTCTGGTCATCAAGGCATTGGGCTGAAATTGGATTATGAAAGGAAAGAGAGAGAGTGAAAAGGAAGAGAAGAGAAAGCACTGGGAATCTCATTGGAAAGAGGGAGGAGATTGAAATAGAGAGAACAGAGGTGTGGAGGAGAAAAGAGAGGTTTGAGGGGTGTTGGATAGGTTGGGTTGGGTAACCGTAACAGTCTGAGTGCTATTATTTATAAGAAACGAGGCTATATATTGAGACCCCTTCAATTACGGGACTGAAAGACGTACCAGAGGAAATGAGAAGACAGAGGGACAGCAACTCAGCAAGAGATGAGGTGCTAGTTGACTTGGGTCAACAGCTATTCATGCCGAAAGGATAGACTTTGAAGGGTCCACATCCAACCCCTCAAAGCCGTTACTAAATTTAATCATGCTCTATAGACAATCCAACATAAGGAGAAAATTTGTCTTATAAATGGAAAATTTTCATCTGCTCATGACACTCCAATGGATTGCTGATTAGTTCCTCCTGTAAGCATTACCTGTTAGTCTATGTGGGTTTAATCGTCATCTTTAATTTTGGATACAAATTGGAGCGATGTGGTTGAGACATCCTCAGGGTTCATTACCAGGAAGTGGTTTGTTCTACGCAATTTAATGGAGTCTGTCAGTTCATTTTGAAGTTTGACTTATCTTAATTCACTAATAATTTCTTGTTCATAAGAGAGAGGTTTTTTTTTTTTTTTTTTTTTTTATTTATATCATAGGACTTGTTCTTTTTTCTATCCTTGTAAGTACACGTTATTTTGTCTTGCTCTGTTGTGCTGTATCCTAACCTCAGGCTGGTTTACACATAATGGGCTCTTCCATTAGAAGTGAGGTTCTGGAGGTGTGAACATCATTCGCTTCTCTACCTACAGGTGCAAAGAAATTAAGGAGTAGTCCTAAGGACTTGGAATAATCACATGTTTTGAGTTATGAATGTCTCGACTTAAAATTCTAGACTTGCTGACGCAACCTGATAATGCAGAGCTCACGTTGCTCTTTTGCTTCCAAATTGGGTGGGGTTGACCTCTCTAATTTGATTAATAAATGGATCGAACCAGGCTAAACTTGAGTCATGCCACTTTAAAACTGCATACCCAACACAAACTTGACCTTTTAGTTCCACGTTTGGATTAATCCTCTTAGCTTCCATGTTGGGTGTAGATTGATGTTTCGAAACTGATTAATAAATGATCCGGTTTGGACATGACTGTGAGTTCGAGTCTCCTGTGTAGAAAATAAAAAAAAATAAAAAAAATAAAAACGAAAAAGAAACACAAAGAAGAATGGGTCGAGTTTGGGCTGAGTGATGAAGACCAAGGTAGAAGATTGAAGAATGCCTACAACAAAGCTCGTAGGCTGCGTATCAAAGAAGCACGTGGGTCAGGGATCCATGCACACGAAGCAGTTATTGCCAGGCCAGATTAGAGGTGAAAATCTGGGCCGGCGGCCCAAGCCCAGCACGAGCCCAGCACGAAAAAACCGTGCCTGGGCCGTGCTTGGTCAACGTGCCGGCCCGGCCCGGCCCGGCCTGGCAGCCCCGCTGGGCCGTGCTGGGCCAGGGCTGTCAGGCCCAAGGCACGGCACGGCCCGGCACGGTTAAAAAACTGTGCCGTGCTGGGCCAGTGCTCCAGGCCCGCGGGCGGCCCGGCACGGCACGAGGCCCGTCCAGGCACGGCCCGGCCCGCCCCCAACTGCTCTTTTTTTTAAAAATCCCCCCCAACAATTTATTTTATGTATTTTTTCAAAACATTATTAGTGTTATTCTACTTGTTATCTCTCTTAATTTCTTTTTTTTAATGAAATTGGTCCAAAATCAAGAGTGAAGAGTCTAAGTCTTTAAGATTTAAAGAACTTAAAAAAATAAAAAAAAATAAAAAAAAGAGGGAAGGGGATATGTGGGCCGCCCACGGGCTGCACGGCCCAGGCCCGACTAGGGCCCAGCCCAGCACGGCACGACCAGAGTCGTGCCCTGGGCCTTGCTGGGCTGAGCCCAAAGGCCCTGGGCCAGGCACGGCACGGCCCGCATAATTATCATGGGCCGTGCCGGCCCGGCCCGGGGCACGACTGGGCCCAGCTTCAGTGCCGGCACGGCCCAGATTTTCACCTCTAGGCCAGATACGTGGGGAGACAAGGAGGAAATTATGGCTATTATTAAGGAAGAGAAAGTTGTTGCTGATAATGACTGCAGTGGCGGACCCACATGCACTAGCCCCCCCTAAATTGGAAAAAAGCCCATATGGGCCCTAAGGGCCCTTTAGCCCAGCCCCCAGTTAAAAGCAGCCCAAGTCCCCACTCCCCTGTCCCCACGATTCCTTTAATACCCCTTCCACTTTAACCTAAAAACAGTAAACCGTAAATCCCTTTCTCTCATTCTCTGTTTCTCATCTCTTTCCCTCCACATCTCAAAAATCCCCATCTCAGGCTATTGGCTACCGGCATCGGCACAACGCCATCCCTTACTCCGGCAGACGGCAGGGCAGGTGCTCATCTCTCTCTCTCTCATTTGGTAAAAGAAGACAATGAAACCATGTTTATTCTCCATGTTTATTCTCTTCGAAAACAAATAAACAATGTTTGTTTTTCCTTTGATAAAGACAATGAAACCATGTTTGTTCTCTTGGAAAACAAATAAACAATGTTTGTTTTTCCTTGGAGCATGTTATTGTTAGATACCCTCATTCCCAATCCCAATGCCAATGCAAGGGACATTCAGAAGAGATAATTGTTGGAGAAGCAGGTGGGAAAAACTTCTTATTTATTTTCTCTTTGGGGTTGTTTGGAAGAGAGAATGAAACGTGTGAAGAAAACAGCACAGTTGTTGAGTTCATGAATTTGCACAATTACGCATCATATTAAGATGAATTAGAGATTTAATTGGGTGAATTGCATCATTATTCATCTAATTTCATCATTTCATGCATTTTCACTTAGGAATCTAAATTTTCATACTTTTCATACATTTTCTGCATTAACTTAGACTGTTTTGCAAATTTTCTCCGAAGAGTCCCAATTGGAGTAGAACTCTGTCCGGATGGGTCCCGCTTCAATATGGGCTCTTAACTATTTAATGTGTTAAATTAGAATGTGCAGAAAATGAGAATTACAGACCTCTGTCACGGAGCCCACTTTCAAGCACATTGTCATCCTGGGCCCTGCATTGCTGAATTGAAGTAAATTGAAGAATTCACCATATGGGTCCACACACAAGCCATATGCAAATAAATCAAAGGAGGGGTCCACTCATCATGTCACTTGAAGAATCCTAACTACAGTAGAAGACTTCTTATAGGGCCCACTACTCAAACAGATGAAATGTCTCACATGGCAGGGTCCACAGCAGTTGCAAATTTGAAATTATTAATGGATAATTCAAAGAGTATCATTCTGATTGGAACAAAAGAAAAAGAGTTTGAATCATCCACATCTGATGTCCTTTCAAAAAAGAAAGTTGTGCAGAGATAGAATCCATTGCAAATCAAATTCTAGAAGTTAATCTCGTTTTTCTCAGGAAAACTAATCTTTAAATGGCCATAACTTTCAATCCGACCGTCGGATCGATGAAATTTACCTACCGTTGGAAAGCTTATTCAAAGTAGATATCCGCGAAGCCCAAGAACGTGCAAATCGGAGCTATATTGACAAAGTTATGAGTCCGAAGATTTTCATTTCATTTTTAGACGGGATTGCAAATTAAATCCACACCATTGATAATCAATTGCTGCACATCCCTTGTGGGACCCCATTCGAAGATTAGCCAAGCCACCCAGAGGTTTCCAGAAGCTTCCACCTCATTCAAATTCAAGGAGGATAAGAGATATACCTTATCAATGAAGAAAAATCAAATCTGTAGAAAATGTGTCCAGATTCAATGTATCTGATAGAGGACCAGAGAAATAAAAGGAGCCAAAAAGTAGCATCCGAGGGAACTCCTCCCCTTGGACGTCCATATCACTCTCTCTCCTCTTTCTCTCCTTTCTCTAATTAATAGAATTTAATTCTTATTTTTGGGTATTCTGGAGCCCGGTTCCAGAAATTAGGATTTTTAGAAAAGAGATTTCTGAGAGATCATTGTACAAGGAGATGCTATCAATGAAATTACTTATGGAGTTCTTTTCAATGTCTAGCTAGATTCTTGGATTGGAGCATACAGATGAAGCTAAGTAGATTTTAATTTAATCTATGTGATTTTCTATTACTTTCTTGTCTCTTTTAAATGCATGCTCTATTAGAATAATAGATTTGTCTTCATGCCTTAGGCAACCTCTGTTTTGATTTCTAATGAAAATATTTTGATAATTTATACTTATTTTGATAGATTATGCTTAGGGCTGAGATCCTTTGATAATTTATGCTTAATTTGATAAGTCATACTTATGATTTTTCATTCTTTTATGAGGTGAAGGAGGTCTTGGGTTGACCTTATTCTTTTTATTAAAAATTTATTTTTGCGAAAGACAAATCCTCCGGATCCGAAACATTGATTTGTTTCTGATCTGAGTTATTTTGAGACAAATAGTAGAATAATTGCATGGATGGATTAATTATCTTGCTTAGTGGATTCTGGATGCTCTGGTCTGTTTTAAATATTTGATTGGTTTGTGTTTCTGAATTTTTCTAGTTTTTTTCTTGGATCTCAATTACTTATTAATCTTTGATTTAAAAAAAATTCAGATTTTTAAATTTTAACTTAGTAGTGCTCCTTGTGGGATCGACCTGTAATTGCCACTATCTCAACAAGATAACTGTGCACTTGTAGTAATTTTAATGGATTGATTTAATTCACATCAACAGTTTGAACTGTCTGCAGTTTTCTGATTTTCTCAACCTCTACTTCTCCACCTTTTCCACAGTTCCACTCATCCAAACATGCAAGAATATTTTATCTTAGCCTTATCCATTGTCACTGTAGAAATGGCCCTTGTGTTGCAATAGTGCTGATGGAAGCTAACAGGTGTTCTTAACATGTGGATGGCCTGTGAGGCCCCACCCCTTTGTGGGCCCTTTAATTGAGTTTTAAATACTAATTAATACTAATTATTAGTTAATTATGCTAATTAGGGGTTAATCAGGGTAGTTATATATTAATCTCCTAAGTTGTGTTAGACTAGTTTAGTTGTATTAGTAATAGGGTTTTAGGGAGTCTTTTGTAAATTCTAGGGTTAGTAGGTTGGTAGAGGCCCTAGCTAGGATTTAGCTTTCTCTATAGGGGGGTTTTCACAAAAAGGCACCATTCTAGAACCTTCCCTACCAAAAGACCTATCTACCCCTAACCCTAACCCTAATCCTATACTAACCTAAAGGCCATTTCAGTCATTAGCCACTCCCCCAAATCTATAAAACCAGCACTATTCCCATGAAAACCCTACTACTATTCACTCTCTCATTTCCCCTCTTCTTCCTCTCTCTCATTGTTGTGCTGGAGAAAAATACTTAGGAGCTGCAACTTCCTCTTCTTCTTACATTGGATAGAGTTTTCTCTATTTTTCTCCTCTCTCTACAACCTTCTACACCATCAAAGGTAAGCACAATATACCCATTTAACATAGAATATGTGTTCTTCTTCCTTGATTCTGTGTTTTAAATTCAGTAGATATATGTTTGCTAGAATTAACCATGAGCTTAGTATTAATGGATGGTTGGCATTGATGGATGGGTTACACCCCATTTGGAAGATCAATGGAACTAATTGGTGTTGGATGATGGGCATTGTAGTGGTTATGTGTTTTTCAATGATTTGGTGAAGTTTGGGAGTGATTGGAAGTGTTTTGGTGGAAAATCGGGTTGAAAATGGAAAAATCCCGAAAATTGGGTTCTGCAGATTTTGCAGTGTACCAGGTCGACCTGGCAAACTAAAACCTGCAGAAATACAAGTCCCAATTAAGTTTTTCTAAAGCACTGAGTTTTCAGTGTACCCGGTCGACCGGGCACACTGAATTTCGGGGGAAAACAGCTCCCAGTTAAATTTCCTACAGAAACTGAGTTTCAGTATACCCGATCGACCGGGCCCTGCCCAAGTCGACCGGGTACACTGTTTTCTACAGAAATCAACTGAGAGTGGTTTTTTTTTCCTGAACCCAGACATCTTGTGTTCCAGGTCGACCGAGCCCTGCTCCAGGTCGACCGAGCACACAGGAAATGCAGTGAAAAGTGTCTGAAAGCTGGGACATCACTCTTTTCAAGGTTTTTGGTGTATGCGGTCGACCACCCAGGCCAGGAGGTCGACCGGACACATTGGGAACCATTAGAAAACAAATTAAATCTTCTAGGAGGCCTGACCCAGTCTTTCCAGTGCATTCGGTCGACAGACCAGGCCAAGAGGTCGACCGAGCACACTGCACACCAGGTCGACCTGGCGGTCAACCCCCAGTGTACCCGGTCGACCGGGCCCTGCCCAGGTCGACCGAGCACACTGAGTTTCAGTGATTTTCCAGTCTTCAGTAGTTTGAAGCGGTGATCGTTTGTAGGGCCCATTGACCATCCAAATGGACATTTATCAATGTATTAAGCCCGACTCAACGGTGTGGCTCAACCTTGACTCATGGGGACCACCAAGTAGGGTTTTGTTCGTTTAATCTAAGATGATTCGATCCATAAACATTGTCAATGATGCCCGTAACCTCAGGAGCAGCAAACACAATATCCCTTGGCATCTGAAACTTCATTTAGGGATCAAATTACCTGAGATGGGCCTGGACCTGAATGTGGTCCATTACCTAGGATTGGACTGTTGTTATTTCCCCGTTGATTCTCTTACTGAAGTTCACACTTCACCTTGTTTATTACTGTCACTCTTATATCTTTAGTGTAGTTATTAACTGTTAATTAATGGAAATTGAGGACCTGAACCTAGGATATCTTAGAGGTGATCCGGTAGTATGATTTGAAGAACACTGACCCGTGTCTGTGGCTAGGCGGGCCCTTATTGGGCCTAAGTTTGGATATGTGTACCCTTAAACTGGAGAGGTAGTTTATATTAGAATTATAACTCCTGATGGATGAGAATGAGCTGTTTATCAGCAGAAATGATTATGATTGCCTCGTATGGACTGTTTTGGACTAGGCTATGTGTTGATGGGCCTTGGTATGGATCCAACGAGTGGGCTTGGACTTGGATTGTCATCCATGGACTGATTTATATATCAACCTCTTAGAGACTTGGTTAGGACCTTGTTCACGCAAGGCAAAACCTAAACAGACACAGACCCTTAGAGTTTCTCGAGTCGGCATAGACATTCACTCGGTTGATTTAAGCTCAGCCTGTGGACTGATCATCCCCGGTAGGAGCTATTATGAGTGTTGAGGAGCTATCATATGAGCTATGTGTTGTTAGACGGACGGTGTGATGCCGAGTCCGGTCTTCGAGTGATGAGATTGATGAGTGATTTGCGGGATTAGTAATTCCCAGCACTGGTGAGATTCCCCGCCGCAACTGTGTTCAGTAAGGGAGGGCCGCGGCATAATATCCTGCGGTAATCCAGCTCGTGTGGATGTGCCATTTTGTAGTAGATTAGATGTTGTACATTTATCCTGATTCTTTATGCTTATCTTGCTCAACTGCCTAGATCATTTACCTTGTTATTCTTTAATTTATATACCTGTCTCTATTCCTTTGATTTATATGTCCTATATTACTTGTATACTGTGACTTGCCAGATCTTTAGATCTAACCCATCTTTGGTGCTTAGGCTTTGACCCAGAGATCGCAGAGGATGCGCTTGCGCTCGTAGAGGCGCCTGTCTTCTGAAATTACATGTGGGGCCCGGCCGACCCAGACGTCGAGCCGGAGGGTGGAGAGCCAGGGCCAGGGTTTTAAGAGCTACCTTTTATTTTGGGCTTTCGAGCGAATTTTGTAGTGAGCCGGGTAGTTAACAAAATGTATTAGCTTTTGATATTAACAACTGATACATTTAAACTAGACTGTAGTTCTGCTCACATCTAATATATATTAATACATAATGCTTCCGCTTTACTTGTTATGCTTCCGCAATTTAACCATTGATAGTATATTGTCCAAAAGTTTTAAATTGGACCTCACTGCAGACCTACGATCTTGGAAGTTCTCGGATTTCCTGGGAAATAGCGCGCCAACTTAGGGTATTCTGACGATTTTCTCAATATCCGGAATTGGGGTATTATATTTTTATGGTATCAGAGCTGACCTGGTCTCTAGGAAATAAAACACACTAGAAACCTTAGGATGTAGTGAGGATTCGAGTGATGGGATACGTGTGAGGACGATGGATTGGGTAGGATCAGTGTAGTCCTAGGTTTTAGACTTAAACTGACACAGTTTCTTTTCATGATAGATGTCTGGAGGCGCGGCACCACCGGAGGCGATTTTCTCACTATCCGGAATTGGGGCGTTACATGGCCCACCCTTGTCTAATCCATATTCCTATCCATGTATAAGCAGTGGCCCAAATTTCAGGGAGTGATATACTTGGTCATGGATCAAAGCTCTAGTAGAGAAATCTGATCGATCCGATGGTGTATGTGAGAAAATTTTCCCATATTCAGTTGCTAAGTGGGCCTGATCATGATGGTGGGCCTCACAAAGGTTGAAAAAGGTTGTTCATACACCCAATAGGTGATCTCCTCTCTAGGACCCACTTTGGCCAAGGGGGTTTTCATGGTTCATGCACGAGTGAAATTTTGACAGGTGTGATCGTGTTCAAGGTGTGGCTCACTGTCACATTCTCTAGGGCTAGTGGAATCTGGAATCAGATGTTGTGTGCATGCCATTGGAACTCTCCAGAGTCCAAACTAGTGGAGACATAGTGAACCGAGTGATGCTGGCATGCTACCTGTGGTGGTCAGCACATGGTATAAGGACAAAAGGGTGTCACCTTTTCCAACTTCATGCTTATTTTCCTTTCAAATTCTTGTAGTTGTATGTCATTAGTTTAGATTGGAAGAAAATAAGTTAAATGTTTGGTTGAGGTGTGCGCTAGTTGCTATATTAAGTTAGTGTGCTTTCTTAAATTTGTGAGCCTCTTTATTAGATTTGATACAAAATAATGGTTTATTTATTTTAATTATGATTTGTTTGAGGTTGTTTTGAGTGAGAATATTGGTTTTAATTTATTGAAAGTATGACATTTTCAAATCTAATGAAAAGAAATTGGATTAAAACTCTTAAAAGTTATATAAAAGAGTTTGTTTCGGTCCACTTGGTGAGATCGACAAATTTCATCATCTAGAAATAGGACACAATTGACTTGTTTGCATATTGCCTTAACCAAGGTCTTGATTGGTGCTCTTCATCAATTTGAACCAGATATGGAAAATTATTTCAAAAGAAAATCAGCTGATGATCTAGCGCCTTCTGAAAGTCCTTGAGGATCCTAACCCTAGAGGGGGGGGGGGGTGAATAGGGTGAGCTACAATTATGACCAATTTAAATCAATTTTAATTTCTTAAACTAAACTAGTCACAAGTGATGAATTGTCATACAATATGCGGAAGCTAATACAAAAACAAACACCACATAGCAATCACCACAACACAATATTTATAGTGGTTCGGCCAACGTGCCTACATCCACTACCGGCTTGTGTATCCAACACCCCACCGGATTTCCACTATGTATGCTTTTTACTAGGCTAAGCAATAACCCTTACAATGTGCTTTTCTAGGCTAAGCAATAACCTTACAATATGCTTTTCTTAGGCTAAGCAATAACCTTACACAATGCTTTTCTTAGGCTAAGCAATAACCTTTACAAATCAATATTTCTCTAAGAAAGTGTTTACTCAACACTCTAAGAGATTACAATTTAAGCTCAAATAAATTGCCTCTAAATAGGCGGATATGAAAGTTTAAACCAAACTCACACAAACACTCTATGAATGCAAAGTTGTATGCTTATGAGGTGTGTGTGTGATGACTTCAATCAAGTTTAAAAATAAGGCTTATTCAAATGTATGCTCAAGGCATTTCAAAGTTTAAAGCTCATAAAAGATTTGATTGAAGTCTTATGCAAATCACATGTATGAAATTCAACTTGTTTATGACATGAAAATCAAGGACTAACAAGTTGTATGAAAATGACTAATTTAGAACATGTGATGCATGTGCATGTTGTTTTCAAAAACTAATTTGACTAAAGATTAAATGAATGAAAACAACAAGGGATGTTTCAACCAAGGAAAGAATCATGCAATGAAAGAAATCAAAGATTTATAGCTAAGCATGATTAAGAAAGTTTAAAACAAAACTTGGGTTGAAATCAAAGTGATGAATCCAATCTTGAATATCAAAGATGGAGGGAAGAAAGGATTCAACACATCATTGTTATCATGCTTGAAATCATTTTCCAAAGTTTCAAATAAAGCACATAACAAATGATTAATAAAAGTAAAACTTACTTGGAGATTTAACTTAGTTGATCCAAGCTTAAGCTTCACTTAATGACCCCTTGATGTCTCTTAGATCATCCCCTTTGTCTTCTCTCAAAGCTCCTCAAAGAGGGTTTCAAAATCTCCAACCAAAGACAAAGGAAAGAACTCATTTATATCCCCAAAACAGCCCAACGGCTATATCCCCGGTTGACCGGCCATGACAGGCCGGTTGACCGGCCAAGCACAACGGTCATAAAAATGCCCGTTTGAGCTTCAGAAACCCGGTTAACCGGCAGTCTGGCCGGTTGACCGGGCCTCTTGGCCGGTTGACCGGCCACACATGGCCGGTTGACCGGGCCTGCCCAGAAATTCCCATTTATTGGGTTTTTGAAGATTTTCTTTGGGGATCTTTTGGGCCAATAAAATCAAGCTTTTTCACATGTTTTAAATCATCCAAAGAAGTATAAAAACATGAAACATCCAAAGCCTAAAATGATTTGAAACTTTAAACCATAGGCTAGCTTGATTTCTAAAAACTCCTTTTTCAAAAACAATGCATACACATATGATTATGAAGGGATGAATGTATGCAAAGTTCAAACCTAAATTGTCAAGATGATTTTCCAAATATAATGCACAAGGAAATAGGTTTTCAAAAGAGTTTGGGTTTCAAAACTAATGCATCCAAGTTTAAAACCAAACCATGCATAAAACAAAAGCTTTTCCAAATCTTAAAAGCTATGCATGAATAAAACTAGATTTCAAGGTTTCTAAAAACAATGCTAGTGTGTGAATTCAAATGATGCTAAAGTGCAAATGCATCCACCAAATTGCAAATTACAAAATCCCTAACACCTTCAACTCTAGAGAGTGGTAAAAATGATCAAGCACTGCAACCTTGAAGAAAAGTCGTATAGTAGTTGATTTTGAAAATCTTCCTGCAGGCGCTAGATTACGTGTCCAATCTCAAGTTATCATCCTATAGACTAGGATGAAATAAGAAGAATATATCTGCAAAAGGGCCCTTGTCGGCCTCATGACCATAAATTCCCTTACACGCAGTTTGGATAGCAGAAGAGGCGGTTTAATGCTACTTGGTTTAAGGATTATGGAAGTTGGATGGAGTACATTATAGAAAAAGATGCAGTGTTTTGCCTATGTTGTTACCTTTTTGGAGGTCAAGCACGAAGCGATGCTTTTGTAATAGAAGGATACAAGAATTGGAAGAAAAAAGAAAGATTTGCAAATCATGTGGGAGGGCCTAATAGTGCTCATAATCAAGCATACGAGAAATGTCAAAATTTGTTAAATCAAAAGCAACACATTGAGAAAATTATTGAAAAGCAATCGGATCAAGCTCGAAGAGAGTATCGAATCCGCTTGAAAGCAACGCTTAGTTCCATTCGCTTTCTTTCACGCCAAGGGTTACCTTTTCGTGGTCATGATGAATCTAATGATTCAAATAACATGGGTAACTTTCTTGAGTGTTTGAAATTTCTTGCTGATGATAATAAGACTATTAAAGGAGTTGTATCGGAAAATGCCCCAGTAAACTTGAAATTGACCTCGCCTAAAATTCAAAAAGATATTGTGAATGCAGATGCCATAGAAACTGCTCAGGCTATCATTTACGAGCTTGGAGATTCACCATTTACACTTTTGGTGGATGAATCACGTGATATCTCTATGAAAGAGCAAATGGCTGTTGTTTTACGCTATGTGGATAAGCGCGGATGCGTGATTGAGCGTTTTTTAGCCATAGAACATGTCACAAACACTACTGCTCAATCGCTTAAGGTGGCCATTGAAGCAATATTTTCCAAGCATGGACTGAGCATAACAAGTTTGCGATGGCAAAGTTATGATGGGGCTAGTAATATGCAAGGAAAGCTTAACGGCCTCAAAACGCTCATTCAAAATGAGAATCCGGCCGCATTCTATGTCCATTGCTTCGCACATCAACTTCAATTGACACTCGTTGCGGTTGCTAAGATACATGAACCAATCTGCATATTCTTTGAGTTGGTTTCTAATTTGTTGAATTGCATTGGATCCTCTTGCAAACTCCATGACATGCTCCAAAATATGCAGGCTACAAAAGTTGTTGATGCACTCGAAAATGGTGAACTTGAAAGTGGACAAGGCTTGAATCAAGAGACTAGACTCAAACGGCCAGGAGATACACGTTGGGGTTCACATTATGGCTCATTGCTTAACTTAATTCATATGTTCTCCTCTGTGGTTGACGTACTTGGAATTCTTATAAAAGATTATTCAAGTGAACAAAGGGGTTGTGCGGGTTACTTGCTAACTCAATTGGAGTCTTTTGATTTTACATTTAAAATGCATATGATGAAAAATATATTGGCGATTACAAGTGAATTATCAAAGGCATTGCAGCGAAAAGATCAAGATATTGTCAATGCCATGGAATTGGTAAAACTAGCGAAGCAGTTTCAAATGATGAGAGATGATGGGTGGGATTCTCTCCTCTCTCAAGTTCATTCATTTTGTAACAAACATGAAATTTGCATTCTCAATATGGATGATTTGTTTGTTGAGTGACAGAGATCGCGGTGTAAAGGTGAATTGATAAATCTACATTATTACCGTTTTGACATATTCTACACTGTTATTGACATGCAGCTTCGAGAGCTTAACTCCCGCTTCAATAAGGTGAACACTGAGTTGCTTATTTGTGTGGCATGCTTGGATCCAAATAATTCATTCTCTGCTTTCAAGAATGAGAAATTGATCGGCCTTTCTCAATTTTATCCAGATAATTTTTCAGATTCAGATCGGATGATACTTGATAATCAACTGGATACTTACATTAATGATATGCACACAAATAGAAAGTTCTTGAAAGTGAAAGGAATGAGCGGGCTTGCACAGAAGATGATTGAAACAAAAAAGGAAATTGTATATCCTTTGGTTTATTTGCTTTTGAAATTGGCGTTAACCCTGCCAATTACCACCGCTACTGTTGAAAGAGTATTTTTTGCTATGAAAATTGTGAAGAATTGGCTTCGCAATCGAATGGAAGATGAGTGGATGAATGATTGTTTGCTTGTCTATATTGAAAAAAATATATTTAATAGCAATGACGATGAGACAATCATGCAAAGGTTTCAAAACATGAAGAATTGTCGAGGGCAATTGTAAAAGCTTTGTTTGTTGGTTTTTTTGTTTTTTTGCTAAAGAAAATCTTTTGTAATTAGGTAATCATGACTTTTGATGATGAAATGTTAGTTGATCATGTAATTCGATATTTTGTAAATGCAAGACATTTTCTCTTTTGCGAAAGTTAATGTTAAGAAATACCAACAAAATAGCAATTGACTTTTTCAAGTGACTATCTTAAGCCACCCCCAAGTCAAAATCCTGAGTCCGCCACTGATAATGAGGATCAAGACAAGCCGAAGTTAGCAGAAGTCAACCCCATTGAAGAGCGTGATTGAAGGAGATCATGATCTGCAGTTATTTGCTTCTATCACCAATAAATACCAGCCGGATTATGTGGCTTGGATTAGTATTATCTTTATTTAGTTTGATGTTGCAGTTATTTATAGGGTTGCACATGGGCGGTTCGGATCGGTATAACACTAAAACCAACAATCAAACCGAACCTGTCGGTTTTTTAATTAACCGATCCGATCCGACCGATGGAGAGGGCTTAAACCGAACCGAACCAAACCAAACGGTTCGGTTCGGTTCGGTCGGTTAAACCGTTGTTTTTCATTTTATTTTTTTGAAAATCAGACATTGAAAATTTCAAAATTATGATACCTCGTCATTTGCATTTATTCTAATATTTAGTGCAAACATAAAAATCCAACATTCCAGATTGGACTAAACGCAAGCGCACAAAAAAAAAAAAAAAAAAACAATAACCAACTTACAGTGAAACATTCATTTCACATGATACAATTTGGAATTACAATAGAATAATAGTTCATGTCAAAAAAAGTCACAGACAAACGAAATCTGTATCAGAACCCACTGTATTTTTCAGAAATGAAGGTTTCTTAACACATTGGTTAGGTGAGACCAAAACCAACCATCAAAAGATTAAGCTCTACTGGCTTTTCTAACATTGGGAATGTTCATATGCATCCATCCCGCACCCTGGGGTGAGGGATGCTTCCATAAATGAGGGGTTTCAAGTACAAAAGGGGGATTTCAAGTACATAGGGTGTACTTGAAACCCCCCATTTATGGAAGCATCCCTCACCCCATGGTGAGGGATGGATGCATATGAACATTCCCCTTCTAACATTCTCAAGAGTGCAGTCTTCTGATAAAAACTTCATTGAAATGAGGTAAGAATTATGATGGAAGGAAAATACTGTGTACAATAATCTCTCCATCTGCAATGAAGTATCAAAAAACATTTTAAGTGTGGGTAACATTTTAAGTGTGGGTAACATAATGTTCGTGTGGTTAGGAAGTCCAGTTTTAACCTGGAGGTCCTGCCTTCGAATCCTTAAGGCCTTACTCGATACATAGGGCTAGTGGGTGGTTCTATGTATCCGTGGGTTTACCAATGATCCCTCAAAGGGGGGTCGGCGGGTTCCCATGTTATAAAAAAAAAAAAAAAAAACAAGTATCAAAAAGCATTTGAGAGATTAAAAGAGATGCACTGAGGCAGTATTGATGGTTGAGTTCATGTGAGAATGGAATTGTGCAGTGTAACGTTGAAAGTAGTAAAAAACGAAACCCTAAGACTAAAATAATAATAAAAAGCAACACTTAAATTACTACATACGGTCGGATCGGTTTAAGCAGTTAACCGTGGGCTCAAACCAATAACTAACCGATGTAAGCGGTTTTTATGATTTTCAAACCATTAACCAAACCGGTCTACTAAAAACTAATCCGAACCGTCCGGTTCGGTCGGTTCGGTTCGGTTTTGCGGTGATATCGGATTTTTTGTGCAGCCCTAGTTATTTGCTTTCATCACTACTAAATACCAGCCGGATTATGTGGCTTGGATTAGTATTATCTTTATTTAGTTTTATCAAGAAGCTATTGGCTATATAAGCCAAGCTCGATTGTACTTTTGAATTATCAGTTGATGAATCAAACAAAACCGAGAATTTATTCTCACACTTCTTGTTCTTCATCACTTGTCGATCAAGAATCTATCACTGAGTCCTTGCACAACCTACATTATTATCTATTGCCCTAGATGCAGCAGCCCCCAAAGTCCTTGGCACATTCCAAAAGCTTTATAAATATACTAGTAACAAAGGACCATGCTAATCCCGGGCCTTAAAAATAAAAATATTTTTTAATTTAATATTTTCTTTAGAATATATTGATAAATAAAATAAATATATAAATATATTATTTCAAAAACTGGCTTGGGTCATCTCAACAATACCTATTTAGGAAAAAAAGTAATGGAGAAATGAATAGAGAAATTTTTTTTCTTAATAACCCAAAATAATGTGTAACATGAACCGATAAGAAAAATAAAAATAATAATAAATAACATATACTATCCATTCACGTGCGCATTTCATGAGGTTGAATCGCTAAAAATCAATAAATGAACCTCAAGAAAACACAATGGCAAATGCATCAAGCAAAATCAATATACTAAGTTTTAGATAGATTATTCATCTATGAAAAATTCTTTCAAAGAAAAAAAAACTTATTCAATCATCTTATTGGTGGAGATAAAAAGAATAAAAAAAAAAACTGATGAAGTTTTTGCCACTAAACATTAATGATTATCGATGACATTTGGAATTTAATATATATAACTCCCATTCCTTCCTAAATTCAGTTCAAAGGAGTGCATTTCTTTTATTATAAAACCTAGCGATACTTCAAAGAAGAAATTAGCATGATCAATAATATGCATTCGCAAATGCATATTATTTTCTTTTTGGGCCTATTTGTTTCCTCATTGATCATCCAACTCCCTAGGTCCTCTTTAAATCAAGGTTAATTTCTATGAATCAATGGCATGTGGTGGGCCACTTCAAGTATACTTCAAGCCTTTGTGAAGTAAAATCTCTCATGTGGGGCTTAGGGATTTATTATAAGATTTCATTCGGTGAAAATCTCAGAGCTTCATGCATATCATTGGGTTATGAATTTTTTATGTGATTAATGGCATATGGTGGGCCACTTCGATTAGGCTTCATGCTTTTGTGAAGTAGCAATCTCACATGTAGGGCCTGTAGTGCAAGCAGTGTAGCAAATTAGAAACCAAAAGGCATGGAAACTATCAACAATTGCATACCAATAATTATGTGGGACCCACCTTGTGGATCTCAATCACATGTATGGTCCATATGCTCCTAGTGAATGCAGGCGTACATCAGGGTGGGCCTAGATCCAAGCTCATTTTTTCAGGTAATAAATAGCATAGCAGTATGTAATGTACATGAGAATCAAGCACGTGAGTAAATCCAACAGCTTACAAAGTTAATACTAAAATCATAATAATAAGAGGACTGGTTAGAGAGATTTTAGGATGGATTAAGATTAGAGAGTGATTTGAAGATTAAGATAAGAAGATAAAATAGAAAAGTTAGGAAAAAAAAAGATTTTAGGGGAAGTTAGAAGGATTTTAGAAATGTAGGTTTAGGAAACATAATCTTAATTTTAATAGAGAGATTTAGGGAGGAGATTTGGGAAGTGTAGTGGCCCACATCAAACCCAAAGCTTTGTGTGATTTTATAAGTATTTTTTTTTAAAGGAGAACTCACCTACTAATGACGTGGCACCCCTCACAGCCCACCTCCTCCTTTACTTTAATATTTTATATATATATATATGTACCAAAAGCTTTATTTATATATATATGGGGAAGTTTCAAGTGCATCTATCCATCACCATAAGGTGAGAACACTTTATTTTTTGCACATGAAGACAAGGAAGTGTACCTCACCCTATGTACTTGAAAAGTAACTTTTGTACTTGAAAATTTCCAATTATGGAAGTGTCCCTCACCTAGGGTGAGGGATAGATGCACTTGAAACTTCCCCTATATATATACACACACACCAAGGGAAATATTCATGTGCATCCATCCCTCACCATAACATGGTGAAGGACAATATATTAGACTTTATAACACATCTGAACCATCCACATACATGGAACCCCTTTAAGTACAATAGGCGTATTGAATTTTCATCTATCCAATGGATTGAGGTCAATTTTTTTCTTTTAATATAAAGTCATTAAATTTGTGGCTCATGGATGAAGGGATTAGAGACATGGTATTGACCCCAAATTTGATATATGGTCTCATCCAAGATGTCTCTTCTCATCCCCCCACAAGTCTCATGATCAGTGGGTCCCTAGGTGGGCCCCATTAAGTTTGTCCCTCACCATATAGTAAGAGAAGGATGCACGGGAATATCCCCCATATATACCAAACACTCTAATATGTAAATATGCTCTAAATTATAAAGAGCTTATTTCTAGAGTTTTCAAGTGGTGGCCCAGAGCAGGCAGTTCTATACTCTCTCCCTCCCTGTAATTATTTTTCATGAGGTAACTCGCGTTTGTTATTGTTTACTTAGGCAAGTCCATCTAGTTGACTTCCCACCGGAGAGAGTGAAAAAGACATCATAGACTTCTTAGAAATGAGTCCCGATCCTCTGGGCTCTGACTTAGAGAAGTCCCAAGTTAAAAAAGAAGTGGAGCTCCATATTAGGGCCTACCAATTGAAATCCAAACAACTTGAAGTAAACATGCGCCAAATATATAGGATATCACCAAATTTTGCCTCATTCGACATTAGTTCCACGGTTAGATATACTGCCTGTTAAAAACATGATATTGGATATGATTAAAATTATGTCAATCACATTTTCAATCAAACTATTAATTTTACGGTGGGACCAACTCCGATTAAGGATAAATTTTGGAAATACCTAATATATTGGAGGGTGTTTATTTTGAGCTATCGGACTTTTAATTTTTGGGCCCCACTATTAAGTTTTAGGACTTCTCCAAGCCAATGCAGTAGACGATCTGAATTCCTTAGAAAGGTAAGAGAGGGCTATTTGAATATTTTTCTCCTGACCCCCACGGACCCACAGATACATGACGAGTGTGCTCATAAGGCTTCGAGTCATGATGATTCTCTGAGGTTTACAAAATTTATGCCCTTTTTGGTTCATTGCTAAATTTCACTTTGATATGAGTCGGACAAATAATAATCAGACAATTAATTATAAATATGTATACAAAGTAATTATAAGAAACTTTAAGTGTTTACTAGATAAGTTTCCATCTCATTTCAAGTGTGAAACTTTCCAAAAACCTAATAAAATTATTGTGGGCGTTTGAGAGTTTGCATGAGTTGCTTGAGTAAATCAATAATAGTAACCATCCAATCAAAGGGTCTAAAATGGGCAGATTATATCACTTTGATGAAACTTGTCTCAATAGAAAATGCAACTATAGTATCCTCAACCAACTAATTTATCATGCTTTTTAACACAATATTAACACAAAAAAAGTGTGCAATATGTTTGTTAATCATTTGATTTCATCATTAGCAATATGCTTCATTAATTACTATTATGTTTACTAAAAGTGATTTATAAAAAAACTAGAAGTTAAATTTCTTGTATACATTTAAAAATAATAATATGTACAACCATATTTTTTCTCATTTTTATTGTATTTCACAGTTACGTGCATTATTAGAATAATTATAAAATAGAAAAATAAAATATGCCAATTTGTTGGGGCGCAACTCCAAATGGATTGATGTTTGGCAAAAGTGATTTTGAGCAGTTGAGATCTTAATGTGATATGATGAACTAAAAATAGGATTGGAGAATATGTTGAGTATACTTTCGGAAAGAGGTTAGATAAGGATTTGCAAAGAGTAGTTTGGGAAAAAGATCAAAATGGGCATTCAAGGAAATGATGAGATCCGTTAAGTACGCTCCGTTAGAATAAGGGAGCAATTTTCGGGTACTATGTGTGATCTGTGCTCGTGAAAACAAAATTGCCTGGTAAATGAATTCAAATGGATTTCCATATGCAGATACAGTGAAATTTAATTTATATTGTCTCCCCTTCCTTTGTTGTGTGTAACTTTTATAGATTAAATGTTTAATAATTACTTATGTAAATTGTTCCAAACAAGTTACCTTTTAACTTTTAGGATCATATAAGATAAGAGCATGACTTGGCCCAAATTTTAACTTTAGGACCCAATGACCTGACACCAAAGATGATCATATCGAACTAATGGGTCTAACCCCGAGGGGTAGCTCAGTTGGCGTAGGACTACGATTTGCACCCGGAGGTTGTAGGTTCGAAACTGCTCTACCACACTGGGGCTACTAGGGATTATTCTGGCCCAAAGGGCTGGGAACCCTACGTTATCAAAAAAAAAACTAATGGGTCTAATATTATTGCATTTTTTCGCCTTGCTATCAAAACTTGTAGACTTGAATTTGGATGTCTTGGCCAACAAATTGTAATGGTGTGTGCGGGTCTATAGCTTAAGTTGCATAAACTTGATCCTAAGCAGATTAGAAGCTATTTCTCTAACATTATTGTGCTTGGGTTGCATAAAGTGGACCTTAATCAACCCCTTCATGGCACCCAAAAAAGATAAAAAGAAAAAAGAAAAACAAAAAAATGGACCTAATCAAACTGGACCTTAGTGAAATTGACCCTACTCTTATCAACTGTCTGAATACAAAGCTATAATTGTTTAGCCAAGATGTGACAATTATGTCTATGGAAATTTCACATTTAGCAATCTGAATTGTCCCCACAAATTGGAATGACATTGGATAGATCTGAGCTTGATTCTTTAAACTTATCCAAACACAGACCACAACTGAAAAAAAAAAAAAAAAAAAAAAAAAGTCACGGTGATATCCTATAATGGTTTATGCCAGAATATTTATCAGACTAGCGGACTACATCTGATATGTTTCAGCATGCACAATTTTAAGGCCTTAACTTAAACGTTGACATGTAAAGGGTCGGATCAAAGTAAAATTGGCCTAAAGAAATCAGACTCGGCCAAGTTATGTAATTTCACTGGGCCTCGGTGGGTAGTTCTCTATATTTGAACCATTGTTTAGTTTCCCTCACATGAAACAAGCCTTCCAGCAAAAAAAAATCTCTGTTTTTTTACCTCCTCAAGAAAACATGGGAGGGTTGATATCGGCCGTGCGTAGGAAGGATTTTTTCATCGTCTTCTTCCCCCTCTCTTTCCCAAATCCAATACAATGGAGAAGATCCAAATGAAGAGAAAAAGGCATTGTGGAGGAAGAAGATGAGAATCAGGTGCTCATATAAGCGAAGCAACCAGTATTGAGACTGCCAAGATTTCCCAAGTGTGTGTCGGCTGGAAGTTTAATGACCACTGTAGAACATACCTCACTATTATCCTTATGATGATGTTCATTCCAAAGCCAATCCCTTGGTTCAAATAGATCGAACCCATTTCAATATTTCTTTAGGTGGTGCAGGCTCTCCAAGGGCTTTGGGCCTTTGGCCGACCCAGGCCTGGCCTTGCATATATTCAGGATACGGTTGGGACAACCCTGGCCAAGACCGAATCATCTATTTCCCTAAAAGAGGGCATCGTTGTTTCAACCTATCCGCTGTCGCCACTTGTGAAATTAATCCACGTCAGCGCCAACTCATTCACCATTTACCATTCCATTACGGATTTTATTTAAAATAAAGACTTCACTGGGGGTTTCTCATGAAAAAAGAAAATCTTCGTCCCACGCAGATGATTTCACCGAATATGAAACCTGCGCCTCCCTTTTTTAATATGAGATGAAGTCGCTTTCGTCTTTCGGCGGTCCACACGCACACTTCGGTTATTCGATGCACTTGCGCACCGAATTCTTCCTATGCGGCGGCCGCCGATCACGCCTCTGGGTGTGCTCATGTGTGCGGGCGTGGGTCCCACATCTATATAGGTCCCTACAAAATGAAATAATCTAAATATTAACAATAAATTAAATGAAATGCATGTATGCTATCCATGGGATCTACCTAATGCAATTTGTGCCTAAAATCTAACTGGTGGGATTCCTAGGGTGATGCAAAATATAAATTTCACAAATTCAAGAAAAATTAGTATTTTTTACCCATTTTGTGTGAAATTTTAAATTTATGCTCATATGTATGAAATCATAAAATTTTAATACAATTGACTGTAATTAAGTCCATAAATTCATATGAAATGATGACTTTATGTTTCAATTTTATAAAATTATCAGTCTAATGCACAAAAGTCTTTCAATTTGTGCTGTAGACGGGTTAAATGGGACCTTTGGAAAGAAAAATCAAGTCAAGACCCACCCAACAAATAATAGGAATCTGAATCCTTTCTCACTTCCCCGTTAGTCTAAACTATAGACAGTCAAGTCAAGACACACGAAACAAATAAGAATCTGAGTCCTTTCTCACTACCACGTAAGTCTAAAGTACAGACAGTCAAGTCAAGACCCAAGACTTACAATGCCACTTTTTTTTTTTTTTTTAACAAAAAAATAGCGCATCGTTTATGAGTCAGGACCTTCTAATTTAAGGAAACCGGAGTGGAACTCTACAATGGGGTTTATCTATAAAAAAATCTAAGCCATGCAAAACGAGCAACTTCATTGTCTAGAGGAGGTCATAAATCTTTAATCCTATAACAGTTGGCTGCACTCACAAAATGAAAAAGATGCTATCCATTGATATTGCAATGTGCTATATGCTATAAACATTCAATGATATCATGGGATTTGGAGCTGAATCGTTAAAAAGGAACCTTTTTTTTTTTAGAGAAAGTCCCTCTAGTGAAAATATTTGAAAATTGTTCCCTCCATGGTTGTAAGCAAAAGTTTTATACCATTTTGAGAATTTCCCATTAAACTATTATAATTGAATCACATTAGGACCCTCACAAATTTGTTGCGAGTCTAAGCCTCAAAGGATCAGGTTCAACCCCAAAGGCATTTCTTGAAAATTGTTCCCTCCATAGTTATATGCAAAAGTTTTATACCGTTATGAGAATTTCCCATTAAACTATTTATAATTGAATCGCATTAGGACCCTCACAAATTTGTTGCGAGTCAAGCCCTAGAGGATCAGGTTCAACCCCAAAAGCATTTGTTCAATCAAAGTAAAATAAAAGCGAACAGTTAATATGAAAGCAGTGAATATCACAAGGTATTACATTCAATCACATGACCATAGACGTTTAATGAGGAGGATAATATTTCCTCGTTGCTAATTCTAAAGCCTTTTAGATATAATCAGACTAATTGACTCCACCTACGTGCCACTTGCTTTCAGCATTTTTTGTATGATGCTTGAATTCCATATTCCACGGATTATAATCAGACCAAAAGAAATAGTGAGATCAAGCCATTTTTGCGATCTTCATCTTAAATTAAGGGCTCATTTGTATGACCTTGATTCTGCGGAAGATGAATGAAAAATCTTTGGAATTTAGATCATTTTGCAATGGAACCTCTTCTCACATTTAGTGAGGCCTTTCTTGAAAACTAAAACAAAATCCTAACTCAGGGTCCGAATGCATAATATCTGAGATAAATGAAAAGAGCAAAAGGACAGCCTTAGTCGACCAAATAAGATCAGCAACTCTTTTGTGTTAGTATTCTCCCACAGAGGTAGGGGTGTTCATCTGGGCTGAGGCAAATTCAGGCTGGGTCCAACTTTAAAAATACACCCCAGCCCCTCTATTTGGCTGAATCCCTAGATGAGCCATAAATACCAAGCTCGAGCCCGCCCATTTAGGTGATCAGGTCGAACCAAACTGGGCTTTTACTAGTTTGGGTTTTCTTTTAGCAATTCTAAGGATGAGTTTATCAATAAATTACAAGCAGGTGGGACCGGGCTGGGCTTTGGACTTTTAACACTCAAACTAACTTGGCCAGTATAATAAACGGGCCTAGATTCTACATGCAAGCCCATTTCAAAACGGGCTGGGCCCAGATCTTGCTCCCTAGGCACTATGGAGGTTTTGAGGAAGAACAAGAAATAACCTTTTGTGTGGCTTTTCTCACTATTCGTGCAGTCCAATGGGTCTTAAAACCCCACAACTTTTAGGGACAATAGCAGATTACTTACATGTACTTTGCCTGTATTTCAAACTACCCTCCTATAGTTTGGTATTTTGTACTAAACCTACCTGTATTTTAAATCACAATGCAACTAGAGATGGTCGTGACGGAAAAGATGGAATGACGAATTTTACCCCCCATATATAAATTGTGTCTTGTCCTTTTCGATCATTTTGCCTTTTTTCGCTTGCGGTTAGGGTTCTTTGTTGGCGAGGCGATTTTGGGAGAAACCGCCCCTCCTTCAAAAGGCGATCTAGATTACGGAGAATCCATCAAGAAGCATCAACGATTTTAAAAGTATGTATAATCTCAAACCCTTAATAATGTCTGATGCCTAGGGTTTTGGGGTTAGGGTTTTGATAAAAAAAAAAAAAAAAAAAAAAAAGATCTTCTCTACGTGCATGGACTGTAAAGTTGTTGATGGGGTTTGTGCTATCTCCATGTGAAATTTGCATTTAGAAAAATTGTCTCTTTCTGTGTCTCATTTTAGTGAATGGGGATGAGTTTTTCGATAACTTTTAGTGGATGTAGGACCTTTCGTTGTCTGATATAGTAATGTTGTGTGAAAATGGTCCCCTATTGTACTATCTATTTCATTCCCTTTTGTTTTTTTATGAATGTTCGTGGAATAGAATCCCCACCTGTCTGCACCGTGTCGGTTGCTTCTCAGCTAAATAGCACCCAATTTTCACAAGTGGGGATCACAGTGACACAAAAAAAATTTCTTTCTGTCTCTTTCTGTATGCATAGTGAAAATGGAGACCACAACCAGATAGCACCCAATTGTCTCTTTCTGTCTGCACAGTGAAAATGGAGGGGACCACGGTGACACAAAAAAAATTTCTTACATTCATGGTTTTGTAAAACACCTAATTTTCTATGTGATTATACATGAATTTGCCTCAAAGAAATGTCCTTTACATGCAGATGTCATTTGATCATGAAGTGACATTATGATTCGACCATGGTGGTTCTTTTACAGAGCAACCAAATAGTGTATACATCGAGGGTGTGGTGGATGAAATTGCTAATTTTGATATTGATAAATAATCATTTTTTGAGTTTAGGGATTATGTGATGGAATTAGGGTACCCAGCGAACAGTATAATGTATTTTAAGGTTCCAGAGTTGGATTTTGATGATAGTCTGAGGCGGATTGAATCAGACAAGAATGTAGTTATTCTATTAGAACATTATAAAGGAAGTGAAGTGTTGACTATATGTAGAGAGGGGACATGAACCTTTGATGGTTGTGTCACCTAAGGGGAAGGTCTTGATGCAAAATATTCATAGCAAATGTCCCTTAAAGTAGTTACCTGCAGCAGAAGTTGTATCAGGTAGTAGGAAAGTTAACAGTGAGGAGGACTATGGTGCTGATGTTGATGATGAAGGCAGTGATGATGACCAAGATCAGCAACAAGGTCATCGTGATGACTCTAATGATGATGACAGTGAGGTTGAGAGTGATCACATCAATTTAGATCCTGATGAGCCTCCGGAGTTATATGAGGACATTGAGAAGGCTGATGATGAGGATCTCGTGGGAATGAATCACAACCTCATGAAGCTGAGAGTGTGGAAGGAGAACAGACCCAAAACCAACAAGTACCAGTTGATGAGAACTGATTACTGATGCTGAGGATGATAATGAGCTTCAGTCTTTGTGTAGCTCATCTAATGAGAACAACAGGCTGAAATTCCCTAGTTTTAATGAGCTAACTGATATGGGGAATCATCAACTCAAGTTGGGTATGATATTTGCAAGTCCTCAAGTATTCAGACAAGCGCTTGTTGAATGGACTGTAAGGCAGGGCTGCGACATTAAATATTTGAAAAATGAGAACAAGAGAATCATAGTTGTTTGTAAATATGATTGTGGATTTAGGATTCATGCATCACTCATGCAGTGTGAGAAGACATTTCAAATTAAGACATCCAAGCCCAATCATACATGTGGTATGAAATTTAAAAGTCATTTGTCACTTCCAATTATATAGCTAATAAATACCAGCAGAGAATGAGTGACGATCCGAAATGGTCAATCCCTGTAATGCAGAAAAAGCTGAGAAGAGATCTGAAGGTTGATTTGTCGAAGGATAAGTTATATAGAATGAAGAGGAAGGCAGCAGATAACTTCTCTAGAGATATTAGAGTGCAGTACACTAGATTGAGGGACTACTGTGTCACTGTCCAAAAGTACAATCCAAATACAAGTGTATTTGTGGTGACACAAAGACCTCACATGGATAGAATTCCATATTTTTAGAGATTGTATGTCTATTACGAGGCACAAAAGGTCGGGTTCGTGAGTGGATGTAGACCCATAATTGGTCTAGATGGGTGCTTCCTCAAAGGTATTTATGGTGGATAAGTAATGGCTACAATAGGTAGAGATGGGAATGAGAATATGTTTCCAATTGCAATGGCTGTTGTAGAGGCTGAAAATATAGACTCATGGACTTGGTTTTTGAAATCATTGATTGGTGACATTGGAGTTAGGGGTGACATGGGCTAGATTTTTATGTCTGATAGACAGAAAGGGCTTGATGTAGCATTTGAGATAGTTGTTCCTACTGCTGAAATTAGACACTGCTTGAAGCATATGTATGATAACTTAAAAAAACCTTTCAGATGAAAATTGTTGAAAGATACTGTGTGGGCAGCAGCATCTGTGGATCACCAAGAGAATTTTATAGTAATATGCAGAGGATGAAAAAGATGGACCAGGCTACATATAATTGGTTGATAGCTGCTAATCCAAACAGATGGGCTAGGTCTCATTTTTCCACAAGGGCCAAATGTAATGCATTAACAAACAACCTCTGTGAGTCTTTCAACAGTTACATACTTGAAGCAATGGAAAAACCAATAGTTGGTTTGCTTGAATGTGTGAGGAGGAAGCTGATGAACAAAATTCAAGTAAAGTTGAGAGAAATGACTAAATATGAGGGCACAGTTTGTCCGGGGATATTGGAGTAACTGGAAAAGAACAAGAATGAAAGCAGACACTATTTTGCTAACTGGTCAGGCAGAGGTAAGTTTGAGATTGATTGTTTTGCCAAAACTTTTATTGTTAACATTAAAAATAGAACATGTTTATACATAATGTGAGATTTGACTGGGATACCTTGCAAGCATGCCACAGCATGTATATACATGAATCAAGAAAGGCCTGAAGATTACATTCATGCATACTATAGCAAAGAGATGTATCTAAGGGCATAAATGGCATGATATACACTACAACAATTTACATTTTTCCCGGCGTTTTTTCCCGGCGTAAATATTAAACGCCGGGGAAAGTATACCTTTTCCCGGCGAAAATAATTTTTACGCCGGTATAGGTCACTTTTTCCCGGCGATTTTTTTTTCGCCGGTAAAGGTAACTATGTTAATAAAAAAGTTGTTAAAAACTTTTCCCGGCGCGAATTTTCGCCGGCAAAAGTGGTTTTTCCCGGCGTATTTATATTTCGCCGGCAAATGTCACGCGCAATTCCCGCGCGCGCCTTCATTTGGGACATCCCGCGTTATGTTGCCCCCGAAGTGGTTTTGCCGGCGCACTATTTGCGCCGGGATTGATTGTAATTCACTAAATCCTGCATTTTCCCTGATTTTTATCGAAACATAAACCCTCTCTCTCTAAAGCCCTTCATCATATCCTGCATTTTCTCTGCTTCAAACCCTCTCTCTGCGCCCATCTCTCTGCTTCTCCCTCTCCGTCTCGCAGCGCCCCCTCTCGGTCCATCTCTGCATCTCTCTGCTTCTCTGCTTCTCCCTCTCGGTCCATCTCCCTCATCTGCTTCTCCCTCTCGGTCCTTCTCCCTCATCTCTGCATTTCCCCAAAGCACACAAGAAATCGCCCATCTCCCTCTCGGTCCATCTCCCTCATCTCTCTGCATCTCCCTCTCGGTCCCTGGCCCCTCTCACCTCGTCCAGCGCCCAAGCTCCCTCTCCGTCTCGCAGCGCCCATCTCCCTCGTCCAGCGCCCAAGCTCGCAGCGCCCATCTCCGTCTCGCCCAAGCTCGGCGTCGGTTGCAGGTAATGTGCTCTCCGTCTCGTCAGCGTCGTTTTCTTCTCCATCTGTCTGCAAATCTGAGCCTTTTGTTCTCTTTTCCTTTTTATTTATTTTTCTTATTTTTTTCTACTTTTAAATAAATTTTCCTCAAGCCATTAAAATAAAAAACCCAAGCACTTTTTAGTACCCTAAAAAAAAAACCGAGAAGAACTGATCATCACTAGCCCAACCCTTCGGTGATTGTGCCCGAGTCAGCAATGTCTATAAATCCTGATGGTTACTGTAGACTAATATCTAATGGGTGAATTTTTTTTAGTTAATTTTAACTAGAAACCAGTGGAATATGTTTGCCATTCAATTTCAAAAGACCGTTCATGAATTAGCTGAAAGGGCAGGGAGATACATGAATGAAGGAGAAATCTGTCCAAGTGTGCAAAGTTCTTTTGAAATCCTCTCCCTTCTACTGAATGAAAGAGAGAGAGAAGTTTACCAAAAAAAAAACACGTTTTACACAACCAGTGGGAGTGTTTGGACACTGGAGACGTCTAGAGTTTCCTTTCTTCTTCATTCATTCCTTTTAGAATTGTTGAAATGTTTCCAAATTCCTTTCTCAGGTAATTCGTGATGGAACGTTTTGATACCTTTGACTAATGGTCTGAAAGATAGTTTTTTACTGCTCTGTGGTCTTGATGGATAGTTTTTTTTCCTACTCTTGTGGTCTTTGGTGGTGGCGGATGAGCTCTGTTTCTTGTAGAAGGTTTTTTTTTTTTTCTTAACTTTTTATGATAGTTCTTGTAAGGTTTTTGAGAAGCTGGTGATTGCATTGAAAGGTTGAAAATTTTATTCGTTTGTTGTTTAAAGAATCTGATTTGGTGGTTTGGTAGGAAACAATTTAGGGTTTTTAGAGTGTCTTTTATGTAATTCAATTTACATTTGCTATTCATTCTACTCTGTATTTGGGGTGGGAAGGAAATCAGTTATTGTGTTTGGTGAATATGTTTTTTCCCAGTTGTCACTCAAAATACGAATTGAATACTAAATTTTTTTTTTTTTTTGGGGAAAGACTGGTTGGTTTGGAAACCAACACCACTTTTGTATAAAGTGGGATTTTGAATTCTGACTAGCAAACGGCATTTTTATAAGGCCTGTTGGTGATTGGCGTACGCTTTCTTAGGACCCCATTCAAGAATTATTGTTGGAGATTTAGAAATCTCGGTGAAAATCAATAAGAAAGAAAAACCCTTAGCTAATCTGTCTTTACTTTATTGCTTGATTATTTTTATTTGTTTCTAAATGCGGAGAAGAGGGGAGGCAGGGGATGGTTTTTTATTATTGTTGTGACTTTATTCTTTTCTGGCATTTGAATTTGGATGTGGTGGGTGTTTGATTAATGCATACATGTTGTTTTTCATTTTCATATGCAATTGACTGACTGACTTTGTTTGCAATAATGAAATTGCCTGACAATGTTAGTTAATGGAGTCTTGTTCTTAGAAAGTCCCTCCTACTTTTGAGTCCTGTGTTTGTTGAAGACAATGGAAATCTTTGTGTGGAGTTTATGACTTTTGGATGAATTGTAAAGTTTTTTACTTTACATTCAACTTATCTTATTTGGAGTTTTATGACTTTTGGATGAATTGTAAACTCCATTAAACCATCCTACCAAACCACCAAATCAGATTCTTAGCATGAAACAATGAAAAACCTGAAATTCCTTATCAAATAGAAATACATTCTATACCATCAGATTTTTTTGACGAATCTTTGGAGAAGGGTTCACTTCCTATAATATACCATTTCTAAGCAATGCATTATGAAAACATATCGATTTAGAGAGGCCAAGCCAAAATAGATTCTGAAATGAGTTTTTCTAACCCTTTAATCCAATTTTTCACTCCAATCCAATTTTGTTTGAATATAGATTTCTTCTTTCTTGCTACCTTTCTAATTTCAAGATGCGGAACTTTATATTCTTGTCTAATACTAATCATGTCCATTATATGAGCTTGATCTGTCTAAATTCTAAAGTTAATTTTTATTTTTTATTTTTCTTACTTTTTTTTTCATTTAAGGCATTAAGTGTTGATTTGTTTTTCTTATATTTGAGTTCTTCTTTTTTCTTTGTTTTTTTTCTCCTTTTGCATTTATTTTGTACCATCTATTGGTTGAATTTGAGTTAACCACCATTTTATATATGTAAACAGATATGGACAAGAGTTGGATGTTACAATATCGTAATAGATTTAGTCAGCCATATATAGACGGGGTGAATTCTTTTATTGAATTCGCAAAGACGACTTCGGGTGGGAGTAGAGTGATTAAATGCCCGTGTAACTACTGCTGTAATGGTTTTAAGCATGATTATGAGATTGTGAGAGACCATCTGCTCCGGCGTGGGATGATGGTATCCTACGAAACTTGGTTACAGCATGGGGAACTTCCACAATCCGATGAATCGGATGAGGACCGGGATGGATATGATGAGTTATTAGAGGACCATGGCAGGGGGACTTACATGATGGATGATACCCTAGGGATGGATGATGTGCGAAACTTTGAAATTATGCTAGAGGCTTCCCAGCGTGGTTTGTACCCGGGCTGTAAAGATTCAGAAACCCTGTTAGCGTTTGTCATTAGGATGCTACATGTGAAGGTACAGTATAGGTGGAGCAACAAGTCGTTCGACAAGGTTTTGGAGATATTTAGGGACACCCTACCAGAAGGTAATGTGGTTCCCGCGTCCGTTTATGAGGCCAAGAAGCTACTACGTGACTTGGGCTTGGGGTATGAGCACATTGACTCCTGTAAGAATGATTGCATACTTTTTTGGAAAGAGAATGCTCACTTGGAGAAGTGTCCCGAATGTGGGGAGCTTAGGTACAAGGTCAATAATGGCAAGGGTAAGCAGATTGCTCATAAGATACTACGTTACTTCCCATTGATACCTAGGTTGCGGAGATTATACATGTCCAGGATGACAGCCAAAGAGATGAGATGGCATCATGAGAATGGCATGGATGGCGATCTGGGTAGGCATCCGGCCGACTATAAGGAATGGAAGGAATTTGATTTGAAATTTCCAGAGTTTGCCCAGGAGATCCGCAATGTGAGGTTAGGACTGGCCACCGATGGGTTCAACCCCTTCGGCAATATGAGCACTTCTTACAGCATGTGGCCTGTCATACTTATGCCTTACAACCTTCCACCCTGGATGTGCATGAAGGATCCATTTTTCATGATGTCCTTACTTATTCCTGGGCCACAGGCACCTGGGAAGGAGATCGATGTGTACCTGAGGCCCTTGGTTGACGAGTTGAAGGAGTTGTGGGAGATTGGTGTCATGACTTATGATGCCCATAGTGAACAGACCTTCCGAATGCATGCGGCTGTGATGTGGACCATAAATGACTTTCCCTCGTATGGTAACTTGTCTGGTTGGAGCACAAAAGGTTATTTGGCTTGTCCCCCTTGCAACGAAGATTCATTATCATGTAAGTTGAGAAGTAAGATTGGGTGGGTTGGACATCGAGCTTACTTGCCTGAGGATCACTCTTGGAGGAGGAGCAGAAATTTCAACGGTCAGCTAGAACATAAAGTGAAATCCTTGCATTTACCGGTGCAAAAGGTACTCGATCAGTTGGATCAACTACCAGAAGTTAAGTTCGGGAAGGGCCCCAACATCAGGAAAAGACCTCGTGAGCCTGCACTGTTGAATTGGACAAAGAAAAGCATCTTGTATGAGCTACCGTACTGGAAGAAACTAAACCTTAGGCATAACCTTGATGTCATGCACGTAGAGAAAAACATCTGTGAAAATATTGTTGGTACTGTGGTGGGCATAGATAAGAAGAATAAGGACACGGACAAGGCGCGTGACGATTTAAGAGATATGGGCATCAGGCCACAATTGCATCTGCAGAGGAATGAAGAAGGATCCATTATGAAACCCCGTGCATCCTACACATTGGACCCGAAACAAAGGGAGGGTTTTTTTGAATTCTTGAAATCAATCAAGTACCCGGATGGCTATGCTGCAAACTTGTCAAGGTGTGTGACCTCAAAAAATGGCAAATTATCGGGTATGAAAAGTCACGATTATCATGTTCTCCTATAACGTCTATTTCCGATTGGCCTACTTGGTTATGTTGATAAGGAGTTAAGTACAACTCTATTTGAGTTGGGCAGTTTCTTCCAGGACCTCTGCTCAAAAACATTGAAACAGAGCGAGTTAAAGAAATTAGAGGAACGGGGAGTGCTCATACTTTGCAAGCTCAAGAAGATCTTTCCTCCAGCATTCTTTGATGTAATGGTCCATTTGGCCGTTCACTTGCCACGTGAGGCTATGCTTGCTGGACCGGTGCAATATCGGTGGATGTACCCTATTGAAAGGTAACTGTTACCATCTGATGAAGTGTTATTCACAAGTAGTTGTGTGTTTGTCTTGCATAAGTAACCTTAATACTAATGGATCTTTGTTTGAAGGTTTCTCGGGACTTTAAAAGGTTATGTTACTAACCGAGCACGACCCGAAGGTTCGATCGCCGAGGCTTACATTGTCAAAGAGTGTTTGACTTTCTGCTCGATGTACCTAAAAGGGACTGATCGAGACGAACGAAATGATGATGGTGGCGTGCGTGGTCCCGGGATGGATATCTTCAGGCAAAATGTTCGTCCCTTTGCACCAATCACAAGGGCACCAGATCCTTCTCAGAATGAACGCAACATGGCTCACTGGTTTGTATTGCATAACAGTCCCGAGTTAGAGCCATATCTCGAGTAAGTGCTTCGGCTTAAATACATGTGTGTATAGATTGTTCTCTTGTTGATTCTTCATCTACTTTTACTTGCTTATGAATTGCTTTGGCTTAAGTAGGGAACACATGAATACATTACAAAATCCAGGAGCGCATGACATCAGTCAAATACAACGAGACACATTTCCAAAATGGTTTAAGCAACGTGTAAGATATATGATGCACTATTGACACAGTAAACATTATCTATTGGGCCTCAAATGCCGGATTAACAAACTTACTGCATGTTGCTCATGTAGATGAATGATTTGCGAAACCAAGGGTCGCCAGAAGCAACCGATGAAATGTGGTCATTAGCAAATGGTCCTGGTTCGATAGTTTATCTATATTCAGGGTGCATATTCAATGGTGTCCGATTCCACACCAGAGATCGCGAGAATAGGCGAAAGTGCCAGAATAGTGGTTTGGTGGTGCAAGGGGAGCATATTGGGAAGACAATTGACTTCTACGGGTACTTGTGCAAAGTATGGGAGCTGACATATATGCATGGGGGTAGGGTGGTTTTGTTCCAATGTGAATGGTACAACACCGGTACCAGAAACAAAATACATACCGATCAACACATAACAAGCATTGATGTTACAGGTCGGTGGTATAAAGATGATCCATTTGTCCTACCAAGTCAAGCAAAGCAAGTTTTCTATGTCAGTGATACCTGCAAAGGCAACAACTGGAGAATCGTAGAATGAGTCAAGCATCGGGGAGTGTGGGATGTACCAGAACTGGATGATGTGCCTAGTGAGGCCTTCCAGCAGCATGAAACCACCGATGTTGTCCCAGTCTGTGTCGAAGATAGGGATGTTCACTACTGTAGGGATGATATTCCTCCGGAGAAAGTTAATGGTGATGAGCCAATGGCGGGGCATAGCGATGACGAGGATGATACTATGGCGGAATATTTAGATGATGATGATGAAGACGATCTATGTAGCCAGTCCGATTCTGATATAGATCCTGATATAGAGTATAATGTGTAGTGTTTGTTTTCTGATTTGTGTATGGACAATTGTTCTAACTTAATGACGTTGTTGCTTAATTTACATTTCATGGCTCATTATTTATGTCTCATTTTATTTCATTTTATATGCCTTCATTCTCCTGTATGTCATATTTAGTTGTCAAAAATGCCCAAGGGAAGTAAAACATATGTCAAGCCTGGGTGGGTGGCCAAACAGGCCAAGTTGACAGAATATGAGAAAGTGAGAAGTAAGAACATCATGGAAATAGACGAGAGATGTCGTGCTTTGGGGGTAAAGCACATATCCAACACCATTCTTGGATTGGGTCAAACGAGCAGAAGGAAAAATGGTGAGGGAAAAAGAAAACCGGGTGAAGATGATGACAACGACGAATATCTACCACATTATTTACGTGACCCTTCATTGGTTTCTTCGGATGAAAATACGGGTGATGATGGGGATGATGAGACTTCTGGGTCTCCGACAAATATGGTAATTTGTTTATTTGTATTTATGACATGCCATTCTAGTTGTAAATTTTATTTCATTGGCTTTATTTATGTATTTATGTACTAATAATTTCTTGTTGTGTTGTGATAGGTTACCCATATGAATCGAGGGAAGCGAAGTAGACATGCTTGCGTTGTAGCTGCTGCACTGGCCCAAACTGCACCGGCACAACCTCCAGTCACACGGTCTTCTCATGTAGAGAACACGCCCGAGGTTGCGGGCCAAGCTGCACCGGCACCTACTCGAGTCACACAGTCTTCTCATACGGGTAGCATGCCAGAGGTGGCGACCATTGCTAGAGAGCGTAGTCCTGCACAGATTGCCAGTTCTTCTGGCCAGCCTAACCAAGTTTCGACTCCGCGTACTGATGGCAGCAGTGTTGGTGAGAATTATAGAATTATTTACGTTTAAAATGTACGATCTTCTAATGTTATATGCTTAGTAACTCTAATTAATATTGTGGTCGTGACAGCATCAGCCTCAGGAGAGGGCCCTCGCCGTGTACGAGGCAAGACAAGGGGGTTAAAGGTGGAAAAACTGAGGAGGCAGCTTGGCCATGCCATCCCAATTCCGATCCCTGCTTCGAGCCTTGCGCCAGAGGGTGAATTTGCCACTAGTTTTTCAAACCTTCTTGGGGAAGCAATTCGAGATGAGGCTCCTGTTCGGAAAGAAGGCTGGAAGTCTGTTCCTGAGGGGATCAAGAAGTTGGTGGTTTGCCGAGTTCAGGTAATTTCATCTGAGATAACTTAATGCATTCTCAATTAGACTCATTAATGTGAAATTGTTGTCTCACATTACATGTTTATGTTTGCACTTGCTTAGCAAATTTTTGAGTTCGGGGACTATGTGAACGATCCGATCATCAAGGCTGCCATTGATGCGAAGTGCCAGAAGTTGTACAGGGACTGGAAGTCTGAATTACATACCCACTATTTGTCTCTTTTGGAGGAGGGGGTGCCCGATCCAAAGAGCCACCCACTAAAGCCTTGTAAGGCAGATGACTGGGCCTGGATGATCGACAATTTGTGGGAGACTATGGCATGAAAGGTAACTTTTAATGGTTTTGTATATATCTCTGCCTCAATTATTGATCAAGATCAGTGTATTAGTTAAATATTATTTGACTAATATATTTTTTTTTATCTTTTTGTGTAGGAGAAGTCAAAGAAAGCGAGAGAAAACCGATCGAAAATGCCGTGGAATCATACGAGCGGCTCTAGATCGTTCCTAGCACGTAGTTCCGTAATCGTAAGTGCGGATTTACGAAAATTTGGTTGTTTGACTAAGTTATGAAACTAAATTCTTTTATTAACAAAGTATCTAATGTCATAACAGAGAGCACAAAATGATGGACATGCACAGCCTTTTCCCGATTTTTACCACGACACTCACTACATGCACGGGAAGAAAAAATGGATAAATGAAGAGGCTCAAAAGACACATGTACGTATGCCTAAGTCATGTTATATATATCTATATAGTGATCGATTTTTATATGCATATGTTAAACTCACTTTATTTGATTTTTACATATTTAAAAATGACAGGAGGAATTAGTGCGAGTGACAGCCGAACAATCCCAACCCTCCATCACATCTCCGATGACTGATGAGCAAATATCCGTCAGGGTGCTTGGACAGAGATCGGGATACCTTAAGGGTTTTGGAATTCGCACGAAGTCCACTTTAGCCTCAACCCAGAATCGGATATGCCCTGATCCTGAGATTGTTCAATTGCGGCAGCAGGTAGGACTCCTTGAGGGCTTAGTCCTCTCCCTAGCTGAGCGCGTAGGCATAGACCCAAGTTCCCTTGTGGGTGGGGATGGCACCTCTGGTGGAGCTCAAGATGCGACTTCTCCAGGTTTTGAATATGATTACTCTTTTCAAAATGGTATTTACGGGCACGTTCATTACTATCTCTAATTAAGGATAAATGTAGATAAGAATATAGGGAGCTATACATATAGAGTGCACAAAAAGTGTTCAAGGCATGGAATTTGTGACAGATTGATCTAATTCAGGTATTCTATAATTGCCATTTGATTTGTGCTTGGAAAAGAGTCCCTTCAAAACCAATTGGACATGGGTTTATAGATTATGTACCACTTTAATGGATGTTGTTTAATTTTTTCACTTAAGTTATTTGACACCTAAAACAGGTTGGGAAGAAGTTTATATTTAACTACTATGAAGCAATTGTTTAATTTTTTCTCTTTAGTTATTTGACACTTAAAACAGAGTCCCTTCTTTAACTCCCTGTCGATCTTGTTACATTGTGGAACTTGCTCTTTTTTTTTTGCAGGTTTGAATGAAAAGTGAAGAAGATTTTTGGGTGTGTGATTCCATGTGGAAAAGATGCAGCCAACAGAACTCAGAGTTTCAATGTTTTGAATGTTGTTACAGAGTGGAATGTTATCATGTTTGTTTTATTTTACAATGGACCTAGTAAGGTGCTTTTAATGTTGTAAGGATACTTGAATATTAATATGAATCCTTATGAATATTCTCATTTCATTTCTTTATGGTGGATGGAAAACCACTTGTAGCAGTTGATGATTCCTCTTATAAGTTCTTCTTGATTTTCAGGTGGATGGTTTGGTATTTAATGGTTTATTACCTTGAATTGGTTATTAGGGATGTTTTCCTTTTATGTGGTCTGGCCCAAGTTGTTATAGTCTGATGTTGCAGGTAACCAAGCGAATCTACAATAAATATAAGCAATAAACTTCAAAAGATTCATCATTTCATCAGTTGTTAGAAAAGTGTACTAAAATTTCAGCTGATGGTTTAAAGGCATGGGAACCGTTGAAGGAATCTCGATCTCTGCTGGTACCAACTTCTGTAAGTATGCTAGCAATATAATTTTGCTCATGTTGCTACAAGCGAATCTACAATAAATATGCTACAAGCGAATCTACAATAAATATAAGCACATATTGTTATTATTTTGCTGATGTTGCAATATAATTTCCACTCTGCACACCTTCGAAATGTACTTCCTTCTCTTGTTATGTTGTTTCTCACCTCTAGAGTTTTTCTATGTACTGGTATTAATTTCCCAATTCATTGAAATCAAAATGATTATAGGATTTTCTTACTTATCCTATGTATGGTTGAACAGGTAGGATACATTGTCATGATGAATCCTTCAACTGGTGCCAGATCTAATTTATTGCATATGAGAGGTGCGGAAGTTGTGGGCGTCTACTATCCTCTGATTGATGATAAACTCATGACAATGTTGCACAGGTATGACCTTCGTTTATCATCAGAAAGTATCATCTTTCTACATTTCTTTTGTTGCCATGCATGCTATGATCATTGGTCTATGTGTATGTAGTCTATACTCATGCTTTCTGAACCACCCTTTCATTTCTGAAGTATAGCATAGGATAATGTCACCCACCTGGATGATTTAATGAAAAGGCATATGGTGCTTGTATATAGCTGCACACATGCTGCACATGCATAAGCTCAAAATTGTATAACTTTTAATGGAATTTGTTGCTAGCATGAGGGGCAAGAAAGTTTATGCCTGGACTGTAGATGATGATGACTCATTGCAGAAGATGTTGTTTGAACGTGTAGATGCCATTGCTAAAAAAGGGGTTAATGATTCGAATTCTTTGGGTGGTTGAGTTATGCTCATCGATGGAACATCAGTCATGTATAGAGCTTATTACAAGCTTATAGGTATGCTGTGACCTACTAACCTCAATTGGATCATAAGTGTATCTACATGTTTCACAAAATATATTTCAGCTCGTATAATAACCTGACATAAAGAAGACTCACTTCAGTATGTATTTGAGAGATAAGAGGCTCTTCACGGAGTTCAAGATTTGGAATCAAATGTTTGATTGCATCTGCACGTTGAAGACTCTCCAAACAGTTTGGATCAGTTGATAAATGATTGATACACTTCAAGATCTACAGAGAAAACAAGAGCAGGAGAGTCACGTCATGGATTTAGATTAGTAAGAGAAGAAATACTGTTGCATTTTCTTTAGTGAACATCACGACCTTCAGAAGAATAGGAGACTCTATCTTGTTGAACATCTGGAAGAGACGACCAAGCAAGCTTTGGCTACACATGTATGATTTTACAGCTGTGTCAGCTCGGGCAAACTCCAGCAGAAGGTCTGCCACCTTTTCAAGATATTCCCTCGCTACATCGGTATCCAATGTTGCTACCATATGTGAAAGTAGACCCGATGATGTAGTACTTCCTGGCCTTGCATTTAGGACACCAGAGCCAGATAACACACCTGATGCTGTCGGAGATGCAACACCAGATGTCGAAGCACCCCCCTCATTTGAAACTGTCGATGCCGCGCCAGGGCCTCCAATCTTCTTAGTAGACATCTTATGCAGAACCCTTAGATTAGAATCTAGATTTCCATTTTCCTTTCCATGTCTAGAGACCTCTGTAAACCATGAATGAACCCATTACGTCTCCACATAAGGATTAGCACTAATCCAAAATTCATTTCAACGGGAATGCACTACATTGTTAGATTGAACACCAGTTATAGAGAGAACAAATCACGTATAATTACTTTACTGTCAATAACAGTATGATTCCCTCTCTGCAACTTATCACTGTGTTTTACCCAACAAAAAAAAAAACCTCATCACTGTGAGCCTTACAAAAGGGTTCTCATGAGAGAGCAGCTCCAAAATTTTATCCTACAAACATTCATTCGCAAGGGTGTGGTGGGAAAATCAATCCTGCACTTAATTCAGAGCCTGCCCATGATTAGCCCAACATATAATTATTGAAAAAGTAATTTATGTCACTAAGATGATTGAGATGGTCAGTCTTCATTATCTAAGCCATATTCCATTAATTTGGGGGTCAGTAAATTGAGATAGTTGATTCAGAATTTACAATTTTCAAGTTCTTATTTTTCACTTGAGGTATGAATGATGTATTGCAGATTGTTCTGTGGGTGGTTGCTCCATCTTTGATTGCAAAAGGATCCACAACAACAGTGATGACAATATTCTTGATCATGTTCCTCTTTCAATACTTTCCAAAGATTTACCACTCTGTCTGTCTCTTACGTCGAATGCAAAACCTTTCCGGCTATATTTTTGGGACAGTCTGGTGGGGGATTGCGCTCAACTTGATCGCTTACTTTGTTGCATCGCATGTGAGTATTCCTACAACTGCATCCTTCACCTTTTGCTCCTACAGTTCATGGATTTTGTTGGTTTCTATTTAAGAACTTGATCTAATTAATTAAAAACAGTAGCTATTACTGAAGTCGTTAAGACAACAATGCACATTAGCATGAAGGCAAGAAAAACAGAAGGTAAATGCAATTTACCAAGTTTTTCCCTCTCATCCAGTGTAGAGGATGAAACAGATTTCTAATGCTCTGTAACAATTGAAAGAGCTACACGTAAACATGTGAGTTTAAGCCAAACCGTTTTAGTTTCCCTTTGGTTGAAAATAGGGAAAGGCCCAGCCAATTTACTTGTTGAGCCTAGCTTAGCTAAGCTAAAACTATGTATTCCCCTGTAGGGTAGATCAGGTTGGGCTACCGTAGCCTGGCTTGTATGAACAACACAACACTGTAGTTTTGGAATTTCTTTTTCTTGGCTTTCTGAGCATACCAGATTATAATATGTGATATTTTTCCAGTGATGTAGTTTATTTTTTATGTTATTAGAGCAAACAATAGATTAAGTATAGTCAATTTTTGGTCTAGGAGCCTCGGATTGAAACTCGGACCTAAAAATTATTATCAGGTTTTAGAATTCAGTACCTGTCTGGCTCGACTCAACCCAAACCCGGTCCACTACACTCTATTTTCTTCACAAGCTTAAATTTTGTGACCTTGAAAGAAGTTTGTTATGTTCTTACATGTGCAGGCAGCAGGGGCATGTTGGTACTTGCTAGTAATTCAAAGGGCCTCAAAGTGCCTTAGATTGCAATGCAGAGAGACAATGGGCTGTGGGCTAAGGATGTTAGGGTGTGAAGAGCCAATTTACTATAGAACGGCCATGATGAAAGATAGAGGTAGGTTGGCTTGGGGTGGCAACAAACAAGCAAGGCTCCTGTGTTTAAGCAGCAGTGACAAGTTCGACTATGGTGCATTTAAATGGACGGTCCCTCTCGTTACAAACACTAGCCGTTTGGAGAAGATGCTCTTTCCCATTTTTTGGGGTTTGATGACATTAAGGTGAATGTTTCTTTGCACGTCTACTTTTCTTGAATTTTATCCACCTTTTGGAATATCTTTCCTACTAATTCTACAATTTCAACTCAGTACAAACAAACACACTTTTAGAGTTGCAAACTTTGGATGTGGGCCCACCTGAAAGCATGAAACTAGCCAGGTATGGGCATTAGAAGGTCTACCATGGATTGGAGGATGAGTCCTAAATAAGCACGAATTTAATCGTAACCAGCTGATTAAGACTTAAAGAGTGTCAAATGTTTAAAGCTATATATAAGCACTTACAAAAAATGGTACGCTTTCAAGGCTCATAATCTCATATCCCTCCGCTAATTCATGACAAGACCTACCAATCACACACAGGCACAACCGCACATGCACTCTCTTCCCCTTACTCCAATGATTTGCAGAATACCAGGTGATCCCCACATTCAAGGTTTCCAACAGTGGGATGGTTTGTGGCTAAATTTAACTGGAAGGCTACAAAATCAATGGCAATTTGATCAGAATGATTTTCGGTCACTCCTTCTTGTGGCCCCTATTCCTTGACACTTATGATAGGCTTATATTAATTTCAGTACTTCTGGCAATCTTGAGAGCACAACTGAATGGCTGGAAGTGGTTTTTAACATCATCGTTCTAACTAGCGGGCTTCTCTTGGTCACAATGCTGATTGGAAATATAAAGGTATGGATCATAAGAACAGGTAATACAAATCCCTCAAATAATTACAATCAAATAAGAGGACATAACCAACACTTACAACTTAGATTCAGCCCATGGGCTCATTTGTGTAATATACTGATTGGAACAAGTCGAGCCAGGTGTAGTGGCAAATAAGCAGAGGGTGTCGCGTCTACAATAGACTCACCTCAATGCTCGAGCCCAAGGGAGAGAGCTTTTAGAACCTCAAAGTAAAATGTCATCAAGAATATGCATAGATAGCTAGGTATTAGTAACAATGCAAATGAAGTGGAGAATTTCAGCAATCGGCCATCTAACTGTCTGTAGTCCCACCTTGTGGACAAATAAACGACTAATAATGAATTGGGCAAGAATCATTGGATTAAGCAAAATCATAATTAAAAATAATAATAATGAAAAAAAAAACAACATCCACAAGTGCAGAGCGGCTCTCTCTCTCTCTATCTCTATCTCTATCTATCTATATATCTATATATATGTTGTATATAAGTATAATATTGAACATGCAACTGCCAAAACTGCTTTCTTCTTTTTTTCTCAAAATGTAAAATAAAATATCAATGCAAATTATATTGATAAATGTTATTCATTTAAGAAGAAAGGATACAACTTGGAAAGAGAAGTGGATATTAGAGATGAATACTGGCAGCAAACAAGGCAATAAACAAAAGCTACAAGGAGGAACTAAAAATCAAGCCTTGTCTATCAATGCCTTGCATGTCCAACGAATCTTTTCATATCTTTGACAATTGTTATTTCCGTGCTGTATCTTGGTAGTCTATGATGCCAACATTTTTATTGACTCATGTTATATATGCCTCATTTACTTACTGTATTCCATTTTCAGATGGTAGTCATCCTAGAGAAAGTTACTCCTATAATGCTCCTTGTTTGTAGGGCAATGCCTGACTAGGAGGACTCTCTCTCACGCACGCACAACAGGGGCAATAACTTATCATCAGGACAGAGGATGTATGAGGGAGCGCTCTCTCTCTCTCTCTAAATGGTAACTTATTTGCTGTAAGGAAAACCATTCATAATAAAAGATTCATACTCTGAATCAATTACAGGAAAAAGCCAACCAGAAGAACACCCAAAAGCCGGACATGGAAGTTGAGAGTGCACGCATGAATGATGTCCAGGATTTTTTGCAGCCAAAATGTTGTTCCTCTCTAACAGTCGACTCAACTCTACATCAACTCTACACGAATTGGATAATATTAATTTTCATTTTGGTTGGATGTCGCCCTTTTCAATTATTGTATATTTTTGTGTTGAATGATTTTTATTAATTAGATTAATGTTTTTTTAATTGGAGACCTTCAGTGTAATGATTTATATATAGGAAAAAAATTTGAATAAAATATAAATATTTTGCCGACCTAAAAGAAGTGCGGCAAAATTTTAAAAAAAAATTATATTCATGTTTTCCCGGGGCAAAAAAGCGCCGGCAAAAAATTTTCTAAAAAAAATTTACGAAAAATAAATATGTTTTCCCGGCGAACATTAACGCCGGCAAAGATTTATAAAAATTTATTATTTAAAATATAAACTTTTTACCTGCGAAAATAACGCCGGCAAATGTTTTTTTAAAAATTATTATTTAAAACGTAACACTTTTACCGGCGAAAATTAACGCCGGCAAAAGTTTATAAAAAATTTATTATTTAAAATATCACCCTTTACCGGCGAAAGTAACGCCGGCAAAGCTTTTTTACAAATTTATTATTTAAAACGTAACACTTTTCCCGGCGAAAATTTACGCCGGCAAAAGTTTTTAAAAAATTTATTATTCAGAATATAACCCTTTACCGGCGAAAATAACGCCGGCAAATCTTTTTTTAAAATTTATTATTTAAAACATAACACTTTTTTGCGGCGAAATAGGCACTTTTCCCGGCGTTATTTTTCGCCGGTAATGTATAAACTTTTGCCGGCGCCTCCTTATTTCGCCGGCAAAAGGTTTTACTGGCGTACTTTTCCCGACGCTTTGCCGGCGCAATGAAAAACGCCGGTAAATGTTTTCTCCGGCGTTTTTGGACCTTTGCCGGCGTTTTTTTTAGCGCCGGGAAAAATGTAAAATGTTGTAGTGGTATACACCCAGTACTTGGAATGCATGATTGGGTAGAAAGTGGAATGGAAGCAGTTGGTCCTCCTTTGTATAGAAGACCTGTAGGTAGGCCAAGGAAGTTGAGGATGAGGGAAGCAGATGAGTTACCCAATTTCAGTAGAGTTTCTAGAATGAATAGAACAATGACTTGTGCTAGATGCTTGAAAACAAGCGATAATGTCAGGTCTTGCAAGGGACTAGTACATCCCAATTCAAGACTCTTTAGTTCTGCATCAAGTTCTCAGCCTCAGTCAAGTTCTCAGACTCAGCCAACTTATCTACCCTTGCCTGCTTCTCGGCCCATGCCAGCTTCTCATACCATGCCACCACATAGGTAATGTTTTTTCACCCTTTTGGTTTTTTACTTCTAATTATAGTATATGCATGTAGTCACAATTGTCTTCAAATTTTGATTAGTCAAGGGAGAGTCAGAGAATCTTCTTTTCAGCCAAATCCATCAGCAAGAACTGCCAGTGGTAGAGGAAAGTTACAAGCAGGTAGAGGGCGGACTGGAGCAGGAAAACAGAGCTCATCGTGTTGATGATAACAGCCACTATGTTAAAATGGACTTTTTTCTTGATGATGTTGTGTCACTGATGATGACTGTTTTAAACAACCTTTTTTAGGATGACTGTTTGGATGTGGATTATCCCTTTTACGGTTTGGATTTGGGCCATAATGCTAGGTCTTGCAAGGGCCAAATGTGTTTTCAGTTTTTTGTTTACTATTTAGATGATGATGTTTTCAGTTTTTTAGTTACTGTTTGGATGATGTTTCCCTTTTTTTTTTTTTTTTTTACTATTTGGATGATGACAGTTTTTTTGTTACTATTTGGATGATGATATTTCAAGATTTTTTGTTACTAGAACGATGATGATGTTCCCATTTTCATTGTATTTCCTGTCAAGTTTTTTTTTGTTAGTGTTTTCTTATTACAGGTTAATTAAAGTTCATCAAAAAAATAAAGTCATTGACAAACAAACAACACCAACATATTTTCTATTATATTCCAACTGATACATATGATAATGGTAATTCGAACCCATCTACAGGAATCCAAGATATCAGTAGGTAACACATGAACAACACAAACTCAATTCCAGCCCATGTCCCTAGCAACACACATAGGTAACATCTTTCTCTTCGACAAGCTAACTTCAGTTCCCTCTCCAACAAATCAATTTTATCCAATAGCTTCGGCACAAGCTCTATTTCTCTATCAACCCATTCAAAAAATCCACACGCCAGCTAGATCTGAGAACAAAATGAAAAAAATACATTAATACTACCATGGTTGACCAAAAATGGAGAAGATCAAACAAATGGGTCAAAGCTTAACCCCATATAGTGCACAGCCAAGAAACCTCCTCCCCTTGTTCCGTTGTGTTCGGGAAGTTCTCAAAGCAGCCCTATGCCCACAATGACAGTAATGAATTTCACTATCAAATTGAGAGTTTTGACCACGAGAAAACTGGGTATATGAGTTTAAAGAGGAAGGCATTTGATATGGCTGAAAAAAATGACTAACAGCTACTCACAGATTGATAGCCTGAAGAAGAAGACCAAAAGCTGCTCTCAAGCTCATGGCTAAAGCAACCAAGCAACTAGACTTATATCCTTTCTATCCTTTTTTTTTTATAGGCTAGGTTCAGGGGCAAAAAAGTCTCATTCTAAAGCCATTTGGAACAGTAAGTTGCTGCAAGCATGCCCTACAGGCCATTTATACATATACGCCGTTAATACTAACATAATCCGTCACTTTTGCATGTTAATTTAAACTTCAAGTAGGTTTAGTACAAAATACCAAACTACAGGGGGGTAGTCTAGAATACAGGCAAAGTTCGGGTAGGTAATCTACTATTAACCCAAACTTTTATGAGAAAAATATAGGATTGGTATTGATTTATTTTCCCTAGTTCAAATCCAATATCAATGAGGCAAAGACCTTTTAGTATATTTTTTTTTTTTATTGGTGCCTTATGGGGAGATGCAAAACCAACCCCCAAAACCAATCACCACCACCAACAGCCCGATCACTTATGAAACCCCCCAAATGTGAATCACTATGAAACTCAACAATTACAAAGGTGCATAATACAATGCAAACAACCACAACAAGTTAGATGAAAGGCCAGCACACTCATGGTTGAGTGGTGTTGATACCATTGCATCACATACATGCTCGGTGTTTGATCCCCGAGTCTTTAGGTTTAGAATATGACTCTTGATCAATAGTCCAACTTAGCAAGAAAGAAAAATAAAGTGAGTAGAAAGCATGCACCAGATTTACATGAAAAACTTCCACTATTCAAAATAGGACTTACAAGTTTGTTCTTCTCAAGCTATTAACAAGAGGTGGCCCACACACGATGTGAGGCCCCACCCTTGGTGGGCCCTCTAATTGCTATTTTATAGACTAATCTATGCTAATTTATACTAATTATTGGTTAATTATGCTAATTATTACTAATTATTGCTAATTATGACTAATTACTAGTTAATTGGGCTTATTAGGGGTTTATTAGAGAGATTAGTTAGATTTCCTAAGTTAGAGTTAGATTAGTTTAGTCAAGTTAGTATTTTAAATTAGTTGGGTGTTGTGTTAATCCTAGGCAAATTAGTGTTAGATAGGCCTTAGATAGAGGTTTTAATTAATTAGGAGGGTTTAGTGTTTAAATGGTGCCCCTCTCTAGAAGCTTCCTACCAAAAGACAAGACTAACCCCAACCCTAACCCTAATCCCATGATAACCCAAAGGCTAATCTTGTCATTAGCCACCCCTCTCCTAATCTATATAATGTCTCTTATCCCAAGGAAAAACCCTAAGCTAAGACCAGCCCCCTTCCCAAGAAAACTTCCAGCCCAACTACTGTTCCTCCCAACTTCCATTTCAATTTCCTCTCCTACGTTTGAGCAGAGACAGCCACTGTTGCTACTGTTACTACTTCTTCCTTCTTCCTCTTTCATTCTCCTTCCTCACCTGAGCTACTGATTTTGTGCTGGGAGGAGTCTTGGAGCTGCTGCTGTGTTCTTCTTCTTCTTCATTTCAGCTGGGAGCAGCTGCTACTTCACCTTATCCTTCCTCATTTCCTCATCTGAGCCAAGTGTTGCAACTGTGACTGCTGAGATTCACCTGGAAGTCACCACCTCTATGCTGGAATTTCTCCAGTAGCTGCTGCTACCATTTCTCCTTCTTCTCCATTGGGTTGCTGTTACTGTTACTGCTGTGTCATCATCTTCTTCTTCTTCCTCTTCATTTCAGCTGGAATTCTGGGCTTTTCTCTTCCTCTGTTTCTCTCTACAAACCCTCTCTTGATTACCAAAAGGCAAGTGCACCCTACTCCTAACTTAGAATGTATATTGCATTTTCTTGATTTCTTTGGTTTCAGTTCATATATGCTATTAATCAGTCTTAGAAATCATCTGGAGCTTAGTGGTTTGGTTTTGTTGATTGGATGGTTGGCCATTGATGGATGGGGGTTTCACCCCCCATTTGGAAGATTAATAGGTCCTAATGGTGTTTGATTAATGGGCATTGTAATGTTTTATAATTTTTATTTGATTACTTGATGAGGGGAGGTGAATAGAATTCATTTAGTTGGAAATTGGATGGAAGAATAGTGACTGTTACAGTCACTGTAATAGAAACAGAGCAAGATATTGGGTTTTTTTGTGTTGAGATCTGTGGGGCCCAGGTGGCCACCTTTGGAGATCCGGACCCCATATCATGTAGGGCCACCTTGGGCGACCAGGCGATGAAGGCTGATCGTGGGCCCTTGATCAATGGGGCCCACGATCTTGCTCTCTTTATGCACCAGGGGAAGCTCTTCTCTGCTGCATCGTTCTGCAACATGCTGTTACAGAACCTCATGTGTTTTGAGTGAGGTAAGTGATGAGTGGGGAAAAAGGTGGTCCATAGGAGTATGGGAAATGATGTGACGCGAGGGAGTATGGGAAAGTGTGGTCCACGGAAATTATGGGGCCCAGGTGGGTCCCTGATTTCAGATCAGGTCCGGACGTTGGATCTGGGACTGCTTAGTGACCATGATGATGAGGACTGATCTAGGACTGGGCCCAGTGGGGCCCACTGATCCAATAGCCATTAGTTATACTAATTAAAATTAATCCCGTAGTTGTTAATGTATATTATTAGTACCATTAATTTTCATAAATTAGGAATATAAACCTCTTTAGTTTTATCAAACCAAATTGGAGCTGGGCCCAGTGGGGCCCACTAATCCTTAACACATTAGTTTTATTAATTAAATAAAACATTTAGTTTCTAATGGGCTTAATGGAACCCTATTAATTTTAGAAAATTGGAAATAAAGACCCCTGGGTTTTTAATTAATTTAAATTAGTTTGGACCCTTTAGATTTATACTTTAGAAATTTCATTAGATTTTATAATTTGAACCCTAATTCGAATAGTTTGTGTATGACTTGGATTTTTCCATCAGACCCAGACTTTAGTGCAAAAGTTGAGATTTGGCCTGGGGTCTGTTGACTCAGGTACACCTGTGTACCAGATCGACCGGCTGGCCAGCTGGTCAATCGGGTACACTGGAAATTCCAGAATCCAAACCAAGTCCCAACTTTAATTCCAGTGGAGTAGATCGACCCGACCCTTGCCAGGTCGACCTGCCACACTGTGAACACTAAGATGTGAGTTTAGCACTTATTTTATGATTGATCGATTGTGGGGCCCATTAACCATCCAAATGAACTTCCATCAATGTGCCAAGTACGAGTCAATGGCGTGGCTCGACCTTGACTCGTGGGGACCACCGATTAGGGTTTCGATCGTTTAATCTAAGATGATTCGACCTTTAAGAGTTGTCAACAATGCCCTTAACCACCTAAGCACCAAATACAGTATTTTATGGCATTAATGACTTCGTTTAGAGATCGAATTACCGGAGATAGACCCGAACCTAATGTGGGCCATTACCTAGGATTGGACCCTTGTATTTTCCCTGTTGATTCCTTCATTGAAGTTCATACTTCATTATTATTATTGCTGTCATTCTTAGATCTTTAGATTAGCTGTTAACTGTTAATTAACACAAATGGAGGACCTGAACCTAGGATATCTTAGAGGTGACCCGATAGACTGATTTGGAGATCACTGACCCGTGTCTGTGTCTAGGCGGGCCCTTATTGGGCCTAAGTGTGGAGATGTGAACCCCTAGTTGGAAGAGGTAGTTTCTTTTGGGATTTTAAGTTATATGGATTTAAATGAAACGTTTATCAGTGTAAATGGATTAGTTGCCTCGTTTGGACAGATTTAGACCAGGCCATGTGCTGATGGGCCTTGGTATGGATCTAACGAGTGGGCTTGGACCTTGAATGAAATCCATAGACTAAGTTGATATGTATGGACCTCATAGAGGTGTGGATAGGACCTTGTTCACGCAAGGCAAAGCCTAGACAGACACAGACCCGTAGAGTTATTCCTGAGTCGGCATGAACATTCACTCGGTTGATTTAAGCTCAACCTGTGGACTGATCATCCCCGGTAGGAGCTAGTTGAGTATTGTGAAGCTATCATGATGAGCTGTATGGTTAAGACGGACGGTGTGATACCGTGTCCGGTCTTGAGTGATGAGTGTGATGAGATGATGAGATGATTTGCGGGATTAGTAATTCCCAACACCGATGAGATTTCCCCGCCGCAACTGTGTTCAGTATGGGAGGGCCGCGGCATAATATCCCGCGGTATTCCAGCTCGTGTGAATGTGCCAGTTTGTTGTAGTAGTTAGATGTTTATATATTCCTGATTCCTTATGATTAAAATGCACAACTGCTTAGTTCATTTACCTTGCTATTCATTTAATTTATTTACCTGTCTCTATTTCCTTTGATATATATGTTCTATGTTAGTAGTATGTTGTATCTTGCCAGATCTTTTAGATCTGACCCTTCATTGGTGCTTAGGCCTTGACCCAGAGATCCCTGTTGATGCATTAGCTCTAGTGGAGGCGCCGATCGCTGGAGAGTTCGCATGGGGCCCGGCCGACACGGATGTCGAGCCGGAGGGCGAGGATTTTATACCAAGGTTTTGAGAGTCCTCTTTGTTTTGGGTTTGAGAGGCAAATTTTGTAGTGAGTTGGGTAGGAACTAATATGTATAAACCTTTGATTAACAACTGATACATTTTAATTAGACTGTAGTTCTGCTCACACTTTACTTATATATCGATACCTATTGCTTCCACTTACTTCTTATGCTTCCGCAAATTTAACTGTTATTACTATATGGTTCAAAAGTTTTAAATTGGACCTCACTGCGGCCTATGATCTTGGAAGTTCTCGGATTTTTCGGGAAGTAACGCGCCAACTTCGGGTATTCGAACGATTATATCGGTATCCGGAATTGGGGCGTTACACACGCCACCTCTTCCCCCGTGTGCATGCTTTCTTTCCGCTTGTGTAGGATCCCTTCCCACTTTTGTGGGCTTTCTCTCCATGTGTGTGCGGTCTCTCTCTTGGGTCCTAGCCCCCTGGCCAAGGTTAAAAAAAAAGGGTAATTATGTCCTAAAGTCTGATGTCCCAACAACACATTCATCTCTCTCATGCAAGAACTTTCTCTAAACAACTCATTTGTTGCTTATTTTTAATTTTAACGAACAAGGAAAGAGAACAAGGCTCTCAACTATCTCTACACTGACGCATGTTATCTTCTAATAGTACAGATGATGGTGTGCCCACAGGACCAACAACAGAAACCAATGACTTGATGATTTCAACCATCGGAGTCCAAATCCTCTATCATAGCTATTACATAGGACCTTTTTCTTGCCGAAATTCATGAAATTTCTGTATGGAGAATTTTGAATTTCTTAGACATGGTAGGATTTTTTATTGTTCCCTTATACTTGAGCATCCATAAATTACATGAAAAGGCAAAGAGGCTGAAATTCCTGGAATCCACAAGGTCATTTGAGACCTTTTAGGTGACTAGAATCTTGAAAATGCTTGTGAAGAAACATGATATTTACAAATGTCAAAGGACAAGGGACAAGATGTTACATCATATCCAAAAATAAAAAACTCCAACATGACAAATTCTTGTAAAGAAACAGACCCATAGGAAGTGTGTAACACTTTTTTAGAACTCCATTGTGGGTTCCTTGTAAAGAAAACCCAGACCGTTCAAAATGGATAGCATCCCACTGATACATTCTTAAGCTTCAATTCAAATGGAGTGGGTCTCATCATATGATTGAACACTATGCTAGAAACTACTTGATGTTGACTTACCATCATCGTTGAGGTGGTATTAATCACGCTTCTGTCATGGTAATCAATTGTACGTGGTACCCACTCCTTTTGAACCAAAACTTGAGGATACGTAAATGAAGCAGATGAGTGCCACACATGTGGCTCCCTTGTATAAGGGCACTCAGTTCGACGTCCCATATCGAAAACACGCTAGTCCTGATTTTGGGTATATATGTGTGTGACCTGATCTTAACTCAATATGAGGCCTTTTAAAATCACGAGGCAAGATTGTGTTGGAATCCCATGAGCCAAAGTGGACAATATCGCGTGAGCACTGTTTCGTGTAATAAGTGCTGAAAGAGTGTCTAGACTCTCAATCTAGACTGTGTTCTCATATGAACCTACTTGTATTGAAGCAAGATGATTCATTCTTATTATCAATAGGTGGGGTCATGCCAATCCTCTGTCTGTTTTTATGCTCTACTATGCTTATTGGCTAGCAGCAAAGTTTTTCCATGGGGAAATTTTCTATATGGTAACCTAAAGTCCTCGATTCCTTCTCCTTGTTACCAAAGTTGGCTATATTACCCAGACGTTCTCCGTACCGTCCGTACCACTGTTCCGGCCAAAATGCGCTTTTTTATTTGCGATATCACAATGACTGTTGCGATATCACAATTTATATTACTATACCGCAAGTTTTTTAAGTTGCAATACCACAATATATGTTGCAATACCGCAATTTATATTGCGATAGCGCAACTCGAAAAACCCTTTTCACCTTTATCCCTTCCTCTTTTGACTATTCATCATTTTCACCTGCGGTAACAATCTTCCCCCCAGCCGTCTTCACAATCCTCCTCCCTCGCCAACCTATTTGCAAATACGCAAGGCACCCAACGTCCGTCCGATGTCGACGAAGCATCATCGTCTCCATTGTCTACATCGACTAGGGACTTTAGCCACCATTGTTTTGCAATCAGGGCATTCCCGAGCTTGGTGTTATTACAGTCCCCCCTATTGAACCTGGTAATCTTTCTTCCCTTTCTCTTTTAGCAAGTGATGAGAGCCTAAAAGATACATTTTAGGCCCCTTAATGAGGATTTGGTTATACCATCGATAGAGATTAATTAGCTTAATTATGTTATTTTATTGTTTGTAGGTATTACAAATGCAAGGAGCGAAATTCAGAGCTAAAATGGAAGAAATCTCACAAAGCATGACAAAGAAGGAGTTGCAAGTAAGAAAGCTGCCAAATATGGGAGGAGACTCAAAGAAGAAAGCAAAGTAAGAGTCCAAACATGCCTTGGACATCCAACATAGGGTCCCACTCATCCCATAGCATGCCAACATGGAAGGTCTTCTAATTACACTAGTATTCTCGGAATTTTCAGAGGCAGCAACTTGAAATGGTCATAACTTTCAACTCGAGTGTCGGATTCGTGAAATCTACGTACCGTTGGAAAGCTCTTTTCGAGTAGATATCCGTGGAGTCCAAGATTGTATAAATCAGAGCTATATCGAGGGAGATACAACCTCACGAAGTTCGCTGTGATGACCAGTGGGCCCGGACCCGACGGGAATCCGACTCCTACACGAATTGAAGACCTTTTTCACCCCAAAACTTATAAATAAGAGCCCAAACTCGTTTTTGGAGATATTCACATCTGGGGAGAAGGTCTGAAGGAGGTTTTGGAGCTTTTGAGAGCGTAGCCATGGCGATTTCACCAGAGATTCTTCGCCAATCGTCTTCCATGCGTAACTAACTTCTTGTCTTAGGGTTGTGATGAAGCCCTAGTTTTGTGTTTATGGTGATGTATAGGTTCTAGGGTTTTATTTTAAATGCTTTGATTATATGACATTGATTGGATTCATTTATTAATGCAATATCTCTTTTGGTGTTTTATTCTTGTAGTTTAGAATACCAAGTCATATAACATGATGCTTGAATGAATGTGTTTGTTAGATCTAGGATAATCTATGCCATAGAGATAGGTTATGCCCTGATTTGCATCCACTACCCTTATTTGGTGACTCTGTGAAGGTTTGTAACCAGAACGAGTCTGGAAAGCATTGACAGTGAAACCCTAGACCTATATTCGCCATTGCACAGGCTATGGTGGATTCATACCCTAAGACTTTTCTCTAATTGGCTCAAAACTTGTCTTTTAATTTGTTAATTTAGAAATCAAAACCAATCAACCATTACTTCGTTCTCTAATAGGATTAGTTTAATAATCACAACTTTATTTTCTCAGTAGGATTAATTTAGGAATTTAGGAAACAACACAACTTAGCCTTTTTGTCCCAGTGGATACGATACTCGGTTAACATCTCTGCTTTTGCAAGCGGAGATAACAGCGGAGAATAATTAATAATTGCAACCCTCTTCTAGGATTGATCATAATTTTGACGCCGTTGCCGGGGACAATTAGCACGGTTGTTTGTTTCTTTTAATTCTGATTTTAGTTTAGTTTATTTAATTTATTTTTATTTTGCTTTTTTAGCTTTATTCACATTGTTTATTATCCTTACTGCAAGGCATTGATTTTAACACAGATTTCTAGAATTTGTGCAGGGATCTAAGAGAGTTCACAAAGGACAAAGTTTTTCTCAAAAAGAAATCTCTCCTCTCCTCCCAAGGGCACTGTAAGCCTAGACTTTCTGATTCTTTTCATGTAATTGCAGTAAATTTTTGTGTGTGCATGCTTGGTCGTCGCTCTTGTCATCCAAATTTGGTTTCTTTAGACTAAAATTTAGAGCGAGTCCTTAGAAAAATTAGATCATCTAAACACCGTTATGCTGTCTCACACACAAATTCATTAATGGCTGAAGAAAGAAAAGAAGATGAGGCTCCACCTCTCCGACCCTTGAAGGAGCACTATACTCCTTCAGAATACGCGTCATCATCGTGTATTCAGCTGCCTGTAGTACAGGCAGCTCAATATGAAATCAAGCCCAGCACAATCAATCTAATCCCTTATTTCTATGGCTTGAACAATGAGGACCCGTACAACCACATTGATGAGTTTTTGGTTATTTGCTCCACGGTGCGAATAAATAATTTCAGTAGTGAGGCCTTAAAATTGTTTCTCTTTCCATTTTCATTAAAGGACAAAGCCAAGTATTGGCTGAGTACTTTACCTCCAAACTCTATCAACTCTTGGGCTCAACTACAACAAAAATTCTTGGACAAATATTTCTCTGTGGGCAAAACAAATCAGTATAGGAGATCCATCACATCCTTCGCCCAAACTAACGGTGAACAATTTCATGAGGCGTGGGATAGATTTAAGGATCTCCTTAGAAAGTGTCCTCACCACCAAATTGCCAAATGGCAATTGGTGCAATTCTTCTATGATGGGCTATCACCCGAATGGCGAAACATGGTAGTGACCGCCAGTGGGGGATCAATTATGCTGAAAAATGAGGATGAGGCATGGGAACTTTTTGAGAATATGAGTGAGACATTTCAGCACCATGCCTCCACTGCTAGATTAGAGAGGCCAGCAGCTTCGATTTTGCAGAAACCTAAGGGGGTATTTGAAATTCAGCCCTCTAATGAGCTCACAACCCAAGTAGCTGCCTTGACCCAAAAGTTAGAGCAGCTGATATCTGGGGGAAAATCTCTCCAATCTTCATCTCCCCAGCCCCTTGCTCATCAAGATGCTTGCGCTTTATGCAACAGTCCCACTCACTTTGTGAGCAATTGTCCTGCAGTACCCCAATTTCCTGAGTTTGTGCAAGAGCAAGTGAATGCTGCACAGGGGTTCTCCAAACCGGGTAATGATCCATTTTCGAATACTTTTAACCTGGGATGGCACAATCACCCCAACTTTGCATGGAAGTCGCCCAGTCAAGGCACTTCATTCTCTCAACCGGGAAATGGGCCTAATTTTCAATACAATCCTGCGGCCTATCGTTCCCAACAATCCTACCAGCAATCCAACCCTCAACCACCTCAAAGAACTCCATCATTTGAGGAGACAGTGTTGCAAGAGCTCAAAGAGCTCAAAGCAACCACTCAGCTGGTCCATTCCCACTCTCAATCCATAGCTAAGCTAGAGGTCCAGATCGGGTAAATAGCTAATGCTCTTAACAAAAGAGAGGAGGGACGCTTGCCTAGCCAACGCACGGTTAATCCTAAGAATTCTTTTGATGTGGGTAGTGGCTCGCAACATAATGATACCTATCATGAGCAAGCGAAACTGGTTGTCACATTACGGAATGGGCGTGTGGTTGAGACTAGGCTTGAGGAACCTAAGCAAGGTGTGAAAGAGCCTATAACAAATCCCAAGAGCTCTCGGGCTGACATAGTTTCTAAGGGAAACGAGGCACCCCCATATGTGCCTAAAGCCCATTTTCCCACTTATCTTGACACACCCTCTCCCTTTAGTAAAAAGAAATCCACCATGGATGAGATGTTAGAGGTGTTTAAGTAAGTAAAAATTAACCTACCTTTGCTAGATGCTATCAAGCAGGTTCCTTCTTATGCTAAATTTCTGAAAGATTTGTGCACTCAAAAACGCAAATCAAAATCTCATGTGCCAAAGAAGGTTTTACTTACCGAGCACGTGAGCTCAATTCTCCATAATGACACTCCTCCCAAGCTGAAAGATCCTGGCACTCCCACCATTACCTGCACAATTGGGAGTCACGTTATTGATCATGCATTGTTGGATCTGGGAGCGAGTGTCAATCTCTTGCCTTACTCGGTGTATGAGCAGATTGGGCTAGGGGACTTAAAGCCCACTCCGGTTACCTTACAACTTGCTGATAGATCTGTTAGGGTACCCCGGGGAATAATTGAGGATGCTCTGGTCAAAGTCGACAAGTTCTTTTTCCCTGTCGATTTCATCGTCCTTGACATTGAACCAGTGCAGAATTCACGGAAACACACTACTGTCATTCTTGGACGGCCCTTCTTGGCCACGGCCAATGCGAACATTAATTGCCGAACCGGAGTTATGGATGTTTCCTTCGGGAATATGAAAGTAAGGCTGAATGCTTTTAGGGCCTCTCATCAACCTTCAGACCAAGATGACTGCTTTGCAGTCAATGTTGTTGATGAGATTGTAGAAAACGTTCTTCACCCTGAGGATACCTTGTCGGCTGTCATTGCTCCTGATCTGTCTGATGGTCAGGAAGCTCACATTTTGAATGTGTTGGAAATGCACAAGAGTGCACTCGATTGTTTAGTTGCTGAGTTGGAAGATATTGATTCCTCCATTTACATATCTTGTCCCCCTTGCATCGCTGATTTTACACTCTCTCGAGATATGCAGAGATTTTTAGTTCCTAACCTGGAGGAGGTAGACATAAAGAAAGTGTTGAGTCATGTTTTTAGTGCTCTTTACTTGTAGTCCTTTCCTTTGATTTTAGTTTTTTTTATACTTGTAGTCTTTTCCTAAAAATAAAAAAAATAAAAAATTTCCGACGTCCAGACGCCCGGAAAATTTTATGTCAGGTTGGTCTCTGCCTTGGGCGTCTGGACGCCCGGTTTGTTTAAAAAGTCCATTGCTCTTTGCCATGGGGCGTCTGGACGCCCGGAAATTTTTTTTAAAACGGTCTTCTCTCTGCCCGGAGTTGGGTGTCTGGACGCCGGAAAAAAAAATCCGAAAAAAAAATAATAATAATAATAATAATAATTTTTTTTACTTGTTTTCCTTACTGTTCTTTTTCTTAATTCTTTTGCACTTGTGTGAGGTAGTTTAGGTTGTTTTTCCCTTTTTTCAGTTGTACACCCTCTTGCGGGGTGGGTCTTTGGTGCTAACTTTTTGCAGGTTCTTTAGTGCAAGTTGGGGGGTCTACCCGACTTTTCTTTACTGTGCATCATTTTAGTCAGCACCACCCAGGTGATATCCCTCCTTCTCCTTTACTCTTCTTGTCCTTTATCTTTTATTGTTTGTTTAACATTGTGGACACTGTTACATTCAGTTGGGGGTGGAGTATTGACCTTGGGAGTCGTTTAGGGGTAGTTTAGCAGTTTTATTTTTGTTTGCTTGTTGTCTTTTATTTGTCTTTTCTTTTTCCTTGTCTTTTCCTTAAAAAAAAAAAACTTTTGCTTAATTTTGGTAGTCTTTCGGGAGATTTCCAACCGGGTTTTTATGAAACGAAGATACCCTATTTTGGAAACTTTTTGTGAGGAAAAAGAGAGAAATGGTTCACTATCTTGTTTTAGGAAAGGGTTTTTGAGAAAGTGTTGAATTATTGATCTCTCACTTAACACGTATTATATAGAAAATTTGAAATGTGAAGCTATGATTTCCATACCAGTGAAAAATTCAGAGCAAATATGATGGAAAGCTGACCCTCGGTCATACTGAAGTCGGGCATATGGAAAGGGCTACCTATTGTTAGGGACCACAAAAAAAAATAATAATAAAATAAAATAAAATAAAATTGTGACTAGTTTGGGTTCGTAGCCTTTTTAACTCGAGCCAGTAAGCCCATAGGGGTATTGCCATACCTAGTGCCCTAAGGACATCTGTCTTGGGAGTCATTGGCTAAATGCTCGTTACATGGGTTAATTAGAAAGCTTAAGGGACCTAGGCATTGCACAGTCATTGCTTTAAAAAAAAAAAATCAAAATAGTGCTTTCATGTCCTTTGAAAAACAATAGTGTGAAAGCCACCACAAATGCCTTGAGAGGAATCATGTTAACTTTTACTGAGGTTCGGTGGCCCAACATTTCGAAAGAACAAGATGTGTTTTCACGGAAATTGTTAGTGGATCGTTTTATACTTTCATGCCTCTATATGTACACAATTTTCACCGTGCACGATCAATTTTTCTAGCATGATTTTGAGGATTTCTGACCAAAAGATAGGATTGGTGAACCACGTTTGAGTGTGTATGGAAAACCCCAAAAATCAGGAATATCCGGTGTTCGTGGATACCTTGGCGGAAAATTCTCCCTGTTTTTCTTTTATGTTTTAGGAATTTTGTGGGTATATTCACTGCAAACCCTCACGAGACTATAACTCGTCCTCTAAGGGGAACTTAGAGGTTTAAAGGCTTGCTGCACATGCTAAGTGCAGCCGTGCTCCCTACGAAAGTGGCCTTAGTTAGTTTTTTTTCTTTTGTTTTAGCTCTGCTCGAGGTCTAGCAAAGTGTAAGTTGGGGGGTGTGATGAGAGCCTAAAAGATACATTTTAGGCCCCTTAATGAGGACTTGGTTATACCGTCGATAGAGATTAATTAGCTTAATTGTGTTATTTTATTGTTTGTAAGTATTACAAATGCAAGGAGCGAAATTCAGAGCTAAAATGGAAGAAATCTCACAAAGCATGACAAAGAAGGAGTTGCAAGTAAGAAAGCTGCCAAATATAGGAGGAGACTCAAAGAAGAAAGCAAAGCAAGAGTCTAAACATGCCTTGGACATCCAACATAGGGTCCCACTCATCCCATAGCATGCCAACATGGAAGGTCGTCTAATTACACTAGTATTCTCGGAATTTTCAGAGGCAGCAACTTGAAATGGTCATAACTTTCAACTCGAGTGTCGGATTCGTGAAATCTACGTACCGTTGGAAAGCTCTTTTCGAGTAGATATCCGTGGAGTCCAAGATTGTATAAATCAGAGCTATATCGAGGGAGATACAACCTCGCGAAGTTCATTGTGATGACCAGTGGGCCCGGACCCGACGGGAATCCGACTCCTACACGAATTGAAGACCTTTTTCACCCCAAAACTTATAAATAAGAGCCCAAACTCGTTTTTGGAGATATTCACATCTGGGGAGAAGGTCTGAAGGAGGTTTTGGAGCTTTTGAGAGCGTAGCCATGGCAATTTCACCAGAGATTCTTCGTCAATCGTCTTCCATGCGTAACTAACTCCTTATCTTAGGGTTGTGATGAAGCCCTAGTTTTGTGTTTATGGTGATGTATAGGTTCTAGGGTTTTATTTTAAATGCTTTGATTATATGACATTGATTGGATTCATTTATTAATGCAATATCTCTTTTGGTGTTTTATTCTTGTAGTTTAGAATACCAAGTCATATAACATGATGCTTGAATGAATGTGTTTGTTAGATCTAGGATAATCTATGCCATAGAGATAGGTTATGCCCTGATTTGCATCCACTACCCTTATTTGGTGACTCTGTGAAGGTTTGTAACCAGAACGAGTCTGGAAAGCATTGACAGTGAAACCCTAGACCTATATTCGCCATTGCACAGGCTATGGTGGATTCATACCCTAAGACTTTTCTCTAATTGGCTCAAAACTTGTCTTTTAATTTGTTAATTTAGAAATCAAAACCAATCAACCATTACTTCGTTCTCTAATAGGATTAGTTTAATAATCAGAACTTTATTTTCTCAGTAGGATTAATTTAGGAATTTAGGAAACAACACAACTTAGCCTTTTTGTCCCAGTGGATACGATACTCGGTTAACATCTCTGCTTTTGCAAGCGGAGATAACAGCGGAGAATAATTAATAATTGCAACCCTGTTCTAGGATTGATCAGCAAGTTCTAGTCTTCTCTTTCCTTTGTTTTCGAGCGTCTACTGTTGGAGTCTGGTGTGACCCATCTTTAGAAAGCATATCGTTTGCCCTAGGTTTTACACATGTCATTATGGGTGTGCCTCAATTTGCAGTTGGTTGGAATGTTTTGGTTAAATAGCCATACATCCATTTTCTTAGTCGAGGGTTATAAGTGGCTAGGGTAGGTAGGTTTCCACATATGTTTTTTCTAAGATAGAATCTGATAAGAATTGGGATGCTTGATGTGATGGTTGTCGACTTGTAATTGCTTACTTGTTTCTATGTAAATAAAAAATTATATCTTGACTAAAAAAATATAGCTTCACTTCCGTTTTGGAATAATCTGAACATCCAATGGAGATCATCATCACCTCTTATGGTTATGAACGTGAAGCTTCGGCCATTATGATACTGATATTTTATGTTTATATGCTCATTATGAAGCTCCCAATCAGTTTCTTCGTTTATTTCCCGAGTAGTTGATTGAAAGTTATATTGACATCAACACGTATTACCTTTTGCTCACCACCATTATAAACTGGAAGTGGATTGCTTACATCTAATATACCATTAAAATAGCATATTATACATATCTCAATATTCTCCATCCTACCAAGGTGAACACAAATTTCGAATAATAAGATTTACTTTTGAATATTTTTGAAGTTACTCACAAATATCCATATAATCCATAAAGATTTAACATGTGAAAATAAATATCGGAATAAGTATTTCTTTAGTAAATAAAAAACATGTTTGGAATTACTAAGATTTGAAGGTTGTTAAATATAAAAGAAAAAACTACTCTATGCGTAAACGGAAATTTAAAAGGTTTAAATATTTCTAATCACAAAAGCATTGACATTTAGGATAGCATGAAGCTACATATTTCTATAACATTAACAACCAAATAACAATGCATTATCCGTTCAAAATAAATGCATTATTTTACATCTCATTGCTACTAATTCTGCATATTTAGCAAAAGTATATATACCATAAAACACCCATTTAAATAAAATAATAGTGACAACATGAGGGGTTGGTCAGTTGGTGCCATATCCTTGGGGTTTTGATGTTAGATGGTCACATATGTCTTTAACCATTGTCCAGGCAAGTTGCAAAGTCAGGCCTCAATTGTGAAATCAATTTAGGTGGCTGGAGTATGCAAAATCTCTTCGACAAATGATCCTTAATCAGTACAAACCATAGATGAACTATGATGGTTTGGTTTAAGGTTTAGTACTGTGTAAGACTAGAGGAGTATGAAGATGTGGTAAAGTGTGAATGGATTATCATGTGCTTCATTGGGATGTTGCAAGGAAAGATGTGTTAATGTAGCTTTGTGAGGGGGTGAACATGGCATACTTGTGAGAGATCCAAGTAGTTCATCAAGTGGGTTTCTGCCAATAATATTAACCTAGTTCAAAAATCAGATTTGCTTGATAATTGTGATGGGTTGGAGTATCAAAAGAATTCCCTATAATTTCATCAGTGGGCCTATTTATGAAATCTAAATGGAGGAAAATCATGTCTGCCCACTGCTACTCCTACTGTGCAACTCACAAAACGTGTTACACCTCAACCCGACTGAATCATGTTTAAGCTTAATTGATTATGCTTTATATAAATTAATTGTGTTTAGATACTAATTAAGTTATCTTATGAATAACTAGTCTTATTATAGCTTGAGGGCTAGATCATGAGTTTTGGGTAAGTAGTTTGGAACCAATTCAACCCAATTAGATAGAGCCGAGGACTTTTTCATAAATTGAGATTTTCGTATTTTGCACCATATGCACATCATATTGTCGTCATCACGTATATCTAGTTGAGCCTGTCAACTTCCATATTGATCAATTCCTCATTTGACCTCAAATTAATCAAATAGGCTTGCATTTGACTGAAAATGAAATAATGATAAAGAACTAGCGTTTTCTTGTAAGTCCTGAAACTATTGACTTAAAACAGCCCCTAACCAATTCATTCGACTGTATCAGCTGTGCAAGAGGAGAACAGCCATTTACAACTTTTCCATTCCCTTCTTCTTCCTTAATCTCTGTAAAAAGAGAGATTGCATGTGGACTTGGACATCAAATTACGTTTCCCCATCATCCTCTCTACACAACCATGGTGGTTTCTTGACAAGGCCTTCCTTTCCTTTCAACTATTTGCTGTAGTAGGTGAGAAACCCATTTCTTTTCTGGATTTTGTTTTACTCATGAGTCAAGGAGACTCATTTCAGTCAAGCATGGCATCTTACACTCTTCTTTCTTGGAATTTCTATACTAGGGTTTGTTATTTGGGGGTTTCTTTTGATTTGGGTTCTTTTGTCGAAGAAGAGTTAGAAAAGCTTGGTTTTAAGGCAAATATAAGCTTTAACATCTTTATGCATGTGTAGTATTACCTTTGATTTCAATTTCAGATTCAATACTCTTGTAAATGGTGGTCTCTTTATGCTAAATGAAACCTATAATGTAAATGGGTTCTTCATAGTGGTGTTACATGGGAGTGGGAAATGTTGTATGAGTTTGTAGGTGTTTGAAAGTAAGAGTTCGGAGACTTGTGAAGGATGTAAACTTAATTTAGAAATCTTAGATAAACTGAGAGGATTCAGGAGTTCGAAATTCAGAAACTGGAGTATCCGCTCGAGCAAGTAACCCTTCCCTCGAGTGGATAGTTCTCTGGAATTCAGAGAATATCGCATTATGAATCCTTCGCTCGAGCGAATAGTTCTTCGCTTGAGTGGATTGCCCTCTGTGAAGCCTCGCTCGAGCGGTTGGTCGTCCACTCGAGCGGACCTGATTGCTGTGTCAGGAACACTTTATTACCTAAAATTAAAGGAAAAATCTACTTTAACACCAATGTGTAACCTCCATGACTATCTTTGAGGATAATTATGGTACACCGGGGAAACCAATAGGATCCTTAAGCTTGGTAGACCATGTAGGACCCTAGAAAGGAACTTTAACTAATTCCTTAAATATCCAATGGATTTCTCGGGTGTTGATTTGGGAAGTATAATGTACCTTCATTACCGTAACATCTGAGACGAATAACAAAACATTAGACTCCCTAAAACAACACCGGATGGAATGATAAGTAACTATTGATTTTAGATTAGTTTTGGTTAGTAAGAATCATTGACTCTCCAAATTCAATGCATGATCATCTTGTTATTATATTCATGACTTCAAACACTAAGTGAGTGTTCATAAGTATAATTGTATCTATTTTCTATTTCAACTCTACATTGCAAATTATGTTAATTGAGATAGCCTTGAGTAGATCTGTGAGTGTACTTGAATAAAGTGAATTGTATCGTGTGAAGTGATTAATGTGTTTATTCAAGTTCAGTGTGTTATTGATTTAAATGAGTCGGTATTACTTAGCTTCGACCGGACGATACCTGACGGGGTGACTATTGGTTTAGATTGTGAACATCTCTGTGCAGTAGACAATCTGGAGCACCGGAAATTCATAACCCAGGGAGCCAATTAAACCTTTGGCCGGGTCACTGGTGACATCCCAAAATGTGTGCCCTCAATGAGGGGATTTAGCTAATGTGGTTACCAACTAGATTGTATACGATTTTCATCTATTATTGACTCATCAAGCATGATTAATTCAAATGCACAATTGCCTAGTATACTATCATATGAACTCTTTCAATATATTGTCATTAATTATGAATTGATATAACATGTGTAAAGGATTATTGCTTATACTCAGCTGAATTGTTGTATTCATTAGTTATTCTGGGTGTTACAGACACAGATCCCGATCCCGATCCCGATCTTGAGGAGACCACGGAGGGAGAGGAGGAGACCGTTGAGGTACCTCCAGGCATAAAAGAATGGACTGATGAAGGAGTTGTTTAGCTTGTGTTTCCGAGAGTGTTCATTTCATCCTTGTTGATAGAATACTTTTGTGAAGTTGAACAAACTAAACTTACTTTTGGTAGCGATGTATATAGATATTTTTGTACCAAAGAGCTGGAGTATATTTTGAATCTCTACTTCTTAATAGTAATGAAATCATCTTTCGTTTAATGAACTTAAATGTTTGGACAGTTCATGATATTATACCTTTATAAGTTTTAATTTAATGCTTCCGCTGATAAATGTATAAGGACAGGTGTCTGTGAGCATGTCTCACAAGTGGAAATGGTGCTTTTCTCCTTCGTGACTCATACTTGACCCGAAACAGGTGTGATGAGCACGGGAGTACACGTGTGTCACACCTCGTGATTTACCTTTGGCCAGGTAAATTCAAGACCGGGATGACTCCTCTTCTTCCAAAGGGGCATTCACGTTCACGTAAGGAAACTTAAACAAGACAAATTCTTCACTTCAAATGCGGTCCAAAGAAGGAAGTGATTTGATTTCAGGAAGGCGCCCCAACACACGTCATTCGATGGTGGGGTGGTCTCACTTCAGAAGGAATTGGGTTCAGGTGGGTGTCATTCATTCAGCGAAGGGCGGGACGGTTAGGCCGATCTCTAAGATTTGATTCGGAGGTGGGTGTGCGGGGTTGGCCTTTCTTCCTCAGCCAAAAACGAAATATTAGTGAAAGAGGGACGGTTGATTGCCAGTGGGACAAAAGAAAGGGGAACTAGCGCTTCAACTCCCAGGCACGAGGGACAATCAAGCAAGACCATCTATTACTAAATAGTTGAGTTGAATTAAATGTAGACTCTATAGTGATATGAAAGTGCTCCAGATACACATATACATACACAACGCGCTCCACACAGGGCCAATGTAGTTATCAGGTCTGTCCCAGATCCAGCATTGTGCCTAAAATCAGGAGCTTGTTTTTAGTAAATTGTTCATCTCATTTGTATTTGATTCGTTGAGCCAGTTGGACCTAGATCCACCCATTTTGCTACTGTTTCAGCCGTCCAATCCAAACAGAGTAATTTAAATCACCACAAAAAAATAAGAACTTTTATAAAATACTGAGTATGCCAGTATTGAATATTCCCCTCCTATAATGTATTTTATTTGTGAAAATGAAAGACTAACTTATCTTTCAAAAAATAAATAAATAACCCACAAGAATAGTGATTAGAATTAACCTAAATAACTTGAAAAAAAGAACCAGACATACACATAAAGAGAAAGCAGCAGGGTCAACTAGTTACCTTCTCATCTGCAAATTTAGCCCAAAAGCGCCCCATGGCTCGCTCATGAGGATCTTGAGGAAGTAATGGATTCTCCTTCCATGTCTCATCGATGTATTCGAGTATCACCAGAGATTCTGAGATTGCCTTGCCATTGTGCACCAGCACTGGGACCTTCTTGTGAACAGGGCTATACTTGAGAAGCATGGGACTCTTGTTCAGACGATCTTCTACCGGGTATTCAAATTCTATTCCCTTTAGCTTAAGAGCCCATTGAACCCTGTAGCTGAAGAGGCTGGGAAAAGATCCTATCACCTTCACCTCTGCCATTCCAAGATCAGATATCAATGACAATAAATTCTCAGTGAGTTTTTTGGGGGTGTAGGTACTGCATCTGGTTCTAGTCCTTTGAAGCTTATATAGAGATGGTCTTTGAGACTAGAGATTTTTTATCGAGACGTCTTTGAATAGGAGTACTGGACTTGAGTATTTGACCGCCAACCACAAATTGGGGTGCAACTCGGCTGGGACCCGAACCCATACCAAATTGGCTCAAGCAGTTAGGTTTCATATGCATTGGGCTAAACCCGAATCCACCACTACTTGCACCTGCCCCACCCAAGTTATCTAATATTCCCCTGCTGTAACACGGCCAACAACTTGGATGGTTTGGTTTTACATGCTCGCATGCCCTTATCAGGGCCGGTTCTGAATTTTTCAAGGCCCAGGGCAATAGTAAAAATTAGGCCTCTATATATATATAAACTTAGTGATGGCCTCACATTAACTGACAAAATTATCTAAAAATTTAACATTCAAAGCATATAAATTCAAACTTCAATATATAAACATTCAAAAGAAGAAAGAGAACTCAGTAAGAGTCTTTACATTCAATGGGTTGTGACTTTCTTGAATTGTTAGTTTGTTACTTAAGCGTGAAAGTTCTTTAACAACAAAACAAATAAACAACTGCATGTTTTTGCTTTTCTTACCTGGTTTCCGCAAAAACAGAACAGAGATGAAAACTTCGATACAGGGATATGGGTTATGGTGGAGAAGTACAGGGGTCTGATTTCATTTTTTTTTTAGTGGGAGGATGGAGTTCTAAATGCACCATGACCCTATTTCTCTACTGTTAACATTGCACCCCTTTCAAAGAAAACCAAGTTAGAACTTGATACAGATTACACACACCCGATATCAAGTGAAAATTGAAAAAGGGTTAAAGGGTAGGAGTGTAGGACACAGTCATCCATCTATCTTATTATCTTAACAAGATCACCACAAAAACAAAAACAAAAAAAAAAACAAAATAGAGAGAGAAGAAGAAAGTAGAATTAGGAGATGAACATCACATACCTCGTATGGAGTAATGGAGTATGAACTAATGCCTGATCCTGAGAAAGAGCAAATGAGATGAATTTACAAGGTATAAGAAGTCGCCCAGTGATTTGTATTGGGGTTCCAAGGTATCTCAGGCTGCCTGCCTGCCTGGAACTGGAAGTGGAAGAGACGAGTGGAACCACTTTCTCAATCTCAGGTAAGATGAAACCCAAACGGCAGATTGCAAAATGGCAGATGAGATGACTGAAGAGTCTCCTTCTCTCTTTGCTTGCTGCCTTGACTCTTGAGTGCCTTCTACCCCACGTCATGGTCTCATAGAATGATGGACGGAATAGACGTCTGGCTGCCTGCGTACGCTATATACTTATATGTCTTGAGTCTTGCATCATAATTGGGCCCCCCGTGAAAAATCGGCCCTGGGCAAGGGCACTTACAGCCCTTGCTCAGGGTCGGGCCTGGCCCTTATATACGTAAGAGAGGCTCTTATGTAAGTAGTTATAATGGGGTAGAGTGAGTTGAAGTAAATAAAAACCTGAACTCATCCCAAATTTGACTCAGCACGATCAATAAGCCTATACCAACAGAAAAAAGACAACAAATAAAACCATTCCATGATAGGGCAAGACGGGTTGGTCACCCATTATACTATATTAAGCTATAGGGTTTTTGAACTGATTTGGACTATTAGTTACAATTTTGACGCAAGTTATTCTTTTCTCCTCCATTATCTTTCATAATTACCCACTTCTTATCCCATGCGACACCCATTTTATCTCCTACAACTACCCATGTCTATTCCCCCACTATTCCTCTTTTAATTTTGGTAAAATCCCTTTTTGCCCATATCTCCTGTTCCATTTCTACAAATTCTACCATTTTGTTCTACCTCACTTTTCATATTCTCTTCCTACTCTTCCTACTCTCAATTGTAAAAATAGGTAGAGTCATATGTTTTCTTTCTTAATTTTATTTCTAAAAGTTTACTATTGTGCATTGTATTTGGGCTATCATTCAAGTTAATGCTTATTTTCCAATTGTATGAATATTTGTTTTGTATTGTATGAGCGTACTCGTGCCTGGCATTGGTTACTTTGCTAGTTTAACTTAACAATTTCCCGTCACCACATGAAAAGGGCACCAATTGATTATAAAAACTCATTGCCGGATTGATCCTTTGTATGCCACTCTTCTATCATGTGTGGGCTGTCTCTTCCCACATGTGCAGGCTACTGCTTGTGTGGGCTTCTCTTTCCACTTGTCTCGCTTTCGTTTTCGCTCCATGGGCTTCCTCTTCCAACTTGTGTGGCTCTCTTCGATCCCGCGGCTGGCATAGAAAAAATAATAAAAAGTCTCCCACAAGTAGCCTTCCCTTAGCGTTAAGGGAACAGAGGAAGCAGAGTCAAGTACCCTTTCACAGTTTATTCTATTTTGTAAGTCATTCAAGATTTGATAATCCTTTTCAAATATTCTATGGTGACATCTTCTAGATAGGAGAGGTGTTCAAATTTCCTCCCATCTACAAATATCCCCTCTAGAACTAAGCCCGGACCTCTCGTTCATAAACTTTGATTTTCATTCATGGAAACCAAAAGAGTGAAACATTGGTTGGATGGAGTGAAACTTAATCCACCAAGATGCCAATACCTAGATTCTCAGTATTGAAAATCTGAAACTTCACCCACCCCCTCTCCACCAAAGAAGTCTGGCTCCTTCGCTTTAAATTCTACTCCAAACTAAAAAGTGAGTTACATGGCATGTTGGTGAAGGCCATCTGTAACCATCACTAAAGAGAGTCTTCAAGTTAGCATCTATAAAAACTTCTACCAAAACATTTCTGGCTATCTGTGTAAGAATATGGAATGGATGGTCAAAAACTTACACCAACAAGTTGTTTCATAACCTTATATTGAATAGTAAAAGGCATTTAATGTTTTTGATGAGGCCAATTTTTGATAGGTGCCTATTTTTGAACTCTCTTTATACAAGGGATTAATTAAGAAGGTTTGGTTTGAATATGGAGTTCCTGCTTCAATGGAAGCACCATCGAAACAGCCTCCATTCAATCCTTTCTAATCAATCTTTCACATCCGGCCTCATGTATAATAGAGAATATTCTACGTTAAAGAAGGTTGGATCATGATTAAAATTACATTGGATTACCAATCACAGGTCAATTGAATTAGTCGGGGCAACCACTGGCGAACACACACATTTTAAAGAACATCCTTTTATAAGAAATCTCATCAAAACTAAACACCCAAAACCTGCATACATGATGATCTGCTTGATTATTGCAAATATATTGCCAAAAGTACAACACTTTTTTATGCATTTATATGTTACGCTCAGGTAAACAAGTATTCAGATGTGGGCCAAACCTGATCCACATCTGGACTCGATCATTTATCAGTACTATAAGGTTGCTGCATACCCACATTCCGTAAGTAAGGATCATTGCGTAATCGGGTAATGTGGGCCAGTTTACAGCCTTATTCAAAGACACACAAATAAACCTTGATACCCACATGTAATGTGATGCATCCAGTACTCAAACACGTCCAATATGACTGATTCATTTAGGCCCAACAGATCCAACTTTGGCCTCACGAAGTGCATGATACTTGACAAGCAATTTGTCTCTCGGTGGCCAAGTAGTGTTGATGACAGGAGCATTAGAGAAGTTCTCAATCCATGCACACAGCAATGGAAATCTCTCCTCAGTGACCATCTTCAGTTCCATGACTTCTTCGAAAACGCCAAGCAAGTTGGCTATCCAACCAAGCACAATATCTGCAAATCCGAGAGTCTCTCCGTTGAAATATTTCTTCCCCACCAGCCATTCCTCTAGTGTTTTCAAACATTCAAGTGCAGGAGCTATGGCTTCTTCCTGGTCCTTCCCTTGTGTGGTGAAAACACGCGAAATTGCCGGTAAACACTGCAAGATAGTGGTGAATGTGGAAAGAAGTTATACAAAATGGAATTGCAAGGCCCAGTTGTAGGACCCAAATAGACCTCTCTATATTATTAAATTTAAATATTAGCATTGTCAAACTTATTCTTTTCACATCAATTTGGGATTACTAATTACTAAGGTGATTAACCCATATCTAGGGGTGGCAATTCCTGATTCGCTAATTTGGAGCTCAGTACGACCCTCGTTAGTTTCGGATTGGGTTTGGGTTGACATTTGTCTACCTGTTAAATAAATGGGTCAGGTTTGGTTGAACCCATCCTTGCTTTTCAATATCGAAGCCAGTATGAACCTCATCTGCTAGTTAGATGTTGAGTTTGGACCCTCTTTAACTTCCAATTGGGTTTAGGTAGAGCTTATACATGTTATCCACAGTACTCAACCCAATATCCCAACCCACACCCTATCAGACGAGGAGTGTAAATGGGAAGACCTGATGTGGTTATCTCATCTGGGTACAGGGCTGATACTCAATGGTTTCAAATACCATCACGATTTGCAGTACCCACGCTTCAACATTACAATAAATAGCTTTATAAGAATCTGCATGACCCATACCAGAAGCTAATTTGTGATAATCAGGTCTAGGTCTTGGGTACTACTTGCTAGGATTGGGACCTGGACTGAGATCAAATAAATCAATCCCTTTTGGTTCCCAGTTGGCTGGACCCAGATTGTTTAAAGCCTGCATCAGCTATAATTAAGCAGCTCTTTGAATCCCATGGTTCCAATCTTACTTAATACTATTGCTTCTGCTAATTAAAGCCACCAAAATGGCAAAAGTCAAATGGGATGACATCAATTGTTTGCTCGAATCAGTCTTAATCATTTAGTGCTCCTCATATAATATGCATGTAATTTGAGTTTTGTTTCATCAATAGGTCTTAGGCCCCTTTTGATATCTCAAATGCAAGAAGTTTCATATATAACATTTCTGTCTGGTCTAAGAACATGAGGAATTTTCCAGAACTCTTCCAGTTCTTGTAAGAAATTCTGTCATCGGAGCAAACTCTAATATTAAAAAGCATTTGAAATTTGCAATTTGGAACATTTAAAATGCTATTTCAGCTGTTGCTTTTTAGAATTTTCTCTGTCAAACAGAGAATTCATAAAATTGAAGAGGACAATCATACAAGAATTTAAAACTTTCCCAATAGAGTGAAATCTAGAGAGAGAGAGAGAGAAGTTCTACTTTTCTTGAAATCTGCGGAATCAAACATGGACAAACAGGAATTGTGAATATCCAATGAACCCCTACAGCTACAAAATTTAAGGCCATCAAACTGGGCCTAAAGTTTCAAGTTAAATTCTCATGTAAGATGAAACAACAGAACCTTAGGAGTGGGCATGGATGACTCACCTTTTCATCACCAAACTTAGCCATAAACCGCGCCATGGCTCTGTCATAAGGATCCTCCGGCAAGATGGGATTCTCCTTCCATGTCTCGTCGATGTATTCAAGAATTACGATCGATTCTACGATCGCGCGGCCATTGTGTACCAACACTGGTACCTTCTTATGGATTGGGTTATACTCAAGAAGTAGAGGGCTCTTGTTGGAGAGGTCTTCATAGCAGTATTCATGCTCAATTCCCTTCAGTTTCAGAGCCAATATGACTCTCAGAGCAAAACGGCTAGACCATGTTCTGAACACCTTCACTTCTTCTTTAGCCATTGCTGCAATACAGTGCGTCTTGCTTTGGTGCTTTGGACTTTTATAGCTGATATTCTGATGGGTGTGTAATATTATTTCTGAGGTCTCTGTCATCTTTTTTAACATTACTTTGACTTTGAAATGGAAAAGAGGACAAAGGTGTTTGGAAATGCAATTCACCCATGAATAATTCTAAATGCAGACGCATTCTTGCTGCATGCAGATGGAAGTTGTCAAGGTTTTGATTCGAACACAATTTTTCTCCTAGGTGAGAGAAAAATAAATTAATACTATATTTGTCTTTCCCTTCCCTGGTTTCATGAGTAGAGAGAGAAGTCACGTCAATCCTCTCACTTTTTTAGTAAAAAAAGGGGGAGACAGTCGAGGATGGGGAGAGCTCACGTGATGGGCCCGTTGGCCCGTTTGGCACGGGCCCGCCAGGCACATGGGCTGCCCTCCACGGCCCGCTAGGCCCTCCAGGATGGGCCTGCCTGGCCCGCCCAAAAGTGGTTTTTTTTTTTTTTTAAATATCCATTTTACCCCCCTCAAAAACTGGCATGCGATTTCTTGGCTGTTCAGGCAACTTCAGTGGCCCTTAATGAGCTATTCTCCAGCAAAGGTGATGAAGTAGACAAGCAGCGGATCTGTTTGCCGCATAGCTATATGCAACCTGTCCTATGCATCCGGTCATGGAATAAGAGTAGGTACAAGTTGAAGTTCCGTGCGGCCGAAATAGACTATGAGAAGTTAATGGAATTTGATTTTGCAGCTGATAATGCTACTAAGGTTTTGTCAGTGACCTGATACAAGGAAAAGAAGAGTCTAGAAATTCATGTAGAGAACTTGTTATATTTTTCAGAGTTAGAATGTAGGCTGAATGGCTGATCATTCCAGGAGAGTCTGGAGTCAGATGTATTCTATAGATTAAAGTGTTGAATCAATTGTTTGTTCTTACCGGTTCCTATGCACTTTTTCTCATTTATAGAGCGGGATCCATAAAGGAGCCCACTAAATGAAAGTGATCAACGGGCCGTACTTGTATTCTATTTTTTTTAATACTGAAAAAAAAATAAGCAGGCCCGCCTGGCCCGGCCCGCCCCATGGCGGGCCGTGCCAGTTCCACCACATTTTTTTACATCTCCTCCCATATGTTATGTCTTATATTTATTTATTTATTTCCTAACCTGTTATGTCATCATAATGGTAACATATCAGGTTTGACAGTAAAGTACTGCAGAGTCAAATTTACTGTGACATGATTCCATGAATCATTTTATAAAGTCAAATCAAAACATTTCAACTGACAAGACTTAAGACTTAAAATAGCGTGCATCTTCGTCCATCAAAATTGCATCCGTCTTTAGATGCACCCCTCACCCATTCTTGACCTAATTTTAGAGAGGCAAACCACACATTCAACTAGTCCACAAGCTACTAAGCTGGGTCATCTTTGCTTAATCAGTGCACTGACTTGTTTAGGGACTAACCCAATCAACTCCAGATAGGATGCTATACGCAATTGAATAAAAGTGTGATACAATTTACATATTTCCACGGTGCCTGCCACACTGATTGAAGTAAAGATTTTGCAGCATAGAGAGGCAGTGATTTGAGTAAGTTGGATCAAGTAAATGTGGGGTACTGTAGCTATTAAGTACTGTATTAACCATCAACTGCACCATGCTGACTGCAGCACATGATCATTTTGTATATAAGCAGGCTCAATTATGATTGAACCTATAAAAGAGTTGCCCGGATGTGAATTTGGTAGGATTCGCTTCAATTTAATATTAATCAAACCATTATCCATAATTGAATTGTGTCGTAAGGCATCCTCCTATTGTGAAATAGAATTAAGGATCAAACAATCCTAGAGGAGTGGTTTCAAAACTCAGCCAAAATCGGGTTTCCACCATGACTGACCCCCTTTTCTATGGATTTGGTTCAAAACCAGATTTGTATTGAAACTCTATTTTCACCACTTTTATATTATATTTTTCATTTTATTTATATATGAATCCCTTTAAAGCAATTGAAAATGAAGACAGACAATTTTCTTATTTTCTGACTTTTTTTTTTAATTATATTTTTTTTCTTTAAATGAAAGGGGGCCAAAACAAACTGAAATATCAGCAAATAGATATATTGCATTTGAAAACCATGCTTAGAGCTCAAGTTACTGTTTGGTAGGACTCTCGAAAAAAGCAAAAACAAAACAAGTGAACCCAATTGAATAATGTCTATCATACTCCAGACATGGATCAGGGTTAGGGCCTTCAATTATTGACTAGAATGCTTTGGCAAATGTCACTCCTTTTCTCTCCAGCTTTGCAAGTAAGATGGCAAATGAGTCAAGTTTGCCTGCCCCATTACGCACTAGTAGGGTCAGGTTTGAGGTGGATATGTTTTTCAAACTTCCGACCCCAAGTTGGGTTCGAGACAGGTTCAGGATTTGATTGCACCTACAGTCATGTTCCTACCATGGGACAGGTTTGGTATTACAAAACATAAACTCATTACATCAGGTACAGGTCAGCTCATGTTTTAGTCGGGTTTGTCATCGATCAGCCTAAAACCAAACCGGGCCCAACCACTTGCCATCCCTGAATGCCAACTAGGATGACCAACATGGGAACATGAAAACGTATCAGGAATTCAAGGCTACAGGTATGAACTCCATAAACCCAGACTCTTAAGCCTAAATTTTGTGGTTCCATCCAGTGGACCTAGACTCGGACACTATCAAATGGGTTCAAATCCTGAACCATTAGCCAATTTGTTTTCATCTCCATTCTCCACCTCAACATTTGGGGTTGTCAGTGAGTTTTCAACCATTTTGGTCAAACTAGATCAATTCAGTTCCATCTGTGTTGGTCAGATTCGTTCAATTCAGTTCCTTTGGTGTTGAGCCCATTGGGTGAGTCCAGAATTTTTCTATTGTGGTTTTGAACAAAAATATTTCCCAGTCAAGGTGAGTAAAGTGTTCAAAACTGTGGATTTTAATACAAAATTTAGCTAAATCAGTCGAGGCAAAGCTTCAAAGACGATGATGGTGATGAATAACAGTGTCAAAAGTGATGCTCAACTCCTTTAAACAACGACGACTTACCATGAGTCGTATATAGGAAGCATCACGACGAGTTATAAGTCTGGGTTTCCAAAAAAAAAAAGCTTAGTTTATACAAAAGCAAAGCAATCCATAGAAAAGAGCATGGATTGATTGCATTCACCATGAAATTATTAATACCGTTTGATCAAGGCACTTGTGGCTGCGATCCTCCAACTCGCTTCCTTTTCCTCGAACAATTCTGGACCTTATGTCCAACTTCCCCACATAAGAAGCACGCGCCCAACTGTTTTCCGCTTAAAGATCCCTGAACTGGGCTCCTCTTGCTTGGGCAGTCTTGGACTTTATGATCCAATCCTCCACATGCAAAACATGCTTTGTTCCGGAGGCGGCACGCACTAGTCTCATGATTCTTCCCACAATGGTCACATTTTGGAATCCCTTGATATTCCATGTCTGCCGTTGTCCTTTCATACTGCTGGTTATACTCTTGAGACGTTGGGACATCATCTGGGATATCATCGTCTGGTGTTGGTAGCCAAACATTGAGCCTGGATTCTGCCTCCTGAACAATTTTCGTATTCGCATCTTCTGACCAGTAGGCCCTTTTGATAGCATCCTCTAAGGTTTGTGGGGGAAGCACTACAGCGACATCCTTTTGAATGGTTGGGATAAGTCCTTCGATGAATCTCTCAACCTTCATTGCTTCAGTGTCGATCAATGTTTCAGCAAATCGTGATAACCTTAGGAACTTGTGGTTATATTCTGCCACGGTCATACTGCCTTGCTGCAGTTGCTCGAACTCTCTTCGCATCTGGTCAATGAAGTGTTTCGGGACAAACATATTGGCAAATTGTCTCTTGAATGTGTCCCAAGCTATGGCATCATCAATGGTTCGGTAGGGCTCCTTCACAATCCTCCACCACATTTCTGCTATGCCTCTGAACATAAAGGCAGCCAACAACACTTTCTGCCGTCCGGTGCATTCAAAGATCTCAAGAATCTTCTCCGTCTGAACTAGCCACTCATCCGCGTCCAGTGGGTCTATATCTCCTGCGAATGGAACGGCGCCGAGCTTCCTAAACGTTTGAAACAGCGAACTTGGATCTGGCACTGGAGGAGCAATGACAACTTGCAGTGGTGGTGCAGGTTGTGTGACTCGCTGCATGACCTCAAGAAATTGGGCTTGATACTCATTCTGGCGGGCCAAATTCTCATTTAGGGCTTGCAATAGCATCAGAAGGCGATCTTCATTAGTGTCTTGGCTGTTATCATTGGTGTCTTGGTTGTTCTGGGTGCTACCCGAAGGGTTGCTGTTGTTTCGTGTTTGCTGTTTAGCCATTTGTCTGTCAAAATAAACAAAGTTAGGATGCATAATAAAACCTCATATCAAAGCACAGATGGTAGCCATCTAACGACATTACCCATCTGAACCTACCCAAATCTCAATCCGAGTCCTGGGTTTTGTAGTGTTTTTTAATTCCTAGAAGTTCCCAATAAAGACAAGAAAGCATACTTGTATTATAGTTGCAAAAGTACAACTAAAATATGTTTTGAAGACGTTCACTATTACCATATTGGCAAAACAAGGGCCGATGAAAAAAAGTACAAAAGAAAGACTAAACCAACAAAAGTCCTACCCCACTGTGCACCAATAAGATACTACCAACAAAAGTCCTAAGTGCATCACTTTGGCTATCAAGCGATTCCAAATAGACCTCTTTACTCGTCACTCCGACGAAATAAGAACCTATTACCTACAAGCACCAATTATAATATTAGGCTTCCAAAGCCTAGCAAATAAACATGTACAAATTACATTTCATGGATGCACCGATATAAGACAACAAACATAGGTTCTGCAATGCATAAGTGAGAAAAAGATGATATATCAGTGCATGATTGTGCGACAAAAGACAAAACTCAAACAAAATCATACGGTAAAGCGTGTAACATAAATAGACAAAGCATAAGTAATAGGCAACACATGGCTAAATGACAGACAAAACAAAAGTAACCGAACTAATCCGAAGCTTAAACATAGTAAGACGGACAAAACAGGCAAAATAGGCGTGCGAGCTCAGTGTCCGAAGACACCTACATCTCGGCATATGCAAATTCCTACCAAAGCGGACAAAACAGACAAGTCGGTACCCGAAGGTACCTACATCTCAGTATTTGAAGATATCTACCAAAGCGGACAATACAGGTAAGCTTGGTATTCGAAGATACCTAAATCTCAATATCCAAAGATACCTACCAAAGTTGATAAAAGAAACCCAAACAAGGCAAGGCAATACTAGCAGACAAGTCAAGCCGTGAAAAGACTAAACAAGTCTGGACATGTCAATATGGTAACAAGACAGGTAAGGGGTGCCTAACTTGGTCTATTGTGAGCGCCAACATAATTAGGATCAGCGAGGGTATTGGGTCTAATTTCCTTTTCCAGATTCTATCAAATTTGCTCGACCAAAATATGGGCCAAGTGAACAAGGGCTACGTTGGAATTTCCCAGGTTAGACTGCACGACACTGGAGACCTTTGCATCCAGTGCCTGAATTCAATGATCTAAGCATAGGTCTCGTACCACCTGACGAGATGAACAATATGTTACAGATCTCCAAACTCTGACACCGACTGCCCCTCTGAGACAGGGTTAGACTATTCTGCCTTTTTTTGAGGGACATTACAGCTCTACCTCTTCATAATACCCGGCTATCCCTTTTGATCCCTAATCACGTCAAGATTAGCAATCCTACTAAAGTTAGGTGTCTGGGTTTGTCCTAAAATGTTACCTCCAGCTCCACAAGAAGGTGCATGGTCATGGTGAGGCGAGCAGGAGGTCAAGCAGTATGGATACTATAGTATGAGAAGTACACACTCATGGTCAAGCGTACAGGAAGACATGGGAGTGTACTTTCCCATCTGGGATGTCAGAGACATGGTGCTTGGTGCTTCTGAAGGTAGCTGCCATCCCATGATCCTACGTCGCCATACCCTTGAACTCAGCATTACTCCAACATGTTTCCCAGACAACTAGAGGGTCATATCAAGCGATGAACATTACTAACATATGGTCCTATGCTTAAACATCATGGGTCAAGGGCAGGGGTCCAAAGTTAACACCAAAATCCTAGGTTCCAATTCCCCCAAACAAGTGTCAACGGCTAACCGAAATTCTAAAGCGTGAAAAACAGCTCTCGGGTTTTTTTGCAGATGAGTAATGCCAGTCGGCCAGCTAAAAATGAGTGATCGGCTAGCCGAAGCACTCAAAGATGCGTAGAGAATGCCCGAATCTGATCTGATTGGTGGTTTGTGGGAGGGGTGGGGGCATACACTTTGGCAAATGCAACGACAACATCCTTAGGCATTTCATGCCCAGGGTCTCCAAAATGGGGATTCCCATTAACATGCAAATGGGGGTTTAAAACACAAACTTAAGCTAAGCATGATATCTAGAACTACATACTAACAAGCATCAACACAATCACATACATGCTATCCCAGGGGCTGAGATTACTCGTGTTAATTTCCATAAAACATGCAAGGGGTCTTACACTAAGAATAAAGCTAGCACAAGGGACTAAATCAACCCAATTTACATACATGCAATGGAATCCTCTTTGGATTTTCACGTGGTTCTAAGCCGATTCTCTCACTACAAGAAAATCCCCAACTCAAGCTCCTACAACCACAAACCCAAGAGAAGAAGTGTCTAAGCTTGCATGCATTACCAAAACAAGGGATTAAATGAAATCCAATAGAGAAGAAGACTTACAAAGAGAGCAGAGACAGCCAAGAGAAGGTTGGGAGTGACCAAAGGTGAGTTGGAGTGATGCCAGAGCACAAGTGACTCGCTTCTGACTCAGAAGAGCACGAATAGGGCAAAAGAACTGGGGCCTTGCTTAAATAGACTTTAGACTCGACTATTTACGAAACTGCTTCTCCCACTAAAACACAAGTTTAAGCTCAAATGGATAATAGAGTTTTCTTTTCTAGTGATTGAAAAGGTATGCAACTATGCATACTTATGGAAAGATTCATGAAATAATTTTATCTATCTAACGAACGAAATATTAACATATACTTATAAAATTGTGAACAATCCTTTAATAAAGGTCATCACCTAGTGCAGTTTCATCGGTAGGGTTCTTACAGGATCTAAACTGGAAACTGACCTAATCTTTAAAAAATTTGCATAAATTGGCTGCTCGCGGGTCTCGAACCGACGTTATCACGTATGGCATCTGAGACTTTTACCATTGCAACAAAGCAACCCTCTAAAAGCAAGGTCTAAAAGCACTCAATCAGTCAAGCAACTAAACTAACAACTAAACCTAATTCATTATCATATAAATAGGGGTTAATTAGGGTTAGGGTCTTAACACTCAATAATATAAAACAGATAATAAAAATGCAAGTGCTTCCAATATATTATCAAAAAGTCTACTTGGACAAACTTTTTGGCCCGAATTTTGGCCAACCCCCATGGTTTGCATTGAATATCACTATGATATTCAATGCAAACCATGGGGGTTGGCCAAAATTCGGGCCAAAAAGTTTGTCCATGTAGCATTACTCATATATTATACTGAGTTATAACTGGGGCTTCTAGGATCTTATACCTCATAACATTTCCACACAATACCTCAACATGTACCATCCCAACTCAGCGTTACACAGGAAATGCATTTCTTGAATGGCTCTGCATAAATATGAAAATTTGGGCCTGTTTGTTTGTATAGAATAGAGAGGAGGAATTCATGCCAATTCATGCCATAAGTGGTTAAGAAAAAAAAGATCCAAGCCGACTGAATCTAAGGGAAGATGAGAATGACCACCCAGCCATCACCCTAATAATTCATATCCTACAGAAGTCAAGGTCTCACCTACAGTGCTACCTTATATCATTCACCCCTCATCTTGTATGATCTCAACTCTTTAATAATCCAACTAGCATATAATAGATAAGAGTTCATGCCATAAGCGATAAAAAACGAAGATCCTATGTGAATATGCAAAAATGACCACCAACCAACCTCTCCTTTAATGCCAAGTGAATCAAGGGAATATAGGAATGACTATAGAGCCATCACCTTAGTAATTCAAATCCTACGAATATCGATATCTGATCTACATTCCAGCCTTATATTCTTCACCCCTCACCATGTATCATCTCACCTCTTTAAGAATCCTTCCATGGAGCTCATTTCACCTTGAATTTCTGTTGTTAAAATGCAAAGAAACAGGTCCTAAAAGAAAATTGTTGCAAATCAGGTGTCAACCCACATTCAGTGTTTCTAAGATACAATGTCCCACCATCTATTTCTCAGCCCGGCAGATATGCATAATGATCAGACCGGAGTTCAAAAGTTGCAATTGCATCATCTATGCATTGGAGAAGATGATGTTTCAAAATTTTAAGAGCTATGAAGAAATTCAATTATCACCCACTCTTTAGGCACCCTGTGAAATGATGACATAAATATAAGACAATTGAAAAATAATTATTCTTCCTTACTTTTTTCACACTATATTGTTACAAAGGTCATCTTTCGTAAGTTCATTGATCAGTAGTTCCATCATCTTCTTATACATAGGCATGTAATGATCATTTACCATAGTCCGTGAAAGCCTCAGCTTACTATACAGATGTCTTGGATTTTCATAGATACCAACCCTCTCCTCCACTGGACCACTGTCATCTGAAGTGCTGGTGTCAGATGGTGGTTCTACAACAATATGCATGATTCGACCCGGGGGATAGAATCTATGGGTCTCAGAAGCATCTGGTGCAGTGGGGCTCCTGCTTTCTACAGCATCTGCCAGCACCACATTTTCCTCTTCTGTGATCTCTTGAGCGGCAGCTGCTTCTTCTTCACGAGCTTGAGTGACTGCCTCCTCCTGCCTGTGGAGCTCCTTCTCCAGCTCATACCATAACTGACCTTCGGTCATGTCTTCACCAGTTGTATCAATGACACGAGTCACTGGGATAAGCTCCTCTTCCTCATCAGCATCATGCTCCAACCTCTGTGAGCAGCTGAGCTCCAGATCATCCATTTCATGGTGCCCATTAACTAATTCGACTGTGATAGATTCAGAGTCTCTTTTAGATAGTAATGAGGGCTTAGATGCATTCTCCTCATTCGAGTTAGTTAGTGTTCCAACAGCGCGCCGGCGTGCACCCATGCAAGACCATGAAGACAGCGACGAAGGAGTTCTAACAACAGCCTGAGCAACATTTCGGGCACGCTTCATCACACCCTGAAATGTCAAATAACAACTGAATATTGCAAATGAGGCAGTTATGTTGAGCCCAGATACAAGGTAAGTCCTTCCTGATGGTGAATTACAAATTAAGGTGGCACCAGAAACAACAGACAAATTAAATTAGAAAGGAAGGTATAACAAAAATGCATACATTCTAAAAGAAATCAATTTATTATTATGTAATCATCAAGTGCCATCTTTACCAAATAGATTTTTATGAGACAAAGGCATTTGTATAAGGCAATTAGCACTATATTGTTATATGGAGCTGCATGTTGGGCAACAAAGAAATAACACAAAGTACATATAGTCGAGATGCAGAAGCTGAGACTGAAGTGTGGCCTGCAGGGTAACAAGAACAGATAGAATTCTGAATGTGTCTGTGGGTGGCTCCAATACTAGAGAAACTAAAGGACTGTCACCTGAAATGGCTTGTATATATGTGCTTAAAAAACTACAAGCAGCCATTCGAAGAACTTAATGGCCACAAGTACAAGGTCTTAATGAGAAAGGGATGCCAAAAGACACATAGGTCATTAGATTGTGTGGTGATTGTGAACTACACTCACAGAGCCAGTCCTAGTTATAGGTAGGATAATGATTTTATTTTTATTTTAGTTTTATTTTATTTGGTTTTTTAATGGTTAGATAGGATAAGGATTTAATGATGTTGATTCGAGCCATGCCGACACCATAGCTTTCCAAAAAAATAATAATAATCTCTCAGAGAGGTGATCATGATGGGACCTTTGCTTGCGTTAATAGAATTTAAGTAATAGCTCCATCTAATGTGCCAAGATACAGTTCAATAAAGAAGAGGTCAGAGTTGTTTCCTATAGCACAAATATGGCTTTCGTTTTTCTTCAACTTTCTTTTGTCAAACATGACTATGATGTACACAATAATGTACACAATTTATCTAACCTGAAATGTCATGCAACATATCAGCACTTCAGCAAAAAAAAAAAAAAATGTAGCACAGGTCATAAACCAGACCCTAATTATTACTTATTGAATTGCAATTCCCTCAATGATGCCTAGATTTTACCTGGGTACTGTTGGAGACAGGCCGCAGAAGCGCACCTGCAACGGCAACTCTTGCTCTAGCAGTGGCTATGGATGGTAGACGAGATCCTAAAGCAGATGCAGACCGAAAAACAACGTTAAGGAATCTCGTGCGCTCAACTTGATCCCGAAGATCATTCAACCAAGATGATGCTGTCACCTGAAGAAAATATATATTAAGTAAATATTAATAACAATTCCAATATTACTAAAGGAATGGAAAATAAGACTCAAAACTGAAGTCAGTTCTGTTGGGAAGCTGAAATCCTAGAGATTTGAAGGGACTCTAATCAAGCTGAAATCCTAGCGATTAGAGAAAGGATTATACAGGTCCTGTATCTTTGTTCATGGTCGTCGCTTGTTGAAGCTGAATCAATTAATAAGTTGAAATGGCTGAAGGTTCTGTCCCACCAAATTAAGAGCTAATTTCAATTGCTAATAAGATTCAAAGATTGCTGCCGCCAGTTAATGATGCATTCACTCACATTCTCGGAATAAAAGAAAAATGCTCATTTAATAATGTTGAAGAATAATTCCTCTTCCTGTAAAAACAAATTACATCAAACGTTAAAATATAATGGTCATCCGTGAAAGCCCTCATTTGCCCATTTCTTACTTACTTCCACTGCTCTCCAATGTCTCTTTTCCCATGAAAATAGTAAAAAAAATATTAAATACCCCCTAACAGTTTCTGCATTGACACCTCAGAAAGAGTTTCATAAAGAAGGGATAAGCATACATTCATGAAGGTTGCTCACAGGTAGATAAGCTGAATATGCATAACCCCTTAATATCCAGCAGGTCGTTAACAAGGAAAGAACAAAGATCAAATTAACACCTCCACATTTCATGATGAACTCCATCCATTAAGTACCAAGGGTTGTTAATAACCTTATGAAATCCATCAAAAACCGATGGTAAAGGTTATATTAGAAGAAACACAAAGAATATGTCTCAACTATAAAGGACAGTATGCCACATCTTAGCACCTCGGTTAGCCCACAAAGGACAGCTCACGCCTCTATACTTGAACCACACACATTTCATGAAGCCAGCTGGCCCAATTTTGCCCTTGAGCAACTATAAACAAAAAATTAAAAGCTTGGCAAAAGTAGGAGGCACAGGAGACCAGCCAAGATCAGACACCATTCTAGCTTCCACATCGCCAATCACCTCGATCCAATATCCAGTAAGCACATGAAAAGTCAGCTTCACAAAATCTTTGTACTAGGCCATGATTAATCAAAATTCCCAATATCCAAGGTCAAAGATGATTCTTCAAAGAAACCAATCAAAGAACGCTGGATAATGCAATCAATGGAAATAAAAGATCCTAAGAAAGTGAAATAAAAGATGGAACAGTAGCTATAAATAAATAAATAAACAATGACAGCAAATTTTGCGTGTGTTAAAATTCATCACCTCTGATCGCAGGTCATCCACAGAAGCTGCTGAGAATGTTGGAACTAGATCAGACCCGTTGATGATAGTAGTAATGAAATGCTTCCCTGATTCTGCTAAATCCCATGTCATACAAGCAGCTGCAGAATGACACGTCATCACCGGCAAAAAAAAAATATTACAATTAGATGGAAATTAGTATAACACAATGTCACAGAGCTGAACATACAACTCTAGAGTTAAGACTTAAGACTGTTACAGGGAATGCATTCAGGAGCAAAGCTTTAAAGATCTCCTTTCTTTTTAATGATAAGTCTTTGAATAATAATTCTATATATGTTGATCGGAGATTTCAAGATTGCAACATCACAATTGTATCTGAATCCCATGTTTTCCTTTCAGCGAACAAGAAGGCCATCCTTTTGGCTAAGAGCACAGTTTCTAGACATTTAATACTTGCGAACCTTCCCAATTTGATGGCCGGGTCCTGTTCGAAATTATCTCTGTTTCTTCCAATCTAACACCAGTGTATCCATTCCATGCAAAAAATTCAGCTACAATACTGACACAGAGTAACATGCAAACCTGGCTGTGGGGCCCACTTAGTTCATGCCAATCACTGGTATGAGAGGGACTAAAAGGTCTCATCCTGGATTATATGCGGGCTCCAGACAGGCACAACTTCAGGATGACAATTGCTCAAGGGCCCTAAGCAGATGGTTGCAACTTGTAATCATTGTGATGGCGCACACTTCATCCAGGATGAAACCTTTTGATCTGTCAGTGCCACTGATTGGCATGAACCAAGGTGCCCCCCACCAAAACAACCATCCAGGTTCACAAATCACAACTTCAAAGTTGAGGTCTCGTTTGCAGTCGAATTTTCTTCCCATATTATTTCATATTTGATACTTCACTTTTATAGGTGTAAAACCTGTGCCACTGCCGCATATCCATGCTGCAATTGTCCATGATGGATTCTAATACATTACACTTACTAGTAATACAATAGTGTTAAAAAAAAAAAAAAAAACTGTAATGAAAAACACGCCACTTGATCACCAGCATTAACAACATTGACATCACAACTCAAGCAGAAACTTCGATGGTCATAATTAAAATCAAATAGAAATAGGAATGAGGAATGATGGGAAATTGAACCCACACATGGTGGATTCACGATCCACTGCCATGATCCACTTGTCTACATCCACCCCTCCTCTTCCTAAAAAGGATTCAATTTCCACCATTCATTATTGTATTTAGTCTTTCTTACTTTCCTTCATACTGAGATACAGATATTGGACATAAAATGTCAGTCCTGTGAGATAAAAAGATTCTTTGAGGAAAAGAATCATTTGGTTTTGAGGAACATACATAAATTACAGATTGGTACAGAACGAAACTATGATGTTCGATCATGAACAAATACATGCCTGGTGCAAATGCAACACAAGTGCTGGATGAGAATTCTTTACGCTCTCGAAGAATGTATGTCAAGAGTGCAGCAGTACCCCCACCAAGTGAATGCCCAATAACCTGAAAGTAAAAAATGAACTTGGTTAGTTACTGTTCTAATGTAACATGAAGACCTGCAATAATGTTAGTTTTTCTCTAAATGGTATAATGACTCGAACCACAACCTTTTCGTTGCAACACTAAGGGGTTGTTATTACATATGTAAATGGTTCACAAGCGTAGCAGTTACGCACATTTATGTTTGTTTGGGTTCATTTACGCATGAGGAGTGTAAAATAGGTGTGAAAATTTGCTGATTTTCACACCAGATTTTTCACACCTCGATAGATGGCCATCTGTTACGCACGTCACTGTTACAAGGCATTGCTATAGTAAATCTGGCGGTAAAAATGGGCAGTCCATTTTTTTTTTTTTTAATTTCACAATTTGTGGACCCAAAATGCTAATATGAACCAATGATCAAAATAGCGGTTGGGGCGGGCGTATCAGCCGATGGCCAAAACGTTACGTAGCGGACAATATGGAGCAGCATAACGGTGTGAATTTTTTAAGTAGCCAAAAGAATTCAAATCTTATGTTGCAGCCAATCGTGCGTTTTTTTTCGTGATTTGGAACCATACAAGGATAGAAACAACTTTAGGAAAGGCTATTGAGGAGAAGTAGGAAAAATAGTGTCTTAAATTAAATCTACTTGGCTCTAGTAGGGTTTAGACCGTAGCGCCACTATTTTCAAAATAGCGTAGCGGTCTCAACCGCTATGGCCCATAATGCGGCCGCTACGTGCTATTTTGAACCATGATCTGAGCCGTCCAAACTCTTCTAAAGGACCAGAAAGGATATAGGACCAATTTTCAGCTGTCGATTCATCATTACTTTTGAGATATTTTCAAAAAATTCCAGACCGTTAGATTAACATTTTGTACATTTGTGAGACCCATTTTCTTGATCAAAACTGTCCAAACTATTCAGAAGGTCCAAAATGAGCATGGGACCAAATTTCATGCATTGATTCTGTTGGAAATTTATACTAAAAACATGCTTTATGTATTTATCTTTGACTGGTTCATTTTTAGTATATTTTGTCTTCTCATCTAACTGAAATTTTATATGGACAAATGGTTGAATTATTAATTATTATGCATGTGAGTGTCCTTTATTCTATAAATTAGACAAATTGGTGTGTAGAGTTTTACTTACACACGGAAGACTTATTTGTCGGTTCTTATGGAATATAAGTTGTTGTTCACAATCTAGATGGATTTGGACACACTATCGGTATGATTGCAGCATGATGTTTCAAAGGGCTTGTCTTGGTTACGGAAAACGGTATAGTTTCAACTCATTATGCTAGTACACTATGTGTGTATTGAACAGGACCGTATTTTTAGGTTTATTGTCTTTATACTGACTATATAAGATGATGAACATCCAAATGGTTATTATGAGTGCTTGTACTCTTAATCCCAACATAAATAATAGACACATACATTTAGTGTTTGGCATTTTGATTTACGAAGGAGTGAGATCTTTTATAGGTCAATAATCTCAGTGAATTGGATGACTACACTACGTGTATGGTGGATATTAGTTTATTGACGGAATCCACGTCCCTAATAGGGATTGATGATATCCCCTTGATAAAGCTTTTAAGTTTTGATTATGTCAAACCCTGCAGGTGGACTTTGTATCCGACATATCAAATAAGTTAAGTGTAAGGTCTCAAGGAATTATAAAGATATTGATTAAATATAGATGTCAGTAATTATTTAATCGATGGATATCTGAAATCTTAACGTGGGGAGATTAATAAGCATTTAATAACAAGAAGCTCGAAATATTATTTTGAAAATAAGGACTGGAGTGCAATTACAATTCTTTAGTGGACTGAATTGTAATTTATGGAACTAGGATTCTAATTTTGGTCGAATTAGGGTTTCCTATTTCCATAAGGAGCCTATCCTTATTTCCTTCTTAAGGTCCCTATTGTAGCCTATAAATATGCGCTATTGCTCTCTAGGTTAACATACAAGAATAACAAGAGAGAAATCTCGGTTTTATAGAGCAGAGGAGAATTCGCTAAAGAGGCTCACTCCCTGGTGCGAGTTCTAACATATAGGAATACAGTAGAAGATCTTGAGGTTTTCGGATTGCTGTAATATCGAGATCAAATCAGAGAGATCTCGCAGGCATGATTTCATCATATTAATTGAAGATTATTTCCGCAGTGATTTATACGCAATATCTAAAGATTCTGGTTTCTACTCGTTTCTAACAGATTCTACATGGATCTCAAGAAAATTGTAAAAAACACTGAACCGTTGGATCACTCACCCATTTTCCGCACATTGTTGAAGTGTCATTGAACCCAATCTAGTTTTTTATTTTTTTATTTATGTGGGCCCCTAAATCATGATCTGAGTCATTGATCCTCTTTAAAATAACCAAAACGTCCATAGGACCAAATTTCAAGTCAAAATTCATCATGGGTTTTTAGATATTTGCAAAAAGTCCCAGAACTGAAAATCTCTAATTCTGAGTTCTGTGTGCCCCCACTTTCACGATCCAAACTGTCCAAACTCTTTAGAATGCCAGTTTTGTGTAGATGGCCAAGTGCCATGCCTTTATTCAACATATATTTTATGATATCCATGAAATTTTTTGTGAAAATGGTCAACCATTGGATTCACTTAGATTCACATGTGGAGAGGTGTGAAAATGGCAAACAACTGAATGTGTTTCACATGTGACTCAGTTGCATATGAAAATGTTTCATATATGAGTCACTTACATATGTAAACCATTTTCACATCACATGTGAAATTGACAAACGACCCATAAGCGCCTTTCAACTGTGTTGTGGGCTCCTGTCGCCTTATGCAAGTATATTATGCTAAAATTCCTTTGGGATACTTATTGGAAAGCACCAACTACATAAGAATCAATACAGCAACAAAATAAAGTGACTAATTGATTTTTTATGTTTCATTCAATGTGCAAGGAACTCCTAATGAATGATATCACACATAAAAATTCAAAAATAAAAATAAAATCATGGATTGACATGCACAGACTCTATCATACAAGGGTACCATTCATATCCACATATTTCTCTTGGAAATAGATTGTACAGTTCCTTGGGTGCTTAGCAGGGAATGAATAAATAGAAAAATAGAAAATACTTGCTCTTGACATTTGAGATTCACCACCAACACTTTAGAAAAGAGGTTAAGATGATGGAACCGATGTAGTTGCAAAAGACGAAGCAAAATGAGAAATTTGATAAGAAAGCAGAAGTAAGGTTTTTTCTGTATAAAGTTTTCCCTGGAATGAATATGACATAATGTGTACCTTGATATCATAGTCTGGACATTCGCTAACAGCTTTAAGAAGGCAAGGAGTACTAAGCTTTGCAATCCAACGGGCTGCAGCAACCATTCCACAGTGGGCATACCCCAAAATTAAACTGCTGACACCACCTTCATCTAAAAGTAAATGATGGAAAGGAACCACTGCTCCAGTTGCTGCTGTCAGTGTATCTTTAATGCCATGAGTCCCACGAATCAATAAAAGGAAACATTTTGAACTTTGATCGCATAAAATTGTGAAAGCAGGCTTGAGAAGCTGCACTGCCGAAAAACAGTGTTATATAATGGAGTTGTCACATAGGAATATAGTATTAGTTCTATTTTTTAGCAATAGAAAGCACTGTGAGTGCTGTGACTAAAATGAAAAAGAAGCAAAGATCTGGTAATCATGTCCCTAACATACCCCAGCCTTCGGTTCTTGCAGAAGAACATCTTCTTGGGAATACCCAGCAGACTCTAAGAACACTGGAAATGGCTTCTTTGAGAAAAGCATGCAAAAGGTCAACAACCTTAATAGATGAACTAACTCTGCTGTAATTGCGGGGCCGGTAAGTTTTACACAACCACTTCCAGCATATACACTTGCAACTTGTAGGTTACCCTGTAACGATGTATACCTTAGTACATGAAAATTTTTCCTTAATTTATGCTTCAAACTGGTTCCATAGAAATGTAATGAAGAGATTGTAGAATCACGTGGTAAATAATATAAAAAAAAAAAGCCCAAGTTACACTGTCATATAATTAGAAAAGAAAACATAAGAAGAAACCATTAACCAAGGAAAATAAAAGGTACAGAACAAGCTATATAGCATAAAAAAATAAATAAAGAAGCAACATTATATATATAAAACATGTAAAACTTTTAAACCTTGGAACCCTTAAATAGATAATTAGGATCATCAAATCATGTTGATTTTACCATTCTTAATCCACATGGTAAGACCTTCCAAAATCTCCCTCTAACCACATAATCTATCTATCTATCTATAAATATATATATATATATATATATATATATATTAGTTATGAGGTGTGTGTGGGCCCACATGGGGATGGGCTGGGGGTTATTCAAAGATCTGGTTGGGGGCCTCCTATGTACAAAAAATCAACCCCTTCACCCATCATCATAACCCTTTCATCCACACCCACAAACTTTAACCATCTAAAATGGGCGCACAGTCGATCCAGCGGTCCAATTGATTCAACTGGGTGCAAACCCAAGGGACGAGTTACTATCGTCGAAAGAGAGGGGGGGTGGGGTGCCCCACTATGAAGTGCACACGGTGCACAAAAAAAAAAGGTGTGCACCTGATAAATAATACATACATGCATGCATGCATGCATATATAAGGCATAACATTCAAATATATATATAAGGCACGCTACAAAATGCTCCTTTCCTCCAACGAATGATTTAAAGATTGCTTTTAAGAGGTTCCCTACTTTCAAGGAATAGAAATATAAAAGTTAGGACAGCTTCCTAGTTTTTCTCATTTTTTTCAGTAAGGAGTTGTTTACCAAAAAGTAATGAGTCATTATACTTGGACATTAAGACTCTATAGGTGGGCCCTCTTATTAAATCATGCTAAGAACTACATGGGTGGGTCCTCTTATCAAATCTAGTGGTGAGCCTTACACTAACTAAAGTGAAACTTGAATATTATTGTATTTTCAAATGTCTAACAGAATTGTTCCCATCAATGATAATGATGATGATCATTTCTCTTATCTGTGTACTATTCTTTGCAGTATATCCATCTTAAAATCTGGCAAAGAACACTACAAGCATCTACTAAGTTCTCAATATGTTTCCATAAAAAATTACAAAAGAAATTTCATTGGATTCCTATCTAAGACAGAAGACCTGTGTGCACTAGAGCAGGGAGAATTCTCTTTCTAGTTCTCAGAAGATGAACCACTACTCCCCTCTTTATAGCACATCCACAAATGGGAAAATAATGGAGAGAGGGGAGAAGGGGTGAGAGAAAGGCAAGGGCGAGAGATAGAGTGACAGGGGAGACAGACAGAAACAAGAGATGGCAGAGAGAACGTGAGATGAGAGTAAGAAACCGACAAGTGGGAAGAAAACAAGAGAAAAAAATGGTGGGAAAGAGAGAGAGATTGGAGCAGGGCGCATTGCGACAGCAAGAGCAAGAGATCTTTGGGGGAGAGCCACTTTGTTCTCACTTGTTCTTTTTTTTTTTTTTTTTGTTGCTGGATTGTGAAATATGATTTTAAACATTTCTAAATTTTTCATTCATGGAGAAAATTTTGATCTAAATACTGAAAGCAGATGCATTTCCAACACTTACATTCCAGATGTCAGTGCAGCCAGATGAATTTAAAACCTTCATGCATTCTCTCTCTCTCTCTCTCTCTCTCTCTCTCTCTCTCTCTCTCTCTCTCTCTCTCTCATACTAAAATGAGCGAGTGACCCAGTCCCAACCCCAGACAAAATAGGCCAAGCTCCTGGAATAGGGGAAGAAATCCATACACAAGATAACTCACATTCAAAGAGAGAAATGAGAAATATTTATTCAAGTAATGAAGATGATCCTCGCCAAAGGGTCAATACATATTTGTAAACTTCGGATGGGATGTTCTTTCTAAAATTGGAACTCCCATTCTAACTACACTTCCTAATTCCACTCCCAGCTTCTCTCAAACATTAGAAACTCGTTAAAACAATCCAAATTCAACAAAAAGCCTAACTAAAGACTCCTAATTCACTCAAGATCCCTAATCAAGAATCCCTTAGTAAGGGCTGGTCCTGTTGGGCGTAGGGGACTAAGCCCAATGCGCCTGATCATTCGATTGGTCATAAGAATTCTACGCATTAATAACCACATTATTCCTTCATATGAAGAGAAGCACTATTAAAGTGGCAGCAGAGTTCAGTCCAATCAACTTTAGATTTCTCGCGTTAAATCTTTATGGGGTTAGAATTTTTCTTACAGTTCGATTTTCCTAAATTTTACAATTGTACACTTCTCTTACACTATAATAGATGGTTTTACATTCCTTAACAAACAAAATTTTACTATGATCATAAGAAAGAACCAAGGTTATGAGTGTGTACCCAACATAAGTAATGAAAGTTATCCACACACAAAAAAAAAAAAGACATAAGTAATGAAAGTTCAGGTTACAGCCAAGAACCCAAACTAAGTACTTCTTCATAAATTCACATAATTCCTCAAACTAATATTCAGTGCTATATCTAATCAATCAAGTCAGATAAACATATCCAGCATCAAAATTCAAAATTCCCAACAAAGCTACGCCATTATTCACACACACAGAGAGACAGCTCCATCCACCAAATTCAAGCAATTCGTCCAAAATTCAATAAAAGTCAACAAACACCTCACCTGCCTCCGCATCAGATAATTAATGCCAAACGCAAGATCCCCAATCGGCCATTTCCCAAGGGTTTCCGAGTAAGTGAACCTGAGCGTCTCCGACAGCGTCGCGATCGCCTCGAGCCACGTCGCCGGCGCCTGAGCCGGTCTCCGGGAGATCCTCCGCCTCCCGGACCGGCTCAATTTAGAGAGATCCCCACCGTCCCCCTCCTCCTCCTCCCCGTCCCTCCCCGACAATCTCCGGCTGAGCAAGTAATACAATATCATGGCGGCGCCGGCGGCGGTGGCCATGGTCGCCGTCGCCATCGAGAACGAGAAAATCCCCGATCGGGCGCGAGGTCTCATGAAACGACCCTCGAATCGACGGCCGCGAGGAGGAGGTGCATTTGCAGGGGCCGATCGGACGAGGGGAGAGACGATGATTTGGGAATTTGGGCTCAAATCAGATGAATTTGGAGATGAAGAAAGGAGGAGCTTCGAGATCGAAAATGGCAGGATATGATGGAGAAAGATTTGCAGGTGGATTTATCTGAGGTCGATTTTCAGAGGATAGAGAATAGATTCGAATGAGGATTTACGCTAAGTACGTCCTAATAACGAACGTTTAAATTACCATTGTACCCCCAGTGGCACCCATTTTAGACATCAACATCCTTTTACAAATAGATAGATTTTGAGGTCTTGTATATGTAATAATACCGCGGAAGAGAAATTAAGGCGATGTTAGGCATTGTTTCAGTATTGTTCTTGATTTTGAGCGGAGACCAGGTTGTGCCAAAATTGATATACTGAGAACTTGTTTTGCAACGTGTGCTTAAATTGTTCTATTGGGAATATATTGTGTGGAACTTGTCTTGTAACAACATAATAATTTTTTTCTAATAAATGAAATCAAAACATCATATCAGTCAACAATGTTGAATTTAAATTTATATGAATATTCATGAATTCATTTAAACATTAAAAAATAGTAGGGGCCACTCTTATAAGGCTATAGCGTGAACCAGCCTATTTAGGAATTAGAATGTGGGCCCACCAATATAGACTACAATCTATATAGGGATCATTGTTTTATGGGAGTCCAAAAGGGGAGGTTGGATTCGGAAACTTTATCTCATGTGGATTTGATGCTATAGGTTTTGTGTGGGAATTTAGCTGCACCAAATGAAGAGAAGAAACAGCGAATCTTTGATTTTTCTAAGGATTTAATGCCACAAAAATGCCCCCTAAGAATATTTGGCACACATGAGGAATTCATAGATTTGAAAACTTTTCACTACTCGTTGAGCAAGGACTTTAATTGTGGATTTCAACATTGATATCAATGGATATTGATGCATATTGCTGATGTCTTTTGGGGATCGGATTTGAAATTTTTTTATCTCATGTGATTTGATGTTATAGATTTTATGTGGGAATACAATTGCACTAGATAAAAAGAAAAAAAAATAGACATAAAAAACTAGGTGCTAATCCCCTCTATCTCTTTTAGGATTTAATATTGCATAAACATGTCCTAAGGATATTTGGCACTTGTGTGAAACCTGCATATATAATTTTTTTTTTTTTACTATTGTAGAATAGGGACCCTTGTAAGTATTAAGGATTTCGGCATTGATATCGATGGTATTAATACATATAGCTAACAAAATTCACTCTCAATGCATAATCCACAAAAGTGAGGATTTCTGTATCTTATAGTAGGAGGTCGGACCTGGTATCCTCAAAACTTTATAAGTTTTCATAGGCCTAAATATGTGGAGATTTACAATTGCTAGATGTGAAAAATCAATGAGGAATTTGGAGAGATTTGTTTATGCAAATAATTTGTGAATAAGGTGTGGGCAGGGGGAGATTTTTGTAATTTGACAGGACATGACATGAAACTTACAAACAGAAAGATTGCCTTGGAGGACATTGAGAGGGAGACAGGAAGCGCACGATAAGCATCTGTTTGAGGATTTGTACGCAAGGTAAAGTAAACATTCGAATAAAACAAATGGATAGTGATGAGATGACAAAGAAAAGGACACCCCATGATTATGGTTTTTAGTGGCCGGAAATTACGTGCTGGAAGGTCAGCTGATTGCTGCAGTGGAGCTTATTTGTAATGTTATTATCTTCCTAACCTCTATTATTGTTGATTGGTGAGGCCCACTGTGGATGGATGATTGAGACCCTTGATCAGTTTTAGTTGGGATTGTTGGGCTAAAATTGGGCATTGTATAATTTCTCAACCTGATCTTCGCTTTGGGTCAGGTTCGGGTGGGTCTCACACACCCAATTAAGTTGGAGTCCGGATCATTTGTCTTTGCTATTATACGAGAGCCGTTTAAACACATGTCTGGAACTCCGTCATAGGGCCACGTAGAGATAATCTGAACGGTTCATGATGAATCTCATCCACTCCACTCATATATCCACAAGTTTCAGTTCAAAATGAGTGAGTCCTACTGCTCCATTGAACACCATTATGAAAATGTGAATGGGCGTTGATGTGGCATCACTGTTGCCGTGGTATTAAACATGTTTCCATCATGGTGGTCAACCATATAGTGGGGCCAGCTATTTTTGAATTGAAAATTGAGGTTCTATCATTGGAGGTGATGACATTCAACTTGGACGGTCCAAATTACCTCTATTTGTCGGCCATGATAGAGTTCCAAGCATGTGTTATACGGTTACCGTATAATAGCTAGAATAGAGGATCAGACTCATTACATTTGTAGGCCAGCTCTACCTGACCCCACCTAGGTCTGAAGATTGCACCTGCAATGGCCTTGATTGGGTAATGTACTTAACTACTTATGTTGGGTTGAGGTGGGATTTAGGTTGTGCTTTGTAGAATGCAGGTTTTGCTTGTGTTGACCAAAAACTCAACCCATATAGTTTTATCCCTATGGGTTGGATTAGGATCAGAAATCTTTAGTTCCAAATAAAGTGGCATGAAACTTATTTTCAGAGTTCCGGGCAAAACTTCAATTCAGAACGATTACATTCACATACTAAAAATAATTATGAGCTTTAAGGCTTACGTTGCTAGAGATATATTCATGTTTGAGAACAAATTTAAACCAGAGCCTTTTTTAAGGTTGATGCTGGTTCTAGATACAACACAGAGGTGCCGTATCTGATCTGAACACAGATCCAGATCTAGGTCCGGATTCACCACGCATCTCTATTCTCTATCCCTAGGCTTTGACTATGGCAGCAGATCTTAATCAGACCCATCAACCCTATTATTTTAGGTTCATGTTGACATTCCAACTCGCATGATAAATCGGGTAGGGTTTGTATTGAGGCATACATGCTACTCGCCTGACCAATTCAAGCAGCCATGACCTTGCAACCCAACCCACAATATTATGCCCCCCATCAATCATAGCAGTTAGGGATGTATATGGTCACCGATTCTCCAATTATCCGGAGGTTCCGACCAGTTAAAAACCGGATCTGGATCCTTATTTAGGCCCCAATAAGTAAATGGTTCCAGAGCCGGGTCCGATTCCACCTTGGTTCGGACCCGTGGACCCGAGACCCGATATATTACCTCAATTTTCAAAAATCTCTCCTAAAAACTATGTTTTTTTAATATCATTCTCTAATTAGATCCGGATCCGGATCCAGACCCGTCCCATATATGGTTTTGGTTTCGGTTCCGAAGCCAAGAAACCGGTTCTAAAACGGTTTCGAGTACGGATCCGGTTCCACCTTTTTCTTAACGGTTCCGGTTTCGGAACCAGCCCGTTTACAACCATAATAGCAGTAAGGTTTATGTACACAGATTTGCTGCCCTAATTAGATTGCATGTGCAATCGAACTCTATGGGTCTTTTCTTTTCTTTTTTCTTTTGTTAACCTAGCCAAAGGAGCTGGATCCAAGAGAGAGCCCGCACACACACAGAAAGAAGGCCCACACAAGTAGGAAAAAAGCCCGCACGAGAGGGAAGAAAGCCCACACAAGTGGGAAACGGTGGCGTACCCAAGGTTCAAACCTAGGGCAGCCATGTGAGAATTACCCCCACCTACTGATTACCAGTGAGGTAAGTGACCGTTCTCTAATTATATGGGTCCTGTTGGGCCCACCTTTGATCAATGCACCCTTCTTACTTACTGTAAATTGAATCACAAAAAGGTCTTCTTGGAGACACATGAAAAAATCGGAACCTCAAAAGGAGCTTATGAGGCTATTTTTGTCAACTTAATCTTATCCATGATGAGACCTTTCCATCTCCAGGTAAGCCCCGAATTTAGGGATTCAATTGCAGAATAGGTCAATCTCATTGGTACAGAAGGAGAGACCTTCTGATAAAATTGGACAGATCCACATGTGAAATGCAAACCACCTCAATTCGGCCGAAGTAGTTGACCAATTAACTCAGTAGCTTGGCAGGGTGCCAAGTTAGATAACCATTTTTGTTTTCTCAACTTTTTCCCCTGTTAAGTTACATACAATGAGTCCATTCATCCATCCATCCATTGTGATAAAGAAATGAATTTGGTTGGTGTTGCTCCAATTTCTTAGATATTTAGTAAAGTAGGTGATCTCCCGACAGAGCATTAGTCTGAAGTCCAAAATAGGTTATCATCTTCCTCTTTGTGGCCAGGCTTTTATCAATCTAAACACTTTCACATACACCCATCTCATCCTCCAATGATTATAAATCATGAGCCTGAAATACAATTTTAAAGATATTGCTTTGTTTTTAAGACCATTGAACACTGAAGTCATAAAATCAAGGGTTAGGATGATCTGATTAAATCATCGGTCATCTCCAACAACTATGATTGGCATGTATCCATATGGGGGCTAATGCAAGCAAATGTGTAATTTCATAAAGCAAACGGATTTTTTTTTTATCTTTTTCTCGCCACAAATAAAACATCCTTGATATGGAAAAACAAATTTTTTTTCTTAAATGGAACACAACCATACCAAATTTAGGGCTTATCCATAGCAATAATAACATGGAGCCCATGTCATTTGGACATTCATGCCAAAGCTTGGATTACTTTATACATATGGACCACTCTCATGTCCAGCAACAAAATAGAACTTTTTTTTCACACCAAAGGTATCATGATTCATGACCCTTTCCAAGAAAGGGTCATGAATCATGATACCTATGGTTTCTAAACTATAATTGGCAAGCTATTTACCTCAAATGTGTTTTTGCTAAGTTGGGCTACTAGTGATGCTTTAAACTTGAAAATCCAGGGATCGATTTTCCACATGCACGGGAACTAAAGTGCCAGCACCACTCAACTATGAGTGCATTGGCTATATAATGCATACTTGTGTGGTAGTTTAGGGAATTTTTTTTTAATATGAGGAAAGGATTTACGCTCATTGGCAGAAATCCTTGTCTGCGCGGATGGAAAATCACTCTCCACTGCCACCCTCCTCACCCCATCAGATTTCACTTTCCTCTGTTGTGAAAAATGTTGGAAATTAAGAAGCGCCTTCTTCCACACACAACTATATGTTGCACCTAAGAAAATTGGACTGCAATTACAAATCATAGCAGTTCTTCCTCTCTGAATCCTCACATTGTACAGACACACCTTTGACTTTTTGCGTAATGAGAGGTTTCATGCTCCATAGATTTGTGTTTCCACTGAAGAGAGGAATCCTACATTGCCACCCCTCACGTTGAAAATCAAAATCCTTTGCATTTTAAAAAATCAGTGTATTAATTTTCCTTTTCCCCAAGGAATATGTGTCACACCAAAATGAAACAGTTGGCTACATAAAAAATAGAACAGTTTCCTCTAATGTGGAACCCAAACATGGTACAAATGCACATTAGGGAATGTTTGTGAGGCGTTGCGGAAAATCGATTCCATGAACAACCTTTTCCTCATTTCATGGAAAACAAAGTCCGAAAGAAATGGTTTTTCAAGGAATCACAGGGGTGTACTACGAAAATGCATTTTCACTTTTGAGACGTTTTTCCTCATAAAAGCTGCCGCACAAACATGACCCTATAGCGGCTTACCAGAGGGGAAAAAGAAGTTTTTCTTCCCTCATATACATGGTGGAATATATTCTTTCAATTCTTTTGTTCTCCTTTTCAATAGTAAGATAAAGAGAAATTGTATAATCAGATTCCCATAATTTTGACTCACGGATTCACCAAACAACACACATGCCAACTTGTCTGGCACCACCCCAACAAACCACCGAACCACAAATTATTATATATTGGTCGAATAAGTTGGTTGTAACATTTCTAGATGCTATAAAATTCCCAGCTTGGCCAGGGGAGTTTGAACTTTGAAGCAGTTTCACAATGTTTCAGCAAAACATGTCCCAAAAAACTGTTGAGGTATTTGTTGTCAACAGATGCGGCAGAAAATGGATTCAATTTTTAACCTATTAAAATAAGCTATTATTCAATATATTTATGCATGTTTAAACCCTTCAGAAATCGTTTTTCTTGAAAATAGTATCATGAAAATAAGGCAGATTTTCTCAGTTTTTCGTTTTGAAGACAACATCATAATCTGGCAATTAACAGTTCTTAATAAAAAAACGTACAATTTTCAAAATAATGCCAATATTTGTGGCACTAGTGAACAGGCATGACAAACAACTCACAAGTTCATTCAACTATAAAATTTATAACCTTGGGCCAAAACCCAATTTCAAATTACAATATGGACTCAAAACATTTTTTTTTAAATATGAATGTTATAAAAAAAAACTGATATTAACTCGGATATATAAATAACCCCAAAGGATAGCTCAACAAGACCACTCTCTTCAAGAAGCATGTAAATAACCCCAAAGGGTAGCTCAACTGGCCAAGACCACGCCTTGGGAAGCAGAGGTCTTGATTTTGAATCGCTCGGTGTTGGGGGAATTAGAGGCCTGGGTATCTCGTTAACAATTAAAAAAAAATTAGACATGTAAATTGAAATATGATACAGAAAAGATAAGCATGGGCACAAGGATGACACATACATTGTTCAAAATTTTACAAGAAAAGAAATCCAGACTAGGGTTGTTCAAAGAGGCATGTTAAGAGAGTTTGGCCTATCCCAGGGACATTCCTAATGCAGACCATAACAATCAACAGAGTTTTGTCTAACAAAAGAAACTTTATTTATTTTTATTTTTTTGCTTGAAGGGTAATTTGTATAGAAAAGGAAAATAGAAAAGGGATTACTAGAGCTCATGAAGCACCCCAAAAGACACAGCCAATAAAAAATATGCAGGCTAAGGAGGCGTCAGTAAGGACTACTATGCGCAGTAGATTTTGCTGGAATTTCATAGATTCCCAAAAAACTGAGGGGGGACCAGAGCTGATGGCATTGAAAGGCTCTAGAAATTTCCCTCACAGAGAGAGCTACAATTTCATAGATTCCCAAAAAACTGAGTGACCAGAGCTGATGGATTTGAAAGGATTTACAAATTTTCCTCGAAGAGAGAATATTCTGAACGTGGGACTTAACAGTGAAAAGAGAAGCATGTTTGTCTTTGAAAATGGCTTCATTCCTTGCTTTCCAGAGGTGGTAGATAACGTAAAGACAGTGGCCACATGCCTTGTAGCTGCAGAGTCACTCCCTCTTGAATATTGAAGCAGTGGATTCAAGTACCAAAACACCCACCCAGCATCAAAAGATAACTTCGGCTAGCAACCAAGAGTCCAAAGTTGCACTAAGGATTTAAAGTGTAAACACAATGAAATATGTAAAAGATGAGCAGATGGCACAAATGAACATTGATGAACACACTTAGAAAAAGGCAATGTAACATGAGGCAAAATGCTAGATGGCATTTTTGTATGACTCAGTACATCATTTTATCAGTAAAGAATAACTTATTAGAAGCAGCAACAAACCAAAAGAATTATTAGAAAAAGAAATGTATAAGACATTACAAGCACAGGACAGCAGAAACCTCCTCAGCTAGAGTTGGATATGAGTGTGCAAAAAAGGAACAGGGAGATGGAAAAGAGAAACCAAATCTCTCACTTTTTCCACCCAACTTAGAGTCTCAGAAGGAAATCTTACATTTTGACACTAAAAATATGATTTCATTTATCAAAACCCTCTCCATCCTTGTTATTTCATTCACCGCGGCTTACAACCAGAACCCAAAACATTTTGCAAATATGCAGGTACAGTAAAAGGAAATAGATGAGCCTTCTCTATTGCCAACTCATCATATAGGCGAAGAAGAAGATAGCTGAACCCAAACGAATTCCTCTTTGTAGCTCACACTTGCTTCACAAGAAGCCATACATGTGTAGGCAACAATTGTGGCCCAATCAAGAGAGTCTACGTCATTTTTCACTCCAAAGTAATAGAGAAGCTGAGGCAAGACCTGGAAAGACAACAAGAAAATACATATCCATTTGCTTGATAGTTCTAACAAAATTTGAATGAGAAATTGGAAGAAATGCACAATGGGTTTTACACAATCATAATGTGGCAATGGTAGCGTGAGGATGCATGTGGCAATAATGTAATAAAATATTTCAATACCTGGAACTCGAAACACAGAGGGCCACCACAGTAGCTGCATTTAGGAATATCTGCATTAGAAGGTCGGCCGCTTGACATAGGCCATAATGGTTTTGCCTTGACATCTCTACAATACCTGTGAATATCTAAACAAGATGAGATTTGGTTGATAACATGTCACTGACTTCAAATTGTTATGTCGACACAACTAGATAATATCATTCATAACAACCATGGATTCTTCAGTGGCTATCATTTATCAAAGACATTTTTATCTTGAAATGAGCCTATTATGGTGTAATCCTTTTAGGTATTGCCAAAGAGATCAGTTGAAAGTGACTCGCCCTCAGTTTCACTCCCAAGAGAGGGTCTGCAACTTATAATGGATGGTGGATGTAGAATGGAAGAAATAAACATATATTTTAAGGGAATGGGTCTTCATGGGCCTCTTTGCTAGCTAGGATTTAATTCATCACTAATTGAGTGGAACTTAAAATCTAAATAATTCCAAAGTATCTCTGACATCTTAACTCAATAGAAATGGGCAGGCTTTAATTGAATGGTCAAAGGAAGTAGTTCAGGTAAGGCTGTAAATAGAGGCATTAAAAAGCTCCTGACTCGAGAAATCCACCTTTGTGGGGTAAAACTCTCTCGTGCACACGCGAGCACATCTGAGAGAAAATTTGTGATTGAGAGTCCAAGAGACATGAAAGTAACGGAAGTACCCCAAACATAAAGAGACATTCCAAAGAAAAATACTAAAATCATCTCCACACGCATCGCTCTTAATAGACTCGGACCATGAGTCCTCCGACTGGCACAAACCCCGACAAAAAGACACCTCCCACAACAACAAGCCCCCATCCTTGACACAATAATCCTTGACCGAAGACTCTTTATTGGAAGCCAATCTGAATAGCCTAGAAAACAGTAAGAGCAAAGGGCCAACCCCCAAACCAATCATTCCACCAATAACGGACTCTGGAACCCTCCCCCTTACTGAAAGCCAACCCACCAACACTTGACGCAACCCCCGTCAAAGTTATTATAAAATTGGCCTTTTCTGAAATTGTCGATCTCAAAACGGAAAAATGGGCTAAAAACTGAATCTTGCCATTTTATATATAGGGCTTCTTAATTTCTTTGGTCGTTTTAACCTTTTGCTTTGAGGGTTCTCACTAGTGCTCCTTGTTTTGTGAATCCTTTCTAAATTTAGGGTTAGAATCCCTAATAAGCATGTCAATAATTGAATAATACAGCAGAAAAAAGGCCAATAGTTGAATTATTTATTTTAATACAGGAAAAAGACAAATTGGTATTCTAGTATTGCAAAAATCATTAAATCTCTTGACTCCACTTGAAAAAGTATGAGAAATGAATCAACACAAACAGCATATACAGCAAATATTCAGGCCTTAGCATTGTTCTATATTTTGATTAGAACTTAATCATTCTTAATATTTTTAGAATATTTTTTTTGTAATTAAGCTCATCTTGGTTATCGTATGACTATAATTTTTACTTTTTAGTATAAGTTTTTAACAAGACAATTCCTTTTTTACTTATTGTAATTTTTCGTTGAACATTAGATTACAATTGTTAGTGAAAACTTATATAATGTTCGCCAAACAAGTTCTACACAGTATACTCTCAACCAAAAATAAAATAAAATGATATAACATTGCAAAACAAGTACTGCACAGCCCATTTTCAGCACATCCTAATCTCAATACAACCCGATCTTGGTACAAAATCAAGAACAGCACCAAATAGGCTCTTAGTGGCCAACCCACTGTGTGGCGCAGTGGTAAGGCATACCAACCTCTCTCAAGGGGGGGACCAGGGTTCAAAATCTGGTTTAGCCTTAGAAATAGAAAAGCTTGCCAGTGAGGCAGCTTGACAAATAAGAAGGAGAGAAGAAAAAAAATTTAGTGCACTCCCCATAGACTTCTTGATCCAGGGAAAAGGCAATGGTTGATAAGGCAGCGACCAAAACATCAATTTATATGGTGCCAAGGTTTCCAAGTTAAAATGGAACAAATTTCTCTCATCATCATAACATCTAAAATATTGACTTCCCTTCATCCTTTGTTGTTATTATACGAGGAAAGCAGAGGAAAACCTAGTATCACTTTTAGTCTCAACTATGGATTCTAGCGATTTCCTAACTTTAGTCATGGCCACTGACTATTTAGGAAAACCAAAACTCCTACATCCAAATCGTACAAAGAAATGGTACCAGTAAACCTTGAAAAGACCTTTAAGATTGAAGTTGAAAAATACATAATAAATGCAGACAACTAATACAAAGTTATGCCATTAAGATTTCGGATGATGCCACTCTTAGACCCCCAACAGGAATTGTTACTCCTGTCCTCCATATGTTGTAGGCTAACTCCTGATTTTTCACCTTTGACATGTCCAATATGCTTATACCGCCAGTTGGGTTCTTGGTTTGGAAGACTAGTTACATCTGACTGCATCACCTTTACATAGGTGCCCATGACCTAGTGTACTATTTAAGTAGTTTCCATTTTCACCATATGAAATCCAACAACAAGCAATCAAAAGCAATGCTGTTATACACTAAGGCTGCAATAGATCAGGTGGTTTGGGCCAGTTTGGTGCAGGGTTTAATACTTTAATTTAGCACAGGAATAAGCTCTCTAGCCAAAAAACAGATCAAGGGTTGAAATCAATCCTGAAATTTTGAAAGGAAACCTTCAATGCTGAAACCTTATTCTTGCAATTTTCATCCCAAAATTGAAAGGACAAAAGGAACCAGCAGCCGACTCATCCTTAACATGATATTTAGCCTGAAATTTCTCAAAAGCAACCAGCTGAAACAACCCCAAAAAGTAAAAAACATGTTTAAAAGTGAACCCTGGGAAAAAAGGCCTTTAAGATTTAAAAGGGTCATATTGTACATAATATTTGCATCAAAAGTGATTCTGGAAATTAGATGTTTGTAAATGTGCATGGAAACCAATGCAAAGTTCATCCTCCAGAAGCACAAGCATATTAAACCAACTTATAATCAATTATATACATGTTACAGTCTCATCAGGCATGAAGCACTATGAAGAAAATGAACCTCGAAAATGACATATGCCTGAATTCTCCAACATGATTGTATCAATATTCTTACTATTTTTTCACAACAGGGAGGATTCTGTTTAGGCAAAAAGGAAGATGCAGACTGGAGAAAAGAAAAGAAAGGGCAAAGAAAAAATGGACAGTCTATCAGATTGATGAATAGTCATCCAAAGCACCTATTACAAATGGATGAGTATACTTCACAAGCACAGAAGCCCCATCAACACCTTTCATCACAGGCCCTCTCTGCTGAAGTATAGGCCTCTTCAGGGATTTGCCTGAAGGAGAGACCACACTAGAGTTGAAAAGGTAAGAAAATTTAAAAAAAACTCATCAAATATTTGTGCAGTAAAAGTCTCAAAAACTTAAATCTTATATAAAAAATGAGAGGAAAAAAAGGGCAAAAAATTATTTTAAGGCAGTTATTGAAGTAAACATTGCACTAAAAGTCAATTCAGGGCTTAGTGTCACAGACCTAGCGAATTCCCCTACCCTTAGGCCATGCGGCACTCGAGTTATGCCTCATTCCTTCCAAGGGATAAAGTGGGGAATAAGTACTTTTCATCAAAATGATGGAAGCACAAGATCCCACAAATGTAGGACATTACATTGCCAATAAAATTAATTTTCTTGAGAGACTCCTACTTAACCAAGGAACACATGATACTGTTGACACCATACCAAATGGTCCAAATCCCAAGTTTTGTTTACTCATTTAAAAAAAACATGTACTTTGAGCCAAACTTTATACCATCAGCAACCACTTTGGTCACAATTAAGACATCCTAATCAAATAGAAGATATGATAAGCTGATTACAATATGCAATTTATAAATTCAAAACCAAAAGCCTACAAACGTGTTGAGAGAAGACAATACATAGAAGCATAGTTTGTCAGAGCATCTGAAGGGGTAAAAACCCAGAATGTTTCATGCCCAGGTGTCTTAAGCTAAAAGAAAATAGAACCAAAAAGAATTAGAGAGATGAAAGCAAACCCACACCTTAGCACTTGCTCAGGGGCTTTAGCAATGCGGCCCTGAAAAGATGCCCAACTTCTTTGATCATCATTTCCCTGCAGTAAGATTCGGTAGCCAGATTTGAAAACCAGCATGAAAATTCGAGCAATGAAGCATATTAGCAAAATCTACCATGAAGCCATACCTCAAACTTGTCCAACAAGGATTTAAACGTTTCATCCACTTCAGCTTTAGAAACTAATGAAGATTTGTCATCACTAGCTTCAGATGCTTCAGTGTCAAAAGAACACTCATCCTCGCTTACAATCTCATATTCAGGCCATAGAGTTTTGCTGGCAACTGTATCAATAAAACTCACCAATGTTACAGAAAGAATATGCAAAAAGAATTCATTTACATAGGTGATAACTTTCCACCTGCTCAAAATATAATCTTACAGACCCATCAATGGTAAAGTTCTCTGATTGTTGCTTGAGTCAGAAGTTTGGAAAGTAGCACAGATCTGCCGACATTCAACCTTATGTGCCGAGCGCCAGTGCATAACCTGCAAAATTTTAAACCTACTTTCAACACCGCTGCCACAGAATACAAAGAACAGCTATAGTCAAAGAAAACTCTTGAATACCTGGTGCTTCTCAGAGCAATAACGTGCTTTCTTGCAACTACCACACACCTTCTCACCTTTCCATGTGCCACACCAACAACAGAGTGCAGCTGAAACATGCCACCATCAGATTCATTAGACCCTTAAAAGCAAGAAATGCAAAGAAATATGTTCATCCGATTGTATGCATTCAAGTCTTCATCATATGATTCATTGTGCCTTGAAACAACCTTATAAGCCCTCAATCTACCGAAATGGAAAATCACATAAGACATGCTAAATTCAAAACCAACAGAAACAACCATTGGATTGTCTATTAAACTAAGAAGCACGGACACGGACACGACACGACACGGACACGCCGACACGGCATTTCTCAAAAAAGTAGGACACGGACACGCCGGGGACACGTTAATATTTAATGATGATAATAATAATAATAATAATAATAATAATAAATCTAATCATATACATGGACACGGACACGCCGACATAACATTTCTTCTTTTTCTTCTTTTTTCGTTAGGACTGGACGGACGAATAAGGTTTTTTTCTCTTTCGTTTAGGGCTAGAGTTGGATGAACGAATTAAAAGAGCCCCATTTTCCTCTTAAGTTATGACTTTTTACAAACAGCCCCATTTTCTTTTCTTTTTTTACTCTAATTTAATTTTTTTTCCAATTAAAAGAGGTCAGCGTGTCTCCAACGTGTCCCAAGCGTGTCCCCAACGTGTCACAGCGTGTCCCCAACGTGTCCGGAATATAAAATATAAAACAATAAATAGGATACTCTTTTTAGCGTATCCGACACGTGTCCGAGCGTGTCCGTGTCCGACATGTGTCCGACACGGACACGACGGCCCCGGAGAGATGTCCGTGCTTCCTAGCTATTAAAAAATAAATTATAAGGAACCTATTACAGAAAACTGAGAAAACTCTGTTCTTTTTTCATTTATTTTCAACCATTAATATCCAAGATTATATGTAACCATTTCAAGTAGTAAAAATAAAGCTTTATAGCCTTATATATGTCTTCTTCTGAGGTTCTGGCACACTCTCACTTAAAATGCCTAGCTCCCCCATAGTTAAGGATCTTTTAAGTCAGCAATTTCTAGAAAGATTTTGACATGAGAGAATTTGTGGAGGGGCAGCTTTTGTCAAATGCTCACTTGCTTAGTCCTTTGTTTATGCAGTGTGATAAATCCATTCGATCACTTGTGCTACATCATTTTTTCTCATGACATATGGTGCTCTTTATTGGAGATTTTAATGTTGTGGGTGTTTCAGTAGGCTCCCTCCAGGATGTCATGCAAAGTTGGGGTGGTTCTTGGTCTTATTTCAAAAGGGGCAAGCTAGTGTGGAGGGTGCTTCCAATGGCTACTGGGTAGTCAGCATGGGAAAATCAGAGTGAAAGTACCATTAGAGTGGGGGCAAAAAAGAAAAGAAAAACGTACAGTTCAAGAGTTTTCAAGCATGACGAGCGCTAATTGGCTGATTTTTTTATTTTTTTATTTTTTGTCAAAAGTTAACACCGCTGGATTATTATAAAAAGTGGAAAGGAAAGAGTTTAGAAGATGTCATTAATATATATATATATAATGCATTATGACAGCCCCATAGGGATATAGATACCGAACACGGGTATGGGGATCCACAGTATGAGTTTGCATAGGACATGGCTACAGATATGAATATGATATCTATAAAATGAGATTTCGTATTTCATGTTAAAATTTTCATATAATAATATTTCCTTCATCAGTACCTCTATAAATTAATGATAAACACAATGAAAATAATGGGTTTGAACAATAGGATATGCAGAAACTTGTACCCTACAAGCATTGGTACAGTATCCAGTATCAGCACCAGTATCATATCATTTGAATATTGGTAGGTAGGCATATAAGATTATCTAGGAATTGTAGAAATAAAAGGTTTTGAGGCATTTGATTCGGCAAATACCAAAACATAGAATTTGTAACTCAGCATAATACTTGTACAAAATTAACTATTGTTTGTTTTAAGTACTTACACAAAAATAACACCAAGAGAATGATATTAGATCTTACTCCAAACAATTCAGTAGTAACATATCAATATCCTAGATCTCAGAAGAAAAAGGGAATAAAATTATATCAATTACAAAATAATGTTTAAATTAGCACTAGAAGAATCCGTGAAGGCCTGATGCATGTCATGTCAATACATATCTAACACAAGAATATTGCTCATTCCAAAGAATCTGCACAATGTGGATGGGGAGGGCTGTGGTTGAAATGGTGAGGGTGATAAGCTAGTGGCATGATAGTCATCTCATCCCCAATGTGTTTTGAAGATTAACGTGGATGGCACATAAAGTGGCAAGATGGGAAGGGGAAGCAACAGATCAGGCCTGGGTCCAATCTAGATACATCGAGATCCAATATATCTGTCACCAGATCTGGATCCTGGCCTAAGTCAGTTCTCCAATTGTAGGACCCAGACCCAGGCCCAATGAAGTTATCAAGTCAAGAGAGAGAGGTGAAACATATAATACGTAACAAGTAATATTTATCATATGTATTAATAATATATGCATCATATGAACAAACCATTTTATATTTATGAATTTGTATGCCGGGATTACCAGTATGAAACTATGTAGCCCAGAACCCTATATATTTAGGTCCACTAGAGTAGAAACAAACCCAGACCAAAAAATTAAATAGGTCCAAATTAAGTATCCATGCACTTTTCATATAGGACTGGTTTGGGTAAAAAAACAGGGTATCCACTGCCAACCTTTAAGACAAGGCCACTGGGGAATATGGATTGATGGGTTTTATGCGTCCATAATTTAGAAATTTTAAAGCTTTCTCTAGACCTTAAGGTATCACAAATATAGTGGAGTTTCTAGCCATCAGAGAGGAAAGGCTGTGATAGCTGAAGGAGATCCATTGAATGTCATGGATTGGGTAAAGGCTGTGATACCAAACAATGGCATGTGGGTATCATAGAAAACAGGACTACATTAAGCGGTGTTTTCCTGGCGACTTACAATCATATCAATACAGAGCCGAATTAAGTGTGGACTTGCCTACAATATCAAGTTTAGATAAGTCTTTTGTTATGTTTTCTCTGATTTTTGGAGTTGTTATCATGTTTCCTGTTTGACTAAAGTAGGGTTTTTCTGCTTAGTCGTTTTGTATTGGCCTTTTGGTGAAATAAAATTTTACTGTTATAAAAAAAATATCAGGTTTAGATACAGATGAATTGTTTGTACACTCAAGTATTCCATCTTGCGATCATTTTGTATTCTTATCTATTTTTCTCTCTTTACGATATAGATATAGATCTCCTATACTAGACATTGTTGTAAGGTCCGCGACCTTACTGGGTCAGTTGGGCCCAATAGCAGGCTCGTTGACCCGTTTATTTTATTATTATTAAAATTATTTGTATTTTAGATATTTAAGTGGGTTTAGGCTTTGACTGAGTTTCTTTTAGTGTTAGGATAGTGTCTGCGAAGTTTCGTTTGATTTCGAGTTCGTTTGATCCTAAAAGGGGTAGTTTGCAAATTAGGGAAAATTAAGTGTTTTTCCGGAAAAAATTCCTATCACCGTGCTTTTGGGTTTGTTGGAAATGTCTCGTCGTACTGATCATTTTTGTCTACTGGCTCGTCTCGATCCGACGATCAGAAACCCTTCAAATGGTCTATTCTTTCACCGGACCCACTTAAGGGCAAATTAGTCTTTTCCTCCCTCTCTTCTTCTTAAACAAGGATTAGCCCCAATCTCATTCTCACTTCTGCAACGAAGCTACAGCAGCCCTCATTCTCCCTCTTCATCTTCTCAAGCCCAAATCTCCCTCCGGGAGAGATCACCTCTGCGATCCGTACCGCACATCTTCTTCCTTTCGATCTCCTCTCTCCATTGATACTAGTCGGCAAGCCTTTTCCCATCATCAACCTTTCCATTTGTTTTCTCTTTTGTTTAGAATAGGTTGGATCATGATCTTTTTCCTTTCTTTCTTCTTCTCGGTGTTCTATATTACTTTTGAGCGGGGTAGATTGTGGTCTTTGTGGTAGAAAGTTTCTCCTCAAGCTTTTCCAATTTCTAATCATCTTCTTGGTTGAGGCAAGTAGATATGCATTTTATATTTAATCATGTGTGTAAAGTTTTCTTTTGATTGCAATGATATCCTTGTTAGATTACCCAAATTCCAAGCTTATTGTTGGTATTGCATTGGGATTGACATGTTAAGTTAGATTTGTGGTTTGGGTTGGATTAATTGTTAAAATGGTAGCTTTGGAATTTTTAATTTGATAGAATGGATGGAAAGGATGATTGAAATGGTTGGGGAGCATGGAGGCTCGTTTTCTACAGGAAAAAGATGTGAAAAACCCATTTTCGGACTCAAGCTACAGTGCCGATCGATCGAACTGCAATTTGGTCTCAGTCCAAATTTGGTCTCCGTCCAATTTGGTCTCAGTCTTAACTGAGACCAAATTGCAGTCCGATCGATCGGAGGGCATTTTCGTAATTTTTGACAACTTCGAAAATGGACTTAAAACACTTGTAACTTTTAATCCGTACGTCAGATTTCTTCATATTATATACCGTTGGAAAGCCCTTGAGATGTAGAATCCAATGGTTCTGGTTTCATCACGATCGGAGGTCGGGAAATGATGTAAATACCCAGATTATTGACCCAGCCTATATTTTATTAGAAATGAGACCAGTAACTTAGGTTTGGGGCCTTAGATATTGGAAACCATGAACCTACTATCAGTTGACCATTAATGGGGATTAAATCGTAGCACGTGGCTTGGTGTGCTTCGATTAGGTATCTAGGTATTCGTGTATTAAACATGGGGTAACCGAATGTGTATGGAATTGAATTAATGAATGCTTAACATGATTGTACACCAAAGGATTTCCTTAGAAGCATCGTTGATCCAATTCCACACGTACTCCGTTAGAACATGTAGGATACATGGATGACACCACTTGCCTTGGTTTGGATTGTAATTTTTCCTTGACTTATTTAATCGTATCCGTTGTTATAATTCCTTGTACACTCACTCTCGGCATAATACACCTAATTAATTATGAAACATAATCTCTTGTAGAATTAGGACTTGGACCTGACTTAGAGTGTACCTTAGGACCCCGTGTTATATAATTGATAAACATGACTGGCTAGACTGAAGGGATTATCACGTAATTGGATTTGTCTTGTATTGACTTGAATGAGATAATCCCTATGAACATGTCTTGTATATTGAGCTAGCCAGACCTGCTTGTCTTGGTTTATTCTCGTGTCAACACCACTTTATTATTATTATTATTATTTACATGTCATAGCCATCTGCAGTTTGGGGTTTATTGATGGGCCGGCTACTCGGACATCGGGGTGGGCAGTCGGCTTTGGACGGTGTCCATGGCGTTGAATAGTTGGGAGCGGGCTGGGACCGTGCTACTATTCCCAGGACCGGGAGCTGAGACCCCCCTGAAGCCGGACTTTGGTATCAGTAGTCCGGATAGGATTGTTACTGGTACCCCATGAGGTGGCTAGGACATCCACGGAGTCTCCCTCTTGTGCATGGCATTACATTGGTAGTGGTGATTGTTAGTGTTGCTAGGATTCCTATTTATGATTCGGATGGTTATTTACTCATGCTTTATGCCTAGATTCGATTCCTTATATTCTCTTGATTATCATACCTGTCATTATTCTTATACTTGATGCATGTCACGATTATTTATATCTTGCTTATCTATTGCTCAACATGTCGTTGACTCTATTTCTTGGTGTGCAGACTCCTCAGGTGAGTGCTACTACGAGGAGCAAGCAGGTGAGGAGATCCCAGAGGATCTCCAACCGGCTGAGGAGGAACGAGAGTGGCGTGCTGATGACGTAGAGTAGCGTCATTGATCCTGGCACGGGAGAGATTCATGGGGACTTCATTAGATTCCTTATTCTTTATTCGTCTCTCGTTGAAACTTTTATATCATTGACATCACTATTGTTTTAAATGGCCTTGATCATTAGGATGGCCATTGTAATAAATTAACTTCATTGTTTAAGTTTTATTTTATTCCTTGTTCAACTTTAATATATATTGAGATTCATTATTCATTATTGATATCCAAATATGCCTAGAATTGTATGAGTTCCGCATATTCTTATTGTATTTGAGGCTTGAAATATTATATCCTCACAGCGGACTTACGATCCTTGGGCCTAAAGGACAAAAATTTTAATTAGTCTTAAATTTCACTCCCCGGATCCGGTTTATTTTCTAATCGGGTTCGGGGGACGTGACAATTGTTCTTTCTATCACATTCATGATGGGAAATTTCCAACTGATAAAAGTGTAAATAAAAGAAGGGGAAAAAAATGACAAAATCAACAATGTAAGCTGCAAAAATATAAAACTGACTACCTCCATCACCAGATGGTTTGTCAGTCCCATCATGTCTCGGAGGCTCACTTGAGTAGAATGGATTAGAACGAGGCAGCTGACAACGGAAAACCTTCGCACTTTAGAAACATGAAGGCGTCAAAACAGTATATTTCACAAGAAGAAGATGCAACTTAAACTGCAAATAATAGTCATTTCTCAAACCACCTTCGACATTGAGTCTCTGGTCTGCGTTTCCATTGCTCATGCTGATCTTGAAGAAGACAAGCCATTGATGTACACATGAATATGAATAACAACCGATGAAATGTAGATTCCTTCTCAGAAATTGGTGCATAAACCTATCAATGCAATGAAAGAAAAAAAATATTTTCAACAGAAAATCTTGTTTGACATTTCCTTCACCAATTTTCAGTTTTTCTTTTGGTGGTGGGGTGGGGGGGAGGATATTGGGAATAGAGAAATGAAATAAGAGTAAGAAACCATCAAAAGAAATGGACAAGTGTTCAACAAAGGTATATACATTGCCCACAATATGTTGGATGTTTTTTCACTAAAGATGATGAAACTAAGAAGTAAGACCAATCATATAAACTATTGCAATGGGAGTTTTGATGCATAACCATGACTTTTATTAAAAAGTTAATGTACATCAAAATCATTCTGTTTCCTCTTACTCTTCTGGCCCTCCTCTTTTTCTTTTTTCTTTTTTTTTTGGCTGATTTTGTTTCTTATTTTTCTATTTTTCCCAATTGGCAATAGTAAAATTTCATTTCTGCCAATACACACACAAAGAAGCTATACAGTACAAGAGGACTATAATTATGTGCAATATGCAAGTTAAAAAGCTCCCAAACATCAAATGATAAAAAGATATACCTTCCCCAAAATTTTAAAATTAAACTCTTCCTAGAAAACAGAAATCTAGAAAATCACGTGTAAAATTTAATAGAAAAATCACTTAAAATTTTCTTTTCACCTTTCTTCAGGAGAGAAGCTCCTCCGCTATCTTTGAATTTTCTCTCCTTTTAATCACTCCCCTACCCACCCAACAACAAGACAACAAGACATGTCTCTGCGACAAAAGGGAATCTCAATATACATTCAACAGCTAAGGTATGGGTGCTGTCGTTGATTTGGTTCAATCACCAACTTGACCTTGATATTATGTTTAAAAGTAGCTAAAGGTCACTAACAGACTAACTTATCATCTAAGAGGGATTTGGAAGTACAGTGAAGTTATTTCAGCTTATTTAAAAGAACTGAATCTGAAAGGTCCTTCTCCATCGAATGAAACAGTTCTCCCCGACGCAGATCACTCCCTATCAAACATCTCAATTATTGGGTGTGGATGAGTTTAGGAGGCTTTGCAATGCACAATATGAGATTGGTTTCTCCCTCACTTTCTTCTTGCCTTTTGCCTCTTTGTGGGTTCTCTTTCATCTCATTTAACATCAATAAGTAAAACTCTACCATTGGTCTCATCTTACATCAACATCTTTACTGAAACACTTCTTGAGGTTACTCAATGAGCCCAAGGCTTCTCCATAGCATTCCCTAGGGCCATACGGAACTCCATAAACCAAATGCAAGTTACTCTGTTTACATGTAAATGAAGTCTTGTACATTTTGAATAGCCTGAATTACCTGTAAGTCACTAACTTAGTGTTCTTTGTCATAACTAATTTTACAGGTCGCTTGGTTGCATGGAAACCAAGTTAGAAGGATCCAAATGGTGCCTTAATTTATGTTGGCTAAGGATCGTGAATTTCCAAGCTCTCCTGTGCCCATCAAACCATGCATTTGAAGCAATCCAAAAAAACATCCTTCTGGGTGAACATAAAGATTAATTCCTCCAATCACGCCAACTCAAGCCCAGGACTGCATCAAGATATACATGAAACCACATGCATTTTCAATATTGTGGGAATTGATAAGTGTGGTTGGTTATTCAATATTCTGGGAATCGATAAGTGTGGTTGGTTATTCAATATTCTGGGAATTGATAAGTGTGGCTGATTATTCATTTTACCATGCAATTGGGGGACAAGGAAACAAGAAACTACATTAGGCGGTCTACTGTTTTCTGCCCTTTTCAGCCCTATAAAAAGCATCCCAAGTTCCCAGTTGATTCCAATTTATATACCACCCAAATGCAGAACAATTAACCATCACTTTTATCAATTCTCAATGAAATCAAGAGTTAGGGGGCATCGAAACACAAAAATAAATGGTGCCAGCCTAAGAATCCAAAAGGATAAAGGAATTTTGTGGCAGAAGGAGAAAAAAAAAGGTATACCTGAAGCAAGAACTGCAAAGGCTCTCCACAGAAGCCACAGACACGAGATTTCTCCAATGGTAAATTGACTGGATCCAACCACGCCTTCATATGCAGAAAATCTCAATCAATCAATTAAAAAAGAAGAAATAAAAATTGGGGTGAAAACAAAAATAGAAAAGAAGAACTGTATATAGGATTTCCAACACACCGGAACACCTCCAGCCTTGCTAGGAAACAAATGCCGAAGAAGCAATCGAGGATATTTAGGCTTCTCAACAAAACCTAATGCCACAGAAACTTCATCTTCATCATCATCTTCTTCTTCATCATCATCATCATCATCCTCACAATCATCTTCTTCTACTTCTACTTCCTCTTCCTCCAAGGAAGAGATTCGAAGAGAGCTCAGGTCTTCTAGGTTATTTGGGTCCTTATCTTCCATCTCCATTTCTTTAAGCATATAAGCACTATCTGGACAAAGTAAATCATAAAAAACCAACCACACTGAAAAAAAAAATTTAACAACTTGGGTATTCAGTGATTAACAATTTGGGTTTTCAATCTTCTGACCTAACTTCTGACTACTAATAGAGAGATCCTAAAAATAAAACTCATGGAAGCATCAATTGGGGTTGATGTTTGGCATGGATATATGACAACCTCAGTTCAAGTTTCAAATTGAAAAATGATGGGTAATACTTACGTTTGTTAACAAGGATGTCCATGGAAGCATTGTTAAGGAAAAATGGGTTTCAACCAGTCAATTCATATCAAAGATTGAGAAAGTGGATGAGCAAAACAATGACCATATTTGAATGAAAGATCTCAACCTCATCAAACACTAATCTGCCTTAAACAAAGCATGTGGAAACAGAGCAGACCAACAATTGTTTTACTTCTCAAAGAATCGTTAAGAGAAACTTACATCCCACAGTCGACGAGGAGAAGTTCGTGAGAACGGCGCCGAAGAGGATTCTAGTGCCAGTGGTCGAAGGAAGTGAAGGCCAGGTTTTTATGTTTTGGGCGTCTTTGCAGGGAGAATTTCAAAAAAGTCCTTGAAGTTCCAACCTTATTTCAAAAAAGGACACAAGTTTCAAAACTTTTCAAATTAATTCCTAAGTTTTTTAGGAAATTTTTAATTAAGGACATCCATCCACTTAAAGTTATTTTTTCTTAACTTTTTTTTTATATTTTTAAATGCTCAAATTACCCTTCATTCTAATAAAACTCTCATTACTTCCTCTATATTCTCCTCGTTTCCCTTCCCGGTGTCCTCACAGTAATCAAGAACACCCAGTATTCCCATAGTAATTGATCACATGCAGTGGTTGTCGAAACCATGTCATGGCTTTATATGAAAGGCAATTTGGGTATTTTTAAAATATTGAGAGAAAAAGTCATAAAAAAATACATTTAAATGGCCAAATGTCCTTAATTGAAAATCTACTGAAAAGCTTAGAGACTAATTTGAAAAGTTTTAAAATTTGTGTCCCTTTTTGAAATAAGACAAAAACTTAATGTCATATTTGAAAATTTCCCTTTCTTTGTATTATGCCCTGTGGATTTATGGGAACGGATCAGACGATGGCAATGGGTCGGGTGTAAATGGAAGTTTATTAATAGGGTCAAGACTGAGTCGGTATGGTTTTTGGTTTTCTTGACACTAATCGGGTTTGAGCCGATCTGGGTTTTGGTTGTGCCTGACTTGTCCTGTGACTTTTTTTTTACATATTATTACTAAGTAAGATTTTATATATAAAATTTCATTTGAATATATGGTAGTAAGTAGTGACATTTTTCGATATGTGTTCCGTTCAAATCTTGCATAATACATAAATGCTTTTCATATTTTTCAAAATTTATTAAATCAAACAATAACATTCTTGACCGGACCTGATATTGCCAAGGGATGGGTTTGGCATGACAACCATAAAACTTTCCACCACACAGGGCAAGACCAAGTGGGTAGGTCGGATTTGAGTTGACCTAAATCTGAACCTGAGTTGCTCGGTTGCCATCCCTACCAAATGAGCGGTGGTCCGTGGTCGGACACTCGGACTATAACAATCCTTGGTATAGAAGATTTGGAGCATATTTGTGTAATACTTTTCCACATAAAACTGGACGATTTTTAACGGAAAATCCATTTTTCAAACGTTTGGTGTAGAACAATTCCACGGAAACGTTTTCCTGCCTCGTCAGCATTTTCCTTGATAATGGTGGAAATAGATTTCCTATGGGAGTATGGGAAATGAGTTTTCTCATAAAACTTCTCCCTCTTTTCCTCACTCTTGTCAATTTCAACTCAAAACCCTACAATTCTTTCATTTTTTATTTCTTTAAATAAATTATTATTTGATGTTAAATAAATAATATACATGTTATGTTATGTTATTTTTCTTCAAAAAATTGTTTCACTAAATAAGAAAATTTTATTTTCTATAAGGAATCCACAACTGCACTAAACAACATTAGCACCAATTCAATGAGAAACAAAAAATTGTACCAAACATGAATTTCTAAATTCTACGAAAATAATTTTCTAAGATTTTCATTTTTTTGAAATTTGCTAACATGGCAATTTCCCCTTTCCGCGAAAAGGGTGTGTGCACAAACGTGCCCTTGGGAATTACACTTCCTCACTTAAGAACTTTCCAAATTCCAAACATGGGATTTCCTCAGCAACAAGAAAAAATGACAATGATTCCTCGCCAATGACTGTATCCAAGTCATGGGGATGAGAGTGTGTAATTACCTGCATTGATTGAAGTGCACTCATCAAAGGTGGGCCCAAGTGAGACCTATATGGGAGGAAGATCCTCTTAACTACACTAGTATTATGCATACTGTGGAAATGAGATACCACTTTTAACTTGTAAGGCCTATTTGGATGCATTCCTACCACTGTAGATAAGAAAGATGGAAAGATTTCTTTACAAAAGGCTCATGCAAAAATCAGCCCCATCGCATTATCTTAGCTTTTGATTAAACGGCCATAAATTTTAATGGTTTTTTTAATCATAATTTGTTTTTTCAAATTTAAAACAATGGTTACTAAAGGTTCAATGAGCATAATATTGGGCATCATGCCAAGTCATAGGAGAGTAAAAGGTGGACTGGACCCCATAGATTAGGACTGCGCATGCAGTTTGCTCGTAGGAGAAAAATCTCCTTAGATACCAGATAGAATCCATCTAAATTTTACTAAAATATATGTTTCAATCCCACAGGTATGATGGTAGGGCCATCCTCTCTTAGAATGAAATTAGAATTTTACGTTCGCCGAATATACATGAGTAAATTTTGGAAGGATTCATATAAAGAGGACATCATTTTCATTTTATTATTGTTTTTTATAATAGGAGGGCTCCACCTATTTTGGAGCCTTGTGAATTTCCTAATTCACATGAGTCTGGATCATGCTTCCTTGAAATAGGAGAATACTGGCTCATCCAATCCAAAGCGTCACATGTATTAAATGTGATGTCACTAATTGCAACCTCTTAATTACACCTTTTTATTGCAACCTCTTTATACAGCTCTGGGATTGGATGAAACAATTGAAAGAGGGGATTCAGACTCAATTCACATGTTTCGTAAAAAAAAACAATTCTAAAATGTGCCCAATTTGTGATGCTTTCAAGACAATTTATTTCGAGAAAGTGTGGGCCCCCTCACCAGATTAATCACGGAAATCACATGATTAAAATTAAAGATAAGAAAGAAAGAAAACCAGACATAGTTTTTTTTTATTTTAATTGTAAGGATGTGCATAGAGAATCCAAAATAAATTGCCTTGAAAGCATCACAAAATAAGAGAGGATCCAAATTTTATAATAATAAAAAGGCACCGACCCTTTGATTTTAGAGGAAACTACGAAATAAATCCCTGTAGGTCCCTATACCACTGATGGGGTCCCAAGAAAACCGTATTATCGGATTAGGTCCTCAAGGTCTGTATTTAAATTTTTTTTCGTATTTTGGCTCTATGGCCGATATCGGCAGTCATATTGGCCGATATCGGCCATTATGCGACATCCCTATTTCTCTCGTCCCGAGTGTGTTTTGCTTACAACTCTCATTTATTCCTCTCCTCGACTTTTGTATGGCGATTTTTTCCCTTTCAGAAACCATGTAAAAAAACTTCTGTGTATCGGTTGTTGGACTTCATTAAGAGGTAGGTTTGTACATTAAATACACATCTTAATGCACTATCTTCTCTAATGTCACATCGTAACCGTGATTTATCTCCATTAATGCATTCTTGTTAACCCTAGATCTCTGTAAAATCCTCTGTCATCATTAGATTACCCGGTCTCTAAACCAGGCTTTCTTTAATGCTTATAGAAGAACTTTCTGTTTGAAGGGTTTGTGGAAAACCCACTTTCATCAATAGAGTACCCATTCTCCTTTATTTCATTCTTGTTAACCCTAGAACTGTCGAAAATCCACTCTCATCATAAATACCCTAGAACTGTTTGAGAGAGCGTCATTTTGAAACATTCTGTGTAGTCGTTTTCAAGGTTCTGTTGAATCCAGCGGCTGGAGCTATGGTGGGTCGTGCATTCAATTTTATTTATGTTTAGTGTGCATCAGTAAATTCATAAATGTTATTATATAGTTTGTATGTTTGTATAGTTTTCTATATTGATCTTGCAAACATGGATACTTCAACGTCAGTATCTCATCCAATTGGAGTTGGTTGTCTTGCTGATTGATGAACAATAGGAGAATAGGTGGAATACGGTCTGAATACTGTTTGAATAGCAGCTAGGGACAAATGAAATGGGTCTAATACCGATCTGTTGTAATTGTCATTCTGAATCTGCCTACATTTTACTGATATCTTCATAATTTTCATGTGATTTAATGATAGCATGTCAAACAGAGAGGTGTTGTTCATATTCCACTATGACGGTGACTTTCAATTCGACATCAGCCGTCCGGTGTACAGTGGAGGAAAACAAAAAATGAAATATTTATCGTCAGACATCTCTTATCAATGCCTGGCTAACGAAGCAATGGAATCATCCAATTGGGATACAGCCATCCAGAATTTAAGTATGCAATACCTTCATCACAACGGACGGGCATTCTCAATGGCTAGCATTGACGATGATAATGATGTCCGTCTTATGTTCAAAGCATCGGGAAATGAAACGAATGGGATATACTTGTACGTCTCTAATAGTCCGAACAACAATGAAAGTATAGGGGGACATGACAGGTATGTCTACTAATTGTCTCACTAAATTTTAAATGCGAAATTAATTATTTATGTTAGCACTTGCTTATTTATGCGCCGATTCATTGTAGGTTACGAAGGACCGCATTAAGATTTAAGAGTCCAAAAATGCCAAGCAGCTCGTCAGCCAGTTTGAAGAGGGAACAAGTGAAGTTATCAACAAGTCCTCGAGAACAACCCACCGCTGATCTCCGCGATGACACAGACATGCAATATCCATCTGTGCGGGATGATGATGATGTATGCAATGAGGCGTTAGATGGTCATATCGACCTTGGGATGATGGGTGCTGATGATATCCATCTTAACCGACATCCCTCTAATGGACAACTTCATTCAAAACTAATCTTCAAGGCCGAAAGTTGCAGGGATGAAGCCAATCCAACCAATACCGATCTACGGTCTAATGAAATTCCAAAAGTTGATATTGATGATAAAATGGAGCCTGATGACATGGAAATGGAATTTGGCAACAACTCCGCACGAGATATGTGGATTGGCCGTGTTTTTCCTGATTGACAAATGTTCCGGAATACGTTGGCCAAGTTTGCAATATACGGTAACTTCACTCTTAAACATCTGAAGACCAACATGACCAAAGTGACTGCACGATGCAAAGATCAGGATTGTCCATGGCGTATCCATGCTTCGATTGTCGAATCAAGACCACAATTTAAAGTTAGGACGTACAATCCTAACCATCGATACTCAAAGCCACTGATGGGCATGGCACATCAACAGGCACCTCGGCGCTTATTAAAGAGTTCATCATGGAACGGGTCAGGCAGAATGTGAATTTGAAACCGAATGAGATCATGAATGACTATCAGATGGAGTTTGGTTCAATAATTAGTTACAGAAAGGCCTCTATAGCAAAGGAGATGACACTTTGTATTGTGCGAGGATCATATGAAGAGTCCTTCCAGCTGCTACCCCGTTACTGTAAGGAACTTGAGTTGACTAACCCTGGCACTGTGACAAACATAGATACCACTTCGGATGACCGTTTCAGAAGATTTTTTTGGGCGTTCGGACCATGCATAAGATCTTACACGTCTTCGTTGAGACCAGTGATTGCTGTAGACGGTTCACACCTCCGAGGCAAGTATCCAGGTGTGTTGCTTGTTGCCGTGACGCATGATGCCAACCATAAGCTACTTCCCATCGCCTTTGCCTTTGCGGAAGCCGAGCGGCGCGATAGCTGGGAGTGGTTCCTTGCGAACTTGTCCATATCTCTAGGAGAACCGCCTAACCTTACTATTGTTTCAGACCGGCAGAAGGGTCTCATTCCAGCGTTGAAAAACACCATACCGCATGCAATGCACTGTTACTGTTGCCGTCACATTGCTGAGAACATCAAAGCTGTTTTCAGTGACGGGGCAATCGTGATGAAATTTTGGCATGCAGCAACGTTATACAGGCCTTGCGAGTACGAGGCTTATATGACAGATATACGTACAGTTAGCCAGGAGGCTTTCAATTACATTAATGCAATTGGGTGGCAACGGTGGGCAAATGCATACATAGAAGGCCGTCGGTACGACATGCTAACTAGCAATGCAACCGAGTGCACTAATAGTCTCCTAAAAGACACGTGAGTCCTGCCCATTACGAAACAAGTTGAGGAGATACGAGCAAAGTTAATGGACTTCTATCAAAAGCGGCATCTCCAATCTGAAAGCATAACAACTCGTCTTACCCCGTATGCGGAGAAAGTTCTCAGTCAAGAAATGGATGAAGCTCGCCGATTGCATGTTCGTGTGGCTGGCATCGTAGAATTTCAGGTTCAGTCTGCGGAGTATGTTGACGTTGTTGATCTCGAATGGAAATCCTGCACATGTCGAAAATGGGAGATTTTGGGTATCCCGTGTTGCCATGCATTGGCTGCAATGAAAATGAGAAACTATGATCCATACGAATTCTGTGAGCATTGGTATTTTGCGAGCACGTATCGTACAGCGTACAGTGAGGTGATTCATGCTACCCGTGACAGCAAGCAATGGGAGCACACAGCCGAATTGAGGGTTATTCCACCAATGGCCAGTAAACAGCCCAGACGCCCGAAAAAGAACAGGATTCGGACTGAAGATATTGGTCGTGTTCGAAGGGCAGTAACGTGCTCAAATTGCAAGGGGAGAGGGCACAACCGTGGAAGTTGTCGCAATCCTCCCGTGCTCAGTTGACGAATTAGAACCGCATAGAATGTATATACATGTTGGCATGTATTCTAGTTGCAGTTTTTTGAAGACCCTTAATGATGTATATAGACAGCTGTCCTTAAGATGTATTAATCATGGGAGTTTTTATTTCATCACAGTACGCATACCACGACACTCCCAGTTCCTGTAACAACAGGTGCTGCAGCTGCGTGGCGAGTACTTTGATGATGCATACACTTCCATTGATGATGCCTGGATGTATGCAAATGTGGACTGTAATTGTGTATTTTGGGAGTCCTGTATTACTGTATTTCATAAATGATATGTGATCCTTTTTTAATTGTGCACGCTTTATGGAATTGCAGTTAATCATCTCAATTCAACGTAGACAGACACTTAATCAATAATATATATATAGAAATACTTTTTTAATCAGTAATAATTTCCCCAAATGGAACATCTGTTACTGTTTTTCATTGTCATAGTTAAGGAACCTGTGGTGGGAATAGTGGTCCATATCGGTCAAAATAATGACCGATATCGGCTATAGTAGTGCACCTGTTTTTTGACAGTCATTCAATTAAGGAAAGCCTGTTGCCATATTAATGCATGACCTGTTTTTTGTAGTCTCAGTTAAGGAAGCCTGAGTTTTTTCATACGGCCGATATCGGTCGGAATAATGACCGATATCGGCCATATTAATGCATGACCTGTTTTTTATAGTCTCAGTTAAGGAAGCCTGAGTTTTTTCATACGGCCGATATCGGTCGAAATAATGACCGATATCGGCCATATTAATGCATGACCTGTTTTTTATAGTCTCAGTTAAGGAAGCCTGAGTTTTTTCATACGGCCGATATCGGTCGAAATAATGACCTATATCGGCCATAGTAATGCATGACCTGTTTTTTATAGTCTCAGTTAATGAAGCCTGAGTTTGAAATTTTGGCCGATATCGGTCGAGATAATGACCGATATCGGCCATAGTACTTAATGACCTGTTTTTTTATAGCCCCAGTTAAGAAAACCTGTGCATGGAATGATAGCCGATATCGGTTGTTATCTTGACCGATATCGACCATAGTCTACATGGCCTGTTTTTTTAATAGTCTCAGTTATTATTAGTCAGCCTGTTTTCAATTAATCCACATCAAGAAACACAAACAATCATTATGACCACTAATCTGTCTATTAATAATATCTGCTCTGTCCAAATACAACTCATTTAAAACATTTTGAATGTCAAATTCTATACAAATGAAAATGAACATCACAACCACCAATCTTTCTATACAATCTGAGTTATAAAGCCCAGTGATTCACATTTGATAACATGCAGGCAATAAACTTTCAAAGTTCCCGGCTAATCAAATTCTTCATGGGAGTGATGCCAAGTGGGTCAAGCCTAGTCTATTAGCGTTCAATTGCCAACTCCGTTTGAAGATTTCCACTACTATTTTGCTTCGAAAGTAGCGCATGTCTGATTGCTTAAAGGCGATGGGAAGGCGGTGTACGCAGTGAGTGACAAAGGCCATTGCAAATACTCCACAATCACTCGTATTGTTCTGTCGAGGGATGCCCGTCATTTCAACTAGTGGCCATATAAATGGGTCGCTCCACCCAAAACGGCTATAGGATTCGGCCAACCATCCCATCTACATAAAACATCGGGTCTAAATGTCAGCAAAGGACAGAAGTTTTTGAAATACGCGTTCGATATAAACTGACTCTTGGCATGAAGGAAGAAAAACTTACAAACTTCTGCGCATGTTTAAATGATCGGCGATCGCCATCCATGCTATTGTAAAATTCCCGTCTTTTCTCATCAACCAGACCGATCAATAACATGAATTGTGACCTCTGGTAGACAATGAATATCAGCGTTCGCGCTTCCCTCGCGTCCAACACCCTGTGCCCGTACTTCCCAAAAATTGCCTTGATGGCTATGTCACCACTATCGCGCCACCAACTCTGCATACATTGAATTGATCAATGTGGATACAATATTCCAATGTACATATAATAAAGGATTTACCCAACCAGTGTTTAGTTTGTACTTACACAGACACTCGGGTTGGCAATGAAGCATGAATCACACCCAATTCTCAATATCTCAAAGTAATAATAAATGATGTTAGTGTCCATCCAAGTTCCCTCATTAAGGACATTCTTCAAATCATCTGCCTTGATCAATGTGCAAACATCATCAAGCTCATCTTTCCTGTAACAGTGAATATGTCCAAACCCACGTAAGCACTTCAATCTAACAAATTAACATGATCACCACTAAACCAACATACATGTCATCGTAGTATTCTAGAAAACCTTTGAGGAAGAATTTGTCACCATCAGACAGCACGTAGTCGTTCCGAACGATATCATGCGTGTAGTCCTTAAACTTCAACGGTATCATGCGCATTCGGGGCAACCGTTTGATCCTCCATACCAATGACTCAAGGGTGGCCAATGGCGCTGCAACCACCATAGCAGATTCACTGGATACCATAAATGGGGATGCGAACAAATTCCTGCTGACTGGTGGGGTCTGAAGACTTTCCTGGGGTGCTGACTCAGTCGGGGGTTGTTCCCTGCTGCTACCTGATCCCTCGGCATTTATGCCCGCGAGGTTCAGTTCCTCGACCGCGGATTTTCTTTTAGCAGATTTAGTCTTTTTAGCCGGGCTTTTTTGCGCAGGCCTCTTGGTATGCTTAAATGTGATGATGATTTTCTTCTCCGTAGCGTCATTATCAGACGCCGAACTGCTGCACCTATCGAATGAGAAGTTCTCCCAATTCGTCCCAAAACCCGCCTTAAACTTAGCTAGCTTTTTCGAAATTGACATGGATAGCTTGTCGATTGGCGTTTTCCTACGTGCAGAACGTTCGAGGCTCCGTTCGATGCGAGCGACCATGTCTTGAGCCTGTTGATCAAAGAAGTAATTGAATTACCGACAGTTTCAAGGAAAAAATCAAGGAACTAGTGTAACAGTCCATTATAGGGTGTAATTGATATACATGCTTCTGTGGGATGGTGGGCTCATTGGGAGTGCGGGTCTCCTCTGCCGGCACCTCGGCCGTGGGGACATCGGACGCAGGCTGCTCCGTTGCCTCTCCTCTACCAATAAACATCAACGTATTCTTCGTATACCATTCCATGTACTCTTCGGACTGCGCAGCTGCAGCACAAACCTCACCTTGAAGTCCAAGCTGTGCTCTTGCTCCCCACGACGACACGACATCCGTATCCATCGTTGCCGCATAATCGACAACAGACCTGAACGTCCTTTCTCGTCTTAAGATCGGCATTGTAAAAGGCGGTGGGACTATTTGTTTGAGCCCGAATTGTTTCATAACACGCCAAGTGTTGTGGCGCTCGACAATCCAATACCATATCAGAACAGTGGACGAATGTAGGAGAGTGCGATCCACTTTAGAGACCTTTGGAAAAAACTTTGGGCTGTACCCTTCATATGGTTGCCATATGAACTGCAATACACATCAACAACGAAACAGTTAGTCCATTATCTCAGTAAAATAGAATACATATAATCGAACACCGAACTAAGGAGCTAGTCAATATCTTGTTTTACCTCGTCAACTTTCAAATTGTTTAACTGTCCTCTCACCTCCTTAACTGAGGTGAGTGGTGGATTTTCAGCCAACCTCTTCATCCATGTCTTGCATAGTGGGAATTGTTTGTCCCCCTGCCACGAGTCTTTTGGCTTGAGACACCTTCCAATTGACATCCTTGTATAAGCCCATATCTGCACCAGATTACATCACAATAAAGAGTTAGTTCGAATTAAATTAAAAATTTAAACTAACAGTCATTATGAGAATAAAGACCTGTAATAGCTGTAGAGGCCCGGTTGGCGTCCTGCACAGGTGCCCTTCAAGCTCACCTTGCTTATCTTTCCCTTCTTCCACAGCAACTAGCTTCTCCGGACCCCATCGAGAGGCATTGGTCAACATCCTATACAGATTCGCGAGACAAGCCGGTGCCCAGGCATACGGTTTAAATTCTTTGAACAGCTCTAGTATGTAGGCCGGTCCACGGGCACCAGTAGTCTGCGAAATGATCTGACCGGACACTAGAAAGAAGAGAAAGGCTCGCGTTGCCCGGATCTCGTAATCCTTGTATTTTTTATGCTTCTTTTTTTTCTCAAGTTCGGCAGCTGCAAAATTGTCTTCAAGCCACTTGAACTTCACTGTTATACCATGGTAGTCACGCTTCTCCGGTCGAATGCCAAGTACCTCCTCGCACACCGATGCTACGAACTTCCCCGGGAAAGTTCGTCAAGCTACAGGTGGGCCATCTACGGGTAGGCCGTAGATGTATGCAACATCTTCCAGGGTGACAGTTGCTTCACCCGACGGAAAGTGGAAGGTATTTGTCTCCGGGCGCCACCTTTCGACTAGACCGGTTATTAGCGCATGATCAATGACCATGCGATCGATTTCTGCTAGGTAGTGGAGGCCTGTCTGCCTCACGTATGCCTTTTGTTGTTTTGTCAGCTGCCATATATTTCGGTCCGGATTGGTTGGTATGCATCTCAGCCGTCCAAAATCCTAGCAACGTAACAATTGCCAAATGTGGTTAGCAAGTACAAAACGAATATATGCAATAACAATGTGCATCGATACTTTGGAATGTGTAATTGATTTTGTGGGATACAGTATACCTCTCCTTGCCGAATTCCCTCCGACACGTGAAGGCTTTGGTTGTATAGTAGAACCTTCGGAGACTTGGGGGCTTGTCCTTCACCTTCCTGCAAAAGAATATGAATGTCGGTAACTTACAAACATACACGTTGAATGTGAATTCATTCAAGAAAAAATATAAAAATAATGTCATAAAACTATTTATTAAAAGGGGTAGTATCTGTCATTATTAAAAGATAATAAGAAATAGGCAATTAGGTTGGATGGAACAATAATTAGTCAAATATTTACCTTCGTTCTATCAAAGTTCCATGTCCTCATCCAACACTCACCACTGTCCACTAATGGATTGGAGACAGAAAACAGACCCATGGCATTATACCATATAAATTATAACTTTTAATTAGCGTAAACACCAAAAACATACATAGGGTTCATAGCCAACCATTTTGGCTATATAAATTCAGTTTATTTCCTTGTAACAGGCTTATATAAAGCCATTGCTTCTGCAATCCAATAATATGCTTTTTGAGCCTAAACTTGTGAATTTGTTCTGGGATCCAACATCTGGTATCAGAGCAAAGTTATAGGGGCCTGATTGAGTGTTCTAAGAAACTGCAGTTTCTTAAGGAAGTAGCAAGAGTAAGAGATTAGCAAAAGAGAGGAGTCAGAGAATCATGGCGGCAGAGAACAGCGGCATTGTTCAGCCAGCAATTCCACGGTTTGATGGTCATTATGACCATTGGGCCATGCTCATGGAGAACTTCCTCCGATCAAAGGAGTACTGGGGCTTGACAGAGAATGGGATTCCTGCAGCAGCGGATGGGGTAGAGCCAACAGAGGCGCAACGAAACAGCAACGAAGACCAGAAACTGAAAGATTTGAAAGCCAAGAACTATCTATTCCAAGCTATAGATAGAAATATTATTGAGACCATACTCAATAAGGAGACTGCGAAGGCTATCTGGGATTCGATGAGAATGAAGTATCAAGGCTCTACCAAGGTGAAATGTGCTCAGCTACAGGCTTTAAGGAGAGAGTTCGAGATTCTTGGCATGAAGGAAGGTGAAAAAGTCAATGAGTATTTTGCCAGGACATTGACCATCGCCAATAAGATAAAGGCGCATGGAGAAAGGATGGAGCAGAGTGTGATCACTGAGAAAATCTTGAGGTCAATGACTCTCAAGTTCAATTATGTCGTCTGTTCGATAGAAGAGTCCAATGAGCTCTCCACCATGACCATAGATGAGCTTCAAAGTACAGAGGATGCAAGGACAGAAGGAGGAGGAGCATGCTTTGAACATCACCAATTCAGAGAAAAGTGGAGGAAGAGGTGAGCACAAAGTTGAAGGGAGAGGAAGAGCTCGTGGAGGTTTCAGAGGAAGAGGCCGAGGCAGGGGTAGGCAATCTTTCAACAAAGCCTTGGTCCAATGCTACAATTGCCAGAAACTAGGGCATTTTCAATATGAATGCCCTAGTGGGGAGAAAGGTGTGAATTATGCAGAATTAGATGAGGAAGAAGAGATGCTTCTGATGGCGTACGTGGGGATGAATCAATCAAAGAGGGAGAATGTATGGTTCCTCGACTCAGGCTGCAGCAACCACGTGTGGTAACAAGGAGTGGTTCTTTGATCTTGACGAACAGTTCGGACAATCAGTGAAGCTCGGAGATAACTCAAGGATGATTGCTATGGGAAAAGGGAATGTTAAGCTTCATATCAATGGATTAACTCAGGTAAAAGTTGGAGATTTATAAAATATAGCCGATATCGGCCTTATACAATTCAATATGTCAAATTTAAAGTTGGAGATCTAGATATCACGTCTGCACAATGGGTAATGAAGATGAGAAGAATATGGGAAGATGAGGAGAAGAAGAAGAGAATAACATAGCCATCAAACCGAACCCTAGAACAACACGTCTTCATTCAAAATCCAAGGCACAAAGGAAAAAGGGTTGAAATGAGGAAGAAACGTACCTCCATGCCAGCCACCTTCGAAAAATTGGCGCCAAAGTGCTTGGGACCACCTGCTTGGGACCACTGGAAAGGGGGAGAGTGTTGACAGCGAGAGACGAAAGGGAATGGGGGAAAGTGATGGTCGAACGAAAAGGGAAAGGGGCCACAACGCCTGATGGTTGTAACTGATTATGGCCGATATCGGCCATATAGCCAAAATACAAAAAAAAATTATGGCCGATATCGGCCATATAGCCAAAATACAAAAAAAAATACAAATACAGCCCTTGAGGACCTAATCCAATAATACGATTTTTTTGGGACCCCATGAGTGGTATAGGGACCTACAGGGATTTATTTGGTAAATTCCCCTTGATTTTAAGACTTTTAAATTTTAAATTCTTCAAAAATTCTTTAAGCACAATTATCTAAGTGTTATTAATGATGAAATTATTGTCATATTTAGTTAAGGGACAATGTACAGACTCTACATAGCATTGATGTGAATGAGATTTTGGCTCAAATACAGGTGAGGTCCCAGTTCATTGTTAAGATTTGAAAGGATTACAAAGTTCTGGGGTTCTTGAATCATGAGTTGAGAATTAAGACAACTTTCACGGGTTTAAATCTCAAACCAATTTTAAATACATCATAAAATATTTCCATATCGACATCATTCTTGATTAGCATGCATCTAGTTGGGCCTGAAAGAATTAAAATGTAAATCTTATATCATTTCATGAGTTTATGTGACATGGATTATCAAGTTTGTGCAATTAGGACCTGTGGAAAAGAACGGCCCTAGATTTGAACTATGGGTAGTCAGGTAAAAACCGACACCTCTTAGCACCCGGTTTGAAGTTATTGGAACTCTGGTTACCTTGGACCCGTTCGGATGTCTATATAAACCAACAGCAGACAGTCCTCACAAGCATCGGGCAGTACTAGGGTCCAAAGTGCAGGAATTGGCTAACCTTAGCTACTAGCAGGTCAAAGTTCGTTGCCATTTAACAGAAGTTGAAGGCAACCAAAGTGCAAGAAACAGAGTTCCTATTTGGCAAACTGAAGAGATCATTGTAGCAAAAGAACAAATCTGCGACCTGGATTTCCATAGAAGTGTTGTATCATTGATTTATTTTTGTGTGAACTTCGTATAGTCGATTAACAAGGAGATCATTGCCTTCAGAAGATAGCATGTAATGTAATTTAAGGTGGCATCAGGAACAGCTATGCACCATTTGATTATCTATTATGCAAGACCTATGTAATTATGTTGGTAGTTAATAAATTTAAATGTAAGGTTCCGTCGACAACTATTAAAATCTTCCCTAAATGATTAATAAAAAAATTTCAGTAGAGAACCAATCAACTAAAACAGATTTAGCAGAAACTAATTTACATAGGCCAGATAAAAAAATTAGGCTGATCTGATTCAGTTCTCTAATTCCCTTCCAGCCATCTGAACCATGGAAGCTAATAGGAATAGAGATTTTAAGATAGAATTCAGAGGTCATAAAAGCATGAGGTTCTGTTTATGAAGATCTAAACGGCCCTACATATACATTGAAGAGCAAAAGGCAAGGTTGTTGGGTAGATGGAGATGAAAGGGGTGGGCTATTATATCGGGGCTAAAAACAACTGATTGAGGAAGAGTTCTTGAAGGTCTACAGAATTCAGATGCATTTTAGATTTTGGACTAAACAACAAAAGGTTCTTCTAAAACTGAGATAGGAGAAAGCTAACTCTCTTCCTATTCTATACTATAGAGCCCACCAATGATCAATCTAAATCTGCTTACACACACCTACCCTGTAAATTGCCACAGATTGCAATTTGACACTAGTGATCATCATCCACCATTATATAGTATCACAGTTGTTAAAAAGAATATATGAAAACAATTAGAAGCTATAGAAGCAATATGAAAAAGAAAGGGAAATAAAAAGGGGATTTAACCGGAAAAATCTTATTAGGTTCACTGTAGAGCAAAAAAGCCTTAGGAAACATGAAATGACCGCAGTAGTCCCAAGGGACCTTTTCAGTTTTTTTTTTTTTTTTGTTTCGCCGAGTGGTGATATCCCCGCTCATCTGTCCAAATCAAATCCATGACAATCTCATTATCCTCGCAATTTCTATGCCATTCAATGTATTTATGCTCTGCCAACTTTTCCAATTGTTGTTGCATAGGTGTCCTCTTACCCCGCTCTACAACTTTGTGCCTATAACTTGCATTGTAAAGGGTCTTTATTTCAGTTACATTTAACTCGCTTCATTGTTTTAATGTAACCAAAATATCTTTCAGCTGTACCATGCTCTTAGACATATCAACCATTAATTTTGTTTTATTCTCTGTTAATCTCTATACGAATGAATAACCCTCTAGATACTCTACGGCAAGATGATTGTGTACACCACATGCAACTTCCAACATCCAATCATCAAAAGTGTCCAACTTTTTTCCCTTTAATATAAAAGGGTATCCACATTTCTTCGACCCTGTTTGCTTGATCTTCTTCCCAATAGGCCCTCATCATTAGTCTTACCATACTTATAATGTCCGCTTCTTTCACATGCTAGGACAATTATAGGTTTTATTCCAGGCCGTGCAGCATTTGATACCTTTATGACATTGACGAAACTGTTTCTTCTACCAAAATCACGAGCCCAGTTGATTAATGCATGTTGGCTATAAAATATCTAAACACATAACCATTGAATAGGCATCAATAACACACAATATTTATTAAAATCATAATTTAACTTAAGTCTTACTTCTTAAGTAATAATTACATTTGTAAAGTCTATTAAATAGGCTAACTGAACCTGACTTTCTTCTGTAGAGATCTACAATGAGAAGAAGAAAGAAAATGTGAAATTCTAACATCTGTTCGGAAAAATATAGCTGAACAAAAAACAAATGTTCGACATATTATGGCCGAACAAATTCATAATGTTCAATTATTAATTCTCAAACATATTTATACTATTTGGCGTCATACAGTCGAACAGTTCATATCCGTTCGATCCTACTAGACCGAACAAAACACGGACACCTCCCATATAGAACTCGAAAAAAAGGGCGAGAAAAACTCAAATAATTAACAAAACTGACTTTTTCACTGCTATTATGAATCAGAGGCACGATATCCTTATTCATTTCCTTTTCCATTGCAATGTTTGATTCAAGAGAACTACAAACAATGATGTTTGAGTTTGATGGAGGCAAGAGGAAGAACACTGTGATGGTGGAGAGTGCTAGAGTACCATAAAGAAAGTGGAGAGTGGAACAATAGCATAGAATGTGCTTTTAGAATTGTAGACGGAGGAAGATAGTTCATGGAGGAGGAAGGGTTTATGTGGAGAGTTGACCGGATGGCGGAGATGGGTGTTGTGTGAGAAGAGAAGTTCACTTTTGATTTTGGGTGGAAAATATCCATTTTTGTCGTTTCACATAATGATATTATCTTATTATAATAATAAATATATAAATAAATAAATATTTATCTATATATATATAAAATATATGTGGTGGGAAGTAAAAAACAAAACATAATCGATGGGATGCCAACAGAATCTCCCAAAGTTTAATTACGTGGCACTAAAGCTTCCCCTTGGGGTGGGATTACCAAAAGTCCCCTTGATTGTTTCGGATTCACTTTTATTTGATTACCCACATTCACTTGTATTTTATCACCCACAGCTTAGCCTCGCTAATTTATCCCGAGTGGAAGCCTTATACAGTAGAGGAGAAGGACTGTAGCTTTATCTTTGCATCTATTCTAGGGCTGACGTTGGCTCTTTCTAGGCTTTTGTCCCGTGAGATTGAGATCCATATCCTCAGCCTCCCCCGTTCTTATCCTCGACCTCCCTCTTTCTTATTGCTTACTTCTTCTTGTGCTCGCTATCCAGGTTGCAGAGAACAGAAAGAACAAAAGGAAGACGAACGAGAGAACATGGCGCTACAGGCGTTTAAAGAGACGGCTATCTCGCACATAGTTCAGGTAGCACTGGATAAGGCCTTATCCTGCTTGCAAAAGGGCTTCGAGTTTTCCCTCGGTGCTCAAAATCATCTGGTGAAGATTAAGGATTCCCTGGTGGACATTCATGGTTTCATTGTGATAGCAGAGCGAAGCCCCATCAAGGATCCCACGTTGATGGAATTGCTGGAATATCTCAAAGATGCTGCTTATGATGCTGAGGACTTATTGGAAGAGTATGAGATTGCGGATCGAAGACGGAGTGAAGAGGCTGAAAACAGCATCCCGGTTCGAGATACCATGACGAACAAGGTACGCAGGGTCGTTACTTCAGTACTTGTCTCCCCAGTTATAATGCGCAATAAACTGAAAGAGGTAAGCGAGAGACTCGAAGCTATTAAAGCAGAGGCTCATACATTTCGGCTGAAGCAGAAAGTGAAAGACTTGATGATTGAGTTTGAGAAGCAGAGGGAGACCCACTCATTTGTAAACAAATCTCAAGTATTTGGAAGAGACGAAGAAAAAGAGAAGATAGTGAATTTGTTGCTGTCAAAACAAACCGGTGATCATGAGAATGTTTCGGTCATTTCCATCGTCGGCATGGGAGGCATTGGCAAAACTACGATTGCTGAGTTGGTTTTCAATCAAGAATCGGTGCAGGATCATTTCAAGCCGAAAATGTGGATACACGTGTCTTATGATTTTGATGTTATAGGGCTTCTAAAAAAAATTATTCAATGTGCTGATGAGGAAGAAAAAAACATTCAACAAGGAATTAATGATGATAAACCTCTCCCCTCAAGCGTGGAGGAATTGCAGTGCCTCCTACAAAAAAAACTGAGTGGGGAGAGGTACTTGCTCGTACTGGATGATGTTTGGAATGAAGAACCTGAGAAGTGGTATAGGTTGAGAGATCTGTTGTCATGTGGAAGAAGAGGAAGTAGAATTGTCGTAACCACGCGCAGTCCAATGGTTGCGTCCATCGTGAGTAAAATTCAGCCACACATTTTGAAGCCTTTGTCAGAAGATGTTTGCTGGTCTCTGTTCTGTCAAAGAGCATTTGGAAATCCAACAGAAGAAGCAGCGCGTTCAAAATTGGAACCAATTGGAAGACAGATTGTGCAGAAATGTGGGGGCAATCCGCTTGCTGCGAAAACACTAGGAGGCCTTTTGTGGTCCGAGAGAAGCCAAGGCAATTGGGAGTTTGTCAGAAATAGTGAAATGTGGAACTTTGATGATGAAAATGAGCATGGAATATTACCTGCTTTGAGGTTGAGCTATAACCATTTAAAGCCCCATCTGAAGCAATGCTTTGCCTTTTGTGCAATCTTTCCCGAAGACTATGAAATTGAAAAAGAATTAGTGATCAAGTTATGGATGGCTAACGGGTTTATTCCTACCAAAAGAGGAATGGAGTTGGAAGACACTGGAGATGACATTTTCCATGAGTTGGTCATGAGCTCTTTTTTCCAAGATGTCAAAGTTCTGATAATACATGATAGGACAAGGACAACATTTCGGATGCACGGCCTCATGCATGATCTAGCACATTCTGTAATGGAAAATGAATATTGTGTTGTGCACAATGGCGAGTCAAAAGACATTTCTCCAAGGATTCGTCATGTCTCTTCTAATGGATCGGGAATTCTGGTTGCCTCCTTACCCAAAGCTCAAATGCTACGGACATATGTCATGTTAAGAAATGCCGACTTCCAATTTCCTTGTGATGTAGGGCTTTTTAAATGTTTGAGAGCATTGGATTTCATCGGGCAACAAGATAAACAGAAAGTTGAGAAGCAGTTGTTTACTTCCCTGGGCAATCTCCAACATCTAAGGTACCTCAACCTCTCCTTCACTTTGATTGAAATGTTACCTGAATCGTTGACTAGCCTCTGCTTTTTACAAACTTTGATATTAATAGGTTGTGGAGAACTTTGTGAGTTGCCCATAGAGATGAGCAAATTGACCAACCTCAGATGTTTGGATATAAGTCGTTGTGGTAAATTAACTCACATGCCCCCAAAGATGGGGCAATTGAGCTGCCTCAAAGAATTAAGCAATTTCATTGTGGGTATGACCAATGAGATTGCATGCAGTGGCATAGGAGAGTTGCAAGGTTTGAACCTTAGAGGACGTCTAAAAATCCAACTCCTTAAGAATATAACAGATGCTATTGATGTTCCACGAGATACTCTCATAAACAAACCAAATCTTACTTCTCTTGATCTAATGTGGGATGATTCTGTGGATGTGGAATTTGGTGATTCGAAAGAAGACAGAGAAATAGAAGTGCTTGAAAAGCAGGTACTTCAGGGCTTCCAACCACATCGAAATCTGAAGAAGCTGCGAATATTGGGCTACGGAGGCTTCAACTTTCCGAGTTGGATGATGGACACCACTCTCACCGAATTAGTTGAAATCACATTTTCAGGGTGTTGGAGATGTAACCACTTGCCACCACTTGGAGAATTGCCCTTTCTCAAAATCCTTGGAATTTATGGATTGAAGAATGTGGAGTGCATTGGTAACGAGTTCTATGGCAATGAAGTATTCGGAGGATTTCCATCATTAAAAGAACTTGATATTCGTCATATGGAAAAATTGAAGACATGGTCAGGAGTAGAATGGAAGGGCGAAAGGGTGTTCCCTAGCCTTGTCAAATTGAAAATTTGGAATTGTCCCATGCTAACTACAATGGAATTTTTTCCAGATATCAAAGATTTGAATGTTGACCAAGGGATGATGCAAAGCCTCAAAAATCTGAAACCGTTTGAGTCTATGCACCAACAAAATTGTAACCAATCGTCTTTTGCGGATGAAGATCAGATAAGAAGCCAAAGCCCTCTTCGAGAGTTGGAGATTATCTCTTGCGACAAACTAATCTTTTCAGGCCTAGGGCTTCGTTACCTCAGTTCCCTTGGGACTTTGATAATAGTTGGCGGCTATGAGTTTGCACACGTGGCACATGAATTATCTTTCCTTACCAGCCTCCAATATCTCCATTTAGAACAGTGCCATGGTTTGAAGAGTTTACCAGAGGGGATCGGGAATCTCACATTACTTCGAAATCTAGAAATTCATAATTGCCGTGAGATGGCGTCCTTGCCAAGAGAGCTACAACGCCTCTATGCACTCAAAGATCTGTCTATTTATAGATGTCCTACATTAGAGATTCGATGTACGGAAGACACCGGTGAGGACTGGGACAAGATCCAACACATCCCTCATATTAGGATTTGGAATTAGCAAAATCATATTGGGAGTCATCGTATCGCAAGAGATTAATGGTTAGTCTTCCTACTTCTTGTCTTTTTTCTAAAATCTCTCTCTTCTTGCATCTATTATTTATTTCTAATGCAACTCGTGTTTGTAGCTATGAAGAAAAGAGGGGACAAAGTAAGTGAAGCTAGTTGCAAGAAGAAACGAAGCTACTTGCACATGAGTAGGGAGACTTAGGTATTGTTGTTGAAATTGATTATAATTTTCAATATTGCCCATGTAAAAAACTTATAATGCATGAAGAAATATAGTGGCAAAAAGTTAGGAGATTCAATCTCTTAGTTTGACATTTTATTAGGAAGAGGAAAATCATTTCATAGTATTACTTATATTATATAATACTATATGTATCAGATAATATACATTGTTAAACATTATATATCATGTACTTGGGCAAGCATATTCGGGTCTAACAACAGTGTCCGGGCTGGATTTATAAGGTTAGGACTTCTGAGCGACATGGTAGGATGATTTTGGGCTGGTCATTTATCTAGAACATGAGATATATGGATCTGGGCTTGCTTTTAATGGTGTGATTTCTCACTTGGGGATACACACGTTAATTTAAAGTAAATGGTGTGATTTCTCATTCGTCTTTCTCACGTCTGAAAAATTGTGGTGTGTTAAGCAACGTTTTCCTGTTGAGTTCTTTAAAAAGATTGGATGACGTAACATCTATCTTATTAAGTGTATGTGAACTTGCAAGGTTTTACCTATATAATACCCCTAAGTTGCTATATTTAATTTGAATATTTTAATAAATTGGAGGGTTATGCATACTAAGATAGATGGGTTAAGGCTATGATAATGATGGATAAAAATGGAGGGTTGTCTTAATGTGCTTTTGGAGGAATGTTAACTGTTTAGGGTTGCAAGAGCCATTAATTTTTTTTTATCCTGCCAAATTTTCTCTTATGAATCATGTATTGTTCATCTAAAAATTCTTATTGTTTAGGGCACATCCAAATAAATCACAATATTTAAGTTTATTTTATTATTGTTATGATACCACTAACTGACCATGATTTGCTTCCTTATCCAACGACAGGTTGGAAAGAAAACCATGTGAAGTAGCATACATGATTCAGCATTGATCCAATGGCATTTTATGAGAGGTATTGTAATACAGTGCCTATTATTAACATAATCCCATCTAAATTTGAAATGCATCTGCTAATAATTCCGTGATCTGTTCTCTATGTTCAGACTCTACTTCCCCCACATAAGTGACGTACATATGTTAATGCACCGACTGCTCTCTATCTCCATGGTTTACTTCTGCTCTCCATCTCTATGGTATACTTACATGATCTTTGCTTCAATCAGTAGACAAATATTTAAGATGAATAAACATTTTATCTATAAATTTATAGTTATTGATTTGGTTGTAGAGATGCAGGTGCATTACACAGGCCAGCTTACATGATGGAATTTTCAGCCAAGCTACATGATATGGACAGATCATAAGCAAGATCACCCAAGCTTCTTTAAATTCTTTCCAATTACAAGGATTAGTCAAGTGCTGTTATTAAAGTTACTTCTCCATCACAGAACTATCCGTGTCTTGAGCAATGTGCTGGGGCTCTATTCCTTTGTTAAGCTTTCCTGCCTGTGAATGAAGAGAATTTGATATTTATGAGAATAACTTTGTTGCTTCATCTATTTTTGTTGGATGTTATGTTTTGATTTCATTGAGCAAATGAGTTTCTTTGTTTATTTGTGTATTACTCTTACATATATGTCGGACTTGGCTCCACAGTAATCCCTTTGGGGAAGTTGTAGTGTTTCATTCTTTCTTGCAGTAGTTCCTCATGGCCATTAAAATTTGGTGCTTAATGAAACATTAGCAATCATTTTAAAGAATTATTTTGTTAGTTAAGATTTTCATCTCTTTTTTTATTGTTAATTTTCTTCTACTTGAAAGTTGAAATGTTGGGCTAATAAAATTATAGGAAAAAGATCCCACTTTGCGGAGTTTCGCGTATAGAAAGGACTGCTGATTTGCACGATTTGCTATAACTTTACAATTCACCACTGCTTAGTAAGATTAGATTATCCAAACACTCGGTGACCTGATCTACCTCATAAAGTTTTATTATGTCTCGTCTTTCAAGCCTCCAGCATGCCCCATTTAAGTAGTTTGCTTAGGTGGATTGAATTAAGAAGAGAGAAGACAGATCGAGTTGCCTCTTTGTGATTGGATAATCTAATCTAAAAAGAAATATAAGTGTTTGGAGCTTCCTGATTAAGGAATCTATCTGCTGAAAGATTATCAAATCACTCAGTTTCTTGATCTCCCTCTTAGAATCTTGTTTTGGTTTTGTCGTCTTTCAAGCCTCCAACATAGTTTGCTTTCAGACCTTTCAGGATACATGTGCTGAATGTTCTGGGTGTACAATAGTTCTGTTTTTAAAGAGGCTACTAATTATTATGGCTATGAGAAAGCTTATGGCCAAATTGAGTGATAGAGATGTAGAAAACGGTGTGCCAAGTTCATTTGATGTAAGAGCGCATATGCATCAGATGGGCCATAAACTGAAACCCAATCACTTAGTGGGCCAAGCCCACATCCTGTACAGATAGACTGGATTTGTCTCTTGGCCAAAAGGAATCTCACTCACTCAGTCATGGATCTGGTCCATCTGGTAGAGGGGCATTGGATTGTGCAACAAGTGGATTCTCATCCATAGTATTTCCAAAAGCCCAACTTAACCTTTTCCTCACAACCATGGCCTGGTTAGCAGTTTTTGTGATAAAGTTTCTTCAGAAGACCTGATCATGGAAATGCCAGAAACAACATCATCATCATAGCCTTGTCCCAACTATGTTAGGGCATAAACATCACTAGTGCGCATGTATTATCGTATCTTACTCCCAGACAGGTGGATCAAGAGAGGCCCGGACGCGATGTTCAGTTTCTACTTCCCCCACAAGAGAGTTTCATCATCAACGCATCTGCTAACAATTCCATTCGCTGTTCTCTATGTTCAGAGTCTACTTTCGCCACATAAGTGAGGTGTATATGTTAAATTGTTAATGCACCAACTGCTCTCTATCTCCAAGGTGTACTAACATGATCTTGGCTTCAATCAGTAGAGACAAATATTTAGGATGAATAAACATTTTATCTTTTTTTTTTATAACAATAAACATTTTATCTATAAAAATATAATTCAAGTATCGATTTGGTTGTAGAGATTCAGGTGCATTACATAAGCCAGCTTACATGATGGAATCTTCAGCCAAACTATCTTTTGTTGTCCTTGTGAACACCAATGCCATAATTAATCTGTTTCTTGAATCCCATGATATGGACAGATCATAAGCTAGATGACCCGAGCTTCTTTAAATACTTTCCAATTACAGGGATTAGTCAAGTGCTGTTATGAAAGGTTCCTTCGCTATCATAGAACTATCTGTGTCTTTAGCAATATGCTGGGGCTCTGTTCCTTTGTTACGCTTTGCTGCCTGTGTTGATATTTATGAGAACAACATTGTTCCTTCATCTGTTTTTGTTGGATGTTATGTTTTGATTTCATTGAGCAAATGGGTTTCTTTGTTTATTTGTGTATTACTTTTCCTTAAATGTAGACTTGGCTCCACAGTAATCCCTTTGGGGAAGTTGTAGTGTTTCATTCATACATGTAGTAGTTCCTCATGGCCATTATCATTTGGTTAATGAAACATAAACAATCATTTTAAAGACTTGTTTTGTTAGTTTAGATTTTCATGTTGGTCTTTTAATTTTCTTCTACTTGAAAGTTAAAATGTAGGGTGAATAAAATTATCCAAAAAAGATGCCAGAGGAGTTTCGCATATAAAAAGGCTGCTTATTTGCGTGATTTGCTATCGCTTTGCATTTCACTGCTGCTTAGTAAGATTAGTTTATCTGAGCACTTAGTTACCGATCTCCGTCATAAAATTTTGTTATGTCTTGTCTTTCAAGAAGAAAGATTGAGTAGCCTCTTTATGATTGGATAATCTAATCTAAAAGGAAATTTAAGTGTTTGAACCTTCTTGATTAAGTAATCTATCTGCTGAGAGGTTATCCAATCACTCAGTTTCTTGATCCCCCTCTTAAAATCTTGTTATGGTCGTCTTTCAAGCTTGGATAGGAGGATACAGTGCTAAATGTAATGGGTGTACAATAGTTTGGTTTTAAAAGAGGCTACTGATTCTTATGGCTAAGAGAATGCTTTCGGCCAAATTGAGCAACAGAGATGCAAAAAACGGTGTGCCGAGTTTATTTGATGTAAGACCCATATGCATCAGATGGGCCATAAGCTGAAGCCCAATCATGTAGTGGTCGAAGCCCACACACTACACCAAAATCGGAAATCAGAAACGTTGTATTGAAATGGTCATTAGCCGTTTGTAATCTGACGAGGTTTCAGGCCGTCCCAAGTGTAAAAGCCGTTTCAAAACAAAAAATATTTCACGGTTTTGCTGAAAAAACCCGTTCTCGTTCCCCATTTGGTCCTCTCCTAAAAAGTGGATTTGCGTTCTCTCCCTCCATTTCGTTCGCACCCATTTCTTCCCTCCCTCCATTCTCTTTCTCAGAAGTACTTTCTCCTCTCTCTCTTTCTCAGAAATCTTTCCATACAAAGGCATCTTAGGCATCAATTGCAAAAGACGGAAAGAGGAAGGATTTCTTATATCGATTCGTCGCTGGCTGCTGGTTTGGAGAACGGGATCTTGAGGATTGGGGTGAACCAGAACGAGAGATCCTTGTTGAAGATTAGGATCTGGGCATAGGGTTCTGTTGAGTTCAAATCAAGTGGGTTAGCACATCTAGGGCAGATCCTAGTGCTGGTTCTTCTGGTTTGCAGAGGGATCTTTTCCACAAGCGATCTGATGTTGTCTGTTTTTGGTTAGCAGATCTAGGGCAGGTCCTTACAAGAGGTCTCTCAGTCCATTCTCCCCCAACTATCTGGATGTGTACTCCACACCCATACTTCCTGTCTTTGTAAGTAGTCTCTGCATCCACCATTCATCAACTACGTGTAGAACGACCATTAAAAGAACCTTTCCTTTTCTTCTCCCAAATCATGTTTTTCCACTGAAAAACTGTTCATGATATATGACCATATCCCCATATTGAACTGATTCATTGACTTCTATTATGACTAGACAAGGGAAAGGACTCATTTACTATTTACCCAGGATATGTATCGGGACATATCGATTAACTGGGTCATTCTGTTTTTGCTAACATTTTGATAAATTAACTTCTAGTACTCGTTCTGTTTTTGCTAACATTTTGATAAATTAACTGGGTCATGTTCTTTGCAGATGTTCTTTTTAGTCTAATGTTTTAGATTTTTAGTTCTTTAACTTGTGTGTTGGTTTGAGGAAGCAAAATGTTTAATTGGGGTTTGTTTGTAATTTGACTGCATAATGCACTTTAATTTGGGGCTGTAGCGTTACAGTCTTATAATTTATGTATCTTTTCAAATTTTGGTTTTGTTTCATGAGGTTTGTCACTATTCATGTATTGGTCATAGGGTGAGGATGAGTCAGCTATGAACTTAGGTCCTCAGATATATTAGAGGTTCTAGTTTAGATACTCATATACTACGAAAGGGATGAAGGGGTCTCCTTGTTTGAGAGTTGAGATTTAGATTTACTTGGGCTTGAACCCTGCATAGTTGTTTGGGTTTGTGAGGTCCAGGATATGTATCAGGATGTATCGATTTGTATTTTCAAATGAGCAGTTCAATAACTTTATGCCCTTTATTTTCTAATTTTACTTTCATTACCTCCCCTCTATCTCTCTTTTTAACTTCCACGATGTGAATTTAGATTTGGGGACATTGATCACATGTTGGAAACCACCAAGAGAGGCAAAGTGGTCTTCTTCCCCTGAGAAATCCGCAGCTACCAACATATACATTAATATTTTCTTCAGTTGGCCCGGTCAAAATGCATGACCAGTAACAGAGGGATTAAGATGAAGATCCAAAATCAGTGCATGTGAAGCTCCCACAAGAGACGTGCCCTTTTCACATGCCTTGATTGAGCCAAAGAGGATGCAGAATCTCAGTGAAAATTTGGAAGGACAAAGAAGTTATGTGACTTGTGTCCAGAGACACTTCCCCCATCCTAGATCTGAAACAGATTTGGTTTTCTGTTTGATTTAGGACTGGGTTTTGTCATTTGTGTCTTTCTAAGGGGAGGGAACATTTGGGCTGGGTAGGGTTTGGAACTGTAGTGAAGACAATGATGATGATCATCATCAGAACCTTATTCCATTGACCTGGGTCGGTTTTGTGGGTTCTATTTCTCTACTCATCTTTTTCAATAACAACATAACCCATTCATGTTTTTCTTCACTAAAATCGAGTTCTTTTACTCATTGACATGGTTTTGTAGTTATTTGAAAATGCAGGGGCTGTTTCTGGTCTTCTGTTAACTGCACAGACCATTTCACATGACATTGCGGATGTAAAACGCTATATGAGGAGTAGTTCTTAGATTTTTCATATGAAGTTTTTTCAAAGACACTTGGAGGCTGCACAAAGACTTCTTTTTTTTTTTTTTTATTTCCATTTAATTTGATTCCCATTAAACATTTAGATCTAGGGTAGATCAAGGGATCTTGCATCTCTCATGCATACACACTTCTCTTGCATGCTCTCTTGGTGTTTGTAGGATTGCCACAAGCGGACGAAGCTCCAGCCTTCTTGCCAATAGTCGCTATCCCACCATCCCAACGGTACATCTCTCCCATCTCCACAATTTTCTGTTTTCCATTTTACTGATCTTAACCAGTTTGTTGTTACCTTTTTATTCCTAGCTAAGTTTTGAACACTCTTGAGGCCATTTATGTTTACATGGTTACAATCCCTTATATGTTTATATCTTTTACTTGCAGAATTGCTTTGTAGCTTCAGTCTTTCAAAACTCACTTTTGTAATTTATTTTGGTCTTTGTATGCATCATGGTGTTTATTTTGATTTGGATGTATGCATGTAGGTGATTTATGTTATTTGCTAAATACACTTCATCAAAAGCACATACTCTGAATCTTAGATGGTATGTCTCAATGTTTTCTCCTCATAATGTCAAGTTGATGTCTTTTTCCTCCCCAGTCTTTTTTTTTTCTTTTTTCATGCAGCAAGGTTCTCATTTGCCAAAATGTCATTTGATCATCTGAGTTGGTTTTCCTGTTTGACCAATTTATCAAAGTCCACAGACTTTCATTTTCTTATGGTAGCATATTTGAATCTAAATTGCAACCTGAAAGGTGTTCCAAAGAGGCATGTGTTGCAAGGGAGAGGAGAAGAGGGCTGTCTCTGTTCTGCATTCCAGGTAGTATACGTTGTTGTTTCCTCATGGTTAAGTGCATGCTGGATTATGCTTACTCCTATGGATACCAAAATTTATTTCTATATCTGATAGTGAGTTTGTGCATGCTTGGTTTTCCTTATGGCTGTCTCTTGTGTTTTTGTGTTTATGTCTTCTTTCTCTCATAGCTGAGGATGAGCTTTTTTCCTTCCCCTGTATATGACTTCTTTCTTGCATAGCTGATTCTTGCAGCACGTTGCTTTGCCTGAATCTCGACCACTCAAAAAGAAGACAATGACAGGTGTGTTTGTACAGAATATTAAAATTGAAAGTAAAGTGCTATGAAAATGCCTTTCAATGTCATAATAAATCATAGTTTATAAAGGAGAGTGATAAAGGCTCCTTGCACAATACTGACTGTCCAAAATTTACTTGCACATAAATGGAATGGAACTTAGTTGATGATGATGATGAGATGATGGCCAAAACTTGCAAATTGTAAAACTAACTAATTTGTAATTTTTTCTTCATGAGATTTCATCTAGGGTCCCCACATTTGATCAATCCAATCCCTTCATGTAGACAATGAATCCCCTTGAACTAGCATAAATTTTAACACTGGCATGGTTCCAAACATTAATCACCATTAGGTTCCATCACTAAAAGTTTGCATGAAGTACAACTATTAAACTTTGAATACTGAAATACTTGCTCTCTCTGTGTTCTTCGCCTCAACGTTGAATTGGAGCCTGTGGTAGACCATAGTTACCTGATTCGGTACTTCAGGCCTTGAACTGCAAATGATTCGAATCGAATAATTCACAGTTCGATTCGCCGTAGTTCGTCCATAAGAAAGTGCCCAATTCGAAACAGTTCTGTGCAGAAAAAACTTGAAAATGGAAGGTTGATTAGAGTGAGAAAATTTAAAGGACAAAGGCTTACCAACTGCTCAGACTCTGTCTCACCCTCTCCATGTTTTACCAGACGTTTTCAGTTGCAGGAATCTCACCGAGGAAGTCATCGTATCTTTTTTTTCACCATTCAAAAAAGAGAAAAGAAGAAGATGAAAGTTTCTTGTTTTTTTTTACCCCTCTCCCTCTCTCACCGGTACAATAGGAAAAAAGATGTATCTCCTTACCCTTTTCTCTCTCTTAGTTGTTATCCATATCCACGGACCACGATAGATACTTCCAAGATATAGGCTAGAGTCTGGGTCCTTAGTTATGACCTAGAAAATGTCTATGCTATATATATGAAGTTCATGACTGTGGGATACTTTGTTTTCAATCCACACGGTTGAAAATCAATACATCAGAACGCATGGATGTTGGAAAAATTCTTCACCCCAATATAAATCAGTTCAGCAATAAGACTGATCAGATACATTATAAATTAACAATATAAAGGAATGAAATCTAATTAGTTTAGATGTGATAAATTTGAAGTGGGGCCAAACATATTAAAATAATTTTCTCTCGGAATGAATGTGAAAGCTGATGTTTCATCTCAATGGTTTAGATTTTTAAGATAGGCCCTACTGCTGGATTCACGATTGGACTAAATAATTTTTTTACAGTGGACCTAACTTCTATTGAAATTAAATTTCAATTACCAAAGATTCAATGGAATGCAATCATTATGGACACATACTGCATTCTTAATGTATCAAAAGATGGACTTATGAATACTCAAGTAAAAGCGAAGTTCAAATGTACTATAATCATATTAATTCGAACTATTATATCGAACTTGTCGAATTCGAATTGTGAATTAACCGAATCAGCGAACGAACTAAATGAACCTACCCCATCGAATTTTTGAATCAAGGTAAATCTCGAACTACGAACTACGAATTCGAATGCGAACTGACCGATGTGGTAGACTATAAAGCCACCCTGTCTTGGTTGAATTGAACATGAATAATTCTCACTTTGGAGCTGACTGATAATCGAGTTGACGTCACACTTATATGGGGAGTGGTTTTGTTCCAAATGGACTATCTTGGCCAGTAGTGGGTGGACATCATATATTTTGCTGGACACTTCCATGAATTTACAGTGTGTTGCAGTCAACATTGCATGATGATCCCCTCTTACAGCTACCCAGATTTGCCATGTATTTACTAACTCCTCTCACTAGTGCAATGTCAAGTCCATTGCACACCAGGTCCAACAAAAGCAAAAGGGTCTCTAATATTTGGTATGAAGATAGCTTGCGAATGTCTTGAAAGAGAAGTGATGTTCCTACTGGTTTATTTGGCTGATACTGTTTTTCTGTATATGATAATTCTAAGTTGATAAAGAATAAATAGACAATTCTGAAAGGCTTTTAAATTCAAATATTTTGTACCATTGTGATACTTAGGACCTAAAGATGGTGGATGTAAGAAAGGATTTTTCTTATTGCAATTAAAGAATACCCTTCTGTTGCATGAAATGGGTAAACAATAAACATGGTTCTAAATCTACATTTAGTCATAGAAAGTAATCATAATTTAGTTCACGAAATGACGAATGTGATGATCTTCTATATAATCATAGATTTTTATGGATGACTTGTTGGAAAGTCGATCTATCTTACTACCACACAACTAGGCATCCTGTACACAGTTTGTGCCATAATTAGTACATATTGGGCCCTTGGTTGTTGCACCTTGAAGCAGTGTACAAGATACCAATATACTTGATGAGTTATCTAGGTTTTAGTGTTCTTCAATTTCAGATGTAGGTTTTAGTCTCGATTTCATAGCATGATGGATGATTGAAATTTTTGGAATCATTTCTTTTAAGCTGAATAAGGAAATTTAAGCAACGATTAATATGGGCTATACATGACATAAGAGAGGTAAATTGTCTGTTTCAGATTATCAGAAAACACAGAGTTGTATCCTCTTTCAGGCCATTTCTATTTAGAAGAAAGAATATTTGTGATCAGACCATATTCTTGTTTGTAGTAGATTTCACCCGTTTTTGTTCATTGAATGTTGTTATTTGCTAGTTGCATGTAATATCCTGAGTCACCTGGGCCCCAGGATTAGCTTGGCCGAGGTGGGACTCTTAGTTGTTTAATTATTTTTACGTATTGGAGGAGTCTCACGTAGTCACGTGTACTTATTGGAAAAGGAAAGGAGTTGTATAACAACTCTAATTAGGAGTGTAAGAGAAAGACTAGGACTCTACCTCGTCTTTGTATACATAAGCAACTAACGACCCTTATGTTGGTTGCCAATTCTCCTCCTTTGAGGGGAAAAAAAAAAATCTGAGTGAAAGCTTTGTGGCTGGAATCCAGGGGAAGAAGAAGAAGACAATCGGTGAAAAGGCAGCGGATGTCCTAATTGCGCCTGCACATCGCGAAGGCAACAATTGCTTAGCAAAGGTGAGTGGATCTTCCTGGATGATTCCAATTCATGTTTTAGCTGATGGGTTAGATGCTTGAGGAACCCAGTTTTGATGGGACTGTTATCTGTGTAATTGTCTCAATGGCAATTGACATACTCAAGCACTGGGTGTGGTTGTTTTCATGGTGAAATAGGATAGTTTGGATTTCCAGTAATAATCTGGTCTTTGATGATGATTCATGTGGAGAGAAGAGATCAAATAATGAATCCGTGCAAATTCTGCACTATTATTTCTGTGTCACATGAAGAGAATTGCTCATGTCAGGGGTATGGATGATCTGGACCAGGGGGCAGGAGGCCTACCCCTAGTCGACCAAGGAGGGTATGGACCCAAGGGAGGTGGGCCCCGTTTGGGCCACCATCCACTTGATTTTAGTGATACAGGCGCAAATATGATGGAAACAGGGCAGAATTGAAATATTATATGAAGAAAGGAGAGGAAGAAGAAGAGAAATTGTGGGAGAAGGTTGTGCCAACACAGAGCATCGACTATCATATTTATATTTATATTTATATTGATATGATGCCTTAATCAAGGCTTTAATTAAGTAAAGATTACAAATTAGGTACAAATCAGAATAATAAAAGAATGGAAAGAATCAATTATATCCTATACATAGAAGGAGAGAAATTAGGGACTAAATCTTATCCTGTACAGATTTGTGTATATCCCACTAGTGGGCTTGGTACATGGGCTGGGCCTGCTGGGCCTGTTATCTTCTACAATTAGAAAGATCAGCGGCAGTTTGAAGAAGAAAAACAACCAGCAGCAGGCCAACAGTAGTTGGTGAGGAGTTCAAACAACCCCCAGATCCAAGACAGCACTTCAATAGTAGTGGATGAAGTGTCCAAACGCACACAAAGGTGCAAAAAATCAGCCCAGAAATAGTCAGGACGAACTGGATTTGGATGGCTTGATCCCTTCGTGGGGCCCACAGAGAGATCTGATTGATAATCAGATGAGAGGCTAGAAACCAAGAACAAAATCCCTTTCCAGCAGTGGAGGTCGCATCAAAATCCATTCAGAATCTAGGATTTTGTGCGGCTGTGATGAAAACTATTTCAGAAAGTTGAATAATCACAAGATGGATCAAAAGGCCTACCTCTGATCTCTGAAAAATCCTGGAAAAATCTTCAAAAAGACAAGAAGAGATGGGTGACCAAGGCTGGGGAGAGACTTGTTTATTTTGTGATGATCGCAGGTGGGCCACTATGATCACGATGAGAAGCAGTGAGTTTTCACTCACGTTTTTGCTTCCAAAAGGCACAGATGTGTGATCTGTATTGCCAAGATGATGTAGATGACGTCTCCAAGAGATTATGGCTTTGATACCATGAAATATTATATGAAGAAAGGAGAGGAAGAAGAAGAGAAATTGTGGGAGAAGGTGTGCCAACACAGAGCATCGACTATCATATTTATATTGATATGATGCCTTAATCAAGGCTCTAATTAAGTAAAGATTACAAATTAGATACAAATCAGAATAATAAAAGAATGGAAAGAATCAATTATATCCTATACATAGAAGGAGAGAAATTAGGGACTAAATCTTATCCTATTCAGATTTGTGTATATCCCACGAGTGGGCTTGGCACATGGGCTGGGCCTGTTATCTTCTACAAGAATTTCGACATGAGTTATGGGACCCATCAATGGACCTGATCGGAGTCCAGAGATCAGGACCACACATCCTTTAGGGGACCCCTGGGCGACCCCAGTGCTGATGGACCCAAGGGAAGTGGGTCCCTTCTGGTTGTCCATCTTATGACCATGTTATCCCTACGTGACTCACCTTTACAAAATTATGCTTAAACTGTGGGCCCCAGGGTATGATCTGATGATGAATCCAATCCTATAGAAGGGAAGTTTAACCCTTGGCGACCATCTAGACTAGGTCTGATCTTGGATTGGCTAAGTGGGACCCACTGGATTTTACATCAAGAAGTCAGGCGTGAATTGGTTGTTGTTTGTGATCTGTGTGACAAGAATGAGTTCTGGGAGGGGTCTATTAATGGAGATAGACCTGGACTTTGTGTAGAAATAATAATTAACTTTCTTACTTAGGTGAATTGAAGTTTTATGATTAATTAACTATGATTAACTATATGAACTGGGATTGATTATTGTTGTGTAAGGTTGTGTTATAAAATAGTTAGGGACCAATGAATACCAATTATGATTAGAAGTGGGGCAGCAACTAGTAAATTGTGTAGGGGTTGGATCCACACTATTGATTGTGTAAATTATTAATAATATTGAATTCTGGTTGCTATGTGATTATGAGATAATGTGCATTGGATCCCAGATTTGGGATGTTGGACTTGGTGTCCGGATGATTGATGGCTGTTGTATTGGCTGGTCCTTGACGGACGTGGATGATGAGACAAGGCCACGGTGGCCGGTAGACATGTGTATAGTTAGCCTTGGTGGCGTTGTAATGTGCATGGGGCACAAATATGTAAATGGATGGACTTTTAATTGTTCTTGACTTGTTAATTGAGACTTGTATGTTTATGTGATACTATATTCTAGATTGTGTTGTTAATTAGGAAAATTCATTTACCAGTATTATTGATGTTGTGTTGCCCACTTCAGGTAATCACGTTGCGGGTGGGCCAGAGTAGAATGACGTTCAGCCCGTAGACTTTAGCGTGTGTGGTTGAAGAGAGAGAGCGGGAAGAATTCAAATTATTGATAGGGAGATTAGCTCTTGTTTTAGGAAATTTTATTCAATGTTTTAGTACAGTATTGATTTGAGCCAGAACAAGGGAATTTTGATTATTCAGAGATTATTGATGTTATTTGACTTTTTATAAGTTAATTAGAATTATATTTTGACTTAAATGCCTAATTCCCTGTGGAAGTTATTTGATGACTGTATGGTGAATGTTGCCCAGTTATCACGATCTGGAAATCCAATTGGGCCCCAGAATTCGGATCGTGACATTACAGCTTGAAAGGAACCAAGATTCTGATTTGGGAATTTGAAGGTGATAGTTGCTGATGTGTTTCTCTATATGTTTGCTAGTTTTTCCTTGAGTTCTTGTTTCTGGTTTTTGTTTGAAAACTAGAGCAGTGAGTGTCTATTTTTCATGGTTGTATATGGCCTTTTTGTTTATCTCATATTTGTAACATTTAACCATTTCAAGCTAAATGATTAATGCTTCTTTGATTCATATCACCAACTCATCGCCTTAGTCATTGATAAACTTTCATTTTTCATCGATTGGTTGTCTTTAATTTTTCAGATTGGTGAGGCTGTTGATGGGCCTGAAGATGACATGAATTGCATTGTTTCTAGATGGGGTTCAATATGATTATGGTGAACATACTTTTGCCGCATTTACTTACAATCAAATTACTTCTCTTGTTTCAGATTATAAGTTTCTTGGGTTGTAATATTTCAAAATATTTGTTTCATAGTGTTTGATGATGACATTGGAGATGGAAAGCTTGTTCGCAAGTTACCGTACAATAGAGCAGGTTTTTCTTTGCTCTCTCAGATTGTGTATTATTGTTGAACTATTCAAGAATCTTATTAGCATTGATGTTCACTGTTTGGCTAGAGTCTGTTAAGTGGTTCTTTTTATCTGCAATGATAGAGTAGGTTTATCTTTGCTCTCCTAGATTGTGTATTATTGTTGAACTATGCAAGGATCTTATTAGCATTGATGTTCACTGTTCGGCTACAGTCTGTTAACTAATTCTTTTTATCTGCAATAATAGAGTAGGTTTATCTATGCTCTCTCAGATTGTGTATTATAGTTGAACTATGCAAGGATTTTATTAGCATTGATGTTCACTGTTTGGCTTGAGTCTGTTAACTGATTATTTTTATCTGCAACAATGTGTCAACTTTGTGGATGTTACCCAATTGCTTCAATGATTAAGGATTTGATTGCCAAAAGTGTGCTAGGCTAGACTTTTTATTAAAGAGATTTGTGATGACATTAGGTGGTTTCTAAATGTACTTGTAAAGTGATTTTATATGCGAAATGAATGAACTCATGCTCAGATTTTTTTTACCTCTCTTTATAATCCTCGGAAGTTGTGACAGTTGAATAAATGATTTATTTATTTTTATTTCATTTAAAATTTTTACTCCTGATATGATCTCTTACTGGTTGAGCTTTAGTTTTCTGTTCCCATCTCTAGGAGAACTGATGTATTGCTACGATATTGGTGCTACATCTGGTGCTAACATTTCATTAGAGATATCCTTCTTCTGGTACATTCTTCAAGGGTCAAGGGCACGCTCACTGGAAATTGGTTATGAGCTTTAATCCATTGTTGTGACAGGATCTTCCAACTAGTATACTGTTTCTATTATTTAGGAACACATGTTTTTGCAGTGGTTTAAAACCGTTCCAGTTTTTGTTGGGAACGATTATTGGAATGGTTTTGGGTCGTTCCTAGTTTCTGTTTTTGGTGTAGTATACATCTTGAATGGATAGACTGCATCTGTCTCCGGCCAAAAGGAATCTTACTCAGCCAAAAGGAATCTTACTCAGTCATGGATCTGCCCCTCTGGTAAAGGACAATGGGAGTGAAGACCATGAAATTGTCTGGTCCAGCATAGAGATCATTAGTCTGCATGTGTTATGATATCTTACTTTTGCGCAGATCAAGAGAGGCTAAGTGTGCATTTAGCAGCTCTCCTTCCAAGTCGAGCTGAATTTCTGAGTTTTGACATCATTGCCCTTCTTTCTTGCTTTGGTTTCCAGTCCGGGCTTAAATCCAATCTGAGAGTCTGAATAAGGTCCATTATCACTTATCACATATAGGGGTGTTCATAGGGTGCTTGGGCCTTAAATCTGGACCTTTCTCGTCAGGCAGGTCTTTCAGGTCCTAGACCTGGTTGTTGTTTTCTTTTGGATTGGGTCACACGGGTCTTGCATGAGACACAACCCAATGGTGGTACGGCCCAGAGGATTTGGGAGTCTTAATAAAATGGCTCTTCACACAGTACAATCTTTTAAGACTAAAACACCCATGTGTGAAATTACCAAAAATGACTACAATGAAAAGTTTGAACCTCCCCCACCTTCTTTCTATACTCCCATGGTTTTCCCTCCAAATACTTTTCGCCTATAGCTCTTAACTTTTGTTTCTCTCGGGCAATGCTCACTCAATACTCCACTGATTTTCCCTCTCAATCTGTTCACTCTCATCTCTCACTCTTATTATCTCTCCCTTGTCTTTCTTCTCCTCACCCATCATCTCTCTCTCTTTTCACTTAATCATCTCTTTATCTTCATCTCAGTCATTTTCATCTCATTCATCTTTCATATCCACTCAATTGTCATTCTTGAGCAATGGACAAGCAGATAATGGTTTCTAATCATTATAGCAACGACAAGGTAAGCATTCAAAGATTCCTGTCGTTTATAAAAGACAACGCGAACTATTCGGCCCTACGCGTAGACAAATTAACTTTGTTCGGCCATTAATTGTCAAACATATTATATATGGACGGCCAGATAGGGCCGAACAAAATAAATGTTGTCACGACCCAAAAATCCTATTGGATCCTAACCAAATCATTAGGGCGTGAGAATCGGGGCTAATTAAAAATTTTCCTTTAAATACATTTGCAGCCCAAATTCCGGGTGGATCGAAGTCTATAGTGAGATTATGAGTGATGATTAGTCACCATAAACAAACACGGAAGCAACAATTTATACAAGCTGATACAAGTAACAAAAAGGCAGTTACTTATATTTCAGTTACAAAGTTCATTAGAGTTTTAACGAATGTTTAAAATACGATAATGACCTGTGCAAGAGGCACGTATGCTCATAACCGAGTTGTAAAGTGAGGCTCTCAAGTACCAATCTAACACCACACTACTACCACTCCACTGGGGGGTAATGCCACAACTAGCGAATCCTGTAGGACCGTCTCAACCACCTACACTATGGGCTCTACTACCTAAGCACCAAATGTAGCCGCATCAGATATACTGGCAAGTAAATAGATATGAGAAACCGTGTAACATGTGCCATGTAAGACCCTGACCCCTAATTTCTTGGTTTAGTAGTGATTAAGTGTGTGATTAGATCTCTAAGTGGGTTTAGATGTTATTTGATTAAGTTTGTGGATTAGAATAGCTTTTGACTAGATTTGGTGGTTATTCGAGATTTTTGAGAAATTATGATCGTTGGCCATTAAATCAGGGACACTGTTTCAAACAACTTTTATATTTGACTTGCAGTCATTCAGTGCCTAAAAAACCCTCGGAATCTCGAAATTCCCAGTATTTGGACATTTTGACCAAAAAATTAACTTTTTTTTGGGACCCCGTAAGGGTATCAAACTCAGGCTAGTTCGAAAGATTTGATTTATGATATTTTTCATGTTTTGAGTTTTTTTTTATGTGAGGCATTGAAAACCCCCTAAATTCAATTTTAATTATAAGTGAAAGGTGGACCCCATTTTCTTTGCTTCTTAAATATCTTCACCTAACCTAATCTCTTTCCCTCACTTCTATTTTCCATCATGGGATGGAACAAGAACCAGTCACTGTAGCAGTGACTTTCCCTCTGCTTCTCTCCAATTTCTTCCGCTCAAATATCGCAGACGAGCCACCAAATCTATAAGCAAACTCCAAATCTACGAGCAAACTCCGGCAATCGCTTTCCCACCTTCTCCTCTCTCATTTGGTATCATTTTTGTGGGCAGCCCCATCTCCCATTTCCATTTTGATTTTCAGGCCTCTCTCAGGTACGGGATCGTTATCCTCTTTTATATTTCGATTTAACATCCTTGGGGAATGCCAAATCTGAGCATGCAAGTGTTTCCTTAAGTTTTTCTTGATTTGCCATTTTTGGGTTATTTTAAGGTCTATTTTTGGGGATTTTTGTCTTAGGCTCCGTCAACCCATTTGTGGATCGTGAGAAGTGTTTAGAGGAGCTTTTGGACCAAGGCAAATGTTTAATTTGTTAAATGTGATATGCATGCTCAATTTCATGAATTTTCACTCCTATGTTGTGTATATTTATGTGTTACTTGTCTAATATCTTCCCTTGATAATATGGTACTTAACCATATTTTAATCAGAACTTTAGCATGTTAATTAGTCCTTAATTGTGGTCTAAAAAGTCTCTGGCTTTGTCCGGAAAAGGGATTTTTTCTGTACAATAACTTAAATTCATTGATAACTCCCCCTTGTTATCAAAGTGGGCGATATTACTTATACGTTTTCTGTACCGTCTGTACCCATATGTTTTCCGTACCTATATTACCCATGCGTTTTCCTTACCGATATGCTATTTGAGATATCACAACAATTGTTGCGATATCACAATTTATATTGCGATACTACAAGTTAATAAGTTGCGATATCGCAATTTATGTTGTGATATCGCAAAAAGCGTTACGTTAAAAGTCAACGAATGTATTTCTGTTTATAATTTCATTCTATTATGTTGCTTTCATCTTTGGCTTGGATTCTCTACTTCCATTCTCTACAAGTGAATCTCAATCCATTTGCATATATAGCAAGTGAATCTCGTCACATTCTCTGCAAGTCAACCTCAGTCCATTGTCATATATGGCAAGTGAATCTCCTGCCACATCTTTGTCTATGGTATTCATTCCATGTTTCCCACCCTCTATGTATCTCCCCCTTATTTATTGTATTATTTTTTTCTTCTTTTGTGTCTTTCGAATGTAGTTAGGGCACAAGGAATCCCACTTGTAGAAACATTTGAAACATTTTGTATAAATATTAATAGTGACCTTAGGTGGGACTTGTGGAGCCCTACTTTTTGATGAATATCCAGTTGTTGATATATTAAAAAAATCCCCTTCTCATATCGTGAATTACCAACAATTGGATTTGGCTTGGACATCTAGGTGCAAAAAATAATGTGGGATGTCTTGTTGATCTCGTCCTATGGTGGGTACTAGCACAAACTTAGAATATCCATAGTTTTTTTAAACATTTTCCTGTTATTGTGGCATTATAGACATTGTTTTGATCATTATCTTAAATTGCTAATTATTTTTTTAATATTATATAAGTAAGCAAATGATTAAATGAATTATATTATTTAATAGTTATCAACGAACGGTGATATTCTTAGATGTACAGTTAAGATCTTTAATCCCTGGTCGATAGAGGCAATGGAGACGATGATGATTCGTTGACGTCGAACGGACGTTGGGGGCCTTGCGTATTTACAAATAGGTTGGCGAGGGAGGAGGGTGAAATCGGTTGGGGGAGAGAGTTACAGCAGGTGAAAATGAGGAATAGTCGAAACAGGGAGGGATAAAAGGATGAAATGGGTTTTTATAGTTGCGCCATCGCAATATAAATTGCGATATCGCGACTTATTAATTTGCCGTATCACAATATAAAAAAACACCTCTTGACCTGCGCAGGGGTATGGACGGTATGAAGAACGTGTAGGTAAAATTGCCACTTTGGTAACAAGGGGGAGTTATCGATGAGTTTAAGTTACCGTACCAAAAAAATCCCTCAGGAAAATCCCATGGGCCACTCCTTTTTCGCCATGTTAATGTCCAGCGACCACACTTTTCTTTTTCCCCAATTTTATGTTCACCGGCCACTAATCTCTCCCCTCATTGTATTCCACCGGCCACATCCCTTTTTCGCTCATTACTTTATGGGATTTTTTCCGTACGGTCACCCAAATTCATCGATAACTCTCTCTTGTTACCAAACTATACAAATTTACCTACACGTTCTCCGTACCGTCCGTACATCTGCATAGCCAAAAGTCATTTTTTCTTTTGCGATATCACAACAAATTTTGCGATATTGCAATTTATATTGCGACATTGCAAATTATTCACTTGCGATATCGCAATTTATACTGTGATATCGCAACTCGAAAAACCATTTTCATCTCTTTATCCCTTTTTGCTTCGACTTTTCCTCATTTTCACCTACTATAACTCGCTCCCTCAGCCGATTTCACTCTCCTCCTCCCTTGCCAACCTATTTGCAAATACACAAGGCCCCCCAGCATCCGTTCGATGTCAACGAATCAGCAAGGTCTCCATTGCCTCCATCGATGAGCGTTCCCGAGCTTGGTGTTGTTGCAGTGGCCCTTGGTAGAACCTGTTAATCCTTCTTTCCTCTCTTTTTAGCGAGTTTGTTCTAGGACCCACAGGGTGGGATCAACAAGACTTCCCACATTATTTTTTGCAATTGGACGTCCAGTCCAAAACCCGAAGTGGTAATTCATTATATGAGAACAACATGATTTTTTTAATATATCCACAACCGGATGTTCAATCGTAATTGGAATTCAGTAGACTATAAGAAAATATAAGGCTGAATGTCCACATTTTCAACGTGTATGTTCATAAAAAAGTGAGACTCTACAAGTCCCCCATAAGGTCACTATTAATATTTATACAAAATGTTTCAAATATTTATACATGTGGGATTACTTAGTACCCTAACTACCTTCAAAAGACACAAAAGAAGAAGAAAAAAATAACACAATAAATAAGAAGGAGATACATATATACAGGGTGGGAAACATGGAATGAATACTACTGATGGATTCGACAATGGTAGTGGAGAAAGATATGGCAGGAGACTCAATACTATATATGGAAAAAGAAGGGATTCACTTGCAAAGAAACGAAGCAAAGAAGCCAAGCAAAAGAGGAAAGCTACAGAACGGAATGAAATTATAGACAGATGCATTCGTTGACTTTTAACGTAAAACTTTATGCAATATCACAATATAAATTACGTATTACAAGTGAATAATTTGCAATGTCGCAATATAAATTGCGATATCGCAAATGAAAAAGTGACTTTTGACTGTGCAGAGGTATGGACGGTACGAAAAACGTGTATAGGTAAAATTGTCTAGTTTGGTAACAATGGGGAGTTATCGATGAGTTTAGGTGACCATACCAAAAAAAAAATCCCTTACTTTATTAATTTCGTTGACAAAACCATGTGATGTGACCCAATCTCATGATTTTATTTTTATTCATCATCCAACGGCCATACCACCTAACACTCCCATTCTTTATGTTTATTATATTATTATCACTTGCATTGACTGCACCTATCAATTCTGTCCTTTCTTTATGATCATCATGCACCGGCCATGCCAACTGAGGTGGTTTTCTTTACTATGTTATCATCCCACGGGCCATAAAAGCTCAGGATTTTATCATTATATTATAAGTGGGATGTACGTGCGTTGTACGTAGTTGTCGTTGAAAGCGTCTAATTCCTTTAGTTCAAGTTATATTAGTACCAAATTAGTCAAGTTCAGCAACTTAATGATCTATGCCGCAAGTTTAGATCAGAAGCATGAGGATTCTTTGTATTTTCTAAATTCTTATTATGATGTTGTATTCTGATGAGGAGTCATTGCATCTACAAAGCTCTGAAGGATTATTCCATTGAGATAGCTCAAGGATACAGAGCATCTGTTAATGCATCTTTTGGTTTTGATCATGTCTATGTTTTGTTCTTACTGGACTAATAATGGTAGCCAGAAATAGCTAGACTGACTCAATAAATTGCAAATGGGCACTACCCATCTGCACAAATCAAGTAGGACAATGATAAAGGTAATCAAAGGGAGTAAGTCTACGAAGAGCACTAAAGAAAGCTAAACCTGTCCTAACACACAAGAAGTTTAAAATATGAGAGATTGAAGCAGATATGTATCTTAATTCTCTAAACCTATCATCAATAATAGAATTACATGTGAATTAAATCTCAATGCACAACGTTTATGGATTAAAGACATAAACCATGTTCCTCTTTCTTTTGGAAAAATCCTCAGAAAGGTAAAACAGATCCAACAAAGCATAAAACAGATGGAACATTTTAAAAATATCAGCGAAAGAGTTTAAAATGCTAACGTCATATGGAAAAAAAAAAAAATACCACTACAGATGCCAGAATTTTGGTACCATGTTCTTATTTATATATACGATGACATTTAATAGGGCTGTAATTGAAAATTATAGTAGGTATTATCAAAAGAGATGAGAGGAAAGATAAGGAGAGGGCCGTTAAGAGATATATAAGAGTGACTTGCTGAGAGAAATGAGGAGTGAGATTAAGGATATAACAATTTGAATTGAATTTGAGTTATTACCTGTATAAATTGGAATGTACCTAGAAAAGTAGAAAGTGCATGTGAGTGCACGTGTCTTTTTTGGGTTTATTCATTCATTTTTCACCCATATACCTTAATTATGAAATGCTTTTGAAATGGAGAAAAGTGAACTATCTAACATGGAGATGTAGAAGAGACCTGTATCATTGTATGACACTATCAATTTCTTCCAACCAAAACTACTGCTCCCTTATAACCAGAAGGTTATCACCCAGTTGCCCAATACTGTAAAGCAATTTGTATATGCTGGTTCATAGTTTGAGACATTCATTTTATCGGATGTTCTTCTAACCCACTTGCCAATTCAGAAAATACATTATTTGCATTTACAACTATAAATTTTTTAACTGAAGGGAATTTAGCATATACATTCAATGCATCATCATTATAACTATATATATATATATATATATATATATATATATATATATATATAACACATACCTTCAGAAGGATATCAAACAGAGGGAAAGAATGTTAAAAAAAAAAAAAAAAAAACCCGCATACCTTGTGAATGAGATCAAATGCAGGGGCAATCACGTGAATGGAGACTGTGAAAGAAAATCGGAAAACTTTCGTAGGCCAAAAATCTCTCTGGACTTATTAAATATTGAAAGGAAAATAAGGAGAAAAAGGTAGTAGAATACAGCCTATGAAAGTGGCCCGCGCTCTAGTATGAAAAAAGCTCTTATTGTGTTGGTATAAAAAAAAAGTGGACCCTGTAAATTGTGAGTTTGAAAATAAAGAAGACTTGGAAATAAAGAGAAGTTATTATTGTATGCTATGTTTTAGGAAAGGGATAAGTATCTTATTTCAATAATATTTTAAATTTGCATTGAGATATTTTAGGTGATGAGATTAGATTGGAAGGGTAATTTCGGAATGTAGCTTTGCAAAAAGTCTGAGGATGCGCCACTTGTTATCCTCCCAAGAAGTCCTCTGCAGCCACGTGTCGCTATCCCATAGATTCACCTGCTGTCTTTTATTATACTAGCACTTCATGGCCCGCACCCAACTCAAGCCTTTAATTTATGGAAGGAAAACCCAATTTAAATTGAAAGTAGGCACCTAGTAAACATACAAACTACATTTAATACAATTATATAGGAAATTTAAGATGGGTCGCCATCTTTTGGAGAACCCCGTTTACGTTTATGCCTTCTAATTCATGTGGCGTAGATTTTTGATAGAGAGAGGTTAGTTGAAAGTAAATTTAAATATAAATAGGAAGTAATTGTTGGTAAAATGCATATGGGAGGAACGATTTTGTTTACAAAGGAAAATATTTTAAAAGAATCTTATATATAAATCAAAATCAATCGTCAAAAGGAAAACATTGAATCATGTTTGAGTAAAACTTACCGTGTTCTTTATGGTATCAGTGGCGACGATGCTAGAGCTGTCTATGCTATGTAACATGGGATGCAACTGGAAAAGAGGCTAATGTTGACACTCCAATCTGCAATGGAATAACTAAAATTTCTATTTCCATATATCATTCATGAATGTTAGATGAACCTTTTTAGAATGAAAAAGAGAAAGGAAAATGATGACCGAAATAAGAAATAAAATTATTTAAAAGGAAATATTTTAAAGATTTAGTAAATAGAATTAGTATATAAAAAAGCATATTAAAGAACTATGATATAAAGGGCAAATGTATTAAAATAAAACAGGAATAATGTTTATAAGTCTCCATCAATCAATTCATGATATTTCTTTTGTCCATCAACTCCTTCGATTCATGTAGTTGTTTCACCCTATCCACTTGTGTTATTTATGTCACTTTTTTCATCTTTTAAACTTGTCTTAGCACATTGACTTGTCCTAGCACCTAATATTTTGTCAGCAACTGCACTTGTCTAAGCAATATTATTTCTATTTGGTATTGCTTCCAAAGTATTTGCTCCAACATCTTCAATTGTCCCAATTTCTTACTTGTTTGATACTGCACGTTCAATTTTCACATGAATTAGGAAATGTTAATGGTATTTCATAGAACAGTGCTGAAGATGTCTTAATAAAACTTACATTTTTCAATTTTTGCCAACAAAAATGCCGATTCTTTTTTGTAATGTATTTCTTCTATTTTCTTGACCGTGATTCCACGTTCAAATGTCAGTATGCTCATACTTGAGTCTATTTTTATATGAAATAAATATTGTTTCCACAGTGCCTTTTTTTATTTCAGTTGCCAATAGATCATACAAATTAATATGCAAAATAGTTTAAAAGTTAATGTATACAAATACATACATAATGTTTATATACATAATCATTTAAAATAATGAACATAATTTATTCATATGCATTTGCATATGGTTTTTCTACCATGGGTCCCCACGGATCACTGTAGCAAGGCCTTACAAAATCATGCGGTGACATAAAAAATAATATATATATAGATTAATCTGAGTCATTTGATTCCAGTCCTTTAAATCTATTATAAAACTTCTTATAATAGAACCTTCTTATAAAACTTGCTAGTAGGCCTACTTTGGATCCTTAGTTCATCATTTGAATAATCATGATGATCCAATGTCTAATTGGATTTATTATGATATATTTACAATGAGTCTCATCATTTCAAAGGTATGGATCATTGTAGCAATTATTTATATTAAAGCAAATGGGGAGGTGGGCTGTGAGGGGTGCCACCTCAGCACCAAATTATTCTCCTTTTAGAAAAATACAAAAGAAAAGAAAGGAGGGAGACTTTGCCTTTCAAGTGGGACCTTCTCAATCTCTTCAAATATCCTAAAATCTCTCCATCCTCTCCCATCTTCCCTAAAGAATCTCTCATTTAGATTAGCACCATATCATGACATCTCTAGTGTTGCTATCTCTCTCTCTCTCTCCATCTCTCTCAAATTTATAAATGACCCCTGATGTTTGAAGATAAAACACTTGCTTTTTTATATTTATAAAAAACTGTGAGGGGTGCCACCTCAGCACCCAATTATTCTCCTTTTAGAAAAATACAAAAGAAAAAAAAAGGAGGGAGACTTTGCATTTCAAGTGGGGCCTTCACAATCTCTCATTCTCAATCTCTTCAAATCTCCTAAAATCTCTCCATCCCCTCCCATCTTCCCTAAAGAATCTCTCATTTAGATTAGCACCATATCAAATCTCAAGTGTTGCTCTCTCTCTCTCTCTCTCTCTCCCCCTCTCTCAAATTTATAAATGACCCTTGATGTTTGAAGATAAAACACTTGCTTTTTTATGTTTATAAAAAACTACATTTATCAATCACTGGCCTATTTATGTACAGAAATCACCATGTTCTCTTACTTTTGTGAAATGAATCCATGATGGAGATTGGGACAAGAGAGAGAAATATTAGATATCCCCTTTTGATAATTTTATAAAAAGAAAACAAATTGGAAGAAACTCAGATGTAGAAAAATAAAATAGTGTTTTTTCTCTTCTTCTCTCTTCCCTTCACTTTCTTTATTAGTGAAACTTCATACCATGTTTTGTGGATGTACCCAACATCCACCGATCCAAATAAAGAATAATTGCAATCAATCCACACCTAAATTATGGGCCACACCATGGATGAGTAGTTACTCATTCACTGGTACTTTTGATTTTTCCTAATCAGGTTTGATCCCCAACTGCATCCCTAGGATGAAGAGAAATGAGTAGGTGTATCCCCATTAGAACTCTATAGTGGACTCATTTATCTCAATCCAAAAGATTATATTTAACATTGGATACTATTTCATGTATATTATTTCTCTGTGCTGAAGAAAAATAAAGATTGGTGGGGATAAGCACGGGGTGGTGTTGCTAGAATTAATAGTATAAGGGTTCTAACTTTTTGTCATATCCGGATTTACTGGACCGTTGGATCGACTGTGTACCGATTTGAATGTTTTTTTTTTTAGAAAATACAAAATTCCATTTTCATGAGGAAATAAAAATATGCATAAATTAAAATCTTTTTGTTGTACAAACAAGTCCAAATGGGTTGTGGAGAGATTTTAATTGAGAGATTTTATGAAATATTTCTTTTGGGGTGGAATCTTAAAGAGATTATGTTGCAATTAGAGAGAAGTTAGAGGAGATTTTAATTGAGAGATTCTAGGGCGATTAGAAGGGTAATTCCGGAATGTTTGTTGCAAAAAGTTTTAGGATGCGAGACCGTGACCAAACCGATCTATTACAAAACCGATCCGGTAGAATCGATCCATATCGGTTTAGCAGTTTAGCGGTTTTTGTTTACACCCCAGTACAAATAAATAACCTTCAGGCTAACTTTAAATTAAATTATGAATGATAGATATTAATTGAATATATTATTAGAAATTCCGTATATAACCAATAACATAAAATGATATTATGCATATTATTATTTCGGGACAAATTATTTATTGGGCTTCGGAGAACAATCCATAGTTTTTTCTTCTCTGGGCAGCATTGGTTAAAAGAGTGTCCAAATAGATAAATTTTAGATATAAAGGTTAAAATTGGAAAGAGTTGGATCGCAATATGAGAAAATTGGTGCCTTAGATTAATGGAAGGATAGAAAGATTCAAGGACTTGGCAATGGTTAAAACATCCAGGCCTAGTTATTCGTGGATTAATGTGAAGACTCAAATTTTACGCTAATTAACTACTTTAACTGATAATGTGTAGTCAATCCAAGCCGTTGTTTTTGGTGAGAAAGGTCGTGGGAAAGCTTAGCTAAGATATTTAGTTGGGCCCATAAAAGGGTGCATGCCCAAATTTTTGGGTTGAATCGGTGTGGAAAGTGGGTAATGTTATAGGTGGAGCCCACAAGAAATTGAGAGAGAACATTAGTTTTTTTTTGGTAATTGATTACATTAGTGATAGTTGGTAAATTGATTTGAGAATGAAGATTGGGAGAATAGTTTGGGGATCCTATTATGTAGGAAAATTAGAGAATTGATCCTATTATGGAGGGTGCTCCATTATTTGAAGATCCTATTATAAAGGAAAATTAGAGAATAGTGGTTTTGTGAGATTAGATGAGAAGGGCAATTCCGAAATGTGGTATTGCAAAAAGTCTGAGGATGCGCCACGTGTCACTCTCCAAGGAAGCCCCCTGTCGCCACATGTCGCACTCTTGCGAAAAGGCTACTGTCTTTATATATATAATAATAATTAGTGAGTCTCCACAAATTCGGTTTTTTATTTCTATTTTATTATGTCTACTTATACTTAAAAATGCAATCGAGGTTTTTTTGTTTTGTCCCATCTTGGGTGCTTATGTGGAAATTCTTGCAATATATTATTTTGTGTGTTTTTTTTCAACATCTATCTATAAATTTAGGGAATTTTACCAAATAAATGTTGTTAAACCTGTATTAGCCCAATTTAGTTAGAAATACACCAAAATACCATATTTGGTCTTCGTACACAAGTTTTGGACCACTTTACCCCTGAAGTAACCGAACGACATCGTCACAAAAATCACCCTCAAATCACTATCAGGGCCGAATGATTCTTCTTTCTTCCCCATTTTTCATCTCCCTCCCTTTTTTCTCTCTTTCTCCCTCTCCCCGTCGTCTCCCTCTGCATGTGCTCCCTGCTCTCTCCCTCTCCCTCTGCATGCGATCCTTGCTCTCTCCCTCTCCTTCTGCATGCGATCCTTGCTCTCTCCCTCTCCTTCTCTCCCTCTCCCTCTTGGAAGAAGAGAAGAGAGGTCGTTGGAGGGTTTTGCAGAAGAAAAAGCCATGTCTCTGGGTTATGCAGAAAAACTTTCTTACCGAGAAGATGTGGGTCGAGTTGGAATGACAGAAATTCTCTCCCTCTCCCTCTTGGAAGAAGAGAAGAGAGGTCGTTGGAGGGTTTTGCAGAAGAAAAAGCCATGTCTCTGGGTTATGCAGAAAAACTTTCTTACCGAGAAGATGTGGGTCCAGTTGGAATGACAGAAATTTTCGAACCACCTCACATTTTGTAGAGAAAGGTAGAATTTCTTCTCCATTAGCCCCTTTCTTTTCGATGGATTCCCCTCCTCAATTACATTGGTTTTTATTTATTCTTGCTCGAATTGATTTCTATAATCACTGAATAGAAAAACCCATGAAGATTCGTGTATGATTTTGGCCAATACTTCAATAGAATTTGGGGAAACTTCGATTTATTATGGATTGTGAATAGGCTTGCCTAGATTTATTCTCAGCATTCTGCCGTATTTGTGCCGGTCATGATAATGTAGGCGGGTTTAACTTTATGTGCTGCATGTGTTATGTGTAATTGAACACCCATGATGGGCTTGCAGTATGACCAGCGGCAAAAGTCCATGGGTCTTCTAACTAGTGATGAGATGCAAAAGCAAGAGATGCTTAAGAAGTTCATGGCTGAGGTAACTTCCCTAATTATTGGCGTTTTGGTGCTTGGATTGGATATGGAGTCATTTTTTAAGAAATCCAATTTTTTGTGGATGTTTTTATGTTTTGTTTGTCTCGTGAACCTATATGCTGCAGAATATTTGATATACCAATTTTGTTCTTGCAGCATCCTGAGATGGACTTCTCAAGAGCAAAAATTGCATAAATTAGCATCATCTTATGGTTCTTATATTCTGGAAGTAATGTGTAAGGACACAAGGAGGTTTGTTTTTGGAAAAAGGATAGAAGTGTATGTTCTCGTTTAATTATAATTTGGAAATTTTCCCCAGAGGCTATTTGTTGATTTGTTTGTCACCTATTATTTTGTATTGATGCAAGTTTAAAACTTCCATTAGATGTGCGTAGCCACTAACATTAAAAATAAATAAATTTACAAGTCTGGTTAAAGAATTGAAAGTTTTCCTAACTTTCTTTTTAAGAGAATGTTGCAATGTCCTCAAGAAACTTTATTTTCTATTTTTATTTTCAAACTCCCTTTGGGTAATTTTACTTTTAGCATTTTATTTTACTAATAACGAAAGGAAGGGATAATATGTTATATGATGAAAAGTAATAGCACTTGGTGATGCTCTGTTCACACTGATTCTAGTTTTCTAGTTGTAATTTATCATTGTTCTTCAGAGATTAAGCTCACTGCCCTTTGCTGCCCTTTCTATCTTGTACTTGGTTCTATGATTCAGCTTATGTTATTTCTATGTATTGCAGCGATTACCACCAGCCTTCGTGAAGCACAGTGTAATTGATCCATCCCAAGGAGCCCAACTAAAGGGTCCTGATGGCCACATTTGGTATGTTAAATTAAATATAACGGGTAAAGATACATATCTATAGGATGACTGGAAGAAATTTGTAGAAGATCTCTCCTTGAAAGCTTACTACCTTTTACTTTTCACATATGATGGTGATGGGCAATTTATTGTGCAAATTTTTTATAAAACTGCATGTGAAATAGAGATAATAACTACTTGTTACACTAGTCAAGAATTCAACTTCCACAGTGGTAAGAAGAAGGGTGCATTACCAGATTCTGGCAAGTAGTCTCAGCATAAATTAGATGAGATTGACAAGAAGAACTCTCAGAATGTCATTAATGTTCTTTCACGACAAACTTCACTGTGTAATGAAGTTGGTTCAACTCAAAGTGAGTAAAAGAAGCTATTTTAGGTAGTTAATTCGAATGTACGTATATTATTTTGTACACTTTTATATATGCAGTGATTGCTTGTATTTATCCTAAACAAGTATTAAAAGAAAAAACATTTGCGGAGGAGGGTGTACTGTTGCACACCCCCCCACCCGCCCCCCACCCACCCAAAAAAAGAAAAGAAGAAGTATCGGTTTTAAGAGAGATTGTCAATTGATACATTAATTATGCCTCTTAAGAACCAATAGCGACAATTTTATAGCTTTGGAAAAAAAAAAAATTCCGTCACTAAAAAGACCAATAACACTGGAAAAAAGACCTCTGCTAAAAGTGTTTTTTTTTTCATTACTAAAAGTGACTTTTGTTGTAACTACCTTTAGCTGTGGGATAGGTCCTATATAGTTGTATGATTTTAAAAGAACAATACTAATGTATTTGTTCACCTATCTATTATACTAAGGGAATGTAGTCTCCCTTAGTATGCTGACACTTGTCTGCCTACATGCAGACACACGTCAACCCTAATCTCCACTCAACTGTACGTCATCCCCACTCCCCACTCTTTCGTAACTGACCCCAATCTCCACTCATCTGTTAGTCATCCCCACTCCCCACTCTTCGTAACTGATCCTAACTGATGCACGTACCGGAGCAAAAGCAGCGTCTTCTTACTTCTTATTTATTACTTTTTTGAGAGAGAGAATGGCAGAGAGAGAGGAGGGAGTCGGGCAATGAGAGAGAGAGAGAGGGGCGGAGTGAGGAGAGGGAGTGAGAGAGAAAGAGGAAGAGAGAGTGGCAGGGAGAGGGAGAGTGGGCAGAGAGAGGGAGTGGGGCAGAATGAGGGGGTGAGCAGCAGTGGAGAGAGAGAGGGAATGATGCAGGGAGGCAGGAAAATGGAGGAGATGCAGTGGCAGGGAGAGGGAGAGCAGGGAGATGGAGAGCGTGGAGATAGAGAGAAAATGAGCATAGAGTAGGGCAGAGTGAGGAGTAACAGGGAGAAGGACAACAGGGAGACGAAGGAGTGGGAAGATGGAGAGGGTGCATGGAGAGAAGAGCGGGCTGAGAGAGAAAGAAAGAGAGAAAGGGAGAGAGAAAGAGAGAGAACGAGCACAGAGAGAGAGAGAGTGAATGTGGGCTGATAGAGAGAGAGGGCAGCGAGAGCGCGAGTTGGGTGAAAGGAAAGGCAGTGCAGAGGGGTGTCGAGAGATAGAGAGGGGGGGAGGGGGGGGGGGAAGAGAGGAAAGGAGGGAAGAGAGGAAAGGGAGAGAAAGAAAGTGGTTTGGTTGTGTAGGTGGGCAGGGGGTGTGCAATGAAGAGAAGGAGGGAAGAGAGAGGGAAGAAAGAAGATGAAGGGAGGGAAGAAAGAAGATGAAGGGGTGCAGGGGTGGAGTGTAGGTGTGTGTGTGTGGCAGCAAGTGGGTTGTGTGCAGTGAAGAAGAATAAGGAGGAAGAGAAAGAGAGAAAGAAAGAAGGGTGCGCAGTAGGGAAAGGGGAAGAAGAGAGGGAGAGAAGAAAGAAAGAAAGAGAAAGGGATAGGTTCAGGGGGGCTGTGAGGGTGGAATGCAGCAGTGAAGAAAGAGGGAGATAGAAGGAGAGAAAGAAAGAAGAGAAGGAAGAAAGAAAGAAGAAGAGAAGGAAGAAGATGGGTGCTCGGTGTGTGCTGTGGTGAGAAGGTGGGCCAAACCACATGACTGACTCCCTCTTAGTAATAGATAAGGTACATATTTTATCCCTTATTGGAGAATATTGAGAATATTCTCGGAGAAGGTGTTTGGAGGAAGAGAGAAGCAAGAGAGAAAAGGAGGGTAGAGAGGAAAGGGAAAGAAAGAAAGAAGAAAAGGAGAAAGAAACTGGTTTGGTTGTGTAGGTGGGTAGGGGCGTAGGGGGTGTGCAGTGAAGAGAAGGAGGGAAGAGGGGGAGAGAGAAGATGAAGGGGTGCAGGGGTGGAGTGCAGGTGTGTGTGTGGGGTAGCAAGTGGGTTGTGTGCAGTGAAGAAGGATAAGGTGGGAGAGAAAGAAGAGAAAGAAAGAAGGGTAAGCAGTGCAGGGAAAGGGGAAGAAGAGAGAGAGGGAAGAAAAAATAAATAGAAAGAGATGGGTTCAGGGGGGCTGTGAGGGTGGAATGCAGCATTGAAGGAGGGAGATAGAAGGAGAGAAAGAAAAAAGAGAAGGAAGAAAGAAAGAAGATATATCGTGTCGTGAAAAGGGCCTTGGGCTTGGCTCGGATCTGAACCCGAAGCATACAAACTCGTGTCGTGTCACAGGGAGATTCAATCTTCAAGCCCACATAGTTATAATCGGGACCATTCAAGATATATCATGAAATTTAAATTCCGATTGACCACATGACCAATCTCACCGTGGGGCCTAATCCTATTGAAGTGGATTATCTTTAGGTGGGACCTAAGATGGTAATCGGGACCGTTCAAGATATATCCTTAAATTTCAATTCCGATTGACCACATGATCAATCTCACCGTGAGGCCTAATCCTATTGAAGTGGATTATCTTTTTGATCACCTGATCAAATTTAAATCAAATATTTTTTTTCTTCATTATATATTTGCAAACAAACAAAGACTATAGCAACATCCCTGAAAATCTCTAAAACAATTGTATGTGCTATGATGGGTGGCCCCACCATTAGATATGAGGTGTTGCTAGCAATGTTGGATGGGTGATAGTCTAAATAAGATTGATCAAGCTGGACTAGGAAAACCCATTATAGCAACTTATTTTTACTTTTCTTAGCTATGGTCCTCATATTTTTACTTTTCTTAGCTGTTGGAGGGCTATACATTATCAACACCCATTATATTGTTTTAGATAAGATTATATAACTTATTTGATCAGGTGAACTGTTATAATATGACGGCTTTGTGGTCCATGCATAGCACTACAAAATAAGTTATATTAATAATATATTTAATAGTTTATGGTTCATTTCTACTATTCTTAACCTACTATTTTTCTCCATTGTAATAATATACTGCTTAATAGTATATTTTTTTCCAATATACATCTAATTAAAGTATAAGTACCTATTTATATATTGATATAAACTATAACTATATACATTGCCACTATAATTTATATAGTGGCAATAGGTCAATAGTTTTATTAATATATTATAGGATAACAAGGATATCAATATTCTCCGATCTTATAATAGTGTACAATATAAGGTACATATTATATCCATGATTGGATATTAAAAATCTATTATAGATATATTAGTAATATATATTAAATAATATAATTTAATATATTATAAGTTGGACAATCAAAAGGATAGAATTGTTTGTCAAGAAAAAATTACCTGGTATGCATATAGTTGTGTGTGTAAAGATAAGGTGTAGAAATATTTCTCATGAAGAGATCCTCCCCACTTATGCTTTTACTGCATGTTACAATGTCATGTTCGTTGTGTTTGGTTGGAGGTGCAACAGTGTTTGGCTGGTTGGATTCGGTGTGGTGATGGGGTTGTAGCTCTGTTGGAGTTGAGTGAGGATTCTGGATGGAGAAAGTGATGGAGGTTTTTGTCTCTGTGAGAGGTGAGGTTAGTGGTGTGTTCTTGTGATTGTGGTTCGTTGATGAGTGGAGATGGGAAAGGTCGTGAGGGGTTTGTAGAAAGAGAGTGAGAATAGAGAGAAAATAATGGAGAGAGGTGGCCAAGAAAGAGAGGGAGTTAGTCATGGGAGAAAAGAAAGGAGAAAAGTTATGGCCCACCATTAATAAAGAAGGAGAAAAGTTTCTCCACATGACTGACTCCCTGTGGGATTGTGTTTTTTATTGTCTTTAATAAAAAAAATCCCAATTCTTAACTGCTTCTCCCCTCTCTCTGATCAGACGCTGGATGGTGGGCTAAATATGGCCCACCTCGCACGGGTCCACCATCTAATGAGTCGTCCGTGGGTCCTCCTTCGGATCCACGGATCAAATGGGTCATCGGGGGGCCTACCTAAGTCCTGGTATCAACTCAAGAAAATCAAGATAGATGTGGTAGGCTGAAACATAGACTAAAAGTAATGCATGTATGCAATTTTGATTATGAACCAAACACAATTTTTTATTATGAATATTAAAATATAAGTTGATTTAATTATTAAAATAATTGATTATGAATATATCTGTGAGATAAAAAATTGAAATTAATTGATTATGAATACAATGAAGAACACTATTTCAATTAAAATTGAAATTAATTACAATTTTTGAATTTTTGATTATGAGTATTTTTCTCAGAATATTAAACACCCTGCGCTATTATGTTCAGATTGGTCCGTGCATAACACGGGGTGTTGCTAGTATTAATGCTACTTTGTTGTATTAAGTTGAGATCTATTAAGATGTTATTGATCAAAAAGCGGATATATAAATTTGTTTTTTTTATTATATATAAATTTGTGTTTCTGTTTCATTCACCTTTGAAATGCTTCTTTTAATGGTTTTTACGTCTTAGTCTAACTCGATGTTTAACAGTTTAGGTAATCTTTGTATCTATAATGCAGGGAAACATATGCCTACATTTAAAATCAACCAGTTTGAGAAGATTAAAACAGAGGGTGGCGAGTTGACCAAGTCTAAAACATGTTCTTATTCTACGAGAAATTGCCACACTTCGAAAAAGCAGCCATCAACAACAGAAGAGAGAACAAAAGCATTTGATAATGCTAACGCTTTTTCAAAATCCTCCAAGTTTCCAAATTTTTTAAAAATTATGAAGAAAACTTCTGTGACCTATGGATTTATGGTGGTGAGTTTCTATTTGCTTCTTATAAAGTTGGTGCCAATATTTTATTGTTCATTCATTCTAATATCTAATGTTTGGCATGAATTTGTATCGCTTGCTATACTCAAAGAACTCTTTTTTTTTTTAATCCAATATCCGGCAATTGGCATGAATTTATAATAGCACTTGTGCGTCGCTTGCTACTCTATATATATATGGGATTGTTACCAAATAATTGTTTGATTAAATGTCCAATACAAATCACAGCTTGAGGGTTTTCCCCCCTTCCTTTACAAATCCTAACTGTTTGATTAAATGTCCAATAGAAATTTAATCTTAATGACATGATTATCTCAAAGGGTTTAACTCATGTTAAAAGTGTAGAACTAATGTTAGGAGGCTTAAATGACCTAAAGATCGAGTGAGAATGAGATGAGAATTCTCAAATATAAACTTTCTATGAGATTATTGAAAATCCTTTATGTTGGATATGATTTTTGCTAAAGAGGACTCACATTGAAGAATAATTTTCTGCAGGAGTTGAAACCAAATTGGAAATGTGCTTGGACTGGGTGGATATGACATTGTCTATAGGGGAAGCTGATCAATAGAAACGAAGTTGCAGTAAATCTAATTTTAATGTGAGAATCTAAATGGTTGCAACCATTTATTGACTGATTTGTACCTATTGGCTGATTTATTGACTGATTTTAATGAGTTTCTGGAAGGTCTGTTTTAGTGGAATGGTAGCTTTAGAAACTAACTAGTGTAGAACTCTTTATAAGTGTTCAAGAATGTCATGGACCCGATGAACCACTTTGATATGGTTTGGATAAGTTGGTCTCTATCCCATTGAATGGTAGAGATCCTAACACATGAAATTTCCTAATTGATTAGTGAGATTCTTACAATTTAACTTTGTGAATTGACACTTTTGGCAATAAGGTTGGATTTTTCTAGAATCAGATTTCCTTTTACATCCTTAATTACAAGATCTCTTTTGTAACTCTCTCCATTGCTATTAGGACAGCTGAGATGTTTGTGCAACTATTTTACATATTAAAGTTTCAACTTGTGGAGTCAATTGCATTTTTTTGACATGTTCAATGTATCAATATCTTACTTGGATTCATATAAATACCAATCACAGGTGTTCGCACAGGTTTAGCAAAATCTGCCATTTGTTGGTCATTCATTCAGCCTGCCTGCACAATTTTTATCATTGTTCTGTAGTAACAAATTCTAATGTTCTGTTGAATCCTTTCCAGGTTGCTGAGCTGAATCACGCTAAAAAATTCCACCATCCAAATAATCAAGAGGATGAGGATGATGACTAAAGCATTCACAATTATATCAACTATTGAAGCACTATGGTTTCTATGTAGTTAGTAATGGCCTAAAAAAATGCAAGTTAAACTTGATGATTGCCTGCCTATCGTAAATGGAAGCAACTGATTACAGTTCCAGGTTTTTGCCAACTTATTCACATGGTCAAGCCAATGTGCATTAAGGTTTACTAGCAAAAATATGGAGTCACGAATTTATGGCAATACTATCCACCCGTTTCCTACTCAGATGAGCAACCACAATGGAAATCATATATCAGATTTGGAGGTCTTTTTCCAATAAAACTATGAACATTGGATGGAAATTGTGTAACAAACTGTAAGCAATTCATGTTGTGTTGTGGCTTAAAACAGTAGTGTGGCTTTCTAGCAATAATTGGGGATGTAATGGAATTTTTTTCTTGATTGTGTTCTCATTCTGGGTGTTGTAATCAGCTTAATAAATTAACTTTTTTCTGATTGGGTTCTCTTTTTTGCTGTTGTAATCAGCAATTTTGAGTCTACGTAGTGTAATAGTTCTCTGAATCCCAGGTGTTACAGTGGGTGCTGATTTGGAGTGAGTTTTGCATGCTTTCTCGAATTCCATGGATAGGTTCCTTCTGAGAAACTAAGATGGACACTCACTAAAATGTGGGGTGATGGAATCCAATTCCTTCGAATAAACCATCCTTAGATGGACTCCCATCAAATTGGCATGGCAATCAAGGGGTGGTGGTTGGATTGGAAGGTCTCATTCACACTACTGGGCAAAAAATCAGGCCAATAAATCTTAAACATATTAATCTGAGCAACATCCATGAGTCTTTCCCATTGTATAAAGATCACATTTTAAAATCGAGGCCATCAACTTGCTGGATAACAAATTTGAGACTGAAATATCTAAAGGACGGTAACGATTTCGTTATTGGAATATATGTAATTTGGTATTCTTGGTAACCTTCGTGAGTCTTTTCATTATTTATATGTCTCTATATATAGTCAGGGCCAATCTCGTTGCTGGTCAGCAACAAAAGGGATATAAAACTCTAAAGATCGTAATGATATCGTTATAAAAAACTTTACATCAAAAGCCAAGCCATTTTCCAGAGAGCCCAAAGGTTCGAACTCTCATCTTCCTAAAAGTGCACGCGTTGAGCCATTTTCCAGAGAACCCAAAGGTTTGAACTCTCAAGAGGAGAGTTCGAACATTCCTATGGTCCTATATAATTGAGGTGCCCATAGTTCGAACTGGGTGATATCCGTGAACCTTGGTTGGGAGTACTCAAACCAAGCCATTTTCCAGAGGTGCCCATAGTTCGAGCTCTCATCGTGAATCATCATTTTCCTCTTTTTATGGATGAGATATAACTTCAACTTGTCTTCAATAACTAGAGAAGAACTTATGAGTTATTCTGCTTTAATGTACATGAGCTCCTTTTACAGTAGATTCTCTTTTAAGGCCTTAACGTTTCTTATTAGTAGAAAATGCAAGTAAAGCAAACATATTTGTAAGTCCATGGGGATCCGAACCCTAGAGGGGGGGTGAATAGGGTGAGCTCCTTTTATGACCAATTTTAACAATTTTAACTTCTTTAAAACAAACTAGTCACATGTGATGATTTATCATACAAGATGCGGAAGCTAACAAAATAATCACCACAAAGCAATCACCATCACACAAGTATTTATAGTGGTTCGGCCTCAATGCCTACATCCACTACCGGCTTGTGAACCAACACCCCACCGGATTTCCACTATTTATGCTTTTCAATAGGCTAAGCAATAACCTTTACAATATGCTTTCCAAGGCTTAGCAATAACCTTTACAATGATGTTTTTCAAGGCTTAACATCAACCTATACATTATGCTTTTATAGGCTAAGCAATAACCTCTTCAACCACAAGGTTGGTTATCTCACTAAGATAGTGTCTTTAATACACTTGATGGAGATTCTATTAAGCTCATTACATTGCCTCTTAAATAGGCGGATATGTAAGTGAAATACAAATACACACTCACACTATGAATGCAAAGATGAAAACAAATGAAGTGTGTGTGTGTGGTCCTCAATCATTTTGAAAATGAAAGTTCATAAATGTAAGCCTAAGGCTTTTGAAAGTTTTAGTTTATAAAACATTTATGATTGAGGATGTGATGCAATCACATGTTAAAAGTAACAACTTGTTAATGATATCAAAGTTACACAAGTTGTATGAAATGGATTAGCTCTAAACATGTAATGCATAGGGATGTCAATCAAATCATCAAAGAAGCTCAAAACATAAAAATAGATTTGATTGAAAAGAGGGGACAAATCATATGTAATTATAAGGACAACTTGAAAATGATTTACCAATCAAAGTAAGGCAAGTTGTGAAACATTAAAACAATAATACACATATGATTTGTAATGATGTTGAATCCAAAACATAAGATACATTTGAAGGAGATTTTCTTATGATGGAAAGACAACACCCAAAGATTCAACAAAGTATATGAATCATGTTACATCTTTCATTAACATGATCTACTTAGATTTACCAATAAAGTACTACTTTGATGAATCAATGGTGATGTATCCAAAACAATAGATCTATTCAAAATATAGAATATGCTAAGGATACAACATATCATATATTAACATGTTACAAAGATTTACCAATGATAAAACAAAACATGAAAACATATGATTTGTAAAGAGGTTGAGTCCAAAACATAAGATAGTTTTGAAAGTGATTTTCTTATGATGGAAAACAACAACCAAAGATTCAACCAAGTATATGGATCATGTTACATATGATTTCAAAGGTTTTTACATTAACATGATCTACTTAGATTTACCAAAGTTAAGTACTACTTGAATTGAATCATATGGTGTTGTATCCAAAACAATAAATCAACTCAAAACATAACACATGTTAAGGACACAACACAAACATAGTTTATCATGCTAGGAATGATTTACCAAAAATAAAACAAAGCATGAAAACATATGATTAAGAAAGGAAGAGCCTACTTGGTGGTTTAACTTCATTAATCCAAGCTTTAGCTTTCCTAATCTTCCCCTTCATCCCTTGGTTCTTTTCCCTTTTGATATGCCTCAAATCCTCTCAAGGAGGGGTTAAAAATTCCCAACTTTTGGCAAGGGAAAGAACTCATATTTATAGCAAAAAGTTGCCAACGGCTAGTCCTCGGTCGACCGGCAAAGAGGTCTCGGTCGACCGGGAAGGCACAACGGTCAGATTTCTGACCGTTGGAGGTTTCAGTTCAAAAACTGCAGGTTTTACCTCCAGTTGTCTCGGTCGACCGAGACCTGCCTCTCGGTCGACCGGCGACACTGCCGGGACAGCCTCCCTTTGCAACTTTTGCATATTTGAAGGTTTTTCTATGGGGGACCTTTTGGCCACTAAATCAAGCTTGGAAAACATGTTTTAAAGATTCTAATGGTTTTTAAAACATGACATAAAAAGCCTAAAAAGATTCAAAACTTTTAAAACAAAGGCTTGCTTGATTTCTAGAAAACTCTTTTCTAAAAAAAAATGCATCCAAGATAAAAAACAAATCATGCATAAAACAATATCTTAAAAACAATGCATGAAGAAAACAAGATTTCAAGTTTATAAAACCAATGCATAAGTGTGTGAAACAAATGATGCTAGAATGAAATGCATCCATCAAATTGCAACCTACAAAATTCCTAACAATCTCCCCCTTTGCAATTTGATGGCAAACACACTCACCGCTGAATATACACACTTAGTCTTCAGCTCCCGCTCAGCTGGACAAGTCTTGAAATCTTCTTGGATGCTTCTTTTCATAGCTTGGGCTCTTGGACTTCAATCTTCATGATGCTTGGAGCTTGATCAACCTTCAAGCTTTCTTTCTTCTTTCTTTCTTTATCCAAGCATCTTCTTTAGCTTCCAAGCTTTCTTTCTTCTATTAGCTCTCCCCCTTTGACCATGCCTCTTTCTCCCTTTGGCAAGGTATGCATTCTCTCCCTTTGTAGAAGATCATACACAACTCTCCCCTTTGGAAGCTTGGACTTTCTCTTCACCCTTTTGAGAACTTGCATAATTTCTCCCCCTTTGCCATTAAATTGCAAAGGTACCTACACACATGAAACAAGGAAAATACCATTAGTAGCACCTGTTAACAATTGAAATCGAAAATGAAATGCATAACAGGCTATCATGTGAGGTAGTAGTCTCTAAGGGCTCAAAGGCAATCTAAGGGTCAATTTGATCAAAACTAATACTTCCTATGAAGGTTTACACTCCCCCTCAATCCATTCTCTTCTTTTGTCAAACTCTTGACAAAGATTTAACTATTAGGTACAAGAAGAAGATGGTTTAACCAAGTGAGGGTCAACTTCAAAGAAAGGATTAGATTCATTTAACTATAAATCACAATATGATCAAATTACCAAAAGAGAGCTAGGTCTAATGAGAAAAGCAATCGTGGATATCAATTGGACAAACAAAGAATACCAATTGAGATTTAGGATATGACTTAATAAATCAATCACTCTAAAATGGATTTAAAGATATACCTATTAGGAAAAATCCAAATTAGAGCTATCCATGATGAAATGGGGTTTACTCAAACATAGCATCAATCAATATTACTTATGAAAAACATATGCTATGTAAGATTTTGAAAATCATTTCATTCAATCAAAAATATGACTTATTAAAGTGCAAATTGAGTGAAATGAAATTCAAACATGAAGCCAACCTCAACTAATAACCAACCAATATTATGAACACATAAACATGGTGGTCATGAGATATACCTATATGAGCAAAAGAGAGGTGGCAACATGAGCATTATGATGCTAATGGTGTGTGACATGGAACAACCATATTACTTATCAAGTTCAATCCAATGCACACAAGTTTTATCACATTCACAAGAAATCAAATCAATCAAACAATATACCAATTGAATCCAATTGAATTTGATAACATGAAAAAGAGCAAGAAAGTGACAAACTTCCATCAAGCATCATAAATGCATATTCATCACTAATAAAGATATAACTATTGAGCATAGTGATGAACAAGGTAAATTGCAATGCAAAATGATATGACTTAGAAATGCATGCAATTTAAAAAGTGACTAAATCATATGAATTCAACATCTAAGTTATCCATCAAACACATAGAAATATGAGGAATGGATTTCAAAGAGTTTCATATGATCAAGATCACTAATATGAAGTTGAAACATGTATAAGAATGAAAACACTTAGAAAATATACATGAATCAACATCATAACCATCCAATAAAAATATGACTAGAAAGCATAGAGGATGGATTTTAGTTCTAGTATGGTTTCTACAAATGTAATAGATAACACAACCATACATAGAACAATTTGACATTTGCATAGAGAGGATTAATCAACATTCAAGATCTAACTCATACCAATCATAAAAAAGGAATATAACTATTTAAGCACAAGAAGGTATGAAGTTAAAGGAATCAATCTATCATGTAACATCTCCACTCTTAGCAAATGTACTAAGCTTACAATGCAATGGAAAATGGATATGAGGTCTATACCAAATGAACTTAGCACATAAAATCACATATGTACTTAAAAAGCTCAAAAACAAGATTTTACTATAAAGCACATAAACAATCATCAAAATGCATTAATGAGAATATATACCAAGATAATCACAAAAATGCAAATCAATGAAACCATATCCAACCAAGCAATGTAAGACATCAAAATCAATTTGCATAAAGAAATATAACTAAATGAGCAAAGATGCAAATTGTTTGTAAAAAATATTTCCTTCCAAATGATATAATCATAATTAGGCACAAGGAAATAAATTCAAGGAAAATGCTTCTAAAAATACAACCAATAAAGCATAGAACATTTTCCAAAGTTTCTCAAATCACTTCAATATATGAAATTCCAACAAAGAATCATTTAGAATTAAGAGCAAGTGAATTTGAAAAACAAGAAGTGTACTATTGTAAAATTTTCAATTTGTAAAAACAATAGACACTTACAAATTTTCCATATCAAAAGATATAACTTGTAAATCAATGGAAAACTAAGGTTGCTTCAAATCATTTGATTTCCAAAAAGGATCTAACTATGAGAAACATCAAATGATTTTCCAACATCAATTGATCATGAAAAACTAGCTATGAAAGCATTTGTAATCACAATCAATTGATCATGAATAGATATGCACTACAAGAGATATAACTATATGATCAAAATGCAAATCCATCATGAAAGTATTGCAATCAAAGGATTTTGAAAACCATGAGATATAACTTTAAAAGTTCATGAAGACAAAATCAAATGATCACAAAGAAACATTGCATTTTAAAAGATGTGACTAAAAAGAAACAAAATGCAAATGTATCATGACCAACAAATAGATATAACTAAAAAGAAAAGGTTGGTCTAGTGGGATCAAGGCCTTAAGGTTACTCAAATAGTCTACCTTTGAAAATTCACCTAAAGCCTTGAAAAGGTTGTCCATGAGAGAACATTTTGAGGACTCACCAACTCTTAAAGATATAACTTAGAAAAGTCTTAGAGTGGTGCAAGGAGGCTAGGGAAAATATCATTTTCAAACATAGTGGAAATCTTAAAAAAGATATGCAATAAATCACAGCACTAGGGTTCAAATCTAGCAAGGATCAACTCCGGGTTGTTAAGCCCTAAAATGGAGTAACCCGCTCTGATACCACTTGTAAGTCCATGGGGATCCGAACCCTAGAGGGGGGGTGAATAGGGTGAGCTCCTTTTATGACCAATTTTAACAATTTTAACTTCTTTAAAACAAACTAGTCACATGTGATGATTTATCATACAAGATGCGGAAGCTAACAAAATAATCACCACAAAGCAATCACCATCACACAAGTATTTATAGTGGTTCGGCCTCAATGCCTACATCCACTACCGGCTTGTGAACCAACACCCCACCGGATTTCCACTATTTATGCTTTTCAATAGGCTAAGCAATAACCTTTACAATATGCTTTCCAAGGCTTAGCAATAACCTTTACAATGATGTTTTTCAAGGCTTAACATCAACCTATACATTATGCTTTTATAGGCTAAGCAATAACCTCTTCAACCACAAGGTTGGTTATCTCACTAAGATAGTGTCTTTAATACACTTGATGGAGATTCTATTAAGCTCATTACATTGCCTCTTAAATAGGCGGATATGTAAGTGAAATACAAATACACACTCACACTATGAATGCAAAGATGAAAACAAATGAAGTGTGTGTGTGTGGTCCTCAATCATTTTGAAAATGAAAGTTCATAAATGTAAGCCTAAGGCTTTTGAAAGTTTTAGTTTATAAAACATTTATGATTGAGGATGTGATGCAATCACATGTTAAAAGTAACAACTTGTTAATGATATCAAAGTTACACAAGTTGTATGAAATGGATTAGCTCTAAACATGTAATGCATAGGGATGTCAATCAAATCATCAAAGAAGCTCAAAACATAAAAATAGATTTGATTGAAAAGAGGGGACAAATCATATGTAATTATAAGGACAACTTGAAAATGATTTACCAATCAAAGTAAGGCAAGTTGTGAAACATTAAAACAATAATACACATATGATTTGTAATGATGTTGAATCCAAAACATAAGATACATTTGAAGGAGATTTTCTTATGATGGAAAGACAACACCCAAAGATTCAACAAAGTATATGAATCATGTTACATCTTTCATTAACATGATCTACTTAGATTTACCAATAAAGTACTACTTTGATGAATCAATGGTGATGTATCCAAAACAATAGATCTATTCAAAATATAGAATATGCTAAGGATACAACATATCATATATTAACATGTTACAAAGATTTACCAATGATAAAACAAAACATGAAAACATATGATTTGTAAAGAGGTTGAGTCCAAAACATAAGATAGTTTTGAAAGTGATTTTCTTATGATGGAAAACAACAACCAAAGATTCAACCAAGTATATGGATCATGTTACATATGATTTCAAAGGTTTTTACATTAACATGATCTACTTAGATTTACCAAAGTTAAGTACTACTTGAATTGAATCATATGGTGTTGTATCCAAAACAATAAATCAACTCAAAACATAACACATGTTAAGGACACAACACAAACATAGTTTATCATGCTAGGAATGATTTACCAAAAATAAAACAAAGCATGAAAACATATGATTAAGAAAGGAAGAGCCTACTTGGTGGTTTAACTTCATTAATCCAAGCTTTAGCTTTCCTAATCTTCCCCTTCATCCCTTGGTTCTTTTCCCTTTTGATATGCCTCAAATCCTCTCAAGGAGGGGTTAAAAATTCCCAACTTTTGGCAAGGGAAAGAACTCATATTTATAGCAAAAAGTTGCCAACGGCTAGTCCTCGGTCGACCGGCAAAGAGGTCTCGGTCGACCGGGAAGGCACAACGGTCAGATTTCTGACCGTTGGAGGTTTCAGTTCAAAAACTGCAGGTTTTACCTCCAGTTGTCTCGGTCGACCGAGACCTGCCTCTCGGTCGACCGGCGACACTGCCGGGACAGCCTCCCTTTGCAACTTTTGCATATTTGAAGGTTTTTCTATGGGGGACCTTTTGGCCACTAAATCAAGCTTGGAAAACATGTTTTAAAGATTCTAATGGTTTTTAAAACATGACATAAAAAGCCTAAAAAGATTCAAAACTTTTAAAACAAAGGCTTGCTTGATTTCTAGAAAACTCTTTTCTAAAAAAAAATGCATCCAAGATAAAAAACAAATCATGCATAAAACAATATCTTAAAAACAATGCATGAAGAAAACAAGATTTCAAGTTTATAAAACCAATGCATAAGTGTGTGAAACAAATGATGCTAGAATGAAATGCATCCATCAAATTGCAACCTACAAAATTCCTAACAATCTCCCCCTTTGCAATTTGATGGCAAACACACTCACCGCTGAATATACACACTTAGTCTTCAGCTCCCGCTCAGCTGGACAAGTCTTGAAATCTTCTTGGATGCTTCTTTTCATAGCTTGGGCTCTTGGACTTCAATCTTCATGATGCTTGGAGCTTGATCAACCTTCAAGCTTTCTTTCTTCTTTCTTTCTTTATCCAAGCATCTTCTTTAGCTTCCAAGCTTTCTTTCTTCTATTAGCTCTCCCCCTTTGACCATGCCTCTTTCTCCCTTTGGCAAGGTATGCATTCTCTCCCTTTGTAGAAGATCATACACAACTCTCCCCTTTGGAAGCTTGGACTTTCTCTTCACCCTTTTGAGAACTTGCATAATTTCTCCCCCTTTGCCATTAAATTGCAAAGGTACCTACACACATGAAACAAGGAAAATACCATTAGTAGCACCTGTTAACAATTGAAATCGAAAATGAAATGCATAACAGGCTATCATGTGAGGTAGTAGTCTCTAAGGGCTCAAAGGCAATCTAAGGGTCAATTTGATCAAAACTAATACTTCCTATGAAGGTTTACACTCCCCCTCAATCCATTCTCTTCTTTTGTCAAACTCTTGACAAAGATTTAACTATTAGGTACAAGAAGAAGATGGTTTAACCAAGTGAGGGTCAACTTCAAAGAAAGGATTAGATTCATTTAACTATAAATCACAATATGATCAAATTACCAAAAGAGAGCTAGGTCTAATGAGAAAAGCAATCATGGATATCAATTGGACAAACAAAGAATACCAATTGAGATTTAGGATATGACTTAATAAATCAATCACTCTAAAATGGATTTAAAGATATACCTATTAGGAAAAATCCAAATTAGAGCTATCCATGATGAAATGGGGTTTACTCAAACATAGCATCAATCAATATTACTTATGAAAAACATATGCTATGTAAGATTTTGAAAATCATTTCATTCAATCAAAAATATGACTTATTAAAGTGCAAATTGAGTGAAATGAAATTCAAACATGAAGCCAACCTCAACTAATAACCAACCAATATTATGAACACATAAACATGGTGGTCATGAGATATACCTATATGAGCAAAAGAGAGGTGGCAACATGAGCATTATGATGCTAATGGTGTGTGACATGGAACAACCATATTACTTATCAAGTTCAATCCAATGCACACAAGTTTTATCACATTCACAAGAAATCAAATCAATCAAACAATATACCAATTGAATCCAATTGAATTTGATAACATGAAAAAGAGCAAGAAAGTGACAAACTTCCATCAAGCATCATAAATGCATATTCATCACTAATAAAGATATAACTATTGAGCATAGTGATGAACAAGGTAAATTGCAATGCAAAATGATATGACTTAGAAATGCATGCAATTTAAAAAGTGACTAAATCATATGAATTCAACATCTAAGTTATCCATCAAACACATAGAAATATGAGGAATGGATTTCAAAGAGTTTCATATGATCAAGATCACTAATATGAAGTTGAAACATGTATAAGAATGAAAACACTTAGAAAATATACATGAATCAACATCATAACCATCCAATAAAAATATGACTAGAAAGCATAGAGGATGGATTTTAGTTCTAGTATGGTTTCTACAAATGTAATAGATAACACAACCATACATAGAACAATTTGACATTTGCATAGAGAGGATTAATCAACATTCAAGATCTAACTCATACCAATCATAAAAAAGGAATATAACTATTTAAGCACAAGAAGGTATGAAGTTAAAGGAATCAATCTATCATGTAACATCTCCACTCTTAGCAAATGTACTAAGCTTACAATGCAATGGAAAATGGATATGAGGTCTATACCAAATGAACTTAGCACATAAAATCACATATGTACTTAAAAAGCTCAAAAACAAGATTTTACTATAAAGCACATAAACAATCATCAAAATGCATTAATGAGAATATATACCAAGATAATCACAAAAATGCAAATCAATGAAACCATATCCAACCAAGCAATGTAAGACATCAAAATCAATTTGCATAAAGAAATATAACTAAATGAGCAAAGATGCAAATTGTTTGTAAAAAATATTTCCTTCCAAATGATATAATCATAATTAGGCACAAGGAAATAAATTCAAGGAAAATGCTTCTAAAAATACAACCAATAAAGCATAGAACATTTTCCAAAGTTTCTCAAATCACTTCAATATATGAAATTCCAACAAAGAATCATTTAGAATTAAGAGCAAGTGAATTTGAAAAACAAGAAGTGTACTATTGTAAAATTTTCAATTTGTAAAAACAATAGACACTTACAAATTTTCCATATCAAAAGATATAACTTGTAAATCAATGGAAAACTAAGGTTGCTTCAAATCATTTGATTTCCAAAAAGGATCTAACTATGAGAAACATCAAATGATTTTCCAACATCAATTGATCATGAAAAACTAGCTATGAAAGCATTTGTAATCACAATCAATTGATCATGAATAGATATGCACTACAAGAGATATAACTATATGATCAAAATGCAAATCCATCATGAAAGTATTGCAATCAAAGGATTTTGAAAACCATGAGATATAACTTTAAAAGTTCATGAAGACAAAATCAAATGATCACAAAGAAACATTGCATTTTAAAAGATGTGACTAAAAAGAAACAAAATGCAAATGTATCATGACCAACAAATAGATATAACTAAAAAGAAAAGGTTGGTCTAGTGGGATCAAGGCCTTAAGGTTACTCAAATAGTCTACCTTTGAAAATTCACCTAAAGCCTTGAAAAGGTTGTCCATGAGAGAACATTTTGAGGACTCACCAACTCTTAAAGATATAACTTAGAAAAGTCTTAGAGTGGTGCAAGGAGGCTAGGGAAAATATCATTTTCAAACATAGTGGAAATCTTAAAAAAGATATGCAATAAATCACAGCACTAGGGTTCAAATCTAGCAAGGATCAACTCCGGGTTGTTAAGCCCTAAAATGGAGTAACCCGCTCTGATACCACTTGTAAGTCCATGGGGATCCGAACCCTAGAGGGGGGGTGAATAGGGTGAGCTCCTTTTATGACCAATTTTAACAATTTTAACTTCTTTAAAACAAACTAGTCACATGTGATGATTTATCATACAAGATGCGGAAGCTAACAAAATAATCACCACAAAGCAATCACCATCACACAAGTATTTATAGTGGTTCGGCCTCAATGCCTACATCCACTACCGGCTTGTGAACCAACACCCCACCGGATTTCCACTATTTATGCTTTTCAATAGGCTAAGCAATAACCTTTACAATATGCTTTCCAAGGCTTAGCAATAACCTTTACAATGATGTTTTTCAAGGCTTAACATCAACCTATACATTATGCTTTTATAGGCTAAGCAATAACCTCTTCAACCACAAGGTTGGTTATCTCACTAAGATAGTGTCTTTAATACACTTGATGGAGATTCTATTAAGCTCATTACATTGCCTCTTAAATAGGCGGATATGTAAGTGAAATACAAATACACACTCACACTATGAATGCAAAGATGAAAACAAATGAAGTGTGTGTGTGTGGTCCTCAATCATTTTGAAAATGAAAGTTCATAAATGTAAGCCTAAGGCTTTTGAAAGTTTTAGTTTATAAAACATTTATGATTGAGGATGTGATGCAATCACATGTTAAAAGTAACAACTTGTTAATGATATCAAAGTTACACAAGTTGTATGAAATGGATTAGCTCTAAACATGTAATGCATAGGGATGTCAATCAAATCATCAAAGAAGCTCAAAACATAAAAATAGATTTGATTGAAAAGAGGGGACAAATCATATGTAATTATAAGGACAACTTGAAAATGATTTACCAATCAAAGTAAGGCAAGTTGTGAAACATTAAAACAATAATACACATATGATTTGTAATGATGTTGAATCCAAAACATAAGATACATTTGAAGGAGATTTTCTTATGATGGAAAGACAACACCCAAAGATTCAACAAAGTATATGAATCATGTTACATCTTTCATTAACATGATCTACTTAGATTTACCAATAAAGTACTACTTTGATGAATCAATGGTGATGTATCCAAAACAATAGATCTATTCAAAATATAGAATATGCTAAGGATACAACATATCATATATTAACATGTCACAAAGATTTACCAATGATAAAACAAAACATGAAAACATATGATTTGTAAAGAGGTTGAGTCCAAAACATAAGATAGTTTTGAAAGTGATTTTCTTATGATGGAAAACAACAACCAAAGATTCAACCAAGTATATGGATCATGTTACATATGATTTCAAAGGTTTTTACATTAACATGATCTACTTAGATTTACCAAAGTTAAGTACTACTTGAATTGAATCATATGGTGTTGTATCCAAAACAATAAATCAACTCAAAACATAACACATGTTAAGGACACAACACAAACATAGTTTATCATGCTAGGAATGATTTACCAAAAATAAAACAAAGCATGAAAACATATGATTAAGAAAGGAAGAGCCTACTTGGTGGTTTAACTTCATTAATCCAAGCTTTAGCTTTCCTAATCTTCCCCTTCATCCCTTGGTTCTTTTCCCTTTTGATATGCCTCAAATCCTCTCAAGGAGGGGTTAAAAATTCCCAACTTTTGGCAAGGGAAAGAACTCATATTTATAGCAAAAAGTTGCCAACGGCTAGTCCTCGGTCGACCGGCAAAGAGGTCTCGGTCGACCGGGAAGGCACAACGGTCAGATTTCTGACCGTTGGAGGTTTCAGTTCAAAAACTGCAGGTTTTACCTCCAGTTGTCTCGGTCGACCGAGACCTGCCTCTCGGTCGACCGGCGACACTGCCGGGACAGCCTCCCTTTGCAACTTTTGCATATTTGAAGGTTTTTCTATGGGGGACCTTTTGGCCACTAAATCAAGCTTGGAAAACATGTTTTAAAGATTCTAATGGTTTTTAAAACATGACATAAAAAGCCTAAAAAGATTCAAAACTTTTAAAACAAAGGCTTGCTTGATTTCTAGAAAACTCTTTTCTAAAAAAAAATGCATCCAAGATAAAAAACAAATCATGCATAAAACAATATCTTAAAAACAATGCATGAAGAAAACAAGATTTCAAGTTTATAAAACCAATGCATAAGTGTGTGAAACAAATGATGCTAGAATGAAATGCATCCATCAAATTGCAACCTACAAAATTCCTAACAATCTCCCCCTTTGCAATTTGATGGCAAACACACTCACCGCTGAATATACACACTTAGTCTTCAGCTCCCGCTCAGCTGGACAAGTCTTGAAATCTTCTTGGATGCTTCTTTTCATAGCTTGGGCTCTTGGACTTCAATCTTCATGATGCTTGGAGCTTGATCAACCTTCAAGCTTTCTTTCTTCTTTCTTTCTTTATCCAAGCATCTTCTTTAGCTTCCAAGCTTTCTTTCTTCTATTAGCTCTCCCCCTTTGACCATGCCTCTTTCTCCCTTTGGCAAGGTATGCATTCTCTCCCTTTGTAGAAGATCATACACAACTCTCCCCTTTGGAAGCTTGGACTTTCTCTTCACCCTTTTGAGAACTTGCATAATTTCTCCCCCTTTGCCATTAAATTGCAAAGGTACCTACACACATGAAACAAGGAAAATACCATTAGTAGCACCTGTTAACAATTGAAATCGAAAATGAAATGCATAACAGGCTATCATGTGAGGTAGTAGTCTCTAAGGGCTCAAAGGCAATCTAAGGGTCAATTTGATCAAAACTAATACTTCCTATGAAGGTTTACACTCCCCCTCAATCCATTCTCTTCTTTTGTCAAACTCTTGACAAAGATTTAACTATTAGGTACAAGAAGAAGATGGTTTAACCAAGTGAGGGTCAACTTCAAAGAAAGGATTAGATTCATTTAACTATAAATCACAATATGATCAAATTACCAAAAGAGAGCTAGGTCTAATGAGAAAAGCAATCGTGGATATCAATTGGACAAACAAAGAATACCAATTGAGATTTAGGATATGACTTAATAAATCAATCACTCTAAAATGGATTTAAAGATATACCTATTAGGAAAAATCCAAATTAGAGCTATCCATGATGAAATGGGGTTTACTCAAACATAGCATCAATCAATATTACTTATGAAAAACATATGCTATGTAAGATTTTGAAAATCATTTCATTCAATCAAAAATATGACTTATTAAAGTGCAAATTGAGTGAAATGAAATTCAAACATGAAGCCAACCTCAACTAATAACCAACCAATATTATGAACACATAAACATGGTGGTCATGAGATATACCTATATGAGCAAAAGAGAGGTGGCAACATGAGCATTATGATGCTAATGGTGTGTGACATGGAACAACCATATTACTTATCAAGTTCAATCCAATGCACACAAGTTTTATCACATTCACAAGAAATCAAATCAATCAAACAATATACCAATTGAATCCAATTGAATTTGATAACATGAAAAAGAGCAAGAAAGTGACAAACTTCCATCAAGCATCATAAATGCATATTCATCACTAATAAAGATATAACTATTGAGCATAGTGATGAACAAGGTAAATTGCAATGCAAAATGATATGACTTAGAAATGCATGCAATTTAAAAAGTGACTAAATCATATGAATTCAACATCTAAGTTATCCATCAAACACATAGAAATATGAGGAATGGATTTCAAAGAGTTTCATATGATCAAGATCACTAATATGAAGTTGAAACATGTATAAGAATGAAAACACTTAGAAAATATACATGAATCAACATCATAACCATCCAATAAAAATATGACTAGAAAGCATAGAGGATGGATTTTAGTTCTAGTATGGTTTCTACAAATGTAATAGATAACACAACCATACATAGAACAATTTGACATTTGCATAGAGAGGATTAATCAACATTCAAGATCTAACTCATACCAATCATAAAAAAGGAATATAACTATTTAAGCACAAGAAGGTATGAAGTTAAAGGAATCAATCTATCATGTAACATCTCCACTCTTAGCAAATGTACTAAGCTTACAATGCAATGGAAAATGGATATGAGGTCTATACCAAATGAACTTAGCACATAAAATCACATATGTACTTAAAAAGCTCAAAAACAAGATTTTACTATAAAGCACATAAACAATCATCAAAATGCATTAATGAGAATATATACCAAGATAATCACAAAAATGCAAATCAATGAAACCATATCCAACCAAGCAATGTAAGACATCAAAATCAATTTGCATAAAGAAATATAACTAAATGAGCAAAGATGCAAATTGTTTGTAAAAAATATTTCCTTCCAAATGATATAATCATAATTAGGCACAAGGAAATAAATTCAAGGAAAATGCTTCTAAAAATACAACCAATAAAGCATAGAACATTTTCCAAAGTTTCTCAAATCACTTCAATATATGAAATTCCAACAAAGAATCATTTAGAATTAAGAGCAAGTGAATTTGAAAAACAAGAAGTGTACTATTGTAAAATTTTCAATTTGTAAAAACAATAGACACTTACAAATTTTCCATATCAAAAGATATAACTTGTAAATCAATGGAAAACTAAGGTTGCTTCAAATCATTTGATTTCCAAAAAGGATCTAACTATGAGAAACATCAAATGATTTTCCAACATCAATTGATCATGAAAAACTAGCTATGAAAGCATTTGTAATCACAATCAATTGATCATGAATAGATATGCACTACAAGAGATATAACTATATGATCAAAATGCAAATCCATCATGAAAGTATTGCAATCAAAGGATTTTGAAAACCATGAGATATAACTTTAAAAGTTCATGAAGACAAAATCAAATGATCACAAAGAAACATTGCATTTTAAAAGATGTGACTAAAAAGAAACAAAATGCAAATGTATCATGACCAACAAATAGATATAACTAAAAAGAAAAGGTTGGTCTAGTGGGATCAAGGCCTTAAGGTTACTCAAATAGTCTACCTTTGAAAATTCACCTAAAGCCTTGAAAAGGTTGTCCATGAGAGAACATTTTGAGGACTCACCAACTCTTAAAGATATAACTTAGAAAAGTCTTAGAGTGGTGCAAGGAGGCTAGGGAAAATATCATTTTCAAACATAGTGGAAATCTTAAAAAAGATATGCAATAAATCACAGCACTAGGGTTCAAATCTAGCAAGGATCAACTCCGGGTTGTTAAGCCCTAAAATGGAGTAACCCGCTCTGATACCACTTGTAAGTCCATGGGGATCCGAACCCTAGAGGGGGGGTGAATAGGGTGAGCTCCTTTTATGACCAATTTTAACAATTTTAACTTCTTTAAAACAAACTAGTCACATGTGATGATTTATCATACAAGATGCGGAAGCTAACAAAATAATCACCACAAAGCAATCACCATCACACAAGTATTTATAGTGGTTCGGCCTCAATGCCTACATCCACTACCGGCTTGTGAACCAACACCCCACCGGATTTCCACTATTTATGCTTTTCAATAGGCTAAGCAATAACCTTTACAATATGCTTTCCAAGGCTTAGCAATAACCTTTACAATGATGTTTTTCAAGGCTTAACATCAACCTATACATTATGCTTTTATAGGCTAAGCAATAACCTCTTCAACCACAAGGTTGGTTATCTCACTAAGATAGTGTCTTTAATACACTTGATGGAGATTCTATTAAGCTCATTACATTGCCTCTTAAATAGGCGGATATGTAAGTGAAATACAAATACACACTCACACTATGAATGCAAAGATGAAAACAAATGAAGTGTGTGTGTGTGGTCCTCAATCATTTTGAAAATGAAAGTTCATAAATGTAAGCCTAAGGCTTTTGAAAGTTTTAGTTTATAAAACATTTATGATTGAGGATGTGATGCAATCACATGTTAAAAGTAACAACTTGTTAATGATATCAAAGTTACACAAGTTGTATGAAATGGATTAGCTCTAAACATGTAATGCATAGGGATGTCAATCAAATCATCAAAGAAGCTCAAAACATAAAAATAGATTTGATTGAAAAGAGGGGACAAATCATATGTAATTATAAGGACAACTTGAAAATGATTTACCAATCAAAGTAAGGCAAGTTGTGAAACATTAAAACAATAATACACATATGATTTGTAATGATGTTGAATCCAAAACATAAGATACATTTGAAGGAGATTTTCTTATGATGGAAAGACAACACCCAAAGATTCAACAAAGTATATGAATCATGTTACATCTTTCATTAACATGATCTACTTAGATTTACCAATAAAGTACTACTTTGATGAATCAATGGTGATGTATCCAAAACAATAGATCTATTCAAAATATAGAATATGCTAAGGATACAACATATCATATATTAACATGTTACAAAGATTTACCAATGATAAAACAAAACATGAAAACATATGATTTGTAAAGAGGTTGAGTCCAAAACATAAGATAGTTTTGAAAGTGATTTTCTTATGATGGAAAACAACAACCAAAGATTCAACCAAGTATATGGATCATGTTACATATGATTTCAAAGGTTTTTACATTAACATGATCTACTTAGATTTACCAAAGTTAAGTACTACTTGAATTGAATCATATGGTGTTGTATCCAAAACAATAAATCAACTCAAAACATAACACATGTTAAGGACACAACACAAACATAGTTTATCATGCTAGGAATGATTTACCAAAAATAAAACAAAGCATGAAAACATATGATTAAGAAAGGAAGAGCCTACTTGGTGGTTTAACTTCATTAATCCAAGCTTTAGCTTTCCTAATCTTCCCCTTCATCCCTTGGTTCTTTTCCCTTTTGATATGCCTCAAATCCTCTCAAGGAGGGGTTAAAAATTCCCAACTTTTGGCAAGGGAAAGAACTCATATTTATAGCAAAAAGTTGCCAACGGCTAGTCCTCGGTCGACCGGCAAAGAGGTCTCGGTCGACCGGGAAGGCACAACGGTCAGATTTCTGACCGTTGGAGGTTTCAGTTCAAAAACTGCAGGTTTTACCTCCAGTTGTCTCGGTCGACCGAGACCTGCCTCTCGGTCGACCGGCGACACTGCCGGGACAGCCTCCCTTTGCAACTTTTGCATATTTGAAGGTTTTTCTATGGGGGACCTTTTGGCCACTAAATCAAGCTTGGAAAACATGTTTTAAAGATTCTAATGGTTTTTAAAACATGACATAAAAAGCCTAAAAAGATTCAAAACTTTTAAAACAAAGGCTTGCTTGATTTCTAGAAAACTCTTTTCTAAAAAAAAATGCATCCAAGATAAAAAACAAATCATGCATAAAACAATATCTTAAAAACAATGCATGAAGAAAACAAGATTTCAAGTTTATAAAACCAATGCATAAGTGTGTGAAACAAATGATGCTAGAATGAAATGCATCCATCAAATTGCAACCTACAAAATTCCTAACAATCTCCCCCTTTGCAATTTGATGGCAAACACACTCACCGCTGAATATACACACTTAGTCTTCAGCTCCCGCTCAGCTGGACAAGTCTTGAAATCTTCTTGGATGCTTCTTTTCATAGCTTGGGCTCTTGGACTTCAATCTTCATGATGCTTGGAGCTTGATCAACCTTCAAGCTTTCTTTCTTCTTTCTTTCTTTATCCAAGCATCTTCTTTAGCTTCCAAGCTTTCTTTCTTCTATTAGCTCTCCCCCTTTGACCATGCCTCTTTCTCCCTTTGGCAAGGTATGCATTCTCTCCCTTTGTAGAAGATCATACACAACTCTCCCCTTTGGAAGCTTGGACTTTCTCTTCACCCTTTTGAGAACTTGCATAATTTCTCCCCCTTTGCCATTAAATTGCAAAGGTACCTACACACATGAAACAAGGAAAATACCATTAGTAGCACCTGTTAACAATTGAAATCGAAAATGAAATGCATAACAGGCTATCATGTGAGGTAGTAGTCTCTAAGGGCTCAAAGGCAATCTAAGGGTCAATTTGATCAAAACTAATACTTCCTATGAAGGTTTACACTCCCCCTCAATCCATTCTCTTCTTTTGTCAAACTCTTGACAAAGATTTAACTATTAGGTACAAGAAGAAGATGGTTTAACCAAGTGAGGGTCAACTTCAAAGAAAGGATTAGATTCATTTAACTATAAATCACAATATGATCAAATTACCAAAAGAGAGCTAGGTCTAATGAGAAAAGCAATCATGGATATCAATTGGACAAACAAAGAATACCAATTGAGATTTAGGATATGACTTAATAAATCAATCACTCTAAAATGGATTTAAAGATATACCTATTAGGAAAAATCCAAATTAGAGCTATCCATGATGAAATGGGGTTTACTCAAACATAGCATCAATCAATATTACTTATGAAAAACATATGCTATGTAAGATTTTGAAAATCATTTCATTCAATCAAAAATATGACTTATTAAAGTGCAAATTGAGTGAAATGAAATTCAAACATGAAGCCAACCTCAACTAATAACCAACCAATATTATGAACACATAAACATGGTGGTCATGAGATATACCTATATGAGCAAAAGAGAGGTGGCAACATGAGCATTATGATGCTAATGGTGTGTGACATGGAACAACCATATTACTTATCAAGTTCAATCCAATGCACACAAGTTTTATCACATTCACAAGAAATCAAATCAATCAAACAATATACCAATTGAATCCAATTGAATTTGATAACATGAAAAAGAGCAAGAAAGTGACAAACTTCCATCAAGCATCATAAATGCATATTCATCACTAATAAAGATATAACTATTGAGCATAGTGATGAACAAGGTAAATTGCAATGCAAAATGATATGACTTAGAAATGCATGCAATTTAAAAAGTGACTAAATCATATGAATTCAACATCTAAGTTATCCATCAAACACATAGAAATATGAGGAATGGATTTCAAAGAGTTTCATATGATCAAGATCACTAATATGAAGTTGAAACATGTATAAGAATGAAAACACTTAGAAAATATACATGAATCAACATCATAACCATCCAATAAAAATATGACTAGAAAGCATAGAGGATGGATTTTAGTTCTAGTATGGTTTCTACAAATGTAATAGATAACACAACCATACATAGAACAATTTGACATTTGCATAGAGAGGATTAATCAACATTCAAGATCTAACTCATACCAATCATAAAAAAGGAATATAACTATTTAAGCACAAGAAGGTATGAAGTTAAAGGAATCAATCTATCATGTAACATCTCCACTCTTAGCAAATGTACTAAGCTTACAATGCAATGGAAAATGGATATGAGGTCTATACCAAATGAACTTAGCACATAAAATCACATATGTACTTAAAAAGCTCAAAAACAAGATTTTACTATAAAGCACATAAACAATCATCAAAATGCATTAATGAGAATATATACCAAGATAATCACAAAAATGCAAATCAATGAAACCATATCCAACCAAGCAATGTAAGACATCAAAATCAATTTGCATAAAGAAATATAACTAAATGAGCAAAGATGCAAATTGTTTGTAAAAAATATTTCCTTCCAAATGATATAATCATAATTAGGCACAAGGAAATAAATTCAAGGAAAATGCTTCTAAAAATACAACCAATAAAGCATAGAACATTTTCCAAAGTTTCTCAAATCACTTCAATATATGAAATTCCAACAAAGAATCATTTAGAATTAAGAGCAAGTGAATTTGAAAAACAAGAAGTGTACTATTGTAAAATTTTCAATTTGTAAAAACAATAGACACTTACAAATTTTCCATATCAAAAGATATAACTTGTAAATCAATGGAAAACTAAGGTTGCTTCAAATCATTTGATTTCCAAAAAGGATCTAACTATGAGAAACATCAAATGATTTTCCAACATCAATTGATCATGAAAAACTAGCTATGAAAGCATTTGTAATCACAATCAATTGATCATGAATAGATATGCACTACAAGAGATATAACTATATGATCAAAATGCAAATCCATCATGAAAGTATTGCAATCAAAGGATTTTGAAAACCATGAGATATAACTTTAAAAGTTCATGAAGACAAAATCAAATGATCACAAAGAAACATTGCATTTTAAAAGATGTGACTAAAAAGAAACAAAATGCAAATGTATCATGACCAACAAATAGATATAACTAAAAAGAAAAGGTTGGTCTAGTGGGATCAAGGCCTTAAGGTTACTCAAATAGTCTACCTTTGAAAATTCACCTAAAGCCTTGAAAAGGTTGTCCATGAGAGAACATTTTGAGGACTCACCAACTCTTAAAGATATAACTTAGAAAAGTCTTAGAGTGGTGCAAGGAGGCTAGGGAAAATATCATTTTCAAACATAGTGGAAATCTTAAAAAAGATATGCAATAAATCACAGCACTAGGGTTCAAATCTAGCAAGGATCAACTCCGGGTTGTTAAGCCCTAAAATGGAGTAACCCGCTCTGATACCACTTGTAAGTCCATGGGGATCCGAACCCTAGAGGGGGGGTGAATAGGGTGAGCTCCTTTTATGACCAATTTTAACAATTTTAACTTCTTTAAAACAAACTAGTCACATGTGATGATTTATCATACAAGATGCGGAAGCTAACAAAATAATCACCACAAAGCAATCACCATCACACAAGTATTTATAGTGGTTCGGCCTCAATGCCTACATCCACTACCGGCTTGTGAACCAACACCCCACCGGATTTCCACTATTTATGCTTTTCAATAGGCTAAGCAATAACCTTTACAATATGCTTTCCAAGGCTTAGCAATAACCTTTACAATGATGTTTTTCAAGGCTTAACATCAACCTATACATTATGCTTTTATAGGCTAAGCAATAACCTCTTCAACCACAAGGTTGGTTATCTCACTAAGATAGTGTCTTTAATACACTTGATGGAGATTCTATTAAGCTCATTACATTGCCTCTTAAATAGGCGGATATGTAAGTGAAATACAAATACACACTCACACTATGAATGCAAAGATGAAAACAAATGAAGTGTGTGTGTGTGGTCCTCAATCATTTTGAAAATGAAAGTTCATAAATGTAAGCCTAAGGCTTTTGAAAGTTTTAGTTTATAAAACATTTATGATTGAGGATGTGATGCAATCACATGTTAAAAGTAACAACTTGTTAATGATATCAAAGTTACACAAGTTGTATGAAATGGATTAGCTCTAAACATGTAATGCATAGGGATGTCAATCAAATCATCAAAGAAGCTCAAAACATAAAAATAGATTTGATTGAAAAGAGGGGACAAATCATATGTAATTATAAGGACAACTTGAAAATGATTTACCAATCAAAGTAAGGCAAGTTGTGAAACATTAAAACAATAATACACATATGATTTGTAATGATGTTGAATCCAAAACATAAGATACATTTGAAGGAGATTTTCTTATGATGGAAAGACAACACCCAAAGATTCAACAAAGTATATGAATCATGTTACATCTTTCATTAACATGATCTACTTAGATTTACCAATAAAGTACTACTTTGATGAATCAATGGTGATGTATCCAAAACAATAGATCTATTCAAAATATAGAATATGCTAAGGATACAACATATCATATATTAACATGTCACAAAGATTTACCAATGATAAAACAAAACATGAAAACATATGATTTGTAAAGAGGTTGAGTCCAAAACATAAGATAGTTTTGAAAGTGATTTTCTTATGATGGAAAACAACAACCAAAGATTCAACCAAGTATATGGATCATGTTACATATGATTTCAAAGGTTTTTACATTAACATGATCTACTTAGATTTACCAAAGTTAAGTACTACTTGAATTGAATCATATGGTGTTGTATCCAAAACAATAAATCAACTCAAAACATAACACATGTTAAGGACACAACACAAACATAGTTTATCATGCTAGGAATGATTTACCAAAAATAAAACAAAGCATGAAAACATATGATTAAGAAAGGAAGAGCCTACTTGGTGGTTTAACTTCATTAATCCAAGCTTTAGCTTTCCTAATCTTCCCCTTCATCCCTTGGTTCTTTTCCCTTTTGATATGCCTCAAATCCTCTCAAGGAGGGGTTAAAAATTCCCAACTTTTGGCAAGGGAAAGAACTCATATTTATAGCAAAAAGTTGCCAACGGCTAGTCCTCGGTCGACCGGCAAAGAGGTCTCGGTCGACCGGGAAGGCACAACGGTCAGATTTCTGACCGTTGGAGGTTTCAGTTCAAAAACTGCAGGTTTTACCTCCAGTTGTCTCGGTCGACCGAGACCTGCCTCTCGGTCGACCGGCGACACTGCCGGGACAGCCTCCCTTTGCAACTTTTGCATATTTGAAGGTTTTTCTATGGGGGACCTTTTGGCCACTAAATCAAGCTTGGAAAACATGTTTTAAAGATTCTAATGGTTTTTAAAACATGACATAAAAAGCCTAAAAAGATTCAAAACTTTTAAAACAAAGGCTTGCTTGATTTCTAGAAAACTCTTTTCTAAAAAAAAATGCATCCAAGATAAAAAACAAATCATGCATAAAACAATATCTTAAAAACAATGCATGAAGAAAACAAGATTTCAAGTTTATAAAACCAATGCATAAGTGTGTGAAACAAATGATGCTAGAATGAAATGCATCCATCAAATTGCAACCTACAAAATTCCTAACAATCTCCCCCTTTGCAATTTGATGGCAAACACACTCACCGCTGAATATACACACTTAGTCTTCAGCTCCCGCTCAGCTGGACAAGTCTTGAAATCTTCTTGGATGCTTCTTTTCATAGCTTGGGCTCTTGGACTTCAATCTTCATGATGCTTGGAGCTTGATCAACCTTCAAGCTTTCTTTCTTCTTTCTTTCTTTATCCAAGCATCTTCTTTAGCTTCCAAGCTTTCTTTCTTCTATTAGCTCTCCCCCTTTGACCATGCCTCTTTCTCCCTTTGGCAAGGTATGCATTCTCTCCCTTTGTAGAAGATCATACACAACTCTCCCCTTTGGAAGCTTGGACTTTCTCTTCACCCTTTTGAGAACTTGCATAATTTCTCCCCCTTTGCCATTAAATTGCAAAGGTACCTACACACATGAAACAAGGAAAATACCATTAGTAGCACCTGTTAACAATTGAAATCGAAAATGAAATGCATAACAGGCTATCATGTGAGGTAGTAGTCTCTAAGGGCTCAAAGGCAATCTAAGGGTCAATTTGATCAAAACTAATACTTCCTATGAAGGTTTACACTCCCCCTCAATCCATTCTCTTCTTTTGTCAAACTCTTGACAAAGATTTAACTATTAGGTACAAGAAGAAGATGGTTTAACCAAGTGAGGGTCAACTTCAAAGAAAGGATTAGATTCATTTAACTATAAATCACAATATGATCAAATTACCAAAAGAGAGCTAGGTCTAATGAGAAAAGCAATCGTGGATATCAATTGGACAAACAAAGAATACCAATTGAGATTTAGGATATGACTTAATAAATCAATCACTCTAAAATGGATTTAAAGATATACCTATTAGGAAAAATCCAAATTAGAGCTATCCATGATGAAATGGGGTTTACTCAAACATAGCATCAATCAATATTACTTATGAAAAACATATGCTATGTAAGATTTTGAAAATCATTTCATTCAATCAAAAATATGACTTATTAAAGTGCAAATTGAGTGAAATGAAATTCAAACATGAAGCCAACCTCAACTAATAACCAACCAATATTATGAACACATAAACATGGTGGTCATGAGATATACCTATATGAGCAAAAGAGAGGTGGCAACATGAGCATTATGATGCTAATGGTGTGTGACATGGAACAACCATATTACTTATCAAGTTCAATCCAATGCACACAAGTTTTATCACATTCACAAGAAATCAAATCAATCAAACAATATACCAATTGAATCCAATTGAATTTGATAACATGAAAAAGAGCAAGAAAGTGACAAACTTCCATCAAGCATCATAAATGCATATTCATCACTAATAAAGATATAACTATTGAGCATAGTGATGAACAAGGTAAATTGCAATGCAAAATGATATGACTTAGAAATGCATGCAATTTAAAAAGTGACTAAATCATATGAATTCAACATCTAAGTTATCCATCAAACACATAGAAATATGAGGAATGGATTTCAAAGAGTTTCATATGATCAAGATCACTAATATGAAGTTGAAACATGTATAAGAATGAAAACACTTAGAAAATATACATGAATCAACATCATAACCATCCAATAAAAATATGACTAGAAAGCATAGAGGATGGATTTTAGTTCTAGTATGGTTTCTACAAATGTAATAGATAACACAACCATACATAGAACAATTTGACATTTGCATAGAGAGGATTAATCAACATTCAAGATCTAACTCATACCAATCATAAAAAAGGAATATAACTATTTAAGCACAAGAAGGTATGAAGTTAAAGGAATCAATCTATCATGTAACATCTCCACTCTTAGCAAATGTACTAAGCTTACAATGCAATGGAAAATGGATATGAGGTCTATACCAAATGAACTTAGCACATAAAATCACATATGTACTTAAAAAGCTCAAAAACAAGATTTTACTATAAAGCACATAAACAATCATCAAAATGCATTAATGAGAATATATACCAAGATAATCACAAAAATGCAAATCAATGAAACCATATCCAACCAAGCAATGTAAGACATCAAAATCAATTTGCATAAAGAAATATAACTAAATGAGCAAAGATGCAAATTGTTTGTAAAAAATATTTCCTTCCAAATGATATAATCATAATTAGGCACAAGGAAATAAATTCAAGGAAAATGCTTCTAAAAATACAACCAATAAAGCATAGAACATTTTCCAAAGTTTCTCAAATCACTTCAATATATGAAATTCCAACAAAGAATCATTTAGAATTAAGAGCAAGTGAATTTGAAAAACAAGAAGTGTACTATTGTAAAATTTTCAATTTGTAAAAACAATAGACACTTACAAATTTTCCATATCAAAAGATATAACTTGTAAATCAATGGAAAACTAAGGTTGCTTCAAATCATTTGATTTCCAAAAAGGATCTAACTATGAGAAACATCAAATGATTTTCCAACATCAATTGATCATGAAAAACTAGCTATGAAAGCATTTGTAATCACAATCAATTGATCATGAATAGATATGCACTACAAGAGATATAACTATATGATCAAAATGCAAATCCATCATGAAAGTATTGCAATCAAAGGATTTTGAAAACCATGAGATATAACTTTAAAAGTTCATGAAGACAAAATCAAATGATCACAAAGAAACATTGCATTTTAAAAGATGTGACTAAAAAGAAACAAAATGCAAATGTATCATGACCAACAAATAGATATAACTAAAAAGAAAAGGTTGGTCTAGTGGGATCAAGGCCTTAAGGTTACTCAAATAGTCTACCTTTGAAAATTCACCTAAAGCCTTGAAAAGGTTGTCCATGAGAGAACATTTTGAGGACTCACCAACTCTTAAAGATATAACTTAGAAAAGTCTTAGAGTGGTGCAAGGAGGCTAGGGAAAATATCATTTTCAAACATAGTGGAAATCTTAAAAAAGATATGCAATAAATCACAGCACTAGGGTTCAAATCTAGCAAGGATCAACTCCGGGTTGTTAAGCCCTAAAATGGAGTAACCCGCTCTGATACCACTTGTAAGTCCATGGGGATCCGAACCCTAGAGGGGGGGTGAATAGGGTGAGCTCCTTTTATGACCAATTTTAACAATTTTAACTTCTTTAAAACAAACTAGTCACATGTGATGATTTATCATACAAGATGCGGAAGCTAACAAAATAATCACCACAAAGCAATCACCATCACACAAGTATTTATAGTGGTTCGGCCTCAATGCCTACATCCACTACCGGCTTGTGAACCAACACCCCACCGGATTTCCACTATTTATGCTTTTCAATAGGCTAAGCAATAACCTTTACAATATGCTTTCCAAGGCTTAGCAATAACCTTTACAATGATGTTTTTCAAGGCTTAACATCAACCTATACATTATGCTTTTATAGGCTAAGCAATAACCTCTTCAACCACAAGGTTGGTTATCTCACTAAGATAGTGTCTTTAATACACTTGATGGAGATTCTATTAAGCTCATTACATTGCCTCTTAAATAGGCGGATATGTAAGTGAAATACAAATACACACTCACACTATGAATGCAAAGATGAAAACAAATGAAGTGTGTGTGTGTGGTCCTCAATCATTTTGAAAATGAAAGTTCATAAATGTAAGCCTAAGGCTTTTGAAAGTTTTAGTTTATAAAACATTTATGATTGAGGATGTGATGCAATCACATGTTAAAAGTAACAACTTGTTAATGATATCAAAGTTACACAAGTTGTATGAAATGGATTAGCTCTAAACATGTAATGCATAGGGATGTCAATCAAATCATCAAAGAAGCTCAAAACATAAAAATAGATTTGATTGAAAAGAGGGGACAAATCATATGTAATTATAAGGACAACTTGAAAATGATTTACCAATCAAAGTAAGGCAAGTTGTGAAACATTAAAACAATAATACACATATGATTTGTAATGATGTTGAATCCAAAACATAAGATACATTTGAAGGAGATTTTCTTATGATGGAAAGACAACACCCAAAGATTCAACAAAGTATATGAATCATGTTACATCTTTCATTAACATGATCTACTTAGATTTACCAATAAAGTACTACTTTGATGAATCAATGGTGATGTATCCAAAACAATAGATCTATTCAAAATATAGAATATGCTAAGGATACAACATATCATATATTAACATGTTACAAAGATTTACCAATGATAAAACAAAACATGAAAACATATGATTTGTAAAGAGGTTGAGTCCAAAACATAAGATAGTTTTGAAAGTGATTTTCTTATGATGGAAAACAACAACCAAAGATTCAACCAAGTATATGGATCATGTTACATATGATTTCAAAGGTTTTTACATTAACATGATCTACTTAGATTTACCAAAGTTAAGTACTACTTGAATTGAATCATATGGTGTTGTATCCAAAACAATAAATCAACTCAAAACATAACACATGTTAAGGACACAACACAAACATAGTTTATCATGCTAGGAATGATTTACCAAAAATAAAACAAAGCATGAAAACATATGATTAAGAAAGGAAGAGCCTACTTGGTGGTTTAACTTCATTAATCCAAGCTTTAGCTTTCCTAATCTTCCCCTTCATCCCTTGGTTCTTTTCCCTTTTGATATGCCTCAAATCCTCTCAAGGAGGGGTTAAAAATTCCCAACTTTTGGCAAGGGAAAGAACTCATATTTATAGCAAAAAGTTGCCAACGGCTAGTCCTCGGTCGACCGGCAAAGAGGTCTCGGTCGACCGGGAAGGCACAACGGTCAGATTTCTGACCGTTGGAGGTTTCAGTTCAAAAACTGCAGGTTTTACCTCCAGTTGTCTCGGTCGACCGAGACCTGCCTCTCGGTCGACCGGCGACACTGCCGGGACAGCCTCCCTTTGCAACTTTTGCATATTTGAAGGTTTTTCTATGGGGGACCTTTTGGCCACTAAATCAAGCTTGGAAAACATGTTTTAAAGATTCTAATGGTTTTTAAAACATGACATAAAAAGCCTAAAAAGATTCAAAACTTTTAAAACAAAGGCTTGCTTGATTTCTAGAAAACTCTTTTCTAAAAAAAAATGCATCCAAGATAAAAAACAAATCATGCATAAAACAATATCTTAAAAACAATGCATGAAGAAAACAAGATTTCAAGTTTATAAAACCAATGCATAAGTGTGTGAAACAAATGATGCTAGAATGAAATGCATCCATCAAATTGCAACCTACAAAATTCCTAACAATCTCCCCCTTTGCAATTTGATGGCAAACACACTCACCGCTGAATATACACACTTAGTCTTCAGCTCCCGCTCAGCTGGACAAGTCTTGAAATCTTCTTGGATGCTTCTTTTCATAGCTTGGGCTCTTGGACTTCAATCTTCATGATGCTTGGAGCTTGATCAACCTTCAAGCTTTCTTTCTTCTTTCTTTCTTTATCCAAGCATCTTCTTTAGCTTCCAAGCTTTCTTTCTTCTATTAGCTCTCCCCCTTTGACCATGCCTCTTTCTCCCTTTGGCAAGGTATGCATTCTCTCCCTTTGTAGAAGATCATACACAACTCTCCCCTTTGGAAGCTTGGACTTTCTCTTCACCCTTTTGAGAACTTGCATAATTTCTCCCCCTTTGCCATTAAATTGCAAAGGTACCTACACACATGAAACAAGGAAAATACCATTAGTAGCACCTGTTAACAATTGAAATCGAAAATGAAATGCATAACAGGCTATCATGTGAGGTAGTAGTCTCTAAGGGCTCAAAGGCAATCTAAGGGTCAATTTGATCAAAACTAATACTTCCTATGAAGGTTTACACTCCCCCTCAATCCATTCTCTTCTTTTGTCAAACTCTTGACAAAGATTTAACTATTAGGTACAAGAAGAAGATGGTTTAACCAAGTGAGGGTCAACTTCAAAGAAAGGATTAGATTCATTTAACTATAAATCACAATATGATCAAATTACCAAAAGAGAGCTAGGTCTAATGAGAAAAGCAATCGTGGATATCAATTGGACAAACAAAGAATACCAATTGAGATTTAGGATATGACTTAATAAATCAATCACTCTAAAATGGATTTAAAGATATACCTATTAGGAAAAATCCAAATTAGAGCTATCCATGATGAAATGGGGTTTACTCAAACATAGCATCAATCAATATTACTTATGAAAAACATATGCTATGTAAGATTTTGAAAATCATTTCATTCAATCAAAAATATGACTTATTAAAGTGCAAATTGAGTGAAATGAAATTCAAACATGAAGCCAACCTCAACTAATAACCAACCAATATTATGAACACATAAACATGGTGGTCATGAGATATACCTATATGAGCAAAAGAGAGGTGGCAACATGAGCATTATGATGCTAATGGTGTGTGACATGGAACAACCATATTACTTATCAAGTTCAATCCAATGCACACAAGTTTTATCACATTCACAAGAAATCAAATCAATCAAACAATATACCAATTGAATCCAATTGAATTTGATAACATGAAAAAGAGCAAGAAAGTGACAAACTTCCATCAAGCATCATAAATGCATATTCATCACTAATAAAGATATAACTATTGAGCATAGTGATGAACAAGGTAAATTGCAATGCAAAATGATATGACTTAGAAATGCATGCAATTTAAAAAGTGACTAAATCATATGAATTCAACATCTAAGTTATCCATCAAACACATAGAAATATGAGGAATGGATTTCAAAGAGTTTCATATGATCAAGATCACTAATATGAAGTTGAAACATGTATAAGAATGAAAACACTTAGAAAATATACATGAATCAACATCATAACCATCCAATAAAAATATGACTAGAAAGCATAGAGGATGGATTTTAGTTCTAGTATGGTTTCTACAAATGTAATAGATAACACAACCATACATAGAACAATTTGACATTTGCATAGAGAGGATTAATCAACATTCAAGATCTAACTCATACCAATCATAAAAAAGGAATATAACTATTTAAGCACAAGAAGGTATGAAGTTAAAGGAATCAATCTATCATGTAACATCTCCACTCTTAGCAAATGTACTAAGCTTACAATGCAATGGAAAATGGATATGAGGTCTATACCAAATGAACTTAGCACATAAAATCACATATGTACTTAAAAAGCTCAAAAACAAGATTTTACTATAAAGCACATAAACAATCATCAAAATGCATTAATGAGAATATATACCAAGATAATCACAAAAATGCAAATCAATGAAACCATATCCAACCAAGCAATGTAAGACATCAAAATCAATTTGCATAAAGAAATATAACTAAATGAGCAAAGATGCAAATTGTTTGTAAAAAATATTTCCTTCCAAATGATATAATCATAATTAGGCACAAGGAAATAAATTCAAGGAAAATGCTTCTAAAAATACAACCAATAAAGCATAGAACATTTTCCAAAGTTTCTCAAATCACTTCAATATATGAAATTCCAACAAAGAATCATTTAGAATTAAGAGCAAGTGAATTTGAAAAACAAGAAGTGTACTATTGTAAAATTTTCAATTTGTAAAAACAATAGACACTTACAAATTTTCCATATCAAAAGATATAACTTGTAAATCAATGGAAAACTAAGGTTGCTTCAAATCATTTGATTTCCAAAAAGGATCTAACTATGAGAAACATCAAATGATTTTCCAACATCAATTGATCATGAAAAACTAGCTATGAAAGCATTTGTAATCACAATCAATTGATCATGAATAGATATGCACTACAAGAGATATAACTATATGATCAAAATGCAAATCCATCATGAAAGTATTGCAATCAAAGGATTTTGAAAACCATGAGATATAACTTTAAAAGTTCATGAAGACAAAATCAAATGATCACAAAGAAACATTGCATTTTAAAAGATGTGACTAAAAAGAAACAAAATGCAAATGTATCATGACCAACAAATAGATATAACTAAAAAGAAAAGGTTGGTCTAGTGGGATCAAGGCCTTAAGGTTACTCAAATAGTCTACCTTTGAAAATTCACCTAAAGCCTTGAAAAGGTTGTCCATGAGAGAACATTTTGAGGACTCACCAACTCTTAAAGATATAACTTAGAAAAGTCTTAGAGTGGTGCAAGGAGGCTAGGGAAAATATCATTTTCAAACATAGTGGAAATCTTAAAAAAGATATGCAATAAATCACAGCACTAGGGTTCAAATCTAGCAAGGATCAACTCCGGGTTGTTAAGCCCTAAAATGGAGTAACCCGCTCTGATACCACTTGTAAGTCCATGGGGATCCGAACCCTAGAGGGGGGGTGAATAGGGTGAGCTCCTTTTATGACCAATTTTAACAATTTTAACTTCTTTAAAACAAACTAGTCACATGTGATGATTTATCATACAAGATGCGGAAGCTAACAAAATAATCACCACAAAGCAATCACCATCACACAAGTATTTATAGTGGTTCGGCCTCAATGCCTACATCCACTACCGGCTTGTGAACCAACACCCCACCGGATTTCCACTATTTATGCTTTTCAATAGGCTAAGCAATAACCTTTACAATATGCTTTCCAAGGCTTAGCAATAACCTTTACAATGATGTTTTTCAAGGCTTAACATCAACCTATACATTATGCTTTTATAGGCTAAGCAATAACCTCTTCAACCACAAGGTTGGTTATCTCACTAAGATAGTGTCTTTAATACACTTGATGGAGATTCTATTAAGCTCATTACATTGCCTCTTAAATAGGCGGATATGTAAGTGAAATACAAATACACACTCACACTATGAATGCAAAGATGAAAACAAATGAAGTGTGTGTGTGTGGTCCTCAATCATTTTGAAAATGAAAGTTCATAAATGTAAGCCTAAGGCTTTTGAAAGTTTTAGTTTATAAAACATTTATGATTGAGGATGTGATGCAATCACATGTTAAAAGTAACAACTTGTTAATGATATCAAAGTTACACAAGTTGTATGAAATGGATTAGCTCTAAACATGTAATGCATAGGGATGTCAATCAAATCATCAAAGAAGCTCAAAACATAAAAATAGATTTGATTGAAAAGAGGGGACAAATCATATGTAATTATAAGGACAACTTGAAAATGATTTACCAATCAAAGTAAGGCAAGTTGTGAAACATTAAAACAATAATACACATATGATTTGTAATGATGTTGAATCCAAAACATAAGATACATTTGAAGGAGATTTTCTTATGATGGAAAGACAACACCCAAAGATTCAACAAAGTATATGAATCATGTTACATCTTTCATTAACATGATCTACTTAGATTTACCAATAAAGTACTACTTTGATGAATCAATGGTGATGTATCCAAAACAATAGATCTATTCAAAATATAGAATATGCTAAGGATACAACATATCATATATTAACATGTTACAAAGATTTACCAATGATAAAACAAAACATGAAAACATATGATTTGTAAAGAGGTTGAGTCCAAAACATAAGATAGTTTTGAAAGTGATTTTCTTATGATGGAAAACAACAACCAAAGATTCAACCAAGTATATGGATCATGTTACATATGATTTCAAAGGTTTTTACATTAACATGATCTACTTAGATTTACCAAAGTTAAGTACTACTTGAATTGAATCATATGGTGTTGTATCCAAAACAATAAATCAACTCAAAACATAACACATGTTAAGGACACAACACAAACATAGTTTATCATGCTAGGAATGATTTACCAAAAATAAAACAAAGCATGAAAACATATGATTAAGAAAGGAAGAGCCTACTTGGTGGTTTAACTTCATTAATCCAAGCTTTAGCTTTCCTAATCTTCCCCTTCATCCCTTGGTTCTTTTCCCTTTTGATATGCCTCAAATCCTCTCAAGGAGGGGTTAAAAATTCCCAACTTTTGGCAAGGGAAAGAACTCATATTTATAGCAAAAAGTTGCCAACGGCTAGTCCTCGGTCGACCGGCAAAGAGGTCTCGGTCGACCGGGAAGGCACAACGGTCAGATTTCTGACCGTTGGAGGTTTCAGTTCAAAAACTGCAGGTTTTACCTCCAGTTGTCTCGGTCGACCGAGACCTGCCTCTCGGTCGACCGGCGACACTGCCGGGACAGCCTCCCTTTGCAACTTTTGCATATTTGAAGGTTTTTCTATGGGGGACCTTTTGGCCACTAAATCAAGCTTGGAAAACATGTTTTAAAGATTCTAATGGTTTTTAAAACATGACATAAAAAGCCTAAAAAGATTCAAAACTTTTAAAACAAAGGCTTGCTTGATTTCTAGAAAACTCTTTTCTAAAAAAAAATGCATCCAAGATAAAAAACAAATCATGCATAAAACAATATCTTAAAAACAATGCATGAAGAAAACAAGATTTCAAGTTTATAAAACCAATGCATAAGTGTGTGAAACAAATGATGCTAGAATGAAATGCATCCATCAAATTGCAACCTACAAAATTCCTAACAATCTCCCCCTTTGCAATTTGATGGCAAACACACTCACCGCTGAATATACACACTTAGTCTTCAGCTCCCGCTCAGCTGGACAAGTCTTGAAATCTTCTTGGATGCTTCTTTTCATAGCTTGGGCTCTTGGACTTCAATCTTCATGATGCTTGGAGCTTGATCAACCTTCAAGCTTTCTTTCTTCTTTCTTTCTTTATCCAAGCATCTTCTTTAGCTTCCAAGCTTTCTTTCTTCTATTAGCTCTCCCCCTTTGACCATGCCTCTTTCTCCCTTTGGCAAGGTATGCATTCTCTCCCTTTGTAGAAGATCATACACAACTCTCCCCTTTGGAAGCTTGGACTTTCTCTTCACCCTTTTGAGAACTTGCATAATTTCTCCCCCTTTGCCATTAAATTGCAAAGGTACCTACACACATGAAACAAGGAAAATACCATTAGTAGCACCTGTTAACAATTGAAATCGAAAATGAAATGCATAACAGGCTATCATGTGAGGTAGTAGTCTCTAAGGGCTCAAAGGCAATCTAAGGGTCAATTTGATCAAAACTAATACTTCCTATGAAGGTTTACACTCCCCCTCAATCCATTCTCTTCTTTTGTCAAACTCTTGACAAAGATTTAACTATTAGGTACAAGAAGAAGATGGTTTAACCAAGTGAGGGTCAACTTCAAAGAAAGGATTAGATTCATTTAACTATAAATCACAATATGATCAAATTACCAAAAGAGAGCTAGGTCTAATGAGAAAAGCAATCGTGGATATCAATTGGACAAACAAAGAATACCAATTGAGATTTAGGATATGACTTAATAAATCAATCACTCTAAAATGGATTTAAAGATATACCTATTAGGAAAAATCCAAATTAGAGCTATCCATGATGAAATGGGGTTTACTCAAACATAGCATCAATCAATATTACTTATGAAAAACATATGCTATGTAAGATTTTGAAAATCATTTCATTCAATCAAAAATATGACTTATTAAAGTGCAAATTGAGTGAAATGAAATTCAAACATGAAGCCAACCTCAACTAATAACCAACCAATATTATGAACACATAAACATGGTGGTCATGAGATATACCTATATGAGCAAAAGAGAGGTGGCAACATGAGCATTATGATGCTAATGGTGTGTGACATGGAACAACCATATTACTTATCAAGTTCAATCCAATGCACACAAGTTTTATCACATTCACAAGAAATCAAATCAATCAAACAATATACCAATTGAATCCAATTGAATTTGATAACATGAAAAAGAGCAAGAAAGTGACAAACTTCCATCAAGCATCATAAATGCATATTCATCACTAATAAAGATATAACTATTGAGCATAGTGATGAACAAGGTAAATTGCAATGCAAAATGATATGACTTAGAAATGCATGCAATTTAAAAAGTGACTAAATCATATGAATTCAACATCTAAGTTATCCATCAAACACATAGAAATATGAGGAATGGATTTCAAAGAGTTTCATATGATCAAGATCACTAATATGAAGTTGAAACATGTATAAGAATGAAAACACTTAGAAAATATACATGAATCAACATCATAACCATCCAATAAAAATATGACTAGAAAGCATAGAGGATGGATTTTAGTTCTAGTATGGTTTCTACAAATGTAATAGATAACACAACCATACATAGAACAATTTGACATTTGCATAGAGAGGATTAATCAACATTCAAGATCTAACTCATACCAATCATAAAAAAGGAATATAACTATTTAAGCACAAGAAGGTATGAAGTTAAAGGAATCAATCTATCATGTAACATCTCCACTCTTAGCAAATGTACTAAGCTTACAATGCAATGGAAAATGGATATGAGGTCTATACCAAATGAACTTAGCACATAAAATCACATATGTACTTAAAAAGCTCAAAAACAAGATTTTACTATAAAGCACATAAACAATCATCAAAATGCATTAATGAGAATATATACCAAGATAATCACAAAAATGCAAATCAATGAAACCATATCCAACCAAGCAATGTAAGACATCAAAATCAATTTGCATAAAGAAATATAACTAAATGAGCAAAGATGCAAATTGTTTGTAAAAAATATTTCCTTCCAAATGATATAATCATAATTAGGCACAAGGAAATAAATTCAAGGAAAATGCTTCTAAAAATACAACCAATAAAGCATAGAACATTTTCCAAAGTTTCTCAAATCACTTCAATATATGAAATTCCAACAAAGAATCATTTAGAATTAAGAGCAAGTGAATTTGAAAAACAAGAAGTGTACTATTGTAAAATTTTCAATTTGTAAAAACAATAGACACTTACAAATTTTCCATATCAAAAGATATAACTTGTAAATCAATGGAAAACTAAGGTTGCTTCAAATCATTTGATTTCCAAAAAGGATCTAACTATGACAAACATCAAATGATTTTCCAACATCAATTGATCATGAAAAACTAGCTATGAAAGCATTTGTAATCACAATCAATTGATCATGAATAGATATGCACTACAAGAGATATAACTATATGATCAAAATGCAAATCCATCATGAAAGTATTGCAATCAAAGGATTTTGAAAACCATGAGATATAACTTTAAAAGTTCATGAAGACAAAATCAAATGATCACAAAGAAACATTGCATTTTAAAAGATGTGACTAAAAAGAAACAAAATGCAAATGTATCATGACCAACAAATAGATATAACTAAAAAGAAAAGGTTGGTCTAGTGGGATCAAGGCCTTAAGGTTACTCAAATAGTCTACCTTTGAAAATTCACCTAAAGCCTTGAAAAGGTTGTCCATGAGAGAACATTTTGAGGACTCACCAACTCTTAAAGATATAACTTAGAAAAGTCTTAGAGTGGTGCAAGGAGGCTAGGGAAAATATCATTTTCAAACATAGTGGAAATCTTAAAAAAGATATGCAATAAATCACAGCACTAGGGTTCAAATCTAGCAAGGATCAACTCCGGGTTGTTAAGCCCTAAAATGGAGTAACCCGCTCTGATACCACTTGTAAGTCCATGGGGATCCGAACCCTAGAGGGGGGGTGAATAGGGTGAGCTCCTTTTATGACCAATTTTAACAATTTTAACTTCTTTAAAACAAACTAGTCACATGTGATGATTTATCATACAAGATGCGGAAGCTAACAAAATAATCACCACAAAGCAATCACCATCACACAAGTATTTATAGTGGTTCGGCCTCAATGCCTACATCCACTACCGGCTTGTGAACCAACACCCCACCGGATTTCCACTATTTATGCTTTTCAATAGGCTAAGCAATAACCTTTACAATATGCTTTCCAAGGCTTAGCAATAACCTTTACAATGATGTTTTTCAAGGCTTAACATCAACCTATACATTATGCTTTTATAGGCTAAGCAATAACCTCTTCAACCACAAGGTTGGTTATCTCACTAAGATAGTGTCTTTAATACACTTGATGGAGATTCTATTAAGCTCATTACATTGCCTCTTAAATAGGCGGATATGTAAGTGAAATACAAATACACACTCACACTATGAATGCAAAGATGAAAACAAATGAAGTGTGTGTGTGTGGTCCTCAATCATTTTGAAAATGAAAGTTCATAAATGTAAGCCTAAGGCTTTTGAAAGTTTTAGTTTATAAAACATTTATGATTGAGGATGTGATGCAATCACATGTTAAAAGTAACAACTTGTTAATGATATCAAAGTTACACAAGTTGTATGAAATGGATTAGCTCTAAACATGTAATGCATAGGGATGTCAATCAAATCATCAAAGAAGCTCAAAACATAAAAATAGATTTGATTGAAAAGAGGGGACAAATCATATGTAATTATAAGGACAACTTGAAAATGATTTACCAATCAAAGTAAGGCAAGTTGTGAAACATTAAAACAATAATACACATATGATTTGTAATGATGTTGAATCCAAAACATAAGATACATTTGAAGGAGATTTTCTTATGATGGAAAGACAACACCCAAAGATTCAACAAAGTATATGAATCATGTTACATCTTTCATTAACATGATCTACTTAGATTTACCAATAAAGTACTACTTTGATGAATCAATGGTGATGTATCCAAAACAATAGATCTATTCAAAATATAGAATATGCTAAGGATACAACATATCATATATTAACATGTTACAAAGATTTACCAATGATAAAACAAAACATGAAAACATATGATTTGTAAAGAGGTTGAGTCCAAAACATAAGATAGTTTTGAAAGTGATTTTCTTATGATGGAAAACAACAACCAAAGATTCAACCAAGTATATGGATCATGTTACATATGATTTCAAAGGTTTTTACATTAACATGATCTACTTAGATTTACCAAAGTTAAGTACTACTTGAATTGAATCATATGGTGTTGTATCCAAAACAATAAATCAACTCAAAACATAACACATGTTAAGGACACAACACAAACATAGTTTATCATGCTAGGAATGATTTACCAAAAATAAAACAAAGCATGAAAACATATGATTAAGAAAGGAAGAGCCTACTTGGTGGTTTAACTTCATTAATCCAAGCTTTAGCTTTCCTAATCTTCCCCTTCATCCCTTGGTTCTTTTCCCTTTTGATATGCCTCAAATCCTCTCAAGGAGGGGTTAAAAATTCCCAACTTTTGGCAAGGGAAAGAACTCATATTTATAGCAAAAAGTTGCCAACGGCTAGTCCTCGGTCGACCGGCAAAGAGGTCTCGGTCGACCGGGAAGGCACAACGGTCAGATTTCTGACCGTTGGAGGTTTCAGTTCAAAAACTGCAGGTTTTACCTCCAGTTGTCTCGGTCGACCGAGACCTGCCTCTCGGTCGACCGGCGACACTGCCGGGACAGCCTCCCTTTGCAACTTTTGCATATTTGAAGGTTTTTCTATGGGGGACCTTTTGGCCACTAAATCAAGCTTGGAAAACATGTTTTAAAGATTCTAATGGTTTTTAAAACATGACATAAAAAGCCTAAAAAGATTCAAAACTTTTAAAACAAAGGCTTGCTTGATTTCTAGAAAACTCTTTTCTAAAAAAAAATGCATCCAAGATAAAAAACAAATCATGCATAAAACAATATCTTAAAAACAATGCATGAAGAAAACAAGATTTCAAGTTTATAAAACCAATGCATAAGTGTGTGAAACAAATGATGCTAGAATGAAATGCATCCATCAAATTGCAACCTACAAAATTCCTAACAATCTCCCCCTTTGCAATTTGATGGCAAACACACTCACCGCTGAATATACACACTTAGTCTTCAGCTCCCGCTCAGCTGGACAAGTCTTGAAATCTTCTTGGATGCTTCTTTTCATAGCTTGGGCTCTTGGACTTCAATCTTCATGATGCTTGGAGCTTGATCAACCTTCAAGCTTTCTTTCTTCTTTCTTTCTTTATCCAAGCATCTTCTTTAGCTTCCAAGCTTTCTTTCTTCTATTAGCTCTCCCCCTTTGACCATGCCTCTTTCTCCCTTTGGCAAGGTATGCATTCTCTCCCTTTGTAGAAGATCATACACAACTCTCCCCTTTGGAAGCTTGGACTTTCTCTTCACCCTTTTGAGAACTTGCATAATTTCTCCCCCTTTGCCATTAAATTGCAAAGGTACCTACACACATGAAACAAGGAAAATACCATTAGTAGCACCTGTTAACAATTGAAATCGAAAATGAAATGCATAACAGGCTATCATGTGAGGTAGTAGTCTCTAAGGGCTCAAAGGCAATCTAAGGGTCAATTTGATCAAAACTAATACTTCCTATGAAGGTTTACACTCCCCCTCAATCCATTCTCTTCTTTTGTCAAACTCTTGACAAAGATTTAACTATTAGGTACAAGAAGAAGATGGTTTAACCAAGTGAGGGTCAACTTCAAAGAAAGGATTAGATTCATTTAACTATAAATCACAATATGATCAAATTACCAAAAGAGAGCTAGGTCTAATGAGAAAAGCAATCGTGGATATCAATTGGACAAACAAAGAATACCAATTGAGATTTAGGATATGACTTAATAAATCAATCACTCTAAAATGGATTTAAAGATATACCTATTAGGAAAAATCCAAATTAGAGCTATCCATGATGAAATGGGGTTTACTCAAACATAGCATCAATCAATATTACTTATGAAAAACATATGCTATGTAAGATTTTGAAAATCATTTCATTCAATCAAAAATATGACTTATTAAAGTGCAAATTGAGTGAAATGAAATTCAAACATGAAGCCAACCTCAACTAATAACCAACCAATATTATGAACACATAAACATGGTGGTCATGAGATATACCTATATGAGCAAAAGAGAGGTGGCAACATGAGCATTATGATGCTAATGGTGTGTGACATGGAACAACCATATTACTTATCAAGTTCAATCCAATGCACACAAGTTTTATCACATTCACAAGAAATCAAATCAATCAAACAATATACCAATTGAATCCAATTGAATTTGATAACATGAAAAAGAGCAAGAAAGTGACAAACTTCCATCAAGCATCATAAATGCATATTCATCACTAATAAAGATATAACTATTGAGCATAGTGATGAACAAGGTAAATTGCAATGCAAAATGATATGACTTAGAAATGCATGCAATTTAAAAAGTGACTAAATCATATGAATTCAACATCTAAGTTATCCATCAAACACATAGAAATATGAGGAATGGATTTCAAAGAGTTTCATATGATCAAGATCACTAATATGAAGTTGAAACATGTATAAGAATGAAAACACTTAGAAAATATACATGAATCAACATCATAACCATCCAATAAAAATATGACTAGAAAGCATAGAGGATGGATTTTAGTTCTAGTATGGTTTCTACAAATGTAATAGATAACACAACCATACATAGAACAATTTGACATTTGCATAGAGAGGATTAATCAACATTCAAGATCTAACTCATACCAATCATAAAAAAGGAATATAACTATTTAAGCACAAGAAGGTATGAAGTTAAAGGAATCAATCTATCATGTAACATCTCCACTCTTAGCAAATGTACTAAGCTTACAATGCAATGGAAAATGGATATGAGGTCTATACCAAATGAACTTAGCACATAAAATCACATATGTACTTAAAAAGCTCAAAAACAAGATTTTACTATAAAGCACATAAACAATCATCAAAATGCATTAATGAGAATATATACCAAGATAATCACAAAAATGCAAATCAATGAAACCATATCCAACCAAGCAATGTAAGACATCAAAATCAATTTGCATAAAGAAATATAACTAAATGAGCAAAGATGCAAATTGTTTGTAAAAAATATTTCCTTCCAAATGATATAATCATAATTAGGCACAAGGAAATAAATTCAAGGAAAATGCTTCTAAAAATACAACCAATAAAGCATAGAACATTTTCCAAAGTTTCTCAAATCACTTCAATATATGAAATTCCAACAAAGAATCATTTAGAATTAAGAGCAAGTGAATTTGAAAAACAAGAAGTGTACTATTGTAAAATTTTCAATTTGTAAAAACAATAGACACTTACAAATTTTCCATATCAAAAGATATAACTTGTAAATCAATGGAAAACTAAGGTTGCTTCAAATCATTTGATTTCCAAAAAGGATCTAACTATGACAAACATCAAATGATTTTCCAACATCAATTGATCATGAAAAACTAGCTATGAAAGCATTTGTAATCACAATCAATTGATCATGAATAGATATGCACTACAAGAGATATAACTATATGATCAAAATGCAAATCCATCATGAAAGTATTGCAATCAAAGGATTTTGAAAACCATGAGATATAACTTTAAAAGTTCATGAAGACAAAATCAAATGATCACAAAGAAACATTGCATTTTAAAAGATGTGACTAAAAAGAAACAAAATGCAAATGTATCATGACCAACAAATAGATATAACTAAAAAGAAAAGGTTGGTCTAGTGGGATCAAGGCCTTAAGGTTACTCAAATAGTCTACCTTTGAAAATTCACCTAAAGCCTTGAAAAGGTTGTCCATGAGAGAACATTTTGAGGACTCACCAACTCTTAAAGATATAACTTAGAAAAGTCTTAGAGTGGTGCAAGGAGGCTAGGGAAAATATCATTTTCAAACATAGTGGAAATCTTAAAAAAGATATGCAATAAATCACAGCACTAGGGTTCAAATCTAGCAAGGATCAACTCCGGGTTGTTAAGCCCTAAAATGGAGTAACCCGCTCTGATACCACTTGTAAGTCCATGGGGATCCGAACCCTAGAGGGGGGGTGAATAGGGTGAGCTCCTTTTATGACCAATTTTAACAATTTTAACTTCTTTAAAACAAACTAGTCACATGTGATGATTTATCATACAAGATGCGGAAGCTAACAAAATAATCACCACAAAGCAATCACCATCACACAAGTATTTATAGTGGTTCGGCCTCAATGCCTACATCCACTACCGGCTTGTGAACCAACACCCCACCGGATTTCCACTATTTATGCTTTTCAATAGGCTAAGCAATAACCTTTACAATATGCTTTCCAAGGCTTAGCAATAACCTTTACAATGATGTTTTTCAAGGCTTAACATCAACCTATACATTATGCTTTTATAGGCTAAGCAATAACCTCTTCAACCACAAGGTTGGTTATCTCACTAAGATAGTGTCTTTAATACACTTGATGGAGATTCTATTAAGCTCATTACATTGCCTCTTAAATAGGCGGATATGTAAGTGAAATACAAATACACACTCACACTATGAATGCAAAGATGAAAACAAATGAAGTGTGTGTGTGTGGTCCTCAATCATTTTGAAAATGAAAGTTCATAAATGTAAGCCTAAGGCTTTTGAAAGTTTTAGTTTATAAAACATTTATGATTGAGGATGTGATGCAATCACATGTTAAAAGTAACAACTTGTTAATGATATCAAAGTTACACAAGTTGTATGAAATGGATTAGCTCTAAACATGTAATGCATAGGGATGTCAATCAAATCATCAAAGAAGCTCAAAACATAAAAATAGATTTGATTGAAAAGAGGGGACAAATCATATGTAATTATAAGGACAACTTGAAAATGATTTACCAATCAAAGTAAGGCAAGTTGTGAAACATTAAAACAATAATACACATATGATTTGTAATGATGTTGAATCCAAAACATAAGATACATTTGAAGGAGATTTTCTTATGATGGAAAGACAACACCCAAAGATTCAACAAAGTATATGAATCATGTTACATCTTTCATTAACATGATCTACTTAGATTTACCAATAAAGTACTACTTTGATGAATCAATGGTGATGTATCCAAAACAATAGATCTATTCAAAATATAGAATATGCTAAGGATACAACATATCATATATTAACATGTTACAAAGATTTACCAATGATAAAACAAAACATGAAAACATATGATTTGTAAAGAGGTTGAGTCCAAAACATAAGATAGTTTTGAAAGTGATTTTCTTATGATGGAAAACAACAACCAAAGATTCAACCAAGTATATGGATCATGTTACATATGATTTCAAAGGTTTTTACATTAACATGATCTACTTAGATTTACCAAAGTTAAGTACTACTTGAATTGAATCATATGGTGTTGTATCCAAAACAATAAATCAACTCAAAACATAACACATGTTAAGGACACAACACAAACATAGTTTATCATGCTAGGAATGATTTACCAAAAATAAAACAAAGCATGAAAACATATGATTAAGAAAGGAAGAGCCTACTTGGTGGTTTAACTTCATTAATCCAAGCTTTAGCTTTCCTAATCTTCCCCTTCATCCCTTGGTTCTTTTCCCTTTTGATATGCCTCAAATCCTCTCAAGGAGGGGTTAAAAATTCCCAACTTTTGGCAAGGGAAAGAACTCATATTTATAGCAAAAAGTTGCCAACGGCTAGTCCTCGGTCGACCGGCAAAGAGGTCTCGGTCGACCGGGAAGGCACAACGGTCAGATTTCTGACCGTTGGAGGTTTCAGTTCAAAAACTGCAGGTTTTACCTCCAGTTGTCTCGGTCGACCGAGACCTGCCTCTCGGTCGACCGGCGACACTGCCGGGACAGCCTCCCTTTGCAACTTTTGCATATTTGAAGGTTTTTCTATGGGGGACCTTTTGGCCACTAAATCAAGCTTGGAAAACATGTTTTAAAGATTCTAATGGTTTTTAAAACATGACATAAAAAGCCTAAAAAGATTCAAAACTTTTAAAACAAAGGCTTGCTTGATTTCTAGAAAACTCTTTTCTAAAAAAAAATGCATCCAAGATAAAAAACAAATCATGCATAAAACAATATCTTAAAAACAATGCATGAAGAAAACAAGATTTCAAGTTTATAAAACCAATGCATAAGTGTGTGAAACAAATGATGCTAGAATGAAATGCATCCATCAAATTGCAACCTACAAAATTCCTAACAATCTCCCCCTTTGCAATTTGATGGCAAACACACTCACCGCTGAATATACACACTTAGTCTTCAGCTCCCGCTCAGCTGGACAAGTCTTGAAATCTTCTTGGATGCTTCTTTTCATAGCTTGGGCTCTTGGACTTCAATCTTCATGATGCTTGGAGCTTGATCAACCTTCAAGCTTTCTTTCTTCTTTCTTTCTTTATCCAAGCATCTTCTTTAGCTTCCAAGCTTTCTTTCTTCTATTAGCTCTCCCCCTTTGACCATGCCTCTTTCTCCCTTTGGCAAGGTATGCATTCTCTCCCTTTGTAGAAGATCATACACAACTCTCCCCTTTGGAAGCTTGGACTTTCTCTTCACCCTTTTGAGAACTTGCATAATTTCTCCCCCTTTGCCATTAAATTGCAAAGGTACCTACACACATGAAACAAGGAAAATACCATTAGTAGCACCTGTTAACAATTGAAATCGAAAATGAAATGCATAACAGGCTATCATGTGAGGTAGTAGTCTCTAAGGGCTCAAAGGCAATCTAAGGGTCAATTTGATCAAAACTAATACTTCCTATGAAGGTTTACACTCCCCCTCAATCCATTCTCTTCTTTTGTCAAACTCTTGACAAAGATTTAACTATTAGGTACAAGAAGAAGATGGTTTAACCAAGTGAGGGTCAACTTCAAAGAAAGGATTAGATTCATTTAACTATAAATCACAATATGATCAAATTACCAAAAGAGAGCTAGGTCTAATGAGAAAAGCAATCGTGGATATCAATTGGACAAACAAAGAATACCAATTGAGATTTAGGATATGACTTAATAAATCAATCACTCTAAAATGGATTTAAAGATATACCTATTAGGAAAAATCCAAATTAGAGCTATCCATGATGAAATGGGGTTTACTCAAACATAGCATCAATCAATATTACTTATGAAAAACATATGCTATGTAAGATTTTGAAAATCATTTCATTCAATCAAAAATATGACTTATTAAAGTGCAAATTGAGTGAAATGAAATTCAAACATGAAGCCAACCTCAACTAATAACCAACCAATATTATGAACACATAAACATGGTGGTCATGAGATATACCTATATGAGCAAAAGAGAGGTGGCAACATGAGCATTATGATGCTAATGGTGTGTGACATGGAACAACCATATTACTTATCAAGTTCAATCCAATGCACACAAGTTTTATCACATTCACAAGAAATCAAATCAATCAAACAATATACCAATTGAATCCAATTGAATTTGATAACATGAAAAAGAGCAAGAAAGTGACAAACTTCCATCAAGCATCATAAATGCATATTCATCACTAATAAAGATATAACTATTGAGCATAGTGATGAACAAGGTAAATTGCAATGCAAAATGATATGACTTAGAAATGCATGCAATTTAAAAAGTGACTAAATCATATGAATTCAACATCTAAGTTATCCATCAAACACATAGAAATATGAGGAATGGATTTCAAAGAGTTTCATATGATCAAGATCACTAATATGAAGTTGAAACATGTATAAGAATGAAAACACTTAGAAAATATACATGAATCAACATCATAACCATCCAATAAAAATATGACTAGAAAGCATAGAGGATGGATTTTAGTTCTAGTATGGTTTCTACAAATGTAATAGATAACACAACCATACATAGAACAATTTGACATTTGCATAGAGAGGATTAATCAACATTCAAGATCTAACTCATACCAATCATAAAAAAGGAATATAACTATTTAAGCACAAGAAGGTATGAAGTTAAAGGAATCAATCTATCATGTAACATCTCCACTCTTAGCAAATGTACTAAGCTTACAATGCAATGGAAAATGGATATGAGGTCTATACCAAATGAACTTAGCACATAAAATCACATATGTACTTAAAAAGCTCAAAAACAAGATTTTACTATAAAGCACATAAACAATCATCAAAATGCATTAATGAGAATATATACCAAGATAATCACAAAAATGCAAATCAATGAAACCATATCCAACCAAGCAATGTAAGACATCAAAATCAATTTGCATAAAGAAATATAACTAAATGAGCAAAGATGCAAATTGTTTGTAAAAAATATTTCCTTCCAAATGATATAATCATAATTAGGCACAAGGAAATAAATTCAAGGAAAATGCTTCTAAAAATACAACCAATAAAGCATAGAACATTTTCCAAAGTTTCTCAAATCACTTCAATATATGAAATTCCAACAAAGAATCATTTAGAATTAAGAGCAAGTGAATTTGAAAAACAAGAAGTGTACTATTGTAAAATTTTCAATTTGTAAAAACAATAGACACTTACAAATTTTCCATATCAAAAGATATAACTTGTAAATCAATGGAAAACTAAGGTTGCTTCAAATCATTTGATTTCCAAAAAGGATCTAACTATGACAAACATCAAATGATTTTCCAACATCAATTGATCATGAAAAACTAGCTATGAAAGCATTTGTAATCACAATCAATTGATCATGAATAGATATGCACTACAAGAGATATAACTATATGATCAAAATGCAAATCCATCATGAAAGTATTGCAATCAAAGGATTTTGAAAACCATGAGATATAACTTTAAAAGTTCATGAAGACAAAATCAAATGATCACAAAGAAACATTGCATTTTAAAAGATGTGACTAAAAAGAAACAAAATGCAAATGTATCATGACCAACAAATAGATATAACTAAAAAGAAAAGGTTGGTCTAGTGGGATCAAGGCCTTAAGGTTACTCAAATAGTCTACCTTTGAAAATTCACCTAAAGCCTTGAAAAGGTTGTCCATGAGAGAACATTTTGAGGACTCACCAACTCTTAAAGATATAACTTAGAAAAGTCTTAGAGTGGTGCAAGGAGGCTAGGGAAAATATCATTTTCAAACATAGTGGAAATCTTAAAAAAGATATGCAATAAATCACAGCACTAGGGTTCAAATCTAGCAAGGATCAACTCCGGGTTGTTAAGCCCTAAAATGGAGTAACCCGCTCTGATACCACTTGTAAGTCCATGGGGATCCGAACCCTAGAGGGGGGGTGAATAGGGTGAGCTCCTTTTATGACCAATTTTAACAATTTTAACTTCTTTAAAACAAACTAGTCACATGTGATGATTTATCATACAAGATGCGGAAGCTAACAAAATAATCACCACAAAGCAATCACCATCACACAAGTATTTATAGTGGTTCGGCCTCAATGCCTACATCCACTACCGGCTTGTGAACCAACACCCCACCGGATTTCCACTATTTATGCTTTTCAATAGGCTAAGCAATAACCTTTACAATATGCTTTCCAAGGCTTAGCAATAACCTTTACAATGATGTTTTTCAAGGCTTAACATCAACCTATACATTATGCTTTTATAGGCTAAGCAATAACCTCTTCAACCACAAGGTTGGTTATCTCACTAAGATAGTGTCTTTAATACACTTGATGGAGATTCTATTAAGCTCATTACATTGCCTCTTAAATAGGCGGATATGTAAGTGAAATACAAATACACACTCACACTATGAATGCAAAGATGAAAACAAATGAAGTGTGTGTGTGTGGTCCTCAATCATTTTGAAAATGAAAGTTCATAAATGTAAGCCTAAGGCTTTTGAAAGTTTTAGTTTATAAAACATTTATGATTGAGGATGTGATGCAATCACATGTTAAAAGTAACAACTTGTTAATGATATCAAAGTTACACAAGTTGTATGAAATGGATTAGCTCTAAACATGTAATGCATAGGGATGTCAATCAAATCATCAAAGAAGCTCAAAACATAAAAATAGATTTGATTGAAAAGAGGGGACAAATCATATGTAATTATAAGGACAACTTGAAAATGATTTACCAATCAAAGTAAGGCAAGTTGTGAAACATTAAAACAATAATACACATATGATTTGTAATGATGTTGAATCCAAAACATAAGATACATTTGAAGGAGATTTTCTTATGATGGAAAGACAACACCCAAAGATTCAACAAAGTATATGAATCATGTTACATCTTTCATTAACATGATCTACTTAGATTTACCAATAAAGTACTACTTTGATGAATCAATGGTGATGTATCCAAAACAATAGATCTATTCAAAATATAGAATATGCTAAGGATACAACATATCATATATTAACATGTTACAAAGATTTACCAATGATAAAACAAAACATGAAAACATATGATTTGTAAAGAGGTTGAGTCCAAAACATAAGATAGTTTTGAAAGTGATTTTCTTATGATGGAAAACAACAACCAAAGATTCAACCAAGTATATGGATCATGTTACATATGATTTCAAAGGTTTTTACATTAACATGATCTACTTAGATTTACCAAAGTTAAGTACTACTTGAATTGAATCATATGGTGTTGTATCCAAAACAATAAATCAACTCAAAACATAACACATGTTAAGGACACAACACAAACATAGTTTATCATGCTAGGAATGATTTACCAAAAATAAAACAAAGCATGAAAACATATGATTAAGAAAGGAAGAGCCTACTTGGTGGTTTAACTTCATTAATCCAAGCTTTAGCTTTCCTAATCTTCCCCTTCATCCCTTGGTTCTTTTCCCTTTTGATATGCCTCAAATCCTCTCAAGGAGGGGTTAAAAATTCCCAACTTTTGGCAAGGGAAAGAACTCATATTTATAGCAAAAAGTTGCCAACGGCTAGTCCTCGGTCGACCGGCAAAGAGGTCTCGGTCGACCGGGAAGGCACAACGGTCAGATTTCTGACCGTTGGAGGTTTCAGTTCAAAAACTGCAGGTTTTACCTCCAGTTGTCTCGGTCGACCGAGACCTGCCTCTCGGTCGACCGGCGACACTGCCGGGACAGCCTCCCTTTGCAACTTTTGCATATTTGAAGGTTTTTCTATGGGGGACCTTTTGGCCACTAAATCAAGCTTGGAAAACATGTTTTAAAGATTCTAATGGTTTTTAAAACATGACATAAAAAGCCTAAAAAGATTCAAAACTTTTAAAACAAAGGCTTGCTTGATTTCTAGAAAACTCTTTTCTAAAAAAAAATGCATCCAAGATAAAAAACAAATCATGCATAAAACAATATCTTAAAAACAATGCATGAAGAAAACAAGATTTCAAGTTTATAAAACCAATGCATAAGTGTGTGAAACAAATGATGCTAGAATGAAATGCATCCATCAAATTGCAACCTACAAAATTCCTAACAATCTCCCCCTTTGCAATTTGATGGCAAACACACTCACCGCTGAATATACACACTTAGTCTTCAGCTCCCGCTCAGCTGGACAAGTCTTGAAATCTTCTTGGATGCTTCTTTTCATAGCTTGGGCTCTTGGACTTCAATCTTCATGATGCTTGGAGCTTGATCAACCTTCAAGCTTTCTTTCTTCTTTCTTTCTTTATCCAAGCATCTTCTTTAGCTTCCAAGCTTTCTTTCTTCTATTAGCTCTCCCCCTTTGACCATGCCTCTTTCTCCCTTTGGCAAGGTATGCATTCTCTCCCTTTGTAGAAGATCATACACAACTCTCCCCTTTGGAAGCTTGGACTTTCTCTTCACCCTTTTGAGAACTTGCATAATTTCTCCCCCTTTGCCATTAAATTGCAAAGGTACCTACACACATGAAACAAGGAAAATACCATTAGTAGCACCTGTTAACAATTGAAATCGAAAATGAAATGCATAACAGGCTATCATGTGAGGTAGTAGTCTCTAAGGGCTCAAAGGCAATCTAAGGGTCAATTTGATCAAAACTAATACTTCCTATGAAGGTTTACACTCCCCCTCAATCCATTCTCTTCTTTTGTCAAACTCTTGACAAAGATTTAACTATTAGGTACAAGAAGAAGATGGTTTAACCAAGTGAGGGTCAACTTCAAAGAAAGGATTAGATTCATTTAACTATAAATCACAATATGATCAAATTACCAAAAGAGAGCTAGGTCTAATGAGAAAAGCAATCGTGGATATCAATTGGACAAACAAAGAATACCAATTGAGATTTAGGATATGACTTAATAAATCAATCACTCTAAAATGGATTTAAAGATATACCTATTAGGAAAAATCCAAATTAGAGCTATCCATGATGAAATGGGGTTTACTCAAACATAGCATCAATCAATATTACTTATGAAAAACATATGCTATGTAAGATTTTGAAAATCATTTCATTCAATCAAAAATATGACTTATTAAAGTGCAAATTGAGTGAAATGAAATTCAAACATGAAGCCAACCTCAACTAATAACCAACCAATATTATGAACACATAAACATGGTGGTCATGAGATATACCTATATGAGCAAAAGAGAGGTGGCAACATGAGCATTATGATGCTAATGGTGTGTGACATGGAACAACCATATTACTTATCAAGTTCAATCCAATGCACACAAGTTTTATCACATTCACAAGAAATCAAATCAATCAAACAATATACCAATTGAATCCAATTGAATTTGATAACATGAAAAAGAGCAAGAAAGTGACAAACTTCCATCAAGCATCATAAATGCATATTCATCACTAATAAAGATATAACTATTGAGCATAGTGATGAACAAGGTAAATTGCAATGCAAAATGATATGACTTAGAAATGCATGCAATTTAAAAAGTGACTAAATCATATGAATTCAACATCTAAGTTATCCATCAAACACATAGAAATATGAGGAATGGATTTCAAAGAGTTTCATATGATCAAGATCACTAATATGAAGTTGAAACATGTATAAGAATGAAAACACTTAGAAAATATACATGAATCAACATCATAACCATCCAATAAAAATATGACTAGAAAGCATAGAGGATGGATTTTAGTTCTAGTATGGTTTCTACAAATGTAATAGATAACACAACCATACATAGAACAATTTGACATTTGCATAGAGAGGATTAATCAACATTCAAGATCTAACTCATACCAATCATAAAAAAGGAATATAACTATTTAAGCACAAGAAGGTATGAAGTTAAAGGAATCAATCTATCATGTAACATCTCCACTCTTAGCAAATGTACTAAGCTTACAATGCAATGGAAAATGGATATGAGGTCTATACCAAATGAACTTAGCACATAAAATCACATATGTACTTAAAAAGCTCAAAAACAAGATTTTACTATAAAGCACATAAACAATCATCAAAATGCATTAATGAGAATATATACCAAGATAATCACAAAAATGCAAATCAATGAAACCATATCCAACCAAGCAATGTAAGACATCAAAATCAATTTGCATAAAGAAATATAACTAAATGAGCAAAGATGCAAATTGTTTGTAAAAAATATTTCCTTCCAAATGATATAATCATAATTAGGCACAAGGAAATAAATTCAAGGAAAATGCTTCTAAAAATACAACCAATAAAGCATAGAACATTTTCCAAAGTTTCTCAAATCACTTCAATATATGAAATTCCAACAAAGAATCATTTAGAATTAAGAGCAAGTGAATTTGAAAAACAAGAAGTGTACTATTGTAAAATTTTCAATTTGTAAAAACAATAGACACTTACAAATTTTCCATATCAAAAGATATAACTTGTAAATCAATGGAAAACTAAGGTTGCTTCAAATCATTTGATTTCCAAAAAGGATCTAACTATGACAAACATCAAATGATTTTCCAACATCAATTGATCATGAAAAACTAGCTATGAAAGCATTTGTAATCACAATCAATTGATCATGAATAGATATGCACTACAAGAGATATAACTATATGATCAAAATGCAAATCCATCATGAAAGTATTGCAATCAAAGGATTTTGAAAACCATGAGATATAACTTTAAAAGTTCATGAAGACAAAATCAAATGATCACAAAGAAACATTGCATTTTAAAAGATGTGACTAAAAAGAAACAAAATGCAAATGTATCATGACCAACAAATAGATATAACTAAAAAGAAAAGGTTGGTCTAGTGGGATCAAGGCCTTAAGGTTACTCAAATAGTCTACCTTTGAAAATTCACCTAAAGCCTTGAAAAGGTTGTCCATGAGAGAACATTTTGAGGACTCACCAACTCTTAAAGATATAACTTAGAAAAGTCTTAGAGTGGTGCAAGGAGGCTAGGGAAAATATCATTTTCAAACATAGTGGAAATCTTAAAAAAGATATGCAATAAATCACAGCACTAGGGTTCAAATCTAGCAAGGATCAACTCCGGGTTGTTAAGCCCTAAAATGGAGTAACCCGCTCTGATACCACTTGTAAGTCCATGGGGATCCGAACCCTAGAGGGGGGGTGAATAGGGTGAGCTCCTTTTATGACCAATTTTAACAATTTTAACTTCTTTAAAACAAACTAGTCACATGTGATGATTTATCATACAAGATGCGGAAGCTAACAAAATAATCACCACAAAGCAATCACCATCACACAAGTATTTATAGTGGTTCGGCCTCAATGCCTACATCCACTACCGGCTTGTGAACCAACACCCCACCGGATTTCCACTATTTATGCTTTTCAATAGGCTAAGCAATAACCTTTACAATATGCTTTCCAAGGCTTAGCAATAACCTTTACAATGATGTTTTTCAAGGCTTAACATCAACCTATACATTATGCTTTTATAGGCTAAGCAATAACCTCTTCAACCACAAGGTTGGTTATCTCACTAAGATAGTGTCTTTAATACACTTGATGGAGATTCTATTAAGCTCATTACATTGCCTCTTAAATAGGCGGATATGTAAGTGAAATACAAATACACACTCACACTATGAATGCAAAGATGAAAACAAATGAAGTGTGTGTGTGTGGTCCTCAATCATTTTGAAAATGAAAGTTCATAAATGTAAGCCTAAGGCTTTTGAAAGTTTTAGTTTATAAAACATTTATGATTGAGGATGTGATGCAATCACATGTTAAAAGTAACAACTTGTTAATGATATCAAAGTTACACAAGTTGTATGAAATGGATTAGCTCTAAACATGTAATGCATAGGGATGTCAATCAAATCATCAAAGAAGCTCAAAACATAAAAATAGATTTGATTGAAAAGAGGGGACAAATCATATGTAATTATAAGGACAACTTGAAAATGATTTACCAATCAAAGTAAGGCAAGTTGTGAAACATTAAAACAATAATACACATATGATTTGTAATGATGTTGAATCCAAAACATAAGATACATTTGAAGGAGATTTTCTTATGATGGAAAGACAACACCCAAAGATTCAACAAAGTATATGAATCATGTTACATCTTTCATTAACATGATCTACTTAGATTTACCAATAAAGTACTACTTTGATGAATCAATGGTGATGTATCCAAAACAATAGATCTATTCAAAATATAGAATATGCTAAGGATACAACATATCATATATTAACATGTTACAAAGATTTACCAATGATAAAACAAAACATGAAAACATATGATTTGTAAAGAGGTTGAGTCCAAAACATAAGATAGTTTTGAAAGTGATTTTCTTATGATGGAAAACAACAACCAAAGATTCAACCAAGTATATGGATCATGTTACATATGATTTCAAAGGTTTTTACATTAACATGATCTACTTAGATTTACCAAAGTTAAGTACTACTTGAATTGAATCATATGGTGTTGTATCCAAAACAATAAATCAACTCAAAACATAACACATGTTAAGGACACAACACAAACATAGTTTATCATGCTAGGAATGATTTACCAAAAATAAAACAAAGCATGAAAACATATGATTAAGAAAGGAAGAGCCTACTTGGTGGTTTAACTTCATTAATCCAAGCTTTAGCTTTCCTAATCTTCCCCTTCATCCCTTGGTTCTTTTCCCTTTTGATATGCCTCAAATCCTCTCAAGGAGGGGTTAAAAATTCCCAACTTTTGGCAAGGGAAAGAACTCATATTTATAGCAAAAAGTTGCCAACGGCTAGTCCTCGGTCGACCGGCAAAGAGGTCTCGGTCGACCGGGAAGGCACAACGGTCAGATTTCTGACCGTTGGAGGTTTCAGTTCAAAAACTGCAGGTTTTACCTCCAGTTGTCTCGGTCGACCGAGACCTGCCTCTCGGTCGACCGGCGACACTGCCGGGACAGCCTCCCTTTGCAACTTTTGCATATTTGAAGGTTTTTCTATAGGGGACCTTTTGGCCACTAAATCAAGCTTGGAAAACATGTTTTAAAGATTCTAATGGTTTTTAAAACATGACATAAAAAGCCTAAAAAGATTCAAAACTTTTAAAACAAAGGCTTGCTTGATTTCTAGAAAACTCTTTTCTAAAAAAAAATGCATCCAAGATAAAAAACAAATCATGCATAAAACAATATCTTAAAAACAATGCATGAAGAAAACAAGATTTCAAGTTTATAAAACCAATGCATAAGTGTGTGAAACAAATGATGCTAGAATGAAATGCATCCATCAAATTGCAACCTACAAAATTCCTAACAATCTCCCCCTTTGCAATTTGATGGCAAACACACTCACCGCTGAATATACACACTTAGTCTTCAGCTCCCGCTCAGCTGGACAAGTCTTGAAATCTTCTTGGATGCTTCTTTTCATAGCTTGGGCTCTTGGACTTCAATCTTCATGATGCTTGGAGCTTGATCAACCTTCAAGCTTTCTTTCTTCTTTCTTTCTTTATCCAAGCATCTTCTTTAGCTTCCAAGCTTTCTTTCTTCTATTAGCTCTCCCCCTTTGACCATGCCTCTTTCTCCCTTTGGCAAGGTATGCATTCTCTCCCTTTGTAGAAGATCATACACAACTCTCCCCTTTGGAAGCTTGGACTTTCTCTTCACCCTTTTGAGAACTTGCATAATTTCTCCCCCTTTGCCATTAAATTGCAAAGGTACCTACACACATGAAACAAGGAAAATACCATTAGTAGCACCTGTTAACAATTGAAATCGAAAATGAAATGCATAACAGGCTATCATGTGAGGTAGTAGTCTCTAAGGGCTCAAAGGCAATCTAAGGGTCAATTTGATCAAAACTAATACTTCCTATGAAGGTTTACACTCCCCCTCAATCCATTCTCTTCTTTTGTCAAACTCTTGACAAAGATTTAACTATTAGGTACAAGAAGAAGATGGTTTAACCAAGTGAGGGTCAACTTCAAAGAAAGGATTAGATTCATTTAACTATAAATCACAATATGATCAAATTACCAAAAGAGAGCTAGGTCTAATGAGAAAAGCAATCGTGGATATCAATTGGACAAACAAAGAATACCAATTGAGATTTAGGATATGACTTAATAAATCAATCACTCTAAAATGGATTTAAAGATATACCTATTAGGAAAAATCCAAATTAGAGCTATCCATGATGAAATGGGGTTTACTCAAACATAGCATCAATCAATATTACTTATGAAAAACATATGCTATGTAAGATTTTGAAAATCATTTCATTCAATCAAAAATATGACTTATTAAAGTGCAAATTGAGTGAAATGAAATTCAAACATGAAGCCAACCTCAACTAATAACCAACCAATATTATGAACACATAAACATGGTGGTCATGAGATATACCTATATGAGCAAAAGAGAGGTGGCAACATGAGCATTATGATGCTAATGGTGTGTGACATGGAACAACCATATTACTTATCAAGTTCAATCCAATGCACACAAGTTTTATCACATTCACAAGAAATCAAATCAATCAAACAATATACCAATTGAATCCAATTGAATTTGATAACATGAAAAAGAGCAAGAAAGTGACAAACTTCCATCAAGCATCATAAATGCATATTCATCACTAATAAAGATATAACTATTGAGCATAGTGATGAACAAGGTAAATTGCAATGCAAAATGATATGACTTAGAAATGCATGCAATTTAAAAAGTGACTAAATCATATGAATTCAACATCTAAGTTATCCATCAAACACATAGAAATATGAGGAATGGATTTCAAAGAGTTTCATATGATCAAGATCACTAATATGAAGTTGAAACATGTATAAGAATGAAAACACTTAGAAAATATACATGAATCAACATCATAACCATCCAATAAAAATATGACTAGAAAGCATAGAGGATGGATTTTAGTTCTAGTATGGTTTCTACAAATGTAATAGATAACACAACCATACATAGAACAATTTGACATTTGCATAGAGAGGATTAATCAACATTCAAGATCTAACTCATACCAATCATAAAAAAGGAATATAACTATTTAAGCACAAGAAGGTATGAAGTTAAAGGAATCAATCTATCATGTAACATCTCCACTCTTAGCAAATGTACTAAGCTTACAATGCAATGGAAAATGGATATGAGGTCTATACCAAATGAACTTAGCACATAAAATCACATATGTACTTAAAAAGCTCAAAAACAAGATTTTACTATAAAGCACATAAACAATCATCAAAATGCATTAATGAGAATATATACCAAGATAATCACAAAAATGCAAATCAATGAAACCATATCCAACCAAGCAATGTAAGACATCAAAATCAATTTGCATAAAGAAATATAACTAAATGAGCAAAGATGCAAATTGTTTGTAAAAAATATTTCCTTCCAAATGATATAATCATAATTAGGCACAAGGAAATAAATTCAAGGAAAATGCTTCTAAAAATACAACCAATAAAGCATAGAACATTTTCCAAAGTTTCTCAAATCACTTCAATATATGAAATTCCAACAAAGAATCATTTAGAATTAAGAGCAAGTGAATTTGAAAAACAAGAAGTGTACTATTGTAAAATTTTCAATTTGTAAAAACAATAGACACTTACAAATTTTCCATATCAAAAGATATAACTTGTAAATCAATGGAAAACTAAGGTTGCTTCAAATCATTTGATTTCCAAAAAGGATCTAACTATGAGAAACATCAAATGATTTTCCAACATCAATTGATCATGAAAAACTAGCTATGAAAGCATTTGTAATCACAATCAATTGATCATGAATAGATATGCACTACAAGAGATATAACTATATGATCAAAATGCAAATCCATCATGAAAGTATTGCAATCAAAGGATTTTGAAAACCATGAGATATAACTTTAAAAGTTCATGAAGACAAAATCAAATGATCACAAAGAAACATTGCATTTTAAAAGATGTGACTAAAAAGAAACAAAATGCAAATGTATCATGACCAACAAATAGATATAACTAAAAAGAAAAGGTTGGTCTAGTGGGATCAAGGCCTTAAGGTTACTCAAATAGTCTACCTTTGAAAATTCACCTAAAGCCTTGAAAAGGTTGTCCATGAGAGAACATTTTGAGGACTCACCAACTCTTAAAGATATAACTTAGAAAAGTCTTAGAGTGGTGCAAGGAGGCTAGGGAAAATATCATTTTCAAACATAGTGGAAATCTTAAAAAAGATATGCAATAAATCACAGCACTAGGGTTCAAATCTAGCAAGGATCAACTCCGGGTTGTTAAGCCCTAAAATGGAGTAACCCGCTCTGATACCACTTGTAAGTCCATGGGGATCCGAACCCTAGAGGGGGGGTGAATAGGGTGAGCTCCTTTTATGACCAATTTTAACAATTTTAACTTCTTTAAAACAAACTAGTCACATGTGATGATTTATCATACAAGATGCGGAAGCTAACAAAATAATCACCACAAAGCAATCACCATCACACAAGTATTTATAGTGGTTCGGCCTCAATGCCTACATCCACTACCGGCTTGTGAACCAACACCCCACCGGATTTCCACTATTTATGCTTTTCAATAGGCTAAGCAATAACCTTTACAATATGCTTTCCAAGGCTTAGCAATAACCTTTACAATGATGTTTTTCAAGGCTTAACATCAACCTATACATTATGCTTTTATAGGCTAAGCAATAACCTCTTCAACCACAAGGTTGGTTATCTCACTAAGATAGTGTCTTTAATACACTTGATGGAGATTCTATTAAGCTCATTACATTGCCTCTTAAATAGGCGGATATGTAAGTGAAATACAAATACACACTCACACTATGAATGCAAAGATGAAAACAAATGAAGTGTGTGTGTGTGGTCCTCAATCATTTTGAAAATGAAAGTTCATAAATGTAAGCCTAAGGCTTTTGAAAGTTTTAGTTTATAAAACATTTATGATTGAGGATGTGATGCAATCACATGTTAAAAGTAACAACTTGTTAATGATATCAAAGTTACACAAGTTGTATGAAATGGATTAGCTCTAAACATGTAATGCATAGGGATGTCAATCAAATCATCAAAGAAGCTCAAAACATAAAAATAGATTTGATTGAAAAGAGGGGACAAATCATATGTAATTATAAGGACAACTTGAAAATGATTTACCAATCAAAGTAAGGCAAGTTGTGAAACATTAAAACAATAATACACATATGATTTGTAATGATGTTGAATCCAAAACATAAGATACATTTGAAGGAGATTTTCTTATGATGGAAAGACAACACCCAAAGATTCAACAAAGTATATGAATCATGTTACATCTTTCATTAACATGATCTACTTAGATTTACCAATAAAGTACTACTTTGATGAATCAATGGTGATGTATCCAAAACAATAGATCTATTCAAAATATAGAATATGCTAAGGATACAACATATCATATATTAACATGTTACAAAGATTTACCAATGATAAAACAAAACATGAAAACATATGATTTGTAAAGAGGTTGAGTCCAAAACATAAGATAGTTTTGAAAGTGATTTTCTTATGATGGAAAACAACAACCAAAGATTCAACCAAGTATATGGATCATGTTACATATGATTTCAAAGGTTTTTACATTAACATGATCTACTTAGATTTACCAAAGTTAAGTACTACTTGAATTGAATCATATGGTGTTGTATCCAAAACAATAAATCAACTCAAAACATAACACATGTTAAGGACACAACACAAACATAGTTTATCATGCTAGGAATGATTTACCAAAAATAAAACAAAGCATGAAAACATATGATTAAGAAAGGAAGAGCCTACTTGGTGGTTTAACTTCATTAATCCAAGCTTTAGCTTTCCTAATCTTCCCCTTCATCCCTTGGTTCTTTTCCCTTTTGATATGCCTCAAATCCTCTCAAGGAGGGGTTAAAAATTCCCAACTTTTGGCAAGGGAAAGAACTCATATTTATAGCAAAAAGTTGCCAACGGCTAGTCCTCGGTCGACCGGCAAAGAGGTCTCGGTCGACCGGGAAGGCACAACGGTCAGATTTCTGACCGTTGGAGGTTTCAGTTCAAAAACTGCAGGTTTTACCTCCAGTTGTCTCGGTCGACCGAGACCTGCCTCTCGGTCGACCGGCGACACTGCCGGGACAGCCTCCCTTTGCAACTTTTGCATATTTGAAGGTTTTTCTATGGGGGACCTTTTGGCCACTAAATCAAGCTTGGAAAACATGTTTTAAAGATTCTAATGGTTTTTAAAACATGACATAAAAAGCCTAAAAAGATTCAAAACTTTTAAAACAAAGGCTTGCTTGATTTCTAGAAAACTCTTTTCTAAAAAAAAATGCATCCAAGATAAAAAACAAATCATGCATAAAACAATATCTTAAAAACAATGCATGAAGAAAACAAGATTTCAAGTTTATAAAACCAATGCATAAGTGTGTGAAACAAATGATGCTAGAATGAAATGCATCCATCAAATTGCAACCTACAAAATTCCTAACAATCTCCCCCTTTGCAATTTGATGGCAAACACACTCACCGCTGAATATACACACTTAGTCTTCAGCTCCCGCTCAGCTGGACAAGTCTTGAAATCTTCTTGGATGCTTCTTTTCATAGCTTGGGCTCTTGGACTTCAATCTTCATGATGCTTGGAGCTTGATCAACCTTCAAGCTTTCTTTCTTCTTTCTTTCTTTATCCAAGCATCTTCTTTAGCTTCCAAGCTTTCTTTCTTCTATTAGCTCTCCCCCTTTGACCATGCCTCTTTCTCCCTTTGGCAAGGTATGCATTCTCTCCCTTTGTAGAAGATCATACACAACTCTCCCCTTTGGAAGCTTGGACTTTCTCTTCACCCTTTTGAGAACTTGCATAATTTCTCCCCCTTTGCCATTAAATTGCAAAGGTACCTACACACATGAAACAAGGAAAATACCATTAGTAGCACCTGTTAACAATTGAAATCGAAAATGAAATGCATAACAGGCTATCATGTGAGGTAGTAGTCTCTAAGGGCTCAAAGGCAATCTAAGGGTCAATTTGATCAAAACTAATACTTCCTATGAAGGTTTACACTCCCCCTCAATCCATTCTCTTCTTTTGTCAAACTCTTGACAAAGATTTAACTATTAGGTACAAGAAGAAGATGGTTTAACCAAGTGAGGGTCAACTTCAAAGAAAGGATTAGATTCATTTAACTATAAATCACAATATGATCAAATTACCAAAAGAGAGCTAGGTCTAATGAGAAAAGCAATCGTGGATATCAATTGGACAAACAAAGAATACCAATTGAGATTTAGGATATGACTTAATAAATCAATCACTCTAAAATGGATTTAAAGATATACCTATTAGGAAAAATCCAAATTAGAGCTATCCATGATGAAATGGGGTTTACTCAAACATAGCATCAATCAATATTACTTATGAAAAACATATGCTATGTAAGATTTTGAAAATCATTTCATTCAATCAAAAATATGACTTATTAAAGTGCAAATTGAGTGAAATGAAATTCAAACATGAAGCCAACCTCAACTAATAACCAACCAATATTATGAACACATAAACATGGTGGTCATGAGATATACCTATATGAGCAAAAGAGAGGTGGCAACATGAGCATTATGATGCTAATGGTGTGTGACATGGAACAACCATATTACTTATCAAGTTCAATCCAATGCACACAAGTTTTATCACATTCACAAGAAATCAAATCAATCAAACAATATACCAATTGAATCCAATTGAATTTGATAACATGAAAAAGAGCAAGAAAGTGACAAACTTCCATCAAGCATCATAAATGCATATTCATCACTAATAAAGATATAACTATTGAGCATAGTGATGAACAAGGTAAATTGCAATGCAAAATGATATGACTTAGAAATGCATGCAATTTAAAAAGTGACTAAATCATATGAATTCAACATCTAAGTTATCCATCAAACACATAGAAATATGAGGAATGGATTTCAAAGAGTTTCATATGATCAAGATCACTAATATGAAGTTGAAACATGTATAAGAATGAAAACACTTAGAAAATATACATGAATCAACATCATAACCATCCAATAAAAATATGACTAGAAAGCATAGAGGATGGATTTTAGTTCTAGTATGGTTTCTACAAATGTAATAGATAACACAACCATACATAGAACAATTTGACATTTGCATAGAGAGGATTAATCAACATTCAAGATCTAACTCATACCAATCATAAAAAAGGAATATAACTATTTAAGCACAAGAAGGTATGAAGTTAAAGGAATCAATCTATCATGTAACATCTCCACTCTTAGCAAATGTACTAAGCTTACAATGCAATGGAAAATGGATATGAGGTCTATACCAAATGAACTTAGCACATAAAATCACATATGTACTTAAAAAGCTCAAAAACAAGATTTTACTATAAAGCACATAAACAATCATCAAAATGCATTAATGAGAATATATACCAAGATAATCACAAAAATGCAAATCAATGAAACCATATCCAACCAAGCAATGTAAGACATCAAAATCAATTTGCATAAAGAAATATAACTAAATGAGCAAAGATGCAAATTGTTTGTAAAAAATATTTCCTTCCAAATGATATAATCATAATTAGGCACAAGGAAATAAATTCAAGGAAAATGCTTCTAAAAATACAACCAATAAAGCATAGAACATTTTCCAAAGTTTCTCAAATCACTTCAATATATGAAATTCCAACAAAGAATCATTTAGAATTAAGAGCAAGTGAATTTGAAAAACAAGAAGTGTACTATTGTAAAATTTTCAATTTGTAAAAACAATAGACACTTACAAATTTTCCATATCAAAAGATATAACTTGTAAATCAATGGAAAACTAAGGTTGCTTCAAATCATTTGATTTCCAAAAAGGATCTAACTATGACAAACATCAAATGATTTTCCAACATCAATTGATCATGAAAAACTAGCTATGAAAGCATTTGTAATCACAATCAATTGATCATGAATAGATATGCACTACAAGAGATATAACTATATGATCAAAATGCAAATCCATCATGAAAGTATTGCAATCAAAGGATTTTGAAAACCATGAGATATAACTTTAAAAGTTCATGAAGACAAAATCAAATGATCACAAAGAAACATTGCATTTTAAAAGATGTGACTAAAAAGAAACAAAATGCAAATGTATCATGACCAACAAATAGATATAACTAAAAAGAAAAGGTTGGTCTAGTGGGATCAAGGCCTTAAGGTTACTCAAATAGTCTACCTTTGAAAATTCACCTAAAGCCTTGAAAAGGTTGTCCATGAGAGAACATTTTGAGGACTCACCAACTCTTAAAGATATAACTTAGAAAAGTCTTAGAGTGGTGCAAGGAGGCTAGGGAAAATATCATTTTCAAACATAGTGGAAATCTTAAAAAAGATATGCAATAAATCACAGCACTAGGGTTCAAATCTAGCAAGGATCAACTCCGGGTTGTTAAGCCCTAAAATGGAGTAACCCGCTCTGATACCACTTGTAAGTCCATGGGGATCCGAACCCTAGAGGGGGGGTGAATAGGGTGAGCTCCTTTTATGACCAATTTTAACAATTTTAACTTCTTTAAAACAAACTAGTCACATGTGATGATTTATCATACAAGATGCGGAAGCTAACAAAATAATCACCACAAAGCAATCACCATCACACAAGTATTTATAGTGGTTCGGCCTCAATGCCTACATCCACTACCGGCTTGTGAACCAACACCCCACCGGATTTCCACTATTTATGCTTTTCAATAGGCTAAGCAATAACCTTTACAATATGCTTTCCAAGGCTTAGCAATAACCTTTACAATGATGTTTTTCAAGGCTTAACATCAACCTATACATTATGCTTTTATAGGCTAAGCAATAACCTCTTCAACCACAAGGTTGGTTATCTCACTAAGATAGTGTCTTTAATACACTTGATGGAGATTCTATTAAGCTCATTACATTGCCTCTTAAATAGGCGGATATGTAAGTGAAATACAAATACACACTCACACTATGAATGCAAAGATGAAAACAAATGAAGTGTGTGTGTGTGGTCCTCAATCATTTTGAAAATGAAAGTTCATAAATGTAAGCCTAAGGCTTTTGAAAGTTTTAGTTTATAAAACATTTATGATTGAGGATGTGATGCAATCACATGTTAAAAGTAACAACTTGTTAATGATATCAAAGTTACACAAGTTGTATGAAATGGATTAGCTCTAAACATGTAATGCATAGGGATGTCAATCAAATCATCAAAGAAGCTCAAAACATAAAAATAGATTTGATTGAAAAGAGGGGACAAATCATATGTAATTATAAGGACAACTTGAAAATGATTTACCAATCAAAGTAAGGCAAGTTGTGAAACATTAAAACAATAATACACATATGATTTGTAATGATGTTGAATCCAAAACATAAGATACATTTGAAGGAGATTTTCTTATGATGGAAAGACAACACCCAAAGATTCAACAAAGTATATGAATCATGTTACATCTTTCATTAACATGATCTACTTAGATTTACCAATAAAGTACTACTTTGATGAATCAATGGTGATGTATCCAAAACAATAGATCTATTCAAAATATAGAATATGCTAAGGATACAACATATCATATATTAACATGTTACAAAGATTTACCAATGATAAAACAAAACATGAAAACATATGATTTGTAAAGAGGTTGAGTCCAAAACATAAGATAGTTTTGAAAGTGATTTTCTTATGATGGAAAACAACAACCAAAGATTCAACCAAGTATATGGATCATGTTACATATGATTTCAAAGGTTTTTACATTAACATGATCTACTTAGATTTACCAAAGTTAAGTACTACTTGAATTGAATCATATGGTGTTGTATCCAAAACAATAAATCAACTCAAAACATAACACATGTTAAGGACACAACACAAACATAGTTTATCATGCTAGGAATGATTTACCAAAAATAAAACAAAGCATGAAAACATATGATTAAGAAAGGAAGAGCCTACTTGGTGGTTTAACTTCATTAATCCAAGCTTTAGCTTTCCTAATCTTCCCCTTCATCCCTTGGTTCTTTTCCCTTTTGATATGCCTCAAATCCTCTCAAGGAGGGGTTAAAAATTCCCAACTTTTGGCAAGGGAAAGAACTCATATTTATAGCAAAAAGTTGCCAACGGCTAGTCCTCGGTCGACCGGCAAAGAGGTCTCGGTCGACCGGGAAGGCACAACGGTCAGATTTCTGACCGTTGGAGGTTTCAGTTCAAAAACTGCAGGTTTTACCTCCAGTTGTCTCGGTCGACCGAGACCTGCCTCTCGGTCGACCGGCGACACTGCCGGGACAGCCTCCCTTTGCAACTTTTGCATATTTGAAGGTTTTTCTATGGGGGACCTTTTGGCCACTAAATCAAGCTTGGAAAACATGTTTTAAAGATTCTAATGGTTTTTAAAACATGACATAAAAAGCCTAAAAAGATTCAAAACTTTTAAAACAAAGGCTTGCTTGATTTCTAGAAAACTCTTTTCTAAAAAAAAATGCATCCAAGATAAAAAACAAATCATGCATAAAACAATATCTTAAAAACAATGCATGAAGAAAACAAGATTTCAAGTTTATAAAACCAATGCATAAGTGTGTGAAACAAATGATGCTAGAATGAAATGCATCCATCAAATTGCAACCTACAAAATTCCTAACAATCTCCCCCTTTGCAATTTGATGGCAAACACACTCACCGCTGAATATACACACTTAGTCTTCAGCTCCCGCTCAGCTGGACAAGTCTTGAAATCTTCTTGGATGCTTCTTTTCATAGCTTGGGCTCTTGGACTTCAATCTTCATGATGCTTGGAGCTTGATCAACCTTCAAGCTTTCTTTCTTCTTTCTTTCTTTATCCAAGCATCTTCTTTAGCTTCCAAGCTTTCTTTCTTCTATTAGCTCTCCCCCTTTGACCATGCCTCTTTCTCCCTTTGGCAAGGTATGCATTCTCTCCCTTTGTAGAAGATCATACACAACTCTCCCCTTTGGAAGCTTGGACTTTCTCTTCACCCTTTTGAGAACTTGCATAATTTCTCCCCCTTTGCCATTAAATTGCAAAGGTACCTACACACATGAAACAAGGAAAATACCATTAGTAGCACCTGTTAACAATTGAAATCGAAAATGAAATGCATAACAGGCTATCATGTGAGGTAGTAGTCTCTAAGGGCTCAAAGGCAATCTAAGGGTCAATTTGATCAAAACTAATACTTCCTATGAAGGTTTACACTCCCCCTCAATCCATTCTCTTCTTTTGTCAAACTCTTGACAAAGATTTAACTATTAGGTACAAGAAGAAGATGGTTTAACCAAGTGAGGGTCAACTTCAAAGAAAGGATTAGATTCATTTAACTATAAATCACAATATGATCAAATTACCAAAAGAGAGCTAGGTCTAATGAGAAAAGCAATCGTGGATATCAATTGGACAAACAAAGAATACCAATTGAGATTTAGGATATGACTTAATAAATCAATCACTCTAAAATGGATTTAAAGATATACCTATTAGGAAAAATCCAAATTAGAGCTATCCATGATGAAATGGGGTTTACTCAAACATAGCATCAATCAATATTACTTATGAAAAACATATGCTATGTAAGATTTTGAAAATCATTTCATTCAATCAAAAATATGACTTATTAAAGTGCAAATTGAGTGAAATGAAATTCAAACATGAAGCCAACCTCAACTAATAACCAACCAATATTATGAACACATAAACATGGTGGTCATGAGATATACCTATATGAGCAAAAGAGAGGTGGCAACATGAGCATTATGATGCTAATGGTGTGTGACATGGAACAACCATATTACTTATCAAGTTCAATCCAATGCACACAAGTTTTATCACATTCACAAGAAATCAAATCAATCAAACAATATACCAATTGAATCCAATTGAATTTGATAACATGAAAAAGAGCAAGAAAGTGACAAACTTCCATCAAGCATCATAAATGCATATTCATCACTAATAAAGATATAACTATTGAGCATAGTGATGAACAAGGTAAATTGCAATGCAAAATGATATGACTTAGAAATGCATGCAATTTAAAAAGTGACTAAATCATATGAATTCAACATCTAAGTTATCCATCAAACACATAGAAATATGAGGAATGGATTTCAAAGAGTTTCATATGATCAAGATCACTAATATGAAGTTGAAACATGTATAAGAATGAAAACACTTAGAAAATATACATGAATCAACATCATAACCATCCAATAAAAATATGACTAGAAAGCATAGAGGATGGATTTTAGTTCTAGTATGGTTTCTACAAATGTAATAGATAACACAACCATACATAGAACAATTTGACATTTGCATAGAGAGGATTAATCAACATTCAAGATCTAACTCATACCAATCATAAAAAAGGAATATAACTATTTAAGCACAAGAAGGTATGAAGTTAAAGGAATCAATCTATCATGTAACATCTCCACTCTTAGCAAATGTACTAAGCTTACAATGCAATGGAAAATGGATATGAGGTCTATACCAAATGAACTTAGCACATAAAATCACATATGTACTTAAAAAGCTCAAAAACAAGATTTTACTATAAAGCACATAAACAATCATCAAAATGCATTAATGAGAATATATACCAAGATAATCACAAAAATGCAAATCAATGAAACCATATCCAACCAAGCAATGTAAGACATCAAAATCAATTTGCATAAAGAAATATAACTAAATGAGCAAAGATGCAAATTGTTTGTAAAAAATATTTCCTTCCAAATGATATAATCATAATTAGGCACAAGGAAATAAATTCAAGGAAAATGCTTCTAAAAATACAACCAATAAAGCATAGAACATTTTCCAAAGTTTCTCAAATCACTTCAATATATGAAATTCCAACAAAGAATCATTTAGAATTAAGAGCAAGTGAATTTGAAAAACAAGAAGTGTACTATTGTAAAATTTTCAATTTGTAAAAACAATAGACACTTACAAATTTTCCATATCAAAAGATATAACTTGTAAATCAATGGAAAACTAAGGTTGCTTCAAATCATTTGATTTCCAAAAAGGATCTAACTATGACAAACATCAAATGATTTTCCAACATCAATTGATCATGAAAAACTAGCTATGAAAGCATTTGTAATCACAATCAATTGATCATGAATAGATATGCACTACAAGAGATATAACTATATGATCAAAATGCAAATCCATCATGAAAGTATTGCAATCAAAGGATTTTGAAAACCATGAGATATAACTTTAAAAGTTCATGAAGACAAAATCAAATGATCACAAAGAAACATTGCATTTTAAAAGATGTGACTAAAAAGAAACAAAATGCAAATGTATCATGACCAACAAATAGATATAACTAAAAAGAAAAGGTTGGTCTAGTGGGATCAAGGCCTTAAGGTTACTCAAATAGTCTACCTTTGAAAATTCACCTAAAGCCTTGAAAAGGTTGTCCATGAGAGAACATTTTGAGGACTCACCAACTCTTAAAGATATAACTTAGAAAAGTCTTAGAGTGGTGCAAGGAGGCTAGGGAAAATATCATTTTCAAACATAGTGGAAATCTTAAAAAAGATATGCAATAAATCACAGCACTAGGGTTCAAATCTAGCAAGGATCAACTCCGGGTTGTTAAGCCCTAAAATGGAGTAACCCGCTCTGATACCACTTGTAAGTCCATGGGGATCCGAACCCTAGAGGGGGGGTGAATAGGGTGAGCTCCTTTTATGACCAATTTTAACAATTTTAACTTCTTTAAAACAAACTAGTCACATGTGATGATTTATCATACAAGATGCGGAAGCTAACAAAATAATCACCACAAAGCAATCACCATCACACAAGTATTTATAGTGGTTCGGCCTCAATGCCTACATCCACTACCGGCTTGTGAACCAACACCCCACCGGATTTCCACTATTTATGCTTTTCAATAGGCTAAGCAATAACCTTTACAATATGCTTTCCAAGGCTTAGCAATAACCTTTACAATGATGTTTTTCAAGGCTTAACATCAACCTATACATTATGCTTTTATAGGCTAAGCAATAACCTCTTCAACCACAAGGTTGGTTATCTCACTAAGATAGTGTCTTTAATACACTTGATGGAGATTCTATTAAGCTCATTACATTGCCTCTTAAATAGGCGGATATGTAAGTGAAATACAAATACACACTCACACTATGAATGCAAAGATGAAAACAAATGAAGTGTGTGTGTGTGGTCCTCAATCATTTTGAAAATGAAAGTTCATAAATGTAAGCCTAAGGCTTTTGAAAGTTTTAGTTTATAAAACATTTATGATTGAGGATGTGATGCAATCACATGTTAAAAGTAACAACTTGTTAATGATATCAAAGTTACACAAGTTGTATGAAATGGATTAGCTCTAAACATGTAATGCATAGGGATGTCAATCAAATCATCAAAGAAGCTCAAAACATAAAAATAGATTTGATTGAAAAGAGGGGACAAATCATATGTAATTATAAGGACAACTTGAAAATGATTTACCAATCAAAGTAAGGCAAGTTGTGAAACATTAAAACAATAATACACATATGATTTGTAATGATGTTGAATCCAAAACATAAGATACATTTGAAGGAGATTTTCTTATGATGGAAAGACAACACCCAAAGATTCAACAAAGTATATGAATCATGTTACATCTTTCATTAACATGATCTACTTAGATTTACCAATAAAGTACTACTTTGATGAATCAATGGTGATGTATCCAAAACAATAGATCTATTCAAAATATAGAATATGCTAAGGATACAACATATCATATATTAACATGTTACAAAGATTTACCAATGATAAAACAAAACATGAAAACATATGATTTGTAAAGAGGTTGAGTCCAAAACATAAGATAGTTTTGAAAGTGATTTTCTTATGATGGAAAACAACAACCAAAGATTCAACCAAGTATATGGATCATGTTACATATGATTTCAAAGGTTTTTACATTAACATGATCTACTTAGATTTACCAAAGTTAAGTACTACTTGAATTGAATCATATGGTGTTGTATCCAAAACAATAAATCAACTCAAAACATAACACATGTTAAGGACACAACACAAACATAGTTTATCATGCTAGGAATGATTTACCAAAAATAAAACAAAGCATGAAAACATATGATTAAGAAAGGAAGAGCCTACTTGGTGGTTTAACTTCATTAATCCAAGCTTTAACTTTCCTAATCTTCCCCTTCATCCCTTGGTTCTTTTCCCTTTTGATATGCCTCAAATCCTCTCAAGGAGGGGTTAAAAATTCCCAACTTTTGGCAAGGGAAAGAACTCATATTTATAGCAAAAAGTTGCCAACGGCTAGTCCTCGGTCGACCGGCAAAGAGGTCTCGGTCGACCGGGAAGGCACAACGGTCAGATTTCTGACCGTTGGAGGTTTCAGTTCAAAAACTGCAGGTTTTACCTCCAGTTGTCTCGGTCGACCGAGACCTGCCTCTCGGTCGACCGGCGACACTGCCGGGACAGCCTCCCTTTGCAACTTTTGCATATTTGAAGGTTTTTCTATGGGGGACCTTTTGGCCACTAAATCAAGCTTGGAAAACATGTTTTAAAGATTCTAATGGTTTTTAAAACATGACATAAAAAGCCTAAAAAGATTCAAAACTTTTAAAACAAAGGCTTGCTTGATTTCTAGAAAACTCTTTTCTAAAAAAAAATGCATCCAAGATAAAAAACAAATCATGCATAAAACAATATCTTAAAAACAATGCATGAAGAAAACAAGATTTCAAGTTTATAAAACCAATGCATAAGTGTGTGAAACAAATGATGCTAGAATGAAATGCATCCATCAAATTGCAACCTACAAAATTCCTAACAATCTCCCCCTTTGCAATTTGATGGCAAACACACTCACCGCTGAATATACACACTTAGTCTTCAGCTCCCGCTCAGCTGGACAAGTCTTGAAATCTTCTTGGATGCTTCTTTTCATAGCTTGGGCTCTTGGACTTCAATCTTCATGATGCTTGGAGCTTGATCAACCTTCAAGCTTTCTTTCTTCTTTCTTTCTTTATCCAAGCATCTTCTTTAGCTTCCAAGCTTTCTTTCTTCTATTAGCTCTCCCCCTTTGACCATGCCTCTTTCTCCCTTTGGCAAGGTATGCATTCTCTCCCTTTGTAGAAGATCATACACAACTCTCCCCTTTGGAAGCTTGGACTTTCTCTTCACCCTTTTGAGAACTTGCATAATTTCTCCCCCTTTGCCATTAAATTGCAAAGGTACCTACACACATGAAACAAGGAAAATACCATTAGTAGCACCTGTTAACAATTGAAATCGAAAATGAAATGCATAACAGGCTATCATGTGAGGTAGTAGTCTCTAAGGGCTCAAAGGCAATCTAAGGGTCAATTTGATCAAAACTAATACTTCCTATGAAGGTTTACACTCCCCCTCAATCCATTCTCTTCTTTTGTCAAACTCTTGACAAAGATTTAACTATTAGGTACAAGAAGAAGATGGTTTAACCAAGTGAGGGTCAACTTCAAAGAAAGGATTAGATTCATTTAACTATAAATCACAATATGATCAAATTACCAAAAGAGAGCTAGGTCTAATGAGAAAAGCAATCGTGGATATCAATTGGACAAACAAAGAATACCAATTGAGATTTAGGATATGACTTAATAAATCAATCACTCTAAAATGGATTTAAAGATATACCTATTAGGAAAAATCCAAATTAGAGCTATCCATGATGAAATGGGGTTTACTCAAACATAGCATCAATCAATATTACTTATGAAAAACATATGCTATGTAAGATTTTGAAAATCATTTCATTCAATCAAAAATATGACTTATTAAAGTGCAAATTGAGTGAAATGAAATTCAAACATGAAGCCAACCTCAACTAATAACCAACCAATATTATGAACACATAAACATGGTGGTCATGAGATATACCTATATGAGCAAAAGAGAGGTGGCAACATGAGCATTATGATGCTAATGGTGTGTGACATGGAACAACCATATTACTTATCAAGTTCAATCCAATGCACACAAGTTTTATCACATTCACAAGAAATCAAATCAATCAAACAATATACCAATTGAATCCAATTGAATTTGATAACATGAAAAAGAGCAAGAAAGTGACAAACTTCCATCAAGCATCATAAATGCATATTCATCACTAATAAAGATATAACTATTGAGCATAGTGATGAACAAGGTAAATTGCAATGCAAAATGATATGACTTAGAAATGCATGCAATTTAAAAAGTGACTAAATCATATGAATTCAACATCTAAGTTATCCATCAAACACATAGAAATATGAGGAATGGATTTCAAAGAGTTTCATATGATCAAGATCACTAATATGAAGTTGAAACATGTATAAGAATGAAAACACTTAGAAAATATACATGAATCAACATCATAACCATCCAATAAAAATATGACTAGAAAGCATAGAGGATGGATTTTAGTTCTAGTATGGTTTCTACAAATGTAATAGATAACACAACCATACATAGAACAATTTGACATTTGCATAGAGAGGATTAATCAACATTCAAGATCTAACTCATACCAATCATAAAAAAGGAATATAACTATTTAAGCACAAGAAGGTATGAAGTTAAAGGAATCAATCTATCATGTAACATCTCCACTCTTAGCAAATGTACTAAGCTTACAATGCAATGGAAAATGGATATGAGGTCTATACCAAATGAACTTAGCACATAAAATCACATATGTACTTAAAAAGCTCAAAAACAAGATTTTACTATAAAGCACATAAACAATCATCAAAATGCATTAATGAGAATATATACCAAGATAATCACAAAAATGCAAATCAATGAAACCATATCCAACCAAGCAATGTAAGACATCAAAATCAATTTGCATAAAGAAATATAACTAAATGAGCAAAGATGCAAATTGTTTGTAAAAAATATTTCCTTCCAAATGATATAATCATAATTAGGCACAAGGAAATAAATTCAAGGAAAATGCTTCTAAAAATACAACCAATAAAGCATAGAACATTTTCCAAAGTTTCTCAAATCACTTCAATATATGAAATTCCAACAAAGAATCATTTAGAATTAAGAGCAAGTGAATTTGAAAAACAAGAAGTGTACTATTGTAAAATTTTCAATTTGTAAAAACAATAGACACTTACAAATTTTCCATATCAAAAGATATAACTTGTAAATCAATGGAAAACTAAGGTTGCTTCAAATCATTTGATTTCCAAAAAGGATCTAACTATGACAAACATCAAATGATTTTCCAACATCAATTGATCATGAAAAACTAGCTATGAAAGCATTTGTAATCACAATCAATTGATCATGAATAGATATGCACTACAAGAGATATAACTATATGATCAAAATGCAAATCCATCATGAAAGTATTGCAATCAAAGGATTTTGAAAACCATGAGATATAACTTTAAAAGTTCATGAAGACAAAATCAAATGATCACAAAGAAACATTGCATTTTAAAAGATGTGACTAAAAAGAAACAAAATGCAAATGTATCATGACCAACAAATAGATATAACTAAAAAGAAAAGGTTGGTCTAGTGGGATCAAGGCCTTAAGGTTACTCAAATAGTCTACCTTTGAAAATTCACCTAAAGCCTTGAAAAGGTTGTCCATGAGAGAACATTTTGAGGACTCACCAACTCTTAAAGATATAACTTAGAAAAGTCTTAGAGTGGTGCAAGGAGGCTAGGGAAAATATCATTTTCAAACATAGTGGAAATCTTAAAAAAGATATGCAATAAATCACAGCACTAGGGTTCAAATCTAGCAAGGATCAACTCCGGGTTGTTAAGCCCTAAAATGGAGTAACCCGCTCTGATACCACTTGTAAGTCCATGGGGATCCGAACCCTAGAGGGGGGGTGAATAGGGTGAGCTCCTTTTATGACCAATTTTAACAATTTTAACTTCTTTAAAACAAACTAGTCACATGTGATGATTTATCATACAAGATGCGGAAGCTAACAAAATAATCACCACAAAGCAATCACCATCACACAAGTATTTATAGTGGTTCGGCCTCAATGCCTACATCCACTACCGGCTTGTGAACCAACACCCCACCGGATTTCCACTATTTATGCTTTTCAATAGGCTAAGCAATAACCTTTACAATATGCTTTCCAAGGCTTAGCAATAACCTTTACAATGATGTTTTTCAAGGCTTAACATCAACCTATACATTATGCTTTTATAGGCTAAGCAATAACCTCTTCAACCACAAGGTTGGTTATCTCACTAAGATAGTGTCTTTAATACACTTGATGGAGATTCTATTAAGCTCATTACATTGCCTCTTAAATAGGCGGATATGTAAGTGAAATACAAATACACACTCACACTATGAATGCAAAGATGAAAACAAATGAAGTGTGTGTGTGTGGTCCTCAATCATTTTGAAAATGAAAGTTCATAAATGTAAGCCTAAGGCTTTTGAAAGTTTTAGTTTATAAAACATTTATGATTGAGGGTGTGATGCAATCACATGTTAAAAGTAACAACTTGTTAATGATATCAAAGTTACACAAGTTGTATGAAATGGATTAGCTCTAAACATGTAATGCATAGGGATGTCAATCAAATCATCAAAGAAGCTCAAAACATAAAAATAGATTTGATTGAAAAGAGGGGACAAATCATATGTAATTATAAGGACAACTTGAAAATGATTTACCAATCAAAGTAAGGCAAGTTGTGAAACATTAAAACAATAATACACATATGATTTGTAATGATGTTGAATCCAAAACATAAGATACATTTGAAGGAGATTTTCTTATGATGGAAAGACAACACCCAAAGATTCAACAAAGTATATGAATCATGTTACATCTTTCATTAACATGATCTACTTAGATTTACCAATAAAGTACTACTTTGATGAATCAATGGTGATGTATCCAAAACAATAGATCTATTCAAAATATAGAATATGCTAAGGATACAACATATCATATATTAACATGTTACAAAGATTTACCAATGATAAAACAAAACATGAAAACATATGATTTGTAAAGAGGTTGAGTCCAAAACGTAAGATAGTTTTGAAAGTGATTTTCTTATGATGGAAAACAACAACCAAAGATTCAACCAAGTATATGGATCATGTTACATATGATTTCAAAGGTTTTTACATTAACATGATCTACTTAGATTTACCAAAGTTAAGTACTACTTGAATTGAATCATATGGTGTTGTATCCAAAACAATAAATCAACTCAAAACATAACACATGTTAAGGACACAACACAAACATAGTTTATCATGCTAGGATTGATTTACCAAAAATAAAACAAAGCATGAAAACATATGATTAAGAAAGGAAGAGCCTACTTGGTGGTTTAACTTCATTAATCCAAGCTTTAGCTTTCCTAATCTTCCCCTTCATCCCTTGGTTCTTTTCCCTTTTGATATGCCTCAAATCCTCTCAAGGAGGGGTTAAAAATTCCCAACTTTTGGCAAGGGAAAGAACTCATATTTATAGCAAAAAGTTGCCAACGGCTAGTCCTCGGTCGACCGGCAAAGAGGTCTCGGTCGACCGGGAAGGCACAACGGTCAGATTTCTGACCGTTGGAGGTTTCAGTTCAAAAACTTCAGGTTTTACCTCCAGTTGTCTCGGTCGACCGAGACCTGCCTCTCGGTCGACCGGCGACACTGCCGGGACAGCCTCCCTTTGCAACTTTTGCATATTTGAAGGTTTTTCTATGGGGGACCTTTTGGCCACTAAATCAAGCTTGGAAAACATGTTTTAAAGATTCTAATGGTTTTTAAAACATGACATAAAAAGCTTAAAAAGATTCAAAACTTTTAAAACAAAGGCTTGCTTGATTTCTAGAAAACTCTTTTCTAAAAAAAAATGCATCCAAGATAAAAAACAAATCATGCATAAAACAATATCTTAAAAACAATGAATGAAGAAAACAAGATTTCAAGTTTATAAAACCAATGCATAAGTGTGTGAAACAAATGATGCTAGAATGAAATGCATCCATCAAATTGCAACCTACAAAATTCCTAACAATATTTGCAAGAATATAAGTCATTTCTCCATCCTGCAAGCAAGTTCCAGTAGAGCAACATCAATGTCATAGGGCCCTACAGATTGACTCTACATCAAGGAGCAACATCCCATCTTCCGTGGATGACTCAGTGGCAAAACTACCTTTCAATTCTACCCAAAACTTTTTGGGCCAAATTCCAGACAGCCAAAGGTTCGAACCCTCAAGAGGATGGTTCGAACCTTTGAGGAGTGGAATCTTTGGGCCAAATTCCAGATAGGCCAAAGGTTCGAACCCTCATGAAGAGGGTTCGAACCTTGCAGACCTGCACTTTTTGAGCCAGTTTCTAGAATATCCAAAGGTTCGAACCTTGCAGACCTGCACTTCCTGAGCCAGTTTCCAGAATACCCAAAGGTTCAAACCCTCAAGAGGAGGGTTCGAACCTTGCAGACCTGCACTTCCTGAGCCAAATTCCAGAATACTCAAAAGGTTCGAACCTTCTTGTTGTCGTTTTCTTGCTTTACATGAATATACTGACATATGAATCTGAGCAACATCCATGAGTCTTTCTCATTGTTTAAATATCACATTTTAAAATCGAGGCCATCAACTTGCTGGATAACAAATTTGAGACTGAAATATCTAAAGGACGGTAACGATTTCGTTCTTGGAATATTTCCTATTTAGTAAAACTCTTAAGGATTGTAACGACATCGTTATCAGAAAAATTTAGAAATCACTAATTTGGGTGAAATTCGTTAGCCTTTTTCATTGTTTATGTATCTTAATTTACAGTCAGGGTCAATCTCGTTGAAAACTCTAAAGGATCTTAACGTTATCATTTTGAAAAAAATTTAGAAATCACCAATCTGAGTGAAATTTGCGAGCCTTTTTCATTGTTTATGTATCTCAATTTATAGTCAGGGTCAATCTCATTGTTGGACAACAAAAATGAAAGAAAAATGCTCTAAAATCATAATTGTTGATTGTGTTGGTTGGATGTCATATTTCGATTAAGTAATGTTGTTTTGAAGCTAATCATGCACATTTTTTGGAAGTATCAGATTGACTACTCTTGAAATTCTAAACTGCCTGAGCCAAATTCCAGGGGCAAATAAGGTTCGAACCCTCGTAACAAGGGTTCGAACCTTAGAATTTTGAACTCCTTGAGCCTTTTTCCAGGGGGGTTAAAGGTTCGAACCCTCATCCTGAGGGTTCGAACCCTTATATCCTGGACTCCTCAGGCCATTTTCCAGATGGGTCGAAGGTTCGAACCCTCATCCTGAGGGTTCGAACCCTTATATCCTACGTTCCCTGAGCCATTTTCCAGGGGGGTCGAAGGTTCAAACCCTCAGGGTATCCTGCACTCCTCAGGCCATTTTCCAGAGGGGTCGAAGGTTCGAACCCTTGTATCCTGCATTCCCTGAGCCATTTTCTAGGGGGGTCGAAGGTTCGAACCCTCAGGATTGTACCTTGCACTCCTCAGGCCATTTTCCAGAGGGGTTGAAGGTTCGAACCCTCAGGAATCCTGCATTCCCTGAGCCATTTTCCAGGGAGGTCGAAGGTTCGAACACTCAGGAAGAGGGTTCGAACCCTTGTACCCCAAATTCCCTGAGCCATTTTCAAGGGGGTTCGAGGGTTTTTCCCCTATAATTTACGGTTCGAACCTTTATATCCTGCACTCATTGAGCCAAATTCCAGGGGGGTCAAAGGTTCGAACCCTCGATAAAAGGGTTTGAACCTTTGAATTGTGAACTCCCCGAGCCATTTTCCAGGGGGGTCAAAGGTTCGAACCCTTGAATTGTGAACTCCCCGAGCCATTTTCCATTTGCTGTTTATAGGCCACAACCACTGTGATTTAGAGCCTTGATGATGATAACCCTTTATGTAATTTATAGAAATAAGAAATTAAAATGCATGAACAAATCCAAGACTTCAGAGAGACTAAAGGTTGTTATATAACCCATGAGAGGTAGGCAAAAAGAATATTCTTTTCAATTGATATCAGTAATTCATAAAAAGAAAGGAAAGCCTTGTCTGAGTAAAAGAAGCTATTTCAATGTTATGTGACATTTTAGGCTTTTAGCCCAAAAGTAACATTTACTAATAAACCACAACAGGAGAAATCGCTCTAAGGCAAGAACAATGCTCGATTTTTAGTCGCCTTCTCTTCCCCACTAAACTTGTCCGATTGTTCCTCTATGCAGCCTTCTTCATCAATGCATTTGATTTGTCTCAGAGATTTGTTTGCACGAGATAGGGATGTGGAATTATCCACCTTTTCGATCCAAACCGTTATCGGGTACAGATGCAGAACATGACTTGGTGGTAGTAGAGGTAGAAAATTCATAAGCTCTTCATCTGGATTCAGGTTTTCAATCCTGTTCATCTGAAACAATAGAACACAACCATTCTTTCTGCCAAATATCTGAACCCCTTGCAATATGAGGTGAGTTTATTCTCCTGCACCATAAGTGAATGTCAGATGGACACGAAATTCACTTAAAGTTTTATCAATTGATTCAAATAGGCATCAAAAGAGATGTGACAAATAAAAATCTATAAGCTTACAATAATGACATAGTTGTAAAGACAATATAGTAAAACAAGTGTATTTCAATATATGCTCACCTTGCCGTGCCAGACTCGTTCTGAAATATAGTTCTCTTGCTCATATAAAATGGAGTTATCCATATGACCAGGTTGTAGATTGTCCATCTATAATCTGTAACAAGTTTAATCGCAAACCACAACAGCATGAATCAGTAAAACAAGAGAAGCCATGCGGCCATGAAGAATTAACATCTAAAGCACAAGAGAATCTTTAATAGAAATACAGAAACATAAACAACAGACATTGACTAGGAAACAAAAGAAAAAGGGATATATCAGCGTAGTGAGTTAAAACCACAGGCCTAACATTATACAAACTTGAATTCCTACTCATACGAACTTGAATTTTGTGCCCGACATTGTTTTTTGATAACGATATCGTTACCATATTTTATAGTTTATTCATCCATTTTTTGTGTCCAACAAGAAAATAGTGGTGATTTTATATTGAGATCATAAACAATAAGAAAGACTCACGATTTCACTCAAAATCCAGTTTTCAAAATTTTCTGATAACGATATCATTATAATTATTTTTAGGTTCTTCGCCCATTTTTTGTCTCCAACAACAAAATGACAATGACTTTATAATGGGGTGCATAAACAATGAGAAAGGCTCATGGATTTGGCTCATAAATGCATTTTCCGAATAGATATAGTTTGTCACTCACAGATTCTACATTTCGGACAAGAGTTCCCTAGTATTAGTTCCAGTTTTCTCTTTTTCTTCTTATATGAACAGAACCTAACAAACACATCCCTCTTGCTTTTAAAGTACACAAACAGTAAGCTTAAATTCAAATGAACATAAAATGCAAGAGTTACTTCCTAAGGATGCATAAACTTGTTGGGTTAAATGAAAATTTAATAAGAAAACAAGTTTGCGGGGAGAAACTGATTTTAAGTAAATAATATATTAGAGGTTCTGGCACTATACACGGTAAGCTCAAATTCATGTCTTACCAAACTACTCATGGATAAAGTATTTTTTCATGGTTCACAGGTGTGTTTTGTTGGTCTTGACTTTGGTTCATCAGTTATCACACTATGCCTTAATAGGGATACTTCTTACATGTCCAAATCTCCTCTCATTGATTCTTCTACATTTGTCACTCTTAAAGATAAAATTAGGAGAGGTGATAGGTTGGGGTGGGCTGGGACTGGTCGTGGATTCAGTTTAGTATTGTGGATAACTTATAAACGCTCGACTTGTATTCAGTCTATTTATTATTCAGGTTGAACATGTCAATCCAAATCCAAAGCAGAAACAAATAGAGTATATTGGAGCATAAAATAAACAGGTTGGATTCAGGTCTGATGGGCACTTCATAATGCAAATACTAGTTTGGTTGATCGTTCAAATAATAAGAATATACTTAGCCTCAACCCAACATGTTTATTAATTGGGTCAACCTGAGAACAGAAAGGGTCATATGAGACCAATCATAAGTGCTGGCACTGCAACTCAACTCCCATTCAACCTTTCATATCTTCGCAAACCCACCTTCTTTTCTTCTTGATCAACATCTCAGTCCTTCACTTTCACCATCACTGACCATTCCATTTATACAAGTTTCAAAATCTCCAAACATATCCAAGCCTAAAAATCACTCGACCATACCCAAGCCCACATGCAACTCATTGCACCCATTTGTTTCCATCAACTTTCCAGCCCGAAAACAACTTCTCATTATCTTGACCACCAACACCACTCCCAAAATACCTGAGTTGACAATGCATATGGAACCAAAACCCCATCCCACAAAAGAGAGCTCCCTATAAATTCACAACCTTGCCACCATCAAACATTTTGGAAACTCCCAACCTTCCCATATGTCTCGCTACATATGCAAATTTTGTTTTTCTATCAAAAATTGGTCAATCATAAACACTAGTATCAGAAGTGTTACAATGAGACCTCTATTAGAAAGGTCCTCTGATTTTTAACAACAAGCATGTTGTTCAAGCTTGGCATTGTGGTGAATACTCTTTGTAGATGGCTGCAAAACAATACGATCAACACCACCATTACCGCTACCATAACAAAGACAATGCGGAGCTCTCCTTTCCCACGCATTTGATTTCTTCCTTAAAATGAGTATTGAAAATAAAATAAACTATAAATCATAACAGTCGGAGGTTTCTAACAATTCAATCTACAACTCTCTATTTTCTATTAATTCCAATTACTAATATTAGTGAGATGGAGGATGGTAATCAATATTGAATTGTTTGCAGGGTAAGGGTTGGTGGGTGTGTGGATGAATTGTTTGCACCAAAAATTACCAAAACAACATGTGATGGTATTCACGTGGAAGTGATATGCCCTATTAGAACCTGAAGAAAGGTCGACTAAACAGTGACAAAGCATCAGTCTTATTGTAGATTTTATACTTTCACACCCTTATGACAAATTTTATGATTAGTTAGTCTTTTTTTTTTTTTTGGTGTGTGTGTGTGTGTGTGTGTTGGGGGGGGGGGGTCCATGTCGAAATGTTACTGTTTTGATTTATTACTAATTGTGTAAGTGCTCCCTTTCTCCCAATTGTCCTGCACTTCATATGTATCGTACTAGTTCTACTATTACACACTTGAGGTTTCCTCATTCTATTATAAGAATCGGCCAAAATCTATGTACATCATACTAGATCTCCTATAACACACTTGAGGTTTCCTCATTCAGAACCACTGGTAAGTGGTTGTGAAATCTAATTTTACATGATTGAGCCCGAAATTCCAATCTCATCAGTCAACTTGGTAACCAATCCCTCAACCAGGATGTGAATACAGAAAACGATGTCACATGAATTTTGAGAAGTATTATCTTATATCATTCTTCTCAGTGATGTTTCTTGTATAACTCCATTGAGTACATAATCCAAGAAAGCACCATGGTAGAATTACACTGGACACCAAGTTACTCATGCATCAAGCAAGCAACCTACTGGAGAATTACATAGAACATAGTGTTATAAAGAAAACTAAAAAATAGAAAAACCATAGCCATTGGCAGTAAGCACCACTAAGATCAAAGTAATTAAAAATTAAAATCATCTTTGAAAAGCATCAGTGAATCTTAAGAAATACTACTACTTCTAAGGAAACCACTTTTTGGTTACCCAATTCTGCTCCATGTGAGCATGATAGACCCAAAAAAAAAAAAAATGGAACATCAACAACCATATAGAAAACTAATGGTGTGGAACCCAACCACGTAATTCCATCCACACACATTACCGAAGCTACATCGCAAAGATCTACTCCAAAACTTATGGCGATAAAATGACGGGATAAGGTTGCAAAAAGGAAGCCAGATAGCAATTACCAACACATCATCATGAGTTAGTTACTTAGTTTGAATACATGAAGGGCAAGCATTCAAGCAAGCTGAGACCATTCAAATGTCTGCTAACTGTAATGTTCAAAGCTTAGCCCAGCTCCTATGAAGGCTTAATTTCTGAAAGCTTTTCAAAACCAAGAGTTCTTCAATTGATTAATCAATACCACTTCCCAAATAATGAAAATGGACCTCATCATCACTTTTAAAGGGGGGGAAAGTTCATCGTTACTAACAAAAGTTTAACCTACCAATAGCTAAAAACTCAAGCTTGTCAAAAGACTCAACAGTAACTCGACATATAGTCAGGTCATCCATAATGCATGTATCATATTCAAATTCTGATTAGATAAAATCGGTGAATTTTAAGAAATCAATCATGCTGAACTTAGGTATTAAAAGACAAGATTTCAGAGGAAAAAAATTCACTATTGACAGAACTAAGCCCACCGCATTAGCCGCATTGCAATGAAGCTAAGTGACAGAATCTCCCTTGCCTTGCTCTTCAAAGACCTCATAAGCAATATATGTCTTTGGCCCCAAACCTAGTTTCAGACTTTTCTCTGGCAGCTTTACAGCAAGATTAAGGTTACCTAACTTAGGGTGCGTATATTCCTTATACGGTAATGCACTAATGAACTCAGCACTATGACGAGGCAACCACTCCTCAAACAAGGCAGAAGGAGGTCAATCTTTCAATTTAAGCATCTCAGGCCAGAGATTTTTGTCCGCTCGTCCATCAGTATAACCTTTAAAGAATTGGTGAATGTTGATATAAACCTGCAAATAGAAAAATGCATGAAACCTTGAATATGTCATCTTCTCGGTAAGAAAGCTTCTCTGTATAACCCAGAGACCTGGCCTTTTCTTTTGCAAAATCCTCCAACGACCTCTCTTCTCTTCTTCCAAAAGGGAGAGGGAGAGAGGGAGCGCATGCAGAGGGAGAGGGAGAGAGAGCAGGGAGTGCATGCAGAGGGAGAGGACGGGGAGAGGGAGAAAGAGAGAAAAAAGGAGGGAGAGGAAAAATGGGGAAGAAAGAAGAATTATTGATAGGGGTTTGGGTGAGTTTTTGTGACGATGTCGTTCGACAGTTTCAGGGGTAAAATGGTCCAAAACCCATGTACGAACACTAAATTTGGTATTTTGGTGTATTTCTAACTAAATCAGGCTAATACATGTCTAGCAACACTTTTTTGGTAAAATTCCCATTAATATATGTTGAAGACAACTTTTTGCAACATATCATATTGGGGCCAATGAGGTTCAAGCAAATTTTTTACGTAAGGCATATGACCAATTCTGGTTGATTTAGGTCCAAGCCAAATGGTCAATCTTGGTTGAATATGGGAGCGTCATTACATTAAGGGCATGTTTGTGTAGCCCACTTCCATGGAAAAGGAGGCGGTTTTTTTGCAGAAAAGCTACTTTTCATGTGTTTGGTGTAGTTTTTTTTCCATGGAATTACTTTATTGCCAGCTCAACTTTTTCCTTCCTCACTATGGAAATGGACTTCCCATGGGGTGGGGCGGGGGGGGGGGCGGCGTATGGGAAGTCCATTTCCTCAAAAAAGTTGCCCCCCCTTTATAAACTTGTTTTCCTACCCGATTCCCATCCAAAACCCTAGCCCCCAGTTTGCTCTTCTCCTTCATCGACGAGAGCTTCCTTGTGAATGGCAGCCATCGCGCCTTGCAGGTAAACTAATCCTCTCCTTTTGTCTCTCTTCTCTGCACGTGAGCTTGCAGCCATGCCCCAACATCTCTCTCTCCCTCTTTATTCTCCTCCCAGTCCAACCTCTTTCTTCTCTGCTTTCTTTCTTCCCTACTGCCAGCTGACCTCTCTATCCCCCTGCTGCCAGCCACCACGCGTAGCCAACCCCACCCGCCTGGCCACCTCTTTCTTCCCCCTCTCTCTTCTCCACCTTGTCCCAACAACAAAACCCTCCATCCATCCACCACGCCCCAGCACCCTACCCTGCTTGGCCACCTCTGAAAGTCCACGAGGATCCTAACCCTAGAGGGGGGGGGTGAATAGGGTGAGCTACAACTATGACCAATTTAAACCAATTTTAATTTCTTAAACAAAACTAGTCACATGTGATGAATAATCAATCAATATGCGGAAGCTAAACAAAATCAATCACCACATAGCAATCACCACAACACAATATTTATAGTGGTTCGGCCAACGTGCCTACATCCACTACCGGCTTGTGATCCAATCACCCCACCGGATTTCCACTATTTATGCTTTTTCAAAGGCTAAGCAATAACCTCTACAATGTTGCTTTTCAAAGGCTAAACAACAACCTTACAAGATGCTTTTCTTAGGCTAAGCAATAACCTTACAATATGCTTTTCTTAGGCTAAGCAATAACCTTACAATTAAAGCTTTCTCTAAGAAAGTGTCTTTACAAAAGATCACTCTAAGAGATTACAATTTAAGCTCATATGAAATTGCCTCTTGACTAGGCTAATATGAAAGTTTAATACAAATAACAAACATACACTCAATTAAGTTAAAGTGTGTGCACAAGTGTATGAATGCTCTACTTCAATCTATTTTAACAATGAAGCTCTTAAATGAATGCATGATGCATTTTAAAATCAAAGCTTATAAAAAGATGATTGAAGAGAAAAATACTAATCACATGAAAGTTTCACACAACTTGAAGAAATGATCTAAAACATGTTGTATGAAAATAAAAGTCTAAGAACACATGTGATTTAGGTGAGAGTGATTGCAAACCATTCTAATATACCAATGAAGATAATGAGTTTGCAAAACAACTCTTGAAATCATGCATAAGTGAAAAACAAAGATTTAAGCATGCATGGATTTCATTTTAATGAAAATCAAAATACAAGTAAAGTGTACCTTTTTAAGAACTCATGTATTTGATTTCCAAATGGCCCCCTAGCCTTTCCAACTTCTTCCCCTTTCTTTGGCTCCAAAATGCTCTCAAAGGTTCATGGTTCAAGCCCCAAAGAAGGTTGGAAATGAATGGACTTTATAGCCAAAAAGTTGCCAACGGCTAGTTCTCGGTCGACCGGCAAAGAGGTCTCGGTCGACCGAGAAGGCACAACGGTCAGATTTCTGACCGTTGGGGCTTCAGTTCAAAAAACTGTCCACTTGCCCTGCAGTGGTCTCGGTCGACCGAGACCCAGGTCTCGGTCGACCGGCGACACTGCCGGGACACCCCCAAAAATTCCAACTTTTGCATTTTGAAGATTTTCTTTGTGGAATTTTGTGGGTCACTAAACCAAGCTTAAAAACATGTTTTAAAACATTTAAAAACATGAAACACACAAAGCCTAAAATGATTCAAAGGTTTAAAACCAAAGGCTAGCTTGATTTGATAAAACTCTTTTCAAATGAAAATGCATACAAAAATGATTCTTTTTGTAATGAATGTATGCAAAGCTCAAACCTAAATTCACAAGATGATTTTCCAAATATAATGCACAAGGAATTAGGTTTTCAAAAGAGTTTGGGTTTCAAAACCAATGCATCCAAGTTTAAAACCAAAACATGCATAAAACAAAAGCTTTTCCAAATCTTAAAAGCTATGCATGTATAAAACTAGATTTCAATGTTTCTAAAAACAATGCATGTGTGAAATATCAAATGATGCTAAGGTGCAAATGCATCCATCAAATTGCAAATACAAAATACCTAACAATCTCCCCCTTTGCAATTTGATGGCAACTTACTCATCATTGAAATTACACACTCTGTCTTCAGCTCCCCCTCAGCTGGACAAGTCTTGAAATCTTCTTGGATGCTTCTTCTCTTAGCTTGGGCTCTTGAGCTCTTTTCTTCAATCTTCTTGCTGCTTGGAGCTTGATCATTCTTCAAGCTTTCTTGCTTCTTTCTTTCTTTATCCAAGCATCTCCTTTAGCTCCAAGCTTTCTTTCTTCTATTTGCTCTCCCCCTTTGACCATGCCTCTCTCTCCCTTTGGCAAGGTATGCATTCTCTCCCTTTGTAGAAGATCATACACAACTCTCCTTAGGAAGCTTGGACAATCTCTTCACCCTTTGAGAACTTGAGTTCTTTCTCCCCCTTTGATGGATAGGAGATCTTCGAGTACTTGAACTCTCGAACTCTCTCCCCCTTTGAAGAGTAGGAGATCTTTGAGTCACACTTGAACTCTCTCTCCCCCTTTGACATTAAATTGCAAAGGTACCTACACACATGAAACAAGGAAAATACCTTTAGTAGCACCTGTTAACAAATGAAATCGAAAATGAAATTCATAACAGGGTATCATGTATGTAAGTTATCTCTAAGGGCTCAAAGGCAATCCAAGGGTCAATTTGATCAAAACTAATACTTCCTATGAATGTTTACACTCCCCCTCAATCCATTCTCTTCTTTTGTCAAACTTTGACAAGATATAACTATTAAATGCAAGAAGTAGATGGTTTAACCAAGTGAGGGTCAACTTCAAGGAAAGGATTAGATTCATATAACTATAAAGCACAATATGATCAAATTACCAAAAGAGAGCTAGGACAAAAGAGAGAAGCAATCATGGATATCAATTGAAACAAACATATCAATTGAGATTAAAGGATATGACTATTAACATAATCACTCTAAAATGGATTCAAGAATGTTACTTATTAGGAAAAATCCAAATTAGAGCTATCCATGATATGGGGTTTACTCAAACATAGCATCAATCAATATTACTTATGAAAATCATATGCTATGTAAGTTTTGAACTCATTTCATTCAATCAATAAATATGACTATTAAAGTGCATGAAAGAGTGAAATGAAATTCAATCATGAAGCCAACCTCAAATAATAACCAACCAATATTATTAACACATAAACATGGTGGTCATGAGATTTACCTATGAGAGCAAACAGAGGTGGCAATCATGAGCATTATGATGCTAATGGTGTGTGACGTGGAACAATTATATAACTATGAAGATTAGTCCAAAGCACACAAGGTCTATCACATACACAAGATAAGATATCAATTGGATATGAAATCAATGGAAAGTTATACCAAATGAAACCAATTGAATATGATAACATGAGAAAAAGCAAGGATGTGATAAACTTCCATCAAGCAACACTAATGCATATTCATCACTTTTAAGGATATAACTATTGAGCATAGTGATGAACAAGGCAAATTGCAATGCAAAAGGATAAAGCTTTGTAATGCATGCAATTTCCAAAGTGTCTAGATCATATGAATTCAACACTAAGAAATCCATCAAACAAGAGATATAACTATGAAATACAAGAAATGGATTTCAAATAGGTACATATGATCAAGAACACTACTATGAAGTTGAAACATGTATAAGGATGACTCCAAGAGAATCTACATGAATCAACATCATAACCATCCATAAAGATATGACTAGTGAGCATAGAGGATGGATTTAGGTTCTAGTATGGTTTCTACAAATGTTACAAGTTCACAACCATACATGGAACCAATAGTCATTTGCATATGAAAAGAATGTAAACACATAAGCTAGAGATGCAAACAACATACATTTCCATTTCTAAAGATAATGAAACCAAAAGAAAAAGGAAATGAGAATAATGGAACATGCTTAGATGAATATAACTAATGAGATTAAAAAGCATTTCCATTCAAACAATCTTCAAATCATTTTGAAAAACAAAATCCAACAATGAGCATAAAAGAATGATTTTGAAGATCAATTTTCAACATTGTATTTTAAAAGATATAACTTCATTAAAACACATACAAGTTGATTTTTCAAAACAATGATTTTCCATATAAAGGTATACCTTATAAATCCAGGGAAAAACTTGAATTGATTCAAATCATTTGATTTACAAAAAGGATCTAACTAAGACATCCATCAAATGATCTAACAACAATTGATCATGACAAATTAGCTATGAAAGCTTTTAACATCACAATCAATTAATCATGTAGAAATGCAATGCAAAACATATGAGTGCAACAAGCAAATCAAACATGATGAGATTATAATCAAAAGATTTTGAAAACCATGATATGTAACTAGAATGGTGCATGAAGACAAAATCAATTGATCATAAAGAAGCAATGCATTTTATGAAATGTAACTAAGAAGGAACAAAATGCAAATGCAACATGACCAACAAGGAGATTTAACTATTAAGAATAGGTTGGTCAAGGGGTTCAAGGCCCTAAGGTTTGTCTAAGTAGATAACTTTGGGAATCCACCTAAGGTCTTGGGAGGGTTGAACTTTGAGGTCTATTTTGGAATCCTCACCAACTAAAAGAGATTTTACTTGATAAATTTTCAACTTAAACTTATCACCATGATATTTAGATTTTACTAAATTTGGCTTAGAATGGTGATTAGTCTTTTGATGTTGGTGGGTTTGCTTCTTAGGGGATTGATTTGTTTTTCTTTTCTTCTTATTTTCTCCCTTTCTTTGACTTTTGAAATTTAGATTTAACTTAGTAATTTTCTTCAAAAGTTCTTTCATGTTTTGACTTAAGGGAGGTAGGTTGAGAAGCTTTTTGTTAATAGATTCTTTTAAACTTGGTTTGACTTGTTTAACCTTTTTAGAATCTATTTTTGGAGACTCCTTGTTAATTGGTTTAACTTGTTTAAGCTTTATGGAGTCTTCCTTTGTTTTTAGTGTCTTACCCTTCAAGTTTGATTTTACTTTCTTGAGTTCAAAGATGGGTTTAGACACATAGCTTCTTTTCCTTAGTTTGCACTCAAATGTAAAATGCCCTTCAATGCCACAATAATTACATTTTGATTTGGGCAAGGGAGGAAGAGTGCTAGAGAAAGAGGACTCACCTTTCACAAAAGTGTTGGTGAATTTAGGGTCATAAGACATATTCCTATTGAATCCAATACCCGTCCTATCTCCATGAGGTTTACCCATTTTAAATAATTTTTCAAGTCTATCTTCACTTTGGGTAACCTTGCACTCATACTTTTGTTTATAGTTCTCAAGTTGAGTGACTTTGGTTATAAGGATTGAATTTTCATTTTTAACTTTTGAAAGTTCATTTTCAATATCCTTATGTTTGCTTATCTCTTCATTGGCAAGTTTTAATTCATGTTTTAGTTCATTAACAACTTTAGATCCAAGTTCTTGTGTTTTTAACTTACTTTTAATCAACTTGGCTTCTAAGTTGTTAAAGTCTTTGTCTTGCCTTTTTATTTGATCTCTTAGGATTAAATTTTCCTTAATGACATTATCATAATCCATCTTTAATTCATTTAGTTCATCTTGAATGTTAGATAGATTATTCATAGAGATCATGAACTTAGATTCTACACAATTTATAACTTCTTCTTTCTCTCTAAGTTCATCTTTTGAAGAGGCTAGCTCTTTGTTTAGTTTATTAGATTCTTCTTTTAAACTTCTATTTCTTTTATCAAGCTTTGAAGATAATGTATATAATTCATTATAGGCTTGTTGAAGATCATCTTCATCATACTCATTTTCTTCCTCTTTTGAGTCAAATTGATATTCATTTAAGTGAGGGTTTGAATCTCCAATAGAAGGAAGAATGAGGGGTCTAGAAGAATCTATAAAGTCTAGCATAGTGGAGTCCATTCTTATGATTTTCATACAAGAACAACTCTAGGGTTTTAACTCTAGGTTTTTACACCTAATCAAGAGTTCCAAACACTTGATCCTAAGGGATAGAGCACGAGGCTCTGATACCAATTGAAAGTCCACGAGGATCCTAACCCTAGAGGGGGGGGGTGAATAGGGTGAGCTACAACTATGACCAATTTAAACCAATTTTAATTTCTTAAACAAAACTAGTCACATGTGATGAATAATCAATCAATATGCGGAAGCTAAACAAAATCAATCACCACATAGCAATCACCACAACACAATATTTATAGTGGTTCGGCCAACGTGCCTACATCCACTACCGGCTTGTGATCCAATCACCCCACCGGATTTCCACTATTTATGCTTTTTCAAAGGCTAAGCAATAACCTCTACAATGTTGCTTTTCAAAGGCTAAACAACAACCTTACAAGATGCTTTTCTTAGGCTAAGCAATAACCTTACAATATGCTTTTCTTAGGCTAAGCAATAACCTTACAATTAAAGCTTTCTCTAAGAAAGTGTCTTTACAAAAGATCACTCTAAGAGATTACAATTTAAGCTCATATGAAATTGCCTCTTGACTAGGCTAATATGAAAGTTTAATACAAATAACAAACATACACTCAATTAAGTTAAAGTGTGTGCACAAGTGTATGAATGCTCTACTTCAATCTATTTTAACAATGAAGCTCTTAAATGAATGCATGATGCATTTTAAAATCAAAGCTTATAAAAAGATGATTGAAGAGAAAAATACTAATCACATGAAAGTTTCACACAACTTGAAGAAATGATCTAAAACATGTTGTATGAAAATAAAAGTCTAAGAACACATGTGATTTAGGTGAGAGTGATTGCAAACCATTCTAATATACCAATGAAGATAATGAGTTTGCAAAACAACTCTTGAAATCATGCATAAGTGAAAAACAAAGATTTAAGCATGCATGGATTTCATTTTAATGAAAATCAAAATACAAGTAAAGTGTACCTTTTTAAGAACTCATGTATTTGATTTCCAAATGGCCCCCTAGCCTTTCCAACTTCTTCCCCTTTCTTTGGCTCCAAAATGCTCTCAAAGGTTCATGGTTCAAGCCCCAAAGAAGGTTGGAAATGAATGGACTTTATAGCCAAAAAGTTGCCAACGGCTAGTTCTCGGTCGACCGGCAAAGAGGTCTCGGTCGACCGAGAAGGCACAACGGTCAGATTTCTGACCGTTGGGGCTTCAGTTCAAAAAACTGTCCACTTGCCCTGCAGTGGTCTCGGTCGACCGAGACCCAGGTCTCGGTCGACCGGCGACACTGCCGGGACACCCCCAAAAATTCCAACTTTTGCATTTTGAAGATTTTCTTTGTGGAATTTTGTGGGTCACTAAACCAAGCTTAAAAACATGTTTTAAAACATTTAAAAACATGAAACACACAAAGCCTAAAATGATTCAAAGGTTTAAAACCAAAGGCTAGCTTGATTTGATAAAACTCTTTTCAAATGAAAATGCATACAAAAATGATTCTTTTTGTAATGAATGTATGCAAAGCTCAAACCTAAATTCACAAGATGATTTTCCAAATATAATGCACAAGGAATTAGGTTTTCAAAAGAGTTTGGGTTTCAAAACCAATGCATCCAAGTTTAAAACCAAAACATGCATAAAACAAAAGCTTTTCCAAATCTTAAAAGCTATGCATGTATAAAACTAGATTTCAATGTTTCTAAAAACAATGCATGTGTGAAATATCAAATGATGCTAAGGTGCAAATGCATCCATCAAATTGCAAATACAAAATACCTAACAACCTCTATCTTCCACCTTTCACTTCTCCGCCCTGTGCTTACAGCCATGCCCCAAGATGTCTGTCTCCCTCTCTATTCTCCTCCCAGGCGAACCTCTTTCTTCCATGCTCTCTCTCTCCTCTGCAGCCAGCCAACATCTCTCTCCCCACAGCTACCAGCCACCATCTCTCTCTCCCCTGCTGCCAGCCACCATCTCTCTTCTCCACCCCATCCCAAATATTGAACTTCAAGACCTAGGTACTGTTATATTTCACATATTTATTTCTCCACCATCTGTTTTATGTATTTATTTATAGTTTCTTTCCAGGTTCATTGATGATCCATAACATGACCGACAAATTTTCACTTATAAATTATATGGTTGTGTTAGATGTGTAGGTCTGTTGCTTGCCACTATGATATATTATAAGATAGAGACTTTGATGCAATGATATTTTTTTTTTGTTTCCTTTTGTATTGTTGGTTTTGTGTTCTTTTGAGCAGTCCACATGCATGCTGAATCAAAGGATGATTTTAATTTTATGATGGGTTCCTAAGAAGCCCTGCCATCCAATTGTAGTGTTAGATGACTTTTATTGTTCATTCAATATCAAGTATCCGAATTATCATTTTAAGTTGCTAGCATTTGAATTATCTAAATATTATTTTTGTGATGGTTATTGTATATGTGATTTGATATTTATTACTGTTGTAGTGTTGTTTAATCTCAATGTCCTTACATTTGAATAGATTTATAATATCTGTTGCCATTTATTTAGGATCATACTCATTTCTAGGGCTGCATAAAAAATCTGGTATCACTGCAAAACCGAACCGAACCGACCGAACCGTGCGGTTCGGATTGGTTTATAATAGATCGGTTTGGTTAACAGTTTGAAAATTCTAAAAACTGCTTACAATGGTCGGTTATCGGTTTGAGCCCACGGTTAACCGCTTAAACCGAACCGACCGTATAGTATTACTTTTTTACTAATTTAGCCTTAGGGTTTTTCTTTACCACTCTTATAATTAAATTTGACAGACTCCATTCTCGAGTCAAAAGTCTAACACTGCCTCATAAGGTTATTGCCATCGTTTCTTCCTTCTCAATTCTCACGACCATCGATCGTCGCCGAAGGACTCCACTGCTACAGTCCCTTTATTCAATCTTCTCCGGCATCGACGAAACAGAAACCCTCTCTTCTTCTCCATTTTGCTGTTTCAAGAATCCAGAGGCCCGAGCCCTAGTCAACCTAAACAAGAGATTAGCGGGATCCCCCCATTTGTGGTGCCTCTACCCAACGACTCTCTCCCGATTCTTGTTTCCCCTCTCCAAACCCCAGTCCTAAACAAGAGATTGGCAAACCCTAGAAGAAAACAAGAAGAAGGAAGAAAAGGCAGCAGTTTGGTGGTTTGTAGACCCCATTACTCAAGGTGAGTAGACATGCAATTCTACTTGTGAATCCCTAGTGTTGATAGTTGATTTGGTCTCTCATTAGATGTGTGAATTTGTAGCATCTAAAATGGTCGTGTTTCGATGTCCGAAACTACATTGTTTTTTATCTAGTTTTATCTTTACTCTATAACCAAGTTTTCTAGTCTCAGATTTAACATGAAATACTATCATTATAATCTGCTTCAGGTGAGCATTTGCATGCCCCCTTGTTTGGGATTTAAGTGGGTGGTCCTTATGAGTTTTTTTTCCAGCCCCATGAAGGCATGAACTGCTATAGAGGCAGAGTGATTAAGCATTTGGCAAACTTAGGGCTGATTAAAGATTTAAGAGGGTTGGTTACATTTGATTTTAGTCTCCAGCAAACGCCCAAATCTTTTTCTTAGGAATTTCAGAGTCAATATCCTTGGGTGCAGTGTTTGAAGTTTGAACGCAGACACTTGTGCTAATTGGCTCAAAGACAGACAAGGTCTGTCTGTTTCACATAATTGAATACCTGTATGGTATTTTAAAGTGGTTGAAAATGAATAAAATGACCATCAATTAACCACACCTTTAATGAAAATTGAATTAGGGCAAGATGGGGATATGAATATATGCTCATATTGTTAGAAACAAACTACCTCATGTGAGGTACAGGACCTGCTCAAAGCTGTATCAAGCCTTCAGATATCTGCCTTCCATTCTAGGAGAAATAAAAAAATGTTTTAAATTTTCTTTTGATTCTTCAATATGCAATTAAATGAAAGTTTTCTGTTATTTTCACTTTTAGCTAATGGAGTATGGGCTGTAAATTAGGATAAGATTGTGAACTTCAGCAACTAATCATGTTTTGTTTTTGAATTTCAATTACTAGATGGAAGTGGAACATATTGGAGATGCAGCTGAATGTGGTGCTAGTGCTACTGAGCCTTCTTAGCAGAAGCAGCAAACGACTAATGATACTGAGAACTCTGGGGTGAAGGTGAAGGTATGCTCTAGCTCTATTAAAACAAGTAGTGTTCCTATTCCTTCTGTTTCTAAAGCATGAAGTCCTAAAAAAAGGGGTAAGGAATCTGATGTATGGGAGTATTTTACAAAAATTTATAAGAAAGACTCTAATGTAGTGGATGGTGCACAATGTAAATATTGTCCACGTAAGTATTCTTACAAAAGTAAGAATGGTACTAGTACTTTGAGAAGTCATGTCGGAGTTTGTCCCAAGAATCCCCAAAATATTCAAGAGAAAATGAAAAAACAAAAGGTTTTGACATCATCTCAAACCAAATTGGGTGAGAATAGCCTTGGTATGTGGAAATTTAACCAAGAATTTTGTAGAGATGCACTTGTTAAGATGGTTGTGACGGAGGAATTGCCACTTAAGTTTGTTGAGCGTAAAGGGTTTCATTTATTTTGTGCTGCTATGCAACCTAATTGGAAGCCAGTGTCACGTATGACTGTTGCTAGGGATTGTTTGTCTTTGTATGGTAGTGCGAAAATAAAATTGAAGCAAATATTCATGAAATCAAATCAAAGAATTTGCCTCACTACTGATACATGGACCTCAGTGCAAAATCTATCTTACATGTGCCTCACAGCTCATTGGATTGATAAAGATTGGAAATTGCATAAAAGAATCATAAACTTTTGTGTGATTTCCAGTCACAAAGGTGAGGCATTAGGTAAGGAATTGGAGGCATGTTTGGTTGATTGGGGTATAAATAAATTATGCACTCTTACTGTAGATAATGCATCTGCAAATGATGTTGCTACTGGATATTTGAGAAGAAAGTTTTCTAAGAAATCTGGGACTTTTATTTTAGGCGGTGAATGCTTTCATATGAGATGTTGTGCACACATTATTAACTTGATTGTGAAGGAAGGCTTAAGTGAATTAAAAGCTCATTTGGCTCGAATTCGTGCTGCGGTGAAATATGTTAGGGGTTCTCCACAAAGAGAACAACGCTTCAAGAAGTGTGTGGAGATGGAGGGGTTGGCATGTAGTAAAAGTGTGATATTGGATGAACCAACTAGATGGAACTCAACATATCTCATGCTAGACATTGCAATAAAGAATCAAAAAGCATTTGAGAGATTAGAGGAGGATGGTCCATTATTTGTCAGTGAAGTTGCTGATTTTGGTGGACCTCCTACCCTTAAGGATTGGGAAGAAGCTCATTTCTTATTACAGTTTTTGAAAAGATTTTATGATGCAACTATTTGTTTGTCTGGCTCTTTGTATGTGACTGCTCATTTGTACTTTACTGAAATTTTTGCCATTGAAAGTTTCTTATATGATATGTCATTGAGTTTGGAAGAGTCTTTAAGTAACATGGCTAAGAAAATGAAGGTTAAATTTGAAAAGTACTGGGGAAGGATTGAGAAAGTGAATATGATGTTAGTAGTTGCAGTTGTGCTTGATCCTCGTTTGAAGTTGGATTATGTGAAATTTTCTTATTCTGAAATTCTTACACCTGCTGCAGCGGAAGAGCTCACTAAAAAAGTAAGAAATGCATTGAATCGGCTTTATGATGAGTATCAAAAGTTTGAATTTGAGCCATTTACTTCATCTTTAGAAAGCTTTGTTGTTGATGTGGATGGAAGTAGTTCAAGTGCTACTACCACAAGTACAAGTGTAAGTGCTACTTGTCATATTTCAAAGTTTCAAAAGTATATGAAAGAAGCTGTTAGTGACGAAGGGAGGTCTGAAATCGACAAATATTTGGAGGAGACAGTTGAAAAGATAGATCCAAACACAAGTTTTGATATTTTGAATTGGTGGAAGGTGAATTCCCCAAGGTATAGGGTCCTTTCTCAAGTTGCCCGGGATGTATTGGCAATTCCTGTCTCAACAGTTGCTTCTTAGTCCGCATTTAGTACAGGAGGTCGTGTTTTAAATTAAATTCCGTAGTTCTCTTACCCCTAAGCTTGTGGAAGCCTTGATTTGCACAGAAGATTGGTTGCGTGATTCAGTAGTCTCCAGTGATGTGGAGGAAAATATTGAGGAAATTAAAGTTATTGAGTCTGAGGTAGTTAATCAGGTAATTACACGCTTTATGTTTATTTGTTTACAAGCTTAAGCTACGATTTGAATCTTAATTTTAAGGCTACATTAACGCATAATGTTTAATGCACCCTATTATTCATTGTGAGTTGTGACTGAAGTTCTATGGCTTGAGCTTTGCGTCGTTGCGATGGTTGAGGTGGATCCATTTGGTAATACTTGTTATTCTTGTTAATTTTGTTGTCCACTAATATTTTTGTTATTCATGCAAATTTGAGTAATATCCACCTCTGAAAGCCTGGAGAACCAAGCTAACAAGCAACAAAATAATTATCTAAAAGAACCCGCATCTCAAATCAACATGAAATCCAAATGAAAGGACATGCCATCTATGGTAACACAGCCCACTTCCAGAAACCTAACAAACAACAGCACCGTAGTTCTCCAAATTGGGTCCCAGTTCCTAACATAAACTATATGCTTAAAATGTCCCATCAGGTGCTATGGCTTATGGAGTTGAAGTGCTATATAGAGTTGTTGCTGGAGTGCTGGTAGTTTGGAGTAAAGTTGTTGCTTCTTTGGTTATCTATTTTAATTTTCTTTGGGATGTAATGAATTTAAATATTTATTATGTTTTATGTTGGATTTGCTTTGGGATGTGATAACTTTAAAGTTTAAATATTTCTACTTGGTTGTTTCGTTAAGACTTAGTGAGTACTTTTGCTACTATTATTTGCAAGTATTTTGATGATTTCTGTGTCACTTTTTTCTTGCTTTATTTCCAGCTTTTGAGATTTTCTTTTCTTGGTTACATAATTCACTATTGATGTCATGGAGAAGAACCACTAAGGCACGTAAATGGTTCTGGTCTTTTCATACTTGTATCTTTTTGATGTTTTGGACTTTTTCTTGGTGCTGCCCTGGTGCTGCTGAAAATTCAATCGGAACCACTAAGCCAATAGAGCCTAGCCTTTTGATGGTTGGTTTTGGTCTCACCTAACCAATGTGTTAAGAAACCTCAATTTCTGAAAATACAGTGGGTTCTGATATAGATTCCGTTTGTCTGACTTTTCATTACATGAACTATTATTCTATTGTAATTCCAAATGGTTATCATGTGGAATGAATGTTTACTACAAACTGGTTATTATTATTATTTTTTTATTTTTGGCTTGCTTGTAGTCCAAATTCTCTTTTTGGAGTAGAATTATTTTTTATATGCGTTTAGGCTAGTCTGAGATGTTGGATTCTTATGTTTGCACTAAACATTGGAATAAATGCAAAAGATGGAGTATCATCATTTTGAAAATTTTAATGTCTAATTTTCAAAAAAATAAAGTAAAAAACAATGGTTTAACTGATGAACCGAACCGAACCGTTTGGTTTGGTTTGGTTCGGTTTAAGCCCTTTCCATCGGTTGGATCGGATCGGTTAATTAAAAAACCGATAGGTTCGGTTTGGTTATTGGTTTTAGTGTTAAACCGATCCAAACCTCCCATGTGCAGCCCTACTTCTTAGGAGCTCACGATTTTGTTGTAACCCATACCGGTGAAATACTGATTTTTTAGATTTGACATAGTATATATATATTCACATCCTCACTAAAATTTGTAGGAATGGGGTCGCAAAATACAAATGATAATTTCGCTCCCCTTCCAAAAAATTTGAAATGGTTGCTAATGCAAGATGACACGCTCATCCAACTTATGGTTGAGCAATGTAAGGAGGGGCGCAGCATAAAAGGAGGTTTCACCTGTGAATAGTGAAATTTATTAACAAAAGGAAATGAAGATTGCTCATGGTGCCTTCTTTAGTAAGGATAAACTGAAAAATAGGTTTAAAACATTGAAGAAGACTTATGGGGATCTGAAAGCAATGCTAGACCTTAGTGGATTTGGATGGGATGATACGAGAAAAATGGTGACTGCTGAACCGGATTTTTGGAAAAAATATGTGGCAGTGAGTAAATTCCTACGTCTATTTTATTATAGCTCCTATTAATGTGATAAATGAAAATTTGTTACAAGTATGAACTATTTTGATTCACTTGCAGGCACATCCTAAGGCAGCTCTTTATAAGAACAAGACCTTCCCAGACTGGGTTTCTCTGGCCATTATCTTTGGTGACAGCGTTGTAGATGGTAGAGATGGTTTTGCTAGCAACGATCCAGAACCTATAGAAACCCAAGCTGAAGAAGAGACGCAAGCTGATGATATGTGCGTCTGATGATATGGATAATGCGTTTGATGATAATGCATATGAGGATATTGACATGTCCATAGGCACCAATAGGAGGCAACACCAGCTGAGTACTACACCGACTTCTTGCCATTTAGCAAGAAACCGACCAAATATGGGTCAAGCTTTGATTGCTGCAGTGGAAACTATAGCATCTGCTATGTCTGATTATGCAAACAAAAGAGCTAAAGAGCGTCCAGACATGGACAAATGCATTGATTCTCTTCGTGCTTTTGGACTTCCAAATGGTATATATTTTAAAGCACTAAACGTAATAGAAATTGAGAGGAAGGCAAAATTCTTTCTGGCATTGCCTGCTGGTGATCGTGAACCATGGATACTGAGTCAACTTGGATTAGAGTTCAACTTGGACTAGAGTGCTGATGGGAAATGTGGCATTATGAAGATTTTGGAAATGGCAACTTTTTGGCCATGTAATAAAAAACCCTAGTTGTGAATACATGGCACTTTTGGAACCTAGAACTTTGGGGTACTACTATTTTGGGCACGTTTATTTCTTGTGTGCAACGTGGCAGTAAACTATGGATATGCACTTAGAATATGGATGGCATACAATCATCTAACCTTTCTGTCCCTCATTGAGAGAACATTTCAACTATGGATATGCATGAACTTCACTTTTGCTATATATATTGTTCTATATGGTGGTTATGCTTTATATGCTTGTTATGTTTTATATGGTTGATTTGTTTTATGTGGTTGATATGCACCAAGATGATGACTATATAATTATATAGTACTTTGTTATTAATGTGCTATTTTTTGCAGATTATATTTTGTGACGAAATGGACGAGGATATGGAGTTCCTTTTTCTTTTGTGCCCAAACTGTAGCTCTTATTTGTGTTCTTGGGTACTATTATTCGTATGGTCATAGAGAAAGAGTTCATAACTCTATCTTATTTGTGTTCTTGGGTACTATTATTCGTGTGGATGAATTATTGAGTGAACATGAGCGTAATTGCTTTGATCTATTACGAGTGAGTAAGGGATGCTATGTTAATCTGTCAAATGAGTTAAGACAAAGAGGTCTACTATTCGACTCACGAAATGTTACGGTTGAGGAGCAAGTTGCCATTTTTTTATTCACGATTGCTCACAATGAGCGTAAGCTCACAATGAGCATAATTGAGTGATGCAGAATCGATTCCAACACTCTGGTGAGACTATTAGCAGCTACTTCAATAAGGTACTAGGTGCGATTATGAGGCTTTGCCCTCATTATATTAAGCCTGTAGGAAGTGAGACTCCAACATAAATTGCAACGAACCCAACCTTCAACCTTTACTTCAAGGTAATCTAAATTTGATTTAAATTATGTCATTTTCTTACAATGGTTTTAATAATATTATGTTTATCATTAGGATTGCGTTGGAGCAATTGACGGCACACACATACCTGCATGGGTTCGTTTAGAAGATCAAGTGCGCTATCGAAATAGAAAGTGTTTCCTCTCACAAAAAGTCATGGCTGTTGTATCTTTTGATATGCGATTTCAATACGTATTTGCTGGTTAGGAAGGGTCGGCGTCTGACTCTAGAATACTGGAAGATAATTTGTGGAGACGACCATATAATAGGCTTCATGTACCAATGAATAAATTCCAATTCAACCATTCTAGAACTAGGCATCATTTCATTGTTGCAATATTTGATAAGTGATTATATCTTGAATGTTCTAATAGATTGAATCTATTTTTTAGGAAAGTATTATTTGGTGGATGGGGGTTATGCGAACTGTGAGGCCCCATCCCTTGTGGGCCCTCAATTTGAATTTTTAATACTATTTAATAGAGTATATTAGCTAATTATACTAATTAATGGGTTAGTAAGGGTAGTTATGTACTTTCCTAAGTTTTAGTTAGATTAGTCTAATTGTGTTAGTAATAGAATTAATAGGGGTCTTTTACAATTTCTAGGGTTAGTTAGTGAGTTGGAGGCCCTAACTAGATATTAGTAATTACTATAGGGGGTATCCACTAGAGAATCTTCTAGAACCTAATTCAAAGACGAAAATGCCCTCTACCCTAACCCTAATCCTATGCAAACTAAAGGGTATTTTAGTCCCTAGCCCAAACCCCCAACTTATAAATACTACACCTTCTCATGCCATACATTAGCTACTGTTCATCATTCTCATTTCCCCTTCTCTTTTCTCTCTTCTTCCCCAATTCCCTACAATTCTCTCTCTCTCTAGAAATCTAAGAAGAAGAAGAAGACCCACAATCTCAGCTACAACTTGTATCCCACTCTCTCTATCTTGATCATCTCTTATCCCTCTTCTAGCCAAGGTAAGAACCCTCTTGTAGTTTAATTTCATTAGAATCCCTCTTTTCTCTCTCTAGATTCTTCTTCCTTATAGGAATTCTCTGTGGATGTGGGAATAGGAGTAAAGATCTCTTCTAGATCTGAGGTTCTGGGCTGGTTTTGTGATTGAGAAGACCATAGGAGCTGGGATTTCTTCTTATACTGGCTTAGTTCTCTCTTCTCTCTCTACAACCTTGCATTTCAATCAAGGCAAGTACAATATACATATTTAGCATAGAATGTATGTTTCTATTTACATTGATTCTGCAATTTCAATTCAATTAATGTACATGTGTTAGATTTACCCTTGAGCTTAGTTTTGATGGATTTTGGCTATTGATGGATGGGGTTTCTCATTTGGAAGATCAATGGCCCGTTTGGTGATGGATGGTAGAGCATTGAAGTGCTTTTATGATTTATGTTGATCTTGTGATGTTTGGGCGAGATTGAAGGAGTTTTAATGGAAAATGGGTTGTAGAAGATGAAATCCAGAAATCTGGAATTTCTGCAGGATACGTGTACTTGGTCGACCGACCTGCACTCAGGTCGACCGAGCACACTATAAACTGAGAAAAAACAGGTCTCAGTTAATTTTTTTTTTGCAGGACAGACACCCAGTGTACTCGGTCGACCGAGCCCTGCTCCAGGTCGACCGAGCACACAGGTTCTGCAGAAAATAACTGGGAGTTGGATCCTCCCTCAGACCCAGACATCCAGTGTACTCGGTCGACTGAGCCCTGCTCTAGGTCAACTGAGCACACTGGATTTGTAGTGGAAATGCCTGAGAGCTGGGACATCATTTTTCCAAGATTTCTGTGCATGCGGTCGACCGCCCAGGCCAGGAGGTCGACTAGACACACAGGGAATCCCTGAGTTCAGTTCATGTCTTCCAGGTGCTTCACCCAATTTTCCCAGTGTACTCGGTCGACCGACTAGGCCAGGAGGTCGACCGAGCGCACTGCACACAGGGTCGACCTGGAAGTCAACATCCTGACAATCCAGTGTACTCGGTCGACCGAGCCCTGTGCCAGGTCGACCGAGGACACTGAATTCAGTGATTTTCTAGTTTTCAGTATTCTGAAGATGTGATGTTTGTGGGACCCATTGACCATCCAAATGGACTTCTATTGATGTGCTAAGCCAGAGTCAATGGTGTGGCTCAACCTTGACTCGTGGGGACCACCAAGTAGGGCTTTTGTTACTATTCTACGATGATTCGACCCTTAAACGCTCTCAATGATGCCCGTAACTTCTGGAGCACCAAACACAGTATCCATTGGCATCTGAGACTCTATTTAGGGATCAATTTACATGAGATGGACCTGGACCTGAATGTGGTCCATTACCTAGGTTGAATTATTGCTATTTCCCTATTGATTTTTATACTTGAAGTCCATACTTCACTTATCTTATTACTATCACTCTTATGTCCTTACTATAGCTTATAACTGTTAATTAAATGGAAATGGATGACCTGAACCTATGACTACTTAGAAGTGACCTGGTGACGTGATTGGGTGAACACTGACCCGTATCTGTGGTTAGGCGGGCCCTTCTATGGCCTGAGTATGGATGTGTTATACCCTTAGAATTGGAGAGGTGGATTGTATTAGACTTATAACTCATTGTGGATGAGAATGAACTGATTATCATTGGATATAGACTTGTTACCTCGTTTGGACTGTCTTAGACGAGGCCATGTGTTTGATGGGCTTTGGTATGAATCCAACGAGTGAGCTTAGACTTGGATTGTAATCCATGGACTGAATTGATATCTGAATCTCTTAGGGACCTTGTTAGGACATTGTTCGCGCAAGGCAAAGCCTAGACAGACACAGACCTTTAGTGTTTCCTCGAGTCGGCATAGACATTCACTCAGTTGATTTAAGTTCAGCCTTTGGACTGATCATCACTGGTAAGAGCTATTTATGAGTGTTGAGTGAGCTATCATGATGAGCTATGTTTTAGACGGACGGTGTGATACTGAGTCCAGTCTCCCCGAGTGATGAGTGTGGTGAGACTGTTGAGTGTGACTGTTTGTGGGGCTAGTCATTCCCCAGCACTGGTGAGATTCCCCGCCGCGACTGTGTTCAGTATGGGAGGGTCGCGATATAATATCCCGTGGTGTCCAGCTCGTGTGAATGTGCCATATTGAATTAGACTAGATGCTATATTCGTCTTGATTCTATATGTTTATCTTGCTCCACTGCCTAGATCATGTAACTTGATACTCTTTAACTGTGTAACTGTCTCTACTCTCTTGATACATATGTCCTATGTTACTTGTATACTGTGACTTGCCAGATCATTAGATCTGACCCATTTTTTGCCCTTAGGTCTCGACCCCGAGTTCAAGGATGATGCGCTTGCACTCATAGAGGCGCCCGTAGCTGGAGATTACGGTTGGGGACCGGACGACCAAGGAGTCGAGCCGGAGGTTGGAGAGCCAGTACCTGGGCTTTGAGTGTTTATCTTTGTTTGGGCTTTTGAGCGATTACTGTAGTGAGCTGGGTAGTTGTCAAATATGTAATTAATCTTTGTTCTTATCAATTGATACTTTTAAACTGGACTATAGTTCCGCTCATATTTGATATATCATGATACATATTGCTTCCGCTTCACTTCTTATGCTTCCAAAAATTTAACCATTGCTATTATATTGTTCAAAAGTTTAAAATTGGAACTCACTGCGGACCTACGATCTTGGAAGTTCTCGGATTTTTCGGGAAGTAGCGCGCCAACTTTGGATATTCTGACGACTTTCTCGGTATCTGGAATTGGGGCGTTACACGAACACCTGTGAATTTATTGCACCGTATTGGGGAGTGCGCTATCATCTCAAAGAGTGGTCAACCACACAAGCACCACAAACACCCAAGGAACTCTTTAATTTACGACATTCTAAATTGTGAAATGTAGTAGAGCATACTTTTGCGATATTAAAGTAACGCTTTCCCATCCTACAAACAACACCACGATATCCTCTCAAGACACAAGCGAAAATAGTAGTTGCTTGTTGTGTTATGCACAACTACATCAAACAATGGAACTATATTGATGAAATGGATGAAGAGCATGCACAAGAGATGGGTGTTGATGAAGACATGTGTGCAAAGGAGGGAGGGGAAGTTGGATCCGGTTCGAGTGATGTGGACAACCAATTTGCATATGAGCTACGAGATGCAATTGCTCAACAAATGTGGGATGAGTATTAATTTATTAGACGTTTATTTTTAATATTAAGACCTTGTATCGTTTTTAAGTGCTATTGTTGTTGGTACTTCATAGAATGTGTTGTAATAGATTGTTGAGACTATTTACATATATTTGACTAATTTTCTTTTCATGGAATGCTATTTGTAACCTAATATATTGATGGTGTTGACATGGAATGCTATTTTTTTTATACAAGATGTATCCATAGTTGATGAACAGAGCTGAAAAGTTTGAAGATGTATCCATAGTTGTGATGGTGTTGACATGTGTTTTTTTTTTATATAACATGTGTTCATAGTTGATGAACAGAGCTGAAAAGGTTAAAGAAGTGTTTATAGTTCAGATATGCTATTTTGCATTTTTGGTGCAGGTTCCTTATTGGTTGACTTGTGATTTCCCTCCACATGTGAGGGAAAAGCTTAATAAAGAGTGGGGTTCAAACTGGAAAGGTCAAGCACATAAATGGCAAGCTTTCAAACTCACCTGTGATTGTGAACCTTTGCTCCATTCTGATTTGGGTTGCAAAAGCAAATGTTTGCTTCTAATTTGGAAGAAATTTGTTTGTTTCCAAGGTAGATTGTTTGTCTTCAATTATGCAATCACAGGTCTTGAAATTCCATTATTGTCTTATTTCTTCATCTGGCTTGGGTTGAGATTCATCTTGCTTATTTTATATCATCCCCATCAACAATATTAAAAGAACAGTTGAGCTTCACATTGAATAGTAGTTTATTGTGTACTGAGTTTTTTACAAGGAAAACAACAACTTTCTTCTGAGGGTTGAACCATCCTCTGTTCAGTGCTTCGCTGAATGAAAGAAATATTGTAAATAGAAGTATAATATCCTTCACTTTCCAATTACTTATGCTGATCCATTCATAGATTAGATCGGTAAAATCAGCCATGATTGACACCAACCAAGGAGCGTCCAAATAAGTCCCTAAACAAGCTATATTTCATACATCATCTTTCATGATAAATACAGAACCTCTTATAACAGTTTTCCTTATTTTCTAAAGCTTATGTTTTTTCTAAATTTATTCAAGGCTTGGAGGCAATGGGATTCTCAGAAGTTCAATTGGTTCTCTCACCTCGTAGTGGATGCAGACTGCAAAGCTCAATAATGGAAGTACCAAACCAATTGATCAGCAGCAGGTACTCACTTTTGTAGGGCTCACATTCAAATTCTCCTTGTTGATGTACATATGGCTTTAGGACTTGATTGCATTGCTTTTGGTAATTGGATTTATTGTGGAATTTGCAGAGCAGGGATCATGAACTAGTTTATAAGAAGAAAACTGAAGAATTGATGAAGAAATGGAATGAAACTTGTCGCCAACTCCATCCAAGTTTCCATTTAGCTACTGGACTGGAGAGGCCACTTGCCCTCTCAATCACAAGCATGTGTAATCCAAACTGGTTCTTGTAGGGCTCACATTCAAATTCTCCTTGTGATGTGTTGTTTTCTGTGTTCGGTTGGTGGGTATTAGCTCATTTATTTTTTCTGTTTTTGTTTTCTCGCTTATGTAGACAATTATTGTTATCATTCAATTTTTTTTGAAATGACTGTTCGCGATATGGATTACATTGATCCAAGCGTTTGCTATTGTCCATTATTGTTGTTGTTGTTGTTGTTGTTGTTGTTGTTGTCATTCATTCATGTGCTATGTAGATTGATATGATCTGACATCCTCCCTTGCTCTACATGTATGCTTGAAGGGAGCTTGTTAGATTTAATCATGATTTGTGTGAATCATAGGATTGACCATTATTGATCTAGATCTGAACAACACGAGTATAATAATTAATGTAAATATATATACCTGAATCCATCTCTTCATCTATGCAACACTAGGTTGTTATCCCCACTGGATTTACAACTCTCTGCTATTTTCCTTGTATGTGATTAGTGATTGATTCCCAAGCGGGAACTATGAAGTGTGACATAAGTTATGCTAAACCCAATATCGGCCAAATTCAATTAGTTGGAAGCCTCCCTTATTTCTAAGTCCAAACTTTTAAATTTAAGTACAAAAGGCAAGGAGATCCTTAATGTTCGTAGGCATGTAAGTATGGGCCCATCCAAAGGCATGTGGTCATGCAGAGGCATGTGCTCTACATGCATGCTTGAAGGGGATCTCTCCTGGATTATGGGTTCCTCTGTATCCAACAAATTGTTTCCTTAGAAATTTAACTTTCGAGAGACTTGTATAGAAATAAATGTTACTTGTGATAGATCTCTATAAATGGCATTTCAAGGGGCCTTTTGTTGATCCAGTTTGGTGCATGCTGCAAAAGGCCTACTCTGAAGGATTCCTGCTCTGCCTCTGCTCCAACTATTGTTCTAACTAATACATCACTATTGTCCGTTGTTTTTTTTTTCCCCTTGAATATTCAATGTTTCTCTTCTTTAATGCTTTTATTTCTAGGGAATAGATGCAATAGTATAATTGCAAACCCTCACTCTTGGGAAGAGTTCACAATTATGTTGAATAATGGAACAGAAGAGGAAATCAAGTAATGTCATATGAGATGGTTTGGACAAACATATTGAGTTAAAAAATCAATTTGAACCATATACTAACTAGCTTACTGGCAAGTTAACAACAATGAGGGAGGGTGGTAAGGCCGGTGCAGCCAACATCTGTATATATCTCTTCTGTGTATATGCCCATTAATTCACATACTTTCATGGTCCCACATGCACATTTATTTTGTCCTAATTTTTTTATAATCCATAATTTGATACAAAGAGGTGTGAACAAATAAGTAAATAGAAAGTAAATTACAAATGATAATACCATTGTAGTTTTGATATTTTTCCAGAAAATTGCCGCACCAAACAATAAATTCTAGTTTTCCATAAGGAATCCACAGCCGCACCAAACAACATCAGTACCCATTCATTAAGGAAAAACCTTTTGAACCAAACATAAAATTTTGACTTCCGCGGAAAATCTTTTCCAAAGAATTTGAAACCCATGGATTTTGCTGATGTGGCAATTTCCAATTTCCATAGAAATTACATGTACACAAATGTGCCCTAAAGTAAATTACATTATAAGAATATTCTTTTATTACATATTTTAATTTATATGTAATTTACCACGTCTAGATAAAAAAGTAACGTGGTAAAGTAAAGTTTAACTTTCATGTTTTTTCAATAAGTTACTTTTCTTTTATCACATAAAACCATGGTAAAGTATAGTAAAGTAAAGTCAATAAAAAAACTACTTTTTAACTCGCTCTCCCAATTTACTTTACCACATACTTCATCTGACCTTACTTTACCTCACATTTTACCATGATATTACATCAATCTTTATTTTACTTTACCACACCCGTCAACAAGTCACTTTTTATTTACCATATAAAACTACAATAAAATGTGATAAAGTAAAGTAAAAAAAAGATAAACTACTTCCTTCCCACTTTACTTTAACATGTACTTTATCTCACCTTTATTTTACCACACCTTTACCGTCCTGTGAGATTTACTTTTACTTTATTTTACTATATATGTAAACATACACATTATGATGGATTAGGTGAACTAAAGTCTTTACTTTACTCTACACTTTGGAATCGTCATTTTAAAAGATTTTTATCTTGTAGAAAGTATTCTACAGGGGGGAGTTGTAGGAGAGAATATTGAGCTTTTTGAAAGAAAAGAATCTTTTCTTCAAGTTTTTCTTGAGTTACCAAACAAACAAGATGTTCTTCTTTAAAAAACGAAAGATTATATTTTACAAAATATTATTTTCTTATGTTTTCTTGTGCATCCAAATAGGCCCTTAACATCCAGGTCCAAGCCAACTCTTAGCCTAAGGCGTATAACCAATCTTTGTTGATTCAAGTCCAAACCAATTTTTGGCCTAGGCCATATGACGATCTCAGTCCAAGCCGATTGTTGGCCTAAGTCATGTGATGAACTGGTATAAGTCATATTTGGCCTACTAGGGCCCGTTTGGATGTCTACAGAATAAGATATTTACAGACTTAAATATTACAAGAATAAAATAATATAGAATACATATTACAATATTATAATAGTATAGTTTTTTTACTGTTTGGCAATTTTTTAAGAATATTACAGATTTTAAATTGAGATGTTTGGAAGGTGCTATAATTAAAGTAAATTACATTATAAGAATTTTTTTTATTAAATATTTTAATTTATATGTAATTTACCACGTCAGGATAAAAAAGTAATGTAGTGAAGTAAAATTTAACTTTCATGTTTTTATCATAAGTTACGTTTCTTTTAATTACATAAAACCATGGTAAAGTGTAGTAAAGTAAAGTCAATGAAAAAACAAGTACTTTGTAACCCCCTCTCTCTCTCTCACTTTGCTTTACCATATACTTAATCTGAACTTACTTTACCTAACCTTTTACCATGATATGAGATCAATCTTTATTTTACTTTACCACACCTATAAACAAGTCACTTTTATTTACCATATAAAAGTACGATAAAATGTGATAAAGTAAAGTAAAAAAAAAAGAAACTACTTTGCCATTCCTTCCTACTGTATTTCACCATGTACTTTATCCCACCTTTACCATCTTGTGAGATTTACTTTTACTTTACTTTACCATACTAGTAACAATGCCCCGGACTTAGCCCAGGGCAAAAAGTAAGATATTACATTTTGAATTTATGAGATATTAAAATTAATTATAAACATATAAGCATATACTGATACATATTTATGTAAAAACAGTCAACTCATCTTCAATCACAAATGCAAGTGGTCAATATCAACAATAAACTATTACAAAGATAAAGCTAAAAAAAATCGATTCAACGACAACATAAAAATAATAATAACAGCAATAATTACTAAAGAAGATAAAGAAAAGCGAATTTTGTTAATATATATAATATTAGTAATAAGAAATTCATTCAAGTTTTTGTTACCCATTGATAATTTCAAAGCCCAATAAAACAAAGCCACCTCATTTGAACTTTATGCAGATTTTTATTTCCTCATGAAAATGGAATTTTTTATTTTTGTAGAAAATCAAAGTCCTCTCTATTAAGGAAAAATGATTCATTTTTTTCTTTTATGCAAGGAAAATACATCAGACCAAACAACATAATATTGTTAACAAAGAAAATAATAAAAATGTGCAATCCTCTCATTGCACAAATGCACCATTTTTTTATTTTCATATAGGCCAGTGGTCATTTCAGTCCCTTTGCATAAATTTCTTCTCTATCCCTTTGAAGTAGCACCAATATTGATGAGAGCCTAAAATGTACCATTTAGGCCCCTCAATTTAGACTTTGGTATACACTCCGATGAGTTTAATTAAGTCTAATTATGTTATTTTTTATGTTTACAGGTGCCCTAGGTGCATTGGGAAGAAATTGGTGCAAGACGGAAGAAAATGGCCAAAAATCCAATTGACCCGAGGCCACTGCCTCCGGGCGTCCAGAAGCCAGACACCGGGCGTCCGGACGCCCAGTCACAGAGACACGCAGGAAATAAAAATTCCTCGCATCTGGACGCCCAGTTCCTGGCATCCGAATGCCCGGACCATCTGAAGACTCCGCCTTTAGCGCGTTTTGAGAGATTTTTCATCCAAAAGCCTATAAATAAAAGCCCTAATCTCGTTTTAGGGACATTCACATCTTGGGAGTAGTTCTGGAGGCTGGTTTGGGAGCTTTGGAAGAGCTTCAATGGAGATTTCATCAGAGATTCAGCGTCAACCTCTTGCCATGCGTAACTAAATCTTTATCTTTGGGTTGCGATGAAGCCCTAATTTCTTGTTTATGGTGATGTATAGGTTTAGGGTTTTACTTTAAATGCTTTTGGTTATATGACAAGATATTAATCCATTGATTGGATTCTATTAATGCAATATCTCTTTCTTTGGTATTTTAATCTTGTAGATTTGAATACTAAGTTATATAACGATGCATGAATGAATGTGTTTGTTAGATCTAGGATAATCTATGCCATAGAGATATGTTATGCTCCGATTTACATCCACAACCTTTTATTTGTTGACTCTGAAGATTTGTAACCAGAACGAGTCTTTATAGCGTTGATAGTGAAACCCTAGGTCTATACTTGCTATTGTGCGAGGTTAGAGTGGATTTGTACCCTGAGATCTTTTCTCTGATTGAATCAAAGCTGTCTTTAATTTGTTAATTTAGAAATCAAAACCCATCAAACCAACACTTCGTTTTCTAATAGGATTAGTTTAATAATCAGAACTTTGTTTTCTAATAGGATTAGTTTAGGAATTTAGGAAACAACACAACTTAGGCCTTTTGTCCCAGTGGATACGATACTCGCTTTGCTTTTGTAAGCAGAGATAGTAGCGGAGAATAATTTATATTTGCAACCCTATTATAGGACGGTCAAATATCTTTTTAGAATTAATCAAACCATTTTTTAGCTCTAGATTTTTTTTAAAAATGTATAAACATCTTAACTTTAAAAGCCATAAATTATGAGACTTTAAAACCACAGGCTAGTGTTATTTGATCCCAGTAATAATTGGCCCACCTTGGATCAATGTATATATCTCTCAATTATGAGTCCATGTGGGCCCACAGTGTGACGCCCCAGAGTCCCACATCGACTAGAGGGAGGAAAGTGAATGAGGTTATATATAGAGCCTACACCCTTACCTTGCATGAGGCCTTTTGATGGGTTGAGGCCCATCAGAAGCAAAACCGTGAGGCCCGTGGGCCAAAGTGGACAATATCATGCATACGTGAAGGGTGGTGCGTTGCACACGAAAGTGTAATAAATGGTGAGCCAAACTTAGGGTCATATGTCTATATAATGAGATAAAAAAAGGATGCCTATAAGATTCAACCAAAAAACTCCAACCTTAAAACATTTTTATCACAAGCCCATCTATGAGGTGGTTTACCAGAAGGTCGAGTTTGATTTACGTTTACATATGACAATCTTTGAATAGAGTAGAGTTGAATTTGAAAACTAAAAGAAAATGATATTTTTAATGAAAATTTTATTAGTATGAATTGCAGAAAGGCGGGCCCCAAATATTAAAATAAAAAGATGACAATCTTGAGAGGATGGAAGATAGATGGTGTTGAGAGAGAGAATAAATGTAGTAAAATAGAGAGATTTTAAGAGATATTGACTGAGAGACTTTATGAGATAGATGATATGGATAAAGAGATTTGTTTGGAGAAAAAAAATGTGGCATGTGATGACATGGCACCTTAAAGCACTCTATGTTTTTTCTCCATATTTATTTGAAAGGAGAAATAATGGGTGCTGAGGTGGCACCCCTCACAGCCCACCTCCCCTTTTGCTTTAATATATATATATATATATATAATATGTAAACATACACATTATGATGAATTCATTGAACTAAAGTCTTAACTTTACTCTACCACTTTGTAGTCGTCATTTTGAAAGATTCTTATCTTGTAGAAAGTTTTCTAAGAGGGAGCCGTAGGAGTGAATATTAAGTTTTTAGAAAGAATAGAATCTTTTCTTCAAATTCTTCTTGAGTTACCAAACGCACAAGATTTTTTTCTTTAAAAAATGAAAGATTATATTCTATTTTTTTTTTCTTGTGCATCCAAACGGGCCCTAAGCCATATTACCAATTAACCTTACCAACCATTTTTGGCCTAAGCCACATGACCAATTTTTTGGCCTAGGCCATATAACCTTACCAACCATTTAATCATGAATACTTTTTCCACCTTTTCCACAAATCATAAAGAGATGTTGGAGCCTTCCCTTCGATCATCCAAAGCCCTTCGTCCCCTTTAAACCAAGGTTAAATTTTTTTTTATTAGTGGCATATTGCGGGTCACTTCAATTAGACTTCAACCATTTGTGAAGTAACAATCTCCAATATGGGGCCTAGGATAGTAGGATGTATTATGCGATCGCCATCAAAGAGACTATAAGGGCATCATGAAGGGTTAAGTGGGGATGCTAGTAATTAATTAACAAGCTCAAGTGTGGGGCCTATGACGATTGTCATCCAAGAAATTCCAAGGGCCTAGGATATATTATGTGATTGCCATTAAAGAGGATATAAGAGCTTTATGAATCTGAATGTCGTTGGGTTATGGGGCGGAAGGTAGGAATTTATTAACATGCTCACGTGTGGGGTCTATGATGATTGTCATCAAAGAAAATCCAAGGGTAAAGGCCGACTTTATTCATCTCGTTGGGTTATGAGTTACGACTAAATTCTCCATGTTTTAAGGAGAAGATAACAAAATATGATAGATTAGCTAGGTTTTTGGAGAATCAATTGGGAACAAAAATAAAAAATAAAAAATAAAAAAATCGTCCCTTTGTATGGAGCATCACACGCCCTTCTGTTCTATCTTTTTTTAATAGAGGTTTTTTTTTTTTTTTTTTTTTTTTGTATATACCCCCTAAGATTTGTAGGATATGTAAATAGGCCCCTGCCTTTTCCTTTTAATACCTTTCATACCGCTAAAATCAATATTCCTAACAAGAATGGCTAGCCTCCATGAGATTTGTATTGGGTTTTTATATAAATGATAGCTTTGCCCTTACATTCATTATTTTATCTCAAGTCCCAATAGTTTCTTGCAATAACTTTCTCATGCACATGACTAAGGGAGAACCCAAGTACATGGGCCTGGGGGCTGAATCCCAAATTCCCTCATCCCCCCGAAAATTCTAAAAAATAATATATATTTTACATTTGCTCATTTCCCCCAATATTTCTTTTACAACCCCACACCCCCCCCCCGCCCCCCCAAATTCAAAAAATTAATATTTTTTTTTACATTTGCATGTTCCCCTAATATTTCTTTTTTACACATGAAGCATAATCATGTATTTGAAACTTTCATCAATTCGACTATGAGTCATATATGGATTGGATAAATCATAACGGTTATAAGTACATGTGTTGATTGTTGTTATGATCAATTTGGATTTAATCAAATGAGCCCTGAATTGATAAAAAAAATAATAATTATGTGAGGTTATTTTTTCCCACTAAGTGCAATTGTTAATGGTACATGCTTTAAAATTTTTTTGAGTCCAAGCTCTTGAAATTATGCATATAAGAATAAAAGAGATGGACAAAAGTGTCATTTCGCTCTAAAAACCTATGGTGGTTGGAAGACTATTGATTTTGGGGATACAAAAGGTATTAAAATGAAAATGCAGGGGCCTATTTGCAAATACTAAAACCACATGTGCCTATTTACAAATCCTATAAACCTTAGAGGGATATATACAAAAAGCTCTTTTTAATATGTATAAATAGAGAGAAAGATAAGGTTATGATATTGATGACATGTGTTAAACTTTGAAGGCTAAAAAGGGATATGCTCTTATGAGAGATATCTCTCATATTATATGAGAGATAGAAGTGGAGACCTTTACATTTAAGTGGTTGACACTAGATATGGATGTGAGGGTCCCACCTTATCTCGAGAGCATCGCTAAAAAAGGGGAGTTCTTCTCTACAAAACGCCCATGGATTATGTAACGAAAGAAACAGGGGAACCATGGGCAACCCTGTTTTGACCAATCCTAATTCGCCACGTGGTTACTAAACAAAATGCCAACTCAGTTTCCAATCACCAAACAACCCGACTCACGGAATTCAGATGGGCATGGGCAATGGCATTTTTATAGAGATCTGCAAACGGCAGTCACAGATCTCCCACACCTTTTCCAGCAGATCTCTCATCTCAACACGAACAAACCCAAAGGGCTTTTCTTCTTTTCTTCTTCAAACTGCATCACCACTGCTTCTTTGCAAAACCGGTCTTCTGATCGGCAACAAGACCCCTTTGCAATAGTGGCACCTCTGATAAGCAAATCAATGGCCCAATTCCAGATTTTCAAAATCAATGATCTACTTCTAGATCTGCAACTGCAACACCTTAGTCCAATAGTCGTGGCCCACCGATAAGATCTGATCAGAGCGAGCATCAGGGCACTACCCTTCTACACGAATCTGGATCCTCCGATCTGAATCTTCTTTTCTGCAATAGGGCGGCCCCAGAACCCTCTGCCCCTTCCTCTAATCATGTAAAATCTTATAATTCCCATCTCCCAAATATTTTATCTAACAAATCAAAAGATCCAAACTCTAATCACATGAAAAAGGAGAAGAAGCAGAGAATAACGGAACCACACAAACCATACATCCAAAAGAAAACCACATCCATATCAATTTCTCAAAAACATGTATCTTACAGAGCAAAAAACATAGCAAAGATAGCCATATCATCAGATACAGAAATCAAAACCAAATTCTAAAAAGAGGCGAACTTTTCGAAGATATCATTGATGAAGCTGTTCATGATCCCCATGGCCTTGCTAAAGATCCCAATGCACCTTGAATATGTAGAACTTGTATGTCTCCACGCTCTTCTTTGGTTTCTTCTCTACGGGCTTCTTCTCTAGCGCATTTCGAGAGCCAGGACTGATAATCTGGTGTTTTTCTTTTTTTCTTTTTTTTAAATCCCTCTATCAAATCCATTATTTTCCTCCGAATTCCATGAGGGGTTGTTTGGTGATTGAAAACTGAGCTGGCATTTAGACCGACGTGGTGATCTAGGATTGGTCGAAACAGGGGATCCAAACTCGTATGCAATGTGGGGGAGATTCATGTGGGCCTCACCGACCACGGGACTTGGGGAGATAGAATACGACATCTTGGATGGGCTCATATGAAGTTCGAGGTCAATCACATGCATCTAATCCCTTCATCTATGATTCATAAATTTAACGACTTTATATTAAAGAAGAAAATTGACCCTAAATCTAATGGTCCAATCCATTCGAATTGGTAAAAACTCTTTGGATCCGGTATAATTCAGGGGTTCCATGTGTGTAGATGGTTTAGATGGATTATAAAGCCTACCTCGCTATGTTGTCCCTCACCATAGTATGGTGAAGGATAGATGCGCATGAATAATGTCCTATAATTTAAAGGTTTTTATGAAAAATTAAGCATAATAGACCTTGATTAGCCAGATTGAGTAAGAATGAAAAATATGATTTTGCACTACAATAATATTGTTAGGGCTCATTAAGAATAAAACCCCTATTGGCCAAACGACATTCACATCATTATGGCGTGTCAGAAAGAAAGAAAAAATAACCATTTTGATCTTCCCACTTCCCCTCTTCTTTCCCGGTGGCCCCATACAAATTTTTCTTCATTGCTCGTGCTCGCCGGCGGCGATCTTCCTTAGGCATTGATTTCTTCTTCGCCACTACTCTCTAACTATTGCAATTGAAAACACAACTGTGAGTGCCTAAATATTACAGACTCAGATTAGGTGAGTGTGAGACTTGTGATTTGTTGTTTAAGCTTCTTTGAGGGAGATAGATCGCCTAATATTCTGAAAGGGAAGGAGAAAAAGAGATCAAAGACCCTGTCTGCCGTCAGCCGAAGGCTCTCCGATGCCTGAGTTAGTGCTATCACTGAACAAAGGATGAAGATGAGCTGCAAGTATGCTAATATTAAATAGCGTTCTGTAACGCGTTAATCAATGTGTAATATGGCATAATAATGCATACCTTAGAATGGATTGATATCCCTCTATAAGTAGAGATTTCACCTGGCGCACCCTTAGTGGGGGTAGGTGGAGATACTGTCCGGTCGAATCAAGAGATGACCTCTGGTATCAATGTGGATATGATTGATCAAGACGACACCTGATCACTATCCCGGCGCCTGTCTTGTCTGTCAGCACATTCTGCAACGTAGCCGTAACTTTGTGGAAGTACAATCATGGCCTAGTACTCATCTCTGTGGACGGACCGAGCTGAAGATGATACTAAACCAGATTCGGATGCATCATGACACTATTGCCAAGGTGTAACTTATACCGAGATCGAGATTAGCCCAGTCGGTGCTCTTACCGAGACTGGCTCAATCTGGCACTGTTTGCCGAGTTGAGATGAGATGTCTAGCTGGTACCGTTACCGAGCTAGACGAATCTTGACACTCTGGCCGAACTTGGATGCTGAGATCGGGATGAGGTGAGCTGGTACTGCTACTGAGACTAGCGTAATCCTACTTTTAGGAAAACACCCCACAAAATAACCTAGGAGAGTTTTCTCAGTCTTTTCACCATTTTTATGTGCTTGAGCGGCGAACTTATATGTATAGTGTCCTTTTATTCATACAAGCTTCTTTTCTTTGCACCCAATTAATATTTGAGATGAAAGAAAAGCAGACCAATTGTTACCATCCGACAGTGATTGCTCTGTGACATTATACAAGTAGCCCGTAAAACGAGTAGTAAACATATAGTTGGTGAAAAGTCTGTGTATTCATATTTATCAATCAATGAAAAATGTTGCTAAAATTCATGGTCTAACCATTGCAATATTTGTGCCATGGGCCACAAAAACAACCCAACTTTGCATAGTTTGATGGTTAGACACACAATAACACCACCAACCATGCTTAGTAATTTGATTTGAATCATTCTGAAAATATCCCATAGGCTTTGATTTTATTTTTAGTTTTTTCATTGTTTTAAGGGAGAAAGGCCAGGTCTTTTGCAGAGAAAGGTTTGAAATAGATCTATTGGCCGAAAAATATGTGTGAGAAATAGATCTGCGAGATACAGACTCTTTTCAAATAGACTGTTTGATAAGACATGCAATATATCTAAAAGTGAAAGTAGGGCGTAATGGGCTTGTAGATCTAGAAGGTTTTAGGAAATTGCAAATAAGGGCTTTGGGACTATTTGAAAATGGCTCGTAAGCTTAATTAATTAACTTAACCCTAATCCTGATTAATGACCTAATCAAGCCACAGGGATCTTGTCTTCTTTGACCAAGTGTTGCATTTTGCCTGGACATTGGAATCCGAGGCTTATACCTATACTGTTGTTTTCTGCAGTCAGGCAGAGGAGACCGATCCTTCATCCTTGCTCTTTCTTACTCATCTGTGACTGTCGCTTGACGGAAAGATGGCAGAATTAGTCTCCTTTTTTCGGGGAAAGCTGGGAGATGCCTTTTCCAGCATTCAAAGAAGCGGCCTGCTTGGACGGATCTTCGGTGTTCAAAATGAGGTGGAGAAAATCAAGCGTTATCTTCGGGAGATTAGTGGTTTCACTGTAATCGCAGAACAGGTCGCGCGGGAGGATCAGAAGTTGAAGAAATTGCTGGAAAAGCTCAAAGACGCTCCTTATGATGCTCAGGACTTGTTAGAAGAGTTAGAGATCGAGGAGTGGAGACATGCGGCTGAGAAGGAAAACATAATTCGGGTTCGAGATATCGTTACGAACAAGGTACGCAAGGTCGTTACTTCATTAATTAGTACAAATGGTCTATGGCTGCGTTTAAAAGCATGTTACCTGAGCGATAAACTGAAAAAGATTATAGCAGAGTGTGATGAATCTGAGCTGAATGAGTTAGAGACAGAATGGAAAAGGAAGTTAAAGGGTTGCAGAGATACCAGCTCAACCGTAGGCCCATCTCGAGTAGTCGGAAGAGACAATGAAATGAATGAAATAGTGGACTGGTTGGTCCCAACTGAAGAGCCTGTAATGGGTGATGGGGGAGGGCAAAATAATGAGACTGTTCAGGCCATTTCGATACTAGGCATGGGAGGCGAGGGCAAAACCACACTCGCTCAGATGGTCCTCAATCACCAAAAGGTAAAAGATCATTTCGACCCGAAAATATGGATGTGTGTGTGGGATGGTTTTAACGTCGAAACGGTTGCAAACAAAATCATTGAGCGTGAAAGTGATCATAATCCTAACCTCCAAGAGAGAGAGAAATTGCACTGCCACCTCAAAAGAGCACTGGGTGGGAAGAGATTTCTACTTGTCCTCGATGATGTATGGGTTGCACAGTGTGACGAGTGGCTAAAGCTGAAAGATCTATTGATGTGTGGAGACAGAGGAAGTAGAATTGTTGTTACCACGCGTAGTCGAAGGGTTGCAGACTTCACTAGCGACATTGAGCCGCACATTTTGAAGGATTTGTCAGATGAAGATTGTTGGTCTGTTTTCAGCCTACGAGCATTTGGAAGTCTGAATCGAGTAGAAGAAAACCATCAACATTTGGTGACCATTGGAAAAGAGATTGTGAAGAAATGCAAGGGCAATCCGCTTGCAGTGACAACACTAGCAGACCTTTTGGTGTCCGATAGAAGAGAGAGCGAATGGATACGTTTCAGAGATGGTGAAATGTGTGACATAGCCCTGAAAGATAGATATGGAATATTTTCTGCCCTGAGGTTGAGCTATGACAAGTTAAAGCCACATGTGAAACAATGCTTTGCCTTTTGTGCTGTTTTCCCGAAAGACTATGAAATTGACAAGGAATATCTGATCAAGTTATGGATGGCTAATGGCTTTATCCCTCCCCAAGAAGGAAAGGAGTTGGAAGAAATTGGTGATGATATTTTTCTGGAGTTGTCAATCAATTCTTTCTTTGAAGACACAGATGTCAACATTAGGGAACATGAATTTCCACCACCTGATCTCTTCTCGAACAGTAAGAAAACAACATTCAGGATTCACAGCCTCATGCATGATCTAGCAAAACTTGTTATGCGGGAAGAATGTTGCATTGCAGGGCAGGGTAGGTCAGTGAACATTTCTAAAAGGGTTCGTCATATCTCTTCGGAAATTCCAATTGCCTCTTTACCCCGTAACTCAAACACTACGTTCATATATCAAGTTAAAGTGTGAATCGCCATTTCCCTGTGATATTGAGATTTTTAAATATTTGAGAGCAGTGTATTTAAGACCAAACGGGAGACCTGAGCAGAATTTGCTACCTTCTCTGGGCAAGTTGCAACATTTAAGGTACCTCGACCTCTACTGTCCTTCCATTGATAGGTTACCTGAATCGTTGACCCATCTCCACTATTTACAAACTTTGATACTAAGAGGTTGTGGAAATCTCTGTGAGTTACCCAAAGAGATAGTGAACTTGACCAGCCTCAGATGTTTGGATGTAACAGATTGTTCTCGATTAACTCATATGCCTGTAAAGATGGGGCAATTGAGTTGCCTCCGAGAATTAAACCTTTTCATAGTGGGCAGGTCCAATGAGTTTGCATGTAGTGGCATAGGAGAGTTGCGAAGTTTAAACAACCTCAGACATTTGAGTATTGGACACCTTGAGAATGTAACAAATGTTGAAGATGTTCATCAAGCTAATCTCATCCAGAAATCAAATCTTACTTCTCTTTCTCTAGGGTGGGCGCGCAATCCCAGTCATTCTGGGGGCTTGGGACAAACAGAACAAGAGATGGTACTCGAAGGCTTCAAACCCCATGAAAACCTGGAGTTGTTAAAAATCTTCGGCTACGGTGGGGTCAGTTTTTCAAGTTGGATGACGGACACAGCTTCAACTAGATTAGTACGTATCTATTTATCTCAATGTTGTGGATGTAGCCAGTTGCCACCACTTGGCCAATTGCCCTGTCTCGAAGTCCTTGGAATTAATGGATTGGAGAATGTGGAATCAATTGGCAATGAGTTCTACGGCAATGATATGTCTCAAGGCTTCCGATCATTAAAAACACTTGTAATCACTGGAATGGAGAAGTTGACAACTTGGTTAGGAATAGGATTCCCTCAACTCGTCAATATGACTATCGATCGGTGCCCCATGCTAACTACTGTGCCACTTTTTTCTTCAAATCATTTGAAATCATTAAAAATTTCATCTTGTAGCCAGCTTGGAAATTTCCGCATGAGACTGCATAATCTCAGCTCGTTAGAGACCTTGAGTGTTAAATCTTGTGATAGACTATTCTCTTCAAGTATTGAACTTCATTACTTCAGTTCCCTTCGGTCCTTGGAAATAGTGAACATCAGTAACTTTATGCGTGTGGCGAATGGGCTATCTTTCCTTACCTGCCTCCAAGATCTTACTTTAAACACGTGTCCTGGTTTGACGAGTTTACCAGAGGGGATCGGAACACTCACATCACTTAACTTTCTATCAATTTCCCATTGCTCTGAGATGGAGTCCTTACCTAACGCTCTACAAGGACTCACTACACTCAAACGCCTGAACATTCAAGGATGTCCTACATTAAACGAACGATGTAAGAAGGTCATAGGCAAGGATTGGCAAAAGATACGGCACATCCCTCAAATTATTTGCGGAGAGTAGGATGAAGTTGTTGGCCTGGAGATTAATGGTTAGTCTTTCTATTTCTAGTATTATCTCCTAAAATCTCTCTCTTCTTGCATCTATTGTTTATTTCTCATACAACTCCTATATGCAGCAATGTAGATATGGCGGAGCTAGCGGCAAGAAGAATCGAAGCAGCTTGCGTTGAGTAAAGAAACTTTAGGTATTGTTGTTGACATTGATTATAATTTCAAGCATGCCCACATGAAAAATTATAATGGATGAAGAAATATAGTGGCAAAAAGATAGGAGACTAATCTCTTAGAAAAGTTTGGAATTTTCTTAGGAACAAGAAAATCATTTTCTAGTAAAGTGCCTTCTATCAAATAGTTATGATCCTCTGAGGCTTTGGCTCGGAGAAACCTTGAGCTAAAGGAGCAGCACTCTACAGTGGAGTCTGGCTATTGAAAATCCGAGCCACTCAATAAATTCCCTCTAGTATGTGGCTTAACCCCAAGTTTTACTTCAATAAGAGTTGGTTCCAATGTAAGAGTGACCCGTTGATTAAAAACGTGATTAATACAGTCTTTTCCGTTTTCGATTATCACATTATCAAATGGTCAATCTGATGGTGGGACCTACTCTTACTTGGTAACGATTTCCAACATCAATTGGAGAAAAAATCGCATGTTTCTTTTGACACTTCTTTTTTAACACATTGTCAATGTACAGTTTACAATTTTGCACATTGTCATGCCTTTCCTTTCGACATAAAAAGGTCTGCCTTTAAAATCTGCATGTTTGATTTGTGTAGATGTAGCCTTGGCAACTTTTCTCAGTTGAGTTCTTGGAAAAAGATCGGATGATGTAACATTTATCTTGCCCACACTGAGCAACAAGAAAAACTGATGTTTCATTTTATCTGATTAAGTAGATGTGAACATTGAAAGCAAGATGTTACTTTATCATGTCCCTAAATTGCTATACTTTGAATATTTTAAATAAATTGGAGGGTTTTGCCCACTGAAATAGGTGAGATAAGGTTGTGATTGTGATGATGATGATGTATAAAAATGGAAGGTTGCTCTAACGTGCTTTTGGAGCAATGTAAGGTATTTATGCAGATCGGATCCTCTTCCTCATGCTCAAAATAATAAAGCCTGGGTCTTGGTGATGTGGTGGGCGATATCAGAAATGAGTTTATATTCAAAGTGTCCCAATTAACCCCACCAAGCAACTAGTCATTGCCAAAGGTGTCGTCAGAGGGGAAAGATTCTCTCATGAGAGAGTTATAACCCAACTGTAAAGTCTGAAAAACCAACCGTTAGGGCCTGTTTGTTTGGAAGAATTCTGAGAATTCTTGTCTAGGAGAATTCTGAGAATTCCAAATGCTCACCACCCCCAACCACCCCCCGGCCCTTTGGCTTTTGAAATGCTGGAATTCTGGGAATTCACAATGCTAAAAGTGCATTTTCATGTGATTTGGAATTCTGAATTCTTACATCAAATAAAGTATTTAAAATGCCCAGAGGACAAGATGTCACATCATGCCAAAAATTTCCAACAAGCCCAATTCCATATCAGAAATGCCTGTAACCAAATAGGCCCTTTGTCTAAACTTTAATGAGGATATGGCTTTGGCTTATACTGATGTAGCCTTTAGAAAGCCAGATTGGTTATCTGATTACAATTTCTGTACGGATCCAAACCCAATTTTATCCGGATAATATTTTTTTTATCATAGGATTACCTTTGAGTGGACCCTAATTCTGATGGAGACACTTTAATTCTGATTTTTAATTAATTAATTATTTTTAGTTATATCTTGTTGCATTATAACTATGCCCACTTATCATTAATTTGCACTCATATATCAGTTATGCGGTACAATTTAAAAAACCCTGGGGGCGCACTTTCATGCCATCAATTTCAGCAGTGACCTCTCTCGTATTGGATACAAGAATCTCACTTTGCAACCTAGAAAGAGAGAGAACTAGAAAAAGGCTTCTGGTTGCTAAGAAGAGGATGTAGAAGGCTAGAGGACCATCATCAGGTATCAGTTTCATCATCACAACATTTTTTGCGATTTTGATCATCACTTGTGGTAAGTAACCCTACCAAATTACCCCAGTACTTTAATTTTTGTATTCCTTGACCTCCAAACAGGCTAGATCTAGGTTCTATATTGTTATTCTTGAGATCTACACAGGGATGCTCACTTAGTGTTTGATCCTAGCATTCTAGTGTGTTCTAGGTTATTTGATTTGTAAGTTTGATGGATTAGGTCTTGTGGATTTGTAGCTTATCAATATATGTTTGTAGTTTTAGCCCTATGATCATGTTTATGATGGATTTGGAACCCCTCTTGTAATCTCTACATTCTTGTCATGTGTTCCTACATCAGTGATAGACATCAATTAATGTATTTGCTGTTGTAGTGTGATTCTAGTATGTATTTGAACATTATGTCTAGTTGAGATTTAGAATCCGTGCTGTTGAACAAAATTTTATAGCCCTTTTTTTTTTATTGGCTAAACAATCTGAAAATCTGGATCTGATTATACTATTATGCTTGTCTCATCGAGTACTACAAAATTGACATAAAGATAGCATGATTTCTTCAGATGACCAAATTACGACCTGAACGAACTGCAAGGGCAAATCTATCCAATTGTAGGGATCCAACTTTCATTTTACTTTACTGTACAGTAAAACTAGTTTACAGAATGAATCTTACTGTGTGGTAAAGTTCTGTAAATTATTATACTTTTTTTTTCTTTCAACAAAATTTGGAATCACCTGAATCACGTCAATATTGGATTTATTGTGGATTTTACAAACTGACCTGGAAAGTTGCAGAATTTTCTGCGTGTGTTCATATGTTCATAACTTGATCTTTTATGCCCCGCATGTGATCCATTGGCGCAGCCCCGGATCCTCGATTGAACTTGATCAATCTCCCGAAGGATTGATCAAATCCCAGGGATGGATTCTGAATTCTAGAACACACTGACAGCAAAAGGGAACACCATATTGAACAAAATCTTCTTAATTAATTGATTATGCATACTATTAGATAATATGAAGCGAACTTGTTTGAAATTGAAATCAACCTCAATTTCTCTAATTAATTTTGACTTCTTTCAAGTTATGTTGACCCTTCCCAATAACCTCTGTCCCACATTAGAATGCCCCTCTTTCATCTTTCCGTTCCTAATAAAGTACCTTTTCTTCTTTAGTTTTGAACCGCCTCTCACAGGTCACAACGCCTTTCTTTGAAACACCTCTTCCATAAGAACCCAAAGCAGAAACGCCTCTTTCCCGTGATGTCTCTCCCTCTTCCATCAGGTACAGGTTTTCTTCATCTAATTAAGGGGTCTCTTCTACCTTGGTCTTTCCTAAATTCCGAACAACCGGAAGGGCTGGTAGATCAATTGTGAACGCCCTCTTCAAGCTCTGCACCTTGTAATACCAGGTACTATTGATTTTTTGCACCATCTATGCTGTGATAATCTCATCTTCGCTTCGCTTCTCTATAGATGAGCACCGGGGAGTACCCTCCACACATCTCCAAGCCCTAGCGGATGCCTCTATCTAATTTTGAAGTGCCGAAACATCTCCCCATCTCCAATCCTTGAAACTAGGATTCGGGGGTTTTTCATTACAAGAATATGATGTTTATTTGAAAGTGTCTCTACCCATGCCAACTCTACTTCCATCTCCTCGCCCATTTCAGATAAGGAAGATTATGGTTTGTTTTTGCTAAAATGTTTGTTTGGATTGGTCTTTGGACAGGAGATTCAAGCAATTGGAAAAATATCATTTTTTGTTTCCTACAAAATTTGAGTTCTATGTAACGACTCTTTTTCTTCTTTCTTTGCTAATCATCAGGTGATCTCCTAGTTTTCACCAATCTGATTCTGAAACGAACAGGGTGGGTTTTGATTTTTCGAAGGAATAGTTTCTTTTCTTTCTTTCTTTTTTTTCCTAACATTTTAATGGGTTCTCTGTTCCATATTAATCAAATCGAACAAGGTGCGAAGGTAGATCTTCCATTCTGGCTTGCTCATGAGTTATACTTGAGACAAGCGGTGGTAGTTCAATTGCCTGCAGCCTATAACCAAAAGTAACCTCTCAGTTCTTTGATTGATTGTTTTGCTGCATGTTAACAAGTAACAAATAATATAAAAAAAGAAAAGAAAGGGAGTTATGGAATGTACAATGACAGGATAACTGAAATTGCAAGACTTTATAAGACAGGTTTATTGGTCGTGTATATGTTCTGCATATTTAGTGCATTGGTTTTTTCACTCTTGCAGAACAAGCAAGGAAATCCAGGCTGATGCAGCATGTGTGGATATGAAGAGCCAATGCCCATACTTCTACGAGTTGGGATCTATGATTGCACTGCTGTGAGTTTTTTCCCTAGATTTGGTTATGCCTTTCTCCATTGCCATTATTATAATATAGTATTAGGATCCTGACGTAAAACCAAGCCCGTGAAGGCCTATTTTGACTGATGTGGTCAAAATTTTGTAATAGGATGATGCAGCATGTGTGGTTTTGATTTGGGTTTTATGTAACGACTCTTTTTCTTCTTTCTTTGCTAATCATCAGGTGATGATGACATTTCCAAGCCCTAGCCAATGCCGTCAATCTCATTTGCAGTGCCAAAACACAGGTAATGCATTTTCAATTCTTTAAGAATTAGAGTTTTAGCAATAAAATGTTTTATTATGTTCCTTTTTTCTGGGGTTTTGAGATAGACTTGGCTCTAGGTTTAATTATAAATCTGAAGAGAGAAATTTTGTTTGTAGAGTCTAATCTTAAGGATACTATTGGGCTGTTCGCTATGCGGAAAAGGGATTTTGTGTAGGCAAGCTCTTGCATGGTAAGAGACGTTACTGCTTTAAATTTCCTTTTTATTTATTCTATTTGTTTTATTTTTTTGATGTTTTGGCATTGTTCATTTGCTGGAGTGCTTTTACTTTTTTAACTGCTATTGGTTGTTATTAAACTTACATTGGAAGGTGACTATGATAAGTTGATGTCCTATTTCATGTAATTTGATGTTGCATTATGCTTAGATCTCTTTGGATCATTGCAACCCTATTTGCACATTAAATTTGACTATCTTGAATGCAGAGTTTTGCGTCATTTCTTCTTTTTCGATTAATTTGATTGTTTTATAAAGAAGGATCTTCTCTAATATATAATATCTGATTGTTCTTTTTTAGTTTTTTGAGTTTCTAATGGCTTATTTGATTCAGGAAGGCATTCAACTTTCTGTTGGCGCCCTTCCTTCTATGGCACCTTTGTAGTTCGTTCTATTTTTTTTTTTTCTATGCAGTTTTTCTTCTACCAAAAGGAATTTGTTTTGGGTACAATGTCAATACTTTGTCTGCAATGCAATCCATTTGTATGTGTGTGATAAAAAGAGCGCATTTATATGCTAAAGCACCATGCAGTGCCTCACCTTTTGAACTTTGGAAGATCCAGTCAAGTGTAGTTTCTATCATGGACAGATTTGGAAGAAAATCCTCATTAAAAAAATCCATGAAAATGTATCAAGCACATGCAAATAGATTTTTCGTGCAAATAGATTTTTAATCCCTTCCTTTAATATAAAGAAACAAATAGTTTGGAGAAGACAACCATCCTCTTCAATGAAGGCAAACAACCTCTGAAATGGATCTAAATGAGCAATAAAAGTTGGGTGTATGTGTAAGAAAAGGTTGGTGGTGGACTCTTCCAAGTAGAGAAGGATGCCTGAAAAGGGATGATGAGAGAAAACGAAAGAGGAAAAGTGCAACTTGGGGCAGGGGATCTATATAGCGAATAGAGACGCTAGTGTCGCCAAAAATGTATTTAGGGATTTTTTATATCAAGCACATAGGACGTATATTGAAAAAATCAATGCAATATAACACATGCATATAACTCTATTGAGGGAAAATGGTGTGCAAAGGTAAATGGTTGCACATAATCAAAATGTCTTTCTGCCTATCATGTTTATCATTTTCCTCTAGACCTATTAATTAATGTGTAAAAGAGAAAGAGAGGTCAGTTCGTTGATTGTAATGCAAGAACATAATCAGAGTTTATGTCCAAATCATGTTGACAGCCCAAAGTCCGAATCTTGTCTATCATTTTCCTCGTGCTCTGTTTTTTTTTTTTTTTCTTCTTATGGAGGAGAGAAGGAGATAATGAAACAGTGTCTACACTATAGTTTCACATAATCAAGATCGAGATAATTCGACATGTTGCACAAAAATGTCAAATGGCCTTTGAAGCATTATAACAAACACTTCACATACAGATTTCATTTCAGCCTGTTAATACAGTACATAAGGGCTTATAACACAATACAAATCGAAATACATTTTCTCCAAATCTACTGTTAATACAATACATAACTTATACTCATTAATCATAGAAAATAGAAGATGAACGTCATTGCACAGAGAGAGAAACAGAGAGAGCACATGAGGACATCTTCAAACCATTAAAACAACAGACATCAGTGACCGACAACTCGAAATGGATTGCAGTGGAAGAAAAACTAAATATGCCACCAGCCATTTGCATCAAACAACTAATTTGAAGCCATTAAGCCAAAAATACACACAAACAAACAGCAAATCAAACGAAAAAATCGTGGATGGAACTCCCAACAAATGGTACATTTGAACATACCTACTTCGAGTCGATGAGCAATATCGGAATGAGGGTGGTAGAGAAGGTAGAAGACAGAGCACAGTAGGCAGGGGGTAGCGGCGTCGACGAACGGAAGGAGAAAAGGGAAAAAATGAGCACAAATGAAGGAAGCTAGGGATTAATGGGATTTGACGAATAGCGACGCTAGCGTCGTCTATCAAAATGGTTTAGCGTCGCTTTTTTCAAATTTAAAAAAAAAAAGAAGTAAACCATGCATAACGGACCACGTTTGTGCATTAGGTAATAGTCTTCATTTTTTCGTGCAACATGCAAATATGGTGCATTTTCTGGTTAAATCCTCAAAGAGATAAGAAACATGGATTTTAGTGTTGAATGTCTTCTATTCAAATAGAAGGGGTCTGGTGAATCGATAATCCAATAGAAAAATCAGGGGCCTTTTGATTTGCAGGATTTTCTTTTGTAATCTGAGAAGCAAGAAGTTCCATTATTATATATGAACCGAACTGATTTCAATTGAGAATTCAGTCTGATTTATGCAATTGATTTTGACTTTGTTGCCAATTTATTTTGACCCCTGGCCCCGTCTCTCACGTCTTCCTTCCCCACGATCAATCATGGCAGTTCTGCTTCCCTTTTATCTCTCGAACCGTTTCCGCTGTAATTCATTGTGCGTTACATTCCCCTTTTCCTTTTCTCACATTTTTATTCTCATGTTCATCTTCCTCCACTCTCCTTCCTCCTGCAATAATCCCTTTCTTCCTTCAAAACCAGCAGCCAATCTCTGTTTTAAAATGTGTCTTTCTTCTTTCATATGTGGTGTCAATTTTCTTGTAGTTTCTTGCTATAGGTCTTGGCTCGTTTGATTGATTTGGATCTGCGTATGTGCTTTCTGAATTTCCAAAAGTTTCTACACCTTCTTCAAATGATTGTTTTTTCCCTCTCAGTTTAGCATTCATCAGATGATTTTGAATCCTTGGAAGGACAATAGAGATTTTATTGTGTTCTACATTTTCATATGGATATTTTCTCATTTGGTTGATTTTGCATCTGTGCTTAGGTTTTTGAAGATTAGCCCTGAAGGGAAAGTGCACGTCTTGAGATTTGACGCAAATGGGTGGCGGCTTCAGATGTAATAATACAGATGCTGGAAGAGAAATATCTCAATCCTTCATTGGTTAGTCTGCCAGCAAATGCCTGTGTATGTATGGATCTTTATCCTTCCATAACCTGTTCGAGGTTGTTTGTTCTGTTGTGGCTTCTATTTTATTTGTCCGCTTCAAAACTTTTCCGTTTGGACTTGTAGGTTATTTCATCTCTGCTCTCTGGATATTAGTGATGCTTTACAAAATGATGTTTAGTTTTCTTTTATATTTTCGTTTTAGACATGCAAATGTTTCTAGTCTTATTTTCTAAATTCTCATATATTCATTGTTACAAGATGATACCCAGAGGAAAATATTGGCAACACGCATTTGCATATTATACTTCATATTCAAGTATTTTTTTACCATTTTCCACCATCCTACGATCCACCCAAGGTCCAACTATCCTCTGCCAGAGTGCCAGTCTTAGGGGTTGATCCATCCCTATCACTGAGTATAGTGAGACGCCAATGACCACTTGGCCTGTCTCCCTTTTTTATTACAGATTACAAGGGTTTTAATTATTGTTATCAAGTGTAGCTGCTATGAATTAGATGGAGATGTTTTAGAAATTGTCTCAAGGTTTAGTTAATTTATTTTTGTATGATTAAACTTTAATATCTTCTAAATACTTTAGCTATTATGCTAGTTCAATGTAACTATAATTATATTTTATATTATTAGATTTTAGATACTTTTATGAGCTAACTGGAAGCTTATAAAAGAGGTCAAGGGTTTGGAGGATAGGAGCACCCACCCTGTTCTTCTTTTTTGTTCCTGAAAAGATAGGTACAGCTCTTCTTCATTAAAAAAAAAAAAAAAACCCTTTAGCTATGATAATTTTAGTTTTAAGTTACAGTTCATTTGTAACTCTACTACACTTTTTTCACATTTTGAATCAATCTTGATATTTAGAATTTAAGATTGAATATTATAATATATTTTATTTATTTTGAATTATTTTCTTCCCTATACTATCTCTAATAAAGCCATATGTTTGATATTGAACCATTAATTATCTACTTCACTTAGTCAGCTTCAAATTTTGAAAAAGACGTCACTTTTTTTTAAAAAAATTTCTTTTGAATCCGCGATTGGATATTTTGAGTTAGAACATGGGAAATTGAGAGATTTCATATGGCTGGCAATTGGGGTCCAGAAATTGGATTTAGGATATTGAGTTTTTATTCATTTTTATTTTTTTTATGATTTGGTGAGGCACCTCCCTTCCACTGATGACCAGAGTTAAATTCCTAGCTGTGGCACTGATCGTGAGGGACTTATGTTTGAGCGTGTTTGGGTACTTACCTTAAAAAAATTGTGATTTAGGATTTTGAATTGTTAATCGGAGAAAAAAGAAATTTGGCATATGTGAGTGACAACTGGGCTTAGAAATTCTTATATTGGGGTTTAGGGAATATCTTGGTTTGAAGGTTTTGATTTATGGTTTTGGATTTTTTTTTGAATGGTAGATTTCTGGTTTTTGGTTTTGGGTTTTGAATCTTGAGATTGGAGATTTTAACTGGTTTAAAGCTTTTGATTTATGGTTTTGGGCTTTTTGAATTTTAGCATTTGTTTTATTCTTGCACAAAGCAAAAGATGTCCACAAGCCTATAAGATTATTGTAACTATCTCATTTGTAGCCATCTATTACAAGTCTCTTTTCCAACTCCAACATTCACCAAGCTTACTTTATTTGCCTGTATGTAGTTTCCTTTTCATTCCCCATTGGCTTATTTGATGTTTTGACAAATCTCTTCCACCCTTAATGATCTGTTTCAATATGTAACACTGCATTTTAGACGGATTTTATTTTCATACAGCCCTATGAATATTTAACGAGTCTACTGATTTCAGGTTAATTTTTTTTTTTTTTTTTTATTTTTTTTTACAACCGCTTTATATATGTTGCTTATGTATGCGCTGAAAAGCATTTACTCACTTGATGCCAATGTTAGAGAACAAATTTTCTCTTTCACTATGTTTGTATAATAACTATGCTATTTTAATGGAGACCTGCAAATTGAGAAGTATAACTGCTTAGTTAAATGAAATCACATGTATGTCCATTTTGTTATTCTTATCAAGCATAACTCTCTCTCTCTCTCTCTCTATTGTTGTGATTTTGTTGTGACAAGCTTCCCTATTTACTATAATCCTACTTTTTATAAGTGTTTGTGTTACTTCTCAATATAACAATATGGTTTTAGATGTAGTCGGTACATGGTTCCCACAGCACATTAGACGCTTTCCATGGTGGGGTAATACTAATTCGATATTCCCCCCTCAAATTTTGACATATTAATATGAGGATAGATGTATTAGAGTGATTTTTAACTGTACCGATATTTATTCATTTTGTTTTAGCTTGAATGAATCATTTATTTCTTTTAATGAAATATGTCTTTTCCATGAATTTATGTGTGATTTTTTTTTAACAGAACACATAGTGACTATAAGAGTACTTGGTAATTTGATGTTTTACTTTTACAAACTCTACCTATCTAATTTCAATGAAATAAACTTTTGTGTGCTAAGAAAGTATTTATGCATCTACTGTCAAATGGGTCAGTGGGTCACAGCCCATGGCAAATAAAGCCCGACTTGTGGGACAAATCATCTCACGTGTGTACAGCTATGTAACTTTTATCTTTTGCCTTATTAGGAGATATGATTAGATTATAATTAGATTAGAATGGCTGTAATCTAGATGATTGCTACAATCACTGCAACATGTATAACAACTATATTTCTATATAAAGGAACATCGTGACCCTCAAAGGGATCATCGAATTCACAACATTGTTTCTCTCTTTCTTGCTGGCTTTGACATGGTATCAAAGCTTTGAGCAAACATTTTCTAAGTGATCCTTCTTCATCTTCCAAGCATTGGAAGTCGTCAGTTTCTTCTCTGCTCAAGATTCTTTCATCAGTAAGTCTGATCAAGGTGTGATCATATGCGGCCCACCCCAGATCAGCATCACTGTACCTGGAGTTTGCAACCACTCTGGTCACCTGATTATTCTAGTATCTGGGGACATTTTTTGCGAATTTTTCGCTTCTCAGAGGTAGGCTTTCTACCGTTTTTAGAGAAAGTTCAATTTCTACAGTATAATTTAATCACAACCGTCCAAGTTTTTTGATCTGGCTCTTTTTGGGGAGCAATCTGGTTTGTTTGGTGCGAATTTTGATCTTCCATCATTCTATGTTGTCTGATTGATCATTTATGATGTCTGATTGATCATTCATTGCAACTGTTATCTGCTGCATTCCATTTTGTCTGGAAAATCAAGCTCGCCTGGCCTTTTTTGGTGAAAAAAATTGATTTTTTCAGTACTGTCACATCTGATTGCTTAGTTGGAAAAATTGAAAGTCTTCTCGTCTCTGATCAGCTTCTTTATCAATTTGATTTAAGTATAGTTGGAGTTTCTTGCATATTGTAATCACTCTACTGAAATGGAAAAGAAGAATGAAATTGCCTTGATCAAATTTAATGGCAAGAATTACACTTCCTGGTCATATCAATTTCAAGTATATCTTGAAGGAAAGGAAATGTGGGGACTTGTTTCAGGATGGGATCCACGCCCTAAGGAAGATGGGGAAAAAATATTATTTTGGAATACAAAGGATGCCTAGATCAAAACCTAGATTCTTGGTTCTGTTGAACCACAATATATTTTGAATCTCAAACCCTACAGGACCTCTAAGGAGATGTGAGAATATTTGAAACAAGTGTATCACCAAGGGAACTCTGCCCGTCAATACCAACTTGAACTGGAGATTGCTCAGTATTCCTAGGGCACCTCTTCCATCTAGGACTATTATACAGGTTTTCTCAATTTATGGGTAGAATATGACGAAATCAAATACATCAATGTATCTGGGGCAACTCTTTCTGAGATTCAAAAATTGCATGCAACTCCTCACAGAGACCAGTTCCTTATGAAATTGAGATTTGAATATGAGATCGTTTGTTCAAATCTGATGAGCAGGGTTCCATCTCCATCCATGAATGAGTGCCTTAATGAACTCTTGCGCGAGGAACAAAGTCAGATCACTCAACATGTTCTAAAACACCAGTTTTTAGGAAACTCTCCTGATGCAACATATGCCACCGCTGCCAATTACACTCCTGGTATTTCTCAAAGTCCAGGAGGGATGGTTCATCATACCACTTCTGCTGCTAAAGGACAACCTGCTGCAAGAGATCTTAGTAAAATCCAATGTTTTGGCTGCAAGAGTTATGGACACTATGCCCCACAGTGTAAGACCAAGTTCTGTAATTACTGCAAATCAAATGGTCATGTTCTTACAAACTGCAAAAGGCGGCCACAAAATCGCACACCTCGAGCTTATCATGTCAACACTGCAGCTGCTACTACTTCTAGCGATACTCCTTCAGCATCGGTCATGTCTTCACCACCTCCTGCCTTCAATACTACTACTCAGATCACCCCTGAGCTCGTTCAACAAATGATCATGAATGCCTTCTCTGCCCTTGGCATTTCAGGTAATCACCAATCCTCTTCCTCCATATGGTTTCTTGACTCTGGAGCTTCAAATCACATGACCTCTTCCACCACTCATCTCTCTAATCTGCAACCATACAATGAAGACTTACAAGTTCATACTGCGGATGGTCAAAAGCTTCCCATTACAGCTCTTGGTGATGTTATTCATTCATTACCTCTGAAAAATATTTTTTTTATCTCCTCATCTAACTACAAATCTTCTGTCTGTCGGACAACTGATTGATGACAATTGTAATGTTTATTTTTCTCGGTCTGGTTGTGTTGTGCATGATCAAGTGTCGGGGATGGTGATCGCGAGGGGGCCTAGAGGGGGCCTAAGTGGGGACGCATATTTCCTCTTTTTATGCCTCTCTCTCAAAATAAACAGTTCTCTGCGTTCAACTGTTTTTCTTCTCAAGATGTTTGGAGGCTCTGGCATAATAGATTAGGCCATCCTCATTCCAAATTGTTATCTTTGATGTTGAACACTGGTAGCATTAATGAAAATAAAACTTCTTTTAGTCACATTTTTTATGAGTGTTCTGTTTGCAAACTTGGTTAAAGCAAAGTTCTTCCTTTTCCTTCCAAATCTACTATGGCTTCAAAATGCTTTGACATTATTCATAGTGACGTCTGGGGGATTACTCTTGTAATTTCAAATATTGTCACATTTATTGATGATCATAGTAGATTCACAAGGGTATATTTCTTGCATTCTAAATCTGAAGTCTTTGATGCTTTCCAAAAATTTATGGCTTATGTTGAAAATCAGTTTTCCACTCGCATAAAAGTTCTCCGATTTGATTCCGAAGGGGAATATATGTCCCATTAGTTTCAAAATTTTCTGCACGCACACGGGATTTTATCACAAAGATCGTGCTCTTATACTCCTCAACAGAATGGAGTTGCAGAGCAGAAGAACAGACATCTCTTAGATATTGTTCGTTCTCTTCTCTTAGAATCATCAGTTCCCGTTAAATTTTGGCCCGAAGCTTTAGCCACAGTAGATCACTTAATCAATCGCTTATCATCCCCTTGTCTCACCAATAAAACACCATACTTTTGTCTTTTTCATACAGATCCTACTTATACCCACTTGCATATTTTTGGATGTGTGTTTTGTTCATCTTCCTCCTTCTGAACATACAAAATTAACTGCTCAATAAGCTCAATGTGCGTTCCTTGGCTATGCTTCTCACCAAAAAGGATATCTTTGCTATGATCCTATGCTCAACCACATTCGCACCTCTCAAAATGTCTTATTTTTAGAAAACCAACGTTTCTTTCCTAGTCATCCCCAGCCTTTACCTTCTTTTTCTCATTTACCAGATTTTACTGACGCAATTCCTTCTCCCCTCATTGTTTATGAACGACGTCGTCATAGGGATGTTCCACCACTGCCTCCCCCTCCAGATCCCTCGCCGGCACCGAATCTTGCCCCTACTTCACCACATGCTACTCCTATTGCTTCAGTTCAACTTCGACATTCTACTTGTCTCTCCAAGCCTCCAGATAAATATGGGTTCACCCAAACATCTTTGCTTGCTACTCTCTCTTCCATTGCTATTCCTAACTCTCACTCACAGGCGGTGAAGCATGATTGTTGGCAAAAGGCTATGCAAGAAGAATTAGCTGCACTGCAGGATAATCATACCTGGGATCTTGTTCCATGTCCATCCTCTGCAAAACCTATCTGTTGCAAATGGGTTTTTTCAGTCAAACTTAAGGCAGATGGCTCGTTGGATCGCTATAAGGCATGGTTAGTCACACTGGGCAACCGCCAAGACTATGGTATCAACTATGACGAAACATTTGCCCCAGTTACAAAAATGACTACCGTCCATACAGTTTTTGCCTTTACTGCCTCTCATTCCTGACCTCTTTACCAATTTGATGTCAAGAATGTGTTTCTTCATGGTGATCTCAAAGAAGAATTCTATATGTGACTTCCCCAAGGAATTACTGGTGCATCGGCAGGAGATATTGCTCGCCTACGACGCTCTCTATATGGTCTTAAGCAAGCCCCGCGCACTTGGTTTGAAAATTTTAGGGATGCTCTCCTTCATCTTAAATTTACTCTAAGTGCCTCTGATCCTTCTATGTTTTTGCATCGCTCCTCAAACGACATCACTGTCCTCTTGGTTTACGTGGATGACATCATTATATCTGGGACGGATTCAGACATGATCAACCATCTACAAGCATCCCTACATGAGTCCTTTCATATTAAAGACTTAGGGTCACTCGCATATTTCTTAGGTCTTGAGGTTCATCAGTCAGAGAAAGGTCTCATCCTCGATCAACACAAATATGCCTTGGATCTCATTGAGATGGCCGGTCTTTAACACTCCACTCCCGTAGATACACCTGTTGAGGTTAATATTCAGCTCGCACACGATATTGGTGATCTTCTTCCTGATGCCACATTATATCGACGATTCGATGTTTAATTGGCAGCTTAATCTACTTGACCATCACTCGGCCTGATATCTCATATGCCGTGAATCTGGTTAGTCAGTTCATGACACAACCATGCCATCTCCACCTCGTTGTTGTTCGGCGCATTCTTCTATATGTCCTTAGTACACCATATCATGGCCTTTTCTTTCCTGTGGGAAATTCAACTTCTCTCATTGCTTATTCAAATTCTGACTGGGCTGGTTGTCTTGATAGTCGACGGTCTACCACGGGTTGGTGCATATTCTTAGGGGACTCGTTGATTTCCTGAAAGTGTAAGAATCAAGATAAAGTTTCCAAATCATCCACAGAAGCAGAATATCATGCTATGTTTGCCGCCACATCTGAAATTGTCTGGCTTCGAGGTCTCCTTTCTGAGCTTGGATTTCCATAATCTGACTCTACACCTATATATGCCGATAATACTAGTGCCATACGGATTACTGAAAATCCTGTCTTCCATGAACGTACAAAGCATATTGAAGTGGCATGTCATTACATTCGTGATGAATTTGTGCGTAAAGCTATTACTCTTCCTCATGTTCCTACTGGACTTCAAATTGCAGATATATTTACCAAGGGACTTCCTTGGCCACGACACCCATTCTTAGTTGGCAAATTGATGCTGGTTGATTCACCGCATCAATTTGAGGGGGGTGTTAAATGTGTCAGTGCTAAATGGGTCAGTGGGTCACAGCCCATGGCAAATAAAGCCCAACTTGTGGGACAAATCATCTCACGTGTGTACAGCTATGTAACTTTTATCTTTGCCTTATTAGGATATATGATTATATTATAATTAGATTAGAATGGCTGTAGTCTAGATGATTGATACAATCACTGTAACATGTATAGCATCTATATTTCTATATAAAGGAGCATCGTGACCCTCAAAGGGATCATCGAATTCACAACATTGTTTCTCTCTTTCTTTCTGGCTTTGACGCCTACAAGTCCATGCTTTAAGCATTGATGATTTGCTAATCTACAACACAATAAATAGTAGTGGCACCTATATTTAATCATTCTTCTAATTATAGTTAGAATATGAGTGCATATACCTTATTCCAATTTTGAATTTTAGAATTAACGTCAGACATTTCGTGTCGTTTTCATCAAAAGATCAATTGTCTTTCATCCAAATAGTAGAATATTATAGTGCAGAAGTTGTGTGCATGAAAGCTAGATTGCTCAACTTAGAGAAGAAAGCAAATGTGGTTTTTATTTCTATTTTTCCCTTCAAGCATCTGGTGATTCCCACAAGAGACTACCGCTGCTGTTGCTACTGTCATTGGTCAAAATATTATTGTCATCTTATTAATTTATATATATTATAACATTATATATGTTATATTATATCTTTTTCCATTTTAATATCATTTATACACAAAATATAATGTATTAAACCTTTTATAAATTCTAAAAGTTTGTAGATCTTTTATAGTATGAATTATATTGCCCGTGCTGAGCGCAGGCATGTTTTGCCGGTAGTAAGTTATATTAAGTTATAGTATAAGGAATCACCTATCTACTTGCATAACACCCTTCTCATTTTGCATTATCTATGAGAAATATCAGCATATGCCGTAAATATGTAGACATCATTCTAGTTTAAATAAATATCAATATTAAGTAAATACTGTCATAAACTCAATTTTCAAGTGTGGATATGGCAGGGGTATTGTGTTATATTTTATTAATAATAGTTTTAATTGTTATGAAAACATTTGCAGAAAATAAAATAAAAATGAAAATATGGAAATTTTAATAGAAAAATATTTGCTTCTATAGTATTAACCCCATTTCTCAGTGTTAAGAGAGACTGACTGATACCTGAACCAATACCTGTACGTGTATGAGTTACATTCTGAATATGATTTTTCATGCTGTATTTCTTCTTTCAAGATGCTGAAATTCCTGAAAATAAAGAAAAATACTAAATTTATTTCTTGGGCAGAATTCCAAGCACAAGCACATCCAGGTGCTTCCTTCGGTCTTGTCTGAGCTTCATAGGTGAGTCATGAAGGCAGAAGCAACATTAAGACAGAAGGATGATGAAAATGAAACATTGCAATAGCAACTTAAGCAATAAGAGAGAAGGTGGTTGGAATATGAGAAAAAAATGAAATCCATGGAGAGACGCGGCAGAGACAGTTTACAAGATCTTTACAAGTGAGTCTGATGGATAGTTAATTCCATTATTTTACTGAGATATAGTGAATTAAAACATTTGGTTGCACTGAAATGAACATATTTGTGACTCCAGTATCTCCCATATCAATTGATTCCAGCCATCCATGAAAATGGAAGATTACATCTAATGTTCCATATTTATTAGGGACCGGCGAAATAATTAGAATCACAGAATGAGAGTTTCCTGGGGCGCGTTCAATCCACAGATGGGCCTGTTTTACGAACAATTTGTAAAACCAAAAGGTGGCTCTCACTCATACAGTTAGTTGCTGAGCAAATGGTCAATTGAATGTTCTCTTAATAATGAATAATATGTTAAAACATTTCACCAGGAAAAGATTGGGGGTTGATTTCTCATTAAAGTTTTAAGTTCTCTCGTTTGCACGAAACCCTACTGTGCAAGGGTTGCTTGCCTGAATATGGTGTTTCCTATGAACTCACGGGTCATTTGAAGCTTCTGCTAGGAATGTTTCTGTTTTGTCTTTATTTTTGTGATTCTTTTTTCCACCAAGTGACCAAGCCAAGCTGAGTCTAGCTTTGCAAAATGTTTGAATCTAGTGTTTCGTGTGAACTTCGTCATTGTAGCTTCGCTAGTATATATATATATATATATATATATATATATATATATATATATATATATATATAGTAGCATTGTTTCTTAATAAACAAGACATTCTAAAAATAAGAAACTGTTAATCCTAATCAAAATAGAATTTAGGAATTAAATTAACTAATTTAGAAACTATCTGATTTGGGATACGGATCTCTGATCTCTCGATAGATCATTGATCAGGTGGGGCCCATCAGGGCCTACGTGCCTGTGATCTAGGCCTGATCTTGGGTTGGGTTGCATCGTCCATTTGACTTGAAACCTTGCTGGAAGTTGTAGCATTTGTTTAGAAACTCAATTATGTTGGTTGGAAGCCTGAATATGTTAGGTTGAGGCTTTTATTATGCATGTTAATATTGCCAACAATGATGCACGGATACTTCAAAATGGGCAACGTATCGTGTTGTATCGTATCCGATACTTCACTTTTTATGTGTAAAATCCATGTCCCTACTGTGCCTATAGCGTGTCCTTGCCATATCCATCCTGTATCTGTGCTCCATAGATTGCCAACCATGCTATGCTTGTGAACATATCATATTAATTTGTATGTTTTTGTGCATACACCTTAGAAGTCAAGGACACTATCTAAAGTATAGGCAATGCATCATGGGATGCTCATACGAGGTATTTAGCCCTCTTTCTTGTGGCAGTGACATTGGGATTTAGAACACATTGTGCAAAAATACTAATCTATAACTATCCCTCATGTTTATAAATGTGATTTAATTTGCTAGGATGGGCCTAATTCCATCAGGAACACTAGCTTTTTGTAGTTATGTGTGGATAAACAAAGAATGACATTTGTGCTTGCCTAGGCTTAATTCCAACGAGTATGCTTTATGTATTTTGTTGCTAATGATATGCCTTTCTAAGAGTATATTTAGAATTGATTCTAATTAAATTCCCATGTTCATGCTATGATTTATTGCAACACTCTGTGTCACCTAAGCCTGAGTTACCTAACCTCGTGCCTCGGTTGATGAACCATTATTTGCATACGTGCGACATATCCGTAATCATGCACCACCCCTATATTGATAACAATTGGCTGATAAACATGTTTGCTATGGTTTCATGGTTCATTTATTTGTTGAGCTTAGTGCTTACCTGCTTGCATTTGCATTTTGTTTTCTTTTCAGATATTGAGGTTAAACCTTAGTGCCCCGGAACGTCCTCTCAGCCTTTTTGACCCTGTTCGGAGCAAATCCGTCCTCAGAGCGCGGTTCGACCGAATATGGAGCGAACCGTGCAGAATCTTTAGTTTTTTTGTGTATTTTCTTTTTTAATAAGCTTGACATTTATCTTTTGAATGAAGAAACTTCTTCAAACTTATTAATTATTGTCTATTTTATGTGATCAAGTTGCAATTATTTTTTTCGCAATTTTTGATACTTGGATATATGGATAATATATATTTGTGCCCATTAGCTAATTGTTTCTAAATCCACAAGCACTATGTTGTATAGGCGTTCTGGAGGCGCTCCGAACATATAATTAATTTAAAATTTAGCATTTGGTGTCACCGCTCCTGCTCCCGCTCCGCACTCTGGGCACATAGGGTTAAACCCAATGAGGAATGATCACTTGCATTGTGGGGAAAATGCTACTATAAGAGACATAATATTTTAGGAGTTGTGAACATTAGTAGTTGTTTATTTGAGTTATTTTAGATCATGTAGGCCATTGGTTTTGTAATGGACTTTTGCTTGGTTTTATGGGTTGATTGAGACTTTATTTAACCAATGGATAGAAAAATTAGATTTAATTGACTTTGTTATCATGATACCCATTATGCGCTTGCTCGCATATTTTCTGATACAACGATTTGAGTATGATTAATTGATTGGGGATCATTCATGCATGGAATTCCGAGGATCCTAATGATCTTGGGTTTCAACGCGTGACAGTTTCATTGTTTCGCTAAATTGCAATTTAGTGATTACAAGCTCAATGGAAGGCCCACATGTTTCTTTCCCTAAAGAAGCAGAAGCGAGGGATATTCTAGTGGCCTCATCAGTTATGAAGGATAGCAGCTTCTATAAAATCCGAGTTCGCTCGAGGCGATGCAGGCTTCAATGGAATTTTTGATTGGACAAATGAGTTCATTTTGCAGGACATTAACCATCTTGCTAGTTTCTTTGAGTTAGTTTGTCACAAATTCCTAGAATTAATTTCGCTAACTGATAAGCTGAACCCTTGTAAGGTTTTGCTTCCTTTTTTGGTGGGGTGAATTTTGTAAGGGGCTAGTAGTTAGGTTCGTTGTGTGCTTTGTCTTTTCTCTTTCATTGTTTGGGCTTGTGCTTTTAATGAGTTTCTTCTATACCAAAAAATAACAATAATAAAGAAAGAAAGAAAGAAAGAAAGAATCAAAAGAACCATTAAAAGAAAAGGAAAAAGAACATCATGGCTAATTTTGTTTTGTGATTTTTGTACCATTCCACTAAAAATTCTGATATTCTGTAGCACATCCAAATAAATTATAGAGGCAATTACCGTATGGATGGTGTTAAAGCTAACAATAATCCCAGAACAGCTGGAAAATATATATTTACTACAAAATTGTTCGATCCGTAGGGTATTGCAAGCCTTGCAATATCCTAGGGATGTAGGATATCCCACAATTAGAAGCGGGCAGACTTGAATAGTCTGGTTTTTTTTCCCCCTTCTTTTCCTTGATTGTGAGACCACCAAACCACCATCCAAACTGTTGGATAGTTGTATGAGCGTAAGAACTAACATTGCACTAAATTTGAACCGTTGAGCTATCACAGTTATCGAGAACTTCACCAAAAAGTCACGTTTTGCAAATTATAATCTATAGACAAGTTAAGAAGACAGCCATTATGATGAGAGGTATTGTCAATCAAGGAGCATTAACTTTATCCTACTAAATTTGAAACGCATGTGCTGATACGTTAATTATTTGTTCCTTATGACCAGTCTCTACTACTACCAGATAAGTGAGGTACATATATGCTAATGGACTTCTATCAACAGTGTCTTTAGAAGTATAAGGGGGCTCTGTTCCTATGTTGAGCTTGGCTGCCTGTGAATGAAGAGCGATTTGCTATTTATGAGAATAATGGATGTCCTTGCTTCGTGTATTCTTGTTGGATGTTATGTTTTGATTCCATTGAGAATGGGTTTCTTTGTCTATGTATTGTCATTGTATTAAACATTGTACAACTCTTACTCGTCAGCGATCCATCAGAAAAGTTTGGGGGTACCTTTTTTCTCCCTATGTTGACCTACTAGCCAAAAATGATACTACCAACCTGAAGACGCAGGGATTGATCCCTATACATTTGCGTGATACCAAAGTGCCAACATCACTTAACCATCAGTGAGTTGGCAGTTAGGGGGGCTTTTGCTAACTACAAAAATAAGGTTTTATTCTATGGTTTAGAGCTTATTTACATATTAGAGTATTTGGTAAATCTCTAGTTGTATTTTGTACTTTAAAAGCTTATTTTCAAATTAGATCTTTTGCCTCTAAAAAAACTATAGGGGTCTATATTTTTTAAGAGCTTTTTTTAGCGAAAGTGGATGGAAATGGACGAAGTATAATTTACAAGTGTTTTGGTTGAAATTAACCTCATAAAATTTTCAAAAATGACGCAAATGATAGGTTCTGCATTGTAATTTTTAAAAGATGTGGCCCGTTACCACAAATCCATAAGGACGGCCCAAACTACCTTATGAAATAAGTTTATAATTTTACTAAACAGAGTAAATGTAAATTAGAGCTCTAAAATTGAGAATGCTTTCATTTTAGATCGTAATATAATTATCTCTAATTAATTAGATTAGAGTTCCCAAATAGCCGCTTAGTTTTTTCATTCATACATGTAATAGCTCCTCATGTCCATTAAGATTTTGCGCTGTAAAATTTGAATGCTTCATTTTAAAACTTATTTTGTAACTCTCAGAGTTCTTTCTTTCTTTAATTTTCTTCTACTTGATAGTTGAAACATTAGTCGAATAAGATTACCAGAAAAACATGTCACTTTTGAGGCGTTTTGCACCACAAAGGCACAAGTAGCACCTTTTTTTTTTTTTTGGTAAAGACGCATAAGCAGCACTTGAGCGCAAGGAAGCAATATATTGAACAACATGGACCCTATGAAGGTATCAATGCACTCTGAAGAAAAACTCAGGACAGTTGATAGATCTTGTCAAGGTGCTAGGGAGCTCACAAGAGATGTGGGATAGCAAATCAACCATACAAAGTTATGAAGGCACTCAAAAAACTGCATCAAAGTAGAAATGTGTTGAGGAATCTGATGATCTAATGTTCCAAAATTAGAGCTAAGATTTCATGGAATTTCAAACATAAAAGCAGAACCGAGCCTAGGCTAACAATTAATAACAATGACTCATGGGATCTCTGTTATGCTCTTCCGCAAAAACACTAGGTTCACTTGGCACCCAGGAGTCATGGTCAGATTTAGCATTAGATGTCTTTGCCAGCATACATAATAAGATCATGAGTTCAAAACCACAGGCAGTTTTAAGACGAAAACTGAAAAGGAAAAAATGGGACATCAGGAAAATGGAGAGCAAATGTGATTAGGGCGGTAGCTTTTAAATCAAAAACCATATTAGATGAGATAGTGTTTATATAATGGTTTTTAATATTGCACCTTTTCAACACCCACATGTTATCAGCAGCAAGAACAGGTAACAACTGGGTGTGGAAAACTCCACAAAAAAAGAAAAGAAAAAGTATATTTGCCACAGCAAAACAGATAAAAGAACATGGGCCGTCACACATTATGATATGTTTTTCTTTTTGAAAAGTATACATCACATATTATGTTTCCTTGTAAAAATTCTCTTCAGCAGTTAGCATAAATAGGACACCGGTGCTTGATAAGCCTGTTAACAAAATCAAACTTGAGTTCCACTTCAGGAAAAGAAGGTAGGAGCCATTTCAGCAATCAGCAGTGCGAAAAACATCTCGAGTTCCCATGTTAGCACTGTGACACATAGCAGGACAAGATGCTTCAACTACAATAAAGCAGCCACTGTGTTGATATGGTATCTGGTACTGTGAAATGGAGATTCTCCTCAGGATGCAATCCATATAAGCTGATGTAAGTATTGGCGCAAGCATGTAAAGCCCATCACAGCCATTCATGTATTCAGTTTCTCTTTCAAATCCTGTTTACAAACAATCCATACTGTAGTTGTTCATAGGCGAGCAGACAATTGATGCCTTACTTCCATCAGTATTTCAGCCTCAATCCAAACTGCATACTTAGACTGACAGCCCAATGCGTTTCACTGGGAAAGGTGGAGATGGAATTTGGAAAACTTATTACTCTACTCATCTATATTAAAAAACATCTGCACGGCTGGGTTGGCCCCAGCGACGCCTACGACCCCTCCTCTTCCTTTTCTCCTGCGCCTTCCGCTTCTCTTTCTCATCCCTCACCCCTCGCCGTTTATAGGCCTTGAAGGTCATTCCTCTATCAGCAGCCATCTGCCTAACCTTCTCTGTGATTTCTGCAGCGATCTGCCTGTTATAAAGTTTCTTTAATCCCCTCATGAGCTTGGCAAAAGTATCAGCCTGTGGCATGAGACCACTATCAAGCATATCTAAACAGTAAGAGCATGCTTCCTTTACATGCCCATTTGAGAACAAGGCATGAATCCAAATTGTCCAGGCAAATACATTGAGCTGGCACCCCTTGTTTACAATGCTTCCCCAAACTTCCTTTGCCATTTCAAGCTTCTCAGCTCTTAGAAGTGGATTCAAGATCTCCTTCAATGTCCCATACTGAGGTGCAGACAGTAGGCCCCGTTCAACCATCTCTTTGAAGTATCTGCAGGCTTCAATCAGAGAACCCTGGGAAAGAAATCCATGTATCATGACAGTGAAAGTGTCTAGTCCCGGACTCAATCCACTCGCCTCCATATCATTCCAAGCACTGACAGCTTCTTTCACCTCTCCCAACTTACAAGCCAATCGGATCACTGTGTTGTAGATGCTCAGATCAGGAGCACAGCCGGCATCCGACATTTGACCTACAAGCTCCAAACACTCCTCTAATTGATCCTTTTTCTCATGCGCTGCCAATATACAAAAATATGTTGTCTGATTTGGCTCACAACCTTTTCGTTTCATGCTATCCAAAAGCTCATAGCCTCTATCAATCTTCCCTAACTTACAGAAGCCACTAATCAAGGTTGTATATGTCACAACATCTGCAGCACATCCATTTCTACACATATCAACGAAAACCCGCATTGCTTCTTCCACTCTCTCCTTCGAGCAAAGCGCCTGGATCAAGATGGTGTATGACGTAGCATTTGGATCACAGCCTTTCCTCTTCATCTCACGTAAGAGGTCAAAAGCATCTTGCATCTTCCCCGCGATCGCATAACCACTTAGGAGATTATTGTAAACAACAATATCAGGTTCATAACCGGCATTTCTCATCTGAACTAAAACGTATTTGGCTTCAATCAGCTTCCCAACCTTACACCAACCATACAATAGCGATGTAAAATATTTTAAATTTGGTGGAAACCGAACTCTCATATCTTCAAACAGCAATGCAGCCTCCTTGACACTCCCATTCTTAGAGAGAGCATCCAACAAACACCCAAAGACGTGTTCGTCGGGTTCACAGCCATATTCTGGCATTCGATCTAAAACAGCAATTGCCTTCTTGACCATTCTGGTTGAGGCAAACCTCCGCATCAATATGACAAAAATGTCAGCAGTGATAAGCTCTGGATATTCTCTCCGCATCTCATCTATCAGAGCCCAGACCACCCCAAATTGCCTCATTTTGCCCAGCATCTTTATCATTGTTTTGTAGACGTCATAACTGTGTCTGTATCCAGGTTGTTTTGATGCCCAACAGAAGAACCTGAATCCTAGATTTCCTGCATCACCACAGCGGTTTAAGACCCGCTCGACTAGAGCAGATGAAATAGGTACACCTGATTCCTGCAAGGCAAGCTCCAGTTTCGGAGCTCTGGAGTGGAATTTTCTTAGAATTCGATATATCTTTTCAACATCAGCAGCATACTCATTGTGATTCTGACGACGGGAACTGTTATGATTTGGGGAGTTGTTAATTCCATTGAAAAATTCTGACTTATCTCTAGAAAATGTTGCGGGCATGGAATTTTCTTCTTCTTCTTCTAGGGTATGATTGTTTGGTGAGATTACAATAGGTGTTTCTTGATTTTTGTGCTGAGATGTGTACTTTTGGATGACTGGAGAAGAGTCACTGTGGAAGGAGGAGAAACCAAAAGAAGGTTTCAAAGACACGGTACTTTTCTCTTGGGCGTGTCTGCTGGGTGAGATTACAACAGGGTCACGTTGATTTCTGAGGCCAGAGTTGGATTTCTGCATGGCTGGAGAAGAATCAGTGCAGGAGGAAAAAGGAGAGCAAGTAGGAGTTACTGCAGGGAAGGTGATGACATCTTCTTGAGTCGGGATGAAACAAAAAGGATGAAATAGTGGTTTTGGTGAGGGAAAAGTGGAGGTTGATTTCTTCAAAAAGTGAACCATTGAAGATCTCTGCATTTTCTTGACTAGCTGTTTCAAAAATGGGCCAAGAGGATTTGTTGCTTAAAGGACACTGTTGCTCAAAATGTTCAGGGGCCACAGACTATCCTTTTAGTATGATTCGACTTTGATGCTTCCTGCAAGAAAATGAAGTTAGGGTCATCAACAAACTACACATCACATAAGCTTACTTCACCTATAAGAAAGTAGGATTACCTAATTAATCTGATCTTTGAGTTATGCCGAATCTGTTGTGGGTCCCACAGTATAAATTTAGTTAAGCCATCTGCAGCTAGCTGTGGAGTTAGCAGGATAAGACAACCACAGAATTGTGTTCTTTAAATTTAGAAATGCACCAAATGTTGGCAATATGTGCATGAACTGTAGACAGTTTGATGGGTCACACACCATGGATGGACCATAACCCAAAGATCGCATTCAGTGCAGATTGTAGAGATCCAATCAAACACATAAATAAATACACTCATTCTTCAATGTAACTTATGCGAGACTTTAGACCTGAAATAAAAAATTTTAAACATGGTCATCTTAACAAAATAATGATAGAAAATATTTTAAACATGATCATCTTACAAAACTAATGATAGAAAATGAAAGATTAAAAGTTAATAAATGCTTTGCTCTAGTCCTATATGAGGAATATGATACATTAAAAAAATTAAAAAAAAAAAAAACAACACTTCAACTCATGATTCTAATCATCTGTTTAACGAGGATAGAAGAATAAACAATCCATTTCGACTAGTGACCGCCATAAAATTGGTCCAATCATCAACCAAAGCCATTCATCAAGAAGCCACCACCTTTGATTTATGACACCAAGAAACATTATGTTTAATATAAAAAAAATCCAGGAATATAGATTGTTGATATATATGGCACACAATTAATAAAAGAAGTCTAATCATCAAAACTGGGGCAAATATCTTGTATGTAAGACTTGGCAAATCTGGTGCAATCCACATGGAGCCCTTTCTAATCATAGTTCCGGTGCCTCAAAGGTGGCATCAACTGACCAATGCAAAGATTTGGCATGTTGTGTCATCTCTGTGTTCCAGACCACTCTAATAAAGTTTCTACAGAAACGTGATTAAATTAAAAGCCATAGTTAAAACAGGAAAATTTTGCACCAGATGCCCACTTCATGTCAAGACAGTGTTGGATCAAATTTACCTGCCTATATTATTAATTGCTGGGTTGAAAAGATCAACTTCACATGGTCACTTCAATCCAGTAATTATGGCCATTAATTCAATTTAAGTGAAGTTTTGGCCAGTCACTATTGTGAAGAGAGTAAGGCAGATGTTGTCCTCTGGTTTTTAGGTGGTGGCAGCATTATACCATTTCAAATGTAAAAATCTTGTTTCATGGTCTATAATATCTCATTTGGAAGAAATTTTCTGCCCAAATCACAACGAAAGATGCCCTAACGGAAAAAAAATCTCACAGTAGAGAAGGAAAAAAGTGGGCTCTGATACCATGACAATATGAGAATTTGCATGAAATCTGCCGTACCCTCTTAGAGGGGGACCCTCGTATTTTTATTAGTAATCAAAAGTATAATTACAGGAATACCCTTAGAAAAGGGTTTAATGAAAGAATGAATACAAGGGTAATCTGGAAATGCCTTAATTTACATGTAGTTAAATAGAAGGACTCAAATTGGTACTCTCTTCACAACTATTTGTTGAAAAACAATCCAACAGTTAATCTTGACAATAATTTCGTTCCATAATTCAAATCTTTTATGATGCATGACGCTGATTCCCCACAAAAATCATTTTTCCTGTTCAAGTCTCAAGAGTGAAATGAAATGACCTTTTATAAATGTTTTAATGGGAGTTGGTGGAGTGGCATAAGGCGTGGGGTTTGCTCCCTACGTCTTGTGTTCGAAACCGCTTCAGATTTGTCTGGTGTGCATTTGTGTGGGTTTAGCAAGCGCCACCCAGGGGGTTAGTCCTGTTGGGTCATAGACCTCAGGGACACCCACATCATCAAAAAAAAAAAAAAACATGTTCATCATTTAAAATTTACTTCTATCATTCAGGTCTTTTCTTCTTTCTTTTTTCTCCCTTCAAATCTCTCAATCTCATACGATGTGAATAAAAAATAATGTACCTAAAGAAAATACTAAACTGATAGAATATTATGAATATAATTAAAAATATAAATGATAACGATCATATAACAACATATATAAATGATAATATTATTAAAAATATAAATGATAAAGAAAATGATCATACATAACTAGACACAGGAGTTCTCAAATGTGTCACGCAAAAACTTGCATACCAAGATTGACTAGATTGTCGGATGAACTGATTCTTGGGAATTTTGACCAGCCCAATAATCTTTCAAGTTCACTGTTGGACAGAAAGAAATGGCCAAACAACAAAAGCTTGAAGATTTGAAGCAGAAAAAAAAAAAAAACATCTTTTTGTAAAATGAAGTAGATTTTTTTTTCTTCTGGGACCAATATATCAAAGTAGAGTGACCCTACAGATTGTAGAAGATCTAAACCAAGCCTTTTCCCACTAGGTGGGGTCGGCTATATGGATTTGACGACGCCAATCAAATCTGTTTAGGGTCATGTCCTCCGTTAGATCCATGTAGGCAAGGTCATGTTTAATAGTTGCTTTCCAACTTCTCTTGGTCTCCCTCTCCTTCTCCTACTCCGGGCAATCTCTATGCTTTCACACTTTTTAACAAGTGCCTCCGTTGGGCGCCTTCTAACATGGCCGAACCATCTCAGTCGATTTTCTCTCATTTTATCTTTAATCGGTGCTATTCCTACTTTGCCCCTAATTTCCTCATTCCTAATCCTATCTCTCCTTGTGATCCCGCACATACATCTTAGCATTCTCATCTCCGCAGCTTCCATCTTCTTAACATGATTATGCTTTACTGCCCAACACTCTAATCCATATAACAACGCTGGACGTACCGCCACCTTATAATACTTTCCTTTAACCTTGAGGGGGACTTTCCGATCACACAAGACCCCCGAAGCACTCCTCCATTTGGTCTACCCGGCCTGAATCCTGTGACTTACATCAGTATCAATCTCTCCATCCTGTTGCACCATAGATCTAAGGTACCTAAAGTTTTCTTTCTCTACAATCTTTTGTGTGCCCAAACTTACTTCTAAGTTAGTTTTGTGTGCCCAAACTAATTATATCTTCCTTTAAGTCCTTGCTTAACACTATGCCGACCCCATTCCTCGATCTATTAAGTCCCGTATACCATAACTCATACCTAGTCCTCTCAATCTCTTTAGCTTTCTGTCTCACCCACCTTGTCTCTTGCAAGCAAGCAATTGCGATTCGTCTCCTTTCCATTGTATCCACCACTTCCATAAGTTTCCCAGTTAGGCTCCTAATGTTCCAAGTACCTAATCTCAGCCTTCTATTTTGGACTAGCTTCCTTACCCCCTACACTCGTCCCAAGTGTGAGGACCCTTGCCTATTTAGCACTGCACCCGGGCGCCGATGCAGCGGTCCTTACTCACTTATCACTGTACTCGGACTATACAGCGTGTCGCTAAGTAGGGGACGCCCCCACGAAATTTCATTAGGTCTCAAATCCATAAAGAAATCCGATTGAGTATTGTGCTGGCTGTCGGCTACCTAACGCACAACCCTCCTCCTTTGTCCGGGCTTGGGACCGGCTATGTCAAGGATACCCCAACATAGGCGGAGTTCTACAGATTGTAGAAGATCAAAGTAGAGAAATCCATCATTTGCAACTTAGATTGAAAAAGATTCCAATATCATGAAATCAAGGTGTAACGCCCCACCCCATACCCATGCATGATATTGTCCGCTTTGGCCCACGGGCCTCACGGTTCTGCTTCTGATGGGCTTCAGCCCATCAAAAGGCCTCATGCAAGGTAAGGGTGTAAGCTCTACATATAACCCCATTCACTTTCCTCTCTATAAAGGATGTGGGACTCCGGGGCGTCACATTCCACCCCCCTTAGGGTTGCACGTCCCTGTGCAGTAGCTTGCTAGTCTCTGTAGCCTGCCAACCCTCTTGGCCCGCCCCGCATGGAGACCCACCCACTTGTACCAGACTACGGCAGGGGACCCACACTCAAACTAGTCGAGAACCTGGCTGTGATACCCTCGAATTAGTCGAGAGTCGGCTCTGATACCATTTGTAACGCCCCACCCTTCACGCATGCATGATATTGTCTGCTTTGGCCCACGAGCCTCACGGTTTTGCTTCTGATGTGCCTCAACCCATCAAAGGGCCTCATGCAAGGTAGATGTAAGCTCTACATATAACCCCATTCACTTTCCTCTCTATAGTCCATGTGGGGCTCCAGGGCGTCACACAAGAGCTAACCTGAGAGCTAATTTACACACACCAAATCTCAAAAATGCCTAAACTTTTTTTGGAAAAAATAACCAACTTTACAAAACATTTCCATAACCAACTTCACAAAACAATGTCACCATTCTGTTCAAAGAAATGATTAAATACTAATTTCAAACTGATTAGCACAAAAGAAAGCTGTACTTTCTTTCTTCGCATAACGTAATATTTCTTCAATTAGAAGGCATGCTTTTAGCACCAAGAATAATTAATCACCTTTTAATATTCACATGCTCCATTGTGCAAACATAAACTGGGAGTTAAAAAACTACAACAATCCAAAATATTTCAAAAAGAAAGGGGCAAAAAAAAAATTAACTAAATGACTGAGGATCATTTCACATCAATGCGTCTTGGACACAACCAACACTATTTTCAAATGAAAAGGAACGTAGCCACCAGAATATGCAATAATTTTTTTTTGAAGATGAATATGCAATCATATATTTAAAATACCAGCGCCAGAAAATCCAGAAGTGATAATTTGAAAGAGATCACTTCCACAGAGAATATTTTCCAGGGCTTAAGCAGTTAAGCCCATTTGTTTTACAAGAATAGATAAATTATATTAAACAGAGGAGCAAATGAGTACAATAAGGAAGAAAGGTAGGACCTGCTCGAGGAGAAGGGGTTCAAGAGAGCTACAATTTTGCTCAGTTTCCAACAGCATAACCATGTGTTACAATCCCCGCTTTGGTAAGATAATATGCCTCTTCATATGCTTCCTGTGGAACAAAAGAGAACGTAACCTTCATGAAATCCCCTCTCCTAATTTCATTTGAAATCAAATCAAATTGCCACAGAGCTTTTGATTTCTTTATTGCTCAAGAATGACCCTCCACGTTAAAGGAACCAACAAACAAATCCTTACACCAACATAAACCTTCTCTTGTCACTAAGATCGCATCCTATTAGAATCCATAACTAGTGGGGCCCCATAGACACATAAAGAGGCATGCCACACTCATCCTTAAGTATACGACGACGAGAACCTCATGGCTTAGGGTCTATACTCCGAATATTACTGTACAATTTCATAACCATGCAAATATGCCTTTTCATTTTGTGGTACTGAACCAATCCCTTTGCCAATCACCATGCATCCTGCCTGTGAATTCTTTTGCATCCATGGACGATGCAATGAGCCCATTGTCTAATCCCCTCTGAAATTGCAGCAATAAAAGATTGTAGGGTCACATTAAAAATTCTCAGATCTCCTTCCTTCCAGACCCCAAAAATTGTGATTGAAACTGATTTCCGAAAAAAAAAAAAAAAAATTGGCCCCAAAGAGAGGAAGAATCTAGATGACCAATTTGTATAGTTGATTTGATGCAGAAAAATGCATAACCAAAGAGAAACAATATCTAAAAACAAGCACCAAACAAGAGATGAGAGATTTGCATGGTTCACCTTAAAAGGCTACGTCCATGGGCAAAGAAAGCAATGGCTTCACTATATCCAGAGGGAAGATATACAATGCAATGAGAGCGCAAAGAGAACAAGAGATTACATTTCTACAGGTGGACAAATAGAAGAGAAAATCAAGAAATGTCATTTGAGATGGTTGGCAATGTGATTGTGAACAAAGATTCAAAACAGGCCATGTATCAAGTATTGAAGTGTTGAAAGTTAAGGGATGAGGAAAAGTATATAACAAAGAGTTTCTTCTTTGTGTGGGACTAGTCAAAAGTAATCTGGCCCAATGTTGGCCCCATGTTGGGTTTCTTGCAAAACCTTCTTGTGTTTCTTCTTTGGAGCGAACGTCTAAGTCAATAAGATCTGTGAGTGCTTCTTTATAAAGAATCTGAGCTGTGGGTTCTGTCAAAAGGAAATCCAAACCATTGGAACCCCTGTTTCAGTGTAAAGATCTTGCACAACAGGCTTTAGCAGAAGTTCTTGAAACTTCTGAGCACTGAACTTCGTTGTTGAACCCTATGCTTTTGATTCAAAATAGTATCAGTTGATTAAAAAAATGTATTTCAAATGGTAGGGCTGCTTTCATACCATTAATCTTATGCAGTTGAAATGATTGTGAAGAGAGACCTTGTAGTGAGACCAGATCTTCCAACCTGAGAGTGCTTGTGCCTTTGGCATGAAGACGCTTAGCATGGTGAGGACCTGGAGCTTGGCATAGAATCAATCGTCATCAATTGGGACTACTTTCTCACCCTTATTTTTTCTTCATTCACTTATTCTTTGAGGAGCAAGCCATTCATATGAGATCTGCATTGGTACAAGTTACTGTTTTCCATTACTTTCTAACTGGATGATACTTGGCTACTGTCATTGAAGATCCAGACATTGTTTAGAGCCATGAGAAAAATTGTGGTGCCCGAACTGTGCAATCTGGAAGATCGCGACCAGCCGATTGATTACATGTGTTCGGACGTCGGAGACAGGTCCAATTCTTATTTCGAGCAGCCAAACACATGTTTGACAATTTCAGCTCTAGGATTTGGCTGCTGGACTGTTGCCGGGCTGCTAATTTGGGTACTGCCGAGGTGCCTAATTGCTATCCATTTTGAACACAAGTTAAGCAAACATTCAGGCATGTCATATTGTCGTGGCCTTCATGGTGGGTTTCAGACCATTGGTACATTGGTTGCTTGTAATTTAGATGCTATTAACTAAACCCCATTCAAGCTATTTTATATTTATCTGCATCTCTTCTAATTTACTTATTGGCAATCGTTTAATTTTGTTACTTGCCAGGATTCTAAATAATCGTGGCCTAGATTTGGTACCCCCGGTCACATAGTGTACAAACTTCTGTTTGGTCCCATTTTGCATAAATATTCATTCATTAGATATCAATAATAGTTCATCATAAATTGAGAATCATCGAGCTTCATAAAAAGCAAAGGAAAGCACATCTGCCATGAATCTTGATGCTTTATTATCCTTGAACAAAAGAGGCTATGTCATATATCTCCTCTAAAAACACCATTTTAACCAAATATTTGGAGGATTTAGAAGCGAGACCAAATATACAAAACAGAGACACCAGATATACAAAACAGAGACCATTCATCAATAAAAAAGAATTATGCAAGAAGATGGTCTACATCGATTCATCAAATGAACGAAAAAATAAATTAAAAACAAAGGAATCAGGTGTTCCATCGCAGAGGCAAAACTGATTCATGTCCCACTCCCATCATATAATCCTTACTAATCAAAGAACCGTAGATATAAGGTCTCACTTCTAATCCATGATTGAATGACCAGACCCATGCATTCTAATCAAATGCCTACAGAATACCAATGCCATTTTACCCACATATTTGGAGGATTTAGAATTGAGAGTGACCTATCTTCTAACCATATTTGACTTCTCATATCACTACCGCATACCACCCAGCTACTCTTCAATTCAAATGTTCAATGCAAAGGCCCTGGTTGTTTCACAAGTAAATACATATGTACCAATCGAAAAGATACATACTAATTACATATGCACTTGAAGGGTGTGTAATGAGAATTCATATATTCCTAAAATCACCAAGTACTTTGTTGCCCCTATTAACATAGCTAATTCCTATTCCTATATAAAACAGATTGCATCATTTGTTTTATCCATGTTTCTTTCAAGCATTATAACAAACACTCGATATGCATATCTAAACTTCACACTAATACAGCACACACCAACAAATAGCAATCCATCAAACCATTTAGAAGATATTGATGGGTTATCTCTTTGTAATCAGACCAAGCTGCAGCAGAAAGTGAAAAGCATCACAAGAACAAAGAGACGAGAAAACTGAGAGAGAGAGAGAGAGAGATACCAGTCGAAAACGAAAGATTTGAAGATTGCTTGTGTGACTTCGTCGTCTTTGAGGGTGCCCTTACTTAGGTCCGTCGTCGGCCAAGACTCCGGGTCGGACCTACCTATGTATAGGACTTGCGAGTTTAAATCACCTGTACATTTAGTTAATTGTTTATTATAAGTTTGAACATTTTAAAGTAGATTTTAGCTAAATGTTTACTTGTACATTATGTGCGGTCCACTATTAAGAGAAAATAAATCAAACATTAGCAAAATGCCCTTTGATAAAAAAAAAAAAAAAAAAACTACTTCTTAAAGTTCGCTTACCTAATTAGATTAATGGAAATATTCGGGTGAGAAATTACATCTTAAAGTTCGCTCACCTAATTAGATTAACGGAAATATTTAGGTGAGAACTAGTTCTCTTCGTGCTTCCATGAGAACCATTGGTGGGGCCCACCTAGCAATCCATCCAAACCATGCACAAATAGGAACCCTTTATAATCACTAATCTTAAGGATTGACATACATTCGAATGGATTGAATCGTTGGATCGAGGGTTGAATCTTCTTCTTCTTCTTAATATGAAGCTATTAAACTTGTGGATCACAGATGAAGGGGTTAAGGGCATAGGGTTGGGGTCAAACTTTATACTTCGGGTGGTCTCACATAGATCTTTCCACCCCCGGATCCAATCCCAAATGAGATCCACAGTTGGGCCCTACTGAACCTAAATAAATCCGATTAAATAATATGGTCATTGTGACATCATATAAATATAGTGTAATGATAGTGGGCCCTCTTAAATGATAGTGGACCGACCCACTTTATACCCATTAGTCTATCCACCTATGACACCTATATTTGGTGAAATATGTGAATAATGGGCTCTACACAAGGGTAAATGGGTTTGATGTGATGAGTTCTATGTATATGGAGACAAATGATGGATAAGGCTGGCTAATGGTAGTTGTCATTTATGTAAATGTAAGATGTGTAGGTTATTCATTTTTATAGCATGTTTGGTAATAGGTAAGGAATTCATAGATCCGGTGATTTTTCACTGCCACTGAAACAATGATTCCTTGTTAGGGATTTGTATAGTTGAGGATTTCACATTGATATTGGTGTGTATCGATGCATATAGTTAAGAAAAATAGGGTTTGGTGTGTGAATTCACTTAAGTAAGAATTTTCAGCTGCATTTGACTGTAGCAACTTCCTAGCGATTGATACAGTGATTGGCTATCGCTGGGGGGCCCACCAAACGCAAATACAAGACAACAACCAAGCTAAACAACAACGACAACTTCTAGAGCCTCAAATCGCTGATATTTGATAATCTCGGTCCCCCCAGCTTTTTATGCAATGTTAGCAACTAATATTATCAAATTACCAAATTATCCAATGCTTAATAGCATAATGGCATATGATGCCCTTATTCAACTATAAGATGTTTTATACTAATATTGTTTATAATGTCCTTTTTAGTAATTGTGACGATTACAATAGTTGTCATATTTTTCATATACCAAACACATTAGCAACAGCATCAACATTTTTTCACAGCTACTAAGGTAGCTTCTTTTCTTTAGCATCAGCAACAGCGTCTACATAACCTCAATCACTGTCAATAGTTGCGTGACCAAACTCACCCTTCAAATCTTATGAGGGTGGTCAAATTTGAAAATCCTAACAAATGAAGATTTTCGTTCTCCCAAATCCTTAGAAATTTATAGTTGTCAAATATGGATTTACCACAACTTTGGAAAAACCAAAAATCTTTTCCCTAAAGGCACGTTTGGCAATTGAAGAGGAATCTTCTATTAATTGAATTCTTTCCTTCTTATACCATAGTGAGGATATCTCATGCATATGATTTCCTGCATTCCATGTTTGGCAAAGGGGAGGAGCCCGTGGATTAACATATGCTACATCTAAGGGTCAGGGATTTCTTGCCACTTTATTACAATCCTGATGAATCAAGCCATAAAATTTAAAGTCTTGGCCGTTTTTAACCTTCTACATATGATTGATGGTTCGGATTTTCACTATGGGTCCCACAGAAATTAAAAAATATATAATTTTAGGGTGTGGACTATTTTGCAAATATCTCGAAATATATGATGAATCAACGGCTAGAAATTGACCTACTAACCATTTTGCACATTCTAAACATGATGAACGGTTTTGATTTTGATTATGGGACCCATAAGATAGGTGTCCAAGTAAGAAATGGGTCACCACAAATGACAGTCTGTACCCCCGCTTACTGTACATTTTGTCAAACCGGAGTTGTCTTTTGGCACTATGGATGATCAACGGCCAAGAATTTTTTCCAATTTTCTAGTGACCCATGATGAGTCAGGCTTCCAAATTTGAGCCCATGGCCGGGATAACTCTTTTGAAAAAAATGAATGGTTCAGATTTTACAAATGGGGCCCACAAAAGCTCACAAATCATGATCAACAGTCTGTATGTTTTAACAAATATCTCAAAATGTGAGATAGATCAACGGATGATTTTTTTTGCATACTAGTCGTTTTGGACATTATAAACATGATTACCAGTTCAAATTGTGATTGTGGGACTCAAAAGATAGGTTTCCAATGTAAAAACCGGTAACCTCAATATCACCGCCTATTGTACTGTTCATCCACAAATCATTGAGCGCGTGGATTTGTGCAATTCGATTTTTTTTTGGGGGAGGGGGGTTCCGATTTTGACTTTTGCCAAATTTACCTTAAAAGATTTGCTTGCCAAACGTGACCGTACTGTATTCTAGACATTTTAATTGATATTGATGTGGTTTAAGTAGAAGAGAGGGTTGCCCTAGTTTTTATCCAACCAGTAAAGGGGGGGGGGGGGGGGGGGTGTGTTTGTGTTTCCGGTCTTCACTTTTGCCAAATTTGCCTTAAAAGATTTGGTTGCCAAAGGTGACCGTAGTGTTATTGATGCAGTTTAAGTAGAAGAGAGGGTTGCCCTGGATTTTATCCAACCAGTACAAGCTTTCAGGGATTAGAGTTCCGAAGGCTAAGAAGACTCTAAGTTGGAAAATGGGGCATGGGAACGAGCAAAACTGCAGATGTTTAGATTGACGATTTGTTAAAATAGTTTTTAACAACAAAATGTGTTAAAGAAACATGCAAATTTTGCTCCTGTTAAAGTCCAAAAAGCTTTTAAAGTTGAAAAAGCTTAAGACCGACAATATGTCAAAAGAAAAAAAAAAAAAAAAAAAAAAGGACCAACTCCCGATTGGAGTGAAATTTGTCCCAGCCCAAATATGTGGGGCTTGTAGGTGGTTTAGATTTTAGGTTCTTAATGGGTCAGGCTTTATAGGATATGTGGGTCAATCAAATTTTTGATTTTCCTAAACTAATTGAAATGGGCATTGAATAATTGGCACTGTACCAATTTGTGAAATTGGGCTTAGTAGTAAATCTGAAGTATGAGTACACCTATTAAAAATTATTTATGCAACACCTCTACTAACACCTTAAGGCTTTGGTATGAATTATTATCTGAAGAAATTTAATATGGTATAAGAGCAAATCGGTCTTAAGATTGAATCAAGGAGAAATGACTCAGCACTAAAAAAAAAAAATTAATTAGCTGCATGTTTATTTAAATTTGTACAGTCTTGGGAACATTTCTCGGTTGAATTCTTGAAAAAGGTTGGATAATGCAAACGTCTATATTGCCTGCACTGACCAACAAGAAGAACAATGTTTCATTTATCTGATTAAGTACGTGTTAGTGGGACTCCAATGCCTCTACTTTTAGTAAAGGTAGTAAAAGAAAGAACCTATGCTGAGATTAGAGTCTTTCACGGGCACTTATTCTTTGTTAGTGGGGGACTAGAGTCTCATAGTCAGCTCTGCTTTTCCTATAGGTTCTTTCTTTCTTCTTCTGTTCTCCTTTCACTTTGGGGGCAGGCTGTTCTTTGTTAGTTTTTATGTGTTTTACATTCATCAAGAAGGTATTTGGACAGTGGTGGTAGAATTTTTGTGAGTTTTCTTTGTTATTTTTGTTGGGTTTCACAAGCATCAAACTAAGAAGGTATTTGTACAGCTGCTATGGGGAAATTTACACTATATCATTCATTTCTTATCGTATGGGTCCAATAATTACGATTTGAACTGTTAATCATGTTAAGAAGGTTCAGAACAGCTAGGAGATCAAAAATCAGCCGTTGATCCATCATAAATTTTAAGATATTTGAAAAAAAAAGTCTAGCCTATTAGATTATGACTTTGGACTTATGTTGGAGCCCATTTGCAAAATCCGAACCATTCAATCTCTTCACAAGCCCAAAAATGGCTATGAGGTCAAATTTCGCAACATAATTCATTATAGATAATGAGAAATTTGGAGAAAATACAAGTCATTGAAGATACTTCAACTGAATAGCACCAAAATCGGTAACTTATAGTTACCTTTTTTGCTTTGGAACCCGACTGTATAGGTCTCACAATCAAAATATAAACTATAAATCATGGTTAGAAGGTTCAAAATGGCTATTAAATAAAATCTTGGTCATCCATCTGTCATGAGTTTTGAGATATTTGCAAATAAGTCCAGCCGCTAAAATATTTTTTTTTATTCATGGGGGCTTCATTTGTAAGACCCCAACCATTCAAAATCTCTACAGAGCCAATGACGGGCATGGGTTGAAAACTAATTTTTTGATTTTTTGTGGATTTTGAGAAAATTGCGAAATAACCCTTGGATCGCCTTTTTACTAATGGTAGGAATCGTCTTGTTTACCAAACATGAAACTCTCTTCAAAAATCCCCTTTGAGGATATATTGGATCCAAGAGAATGAGGGAATACTCATCCTCTAAATAGGATTCCTCTCTAGTTACCAAATGTGCCATGAGTGTCTCGGACACGCTTTTTTTGAGTGGATGTGTGAAACTTCACAATAGAGCCCACCTATTGACAATTAGAATGGTTTCTATCTCCTCTAATGACATATCCCTAAATTTTACTCCAGTAACTGTTGGTCTTACTGTAAGATTGAGCACATGACCGATAGCGTGATTGATAATGTTTTAAGCACTACTAATTATTTTTGTCTTTTTTTTTTGTTTTGTTTCTGTATTTTTAAGGGGCTAGGACCCTGTGAGAGTGTGAGACCCTCACACTCACACACGAGGTAAAAGAACCTCACATGATGCTTTTTACATTGCTTGATTTTCCAGCTCTCTAAGTCCCAACCCAACCATCTATTTAAGTAACCAAATCCCTCCATCTTCAAGCCATCTGCCACTGGTAAACAATACATTGTCTGAAATGTGGGTGCTGGTGAGAGCAAACTATCAACTGCACTTGCTGTGGTTGCCTTTGTAGGTCTTGCGGCTTGGGCCATTTATAAGTTTTGTACCTCTGGTTCTTCCGATAGCAATAAGAAGACGATGAAGGCACCAGGAAGAGATGGCTTTATTCCCAGAGATGATTTTGAACAGAATCCAAAAGCGTATTTTTATTTTCGTGGCCTGCGCAAAGGCAACTGATGGAAAGAAATGATTATATAAGATGGTTGATGGCTTAGATGCTCTCTTGTTGGGGTGTTTTTTTTTTTTTTTTTTTTTTTTTAAATAGGTGAAGATCTTTTGTGGGTTTCTTCTGTATCTCCCTGAATATTGGAACATATGTAGTGGATGATAAGGACTGCTCTTTAATGCATTTAATTTTTTATTTGATTTGAGTATTGGGGATTTGTTAGTAGTAATTTTGGTTATACTATTGCATTTTAAACTTGAGATGAGAAGATAACCATATTGGAAATTTCAGCACCTTCATTTTTTTTTTTTCATTGTTTCATTGATAGCTCTAGACACTGTTGAAACATCTTCCCATGTCTTGATTTTTATTTCTATTTCTTTATACATAAATATATAAGAAATGGTTTAATTTAGTCCCAAGAGTCTTATTTTTGACAGACATGGAGGATTGCCTTGTATTCCATTTTAGAAATTGGCTGAGGGATTTTTGCAATTGGGGTTAGAGTGGAGGCTTTGAGCCTGTCTGCATTTTCAGGTAAATGAGTTTATATTGTTTATGCAACAAGAGAAGGTTTTTTTTTTTTTTTTTTTTTTTTCAACAGGAGTTCCAAGGATAAGGGGGTTCAAATGATACTCTGGAACCGTAGCGATGGATCTGGATGCAGAGACTCCGACACATGGCTGGAGAGATCTATATGCGTTTTGGCAATTGAAAAGTTCCATGAATATCTTCGCCTCTTATATGGAATGTATCCTAGGGCTCCTTAATTTTCTTATATAAACAAGTCCCAAAGGTTTATACTTAGTGGAGACTTCTTCATCAAAAAACTTACATCCACTAATTTAATTGGGACTCTTATTTGTGGACGGTCAAGCCTTACTTACATTAATTAAGTGGGAATGTATTATTTGTTTGCATCTGCCCTACTTAATCTGAGGTGGGACCCGTAGAAAACCTCTTTTGATGAGGGACAAAATCACTAGACAAACTCCAATGGCAATCCACTGAATCAATATCAAGATTACAGTGGATCTCTACTCAAGCTTATACCCTACACTTGAGTTAATACAAATCACAATGGAGAAAGAAATACTAGGTTAGCTCTTTGTATTTTATAACCCCAATCTCTATGTTTAGTTCTCTTTTGGCTTTAATGAATTCCTTTTACCAAAAAAAAAAAAACCACTGTGGATAGGTTCATCACATCAGTAATAGTGGAATGATGTTGAACGAAATGGCATTCTTATCTACCAAAAAAACGAAATGGCATTATTCTTGTTTCCATGGAGTAAAATCCAGTGAGCTTATTAATTAGAACTATTTAAAGGTCTAGAGAGCTTGCTAGGATCTAGAGAAAAGGGACAGAAAATCAAGATGTAGAAAACTGTCTGTATTTCAGATTCTTAGGGCACATTTTTTAATGTCCACAAACAGACTTAATCCTCTTCCCCGGCATAAAAGCTTTTTCACGGAGTAACAGAAAATTTAGCTCTTTATTATACTTTTCTTCGTGAAAAAACAGCCACATCAAACATGAATTTTACTCTAATGTATAAACTCATTTCCACTATCCTCATTTCCACGGAAAACTGGGCTCACAATCCTGCCTTTACTATAAACAATTGTCTGCACCCATTTTCCTTGATCCAAATGTGCCATATATATATGTATGTATATATATATATAGAGAGAGAGAGCTGACCAGGTGCGATGAAATGAGGGTGCGATGGATACGATGGCCATTTCCCGCGCTTGTTTTTCGTAAACAACACGTTTGGTAAGGCCCCCATTTTTTCTGCCGTCTATTCCCCTTCCTCTTCTTCTCTACGTCTCTTCCTCAACCCCCACCCCTTTTTTCTATTTTCCTTCCTCAATCCCCTCCTCTCTCTGTACCGTATCTCGACCTCAGCCTCCTCTTCTCTGCCTATCTTCGTCAACTCCACACCCTCTTTTCTGTTTTCCTTTCTCAACCCTCTTCTCTCTGTTCCACCATATCTCTCCATTCTCAAAGTCGAAGAATCAGACCTCGTCATCATGGATTCGTGAGTTTTCTTTTTCTTTTTTCTTTTGTGATTTATATGTATTTTATATTCTCTTTTTTCAAGCTAATCATGACACTTAATTTGTATATATTTGAGAAGATGTTTTATTATACAATGAAACCTGGAGAGATACCTAGGACAGGTTATTTGAGAAGATGTTTTATCTTTTTCTTCTTCTTCTTGGATTCTAAAGATTACCAATTGGTTTTCAATTCTTTCCTTCCTGAGAATTCTCATTCTACAACTAAGAAAATGGGCCAATGGAATGCTGATGGAAAAGATTAGGGAATACTTCATCGATTTTGCAAGGACCCAATGCTACCTTGTTTAGATAATACCAACCTTCCAGTCTGGATTCTACAAAGGCAATATTCCCTGAAGCCCAAATAAGTAAAATTACCAATGGTCCATTTTGAAAATTCAAGAGATCATTGTCCCCCTTTGATTAATGGTGTCTAAAAAAATATGATTTAACTGTTATTTTTTTAATCACATATTGTTACTTGATGTATCTGATGGTGGATAGAACCATGATAAAAGTGAAATTTTCCTGAAGTTATAAAACAATTCAGGTTAATATTATTGATAACCAACCCCATTCATAACTACGATTTTTCAAAGCTTGTTTTCAATAGACCACACTATTTGGATGGGGCATGTTTTTCTAGTTCCCATTTCTCTCTGTCTCCACTCACTTTTTCCTACACTATCAAACAAGTTTTTCCTTTTTATCAAGAAAATTGGTTCTTGGAAATCATCACTCTTGGCACGGCCCATTGTCAATAGTAAAATGTTCTCAGGGAGAAATGATGTCAAACGGCCCCTTAATTCTGTCATGGATATTGATCTTTTTTTTTTCTTCCATGGGCATAAATTCTGACTTTTGGTTCATATTGGATGGGGTTTGTAGAGATGAAGAAATATTACTCAATTCTACCTCGGATGAAGATAGGAGAGAAGAGGTTTTAGACTATGATATCACAAAGGATAATAGGAGAGAAGATGACAAAGAAGAAACTATCACTGGTAATATCTCCCGCTCCTAGTTTAATCATTTTTAAGTTTTAAATTCTAGAGGAATTTATGGGAAAAGTCTGTGTAAGACCCCATACGTCTTACCAGATCCCCGTATCATGTTAGACACGGGAGGGGTCCTCATGTGGCGCTTTTAATTTTAATTTTTATTTTTTTGTTATCTATCGATATGGTCGATATCGGCCATTCTTATGGTCGATATCGACCATTCTGCAGTGGTTGCTCTTGATTTGTAGAACCCAACTACACATGCAATTCTTTTGACAAGAAGTATCTTTTGTGTGTTTTTTTCTTCTTTATTACTTGTGAAGGCCTTCTTATTCCACCATTGGCTGAAGAGATGAAACCTTTGGTGGGAAAGGCATTTGACTCATTAGATGAAGGATAAATTTTTTTTCGCAAATATGCAAAATTGGCTGGTTTTGGTGTTCGTATGGGTTCAACAATGTGGACCAAAGATAAAGATAATAGGCATATTCAGGGGCGGACCCATGTGTTCGTCATCTGGGGCGGTCGCCCCAGATCGATTTTCACATCCTCTTTAAGATAGTATCGAGCCTCTGGCCCACGCCCCATGTGTCCACCCACTTCGCCCCATCTCTAAAACTGTGGGCGTTTGATGGGGAGGAAGAAGAGGAGAAAGGGTGGTGGGGCAGAAGATTAGGGTGCTGCGCCACTAGTGTATGCAAGGCAAACAACACGACTGATAAGGAGATTCGAACGAGTAATAAAGAAGAAGATCTGGGAAGATGTTTTTTCATCCAAAGACCAAACAACCCTTCAACCGTCTGTAGAAAAAGTTGCAGCTTTCTGCTTCTTACGACTTGAATCAAGGAAGCTAGGTTAGCCTAAGTGGAAGGGCTCTTTTTCTAGTTAAATTTATCTAAGATGCCCCCTGTAGTGTCTTGTTATTTACAACAACGTCCCTTCTTCCCCCCCCCCCCCCCCCCCCCCTCCGGATCTACAATTCCAAATCAGGATTCGGTTTTATATTTCTCTATGTTGGATCTAGATCTGACATTAGATAGAAAACAAAGGATCCATTTCATACCTATATTTGAGGCAAGGTGGGATTGATTTTGAGATTACTTGACTACTCAAAAATGAAACCATGGGTATGTGAAGAGGGGTTTTTTTCTTCTATGTTGGGCTATTGATGGTAGTGATGCTTTCTACTTAGGATATCTAGGATGGATTCGTCTCCTATATGTGTGATACCCGTACCAAAGTGCTAATACCACTCAAGGGGAAGTGCTTTGGCTGCAAGTAAGACATTATAAGATGGGAATTAAGCTTTTCATGGTCTAGTTTACGGCTGTCAAAGGGCTACGCCGAGCCAGCCAACCTAGGATCATCCAGGCTCTACATATTGTTGTGATACAATCATATGCATTGTTTTCCTATTTGTCTTCATTTGTACTTTGATTAGATAACTAGATACATGGTTTTGACTTCTGAATGTTGGTTAACAATCAATGTTCATGTAAAGTGATGGATATCTATTTTAAATAGACCTTAATCTAGATTCTAAACTGATTAGAGGTACCTTAATTAACACTATTGTAAATTGTAATGCAAATTTGGGTGGCCAAAATATCACTTTAATCAAACCAACTTAACCTTTCATTTTAGGCCACAAACTCAATGATTTGATATGGATTTATTTTAGCATGATTAACTCGGCCATTAATATCATTGGGTTAGTGTCAATTTGCCAATTAACTGTCATTAGGAGAGTATATTGATGCATTACCAAGGGCCTGTAAATTTTGGAGAAATGAATAGTCATCATTTCAAAAAATATATATATATATATATATATATATATGTTAGTTGATGTAGTTAATTATTTCGCGTCTATTTAAATGTAATACATTTTCTATTTTGCTAGTGTAGATGTGAAAAAATTTCTAGCGAAAGTTTCGCCCCACCTAAATGAAGATCCTGGGTCCTCCACTGGGCATATTTATTCGAAGATGTTTATATGCGCAAAAGAAGGAGATTACAAACCTAGACAAACACAAGAAGATGCCAAAATAAAAAGAAAAAGACAAATTTCAAGGATTGGGTGCAAGGCCGGCATTAGAATTCAAGAGAATGTTGACAAGAAGTGGGTGATTATGAAATTTATAGAGGCTCACACTCACCCGCTCTCCAGTCCCCACAAAATCCAATTTTTGAGATCAAATCGATCATGAAGTAACCACTCCAAAAAAGGCATTGATTAATTTATATAATGGGGCTAACATTAGTACTTCACAAAAGATGACTATGCTCGAGATTGAATCGGGAAGCTATGAGGCCATTGGTTGTACGGAAAGAGATATCAGAAACCATGAGAGGGATGAAAAAGAAAAGATAAGCGATTACGATGCCCAAATATTGCTGGAGCACTTTCAAGAATTAAAAACCATAAATTCATCATTTTATTTTGATTATGTTGTTGATGATGACAATAAGTTGATGCATTGTTTTTGGGCATATGCGACTGCAAGAGAAAATTATAGTGTATTTGGTGATGTTGTTGTATTTGATACAACATATAACACAAACCAGTATAGCTTGATATTTGCTCCATTTACAGGAGTTAACCATCACAGGAAATCAACAATTTTTGGTTGTGGATTCTTAGCAAATGAGAAAGAAGAGTCCTTTGTTTGGTTACTTACAAAGTGGCTAGATGCAATGTCTCAATGCCAACCAAAAATGATTATCACAGATCAAGATCCAGCTATGAGATGTGCGATTGCCACTGTGCTGCCAAACACCTTTCATCGCTATTGTGTGTGGCACATAATGAAGAAAGCACCTGAAAGATTGGGTGCTACCTATAGGTTTGAATTTAAAGATAGTTTTGATCGCATCGTATGGAACTCTGAGACGGTGGAAGAGTTTGAGTCAAATTGGAACTCAATGTTGGCATCGTATCAGCTACAAGAAAATAAGTGGTTATGTTCGTTGTATGACATTTGTGAAAAATGGATTCCTGCATACTTTAGGCATGTTTTTTCAGCTAAAATGAGATCAAGTCAACGTAGTGAGAGTATTAACTCATTTTTTGATAAATATGTAAGCAAGAAGAATACTTTGGTAGATTTCATCATGCGGTTTGAGAGGGCCATTGGCCATTAAAGATATATTGAGAATAAAGATGATCATGAAAACATTGACACAAGGCCAGACATGGCAACAAGCTTAGTTATTGAGCAACAAAGAATTTTGTTAAGTTTCAAAATGAACTAAAGGAGGGCATGTCTTATGGCACAATGTTGATTAAAGATACCGGGTCCGCAAGAGTATATATTGTAGAAAAATTGGGTCATCCAAGAACAAGATGCGAGGTTGAGTATAATGTATCTGAGAATATAGCATGTTGTTCATGTATGATGTTTGAATCGGATGGAATTCCATGTCGGCATATCATTCTAGTACTTAGAAATAACCTCGTTTCACATTTGTCTAGCTATTTCATTCTTAAAAGATGGACCAAGTTTGCAAACAAAAGAGTCGAATGCGGTGTGGAGGACAAGAAAGTTCGTGGAGATTATGATACGTCATTATTATTGAGAAGAAGTCATCTTTCATATAAATTTGGCAAGTGTCTTGACAAAGCATGCTCTTCTTATGACGCATACAAATTTACTTAGAATTGTTTAGAGAGTCTCGAAAATGGACTACAGGATATGAACATTACATGTGATGAAGTAACACAAGGTAGTCTTATGAGAATTCCATCCACAATCGATATTCACCCGCCTAACCATGCAAATACTAAAGGAAGTGGAAAACGGATAAAAGGAGACAAGGAAAAGGCAATAGAAAAGGCTTTAAAGGGCAGGCTTTGTCATGGATGTAAAAAGCGAGGAGTAGATCACGACAGACGCAATTGCCCTGCTTTGAGAGAAAAGTAAGTATTAACTCAATTTTTACTTCTTTATATTTTTTTTATCATGATTTCATCCATTTTCTAATAAATACAAAATTTATATGCAGGTTGCCTTCAACCATGTCAGGTGGATTTGTTTATAATGAATCACAAGCTTCCATAACATGCATATCAAATGAAGAACACATGGAAGAAATGTGATCGATTCTTTTTAACTGTCCTCCCAAAACGGATCCAGAGCATAACCAGATGGTCTATGCTATCAGAAAGCAGAGGAAGAAACTCAACTTCAAGAACCTTTATAGCATTTTTTCTATTTAGGCATTTGTTGTCTTGTACGTGGCTTTTTTGTATAATGCTATATATATATATATATATATGAGTCTTTTTGTAATTTTCTGTAACTGGGGCTATTTTGCAACAATCATGTTTTCTTTTTGGTAAATTGATGTAATTGCAGCTGTATTTAGATTTATAATTGTTGGTTCAGTGTGAATGCTTATATTTTGAAGCAGTTGTATGTGATGCTTCAAGTTGTAAAACTAAATGGATTGAAATATTGCCCAAATTGTATGGTGATTTATAGGTTTAAACATGAAGGTTATAGCCACATGATGCTTACAGGTTGTAAAATCCAACTTAAAATGACATTTGAATGCTAACAACATTATGCAAACATCAGTTCTTGAGTGTGGGGAGAAGATGATAATTGCATCTGTCCGGAGAAGATGATAACTGCATCTGTCCATTTATATTACTATTATCAATAGAACTCCATGTTCTTTTGGTCTTTGGGGTTGAGAATTGCATGAGGCACTACAGAAAATATGACCAAGCTTTACTAGGGAAATACATACAGGCCTTACGTAGTAACTTCATGACCACAGTTTATCGAGGCTCGTTGAAGATATTTAACTTGTATTCAGTGGCGGACCCAAGATTTTTATTTGGGTGGGGCTAAACTTTTGCTACCATAATCATAAACATTGGTTCAAGAAATGAATTTTCGAAAAAAAAAAAGAAAAGAAAAAGAAGAAGTAAATAGTTAAAGCTTAATTTCTATAATTTTGTACTTACTTTCCTTTATAAGAAGAAAGAGAGGCAAATTCTTATGTCAAAGAGAATTTGAAGGATTGGGAATGACAATAACATGGCACAATACCATGGATTATGGAATTGAAGAAAACTCTAGTTCATTCAAAATGCTTACCCAATCTCACCAAATCAAGGAAACCTAGATCTCACACTTTAACACATATAAAGCAAATGAGAATTCCATATGTTAATGGCATTTTAATAATCTACAAATCATTCTTCTATAAAACAAACACCATTCTCCATTTAAATATTCATCTCTCCTTTTTCAATCCCCCAATTTCCATCTCTTTCTATATTATCCATTATCTTTATAAAATAACCTCTTCTTTTACAACACCAAATTCCCATTTAATCTATTTTTATATATTTCCTTTTCAATTTTTCCAATAAAACAAAGTCTAACCCGGACACAGGACCCTCTCTATGCAACTTGTATTCTTTATATTGATCTTGCAAGGCTGCACTACAAGACTACTCAGCCATACTACAAGACTCCAATACATGGCGAGACTACAATATAAGACTACTCAGATCAAGACTCCAATATGTGACAAGTGGCAAGACTGCAATGCAACACTATCTCCAATAGTTGTTTTGCTGGACAGCAATACAAGACCGAAGTAGGTGGGATAGACTTGTTGAAATATGTGGAGCATAGCCAGGGGCCCATTGAAGGTATAAGGGATTTCTTGATTCCATCTGGGGCAAGGTTATCACCTGGGTCCGCCCTTGCTTGTATTGGTACACATATTTCAACATCAAGTATATATAAACATACAACCTGTACACAACCTGTAATCATTCAGCTAGAGCATCAAGTAGCTACAGTCTAAGCATCAACCTAAGTTCATTTGATTATAAATGAGATTGTAGTCCTATGTGTGAGTCCCTTTTTTAGCTGCAATGACTTCCTTCATTACTAGCCCATAAATGACCCAAGTGATACCATGACCATTTTCACATATAGTAGTTTGATACCATATTCCATGGATTTCTTTTTGGTTGAAACAACAGTAAGTTCTCCTCTGCAGGAACATGTTATCAACAACCCAATGACCAAAAGGCTGGCCTGATGCCATATAATCCCTCCTGGGTAGGTCCATGTTTAGTTGTTTGTGGCAAGCAGAGCCAGTGGTACACTCAATATCTGGTCATTCCACCATTCCAACATTCAGAAAATGATATCACTCCAACATTCAGCATTCAATTACAGTACCAAGTTCAAAATCAAAATCATCCTGTAGAATTGCTCAAGGACTCAACACTCCTTGTTCTCCTCTCCCATCATGAAATCATGGGCCATATGGTACATTCAAAATTTATAATCGTTTCAACATACAGAAAATGGTACTTAGATGGATGTTTGAATACAGAGATACGACCATTGTTTGCAGACAGTTGTCTTGACATAAATACCTGCAGATTTTTTTATTTTATTTTATTTTTTTGTATTTCCTATTACAACATCCAGCATCACTTAATCAGAAGAAAATTTAGAAAATTTGTTAATCAATCCAAAATCAATAAGAGAAATGGGATACTGTCATAGGTTAGTTCAAGGATAAAAGTAGTTAGGGACTAGAAATTTAGGGTATTATAGATTAGGGGTTTGGGAATTAGGGCTTGCTTAGGGGTTGGAGAAATGGGATTAGGGGTTTGGGGATTAGGGCTTGCTTAGGGGTTGGAGAAAGGGGATTAGGGGTTTGGGGATTAGGGCCTGCTTAGGGGTTGGAGAAAGGGGATTTTGGTTTTGTCTTAGCGATTTGGCGATGGGAGATTAGGGTTTGGCCGAGAGAGAGACGGGGCTACATTGGGATAGGTTGGGTTGTTAGGCTTTGAGAGAGAGAGAGAGAGAGAGAGAGAGAGAGAGAGCATCCGTATGAGGCTGGTGGTGAACACGAGCATCGGATCTAGGAGGAGCGTGATAGGGAGGAACTTCAAGTCTTGCTAGGATTTCTTGCTTTGAGTTATCGCAGAGGTGGCGAGCACGAGCATTGGATCTAGGAGGAGTTTGATGGAGAGGAGCTTCAAGTCTTGAGCTTTGGGTTTTTGCAGAGTGGGAGTTGAGAAAAGAGTTGGCTTTTCAACTTCGACTTGATAAAGTGGACTTTGCTTTTTAAAATATGGCCCACCACGGTTTTAAATTTCATCGTATCCATCGCACACTCATTTCATCGCACCTGATCAACTCTCTCTCTCTATATATATATATATGCTTGTTTTATATCACAAGACGAATATTGCACAAGTTTAGTCTTTGTTCCAAGACTAAGCCATGTCAGCCAGATACACAAAAAAACGTAAAATTTTGCATATGGCTGACATGGGCTTGACTTTCATGCCATGGACTGGATTCAGGGTTCAAGCTGGGTCTGGACTGGGTCATGGCCACTGCTAGCCTGAATCAATTATAAACGGTATTAATCCTTCTGATGTTAGTCTAGATAAAATTCATGTACAAGCTATTCTTTCAAAGATCAATTATCTCTTCTAACGGACAATCTATGGATCTCAAATGGGTCATGGAAGATGGAAGGTTACAGATGACATGGAATGGCCCCCAACTTTGACGAACAAGTTTATCCTGTAGACTAAGGATGTCAAAGGGCCGAGCCGGGTTGGGACTAGGGTTGTCCTTATCCTACCCTCATGCAAGGTCGGGCCCTAACGGGCCAAAATCCTCGGAGGGCCTGCACTACTTAGGCCCTTACCCTACCCTCAAGGGCTAGGGGCCTCAAAACGAGAAAATCATTATTTTTTTTATATTGTTTCTAAGCATGAGTGTCAACCGAGCATTTTACTAAGAAAACATTTGGAGAATAGAACCCGTCTCTAAAAACTTTATTTTATCGGATAAAATCATACATGCTTTGGTGACTTAGGTTCTGCACGTATGTTTTTCTCTCTCTCTCTCTCTCTCTCTGTTTTTTTTTTTTTTAAAAGAAGAAAATGGTTAAAGAGTTTGTTATGCCTAACACTTTTTACAAAAATCTTTATGTACCAAATCAATTCAGCAGGTCTTCTCTTTGAGAAACTTAAACCAATTACGTACACCTACTTTTTATGAATTGACATTACTTTCAATTTAACAATGATAAGACTATTAAATGTTGTTGGATTTTATTTACAAAAAAAAAAAAAAAAAAAAACCTTAAAAATTACTGTTAATTTAAACCTTAGAAAATCGGGAGTTATAATTATCTAATTAAAATGATATTTGGATCTCCTCTGTATCCTTGAAGTTCCATGCATATACAAACTACCTTTATAAACTGGTTGGGATCCCAAGTCACCTTATAGAGGAAAAAGTGTATCCTTATTAACGGGAGTACACTCCCTTTTGCACTAGCAAGAATGTATAAAAATAATATAAAAAACTAAATAAAAAATAATAAAACTAGAAGAAATGGATAGAAAGCAACCGTGCAACACCTGTTGCTTATGTGTTAAATATAATATATATAACTTTAATAATTAAATAAAGAAGAAATGAACCAAGTATGTTTGTATTGGTTTTTAGGGCATTTTGTAATGGGTATGAGGATATTAAACCTCATTCATATCCTCACTTTATTAGTGGCGAGTGATTGTTACAAGGGTGTTTTATTATATATTTTACATATATATATAATGTAAAATTAAAAAAAAGTGTTAGGAATTTCATTGTGTTGTCTCATTCATGGGTTGGACAAAACTCTAGGTCAATTTGAGTCGTAACTTTGTATTTCTTTTAGAATGGATCATGGTTGTGTCACCGGAAGGCCCAAAGCGAAGAATATTAATAAAGTGTTTTGGAGCAAAAAAGACAATTTCCAGAACACAATCTCGCTAGAGTGAACGTGCTTGGACAAAATAGGGGCTCATTATAGCGAGGACCCTGGTCATTATAATGAACCTGGAAGGAAAGCCCAGCACGTTTCAAACTTCTATTTCAAGTTTGCTTGTTATTCTGATTAGATTAAAATTAGAAAATTCTTGCACGAGTTTCGGGCCATATAAAGGGTGTTTCTCTCAACCCTAAGTGTGAAATTAAGTTTTCTCATGGGTCTGAGAAGAGAAAATTCTAGAGAGAGATTCCTCCTTCTTTAGAGTCATTATTGAGAGATTGGGTTGAAGATCTGCTCTGGAAGGTTTTGTTGCTTCTACTCTCCAGTAGAAGATCTGAGCACCTTGGTTCTCAAGGTGTTGTTGGAGGATCAAGCATGGGGAGTGGCATGCGGCGAGTAGCCGTGGCAGCGAGGAGTTGCGCAAGAACAACTATAGTCCTTAGGTCGACGTACTAACTGGAAAAAGGGAGCTTTGAGTATATCTTGAAACCGTTCATTAGTGATTGATTTTTCTTATCTAATTTTTCTCCTTGGATATGATTTCCACGTAAAAGATTGAGTCTGCCTTCTTATGGTGTATGATTGGTAGATCTAGTTGCCATTTTGCTTTATTTTGTTTCCACTGCATTGATTTTAGGCACTTTAAAAACGCAGGAGAGCTAGGGCCAGGGCCTGTAAAAAATAATTCGAACCTAGCCTTAGGACTTTTCCTTAGAAAAAGAAGCCCTAAAAAAGGGCCTTTTGAGGGCCGGGCCATGTTGGGCCCAATTGCCTGTAGACCCATAATAGATAGTCCTGATGTGGTCCTTGCTTGCTTTCATTTGCATTCAATGGGTGTGGGCCTTCATTGCTTGACCCTTCGACTGCATTACTGGGTAATTAGCAAAAGGCAGTCCGAAAGAGTAAAAGGCACAATCCAAAAGGCTAAAAGATAAAAGCTAGCTCCTTTGATGAGAGTAGTTACAACTTTGTGGTGTTCCTTCTCTGACGCCTTCACTTTTTGATTGGCATGTGAACCCCAATCCCCGAGTGTCTTTTACATGCTTTACATGAGTGGGATGCATGGAAATCCACCATATAGCCCATCTAATGACAATTCAACCTCTTTAAAATGAATGACATCCCTTCCCATAAGTGGTCTAAAATTATATTTCAACAGAAATAGTCTCACCATAATACTTGGGATTTTCATTTGGGTGGAACGGACGGTAGATTGACACTTGATCATTTTTATCATTCTCCAAAGTAGGAGTGGAAGATTGCCAAATTGATTTTTGAACAAATATTTTTCCATATCTAATTCAAAGAAAAAATCGATTATGTCAAAATCATCACCAACAAAGAATAAACTCCATTTATAGCATAGGTTAAAATATGATTATCAACAATTTTATTCTTTTTTTGTCGGGAATACTACTATACCCAATTCATAAATAAGCTTTAAACTACAACATTCAAATCCCAATTATTCAAGAAATTAGCACATCAATTAGCAACCCTACTCAACAATAATAAACTCTAGAGAATTATCATGTAACAATTAATACTGCTTTAGCCTTATTCTTTCCTTAAGTTCCTAATAGTTTCTCTATCATACCAATTCAAATGAGACCACATGTCTTTGTAATAAGAAAAAAATCCCCCAAAAAAAAGGAAAAAGAAAACATAAGTAGTTAAATGCTATCTCCTAGTAATTCCTCACCCTTCCCAGATTTTTCTATAATTTTGTTGCTATCTACTTTTTTTTTAACAAGAAAAAAAGAAAACATAAGTAGTTAAATGCTATCTCCTAGTAATTCCTCACCCTTCCCAGATTTTCTATAATTTTTTAACAAGAAAAATGTTAAAGCTCTAAAGAGCTCACTCAAACAGACAATCCACAATCGTACAGTATGGAAAACAGAAAAAAAGGACCGGAAAAACAAACAAGTCAAATTCAAATGAGAATACAAGCAAAGGCTCCATTAGCAGAAAACTATGAAGACATGTATGTTAAAAATTAAGCAGTTCAGATGTCAAAGCTTAACGAGTAGCATGATAGGAGTTTGGGTTTCAATAGCGTCTTTGGGAATCAACCGCTCATGAATCAAGGGAATTTGGGGGAATTAAGGCTTAGGACTTCCATTTAGAAATTTGTGATCTAGGGCTTATGGTTTGGATTAGCATTTGGGGATTTAGGCTTAGAATTAGGATTTGGAGATTAAGGGTTAGGATTATACTAGATTTAGGGAGTGGAGAGAACCAATGTTCAATTAAGGTTTCTCTTCCTGTCACTCCCTTATTATGTTTTAATTTATTGAAGAAATCTAAGGAATCCATCATATCAAATTTAAAAAGAATACCGAAATAGGGTCAATGAATCTTCCAAGGGTGATTCTATATGCACCCCCTTTATGTGATGTGCACACCCACATCCCCTTTATATAAATAGTGATATAAAGGGGATGTGGGTGTGCACAACATTATGGGAGAATGTATATAGAATCACTCATCTTCCAATCCAGCCGCTCCAGAATTTGTTAGAACTCGGAGATGGGACATAATATATAAAGAGAAATTAGGGTTCTGTACAAATGTCATATGCATAGATAGATAGAGAAGTGGATGTGGTTCTGATGGAGCTCGTTGTCGAACCAAGGGAGCGTTAATTGGTTATACTTCCTCGCGGAAAGAGAGAAATTCAATCTGCGCCAAAGAGATCATGTGCCTTGTCCCAAGCAAAGAGAAGAAACAAAAGGAAGAAGGAGTTTCTTTTCACCAACAAAGAGAAAAGTGGGGCAATGTTGGTCACATAAACAGGGAATGACCTAGGGCCCATTTCAACTCTTTGCAATTTCTGATCCTAACCTGGGGTGACCGCTCTAGGTCCTGATCACATGGTTCCGCCACTGATGCTTAATAATAATTCCTAACTCTTTAAAATAAATGTCATCCCTCTAGTGATATATTCTCAAATTTTTCTTCAATAGAAATTGAACACACCAAAATACTTGGCACATCAATGATAATGTAATTAATGCATATAATTAATAATATATAATATTGTACTAATTATATTATTAATCGTGTGCTCAATCTTACATTAAGATCAACTCTTATTAAAATAAAATTGAAAGACATGAGTCCAACTCTGGATCTCCATGCACCCATCTCACTCTAATAAAAAGGGGGGTTGTTCTTTTCCTTGATATCATATTCCTGCCTGGTTCTTTTAGCAATGCTCCAATGCCTTTACTATTAGTAAAGGCACTAAAAGAAAAAACCTAGGCACTTAATTCTTTGTTGGTGGGCCACTAGAATCTCACAACTCTGCTTTTCCAATAGGTAAAGTATGAAGAATAAAGCTATGTTCATGAGAGTATTTTCTTTTTTCTCCTTTTCCTTTGGGGAAGGCTGTTCCTTGTATTTTTTTACTGAGGTATTTGGACAGTTGTGGTAGAAATTTTGTGAGTTATTGTTTGTTGGTTTTTTTGGGTTTCGCATGCATCAACTAAAAAGGTATTCGTACAGTTTTGATGGAAATTTTGTTTTGACCATTCTAATTTCAATTTCAAATGATTTTTCCTTTTTTTTTTATATTAATTTTGACATTAAATGAAGCCTGCATAATTTTAGTTATCATTGGAGCCCACTGTCAACTAAAGAACACAACTAGTCGTACTTGATATGGGTCAACCAGAATCCAAGCTAATAAGAAGTTAAAATACCTACATGCTAAAAATTTAAACTCACAATCATTTGTTTTCTTATGGGTCCCATAATTACAATTTGTACCATTAATCATATTTAGAAGGTTCAAAATGACTAGGAGATCAAATATCAGCCGTTGATCCATCATATATTTTAAGATGTTTACAAAAAAAAAAAAAAAATCCAGGGTGTTAGATATTGACTCTGGACTTCTATGTGGCCCATTTGCAAAATCCGAACCTTTCAGTTTCTTCGCAAGGCCTAAAATGGCTATGGAGTCAAATCTTGCAAATAATTCGTCATAGATAGTGGGAAAATTGGAAAAAATATGAGTCATCGAAGATAATTCAACTGAATGACAAAAGTAGACGTTGGAGCAATACCTGCTAATTTACGAGAATCGGTAACTTGTAGTTACTTTTTTTTTCTTTGGAACCCTACTGAATGGGTCCCACAATCAAGATCTAAACCAGAAATCATGATTAGAAGATTGATAACGACTATTAAGTCAAATTTTAGCCGTTGATCTATCATGGATTTTGAGGTATTTGTAAATAAGCCCAGACCCTACAATACTAATTCTTTTTTATTCATGTGGGTCTCATTTGTAAGATCCGAACCATTCAAAATCTCTAGAGATCCGAGGGCAGCAATGGGGTGAAAACTCAACCTTTGATTTTTCATGGATTTTAAGAAAATTACAAAAAACGATTACCATTGGATCACATGTCTACTGATTGTTTACCAAACTTAAAACTCATGGTTTATAAACGGTGAAGGGGAAGATTAAAAGCTTACCCTTTTAGGAGGATAAAACATACAGGAGGAGGAGGAGAAAACATACGGAAGATAAATGGAAAGTTGTTAAATACGAGAAGACATGCAAATTAATGCATCATTGGATAACTAAGAGTCATACGCTTTCTTTAAAGATAACCTCATCCCATAGGTCCAAAAAAAAAGGGCCTTTTCTGGGCGCCGTGTACCGTAGCCTTGTTATTGTTGGATAAAAAGGTGAACTCAGAAACTTTTTACATTTCTTCATTGCCAAGCTATCCAAGGCACAAGGGGCCAACCATCTATTTAAGTAACCAAAACCCTCCATCTCCAATCCATCTGCCCCTGATCAACAACACATCGTCTACGACGCATCGTCTGAAATATGGGTTATGTGTTCATTGCACTAGCCGCTGTAGGTCTTGCGACTGCCATCTATGCGTTATGGACCTCTGGTTCTTCCAAAAGCAATCCCAATGAGTATCAGTGGGACGCCGGTGAGTATCAATGGGAGGCTAGTGAGTATCAATGGGACGCTGGTGATTCCAATAGCAATAGCAATGAGTATAAATGGGACTGTGGTTCTTCCGATGGCGATAGCGATAAGAAGGGGCCATGGAAACGGTTTATTTATCCCCAGAGCTGATTTTGATCGTGATCCAAAAGGCAGTTTTCTTGACCTGCGCAAAGGTAAGTCAAGGAAATAAATGATAATACAAGATGGTTGATGGCTGATGTTCTCGTGTTGGTTTTTTTTTTGGGTTGGGTGTTTGTGTTTTGGGTGATGATCTTTTGTGGGTTCCTTGTGTATACCCCCTAGCGTTGTAATATCGATCTGTAGTGGGTGATGTGGACTTCGATCTCTTTAATGCATTTGCTTTTCTATTTGATTTGAGTACTGGGAATTTGTTAGTAGGGGTTTTGGTTATATTCTTGCGTTTCAAACTTAAGTACTGTAAGTGCAGAAAAATATAATTACAAAAATGGGATGCCTTCAAGGACTTACTCAAAACACTGGAGGATGAGCCGCGTGTCTGCTGAACCTGAAAGGGGAGAAGAGAACGGTCAAAGGACCCTGGCTGGGGCAGCGCAGGGCTCTCCGACGCTCAAGTTAGCAGTGATCGGAGAAGAAGGAAGGGAGAGGTTTGGGTTGCATGTGAGAGAGTGCCTCTGTTGAACTAGTGAGTCCCTCATTCTTTCTCCTTTGTTTACATTTCTGACTTAGAGCCCTAGGGTTCCCTCTGTCCCCATTTCCTGTTCTGCGTCTGCTCCTTCTTAGGGCTTTGTTAGGATTTCTTAGATTTAGGAATGGGGGCTTTCAGTCACTGGATAGACTCTCAATCGGCCCTAGCAGAGCTCAGGAGGACCTTTAAGATCCCGAAGGATGTCCGGATAAAAGCCTCCGACCGGTCATCTGGCTATACCTTCAGTAACGGCTGGATGCCATTGCCCTTAATCGCCATTATCGAAGGTGGGGTTAGATTCCCCCTTCATCCCCTCCTGAGGTCCTGCCTCCGAGCATGGAACCTCTGTCTGTGCCAACTGATGCCCAACGGCTACAAGATCATCATGGGCGTAGCCGAACTGAATAGGACCTTAGGAATCGGCCTCGGCGTCCATGACATCGAAGATGTCTATGATCTCTGCAAGACCCGAGACGGCAACACGTATTATCTTCGGGTCAGAGCCAGGTGTTCTCCTCTCATCACGGCCTTGGAGGATTCGAATAAATACGCCGGAGATGATCGGCTGCTCGTCTCCGGCAACTGGGAGTTCGGAGGGGCCGAATCCGAGACCACATGGAGAGCCCAGGTCCCGCGGACCTTTGGGACGCCTCCGAGTAATGCCCTGTCCCTTCTGTCGGGTTTCGGATTATGACTTTCCCCGTTAACTTTTATTCTAAGCCTATCCTTTCCTTTTGCAGGCCTTCTCCAGCGAAAGCGAGACGCTCACCTCTACCGTTGGAGGAGGAACAAAGAGTGGCTGGATAAAATATACCGATACCAAGGCCACCACAACAGAGCAGCTTTCTCCTTGCTCGGGTACGAGCCTAAGTACGCATCCTACGTGCGGAAATCAGGCCGTCCCGGGGAGACAGTTCTTGCTTTGGCCGAGGCCGCAAGCGGTGCCGTCTCGGTTGCCAAAGCTTCTTCATCGGCTGCCGCGGCCGAGAGCGATCCTTTGAGGGAAGTCGAAAACTTCTCTGACTCCGAAGAAATGGAGAGGCGTCGGCCAGCCTATCAACCGCGCAATTTAGCAGCGGCCATCTTTGGCGAGCAGAGAGCCGCCTCCAGCGCCCGTCCTCCCACCTCCAGCGTCCGTCCTCCCAGCACCTCGATCGTTCCAGCGGCCCCTGAGGCCCAGCCCGCCGCTGAGGAGAGGGAGAGGCCCCGAAAGAGGGCAAGGGGGAAGTCCCCTGTCCGCGAGGACCAGCCGCGGCAATCGCTGGCTATCAGGGAGAGGGCCAGGGCGGAGGAGCCAGTCCGGTCCGACGCCTCACTGGATCGGCGCTCCGACTCGCCTCGCGCCGTGGTCTCGGCCGAACCAGAGGCCTTCAAGCCCAATCTGGAGCTGTGGCCGGGGAGGCCCCTCAACGTCGAGGATAAAGTGGTACGGAATGCGGCCGTGATCTCGGCCCTCGGCCGAGCCTGTGCACTTCCCAGGGACGTCGAGAGGCATCGGGAGGAGGACAGTCCTCAGCTGCTCATGAGGACACTGCAGCATTCTCTCCTGGTAAGTATCGAGTCTTTGGATTGTAGTAATGCTCATTTCTCCTTGTACGATACTAAATCTTATCTGCTTCTTGCAGGCTGTCCAGAGGCTCCCGCTGGTCCTGGACCGGATGGCGGAGGACGAGGGAAAGCTGAACCGTTTAGCGGCGGAGAAGCAGCAGGCCGAAACCGCTCTGGCGGCCAAGTGCGAGGAATTGAAGGAGACCGAGGCAAAAAGGGCCGAACTGGACGCCCAAGTGGTCTCGGCGGTGTGCGAGCTCTCCCAGACTAAAGCTGAGTCAATAACCTTACAGGAGAGGCTCGTCGCCGAAATGAGGAGGTCGGCCGAACTGGAGGCCGAGTTGGAACGAGAGAAGGCGGCTAGGGAGGAGAACCTTGCGTCCCAACAAGCAGAAATCGATGCCGCCTTCCTCGAGGGAACAGAACACGCTGGCAGGGACTACACTGACCAGATAACACAGTTGAGCCGGCAACTGTTCCACCTCGGCTGTCGGGCCTCGCTCAAGGAGTACGGGGTCCCGGAAGACCATCCGTTATATATGAATCCTCCTGAGTTCCGGCCCCCAACTCCCGCTGAGACCACAGCCTCACCGCCTCCGGAGACTCCTGCCTCTCCTCTGCCAGAGATTCCAGCTTCTCTGCCTCCAGAGATCCCTGCTCCACCGAAGGCTTCAAGCGAAGCGGTTCCGAAAACCTCCGGAACCGTTGCGACGGTCGAGGACGCAGTAGTTGTCATTGAGGACACCGAGGCCGAGACTTCCTAAGCTTTTGTCTTTGATTTTTTGATGAAAAATGTACCTTCACCCCCTTTTTTTTTTCTTTTTGATGAAAAATGTGTAGTAAACTGGGAATGGAATGTATGAACATGCATTTATCAATAGAATTTCAGTTTGCTCAACTCTTTTCGTTTACATTTACTTCCTGGCTTGGCTTGTTTGCTTTCATTTTCGCATTCCGCTTTCTTTTTCGCACGATTCCAAGATTCCACGTGTCTGGGCTCGGATTGAAAAGAAGCGATTAACATAGGACACGCCGTTGGCACTAGTTCCTTGCCGAGATCACTAGCCTCGGCAGCATAGCCGCCATGCCCTAATGGTAACTGTCATTTCGGCTTCACGTCTAGGTGGCTGGGGCGCCATCCTTAGACAATTTCATCATGGGCCATTTCGGCCCTTACATCTAGGTGGCTGGGTGCCATCCTTAGACAATTTCATCATGGGCCATTTCGGCCCTTACATCTAGGTGGCTGGGTGCCATCCTTAGACAATTTCATCAGGGGCCATTTCGGCCTTTACGTCTAGGTGGCTGGGTGCCAGCCTTAGACGATTTCATTGGCCGTTCCGGATTCATCTAGGTGGCTGAGTGCCAAGCTTAGACATTGGTCATTTCGGCTTCTCGCCTAGGTGGCTGAGTGCCAGCCTTAGACATTGGCCATTTCGGCTTCTCATCTAGGTGGCTGAGTGCCAGCCTTAGACGTTGGCCTTTCTGGCTGCTCATCTAGGTGGCTGAGTGCCAGCCTTGGACATTGGCCATTTCGGCTTCTCATCTACGTGGCTGAGTGCCAGCCTTAGACATTGGCCTTTCTGGCTGCTCATCTAGGTGGCTGAGTGCCAGCCTTAGACATTCATCCGCGTTCACACCATTGTCACATTGCCATTGATAACCAACTTGCCCCCAATCGAAAACAAACGTAGTTCTATTGAATCCAGAAGCATTGTACAAGTACACAAACTAAAAATAGAATTTCTTAAGGTGTGACGCATTCCATGGTCTCGGCAGCGGCCGTCCTTCAGTATCCTCGAGTCTATTCGCCGACCGTCCGGCGATGGAAGTCACCTTGAACGGGCCGTGCCAGTTCGGTGCCAGTTTGCCTTGGTTCGTATCCTTGTCTCCCGGGAGTGCCTTCTTGAGAACCAACTCTCCTACTGAGAATTTCCTCTCCCTGACCTTCTGGTTATAACCTCTGGCCGCTTCTCTTCGCTCGTCGGCCAGATCCAGCTCCACCGCCAGGTGTGACTCATTTCGGCCCTGGTCGAAGAGCTCGGACCTTAGAGTAGGGAGGCCGATCTCCAAGGGAATGACAGCCTCCATTCCATAGGCTAGGGAGAAAGGTGTCGCCGAAGTGGATCGCCTTGGGGTCGTTCGGTAGGCCCATAATACACTCGGGAGCTCTTCCACCCATCTTCCTTTGGCTCTGTCAAGCCGTTTCTTCAGCCCATCGAGTACCACTTTATTGGAAATCTCTGCCTGACCGTTACTCTGTGGGTAAGCCGGTGTGGAGTAGCAATTGCGGATGCCGTGCTCCTGGCAGAAGCTTCTGAAGAGGTTGGAGTCGAACTGAGTCCCGTTGTCCGAGATCAATATTCTGGGGATGCCGAACCTGGTGACGATGTTTTTCCAGACGAACTTTTTGGCATCCTGCTCCGTGATGGAGGACAAGGGCTCTGCTTCGATCCATTTCTTGAAGTAATCCGTGGCCACTATCAGCCATCTTTTATTTCCAGGAGTTCGGTGGAGTGGTCCCACTATGTCGAGCCCCCACTGGGCGAATGGCCACGGACTAGAAAGCGGACTGAGGTCCTGTGCTGGCTGATGGAGAGAGTGGGAATATTTCTGACACTTCTCGCATTTCTTCGCGTACACCTGCGCATCCTTCTGTATATATGGCCACCAGTACCCCTGACTGATAACCCGATAAGCTAGTGACCTTCCTCCGATATGGCTTCCGCAGATTCCTTCATGTATTTCGAAGAGAAAGTCCTCCACTTTGCTCGGATGGACGCACTGGAGGTACGGGCCTGTGTACGACTTCCTATAAAGCTTGACCTCGGGAGACAACCAGAACCGGGCTGCTCTGAGTCTGATCCGCTGGGCCTCGCCGCTGTCTTCGGGTAGCTTATCGTCCTTGAGATAGGCGATGATGGGGTCCATCCAGCTCGGGCCGAGGTCAAAACACGACACTTCCCGAGGTGGATGGAACTCGATGCTGGGTGCGGCCAAGGATCCGACTTCGATGGTTCTCTTTCTTCCTGCTTCGACAGCGCTGGCCAAATTTGCAAGAGCATCTGCATAGGAGTTTGCCTCTCTGCCTATCTGTTTGATTTCGGCCGTTCGGAACTGAGAGAGCAGCTTCTTTGCCAGGGCCAAATACGCAGTCATTCGGTCGTCGCGAGCTTGGTAGTCCCCAGTCAGCTGGTTTGCCACCAACTGCGAATCGCTGAAGACCACCAGCTGTTGAGCTCCGAGGATTTTGGCACTGTTCAGTCCGGCTAAAAGGGCTTCATACTCAGCTTCATTGTTCGACGCCTTGAAATCCAGGGTCAGAGCCTGCTCGATGACCAGTCCTTCTGGCGATTGGAGAACAACTCCTGCTCCGGCTCTTCTCGAGGTGGAAGATACGTCAACGAAGACTTTCCAAACTGGGGTGAGGGTTTGGCACTGTGGCTGTTCAGTGCCCGTGGGCGCCTCATACTCCCCGCCCCCCAGTTCGGTGCCTTGCTGGGTTGGTGCCGAACTTGAATCGAACTCGGCAAGAAAATCTGCCAGAACCTGAGCCTTGATTGCTGTCCTGGGCTGATACTGAATTTCATACTGCCCTAGTTCAACAGCCCATCTTGAGATTCTTCCTGAAAAGTCAGCTTTTCTGAAAACATACTTCAGTGGATGTTCCGTAACAACCACTATGGTATGTGTTTGAAAGTAATGAGAGAGTTTCCGCAAGGCACTAACGAGTGCCAGCGCGAGCTTCTCGTGTGGCATATATCTGGTCTCGGCATCAATCAGGGTTTTGCTCGTATAATAGATGGATTTTTGGACCTTGTCCTCTTCTCGGAATCAGGATTGTATAATAGATGGGTTTATATCAATCAGGGTTTTGCTCGTATAATACCTTGACCGCTAGGTATAAATACAGAAATTCTCCATGAACCGGAGTTGAAAGTAGAGGATGTGAGGATAAATAGACCTTAAGCGCCTGCAAGGCCTGGTCACATTTGTGAGTCCATTGAAATTTAAAATTCTTCCTAAGAAGCTGAAAGAAAGGCCAGCACTTATCGGAGGATCTGCTGATGAACCGATTTAGGGCAGCCGCCATTCCGGTTAGCTTTTGGACCTCTTTAGCCAAGGTGGGAATCTGCACTCTGAGGATAGCCGAGATCTGATCTGGATTTGCCTCTATCCCTTTGCGCGTGACCAAGCTTCCCAAGAATTTGCCGGAACCGACACCAAAGGCGCACTTGGAGGCGTTGAGCTTGAGCTTGAACCTCTTCAAAGTGGCGAAGACTCCAGCTAGGTCTGCCAAATGGGTATGGGCTTGCTTGGACTTGACCACCATGTCGTCGATGTAAACCTCAACCGTCTTGCCGAGCTGATCACGGAACATCTTGGTGACGAGTCTTTGATAGGTGGCTCCTGCATTCTTCAACCCAAACGGCATAACTTTATAACAATAAGTCCCTCTGGGTGTGATAAAAGCTGTCTTCTCTTCATCCGGCCCATACAACGGGATCTGGTGATAGCCGCAATATGCATCGAGGAAGCTCATTCTATCGTGTCCGGCTGTGGCATCAATCATCTGGTCGATCTTTGGGAGGGGAAAGCTGTCCTTGGGACAGGCCTTGTTCAGGTCAGTAAAGTCGACGCACACCCTCCACTTGCCAGTCTTTTTCTTGACGACCACGGTATTGGCTAGCCAGGTCGGGTACTGGACTTCTCTGATGGCGCCGGCCTCGAGCAGTTTATCCACCTCTTCGACCACGGCTTCGGTTTGTGGTACCCCAGTCCTGCGAGCTTTCTGCATCACAGGTTTATGAACAGGGTTTACATTCAATTTATGGCATATTACCTCAGGGTCGATGCCAGGCATCTCTTGAGGCGTCCAGGCGAAGACTTCTCTGTTCTGCACCAGGGACTGGACCAGCTCGGTCTTCTCTGGCTCTCCAAGCTGACTGCCAAGCAAGAAGAACCGTTCTGGATCTTGCGAATCGATTCTGATTTCGGTCAGGTCCTCTACGCTCTTGCTCTCTGGGTCTTGGCCGACCTCGTCTAGCTTCTTCTCCAGCCTCCTTTCCATCTCGGCCATATTAACCTCCTTTGGCTCTCGCTCTCCGGAGACCACGGCTGTCAGGCATTGTTTGGCCGCTTGCTGATCTCCTCTGACAGTGATGATTTCAATTCTGCCATTCTTCCCTTCCCAAGGGAATTTCAACTTCTGGTGGAGAGTGGAAGGGACCGCCTCCAGACTATGAAGCCAAGACCTGCCCACTATAGCGTTGTAAGGCGAGGGAGCGTCAATGACCATGAAGGTTGTCTCAACAGACACTCCGCCGGCCTCGACCTTAAACGTCACTTTTCCCTTGGGGTACACAGGTTTGGCACTGAAGCCAATGAGGGGAATTCGGGCCTCCTGCAGGTCCTTCTCTGTCAGGCCCATCCTCCGGAAGCTATCGAAATAGAGGACTTCGGATGAACTCCCGGGGTCGACGAGGACCTTCTTCACGGTGCAGTTCTTCACGCCTTGCTTGGAGCAATCAAACTTCAGGGTTACGATCAGCGGGTCGTTGTGGGGAAGCTGCACCCCTTCCAAATCTGCATCAGTAAACCTGATTTCGGGCCGCTCCCTCCGAGCTCTTTTCGGTGCTGATCTGAGCTCAGCAGCCATGACCTGCTTACTGTGGGAGGCTTGCCTGGCCTCTGCGCGAGCTCGGTTACTCCCCTTGGGCGGGGGAGCCAGATGGATGACGTTAATAATCTTCTCTGACCCGTCGCTGTCATGACCCCTATCGTCTCGGCGAGGAGCTCGAATGTCGGCTCTGGTGTCTGCCTTGACGAATTCCTGTAGGTGCCCCTCTTCAACGAGCTTCTCTAGGTGCGACCGCAGTATTCTGCATTCTTCGATTTTGTGGCCGCCCTCCTTGTGATACGCGCAGAACCTCGTCTGGTCTCGGGTGGACGCGTCGCCTTTCATGGGCTCTGGCCAGCTGAAGTATGGCCTTCTCTTGATTTTGTACATGATCCTATGGATGGGCTCCTTGAAGATCGTATTGACTGCCCGATATGCGTCCCCGGACGGCCTGGGCCTTTTGCTTCTCGCCGAGGTGAATGCCTGACCCCTCGCCGAGCCGGCTGGCGCCCTGGGCCTGTCCGACTCGTCTCTTCGGGACGCATCCCTTCGAGGTTCGTCTCTCCGGGACGGCCCCCTATCCCTTTTGGAGGGTCTCTCACCTCGGTCCCTCTGCGTGGCCCCGTGGCTTTCCCGAGCCCTGACTTGGTTGTCTTCCTGGGCGATGTAGCGGTTGACGATTGACATAAGCGCCGTTATGGAAGACACCGGGTTTCTGGCTAGATCCTTGCGAAGGTCGCTGTCCGGAAGCAGGGCATTCCGAAATGCGAAGACTGCCACTTCATCCTTAGAGTTTTCAATCTGGCTGTAGACCGTCCAGAATCGCTTCGCGAACTGTGTGATGTTCTCTCCTTGTTTCATTTTCAGGGCCATGATGTCCGCGTCTGTCTTCGGCAGGATTCTGTAGGCCTGGAACTTCTTCATGAACGACTGCTGGAGCTGCTGCCAATTCGAAATGGATCCCTCCGGGAGTGTACAGAACCACTTTAGGGGGAGGTCACCCAAACTGGAGGAGAAGACTCGACAGTTCAGATGGCCCTCGTCTCCCCAGACTGACATCCTCTGGGAGAAGTGCCTGAGATGCGTAGCTGGGTCCGAAGTCCCGTCGTAAGTGACGAACCTCGGGACGGTAAACTTCTTTGGCAGGGGATACTTCCGGATGTCGCGGGAGAAAGGAGACGCGCCGAGATCAATGGAGTCGCAACAAACGTCCTTTTGGTCTCGGCCGAGACCAGCTATCTCCAAATTACGCTGGACCGTTTCCCTTATGCGCGTGTCCAACCACTCCTGATCATGATGCCTGCTTTCCGGGATGGTTTCTGACGCCTTCCTCGAGTAGCTGTGGCTGGCGCTCGAACCTTCATCTCGAGTTCGGTCAAGCCTCTTTTTATTCAGATGGTCCCTTAAGTCCTTCTCGGGGGAGTCGGGGCGCCTGCCACGGGACGTCCTCCGCTCGTGCTGTCGCAGTGAGCGCTGTTGTTGTCGCGACCGCTGCTGCTGCCGCGACTGACGCTGCTGAGACTGCTGATGAGACTGTTGCCGGAGCCCCGCCGATCCCGTAGCTCTTTCCAGCTGCTGCTGGAGCTGGAGGATCAGGGCGTCTCTCTCCTCGATGGCCTTATTCTGTGCTCTGATCTCTTCAAGGGTGGAGTCAAAGTCATCGCTAGGGTTGTATTCTTCATCCTCAGTATCCTCAACGTCCTCCACCTGGCCAGGGGGACGTGATCCATCGACCATTGGAGACTTACCCCGCTGGTCTCGTCCCATCAGGAGACCTGCAGGCTGCTGCTGAGTATCTCCCCTATGGGGAGCAGATTCCGAGCGAAGGTCACGCTCTTGGACGTTGATTCGGACGAGATCACGCTCAGCGTCGTCCTCTGCAACTGGTTGCTTCCCAGACCTTTTCTTGGCAAGGAGAAGGGTAGAAGACGGTCCAGTACGCCCTGTCTTGGATGTTTCTCCGCCTTTCGCAGCTCTCCTCGTCATGGTGATAGGGAAGATTGCAGAAAACGTTCCCCACAGACGGCGCCAATTGTAAGTGCAGAAAAATATACTCACAAAGATGGGATGCCTTCAAGGACTTACTCAAAACACTGGAGGAGGAGCCGCGTGTCTTCTCCCCTTTCAGGTTCAACAGACACGCGGCTCCTCCTCCAGTGTTTTGAGTAAGTCCTTGAAGGCATCCCATCTTTGTGAGTATATTTTTCTGCACTTACAAGTACATGAGAAGATAACATCTGAAATTTCACTACTTGGATCCAATTTAGTTTAACAAGGTAGAATCCTTTCCAGTTAATTTCATTTTTGCAAGTTTCATTGTTTTTTTTTTAATAGCTTTAGATGATGCTTCTGAAACATTGCATGTCTTGATTTTTGTTTCTATTTTTTATACATAAACATATTATGAATGGTGGCTTAGTTCCAAGGGTCCTATTTTTGGCAGACGTGCACGACTGCCTTGTATTTTATTTTAGAAATTGGCTGAGCCTGTCTGCATTTTCAGGTAAAAGGATTCATATTGTTTGTGCAACAAGAGAATTTATTTTTTAATTTCACATGATAGAGAAATCATTCATTTCTAAGCCTTCATTTAGGAAATCAAAATCTTCTCCTATGAGGAAAATCAATTAATTTCTATAAAAGAAATTTATGTTTGACCAAACATTACAAGAGTGATTGTTGCATGAAAAATCAGAATTTTCCGAATCCTCTCATCACAGAAGTGCGCATAGAGGAGAACTGTGTCTTTCTAGATGCATTTCCTGGGATGAATTTGGAGTCCATTTTCAAGTGTGCTTTTAATTCTTTAACCATGCTAACATTCCTGCACACTGTTAAGTGGTCTGGATGTGGGCCTATATTTGCTTGCCTTCCCATCCGTATATATATTCTATTATGTTGGAGGAGTTGTAAATTATTTTAGTCCTAAATTAGCCTAATCTATCGGCCAGGGGTAATCCTTGGGGTGCTCCAATCTAGGGGTACACCAGCTCCTCCATAGTGCTCCGTGCCCTACCACACGTTCCAGCTGTGTTTAGCTCCTGCTGGGGGTTAAAAGGATTCCTTACCACTGGGCAATCCCGCGTTTCTCCATCTCAGCATATTCAATCCAAAATAGAGTTCTGCATTTTTTAGCCTTAGCCTAATTTTCAGGCCTGTGGGCTGAATCTAGGCCTCAATTTTAGGCTCTATTAATTTTGTCAACTCTGGATCCACTCTTTCAACTATTCCAGTCGATCCACGTTCGCCACCTCAAGAAATGAATCCATTTTATAGAGGCGGTAAATGTGGTTTGGTTGAAACAGTATTTCCTTGTTTCAACAAAAGTAGATATCCAAACTCTAATTTATTGGGCCTGAACTAGCTATGGGTTGGTATGTCCAGCCCAGACGAAAATGGTAGTGGGATGGATAGATTCTGAGATTGATTAAAGTAATTAATAGTCTAATCTAGCATTTTTAATCCTTAATTTTAAAGTCACAAAGTTTCAAGTGCAATTTTCTTCAATGAATATCACCCAGATTTTTCTCAACCGGAAACGTCCATCTGCAGTTGTACCAATAGAAAGGGCCATTGAAAGACTGGGATCCACTGAAAAAAAGGCGCTTCGAGAAAATACCCCTGAATAACTGTGACTACTGTTCATTAATTCATGTGGGTAGCCGTGAATTGGTTGCCGCATTTTAATATTATTAAAGGCATGATCATATATCTAGGATTTTTGGACTCAAACCCAAGGCCCAAACCCATATGTAAGACATGTATGTGATTCTAACCCATTGATCAAACCAAGGGCTGTTTATTTGGTATTCTGTTGGCTGAGTTTTCACATGAGTGATCAATTTGAAAGGATTGGCATTGTGACCGGTCACATAGTGTACGAACTTCTGTTTGGTCCCATTTTGTTTAAATATTCGTTCATTTGATACCAATAATAGGTCATAAAAAATTGAGTATCAAGCTTCATAAAAAGCAAAGGAAAGCACATCTGCCATGAATCTTCATTCTTTATTATCCTTGAACAAAAGAGGCTATGTGATATATCTCATCACAAAACGCCCTTTTACCCACATATTTGGAAGATTTAGAAGTGAGAGCAAATATACAAAACAGAGACTGTTAGACCCCGATCCCGCTTTAGTAGGTTTAGTGCCTAATTAACCTTGATTAGGTACTTAATGAATATTTTGGATAACCTTTGAAATGGATTAGGTAGATTAGTGGGGTTGACCAAAGTTAGATATAGTTATGACTTTTTAATAGTTTTAATCTTGTGTGTATTTCTAGAATTAGTAGGCTTTCATGTGCATTACATCAAGCATTTTCCCTATATCAAATCCCATGTTTGGACATAGATCATTTGAGCCAACTTGACCCATACCCCAAGCTCATTTCCATCAAAAGCCATTTTCCCAAATTTCAGTGAAACCCTTGGGCTCGCATGCAACTGAATCAAAACTCCCCTTTTATAAACCCAGCACCGATTCCTATTTCCTTCTTCTTCTTCATTGTTTCAATTGAGGGTTCTTTCTCCTTTTCTTCTTACCTCCATCTAGGCATGTAAATCTGGGCCGTGCCGTGCCCATTCTCATGACGGTCAGCCCAGCACGGCCTAGGGTACGTCATGATCGTGCCACCCGTGGGTGGCCCACTTCTTCTTCTTCTTTTCTTTTTTTTCAAGTTGGACATCACTTGGACTTGGACTTGGGCCCTTGGCCAAACCTTATCCCTACGAGATAATGTGCACCAAGAAAAAACCTCTGCCCCAATGCAATCAAGTTTAGTTTGAGTCCTTTTTTTTTTCCCTGTGTAAACAATGCAGTCCAGTTTAGTTCGAGTCCAAATTTTTTTCCAATGCCCCACCTGGATTTGGACTTGGGCACTTCTTCCTTTTTGCTTTTGACCATGGGAAATGGCCCTGGTGGAGTTTAGATGCACATTGAAAATTTTCTGACCCAATGCACCACCTAGACTTGGGCTCTTCTTCCTTGTTTTTTTATTTTTTTATTTTTTTGTAGACTTATTCACAGGCAGACTGGGCCGGGCCACCCACGGGCTTGGGCGCTGGCCCAGCACTGCCCAGTGGAGGACTGCCGGACTGGGCTGTGCCGGCCCATTGACCAAGTCAATCGCCCTGGCATGGTTTTTTCGTGTCGGGCCAGTGCTGTGCTTGGGCCGCCCCCCCCAATTTACATGCCCACCTCCATCTCTTCATTCTCATTCACCAAGAAGCTGTAGGAGTATTGCATGTGGGAAATCTCTAGTCATCATCTTCCACCACATCCTTTTCCCATTTCACAGTCAATCACTCCATTGGTAAGCATTCATCTTCTCCAAGCCATCTTCATGACCCTCATCTCCACACCCATCTTCTTGGTAAGCCTCTTCTCTCTAACGTGTTTTCCTTGATGAGTAATAGTGATTTCAAGTCAATTACTTGCTTGCATGTTAATTCCTTTTCATTCCTTGCATTCACCATTGTAGGATGTTCCTTGAGCTTTGCATGTGAGTTTAGAGAACTCCAACTTTATCCCTCCCATTTTCATCCTCTTCATTGGTAAGAAAGCCCCAAACTAATGCTTCATTTTACTTATTTATGACCGTAGGGATCCAATTTCATTACATGCATATTAATTAGCCTCATCTAGTGCATTAATCATTGTAGGAGTTCTTATGAGTTAGCATTTTGGCTGAATTAAGTCTAAGAGAATATTGGTATTGGAAAGCACCAAAAAGAGGCAAGTAATGAGCAATTATTAATGTATGCATGTGATTTATCCTTGATTGAATAATGATGTTCAATTGTGTATTTAGATTCAGCCCATTTCCTTTGATTTGATTAATATTGAAATGGGTTCTTGTAATGGATTAATTTTGAATGCAAATTGGATGATTTATGGATTTTGTGAGCACTTTGGAGGCCCCTTTTGTCCAAGCTTATACCTTATAAAGATGGGTTTTAGGTATGGAGAATAGGCCCGAGAAAACAGAGCATTTAATTTTGGTTTTTGTGTGCAACATGGGTACAACGTGCTTCCCGCTCGAGCCAAGCCGCTTGGCCGCTCGAGCGGGTCAGTTTCTGCCCAGAAAATAGGTCACAAAATGTTGTTCGCTTAAGCGGATCATTGGGCCTGCTCTAGTGGGTAGACCAATTGGGCACAATAGTGTCAATTTTGAATGACCATAACTTTTGATCCGTACATCAGATTTTGAAGTTCCACATATCCTCGTAAAGCTCTTAGAACGTAAAAACCAATAGCCCATACGTCATAATGATCAGAGATTTGGATTGAAAGTTGATATGTGGACCATTGAACTGGGCCCTATCTCTTTTGGAAAATGGACTTTAAACCTAGTTGGCCCCTAGGCTGGAACCATTGGCCATTAAGTGAGTTAATTCTACTTCAAAAGGCCTAAACTCTTTATAATCAATCCTTGAGGATGATTGTGACATAAACACTAAACCAGTAATAATTTTAGGGTGTAAAGGATTGAACTTGTAAGTCCATAGAATGGCACCCATAACCAATTATAGTAGTCCGATGGAAATCATAATACATGAGAAATCTTGGGCTGAGATCATCTCATGTGCATACCCGTCTTGTCTTGAACTTCACCATGGGTGTTGATTTAGAGGAATCTGATGTACCTCACACATATACAACGTGAAATCAAGAAAATGTAGAACATACATCGAGTTACGTAAAATTATATCGAAATAGATGGTTAAAGACAATGGGTAATTAGATTAGGTTTGGCCAGTAAATCTCCTTGATTCTATTAATCAAATTGCATTTGCATATTGCTATTGATTTTATTATTGTTTTTATTATCTCAAGAATTGTTATCTGCGTTATTCGTATTACTTCTCAATGATTATTGTTATTGTCTTATAAATGTATCGTACATTGATGTGAATAGTGGACTGAGGAAATATGACTAGATTGATTGGAATGATAGGAATGAAATGAATTAATAGAATGGAATCACAAAGATTCAAATGAATTGAATGAAAAAGTCTTATTCAAGTCCTATTGATTGTATAGAATAAGTCGGCACTACTGAGCTTTGATTGAATCTAGGTTTAGAATTGATCGTCGCTGCGCAGTAAATAGTCTGGAGAACTGGAACTCAAGAATTCGGGTAGCCAGGAAGTCCTTTGGCCGGGCCGCTGGTGACATCTTAACAATTCCCTCTCTAAAAGGAAGGAAGGATCAGCTTACATGGTAGCCAACTAGATTGTAAGTATGTAATTGATCTTTGATTCGATAAGGCATGATTTACTCATATTGCACAATGTGCCTAGTTACAACTACTTGACATCTCTTAATCTTCTGTCAATAATTCGAAATTGAAATAACATGTGTTTAATATTAATTGCTCATACATTGTTGACTCGTTATATTCATGGTCCTACACTTAGTGTCACAGGGATCCAGGTTACCGAAGATGATATTTGATAGTTCTCCAGATTAGAGAGTTGACCGGAAAGGACAATGGTTAGCGTTGACTACCGGAGAACGCATAAGAGTGTTAGTTATGGCTTGAGACTAAATAGTCGTCTTTCACTTAGCTTAAGTATGCATTTGATGATTTAAATTATTAGCTTTGTAAAGACTAATTGTTATGTAACACATTGGTTAATAAACTGCTCAAGGCTTTGATATTGTTATTGTACATGCTTCCGCAATCAAATGCTCATTGATAGGTGTTGGTGAGTAATCCTCACACGTGCATAGTGAAATTTTTTTCCTTTCTGAATTCGGATTTGGTCCGGAACAAGTGCAAATTCAAGGAAATACGCGTGTCACACTTTAAAAAAACCACCCTAATCGGGGAATTCTCGAGTCTGAAATGTACCAGAGACCATTCATCAAACCATGTACCAAATATACAAAACATAGACCATTCATCAATAAAAAGGAATTATGGGAGAAGATGGGACTACAGCTATTCATCAAATGAACCAAAAAATAAATTGAAAACAAAGCAATCAGGTGTTCCATCACAGAGACACAACTGATTCACGTCCCATCTTATAATCTTTGCTAATCAAAGAACCATAGATGTAGGTTCTCACTTATAATCCATGACTGACTGACCAGACCCATGCATTCTAATCAAGTGCCAATATAATTACAATGTGGGACCATATTTGACTTCTCATATGGCTACCGCGCCCATACGCCTAATCTTCGATTGAAACTAGCATGAAGCCCCTAAGCAATCCACAAGTTAAGTCTCATGCAACCTAAATAATATATTAAAATTAATAATTTTTTTTGACAAATTTGCACGTAGGTAAGTTGTACCTAGAGTTAAAAAGTAAAAGACAAATTCGCCCCTCCTACTAAGCCCAGTTACGCGATTGACTCACATTGTATAGCTTACTGACCCTAGTAAATGCCAGTAGGAGTGCTTTTCTAAAATGATATGAGCCATACACTTCATAATTTTGGTGCACCCATCCCTTAATTGAAGGGTGGGACCAAAGATGATTTTCATCATTTAGTTACTGTGCAATGGTTATTGCCATCAGCCTCATGCCCTCACCACAACTTTGTTCAATATGAATGAGCCATTCGTTTCGGTGATTTGGGCACAAAGGGATTTCATGATTTAAGTGAATGCCATATTGAGCCCAACTGTGGGTTCCATCAATAGCGAGGGCCTACATATTTAATTACCATATTTACATGGAACCCAGTATAAATTCATCAATGCCTTGGCACTGGGCTGATCTTGATCCCATCGATGGGTGGGTGCAATAACCATATTTTTCATCCTTGGGTGGCCCCACTTTATCAATAGAGGGCCCCTCTATAGTTTTCACTACACTATCACCTAAGTTTGGTTCCCATCATAAGTAGCCCCCCTTTTGATTCAATCATTGGTTGCACCATTCTGATTCCATGACATGTTGAAAAGTGGGCCCACCATGTTCTTGTTAATGGATGTGCCACAATAAGTCCAACCCAGCATCATTATTTTGGATAACACGGTGAATATTTTGGGGGTGAGGCCCACATTAAATTGCATATGATAATAACTTCTAGAGAAAACACTACTGCCCTCCTGTCTGGCCCACTTAGGATCTATTAAATCCACCTGATTAATTGTCCAACCGATTCAAGTTTGTAATAGCGGGATAGATGACCTAAGGAAAAAATTGTATTTTGATCTTTGAACTCAAGAGGTGGCCTTTTCTGTTTTCCTTTATCCAAGGTTTGATTGTTAATCTTGTAGGTTTTAGTAAAAACCTAAAATATAGGAGCCTTTTTGAGATTTTGTGAAAATTTAGGTATCTTTTTGTAAAAAAAAATTCTAATGTATTGCCTGCACTTTTTTTTTTTTTTGATAACGTAGGGTTCCCAGCCCTTTGGGCCAGAATAATCCCTACGGGCCCGGGAGAGAAAGCCGGGTAAAATTCCCCTGTGGCCCCAGTGTGGTAGAGCAGTTTCGAACCCACAACCTCCGGGTGCAAACCGTAGTCCTAGGCCAACTGAGCTACCCCTTGGGGACAAGAAGAACAATGTTTCATCTGTTTGATTAAGTAGATGTGACCTTTGAAAGTAGGGTTTTCCTTCATATCATCTCCCTGCCTGGCTCCAGCTCTCCGAGTCCTATACCTTTTAGCAATGCTCCAATGCCTTTACTTTTAGTAAAGGCAGTAAAAGAAAAACCCAGGCACTTATTCTTTGTTAGTGGGCGGGTCACTGGAATCTCACAACTCTGCTTTTCCTATGAGTAATGCTACTTGGACAAACTTTTTGGCCAGAATTTTGGCCAACCCATATGGTTTCCATTGAATATCATAGTGATATTCAATGGAAACCATATGGGTTGGCCAAAATTCTGGCCAAAAAGTTTGTCCAAGTAGACTTTTTGTTTTCCTATAGGTCAAGTATAAAGATTAAAGCTACATTCATGAGAGTGTTTTCTTTTTTCTCCTTCTCCTTTGGGGAAGGTTGTTCTTTGTTTTTTCTTACTAAGAAGGTATTTGGACAGTTGTGGTAGAAATTTTGTGAGTTATTTTTTTTTATTTTGAGTCGTGCTACATGGCCCGCTGGGATCCAACAGTCCTCATGGGGGACCGGGCTCGAATCTGGTCCCCCAGTCGGTTCATGTGGATTTCCCCTTTTATTTTTGTTGGGTTTCACATGCATCAACTAAGAAGGTATTTGTACAGTTTTGATGGAAATTTTGTTTTGACCATTCTAATTTCAATTTCAATTGATTTTGCCTCCTTTTTTTATATTAATTTTGACATTATATGAAGCCTGCAAAATTTTAGTTATCATTGGAGCCCACTGTCGACAAAAGAACACAACTAGTCGTAACTGATATGGGTCAACCAGAATCCAAGCCAATAAGAAGTTAAAATATTTACATGCTAAAAACTTGAATTCACAATCATTTGTTTTCTTATGGGTCCCATAATTACGATTTGATCCGTTAATCATGTTTAGAAGGTTCAAAACGACTAGGAGATCAAATATCAGCCGGTGATCCATCATATATTTTAAGATGTTTGTAAAAAAAGTCCAGAGTGTTAGATATTGACTCTGGACTTCTGTGGTGACATTTTCAAAATAGGAACCTTTCAGTCCCTTTACAAGGCCTAAAATGGCTATGGAGTCAAATTATGCAACATAATTCGTCATAGATGGTGAGAAAATTGGAAAAAAATAGGAGTCATTGAAGATAATTCAAGTGAATGACAAAAGTAGACGTTGGAACAATAACCGCCAATGTACCAGAATCGGTAACTTGTAGTTACCCTTTTTTTATCTTTGGAACCCTACTGAATAGGTCCTGCAATCAAGATCAAAATTAGAAATCATGATTAGAAGATTGAAAACGACTATTAAGTCAAATTTTAGTCGTTGATCTATCATGAATTTTGAGGTATTTGTAAATAAGCCCAGACCCTAAAATACTATTTCTTTTTTATTCGTGTGGGCCTCATTTGTAAGATCCGAACCATTCAAAATCTCTAGAGATCCAAGGGCAGCAATGGGTTGAAAACTCAACCTTCGATTTTTCATGGATTTTAAGAAAATTACAAAAAATGATTACCATTGGATCACATGTCTACTGATGGTAGAAATCCTCTTGTTTACCAAATTTAAAACTCATGGTTTATGAACGGTGAAGGGGAAGATTAAAAGCTTTCCCTTTTAGGAGGAGAAAACATACAGGGAGGAGGAGGAGAAAACATACGGAAGATAAATGGAAAGTTGTTAAATACGAGAAGACGTATCTTGGATAACTAAGAGTCATACGCTATCTTGGATAATTAATCCATCATTGGATAACTAAGAGTCATACGCTATCTTTAAAGGTAACCTCATCCCATTCGTCCAAAAAAAGGGACGTTTCCGGGCGCCGTGGAGCCTTGTGATTGTTGGATAAAAAGGTGAACTCAGATACTTTTTACATTTCTTGATTTCCCAGCTAACCAAGGCCCAACCCAACCATCTATTTAATTAGTAACCAAAACTCTCCATCTTCAATCCATCTGCCACTGATCAACAACACATCGTCTACAACGCATCGCCTGAAATATGGGTCATGTGCTCATTGCACTTGCAGTGAGTGCCACTGTTGGTCTTGCAGCTGCCATCTACGCGTTATGGACCTCTGGTTCTTCCAATAGCAATCGCAATGAGTATCCATGGGACGCCGGTTCTTCCACCAATGAGTATAAACGGGAAGCTGGTTCTTCGGATGGCGATAGCGATAAGAACGGGCCATGGATGAAGGGGCCAGGACAAGACGGCTTATTTATCCCCAGAGCTGATTTTGATCGTGATCCAAAAGGCAATTTTCGTGACCTGCGCAAAGGCAAGTGAAGGAAATAAATGATATACAAAACAGTTGATGGCTTGATGTTCTCTTGTTGGTTGTTTTTTTTTTTTTTGGGTTGGGTGTTTGTGTTTTGGGTGATGATCTTTTGTGGGTTCGTTGTGTATACCCCCTAGCGTTGTAATATCTGTAGTGGGTGATGTGGACTTCGATCTCTTTAATGCATTTGCTTTTCTATTTGATTTGAGTACTGGGAATTTGTTACTAGGGGTTTTGGTTATATTGTTGCTTTTCGAACTTAAGTACATGAGAAGATCACATCTGAAATTTCACTACTTAGATCCAATTTAGTTTAACAAGATAGAATCCTTTCCAGTTAATTTCATTTTTGTAAGTTTCATTGTTCTTTTAATAGCTTTAGATGATGCTTCTGAAACATTACATGTCTTGATTTTTGTTTATATTTTTTATACATAAATATATTATGAATGGTGGCTTAGTTCCATGGGTCCTATTTTTGGCAGACGTGCAGGACTCTGCCTTGTGTTTCATTTTAGAAATTGGCTGTGCCTGTCTGCATTTTCAGGTAAATGGATTCGTATTGTTTGTGCAACAAGAGAATTTCTTTTTTATTTTCACATGAGAGAAAAATCTTTCATTCTAACCCTTCATTTAGGAAATCAAAATCTTCTCCTTTGAGAAAAATCAATTATAGAGTGATTGTTGCATGAAAAATCAGTAGTTTTTTTCTCACTTCCGAATCCTCTCATCCCTCTCATCACAGAAATGCGCATAGAGGAGAAGTGTGTCTTCCTAGATGCATTTCCTGGGCTGAATTTAGAGTCCATTTTCAAGTGTGCTTTTAATTCTTAAACCATGCTAACATTCCTGCACACTGTTAAGTGGTCTGGATCTGGGCCTATATTTGCTTGCCTTCCCATCCCCGTATGTATATTCTATTAAGTTGGAGGAGTTGTAAATTATCTTAGTCCTAAACTAGCCTAATCTATGGCACAGTGGTAATCCATGGGGTGCTCCAATACTGCGTCGTTTTACGCTGGTGTCAGCTCCTCTATAGTGCTCCATGCCTCGCCACACGTTCCAGCTGTGTTTTGCTCGTGCTAGGGGTTAAAAGATTCCCTTACCACTGGGCAATCCCGCGTTTCTCTATCTCAGCATATTCAATCCAATATAGAGTTCTGCATTTTTAGGCTTAGCCTGATTTTCAGGCCTGTTGGCTGAATCTAGGCCTCAATTTTAGGCTCTATTAATTTTGTCGACTCTGGATCCCCTCTTTCAACTATTCCAGTCTATTCACATTCGCCACCTCACGAAATGAATCCATTTTATGCCCGTGGTGAATGTGGATTGGCTGAAACAGTATTTCCTTGTTTCAACTAAACAAGAGATACAAACACTAATTTATCGGGCTTGGACTGGCTGTGGCTTGGTATGTCCAGCCCAGACAAAAATGGTAGTGGGATGGATAGATTCTGAGATTGATTAAAGTAGTACTCTAATCTAACATTTTTAATCCTTAATTTGAAGGTCACAAAGTTTTTAAGTGCAATTTTCTTCAATGAATATCACCCAGATTTTTCTCAACCGGAAACGTCCATCTGCAGATGTACCAATCCAAAAGGCCCATTGAAAGATTTGGATCCACTGAAGAAAAGGTGCTTCGAGAAAATACCCTTGAATAATTGTGACTACTGTTAATTAATTCATGTGGGTAGCCGTGAATTGGTTGCCGTATTTTAATATTATTAAAGGCATGATCATATATCTAGGTTTTTTGGACTCAAACCCAAGGCCCAGACCCATATGTAAGACATGTATGGGATTCCAACCATTTATTTGGTATCCTGTGCTCATCTCACATGAGTGATCAATTTGAAAGGATTGGCATTGTGACCGGTCCCATTGTGTACGAACTTCTGTTTGGTCCCATTTTGCATAAATATTCGTTCATTTGATACCAATAATAGGTCATCAAAAATTGAGTATCATCAAGCTTCATAAAAAAGCAAAGGAAAGCACATCTGCTATGAATCTTCATTCTTTATTATCATTGAACAAAAGAGGCTATGTCATATATCTCCTCACAAAACACCCTTTTACCCACATATTTGGAGCATTTAGAAGTGAGTGCAAATATACAAAACAGAGACTGTTTGTCCCCAACCCCGCTTTAATAGGCTTAGTGTCTAATTAATCTTGATTAGGTACTTAATGAATATTTTGGATGACTTTTGTGATGGATTAGGTAGATTAGTGGGGTTGAACAAAGTTAGATATAGTTATGAGTTTTAATAGTTTTAATCTTGTGTGTATTTCTAGAATTAGTAGGCTTTCATGTGCATTACATCAAGCATTTTCCCTACAACAAATCCCATGTTTGGACCTACATCATTTGAGCCAACTTCACCCATACCCCAACCCCATTTCCATCAAGAGCCATTTTCCCAATTTTCAGTGAAACCCTTGGGCTTGCATGCAACTGAATCAAAACTCCCCTTTTATAAACCCAGCACTGATTTGTATTTCCTTCTTCTTCATTGTTTCAACTGAGGGTTCTTTCTCCTCTTATTCTTACCTCCATCTAGGCAAGTAAATCTGCGCCATGCTGTGCCCATTCTCATGAGGGTCAGCCCAACACGGCTCAAGATACAGCACGACCATGCCACCCGTGGGCGGCCCACTTTTTTTTTTTTTAAGTTGGACTCGGACTTGGGCTCTTGGCCAAACCCTATCCCTAGGAGATAATGTGCACCAAGAAAAAACCTCCGGCCCAATGCAATCAATTTTAGTTTGAGTCCTTTTTTCTTTCCTTGTGTAAACAATGCAGTCAAGTTTAGTTCGAGTCCAAATTTCTTTCCAATGCCCCACCTGGATTTGGACTTGGGCCCTTCTTCCATTTTGCTTTTGACCATGGGAAATGGCCCTGGTGGAGTTCAGATGCACATTAAAAATTATCTGACCCAATGCACCACTTGGACATGGGCTCTTCTTCCTTTTTTTTTTTTGTAGACTAATTCACTGGCAGGCCGGGCCGGGCCGCCCACGGGCTTGGGGCGCTGGCCCAGCACGGCCCAATGGAGGATGTCGGGCTGGGCCATGCCGGCCCATTGACCAAGTCAACGGCCTTGGCATGGTTTTTTCGTGTCGAGCCCATGCTAGGCTTGGGCTGCCCCCCCTTGGCCCACCTCCATCTCTTCATTCTCATTCACCAAGAAGCTCTAGGAGAATTGCTCCCTAGTCATCATCTTCCACCACATCCTTTTCCCATTCCACAGTCATTCACTCCATTCAGGGCTGACTCGAGATAATTTGAGGCCTAAAGCAACAATCCTAAATGAGGCATCTAATTATACATTCTTTTTTCTCTATTATTTTTAAAGTTTTGAGCATCTGGATTCATATTTTCTAATAGATACATTTATCAATTATAAATTATAACTAATAATATGTATAAATAAAATGAACACTAACTATAATAAACATACAATACGAGCATGGAATTAGAAAAATCTTAAAATCATAAAATAATAGAACCTGATTGAGTGATTTATCATTATTGACTATAAAGATTGTAGATGTAGATGAATTTCGAATTTGATCCAGCTTTTTCATTATGAAAAAAATGGATTATATTTGAGTTAGTAGATTATGATTAACATATATTATAAAAAAGTGTCATGCACGGACCAATCTGAACAGAATAGCACGGGGTGTTTAATATTCTGAGAAACATATTCATAATAAAAAATTCAAAAATTGTGGTTAATTGAAATAGTGTTCTTCATTGTATTCATAATCAATTAATTTCAATCTTTTATCTCATATGTATATTCATAATCATTTATTTTAATAATTAAATCAATTTATATTTTAATATTCATAATAAAAAATTGTGTTTCGTTCATAATCAAAATTGCGTACATGCATTACTTTTATTCTGTGTTTTAGCCCACCACATCTATCTATTTGGGGTGGTTTTTGACCCAATCTCAACTCATTTACTGTCGAAATCTGGTTGTAACCCAGCCCAATTTTAGCAATGTTTGAGATAAAATCTAGTCAAGTTTCAGTCATTGTTTGGGCAGATTTTAAGCACATTCAGTTGGTTGGGAGGATTCAGTGAGGGTTTGATTTTCTTGTGTTGATACTAGGACCTAGGTGGGCTACCCAATGACACATCTGATCAGTGGATCCGAAGGAGGACCCACGGGCGACCTAGTAGGTGGTGGACCTGTGCGAGGTGGGTCCTGTTTTGCCCACCATCCAGCGTCTGATCAAGAGAGGGAGATGACGTGTTTTAGGAACAAAATCAATTTTGTAGCAGATTGTTTTATGACCCACTGGTTGATTCGATCGCGATCTGGTCCGACCACCACTCAATTCATAATTTCATATTCTCATTCACAGTGCTTTGAATTTATTTGGGTGTTTGGTTGTGACTATTCCAGGGTGTTTGGTTGGGAGGATTCGGTGAGAGCTTGATTTTCTTGCGTTGATACCGGGATCCAGGTGGGTCACCCGATGACCCATCTGATCCGTGGATCCAAAGGAGGACCCAAGGGCAACCCAGTAGGTGGTGGACCCGTGCGAGGTGGGCCCAACATCAGTGTCTTATCATAGAGAGGGAGATGACGTGTTTTAGGAACAAAATCAATTTTGCAGAAGAGTATTGTGGGACCCATTGGTTGATCCGATCGGCGATCTGGTCCGACCACCACTCAATTCATAATTTCATATTCTTGTTCACGGTGCTTTGAATTTATTTGGGTGTTTGGTTTTGATTATTTTAGGGTGTTTGGTTGGGAGGATTCGGTGAGGGCTTGATTTTCTTGCATTGATAGCGGGACCCAGGTGGGCCACCCGATGACCCATCTGATCAGTGGATTCGAAGGAGGACCCACGGGCGACCCAGTAGGTAGTGGACCCGTGCGAGGTGAGCCACCAGCGTCTGATCATAGAGAGGGAGAGGATGTGTTTTTGGAATTCTCTCTGTTTAATGAAGAAATCCACCTGAAATCTTCTTTGCCATTGTTAAAATAGATTGAGTTGCAGGGAGATTGGATTGCAAATGGCCGGAATTCGATACACGCTGTATACATGGAAATCATCCTTTTCTTTTACAAATGATACGATCCTAATGTTTTTTTATTGTGATATTTTTTTTCCAAGAGCTTGTGCCCAAAGAGAGTAGTTGGAGGGGGAAGGGTTACTCTCTTACTTGCTTTGAGACAAAAAACGTAGGTGAGAGGCATTGTTGCTACAACGAAGATGGAGTTGCAGGCTGACTACGAAGATTGATGTTGCTGTTGGAGTGATTGTCGTCGGTGCCAGGTATTCTCAAAACTCAAGACTCAGTTTTCATCTTCCTCTTTCTTCTACTGCTCCTCTATTTCTCCTCCTCCTCAGCTATCAGTCCATTTTTTTTTCAAATATTATCTATACTTGGACTTGCAGATCAGTTACGTATTGGGTTATTTTTTTGGAGGAAGTTATGTGGGTAAGTTAGTGAGAGTGGAGACAGAGGAGATACTGACAGGTGTCTTCATGTATGCTATGAATTGAGGGATGGAACTTTGGAGGCCTGTGGTTAAATGAAGGGAGACCACATTCCCTTAGAGATATAGATTTTGGTACTGTGCCAAAAAGTGTTGGAAGAAAGAGTCAAAAATGCTAGTTAAGGGTCTGGGCTCAGGGGGCGACACACGGACCAAAATGTCCACAGTGCAACCTCTTTCTCCTTCTCTTTGGATCTGAATCCCCTATTTGTTTGGACCAATCAGGGGGTGCCACATGGGAGATGAATTTTTTTTTATTCATTGGTTGGAGGAGGTGGGATGTAGCTGATTTGACATCTCTCCCCCATGTGGCACCCCTTGATTGGTCCAAACAGGAGATCCATTCCCTTCCGTTTATTTCCACTCAGCATTTTGGTCCTTGTGTTGCCCCCTAATTCGTCCAAACGGGGTCCGGACCGATGGTGGTTCTTGCCGGTCATATTTGTTTCCCACGTTGGAGACACCGAGGATCCTCCTTATCCGTTTGAGATCACATGAAAAATAAAAAAGCATCTTCTTTTACATTCTTTTTTCTTTGGTCATGTAAAACAATGATTAGGAAGACTTTTTCTTTTATTTTTTAAAGAGAAAATTTCAAATAAGGCTTTACAATTTAGCTTTATTTCAAAATAAGAATGTAAGTTTTAAAACATTTCAAATTAGTTCCTAAATTTTCTAATATATTTTTAATTAAGAATATCCGGCCATTTAAAGGTATTTTTTTGGAGACTTTTTCCCTCAATATTTTAAAAATATTCAAATTACCCTTTATTTAAAGGCATGATATGGTTTCAGCGGCTACTACATGCAACCGATCACTGTGGGGACACTGGTTGTCTTTGATCAACATGACAGCGTCGTTGGAGGAAATGAGGAGAATATAAACAAAATGAAGCAGAGTTTTATTTCAATGAAGGGTAATTTGGGTATTTAATAAAATTTAAAAAATATTGCCAAAAAATAATTTTAAATGGATGGATGTCTTTAATTGAGAACTTCTTGAAAAATTTAGAGACAAATTTAAAATGTTTTGAAACTTGTATTATTTTTTTTAAATAAGGCTGAAACTGAATGCCTTTTTTTTTTAATCTTTCTTTTTAAAATCCCATATTAATTGGATCCAAGAGGCTCATACATTAGACGAGACCACATAACCCCCAAACATGTCTTTACTGAAATTCAAGAAAATTTTGCCCGAATTTTGAAATTCTAAGACATCGTGAAATTTCTAAATGCTCCCTTATATTTGAGCATCTGGAAATTCCACCAAAAACCAAAGAGGCTGAAATTTCTGGTTTTTCAAGAGTTATTTTGAGACCTTTCAAGTAGTTGAAATTTTAAAATAATTACGAAATAATTTGGCATTTGTAAATGCCAAAAGATAAAATGCCATATTATATCCAAAAGGACAATGTTTCATTGATTTGATTAAATAGACGCGACCTTTGAAAGTAAGGTTTTCCTTCATATCATGTCCCTGCCAGGCTCAATCTCTCCGGGGCCTGCTAACGGCCTGTACCTTTTATCAATGCTCCGATGTCTTTACTTTTTAGTAAAGGCAATAAAAAGAAAAAACCTAGGCACTTTTTCTTTGTTAGTGGGCCACTAGAATCTCACAACTCTGCTTTTCCAATAGGTAAAGTATGAAGATTAAACCTACGTTCATGAGAGTATTTTCTTTTTTCTCCTTTTTCCTTTGGGGAAGGTTGTTCTTTGTTATTTTTTACTAAGAAGGTATTTGGACAGTTGTGGTAGAAATTTTGTGAGTTATTCTTTGTTAGTTTTGTTGGGTTTCACATGCATCAACTACAAAGGTATTTGTTCAGTTTTGATGGAAATTTTGTTTTGACCATTCTAATTTCAATTTCAATTGATTTTGCCTTTTTTTTAATTAATTTTGACATTATATGTAGCCTGCATAATTTCATATGCACATTGAAAATTATCTGACCCAATGCACCACCTGGACTTGGGCTCTTCTTCCTCTTTTTTTTTTTTTTTTTTTTTTTTTTTTTGTAGACTTCTTCACGGGCGGCCTAGCCAGGGCTTGGGGCGCTGGCCCAGCACGGCCCAGTGGAGGACTGTCGGGTTGGGCCATGCCGGCCCATTGACCAAGTCAACGGCCCTGGCATGGTTTTTTCGTGTCGAGCCTATGTTAGGCTTGGGCTCCCCCCCCTTCGCCCAACTCCATCTCTTCATTCTCATTCACCAAGAAGCTCTAGGAGAATTGCTCCCTAGTCATCATCTTCCGCCACATCCTTTTCCCATTTCACAGTCATTCACTCCATTCAGGACCGGCTCGAGACAATTTGAAGCCTAAAGAGACAATCCTAAATGAGGCCTCTAATTATATATTCTTTTTCCTCTATTTTTTTTTTTTAAAGTTTTGAGCATCTGGATTCATATTTTCTAATAGATACATTTATCATTTATAAATTATAACTAATAATATTTATAAATAAAACGAACGCTAATTATAATAAACATACAATACGAGTATGGAATTAAAAAAATCTTAAAATCATAAAACAATAGAACATAATTTAGTGATTTATCATTATTGGCCATAAAGATTGTAGATGTAGATGAATTTCGAATTTGTTCCAGCTTTTTCATTATGAAAAAAATGGATTATATTTGAGTTAGTAGGTTATAATTAACATATATTATAAAAAAGACTCACATATATTATCAGAATATATCCACATATTATTAAAAAGAAGACAAAATCAGATCAATAAATCTTTAAAGAAGATTGTTTTAGAAATTAAAAAAAAGTAATTATAGAGAGACAATCTATGAGAGAGACAGAGGGTGAGAGTATAAAGAGTAAGTGAGATGGAAAAGCGTTGGTAGGGAAACGTTCATTTAAAAAACCTCGCTAGTGAAGTGGCAAGAAGATTTTTGGGTAAAAAGACATTGTGTATAGAAAAAGAAGGATGACACTTGCTTTAATCCTTTGTTTAAATGTGAAAATATGGCTTTAATGAGATGTAATACTAATTACTATTATGGGGCCTTGGAAGAAAAAAATTTATGGTAGTTGCTTGAATGCATTTTTAGAATTTGAAAAGATGATTTTTATGGGGCCTTATTTTCTAAGGGGCCTAAAGCGAGGGCTTTTCTTGCCCAATGGTCGAGCTGCCCCTGACTCCATTTGTAAGCATTCATCTTCTCCAAGCCATCTTCATGACCCTCATCTCCACACCCATCTTCTTGGTAAGCCTCTTCTCTCTAAGGTGTTTTCCTTGATTAGTAATAGTGATTTTAAGTCAATTAGCTTGCGTGCATGTTAATTCCTTTTCATTCCTTGCATTCACCATTGTAGGATGTTCCTTGAGCTTTGCATGTGAGTTTAGAGAACTCCAACTTTATCCCTCCCATTTTCATCCTCTTCATTGGTAAGAAAGCCCCAAACTAATGCTTCATTTTACTTATTTATAACTGTAGGGATCCAATTTCATTACATGCATATTAATTAGCCTCATCTAGTGCATTAATCATTGTAGGAGTTCTTATGAGTTAGCATTTTGGGGATTTTGGCTGAATTAAGTCTAAGAGAATATTAGTATTGGAAAACACCAAAAAGAGGCAAGTAATGAGCAATTATTAATGTATGCATGTGATTTATTCTTGATTGAATAATGATGTTCAATTGTGTATTTAGATTCAGCCCATTTCCTTCGATTTGATTAATATTGAAATGGGTTCTTGTAATGGATTAATGTTGAATGCAAATTGGATGATTTATGGATTTTGTGAGCACTTTCAAGGCCCCTTTTGTCCAGGCTTATACCTTATAAAGATGGGTTTTAAGCATGGAGAATAGGCCCCAGAAAACATAGCATTTAATCTCAGTTTTTGTGTGCAAAATGGGTACATCGTGCTTTCCGCTCGAGCCAAGCCACTTGGCCGCTCGAGCGGGTTAGTTTCTACCCAGAAAATAGGTCATAGAATGCTGTCCGCTCAAGCGGATCATTGGGCCCGCTCGAGCGGGTAGCCCATTGGGCCCAATAGTGTTAATTTTGAACGACCATAACTTTTGATCAGTACATCAGATTTTGGAGTTTCACATATCGTCGGAAAGCTCTTGGAATGTAGAAACCAATAGTCCATGTGTCCTAATGATCAAAGATTTGGATTGAAAGTTGATATGTGGACCATTGAACCGGTTCCTATCTCTTTTGGAAAAAGGGATTTTAAACCTAGTTGGCCCCTAGGCTGGAACCATTGGTCATTAAGTGAGTTAATTCCACTTTAAAAGGCCTAAACTCTTCATAATCAATCCCTGAGGATGGTTGTGACATAAACACTAAACCAGTATTGTTTTTAGGGTGTAAAGGATTGACCTTGTAGGTCTATAGAATGGTACCCATAACTGATTATAGTAGACCGATGGAAATCATAACACTATTTGCCAACGCAGTGAAAATTTGCATCGGCAAAAGTCTTATTGCCAACGCATATTTGGACTGCGTTGGCAAAAGTCACAGAAATTGCTACTTTTACCGACGCAAGTAAGACCGCGTTGGCAAAAGCTGTGGTAACCATATTGGCACCAACAAAAAAATCCCCCCAAACGAGATGGATAGTTTTGCCAACGCATGTTTTTCTAAAGCCGACGCAATAATGCGTTGACAATTATCTTGCCTACTGGCGACGCACAAGTGTGCGTTGGGAAAGCTCTTAGTTTTTATTCGCACTATTGCCGACGCATGAGTTACGTCTGCAAAGCCCCATCTATGACAAATTTACATTTCCCGACACTATTTTCAGACGCAGTGTAAATTTGCGTTGACAAAAGTCACAGAGAATTGCTACTTTTACCGATGCAAGTAAGACCGCATTGGCAAAAGTTGTGGAAAATCTTTCCCGCCACTATTTACCGACGCAGTGAAAATTTGCGTTGGTAAAAGTATTATTTCCAATATATTTGGACTGCGTTGGTAAAAGTCATAGAGAATTGCTATTTTTACCGATACAAGTAAGACCGCGTTGGGAAAAGTTGTGGATAACACGTTAATTAGCAATTATTTTGCCTATTGGCGATGCACAAGTCTATGTTGGCAAAGCTTTGACTTCTTATTTGCAGTATTGACAACACACGATTTGCCTCCGCAAAGCCCCATTAGTATTTTTTTTTTGCCAAAATAACCTGAGCACATCGTTTTCAACGTTTTGATTTATTCCTAACCCTTTGCCGTTTTCAACTCTTTGATTTATTCCTAACCCTCTGACAAAGTTGGCTTCGCTAAAATTCAATTTCTTATTAACTTATAGTGACGGCCATAACGAAGGTCACCGGTAAAAAAAAGTTTCAACGACAGCCCCAGCGTTTGGTGGGAAAGTTTTGGCCTTTTACCTTCTAACTTTTAATAGCAGCCAATATTTTTGAAGGTAAAACTCACTTTTAGCGGCAAGCAGAATGTAGCCCCTGTTAGGAGTTATTAATAGCGGCGAACATAAGTGGCCCCGGTAAAAGTTAAAAATTGTATATTTAGAAAACCCTAAATTTATAAATTAAGATTTTGCTTCCCTCGTTTTTCCTCTCTATATATCTTTTGTTTCCCTCGTTTTTTCTCATCTCTACAGTTTTGGTCTCACTACAAGAAAATATAGTTTTAGTGTCGGACTTATCGTGATAAAATTCGTCGCTATAGTATACTTATAGCGGCGGCCAAAGCTGACCCCCGCTGTAATGCAATTTTTGACCTACTTTTACCCGCGGCCTTCGCTATGTCCGTCGCTAAAAACATTGATCCACTTGCGCTGAGCTGTGGCGGGAAATTTTTTATTTTTTCCGTCGAATATATAACGGCAGCCAATTTTTTCGAGGGTAAACTATCTTTGTAGCATTAGTCAAGTTTTGGTTGCCGCTACAAATTATTTGTTGCGGCGGCCATAAGTGGCCCCCGACGGTAAAAGTTTTAGATATATCCATCCCTTTCTTGCTCATCTCCTGATTGTCTAAGGTTCAGTTTGGTATGTCTAATTTTTGTGACTTATTGTCTTTAAACTGATTCAAACAGTTTTTAGCATGTTTGGATGTAACATTTACTGTGCCCATTCCAAATCGATAATAGACAATATGGCTCTGTTTGAAGAAGGAGGGAAAAGCAGCAGAATTGAAACAGGTGAATCAGTCTTAAGCGGGCAGACACAGTGACTTGGACGGTGATTTTTCCATCACCGTTGTTTTTATTTGTTGTTAATATCCGAGACCCAAAACATTAATCTGAACCGTTAGAATCATTCATAGGGCCCAAAACGGCCCACATACCAAATTTAAACCGTTGGTCTGTCTCGGTTCTTGAGATTTGTGCAAAACATCAACTAACCACACATCAATTTTTTTAGGCTACTGTGGGGGCCACAATCACAATCCAGCTCATTAATCTTCTTTGAATTATTGAAAACAGCTATGCATAAAATTTTCAGCCTCACATTTGACTTATAGCTACCCAAAATCAAGAAGCATCTTAGCACCGTTGATATCACATGTGGTACCATGAAAGTAGAAATAAATTGACACTGGACAGTCCCTTTTTTGTTTTTCCCTTGAATTTCAGACCCATAAACCACCATCCATACAGTTGGATAGCTGGAGGAGTGTAAGAACTACTATGTGATCAAATTTGACCCATTGATCTATCAAGGATCTCGACCAATTTGCCAAAACACGTGGATTGTCATTCCGGTTTTTATGAATTCTAAATTATTTTGGGCCACTAAATGAAGATCCAAACCGCCTATAGTCATTAAAATGTGGAACACGTGTTTGAGATAAAATTTGAATCGTTGGATGATCACAGATCTTGAGATATTTGCAAACTGGTCAGACCATTAGATCTATTTTTACATGTGTCTTACCAAACAGTCTATTTTCAAAATATCTATGTCTTACCAAACAGTCTATTTGTAAAACATCAATTTCAAACCGCTCCATTTGAAATAGATCTATATCATACAGATCTATTTCGTAAAGATAAGATTTGCCAAACAAGCCCTAACTCTTAACATCAATCCCTCTCTCGCTCTCTCATTCTCTCGCGCACCTGCATGTCTCCCTCCCCTGCGCACCAAGCAACCCTCCATCTCTCGACCTCCTTCATCTCTCTAGCCCTCTTACTCCTTCTCTCTCACGCCATCCCTCTCAGCCGATTCCTCTTCTTTTTCATTCCATCCCTCTTCTCTCACTCATCCATCGCCAGAGGACTGAAATTCCTTTCCAATCGAAAAGCCCCAAATCTCCAATCCTTACCCTCGTCTCTCTCGAAGCATCGTCCATCCCATCATCGAAAACCCTCTCCATTCGAAAACCCCCAAATCAAAAGTGTTCAGACCTTCTCCCTCAAACTCTCTCGACTCTTAGTTTCCAGGCAATATAAAACGAAGGAAGGGAACAAAGAAGAGGAGGAAAAGAGGAAGAGGAAAAGAAATGCCTTGAAAACTCAGGTAGGGGTTTCTCAATCGATTTTTTTTCTCCTTTGATGGCTAATCCGCAGGCGCTCTTAATCTGATTTTTGATATGTTTGGAATGACAGCCCTCAATCTGATTTGTTGGAGAAATTGACGGATAAAAAAGACTGCTTTGACGAGAAAGAATGAGTGGAAAAAAAATACAAGCAGCAGGAAACGGAAGTAGGTACTTTGCAAGGAAATGGAAGTGGGTTCTCTGCCTCCATTTGCAAGGAAAAAGAAGCAGGCATTCCATCTTCCGGCAACTCGAGCCTCGGGAAAAAGGTACTTTTGTCTTGCTTTCTCTCTCTTTTCCTTTCAGTCTTGATTTCAACCAAAACCCCCTCTATTGCTTTAAAATCCTTGATGAAAGTCATAGAAAATCTTAGATATTGAGATCTTTGAAAGGGAGAGGTGATCATAATTCATTGGTGAGTCATAGAAAATTACAGATATTGAGATCTTTTCAAGTTCATGTTTCATCATCTCTTATCAAATTACCCATAGAAAAAACACATTGCAGATTCAACATGAAGAACAACAGAGACCTGGTGCTCAGAAACGTCTCAGTGCAGATTTGGAGAACCTAACTGTTTGCAAACAATCATGCAAGTCAGAGACAGTGATTTAGTGAGTTAATTTTATTTATATGACATTCATTCGTCTGTTGAATCCTTTTCATTTTGTTGGAGTGGAAAGAAAATAAAAAGGATTTTGATGAATTGGGTGCTTATTTTTTTTGTGGTCTGAGTGATTGGTTGTACTTTTTATATGTCCTGCTTTCTTCTTGAAGAGGAGAAAATTTGATTGAGAAATAGGTGGTTTTTAGTGTAATTTTTTTTTGTTGGTGCTTTGGAGGCTCTTATATTTCGGATTAGAGTGGAAAAAGGATTTATGATGAATTGGGTGCTTTTTAACAATGCACTTTGAGTGATTGGTTTTGTTTTTTAATCTGTCCTGTTACTACTTGAAGGAGGTAGTTTGATGGAGAAATAGGTTCTTGAAGCTGAAGGTCTTGTTTTAGGTGATGCAGTTGTGTTTGTTGCTGATTTGGATAGAATAAGGTGACTTCCTGCAATGATGGTCTGGATGTAACTGTTTCATGTACTGCATTTTTGTTCATTAATCTCATCAATTGATTTTGTTGATACTAAATCATTCAATTGATTTTTGTTGTTTATTGCTTGGACTGATGGACTCTTAGGTTGATTTTGGTTATAGAAGTTATGTTCTCTAAGTTTTTATTTTGTATGCTTCAGCTATTCTATATTAGTGATTATTATTCATGACCCATTTGATGATGACAATTGCATTGATAGTGGGAAAAAACATATATTGGTTTATTTCTTTATTTTCTTTTTCTTTCTTTTTTTTCGTTGTATTATTCAGATGTATGTAAAGAAAGCAGTTATGGATGATCTAGTTAATGACATTGTAATATACTTTTATGTTCCAAGTTTTAACAGAAGTCGGATTTTTGGTTAACTTTTATATGTAGTTCTTACAGTATTGATTCAGATTTTGATGAGCAACTCAAAGAAACCAAACTCCACTGATTTGTACTCTTATGATGGACAAGCGGGAGCAAGTATGATGAACCCATGAAGGGTATGCATGATTCAAGTTGGGACTTGTGGTTGTGGTTTGTGTGGATGGGGCAGGAAAGAGCAGGCATTGGAGTCTGCTCCTCCCATAAATCATGAACCTTTGAATGTCAAGGGCTTTGTTTTAACATGTAAATAACTATTCATCTGTAGTTTTATACCTATGTCAGATATGTATGTATATAGTAGTCAGTAGATACATAATTAGAACATCATTTCTTATGTGTTTCTTGACAATGTTGTAAAAATATTGCATGTAAATGCTGATTATATTTTTCCTCAGCCCTATATTATGTAACTGAAATTCATATCAATATGTTGAAAGTAGTGGTATTCCAACATTACTTGATGCCAAGCGTAATTGTTTAATATGTGATGAGGCATGTGGTCATTTGAATGTGATAAAATTGTGGAGCAATTGCTGGACATACACTGCTGTGGAGTCCACTTTTTTTCTTGCTAACTGTTATTATGATATTGATTTCAACTGTCCAAGTGTTCATTTTGAGCAAACAGGAATGTAGGAATTTGTTTCAGCTGTTTTTCAGGGTCAGTTTGGTTTGCTTCTGAAATGAATATTTTATGATCTTCCTAATGAATTCTTTTTATAACCTTGAATTAAATGAATAATGTAAAAGATCTGGTAATAATGTTTTCCCAGTAAGAATCATGTCTTCCGATATTTTCTCTCTTTTTTACTACTGGTATGCATTTACAATAATCTTATTTTATTTATTGATATAATGGCAGAGTAACCGCGGGAAGTATGCATTATTTAAGTTAGGACTTCCAAGAGGAATGTAAGGGATGTGGGACAGAGAAGGCATTAGGCTGTTCTAGTTCTACAGTTGTCGCTGCGTGACGGATTCCAGAAGTGAAGTTCATCTGGGTTGGCTTAAATTCATTCTCATCACTCCTACTCATACCCGAGGTTTCAGTCTTTTGGGTATGTTGCAATCTTTTAATTACTTTTGTTCTCTGATTGTTGTAGATAGTTCTTCTTTTCACTTATTTATGCCATGTATATACCAAATAGAGCTTGGAGATAGTGATGGAATCTGCATTGCTTTGTGGGTTCTCTCTCTTTTTGTGTGTAAAGTGAAATCAAATGGAGCACTTGCACTAGTTTGCATTAATTTGCATAACTCCTCACTTGCATCACTTGCATTAATTCGCAGAAGGCACAAGAGGATTTGCGGCGACAGTGTGACAAGGCGCAGAAGGGACAAGAGGATTTGCAGTGACAGTGTGACGAGGCGCAGAAGGGACAAGAGGATTTGCAGTGACAGTGTGACGAGGCGCAGAAAGGATAAAAGGATTTGCGGCGACAGCAAGAAGTGATGCAATAGGGCCAGATAACTTTCAGTTAAAATATAAACAACGGTAGATCGAAACCATGCATCACGCAACTGCAGCCACTTTACTAATCCTTAATTATTTTTGGTAGCATTAGAAGGATATTATTAGAGAGAGGGACTGAAGTTGAAGGGGAGATAAGTTGTTTGGAAGGATAGGTGCAGGTATCACATAATATTAGGTGTGGTTTTGTGAGATAAACTTGCCCTTAGAAGTGGTACTGCATGATATTCAACTACCATAATAAGAAGAGTGGTTTTGATGCCTTTAGGAAATGATTGACTACTCTGCATATGGCCTCTGGCATCCTTCTCTAGCTCTTGTATGGTTTGATGGGATGTTATTTTACTGTTTTCTGGTTGTATCTATCAACAGTGGTTTGAAGGTCTTGATGGGCTATTGGGGAAGCACTGGAGGAATGTTGGAATTGCCTTTAATTGCGCTTTTGTCCTGTTTGGATCCGTCATTCAGTTTATAGCTTGTGCAAGGTATGTGTTCTTGAAGCATTGATGTTAAAATGAACAGTGGGGAGTCAGAATATTATGAACACATACAATTCTGATCACTTCTTTTATATGTGTTTTATGATCGAAGATTTTATATTCACTTGTATATTTCATGATGGAGATCCTCTGAGGCTTCTAAGAGAAATGAAAAAAAAATACAAAGTTGTTAACTTCACCATTTTAGGCTTTGTTACTTATCTAACCCATTCAAAACATGGGTCTCACGTCAGATGACACATAGCCAAAAGATTCTACCTGATTTTGAATAAAACTTGGTGAGGAGGAGTCATCAAATAGATGGTTAAAAAAAAAAAATACAACCATCTAACTTCAATGAAGGATGGGATGGTAAAAATTTGTGCAAAAGTTTTTTTCCCATAATCTCCATGCTCTTGGGGTCGTAATGGTGAATGCTTTGTGTTGGAACTTGGAACTAGTAATTAATTGGCATCAGCTTCAATATATACAAGACTTTTGCTTTATCAATCATATGTTAGAAGATCATACCACTATAATACCTTATCAATCATATGTTAGAAAATCCTATTATTTTTTGCAGTGAGAGTTTTTATTTTTATTTTTGGGTAAAAACGTGTGGAAAAAAGACTCTACGACAGTTGCCTTTTATCTTCTTAGTTCACCATGTTCTCATATAAGTTGAACAGGAGAAATGGTCGAGTGAATTTAGGTACAATACAAGTACTCGTGAGAAATATCTGTTGTACGTGGTAGTTTACTTCTTCACAATCAAATGATGCTTCTTGGAATAGATACTAGTCACATTGTTGTTTTAATTGTATTTTCTTTTTCAAAATTTCAGGTACTCAAGAGGTAGTAAAATTAGATCAAAGACGTGCAACTTATCCAAGGATTTGACTCAAGATAGATCGGAATGGATAAACAAAATTCATGTAGCCGACCCCAACATAGGTGAGACAAGTCTTTGAAGATGGTGATGATGAAGTAACTCTGAGGAAGTAGATCGTAGCTGCGTCATTGTAGCGTGTAAAAGATTATGGGCATAATTTTGGAACTGTTATTATTGTTTTTATATTTTTAATTTGAATGGAATTTTGAAGTGAAGATTTTATAGTTTTCCACTTAGGGATTACCTTGTTTATTTCGATCACAGACATTTGTAGATGTTAAAGATTTTTGGAAATGATCAAGTAATAATATTTGTGTATTTTAGATATTTGTGGGTTTATTTTAGTTTATGGATGTAAGATATTTGGTTGTGGATGTTATTTTGGAATTGTTGGTGAACCTATTTTAATTTGGGTTGTGCATCAAGTTTTTGTTTGAACAGGTATTCAAATTCTTATTTGTGGTATACAGGGGAAATGAAAATTTAATTTAAAAATAATAATATGTATAACCGGCGCTGTGTATGCGTTGTCAAATATGTACACCGACGCTAGTATGTGCGTTGACAATTGTATAACCGACGTTATTATGCGTCGTAGTGAGGTCAATCTATTTCCCGACACACTCACTGCATCGCCAAAAGTAATTTTCCTGCATCGTTGAATACATTTCCCGACGCATCAAATACGTCAGGATATGTATTACCGGCGTTGTATATGCGTCGTCAAATATGTATTCCGACGTTAGTATGTGCGTTGGCAAATGTATAATCGATGTTATTATGCGTCGGCAGTGGGTTAAATGTATTTCCCGACGCACTCTCTGACGTTGCCAAAAGTAATTTTCCTGCATCGTTGAAGACATTTCCCAACGCTTCAACACGTCAGGATATGTATTACCGGCGTTGTATATGCGTCGTCAAATATGTATTCCGACATTAGTATGTGCGTTGGCAATTGTATAACCAACGTTATTATGCGTCGGCAGTGAGGTAAATCTATTTCCCGACGCATTCTCTGCGTCGCCAAAAGTAATTTTCCTGCGTCATTGAAGACATTTCCCGACGCTTCAACACGTTGGGATATGTATTACCAGCGTTGTATATGCGTCGTCAAATATGTATTCCGACGTTATTATGTGCATTGGCAAATGTATAACCGACGTTGTTATGCGTCGACAGTAAGGTGAGGTTGACCACTAAGTTCGATTTTTTTCCGACGCAGTTGACATTGCCGACGTTTGGGACGACGCACCATTGCGTCGGTGAATGACCCTTTTTAGCCGACGCTAAACATTATTACGTCGGGAATGGTTTTCCAGGCATTAGGTTGCCGACGTGGTGCCGACGCATTGTACTACGTCGGTAAAGCCTGTCCCGACGCAATTCTGATTTTTCAAGACGCGGTGACTGCATTGGCAAAACTGTATTTTGTTGTAGTGTCTATAGAATGGTACCCATAACTGATTATAGTAGACCGATGGAAATCATAACACATGAGAAATCTTGGGCTGAAATCATCTCATGTGCATACCCGTCTTGTCTAGAACTTCACCATGAGTGTTGATTTAGAGGAATCCGATGTACCTGACACATACACAACGTGAAATCAAGAAAATGTAGCACGTGCATCGGGTTACCTAAAATTACATCGAAATGGACGGTTAGATATGATGGGTAATTAGATTAGGTTTGGCCAGTAAATCTCCTTGATTCTATTAATCAAATTGCATTTGCTTATTGCTATTGATTTTACTATTGTCGTTACTTATCTCAAGAATTGTTATATGCATTATTCATATTACTTCTCAATGATTATTGCTATTGTCTTATAAATGTATCGTACATTGATGTGAATAGCGGACCGAGTAAATATAACTAGATTGATTGGAATGATCGGAATGGAATCGCAAATATTCGAATGTAAAAGTCTTACTCAAGTCGTATTGATTGAATCGAATAAATCGGCACTACTGAGCTTCAACCGAATGATATTTGACGGAGTTGAATCTTGGTTTAGAATTGAACGTTGCTAGGCAGAAGACGGTCTGGAGAACCGGAACTCCAAAACCCGGGTAGCTAGGAAGACCTTTGGCCGGGCCCCTGGTGACATCCCAACGATTCCCTCTCTCTAAAAGGAAGGAATGATTAGCTTACGTGGTAGCCAACTAGAGTGTGAGTATGTAATTGAATTTTGATTCGATAAAGCATGATTTATTCATATTGCACAATGTGCCTAGTTACGACTACTTGATATCTCTTAATCTTCTATCAATAATTCGAAATTGAAATAACATGTGTTTAATCTTAATTGCTCATACATTGTTGAATCGTTGTATTCATGGTGCTACACTTAGTACTGTCACAGGGATCCAGGTTACCGAAGATGATATTTGATAGTTCTCCAAATTAGAGAGTTGACCCGTAAGGACAATGGTTAGCTTTGACCCGGAGTACGCATAAGAGTGGTAGTTATGGTTTGAGACTAGGTAGTCCGTCTTTCACTTAGCTTAAATATGCATTTGATGATTTAAATTATTAGTTTTGTAAAGACTAATTGTTATGTAACATATTGGTTAATGGACTGCTCATGGCTTTGATATTGATATTGTACGTGCTTCTACAATCAAATGTTCATTGACAGGTGTCGGTGAGTAATCCTCACACGTGCAAAGTAAAAAAATTTCCTTTGTAAATTCAGATTTAGTCCGCAACTGGTGTGAAATTAAGGAAATACGCGTGTCACACCTTGAAAAAACCACCATAATTGGGGCATTCTCGAGCACCGAATGTACCAGAGACCATTCATCAAACCTTGTACCAAATATACAAAACAGAGACCATTCATCAATAAAAAAGAATTATGGAAGAAGATGGGACTACAGCGATTCATCAAATGAACCAAAAAAATAAATTAAAAACAAAGCAATCAGGTGTTCCATCACAGAGACAAAACTGATTCACATCCCATCAGATAATCCTTGCTAATCAAAGAACCATAGATGTAAGGTCTCACTTATAATCCATGATTGAAAAACCCCGAGGGGTTGGCCGAGTGGTCAGGACCACGGTTCCTCCCTCTTCCGGAGCTAGAGGTCTTGTTATCTACCCCCGGTTCCCCCCTCTTCAGGAGCCGAATGTTGAGTTCACTTGTGCTACCACCTAGGGGCCACAGGGGTTTTACCAGGCTTCTCTCTGGGCCCGGAGGGAATAGTCCAGCCCAAAGGGTTGGGAACCCTCCGTTAGAAAAAAAAAAAAAAAATATATATATATATATATATATATATATAAAATCCATGATTGAATGACCAAACCCATTCATTCTGATCAAGTGCCTATAGAATTACAATGTGGAACCATATTTGACTTCTCATATCGCTACTGCGCCAGTACCACCTAGTCTTCAATACAAACTAGCATGAAGCCCCTGGGCAATGCACAAGTTAAATCCCGTGCAACCCGAATAATATATAAAAATTTATATATTTTTTTACAAATTTGCACTTAGGTAAGTTGTACCTAGAGTTTAAAAGTAAAAGACAAATTTGCCCCTCCTACTAAGCCCAGTTACGTGATTGACTCACATTGTATAGCTTACTGACCTGAGGAAATGCCAGTATGAGTGATTTTCTAAAATGATCTGAGCCATACACTTCATAATTTTGGTGCACCCATCCCTTAATTGAAGGGTGGGACCAAGATGATTTTCATCATTTAGGTACTGTACATTGGTTATTGCCATCAGCCTCATGCCCTCGTCACACCTTGGGTCAGTATGAATGAGCCATTCGTTTCGGTGATTTGGCCACAAAGGGATTTCATGATTTAAGTGAATGCCATATTTGTTCTCCATGGGCGAGCCCAACTGTGGGTTCCATCAATAGCGAGGGCCTACATATTTAATTACCATATTTACATGGAACCCAGTATAAATTCATCAATGCCTTGGCACTGTGCTGATCTTGATCCCATCGATGGGTGGGTGCAATAACCATGTTTTTCATCCTTGGGTGGCCCCACTTTATCAATAGAGGGCCCCTCTATAGTTTTCACTACACTGTCACCAAAGTTAGGTTCCCATCTTAAGTAGGCCCCCTTTTGATTCAATCATTGGTTGCACCATTCTGATTCCATGACATGTTGAAAAGTGGGCCCACCATGTTCTTGTTAATGGATGTGCCACAATAAGTCCAACCCATCATCATTATTTTGGATAACACGGTGAATATTTTGGGGTGAGGCCCACATTAAATTGGATATGATAGTAACTTCTAGAGAAAACACGACTTCCCTCTTGTCTGGCCCACTTAGGATCTATGAAATTCACCTGATTAATTGTCCAACCGATTCAAGTTTGTAATAGCGAGATTGATTAGATAAGGAAAAAATTGTATTTTGATCTTTGAACTCAAGAGGTGGCCAATGCCTGGCTCCATCTCTCCGAGGCCAATGCCTTTTAGCAATGCTCCAATGCCTTTCCTTTTAGGGCATCTTTTAGTGTAGCCCATTTCCGCAGAAAATATTGTAGTTTTCTACGAAAAACTTCTTTTTCATGTGTTTGGTGTGGCAGTTTTCCGCGGAAATACTTTTTCGCCACGTTAGTTTTTTCCTTCCTAGGGATGGAAATAGACTTCCTATGGGAGTATGAGAAGTTCATTTCCACGGAAAACTGACCCCCCCAATTTCCTCTCTCTTACCCTCACTCCACCTAGCCACCTTCTTTCTTCCTTTTCCCCTCCCAACCTCACCCACTCCACACACATACCAACCTACTCACCCAATAGTTTTCACAAAAAGGTGATTTTCGCTAAGGAAATCCATAACTGCACTACATAATATTAGCACTAATTCATCGAGAAAAACCTTTTTGAACCAAACATAAAATTTTGACTTCCGCGGAAAAGCTTTTCAAAAGAATTTAAAACCCATGGATTTTGCTGATGTGGCAATTTTCAATTTTCACGGAAATTACATGTACACAAACATGCCCTTAGTAAAGGTAGTAAAAGAAAAAACCTAGGCACTTATTCTTTGTTAGTGGGTGGGTCACTAGAATCTCACAACTCTGCTTTTCCTATAGGTAAAGTATAAAGATTAGAGCTACATTCACGAGAGTGTTTTCTTTTTTCTCCTTTTCCTTTGGGGAAGGTTGTTCTTTGTTAATTTTTACTAAGAAGGTATTTGGACCGTTGTGGTAGAAATTTTGTGAGTTATTCTTTGTTAGTTTTGTTGGGTTTCACATGCATCAACTACGAAGATATTTGTACAGTTTTGATGGAAATTTTGTTTTGACCATTCTAATTTCAATTTCAATTGATTTTTCCTTTTTTTTATATTAATTTTGACATTATATGAAGCCTGCATAATTTTAGTTATCATTGGAGCCCACTGTCAACTAAAGAACACAACTAGTCGTACTTGATATGGGTCAACCAGAATCCAAGCTAATAAGAAGTTAAAATATCTACATGCTAAAAATTTAAACTCACAATCATTTGTTTTCTTATTGGTCCCATAATTACAATTTGAACCGTTAATCATATTTAGAAGGTTCAAAATGACTAGGAGATCAAATATCAGCCGTTGATCCATCATATATTTTAAAATTGTCCAAACTATTAGATATTTACTCTGGACTTCTATGCGGCCCATTTGCAAAATCCGAACCTTTCAGTCTCTTCACAAGGCTTAAAATGGCTATAGAGTCAAATTCTGCAACATAATTCGTCATAGATGATGAGAAAATTGGAAAAAATATGAGCCATTGAAGATAATTCAATTGAATGACAACAGTAGACGTTGGAACAATACCTGCTATTATACCAGAATCGGTAACTTGTAGTTACCTTTTCTCTTTGGAACCCTACTGTATAGGTCCCGCAAACAAGATTTAAACCAGAAGTCATGATTAGAAGATTCAAAACGACTATTAAGTCAAATTTTAGTGGTTGATCTATCATGGATTTTGAGGTATTTGTAAATAAGCCCAGACCCTAAAATACTAATTCTTTTTTATTCATGTGGCCTCATTTGTAAGATCCGAACCATTCAAAATCTCTAGAGATCCAAGGGCAGCAATGGGTTGAAAACTCAACCTTTGAATTTTCATGAATTTTGAAAAATTACAAAAAACAATTACCATTGAATCACATGTCTACTTATGGTAGGAATCCTCTTGTTTACCGTACCTAAAACTCATGGTTTATAAACGTTGAAGGGGATGATTAAAAGCTTTCCCTTTTAGGAGGAGAAAACATACAGGGAGGAGGAGAAAACATACAGCGAGGATAAATGGAAAGTTGTTAAATACGAGAAGACATACAAATTAATGCATCATTGATTAACTAAAAGTCATACGCTCTCTTTAAAGATAACCTCATCCCATTCGTCCAAAAAAAGGGCGTTTCCGGGCGCCGTGGAGCCTTGTGATTGTTGGATAAAAAAGTGAACTCAGATAACTTTTTACATTTCTTGATTTTCCAGCTATCCAAGGGCCAACCCAATGATCTATTTAAGTAACCAAAACCCTCCATCTTCAATCCATCTGCCACTGATCAACAACACATCGTCTGAAATATGGGTCTTGTGCTCATTGCACTAGCCGTTCTAGGTCTTGCGGTTGCCATCTGTCGGTCATGCGCCTCTGGTTCTTCCTATAGCGATCGTTACTATAGCGATCGCAATGGGTGTTTTTTGTTTTTTGGGTGTTTGTGTTTTGGGTGATGATCTTTTGTGGGTTCCTTGTGTATACCCCCTAGCGTTGTAATATCTGTAGTGGGTGATGTGGACTTCGATCTCTTTAATGCATTTGCTTTTCTATTTGATTTGAGTACGGGAATTTGTTACTAGGGGTTTTGGTTATATTTTTGCTTTTCAAACTTAAGTGCATGAGAAGATAACATCTGAAATTTCGCTACTTAGATCCAATTTAGTTTAACAAGGTAGAATCCTTTCCAGTTAATTTCATTTTTGTAAGTTTCATTGTTCTTTTAATAGCTTTAGATGATGCTTCTGAAACATTACATGTCTTGATTTTTGTTTCCATTTTTTATACATAAATATATTATGAATGGTGGCTTAGTTCCAAGGGTCCTATTTTTGGCAGACGTGCAGGACTCTGCCTTCTGTTTCATTTTAGAAATTGGCTGAGCATGTCCGCATTTTAAGGTAAATGGATTCATAATGTTTGCGCAACAAGAGAATTTCTTTTTTATTTTCACATGAGAGAAATCTTTCATTTTATCCCTTCATTTAGGAAATCAAAATCTTCTCCTTTGAGGAAAATTAATTTTTTTTTTATAAATAAGAAATATATGTTTGACCAAACATCACAAGAGTGATAGTTGCATGAAAAAATCAAAAGTTTTTTTCTCACTTTCGAATCCTCTCTTCCCTCTCATCACAGAAATGCGCATAGAGGAGAAGTGTGTCTTTCTAGATGCATTTCGTGGGCTGAATTTGGACCATTTTCAAGTGTGCTTTTAATTCTTTAACCATGCTAACATTCCTGCACACTGTTAAGCGGTCTGGATCTGGGCCTATATTTGCTTGCCTTCCCATCCCGGTATGTATATTCTATTACGTTGGAGGAGTTGTAAATTATCTTAGTCCTAAATTAGTTTAATCTGCCAGCCAAGGGTACGTAATCCTTGAGGTGCTCCAGCCCTTCGCTGTGCTCCGCTGGTGTCAGCTCCTCTATAGTGCTCCGTGCCCCGCCACACTTTCCAGCTATGTTTTGCTGGTGCTAGGGGTCCAAGGATTCCCTACCACTGGGCAATCCCGCATCTCTCCATCTCAGCATATTCAATCCAATACAGGCCCGAAGCTTTTTCAACTTAACTAGAGCGAAATTTGCATGTTTCTTTAACACATTCTTTCTAAAAAAATTATTTTAACAAATCGTCAATCCAAACATCTACAATTTTGCACGTTCCGGTGCCTCATCTTCCAACATAGAGTCTTCTTAATCTGCATGTTTATTTAAATGGTGCGATTTAAATTTGTACAGTCTAGGGGACATTTCTCGGTTGAATTCTTGAAAAAGATTGGATGATGCAACATCTGAATTGCCTGCTCTGACCAACAAGAAGAACAATGTCACAATTATCTGACTAAGTAGGGTTTGAGTGTGACTCCAATGCCTTTACTTTTAGTAAAGGCAGTAAAAAAGAACGAACCTATGCTGAGATTAGAGTCTTCCACGGGCACTTATTCTTTGTTAGTGGGGAGACTAGAGTCTCATAGTCATAGGCTCATAGCTCTGCTTTTCCTATAGGTAAAGTAAAGATGAAAGCTGCGTTGATGGGAGTATTTTCTTTATTTCTTCTTCTTTTCTCCTTTTCCTTTGGGGCAGGCTGTTCTTTGTTATTTTTTATGTGTTTTACATCATCAACTAAGAAGGTAATTGGACATTTGTGGTAGATCGAATTTTTGTGAGTTTTTCTTTGTTAGTTTTGTTGGGTTACACATGCATCAACTAAGAAGGTATTTGTACAGTTTTGATGGAAATATTATTTTGAGTCTATCATTAATTATATATATTAAAGTTGTTAATTTTGACCATTCTAATTTCAATTTCAATTTATTTTGGCTTTTTTTTTTATATTAATTTTAACATTATATGATAAAGCCTGCATAATTTTAGTTATCATTGGAGCCCACTGTCAATAAAAGATCGCAACTAGTCGTGCTTGATATGGGTCTAGCAGAATCCAATCTAATAAGAAGTTAAAACATTTACATGCTAAAAATTTGAATCCACAATCTCTCCATAAAACTTTAAAAAAAAAAAAGCAACTCTACGCGCTACGCCAAATAAAGTATTTGTTTAAAAGTTTGTCAAATAATTGGACTTGCCGCGCATGTATGTTGTCACGTTGGAGACGTTGATGACCCTTCCCATCAGCTAATACTTCTATTTGGGTACTGTGCCAAAAAAGTGGTGGAAGAAAGGGTTCGGGGGCGTCGGGTTATTACGTCCGGTGCATACTGTGCGGTGATTTTTTATGGCAGTTGGATTCCTATTTTTCAATCCAACGGATCAAATCTTTTAAAACATTTTTTTAATAAAAAACACACATTTTGTTTTACTTTGACTTTCGTCCAAATGGCAAAGCACCCAAAAAATCTCGTGTTTTCTCACCTGTGCAAAATCAATCATCGATCCAGCCCTCTTCTCTCCTCCTCTTCTCCGTGCAAAAACGATCCAGCCCGGATTCTCTCCTCTTTTCTGTGCAAAATCGATCAAGCCGTCCTCTCTCCTCTTCTCTATGCAAAATTACTCTCTGGATGGAGCATCTTGAAGGTAAAATCGACCCAACCCTCTTTATATTTGTAGTGGGCATCCCCTTTTATGTATTCTAACTGGTTTTAATCCTTGAAATTTTCTGGCATTGTTTGTTTTTCAGATAATGTTTTCAGTATTGATACATCAATTGGCAATGTTGATGAGACACCTAAGATTGGTATGGAATTTCTCACAGTTGATGATGCATTTCAATTCTGGAAAGCTTACTCAAAAAAGAAGGGATTTGGTGTTAGAAAAGACTGATAATAAGGATAAAAAGACTGGAGTTATCGTTAGTAAATTGTTTGTGTGTTGCAAGGAGGGCCTAAAGAGGGTAAAAAAAGATGATGACGACATGATTCAATCCCGTTCAGCTTCGAGAACAAATTGCAAAGCAAGATTAAAAGTGTTTTTAGCCTATTTTATATTAGATGCTAAGATTTTCAACCTATTTTATAGATGATACCAACATCACAAGAGGGCTCCAAGCACACAAATGGTGTCCCATATTTTAGTACAGCAACAGTGTATAGTGCAACAACTCAATCTTATGAACATCATGGTCCCTCAGCTTATAGTTCAACATCTCATTCTTATGGTGCAGCAGGGTCTGGACATAATGGTCCCCCAACTTATGGCCCCCCAACTCAGTCTTATGGTGCATTCGGATATGGACAACTTGGTGCCTCAGCTCACAGAATTATGGTGCCCCAACTCAGTCTTATGGTGCATTCGAGTATGGACAAATTGGTGCCTCAGCTCAGGATTATGGTGCAACAGCTTATGGACAACTAGGTGGCCCATCTTTTGGTGAAACAGATTATGGAGAACATGTCCAAGCTCACTCTTTAGATTTTCATTTATTTTGACAATGAATGTCCTTTTTTAGTATACCTGGTGTCTTCAATTGAACCAATTTACAGTGACTGAATTTTGTAAATGAATTGTGGAATCAAGAATGCCTAATGAAGAAGGAGTTTATTACATCTTTGTATTCATTTACAAAAGAGAAATATCATGTTCACTACATTTCTAGCTTAAGTAAACAGACAACCAAACTATTACAGAAGATAAAACAAAACGGACCAACCATATATGGCGGACTCCTAGTGACCGGTTCTCCGGTAGAAAGTTACACCTCTGTATTGTGAGCTTCTGGAGTGGGGCCCACACCGACTCTTCTTCAGAGGCTGCTGGGTGAACTCCATTGGTTTCTGAACGGGTAACGGGTTTCGGCAATTTAGTACTGGCGAGGCTACGAACACAGGTTCGAAGATGGATCTCGAAGATTTCAAGATGGGAGAGAAGGAATTGTATTTCAAGATGGAAGATTTCAAGTGTTGATTTCCGATTTGGGAGAGAAGGCGATTTTGCAGAGAGAGAATGGGTTCAATTTTGTAGAGAGAATGGGTTTTTGGGTGCTTTGCCTTTTGGACGAAAGTCAAAGTAAAACAAAATGTGTGTTTTTGATTAAAAAATGTTTTAAAAGATTTGATTTGTTGGATTGAAAAGTAGGAATCCAACGGCCATAGAAAATCACCGCACAACGTGCACTGGACGTAATAACCGGATGCCCCCCCGGATCTGGAAGAGAGAGTAAAAAATGGCAGCTATGGGGACTGGGCTCAGCCGCTCAGGGGCGACACGCGGACCAGAATGTCCATAGTGCAACCTCTTTCTCCTTCTCTTTGGATCCGGATCCCCTGTTTGTTTGGAACAGGGGTGCCACATAGGAGAGAGGGTTTTTTTTAGGGAAATTCTATATGAACCCCCTATTTTACCGAGCACAACCACCTTTAAAAAAAATCACCGTGGAGAGAAGAATGTGGGTGTGATCAGCAAAATTAGTAGGTGCATATAGAATTTTCCTTTTTTTTTTATTCATTGGAGGAGGTGAAATGTAGCTAATTTGACATATCTCCCCATGTGGCACCCCCCTGATTGGTCTAAACAAGAGATCAATTTCCTTTTTTTTTTATTTCCACATTTTGGTCCTCATGTTGCCCCTTAATTCGTCCAAATAGGGCTCCCCTGTTTCGTTGAAACAGGGTTCCGAACTGTGGTGGTTCTTGCCAATCATGTTTGTTTCCCACGTTGGAGACACCGAGGATCCTCCTTATCCGCTTCAGATCACATGAATAATAAAAAAGCATCTTCTTTTACATTCTTTTTTCTTTGGTCATGTAAAATAATGATTAGGAAGACTTTTTCTTTTATTTTTTAAAGAGAAAATTTCAAATAAGGCTTTACAATTTAGCTTTATTTCAAAAAAAAGAATGTAAGTTTAAAACTTTTCAAATTAGTTCCTAAATTTTCTAATAAATTTTTAATTAAGAATATCCGGCCATTTTAAGGTATTTTTTGGAGACTTTTTCCCTCAATATTTTAAAAATATCCAAATTACCCTTTATTTAAAGGCATGATATGATTTCAGCGGCTACTACATGCAATCGATCAATGTAGGAACACTGGTTGTCCTTAATCACCATGACAGCACCGTTGGAGGAAATAAGGAGAATATAAACGAAATGAATGAGAGTTTTATTTCAATGAAGGGTAATTTGGGTATTTAAAAAAAAATTTAAAAAAATATTGCCAAAAAATAATTTTAAATGAACGGATGTCTTTAATTGAGAACTTCCTGAAAAATTTAGAGACAAATTTAAAAAGTTTTGAAACTTGTATTCTATTTTTAAATAAGGCAGAAACTGAATGTCTTTTTTGAAAATCTTTCTTTTTAAAATCCCATCTTAATTGGATCCAAGAGGCTTATACATTAGACGAGACCACATAACCCCCAAACACATGTCTTCACTGAAATTCAAGAAAATTTTGCTCGAATTTTGAAATCCTAAGACATCGTGAAATTTCTAAATGCTCCCTTATATTTGAGCATTCGGAAATTCCACCCAAAACTAACGAGGCTGAAATTTCTGATTTTTCAAGAGTTATTTTGAGACCTTTTAAATAGTTGGAATTTTAAAATGCTTATGAAATAATTTGGCATTTGTAAATGCCATATTATATCCAAAAGAACAATGTTTCATTGATTTGATTAAGTAGATGTTACCTTTGAAAGTAAGGTTTTCCTTCATATCATGTCCCTGTCAGGCTCCTTCTCTCCAGGGCCTGCTAAAGGCCTGTCTGTACCTTTGGCAATGCTCCAATGCCTTTACTTTTAGTAAAGGCAATAAAAAGAAAAAACCTAGACACTTATTCTTTGTTAGTGGGCCACTAGAATCTCACAGCTCTGCTTTTCCAATAGGTAAAGTATAAAGATGAAAGCTACGTTCATGAGAGTATTTTCTTTTTCCTACTTTTACTTTTGGGAGGGCGGTTCTTTGTTATTTTTTTACTCATAACGTTTTTGGACGGTTGTGGCAGAATTTTTGTGAGTCATTCTTTGTTATTTTTGTTGGGTTTCACATGCATCAACTAAGAAGGTATTTGTACAGTTTTGATGGAAATTTTGTTTTGACCATTCTAATTTCAATTTCAATTGATTTTGGATTTTTTTAAAAATAATTTTGACATTATATGAAGCCGGCATAATTTTAGTTATCATTGAAGCTTATTTGCAAAATCCAAACCTTTCGGTCTCCTCACAAGGCGTAAAAAGGCCATGGGGTCAAATTCTAGGACATAATTCACCATAGACAATGAGAAAATTGAAACAAATATGGGTCATTGAATATACTTCAACCAAATGAAAAAAGTAGACACCGGAACAATATCTTCTATTGTATCAAAATCAGTAACTTGTAGTACCTTCTTGCTTTGGAACCCGACTGTATAGGTCCCACAATCAAGATCTAAACCATAAATCATGATTAAAAGGTTCAAAATGACTATTAAGTCAAATTTTAGCCGTTGATTTGTCATGGATTTTGAGTTATTTGCAAATAAGTTCAGACCCTAAAATTACTAATTTTTTTATTCATGCAGGCCTCATTTGTAAAATCCGAACCATTCAAAATCTCTAGAGAGCCAAGGACGGCCATGGAGTGAAAACTCAACCTTTGATTTTTCATAAATTTGAGAAAATTGCAAAAAATCGATAACCATTGGATCGCATGTCTATTGATGGTAGGAATCCTCTTGTTTACCAAACCTACAACACTCTTCGACATCCCCTTTGAGGATATGTTGGATCCAAGAGAACAAGGAAATCCTCTAAGGATTCCTCTTTGTTTAAGAATGGTCGATATCGACCATTACAGTTTAGCCCTAATTGTCGATATCAACCAATTTGTCAGTTGGATTTTCTCCAACATATAACTAGTTTATTTGCTGAAAAAAATAGAATGGTCGATATCAACCATATTGCAAATCACAAAAACACCCCAAGAAGACCTCTCTCATCTCGAACATGCTATTGAGTCTTCTCATCCTACTGTGTTTTTTTCATAAAACATCCAATTTTTTATTTAGTGGTGTCGTGTCCACCTCTTACTAAAGGTGAAAGCAATGGGCCAATACCTCCACTTTTTCTAAAGGCAGTAAACACGGCAAAGCTCTGCTGACTGGAGTTATTCTTTGTTATTTTTATATGAAGCGAGCCTTTTCTTTTCTACTCATTTTTGTCCTTCTGATCCTCTTGGGTAAAGCGTTGATGAGAGTTATTCTTTCTTATTTTTATGCCTTTAACATTCATTAATTAACAAAATATTTAGACAGTTGCTATGAAAATTTTGTGAGTCATTCTTTGTTATTTTTGTTGTGTCTCACATCACATGCATCAACTAAGAAAAGGTACTTGGACAGTCTTCATGATTTTTTTGGTTTGACTCCATCACTAAGCTTCTGCTCAATGTTTTGAGAACTTTATATTTTTTAAATTTTCTTACCCAAAGTGTCTTCTTTGCACGTGCAGGGCTCAACTAGTAAATATAAAATAATAAACTTATTGATTTTGTCCAGGGGCGGACCTACATATGAATGACCTGGGGCTACTGCCCCATGTCGATTTTCAAACTCCTTGAGGTTTGAATGGGTCATCATCAGTCCACATATAAATAATAAATAATCGCCCCACATCTAAGCATTATGATTGCCTTGCGTCACAAACTCTCGGTGAAAATACTTCTCTTCTCTTTCTAACAAAAAAAAAAAAATAAGAGGCCCCACCCAAATAAAAGTCATGGGTCCGCCATTGATTTTGTCCACTCTAATTTCAGTTTTGACCTTTCAGTTTCAATTGATTTTTGGGTATTTCATTAATTCTGACATTATATGAAGCCCACAAAATTTTGATTTTCATCGGAGCGCACTACAACAACCAGCTGTATTTGATTAATATAGGTCAAGCTAAATCCATGCTAATAAAAAAGTTAAAATATTTACATGCTAAGATTAAGAATTCGCAATCTTTCACTCCATACAACTTCAAAAAAAAAAAGCAAATCCAGCTACTACACTACAGAAACTTTTTTGTTTAAAACATTGTCAAGGAGTTATAATTATAAAAGTTTGAGAAAGGCCATGTCACACGTGCTACAGAAAATTTGTACGTGTCATTCATCTATTTCCTTATTTTAGAAGGCATAAGGTAAAGTCCCATTTCGAAAAAAAATTCCTACTAAAAGTACTTTAATTCAAATTTTCCACCATAATTTTTCAAAGAAAAGTCAAAAAGTAACATCATTTCTCCATTAAAAGACAAAAAAACTTTACTTTTGAATAAAAAAGTAAAAAAGATTCCATCACACAAACAACTAAAAACAAAATATCATTATAACTCACTTATATTTTATTATTTCTTCAAAACAACCTTTACTCCACTTAGCTCCACGAGTAAAGCCCCAAACAGACAAACCATCTATTTAAGTAGCCAAAATGTCACGACCCGGACCCGAGATCAAAGTCATTAGGGTTAACCCCCGGATCGCGATGTTAATCATACTTACTCCCATAAATCTCGTTTAACCGAAGTTATAACGAAGTCTACAAGGGATCTTGCATACGTACCTGTCAATGTACATTTGTGCGGAAATATACAACAATATACATTTATACATTGACAACCATCTAATCTTAATGAATTAGACTATGTACTTTAAAACGTACAGTTCAGTTCATTTTACATCCTACTATCAACCACTGCATATTTAAAATACAATGCAGGGGACAACAGTTACATAATTACAATACCAAAAATGAATATTTAAAACAGTTTACAAAAGGTTTCCAAAAGATTCTATGTTATCCTCTCTCGCATCACGTCCATTCGGCTAAACCTCCTAAAGGTAACGAATGGGCCTCCTCCGCTGTCGGGACGGTCTTAGAGGGATCGGCACGGGCAACTGAGCCTGTAATATCATCAGTAATACCGTGAACACGACGGTTCAACAAGGTATACACACATTTATAGCATGTTCATAATGTCCTAGCAGTTCATTGTTTAATAGAGCTAAACAATTCATAAGAAACATAAATAACAACGACAATAACATGGCAACTACACTAATATTGGTTTCAACTCCATTCTATTCATTTTATTCTTCCAAAAGGAAGCAATTCATATTCCTTTATTCATTAGGTTCCACCTTTATTAATGGCTTTTCAATGTATGACTTTTCAGTCAATGACCTTTCAGTCCAAATAAGGTGGGATCTCCCAGTGTCTTGATCAGAGAGCACTGGTGTCACCACGGGCTCCGGAACACCCCAATCTCATCTACTGCAGTAGGAATAGTCATTTCATTTCTCAATTCATTCAATTTAATTCAATAATGAGTTCGGAAACCACTAGGTAGTGCCAGACCGGTCACTGATTCTAAACACTCTTACTCAATTCGAAAACTAATTATCTAAACCCAACACTCAAGTGAAACACGGTTTATCAATGCACGTATTATTATAGATGACATTATGGAATGAAATGGTGCATTAGGAGAACCGTAGTTAACACTTCTAAAGGTTTAGACACCACTAATAGTAGCCTTATTAATCCATTGAAATTAGTCACAAGTTATTCCACTACATGAGGAGTATCTAGGACCACCTAAAGGCTTTTAGTTCTCATGAAATCCGAGACTCACTGCGTGTTTCTGTATTAGGTTCACTCGAGCGAGTAAAGTTCGCTCGAGCGGACACCTCACAGAACGTTGGTCGCTCGACCGCATTTTAATGTTCACTCGAGCGACCGGTCCAGGACGCGTTTTCTCGATAACAGAACCTTGGTCGCTCGAGCGACTCCCTGTTCGCTCGAGCGAACTGCCCAGAATTCAACTCCGAAAATCTGATTCCTTCTCTCTTCTTTCACACCCATTTCTCCATTACTCCTCTACAACCTGCAAGAACAATGGGACCTCCTGTCCCCTCCACACACACCATCCATTTCCAATTAATCTAACAATAATACATAATCTAATTAGGGTTTTTAAAACCCATAATGCACCCTAATCATCATTTCTTTCTATCAAAATCCACAAAATACCTCAACAAGCATAAGTACATGTATAACTTGCCTCAAATGAAGTTTTGGTCTTTGATTAGCTAGCTTGAAAAGGGAATTTCCTTCACTTGAAGCTTAAACTCCAAAAGAACTCTATCAAACAGATGTAGAAGATGAAGAAGATGAAGTAGGTAGCCTCCTCTTCACTACCATGCACTTGAATCTCACTCTTGACGAAGAGAAAAATGGAGGGTGAAGAAGAAACGAATGAGGAAATGGTGTTGCCTAGGGTTGGGATCAAATGAATTCATTCATTTGCTTATATAAGAGTCCATTTTTCATTCAACCCCCCATAAGTTCTTTCATTTACAATTAACGGTCCATTTGCTCCAATATGCATCGAATCAAGTCAAGCCTTTCATGAAAGTTATCGTACTCGTCGAGATACACATGCTGGTATCAAGAGTTTCCGTATTCGCTCAAATACGTACAAATCCGTATTTCCGGAAAAGTCCTCATTTGCTTGTTTAAGCTCCATTTAGATTCAATTTAGTTCTTAATCTTGTCTAACATTTCATTAAGCCTGCATTAGGCTAATTCAACTTCATTTGGTGATAAATCACCATTAAACCATTTAAACCGGCTTAAGTAGTCTTAAGCTCATTTATTTAGAGTTAATTATGATTAACTCGGGACGGAGTTAATTAAGATGGTTGATGGCTTGATCTTCTCTCTCTCTCTCTCTCTTTTTCCTTTTTTGCTGTTGTTGTTGGGTTTTCCTGTTTTGGGTGAAGATCTGTTGTGCTCTCCTTCTATATATATTTCCCTAGAATTGTAATATATGTAGTGGGTGATGTGGACTTCTCTTTAATGCATTTGCTTTTTTTTTTTTTTTTGATTTGAGTACTGGGTCTGGGGATTTGTTAGTAGACTCTTGCCTTTCAAATTTAACATGACAAGGTCACACATATCTGAAATTTCAGTACTTAGATCCAATTTAGTTTAACAAGGTAGAATCCTTTCCAGTTAATTTTATTTTTTTAAGTTTCATTGTTTTTGTAACAGCTTTAGATCATACTTATGAAACATTACATGTCTTTATTTTCGTTTCTATTTTTTATACATAAATATATTATGAATGGTGGCTTAGTTCCAAGGGTCCTATTTTTGGCAGACGTGCAGGACTTCCCTGTGTTCCATTTTAGAAATTGGATGGGCCTTTCTGCATTTTCAGGTAAATGGATTCATATTTATTGTGCAACAAGAGAATTTCTTTTCTTTTTTCCCCAGTAGAGATCAGAGAAATCTTAACCCTTCATTTAGGAAATCAAAATCTTTTCCTTTAAAGAAAATAATTCATTTTCTATAAAAAAAATTATGTTTGACCAAACATCACCAGAGTGATTGTTGCATGAAAAATCAGAAGGTTTTTTTCTCACTCCCAAATCCTCTCATCACAGAAGTGTGCATAGAGGAGAAGTGCGTCTTTCTTGGATGCATTTGCTGGGCTGAATATGGAGTCCATTTTCAAGTGTGCTTTTAATTCTTTAACCATGCTAATATTCCTGCACACTGTTTTAAGTGGTCTGGATCTGGGCCTATATTTGCTTGCGTTCCCATCTTTTTCTTTTTTTTCCTAACGACCGTAGGATTCTCAACCCTTTGGGCTGGACGATTTCCTTTGGGGCTAAAGAGAAGCCAGGTAAAACCCCCCTAGGTGGTAGCACAAGTAAACTCAACATTTGGTTCCTGAAGAGGGGGGAACCGGGGGTCGATACCAAGACCTCTCGCTCCGGAAGAAGGAGGAACCGTGGTCCTGACCACTTGGTCAACCCCTTGCCTTCCCAGTATGTATATTCTATAACGTTGGAGGACTTGTAAATTATTTTAGTCCTAAATTAGGACTATCTATTGGCCCAAGGGTAATCCTTGGGTTGCTCCAAACCTAAGTTGTGCTCCTTTGATGTCAGCTCCTCATGTAACACCCCGCCCCCTAATGGCCTATTAATTATAATTAATTGTGTGTTTAGTTAGTAAGTTAGATTAGAGTCTAAGTAGTTAGGGTTAACGACGAATCCCGTGTACGAAGTTTCACACGATTCGAAGCGCGTTTGGGTAGGATAGGGAGTCGTTTTACTAATTGGGTAGGGCTTCAGGGAATACAAGAGATTATGAGTTTTGGTGAGTTGGGTGCATTGGGTAGGTCTTGTCGTTTCATAAACTTTAGCCTTCGGTCGCGTTTCGATTCGACGCGTCGAAGAGGCCCGAAATTCATCAAATGGTTACTTAGGCTGACCCGGAACTTGACCCAAGACCAAAGCCCAAACCCAAAGCTCAAGCCCAAGCCCAAGACCCATTTCCTAAAAGTAACTTACCAACCCATCTTTAATTGTTCTTATCTCTCTTTCCTTTCATTCATTTCCATTCACTCAACTCAACCACCAATACAGCAGCCGACTCTTCTTCTCTTCCTCTCTACCTTTCATCTTCTTCTCCGTTGGCGAGCACCGGAGCTCCGGCGAAGCAAACCAAGCCAACCATCATCTTCCTCAAGCCTTCAAGAGTCCAACCATACACTTTTCTAAGTGTTTCACCCATAACCCATTTAAAGGTAAGCTTTCAATGCTTGGAAACCTTGTCATCATCTTCCTTCTTGGTTAGAAATGTAGTAGATAGGCTCACCTTGACCCTTGGCATGCATTTGTAGGAGCTAGTTGGGTTTGGAGAGGTGTTTCACCTTTTTGGAGCTTCAAAGTGTTTTCCTCCTTCACTTTCTTCTTGATTTTGAGTCCATCACATCACTAAGGCAAGTCAATAGCTATATTAATGCTTGATATGTTTGTTTACCTTGTTTTGTTTGATGAAATCATGTTTTAGATGTCTTTGGCTCAAGTGATACTTTAGAATGTTGAAAACATGATAAATTGGCTTATAGTTTGAATGGAATGGATTTAGAGTTTGATGAAGTGATTAGGTAGTTTTATAAATCTTAATTAGTGTGTTTTTATCCCTACATATAGTGCTTATCAGGTCCAAGAAGAAAGAAATGGAAAGAGTTCCATTTCAGCCCAGAACAGGGCCTGCACTCTGTTTTCGCAGGCCAGCCGGTCGACCGGCCAAGGGGCAGGTCGACCGGGTTAACTGGCAGGTGGTTCGACCTGGCAGCAGGCAGGTCGACCAGCCTACAGTGCAGCCGGTCGACTGGCCAAGGGGCAGGTCGACTCAGCCTTCTGCAGATTTTTGTTGTTTTCCTTCTGTGAAGGGATTTTTACCCCTTTGTTGGGTGGACTTTGGTGGACCTTTGGATACCCCTTTGAGGACTCATTTGACTTATTGTGAGGACGTCTTGAGCTGGCGTTCGTCACTGTTGATTCGGTTGTATCGGGATTCAACCTAGTTCAATCTTGAATGGCATGAGATAACGGGATACTCTTCTTTAATCTATGCACGAAGATTGTTCGTCCGAGTACCGCGAACCCTAACCCCTTCATTGACTGAATAGGTTGTGCGATGCTTCAGGGTTGACACTTTACTTAGGATTGGATTGTTTATTCACTTTGATTCCGAATGGTACCTTCGGGTACTATCTTCTACATGTGATGAGCATGTTCATTAGTTCTGTTTGATTTACTTTATTGGAGGATCGCTTTGAGAACTTAGATGATGGATTTAGGATCCCCTTTGCTATTTCGTTTGTTTCGATATTCATTTGAAGTGTTGAGGCTAGGTAGCTTTGTTTGCCAGGCTTAAAGAGGACTACTATTGGTATTTGTTTGAGGTTTGATTTGATTTGGGATAAAGTAGTTCTCTATTGATATTGAATATTGTTCGTACAAGAAGCCTAGCCCTTCACCGATATTGTTAGGATTCTTTGTGTCAGGCACCACTCAGCTGTTAACGTTCAACACAGTTGGGGCATCATCTGTGAGAGGACTTTTACTATTATTGAGATGTTTGTTCCTCGAGCGAGACAGTGTCAGAGCTTTTGTGGCCTGAGTTACTGGAGTTACGAGATGTTCCCCGAGTGAGACAGTGCCAGAGCTTTTGTAGCCTGAGTTACTGGAGCTACGGGTGGTTTGTTACCCGCAGTGAGACAGTACCAGAGCTTTTGTAGCCTGAGTTACTGGAGCTACGAGTTCGCAGCGAGACAGTGCCAGATCTCACGGAGACTGAGTTACTGGAGCTACGAGTTATTAGCATATGTGGACCGCATACTTTGATAGTTTGTTTATGATTCGAATGCAATGCATCTCGTACGATCAGAGTGCTATGCATATCTTATAATCATGTTTATCGTTCACTCCCTTTAGTACTGCATATCCATGTGATTTCTATACCTATTGCTTTGCCATCCGTTGTGTTGATGATGCTACTCTTGGTGCATAGGTACCGAGCTCTACTACCCCGAGGCGAAGGAGACGGCGGAAGAAGTTCAGGCAGATCAGCCTGATGACTTCCTAGAGTACAGTACGGACGGCATTGTATAGCCGTGATGACCCCGTACACGAGAGCTTCACGATTATCCTCCTAGCTTCGTCTTTTGGTTTCTCTATACTTTTGTTTAGGCCTAGTTTTAGTGTGGCCTTTTTACTTGTAATTAATATGTTGTAAACAGTCTTAAACTTTAACCCTAACTTTGATATTCAGTATATTGCTCGTAAACTATACATATTTAAGATACCTCTTGTTTTATGTAGCTTCCGCTATTGTTTAATATATTCGAGAAAATGTTTATACCTCACAGCGGTCTTCGATCCAGAAGGGACATGATTAGGGCAAGTGATATGTTATTATCATTGGAAATTTTTTTTTAAATTGGCCCTAATCTCACGCATAACCCCAGTTTCACTTTTGGGGGCGTGACATCCTCTATAGTGCTCCGTGCCCTGCCACATGTTCCAGCTCTGTTTTGCTCGTGCCATGGGTTAAAGTATTCCGTTACCACTAGACTATCCCCCGTTTCTCCATCTCAGCATAGGGGAAGGCTTCTGTACAGGAAGGCTGCATACTAATAGTATGCAGCATCTCTCTCCATCCAGTAAGAGAATGACCAGCGCTGTTACAGACCCCGACTGGGGGACCGAATTCAAGCCCGGTCCCCCGTGAATTCGGTCCCCCAGTCGGGTCCGTAGACTTTTTTGAGAATGACACGTCAATATAGAAGATGAATTGAAAAACAGCACTTTTAATGCTTCTCCTCAAAACATGGGTACTTAAATAAATCTAATTATTTCCAGAACTACACTTGCTAATTCCTTAACAAAATGGTTTTCAATACTAGCCTTTACAAACTCTCAACTTATGAGATGAAAAGGTGGGTCCCATTTATTATAATTCCAAAACTATGAGGCCAAATTATAATTTCTAAAGATGGATTCACGTCATAATTCTTAATTGTTGGACCTATATCCATATTAAAAAAAAAGTGGCCAGCCTTTAAATTTTTGTAAAATGTGGGCCACATGTACTTAATTCCTAATTAAAGATGGGTTTCATGTTATAACTTCTAAAGGTGAATCTCGTATTATTATTTCTAAAGCGGGACTATTTTTTTTAATGCAACATATAAAATAATTCTTAAATGTGGACCCCATGTTCTATTTCATAAAGGTAGGTCCAATTTACTAATAATGAGCCAACATTGTAACATCTAAACTACTTAAAATCACCATTCTATTATACATGATAGGAAAAAAAAAAAAGATTAATCAATTAAACAAAAACTATGCTACACATTTTAAATGAATAATGAAAAGAGTAAATAAAAAATGTTACCCATTTTAAACAAATATTAAGCAATTAATGATAAAAATAATTACACATTGGAGTGCAATAATCAAGCAATTAAATATTAAAAATGTGGCACGGGCTCAAGCATTATTTGATCTACTTGAATTCTCATATAATCTAAGAGTGGGAGACAAATCATTACTCTCCTTAATGGGGCCCACTTATAAAAAAATGTTGATAATTAGATTTACCATTTATTTTAATTAACTCATAATATTAATATTATGTTCATTATTGAGAATTAATGTTTTTTCCAACCTTTTTTTAATTTACATGTACTGCTATTAATATTAATATTATTTCAGTATTACATATACAAATTAATTATACTTTTTTATTTTCTATAGAAATTAAGTTTTTTAGTTTGTCATAGACCTTTATCACTAAGCCAGTGGGAGGAGAGGGTGGACCACACAATGTGGCAGGCCCATCTTTAAGTTATTGAATCCAGATTCTCCACATTGGGTCTAACCCACCTATTATAATCCAAACCATTCAAAATAAACTCCCTACGAATATATAAGACATCCTCAAATTTTATCTCAATCCGAACTTTCTGCCATTGGATTGGAAAAAAATAGTGCATCAATGCATGTGCTATTATTCCTACCACGACCAAATACTATTTCAATTAAAGAGTTATATCATCCATAAGAGACATACCATTTGATTTGACTCGATTATTTATTTATTCTTTATAATCTTAATCAAGCTTAGAGATAATTCATTTAAAGGTGAGTCCCACTTCAATTCAAGGTGCTAGGATTATATAGGAAAAACTTTAATTTGATAGTCGCTATTAAAGAGGTGAGAAATCTAGGGGAGCTTTTCTGTAAGCATGAGAGTGGTGGATCTCATTTTTATATTTATGTAGGAAAAATGTTGAGGTGGGGCCCTTATTTTTTTCATTGAAAGATAAAAAATCATTGCAAATGGCTCTTTAGTTGAAAGGTAAAAATGAAAAAAAAAAAAAAACACATTTATTATCTCTAAGGAAGTTTTGCAAGTTGTAAATGCAGTTTGGAAATCCCCCAAATACGTGGTGACATTCAATTGGATATACATCCACGCTGTAGCATATTTTTAGCGAATTGAGATCATCTAATGCTTTCCCCCACGGTGACCGTGAGTGGACGAATCATAGTCCGCAACGTCACCGTGGGTAGCCCCTGTCCGGATGTATGTCAAGCTGCCCGCGTGCATGGCAGGCTGCCAACGGTGATGTGGCAGGCCTTGATTCGTCCACTCATGGTCACCGTGGGGGAAATCCTCACAGGATCCGGACTCATTTTTAGTATGTACTTAAAATGCCGGTGAGTTATAACCACGAGGAGGGGCTGGGGCTACACTAAAAGCAATCAAGAAAAAAACATTTGTTGAAGCAATTATCTGAGTTCTGAGAATCATTCTTTTACCATTTCGCTGGGGACCTACCAATACCATATTTCAAACTTCCATCATTAGACGTGGATGGTTTCATCACACCTACAATTATCTGCGTGGGAGTTGGTACCCACCCAAAAGAATATGGCCTTCTAAATAATTTATCACATTAAGCCTTTCATTTAAAAGAAAGACCCTTACTTTGTCAAACAAAATGAGGGCACTTTAAAATTAGTAGCGGCGCCAAAATTTACTTGAAACCAGCAGGAAAAAACGCATGCCACAGGGGCTTTATTTTAAACAATTCAACAAAACTAAAGGTTCTCTTTTATAATTAATGATGATTATTCTCGAAAAATGGAAAGATCTACTTTTATATCCTAAAATGACAACCCCAAGGGGTAGCTCAGTTGGCCTAGGACTACGGTTTGCACCCGGAGGTTGTGGGTTCGAAACTGCTCTACCACACTAGGGCCACAGGGGAATTTTACCCGGCTTTCTCTCCTGGGCCCGTAGGGATTATTCTGGCCCAAAGGGCTAGGAACCCTACGTTATCAAAAAAAAAAAAAAAAAAAAAAAAAAAAATCCTAAAATGACCTTTTGATTTTATTTTTTTATTACTGCATTATGGAGTATGACATGTAGTCCACTCCACTCTACCGGCTACTTTTCTCTCTTTAAAGATTTGTTTATTAGAGAAACGGAAATGGCCGACAAGACACTTTTTTTTAGTGATCCTTGCATCTTAGCCCTGCAAGGTGCTTAGTCAAATCTCAACCGTCCAAGAACTAACACTGTCCATTGAACTCTAGCTATATGAGCAATCTCACTACCCATTCACAAGTACAAGATCTAGACCATTTATTATGGTCATGGCCACCTCTTTTGACCATCCGCTGGTTCCACAGTGATCAGAAGAGTTCTAACAGATTCAGACAAGGATTGGCCATGAGCCCATGACTCAGTGCAGAACTAGCTTGATGCTTATTAGAATTTAGCAAGATCAGTTGTGGGGCCTAATACGTAAGCATGGATCTATCCCACGGGGCACACAAAGCTTGTCCTCTATGACACTATGACCTGCTCTCTCCAACCTACGCGAGAGAGAGAGAGAGTCCAGCTTTCGTAGAGCTCTGCAGGTTTCCTTTTGTTTCTCCCTCTCAGACCATTTCCCTCTCTTTTCTGTTTTCATTCTGGCGCCCATTTGATAAAATGAAAAACTCCTGCTGAGGTCAGCGCCAGATGGAGCCAGGTGGACCTCCACGTCGAATCTGGCCCAAAATCGGGCCAGTGAGTTTGTCCATATAGACTTATTGAATTTCTAATATCTCTAGCAACTGTAGCCATTTGTCCCTCTCCATCTCCATCTCCAACTGTAACCAAGCAAGGACCATCCAGACCGTCTATTATGGGTCCATAGGATGATCCTATTCATTAAATAGGGGACCATGCCTTATGCTTTTGCGTTATTGTCGTCTCTGTGCTGCTCTCTCGATCAGACGATCACAATGAATTTATCTTTTTACCAAACAATAAAATAATCATTCTCAAGGAAGTGATCATGAATTTTAGAATAATCTTTCTAGAACTGACCTAGCTAGAAAGGATTGTGACCAATTAATTACAATTGATTCAGACAAGACCCAGTCCAGACCTGCCCTGAAGCCTATCCAAACTTTGACCTTTTGTCATCGGGCTTGCTATTTAAGCCTGAATCCAGTCCATCATGGCCCTGAAAGTTATGACCCAGTATCATGTCCTTTTTTGTGTACAGAGCCGTCTAAGCCATTGCCGATCTTTGAACATGCATAGAACAAAGCCCAGCCTGTTCAACTATCAGGCCACAAAATAGGTTCAAATTATTTCAGCTCAATTTTTTTCAAATGGCCTAAAAGCCATGCCCAAGCCCAGCCTAATGAGTTGGCTATGTGACATATAGATTAAAAAGTATGGGGTCCCTAGAATGTCAAGAAAACAGGTAATTAAACAGTTCAAGCCCATGTCCAAACCTGATCCCCCAAAAAAAAAAAAAAGAGAGATTGGGTTAAAGTTCTCTTTTTTACCCAAAAAAAAGAAAAGAAAAGAAAATGCAAGATCCAACAAACAATTGTCATGAGATTAATGTCCAAGCCTGTGTTCATGCCTGATTCCAACCTTAGAACCTATAAATCCAACCCAATAAAGTCAAAGTCATGAAATTGATAATGTATTGTGAAGGTGAGAGGGAGAGGGGGAGGGGAGGGGAGGAGGAATTATAATATATTCAGCTTGAGATAGATGGCCTCAAAAGATTGGTCCAAAATCAAATGTGAATATGCCAGGTAGGTTTCAAGCCTTCTAGGGTCGGCTTGTTGTCCCATGAGCAAAGCTCAAGTGACGTTCAGCTCAGCGCTACTCCAGCTTGGGGTGGCTTGTTTTTATATGTAAAGTTTAGATTTTTTAGGTGGTCTTTTTAATTCCCGTTTGTGTGCACACAGAAGAGAATACTTTGCTCACGCTCAAGGTGACTTATTCAAGTCCTATTTGTCTGTACATATGACAGAAGTTACATATAAATGGAATAAATACAAGGGGTATTGACGTTAGAGCTGCCCTTACACTTGAAATTCCCTTACACTTGAAATTCACCTATGGACGGTGAAAGTTTAACTATTTTTTACAAACTTATTTTTGTGATATTCTATAATTATGCAATATCACATATCGTATTATACGATATCCTAGAGTCCGGATCCACAGGGAGATACTGTTTCGTCCAATCCACATTCGCCAGCCGTATAAAATATCTTCATTGTTTTTTTTTTTTATTCAAAGGAAGTAATTGAGAGGCTATATTAGATGACATTAGATTTTATATGACTGTCGAATGTGGATTGGACGAAACAACATCTCCCTGTTTCATTGAAACAAGGGATCAAGACTCGATATCCTAGGGTTGTGCGATATCACACATATCGTGCTGTGTGACATCCTAGGGTGGTGCAATATCGCACACTTATCGTACGAATAGCTCTATAAAAAATATTTAAACTTCAACCATTTTGAGAAAAAGCCGATTTAATGGCAATTGTACAATCAAAATCCCAAAAATGAAACTCAAGGTCAAAGGGCTCAACAGAGGTTATTATGGATACAACTAGTGATGTGGATTTGAAGTAGCAATGTAGATTGGACTTGCTTCAATTTTCATATTCTCTCTTTATTCATTTTTCATTAAAGAAGAGGTTATTTGATTGTCATTTTCTTTGATTCTTCATTTTTAACTACTTAATAGATATACTCAGTAGTAGAATTCCTAAGAATTTATCACACGAAACAAACAGGTACTTAGAGTTCGTTGGGGAAAGTGGCACAATAGAAAATACCTATGACCGAAGGTCGATGTACAAACACAATCAAACCATTGAAACCATCAAGCCTCACACACATGAACACAACAAGATTTAAATGGTTCAATACATTGCCCACGTCCACGGGAAAGAAACTTGACTTTCCTTACTCAGTCCCACGTGGTTAAGTAATCGCGACAAATACAGGAGAGAGAGTCTCACCTCTCTCTCTCTCTCTTTCAGAGGCATACATGATATTACATCGGAAAAGGACCCCCTGTTTGGACCAATCAAAGGGTTCCACATGGGGGATTTTTTTTTCTTTGGAGGAGATGAGATGTCATTGAGTTGACATCTCTCCCCCCATGTGGCACCCCCTGAGTGGTTGAAACAAGGTCTCCCTATTTGGAGCAAACATGGGATCCATTTCCTATTACATCATATATGCAATCATCACTTTTTTGGCCTCCAAGAAAGTCTTTTTAGTCCCTAAGAAATCCTAGTACAATTACCAAAACAACCTTGGCCCTATACCTCAATCCCCGGATAAACCAATGGACCAATCCGGTTAACCCGAACAACAAGACAATAACCCAATAATTTCAACATTGGCTTGGATTTAGTCAATCCTTGAGCCACCTTGAAGTTGACCATGTCTTCATTTTGTCCCGCACACCCTAAATCCGAACATCTCTTTTTTCGCAATGAAGTTGAACACGAGTAAAAACACTTGATTGGAAAGATGATCAAGCTAAGTCATAAATTTAAAGAAGTGAACTTATTTAAAAACAATTTAGTTTGAGATAAGTAGGAATGGAGAAATAGAATTCTGAACCCCACCAAGATATTATCAATAGAATTTTGATGATGGTGATGGTTATATAAATAGATGGGATTCAACTCTTTTATATCAAAGCGAGCCTTACAAATTAAACCTAGTGGATCCATTTCCAACACAACCAAGCCATCCAAGCAGGGCTAGCCTCTAGAACCGATAGACATGCGGACTAGCGAACATTTCGATGTCCTAGCATCACTTGAGGGGGCGACCGCAACAGAGAGGGGGAGAGATCGAGAGAGAGTGGTCGTGCAGTAGAGAAGCACCCGCAGGGATCGCAGCGCAGCAACAGAGAGATCGCAGCGACGGGATCGTAAGTGGGCAAGATGGGGGGGGGGGGAGAGAGAGAGAGAGAGAGAGAGAGAGAGAGAGAGAGAGAGAGAGAGAGAGAGAGAGAGAGAGAGAGAGGCCAGACGCAGGGAAGTGGATCAATGGGGGCAAAATGGAAATGAAGGGGGAAATGAAATTTTGGCAAGGTCCCATTATTTTAAGCCACACGTTTAAGTGGCATGTGTGCAGCTGAGGCTCTCCTCAACTGTATATATATATATATATATATATATATATATATGAGCAAGACTTTCCTAAACTCAAGCTTAGGATAAAATTTAATAAGCTCATGCTTGTCGGGCCCACCTTTGGTCCAAATGGGCTAAACACATGATCCTCCTAAATTACACATGTCCACCAAGTTTCAGTTAGATCCGAATTTATTAGACCGTTTGATCGAATATATATATATATATATATTTATATAAGGCATAGTTCCAAGAGTCCTATTTTTGGCAGACATGAGGACTCCCTTGTGTTCCATTTTAGAATTTGGCAGAGAGCTTTTTACTATTGGGGTTAGAGAGGAGGCTTTGAGGTTTGAGTATAATCCTGTATTAGATCTTTCATTTAATAAAGAAAATGAATCTTATTAAATACAAATGCAGAATATATGTTTTTTTACTGTATAAAATATATATATATATATATATATATATATTTTACCGCAGAATCGTCTCATAGTCATGAGTTCTGACACAAATGCACCATTGTGATGTGTGCCTTGCTGGATTCATTTCTTGGGCTATTGATTTAAGATATTGAAGGCCCAAAACAGCCCAATCCTTGGCCTTTCAAGTGAATTTGGCCCATTACTTTTTTTAAACCAACTATTTATTTTGGGCTCCAATTAAAAAAATATAAAGTTTAGAAACTAATCAACTTTCATCCTTATTAACGCTTTAATTAAGAGATGAGACAGTAACTAATTTGAAACCCATTTTATATCTTTTCTACCTTTAGTTATGTGGGAAATGAAAATACATTAAATTTATGCTAATGTGATTGTGATAGATAGGCTTTGCCTATCCATTGGTAGGTTAGTGTTGTGGCATCCTTGCCTGTAGCACTAATGTTGAGAGACTTGTGAAGGGTACGTGGGTGTAAAGTCCATGAACTCTACGTGTATATTAATGTAGCTAATTGCATTCTTATAAGTTAATATTAAGAACGTGTGTGCCGAGTTTCGTCGAGATCCGAGCTCGTCCGAATATAGTAAGGGGGTAGTTTGCAATTTTTGAAAATTTCAAAGGACTTTTTCGTTTTTCTTTTTTTAATTTTATATTTTGGTACCGTTGGGTGGATGTTTTAATTTCTTAAACTTTATCTTTCTATTCCATCTTAGTAAAAAATTCTGCCTCTTCATATGCTTCCTGTGGAACAAAAGTGAATGTAACCTTCATGAAATCCCCTCTCTTAATTTCATTTGAAATGAAATCAAATTGCCACTGAGCTTTTGATCTCTTTATGGCTCAAGAATGACCTTCCACGTTAAAGGAACCAACAAACAAGTCCTTACACAAATATAAACCTTCTCTTGTCACTAAGATCACATCCTATTAAAATTCCTAACTTGTGGGGTCCCATAGCCACAGAGAGCATGTTTGGTAACATGTAAGGAATCCATAGATTTGATGATTTTTCACTACCACTGGAACAAATATTCTGTGCTAGGGATTTGTATAGTTGACGATTTCACATTGATATTGATGTATATTGATGCATATAACTAAGAAAAATAGAGTTCGGTGTGCAAATCCACTTGAGTGAGGATTTTCAAATCTTATAGGAGGTGGTCGGATCTGAAAATCCTAACAAATGAAGATTTCCATTCGTCCAAATCCTCAAGAATTTACAATTGCCAAACATGGATTTACCAAATCTTTAGAAAAACCGAAAATCTCTTCCCCAAAAATTTAGTTGCCAAACGTGACCATAAAGAGGCATGCCAAACTCATCCTTAATTATATGACGAGACCCTCAAGGCTTAGGGCCCGTTTCTTTATCAGAATTCCAAAAATTCATGTATGAGAGAATTTCAAATTCTCTAAAAGTTGTCCCCTTAGGTGGAATTCCAAATCCCTCTTCTTTATAGAGGATTTGAAATTCCAACAAATGGTATAGAGAAAGAAACTCCAAGAATTCCAAAAGGTCTTTTGGGTGGTTGGAATTTGAAACTCTAATGAAAGAAACACATTATTTCAAATGTAAGGGACAAGATGTCATATTATGTCCAAAAAACCCTAATCTCTCAAATTCTGGTCATAAATTCTGGATATTACTGTACAATTTCAAAATCCCACAGGGTGGAGGAATCCAATAAAATATGCCTTTCCATTTTGTGGTACTGAACCAATCCCTTTGCAAATCACCATGCATCCTGCGTGTGAATTCTTTTGCATCCATGGCCCATGCAATGAGCCCATTGTTTAATCCCCTATGAAATTGCAGCAATAAAAGATTCTAGAGCCACATTAAAATTTCTCAGATCTCTTTTCTTCCGGACCCCAAAAACTGTGATTGAAACTGATGTCCCAAAAAAAAAAAATTGGCCCCAAAGAGAGGAAGAATCTAGATGACCTATTTGTATGGTTGATGTGATGCGGAAAAATGCATAACCAAAAAGAGAAGCAATATATGAAAACAAGCACCAAACAAGAGACGAGAGATTTGCCTGGCTCACCTTAAAGGGCTACATCCATGGGCAAAGAAAGCAATGGCTTCACTAAATCAAGAGGGAAGATGATACAATGCAATGAGAGAGCAAAGAGAACAAGAGATTGCTTTACTACAATTGGACCAATAGAAGAGAAAATCAAGAAATGTCATTTGAGATGGTTGGGCATGTGAACAAAGATTCGAAACAGGCCATGTATCAAGAATTGAAGTGTTGAAAGTTGAAGGATGAGTAATCTGACCCAATGTTGGGTTTCTTGCAAAACCTCATTGTGTTTCTTCTTGGGAGAGAACGTCTATGAGTGAATAAGCTCTGTGAGTGCTTCTTTATAAAGAATCTGAGCTGTCGGTTCACTCAAGAGGAAATCCAATGGTGTCATCTGATTGATGGAATTTTATTTCAAGTGGAGGGCTGCTTGCATGCCATTAATCTTATGCAGTTGAAATGATTGTGAAGAGAGACCTTCTAGTGAGACCAGATCTTCCAAGTTAAGCAAAGAGTCTGGCATGTCATGTGGCCTTCATTCTGGGTTTCAGACCATTGGTACTTTGGATCCGGATCCCCTGTTTGGAAACAAAGAAACCATGTTTGGTCCAATTGGGGGGGGGGGGGGTGCCACATTGGGAAAGGAAATTTTTTTTAAGGAAATAGAATTTTTTTTTTGAAATGGGATGCGACATCTCTCCCATGTGGCACCCCCTGATTGCCTTGTTTGGACCAAACAGGGGATCATTTTCCAGGTACATTGGTTGCTTTTAATTTAGATCCTATTCCCTAAATCCCATTCAAGCTATTTCATATTTATTTGCATCTTTTCTAATGTACTTGTTGGCTATCGTTTAATTTGGTTACTTGTCAGGATTTTTAATTATCGTGGCCTAGATTTGGTATCCTGTGGGCAGAGTTTTCACATTAGTGATCAATTTCAAAGGATTGGCATTGTGACCGATCACACAGTGTACAAACTTCTGTTCGGTCCCATTTTGCACAAATATTGGTTCATTAGATACCAATAATAGGTCATCAAAAATTGAGTATCATCAAGCTTCATAAAATGCAAAGGAAAGCACATCTGCCATGAATCTTGATGCTTTATTATCCTTGAACAAAAGAGGCTTATGTCATATAACTACGCGCAAAACGCCCTTTTGCCCACATATTTGGAGGATTTAGAAGTGAGACCAAATATCCAAAACAGAGACCATTCATCAAACCATGTACCAAATATACAAAACAGAGACCACTAATCAATAAAAAAGAATTATGCAAGAAGATGGACTACAGCGTTTCATCAAATGAACCAAAAAATAAATTAAAAACAAAGCAATCAGGTGTTCCATCACAGTGACAAAACTGATTCATGTCCCTTCATATAATCCTTGCTAATCAAATAACCAATCATGCACTCTAATCAAGTGCCTATAGAATTACAATGTGGGACCATATTTGACTTCTCATATCACTATACCACCCAGCTACTCTTCAATTCATATGTTCAATGCAAAGGGCCTGTTTGTTTCCCAAGTAAATACATATGTACCAATGGAAAAGATACATACTAATTACATATGCATTTGAAGGGTGTGCAATCAGAGCAACTCCAACAAATACTTCTTTTGGCCATGTCAGCCTCCTTTCTCTCTAATCGGCATATGAGAGAAACTCCAACAGTTAATTCATATCCTATATGGATTTGAAGTATGAGGTTTTAAGTGAGCTGCCTTTTCTTACTTTTTAAATAAAATAATGGTGATGGTAAGTGAATGTTGGTACATATGTAATAAAGCAAATAAGGGTTAAATAAAATAATAATTTGACATCTCTTTTGGAATTGTCCAAGTGAGATGCCAAATTTACATATGCCTTTTTTTTTTTTTTTTTTTTTTGCCACATAAGTCTTTATTTTGAAAAAGGCATATCCAAGTTTGAAGTGCCTCTTGGAGATGCTCTGAGAATTCATATATTCTTAAAGTTACCATGTACTTCGTTACCCTATTAACATAGCTAATTCCTATATAAAACAGATTGCATCATTTATTTTATCCATTTTTCTTTTCAAGCCTTATTTAAAATGCACGCTAATGAAGGACACCCCCAACAAATAGCAATCCATCAAACCCAAGGAAGTCTCACCTAATATTAGCCTCATTCATCTGTTATATCATCAAAACAAGTAATTTCAATGCAATATTAGTAACAAGATTTTCAAAACCAAACTTCCAACCGAGGAAGTTCTCACCAAAGGAATCAAATGATACACGTTACTGACATGGGTCGGGCCGAATTCACGACAAACAGTTCCCTGTAGAATATATGACAATTGGATCTTATACCATGTTAAATAGTGATCATTAGAGATCTTTTATATATAATAATTTTTGAGCGCTGTGTCATTCCTCCTGCGGTTGATTCTTATATTATATTAAATTTCTTTAGCTAATCATTCATACCAAAACTTCGAGGTGTTATTAGAAGTTACTTAAAATACTTTTCATTAGGTGGACTGTACCCATCTTTCAGATTTGCTACTAAGCCCAATTTTGCATAATGGTACACTGCCAATTATTCAATACTGTTTTCAATTAGTTTAGAAAAATCAAAAAGCTTATTTGACCCACATGTCCTCTAAAGCCTGAACAACTGAAAATCTAAAATCTAAACCACCTACAAGCCCCACATATTGGGGCTGAGCCAAATTTCCCTTTAATCGGAGTTTGCCCTTTTTTTTTCTTTTAACATATTGTCACTCCTAAGCTTTTTCAACTTTAACTGGAGCAAAATTTTCATGTTTCTTTAACACATTTTTTCTTAAAAAATATTTTAACAAATCGTCAATCTAAACATGTACAATTTTGCTCGTTCTCATGCCCTCATCTTCCAACATAGAGCCTTCTTAATCTGCATGTTTATTTAAATTTGAACGGTCTTGGGAACATTCCTCGGTTGAATTCTTGAAAAAGATTGGATGATGCAACGTCTGTATTGCCTGCTCTGACCAACAAGAAGAACAATGTTTCATTTAAATTATTTGATTAAGTAGATGTGCATGACCTTTGAAAGTAAAGTTTTCCTTCATATCATGTCCCTGCCAGGCTCCATCTCTCCGGGCCTGCTAAAGGTGTACCTTTAGCAATGCTCCGATGTCTTTACTTTGGATATGGATCGCCTGTTTGGCCCAAACAGGGAAGCCCTGTTTGGACCAAACAGGGGGTGCCACATGGGAAGAGGAGTCACATCCCATCTCTTGAAAAAAAAATTTCATCTCCTTAAAAAATCCATCTTTCCATGTGGCACCCTCTGTTTGGTCCAAACAGGGCTCCCCTGTTTGGACTAAACAGGTGATCCGGATCCCTTTACTTTTAGTAAAGGCAATAAAAAGAAGAAACCTAGGAACTTTTTCTTTGTTAGTGGGGGACTAGGGTCTCATAGCTCTGCTTTTCCTATAGTTAAAGTATAAAGATGAAAGCTACGTTGATGAAACCTGTTCTTTCTTATTTTTTACTAAGAAGGTATTTGGACAGTTGTGGTAGATTGAATATTTGTGGGTTATTCTTTGTTATTTTTGTTGGGTTTCACATGCATCAACTAAGAAGGTATTTGTACAGTTTTGATGGAAATTTTGTTTTGACCATTCTAATTTCAATTTCAATTGATTTTGTCTTTTTTTTTTTCATATTAATTTTGACATGATATGAGCTTGCACAATTTCAGTTATCATTGGAGCCCATTTGCAAAATCCGAACCTTTCGGTCTCTTCACAATGCCTAAAATGGCTATGGGGTCAAATTCCGAGACGTAATTCATCATAGTAATGAGGAAATTGAAGAAAATACGAGTCATTGAAGATACTTGAACCGAATGACAAAAAAATAAACATCGGAACAATACCTGTTACTGTACCGGAATCGGTAACTTGTAGTGACCTTTATTTTTCTTTGGAACCCTACTGCATAAGTCCCGCAATCAAGATCTAAACCATAAATCATGATTAGAAGGTTCAAAATGACTATTAAGTCAAATCTTAGCCGTTGATCTGTCATGGACTTTGAGATATTTGCAAATAAGTTCAGACCCTAAAATACTAATTTTTTATTCATGTAGGCCTCATTTGTAAGATCCAAACCATTCAATGTCTCTCGAGAGCCAAGGACGGCCATGGGGTGAAAACTCAACCTTTTATTTTTCATGGATTTTGAGAAAATTGCAAAAAATCGATAACCATTGGATCACATGTCTACTGATGATAGGAATCCTCTTGTTTACCAAACCTAAAACTCTCTGCGAAAATCCCCTATGACGTTATGTTGGATCCAAGAGAATGAGGGAATTCTCTAGTATATAAGGATTCCTCTCTGTTTAAGAATGGTCGATATCGACCATTATAGTCTAACCCTAATTGTCGATATCGACCAATTTGTCTGTTGGATTTCTCTGACATATAACTATCTTATTTACTGAACTAAAAAAAGAAAAAAAAAACACACCAAGAAGACCTCTCCTGTCTCCAACATGCTATTAGGTATTCGTCGGTCCTATTGTGTTTTTTCCATAAAATCTCCAATTATTTACTTAGTGGTGTGGTGTGGTGTCCACCTTTTACTAAAGGTGAAAGCAATGAGCCAATATCTCCACTTTTTCTAAAGGCAGTAACACGGCAAAGCTATGCTGACTGGAGTTATTCTTTGTTAGCAGGTAACGTGCAGAGGGCTTTTTCTTTTCTTCTCTTTTTTTGTCCTTCAGATCCTTTGGGCAAAGCGTTGATGAGAGTTATTCTTTCTTATTTTTATGCCTTTTACATTCATCAATTAACAAAATATTTAGACAGTTGCGATGGAAATTTTGTGAGTCATTCTATCTTATTTTTCTTGTGTCTCACATCACATACATCAACTAAGAAGGTATTTGGACAGTTTTCATGATTTTTTTCCGTTTTAATCTACTAATTAAGCTTCTACTAAATTCTTTAAGAACTATACTTTTTTCAAATTTTCAGATTTTCTTATTGAAACTTGTCTTCCGTGCACATGCGCTACACGTGCAGGGCTCAACTAGTAATTATCAAATAATGAACTTATTGATTTTGTCCACTCTAATTTCAGTTTTGACCTCTTTAGTTTCGATTGAATTTTGGGTATTTCATTAATTCTAACCTTATATAAAGCCCACAAAATTTTGATTTTCATCGGAGCCCACCCACTGCAACAACCAGCTGTATTTGATTAATATAGGTCAAGCTAAATCCATGCTAATAAAAAAGTTAAAATATTTACATGCTAAGATTATGAATTCGTAATCTATCACTCCACAAAACTAAAAAAAAAGAAAAAAGCAAACCCAGCTACTCCACCACAAAAACTTTTTGTTTAAAACATTTTCAAAAAGTCATAATTATAAAAGTTTGAGAAAGTCACACCTGCTACAGAAAATTTCTACGTGTCATTCATCTGACATGTGTGGGGATAAGAGAGAGAATAATGATGACGTGGTGGGTGAGATGACTAAGGCATAGGCATAGGCATAGGCATAGGCATAGGGATAGGCTGGGTGTAAATATTAACACCCAATATTAAATAGGGTGAGTGTATCTAGAATGGCCCTTTCTTATGTCCAAGCATCTATTTAAGTAGCCAAAACCCCACCCATGCCACTGATCAACAACACAACACTTAAAATAGTCTGAAAAATGGGTGCTGGGGAGAGCAAGGAAGAAAAGAAAGAAGCAACTGCTGCAGAGGTAGCATCAATTGTACTCGCTGTGGGTGCCTCTGTAGGTCTTGCGGCTGGGGCCATTTATTCGTTATTGGCCTCTGGTTCTTCCAATAGCGTTAGCAATGAGGATGAGAAGACGATGAAGGCTCCGGGAAAAAATGGCAAAACTATCCGCAGAAAGGATTTTGAAGATAATCCAAAAGGCTACTTTAGGGACCTGCACAAAGGCAAGTGAAGGAAAGAAATGATAGTACAAGATGGTTGATGGCTTGATCTTCTCTCTTCTTTTCTTTTTTTTTTCTTTTTTGTTGTTGTTGTTGGGTTTTCTTGTTTTGGGTGAAGATCTGTTGTGGGTTCCTTCTATATATATATATTTCCCTAGAATTGTAATATCTGTAGTGGGTGATGTGGATTGTGGACTTCGATCTCTTTAATGCATATGCTTTTTTTTTTTTTAATTTGATTTGAGTACCGGGTCTGGGGATTTGTTAGTAGGCTCTTGCCTTTCAAACTTAACATGACAAGGTAACACATATCGGAAATTTCACTATTTTTTTTTGTTTTTTTTTTTATATCGTAGGGATCCTGTAAAATTCCCCTGTGGCCCAGCACAACCTCCGGGTGCAAACCGTAGTCCTAAGCCAGCTGCCCTTGGGATTGGAAATTTCACGACTTAGCTTCTATTTAGTTTAACAACGTAGAATCCTTTCCAGTTAATTTCCTTTTTTTTAAGTTTCATTGTTTTTTTTTTTTTTGTTTTAGCTTTAGATCATACTTCTGAAACATTACATGTCTTGATTATTGTTTCTATTTTTTTTATACATAAATATATTATGAATGGTGGCTTAGTTCCAAGGGTCCTATTTTTGGCAGACGTGCAGGACTGCCCTGTGTTCCATTTGAGAAATTGGATGGGCCTTTCTGCATTTTCAGGTAAATGGATTCATATTATTTGTGCAACAAGAGAGTTTCTTTTATTTTTTCCCAGTTCTAGCCCTTCATTTAGTAAATCAAAATCTTCTCCTTTCAGGAAAATCAATTATTTTCTATAAATATACACATATATATATATATATATATATGTTTGACCAAACATCACAAGAGTGATTGTTGCATGAAAAATCAGAAGTTTTTTTTTTTTTTTTTCCTCACTTCGGAATCCTCTCATCACAGCAATGCGCCCAAAGGAGAAGTGTGTCTTTCTTGGATGCTTTTGCTGGGCTGAATTTGGAGTCCATTTTCAATTGTGCTTTTAATTCTTTAACAATGCTAACATTCCTGCACACTCTGAAGTGGTCTGGATTTGGGCCTATATTTGCTTGCCTCCCCATCCCCGAGGAGTTGTTAATTATCTTATTCCTAAACTAGCTAATTTATCGTCCCAGTGGTAATCGTTGGGGTGCTCCTCCATAGTGCTTTGTGCCCCGCCACACGTTCCAGCTGTGTTTTGCTGGTGGCAGGGATCGTGGCACCATGAGGTGAGCTAGGATTCTCATTACCATTGGGCAATCCCACGTTTATCCATCTCAGCAAATTCAATCCAATATACAGTTATGCATTTTTACGCTTTGCCTGATTCTCAGGCCTGTAGGCTGAATCTAGCCTCAATTTTAGGCTCTATTAATTTTGTCTAGTCCGGATCCCCAATATCCCTGAAACAGGGAAATATTATTTCAGCTAATCCACATTCGTCTCTCGTCTCCTATATAAAATCCATCACAACATAAAATGCGAAATTAGAAAGGAATGCATTTTATATGGGTGGTGAATGTGGATCGGCTGAAACAGTATTTTCCTATTTAAACAGAAGAAAGGGTTCCGAACTCTAATTTGCCGGGCTTGGACAGGTTGTGGCTTAGTATGTCCAGCCCAGACGAAAATGGTAGTGGGATGGATAGATTCTGAGACTGATTAAAGTAGTATTTTAATATAACATTTTTAATCCTTGATTTTAAAGTGACAAAGTTTCAAGTGCAATTTTCTTCAATTAATATCACCCGGATTTTTATCGACCGGAAACGTCTATATGCAGATGTCCCAATCCAAAGGCCCATTTAAAGACTGGGATCCACTGAAAAAAAGGCGCTTTACCTCTAAATAATTGTGACTAGTGTTAATTAATTCATGTCGGTTGCTGCTAATTGGTTGCCGTATTTTAATATTATTAAAGGCACGATCATATATATCTTGGTTTTTTGGACTCGAACCCAAGGCCCAAACCCTGTAACATGTATGGGAATCCAACCCATTGTTCAAACCAAGGGCGGTGTATGGGTCCAAATACACATGACCAGGGCCCTATTATCTGTGAAGGCCAGATGAATAATCCATTTTAGGTCAAAAATTTTGAGTTCATGGTGTAGCCCGATAATTAAGGGTCTAGATGCTCTCATTACCACAAGCATCTTTCTCCCCATGAATTATGGTTTCAGAAAAATGTCAAGATATTTTCAGTTTGGCGGTTTCATCAGCATGGGACAAAATAATTTTTAAATAACCGAATAAATAATAAAATTTAAATTATTTTGGGTTTATTTCTCCTAGGTGTTATTTTTGGCGCCTGTCTCGATTTCCAAATTTTTTTAAAGTATTGCAGCATCAATTCCCACTTTTCTCAACAGTAATAGTCATTGTGTTATGATTTAAATAAATAAATTATGTTAGAGAAAAATCACTTGAAAAGCACGTTTTGATTAAATCTAAATATAAAATATTAAATAATAACTTTTATTGACATTAAGATTTGGTGCTCTGAAAGTCGCTAATTTAAGTCTTAACACAGGCTAAGGTCCCTTGAATCAGTATCTCTATTAGATCTCAATTTTGATTATAAACCTAATCAATTAAAGTAAGTCCAATTAAAAAGCAATCAATCACAAAGAGAAGGAGAGGCGAGATTTGTACGTGGAAAACCATACTCATGAAAGAACCCACAGGACTTACCGTCTGGGCCACTAGACGACCAAACACTATGGTAATTGAAAGTTACAAAACTCAAAGCACCCTTCCCAATTGTAACTCAACCTAAGGACTGTTTTATTTGCCGACGCCTCATCGTACACCTTCACCATGCTTAAATCAACCACCTTGACAGCCTCTTCAAGGTGAATCTACTTCAGGAAAGTTGAAGAAAGGAACCCCAAAGTCTAGAAATCTTCAGCACAACAACTTGATAAAAGCTTTGGAGAAGAAGATGAATCCCTCAATTAATTATGGGGTTTAGACTAGGAGAGAATTGCAAGGGGTCGCTCTTTAGGGTTGTTAGGATGCTCAATATATAGGCCTTGGGACGTGCATAAGGTTACTTAAAGCAGTTTCATGAAATAACTGGGCTTTCCACAAAGCATGCCCTCGAGCGCATAATTTCCCACTCGAGCGGGTGCTCATTCCGCATACGGATCTTCTGTCAAGATCTTGCGCAGAATTTTGTGATCGTGCTCTCTTCCTGATGTGTGCTCAAGCGCAGGATGGCGTGCTCGAGCCCCCAATCTGTTTGAGTCCAGATGAATTTCTTCGGCTCAACTCTTCTTCAGGGCAGTCCATCTATAAGATACATTATAAATTGAGTTCCCGGTTCTTTCTAGTGTCCAATGAATTAGCCAACGTTCATATAAACCTTACAACCTCCCCCTTTGGCTATTCATGGATAAAACACCTAAATACAAGAAAAATTCTACACAAAAATGAACCCGACACAAAGCAAGACATCTTTACTCTTTCCAAAAATATATATATTTCAAGAATCCTTCTTTCAGCTCAGCATCATCTTTCAAATCCTGTTTACGAAAAACTTGGCAACAGATCAAGTGCAATGTCATCACGAGATTAAAATAATTAAAATCAAATCAAATCAACCTTAAATTCATACTATTTCCAAAAAAAATTATTTCAAGAATCCTTCCTTCAGTTCAGCATCATCTTGCAAATCCCGGTCACGAAAAACTTGACAACACATCAAGTGCAATGTCATCATGAGATTAAAATAATTGAAATCAAATCAAATCAACCTTATATTCATACTATTCTCTCTCTTTTTGTTCAGAGTTGTCAAAGTTTAGACTCCCCATAAATCAGATAATCTTTATCCTCAGTGAAGAATGCACAGATGCAAAACTTAATTAGGCAAAAATGGAAAATCCTTGATGATCAAACAGGATAACTTGCAATGCATGAGGTAACACAATTTTCAGGAATTTGACGTATGGAAATTGTGTGCGGGGAATAATCTCAAATGGAATACGAAGAAGTCGCAGATCGGCTAGAAACCAACATTCATCGAGTATAAAAGTGTAGTTCAAACCTTTCAAAAACATTTGATTCGATCAACAATATGATGTGAAGCTCCCCTTTAATGTTACAATATTTTCTGAAACCATATTAACCCAATATAAAATATTCTCACGAACTTTTTCACTTGTGAAGACACTCAAGTTCGAACGCTATAAGAACAGTTAAAATCAAGGAGCAAACTCAGTTATTAACATTTTCACTTTCTCATTTTTTAAATGCAAAAATTTCTGAACCCCGTAAGATAAACACAAATAAGACCTAGGGAGCAAACTTGGTCATTATTAATTTTCGCGTGTTGGTCGACAGAAATCTCTTTGTCCATTGGGCCGCATATATTCATATAACATCATTACGAAGAGAGCATAGAAGAATGGGAAAATCAAATATCGAATAAGTGCAAAACTTACTAAGACCGTAAATCATGTCAATCCTAGTGTCATATTGACCCTAAGTGAATGTCCAAGGGAGCCATCATGTACTTGTGGACGTGTTCAAAATCCTTAAGGGGTCGTTTGTTTCTTGTGAAAGTGATTCGCATGTGTAAATGACCCACATATGAGTCATTTGCATATGAAAATGACTCACATGTGGATCAGATTTCACTGTTTGTTACTAGCATAACATTTCACATGTGAATCTATGAATAAGTTGTAGATTGTTTGATGATATCTCAACATCCAAGCAACATCAATGGTTGAAAGTTGGACACATGATCGTGTTTGAGCTTCTGAAGAATATGAACGGTCCTGATTTTACAGGTGGGGCCCAGAACATTAAAAAAATCATAAAAGGCGGACTGGGTATGTTAGTAACAATAAGTTGTATATTGTTTGATGATATCTCAACCTCCATGTATCATCAACGGTTGAAAATTGGACACATGGCCGTGGTTGAGCTTCTGAAGAATATGAACGGTCCTGATTTTACAGGTGGGTCCCATAAAAAGAAAAAACTCATAAAAGGCGGACTGCTATATGTTAGTAACAGTAGATTAATCGAACGGCTGTGATTATGTTGATCATATCTCAACGTCCATGCATCATCAACGGTTGAAAATTGGACACGTAGCCGTGTTTGAGCTTCTTAAGAGAATGAACGGTCCGGATGTTACAAGTGGGGCCCAAAAAAAAAAAAAAAGGCGGACTGCTCAGTGAGGCACTGTTGCAGTCCGCCTAGTAACAGTAATGTGTGAAAGTGTTTCACACCTCTTGAGGTGTGAAAATGCAATGCATAAAAAGGGCCATCTTTCACACCATTTACACAACTATTTTACACATGTGAATCAAAATCACACCAAACAAACATGATTTTTGTGTATCTATTACCCATGTGATTCAATTACATATGTAAATGGAAAAAACAAACGTCCCCTTAACCTTGAATAAAGAAATTCAGTTCCAAAACCAATCAAATCAAAGTAAATCACATGCTGGATAATCTCAAAATCAAACCAAAAAAGTATGCATGTGCACGTCGGAAAATGAATTGAGGATTAGAGGTGTAGGCCAATGCCTAGGGGCTTACAGGGGGAATAAAACTTAATAAGCCCAACTGATTTTGTCAGTGCAGTGTTGACCACATTACAACACAAGTCAAACTTACAATAACCCAGACAATCTTTGTCTTAACCTGTTGAGAAGAATTAAGTTTCTTCCTCCACTGATTGTTCATATGATCTCTCATCTTATTACAGTGTGGGTTGATGTGCCTTTGGTCCCACAAAAGTGACAGGTAGGTGTGAATTTGGGCTTTGGCACATTCCTATGATATGCATTCACACTTTTCCGGGGTAGAGCATTATGAATAATGGGTGTCATGGGGTACAAAATGGGTCCTTGAACAAATATAGATTTACCTTTTTATTTTCCGAGGATAAAGCTCCATAATTGTAGCCAATTTTGGTTTTTGACTTGTCAGTCTTTTGGGTTTCAAGGAGCTCATGCGGCGGAATCAAGTTCTGTGAGAGCCATCTTCAGTTTTCTAAAAAAGTCATCATTTTCAAATTTACACAAGCTCAACTCTTTTCATAAACTGTGCAATTCAGTTTTAACTTTCTGCACTTGTTCTTTCAACAGCTTGTTCTCCTTCCCTGTAGTAACCAGATTGTTGGATAAAATCACACGCTGCTTTTTTAACTATTTTACCTTAGATTTTGAACCTTCCAAGGTAGCTTGTAAAGATGCATTCTTCAGCCTTTAGCTTTAAGGCTCTTTTTCCATTGATTTTGGACATTCTTACTGACTATTGCAGTAATCTCCTGTAATCTTCTTCAACGTCCTGTTCCTGGTCAGAAAGATCATCATGATCTATGTCTTCATCTGACATGGATTTTTTGTCAGACGAATCCTGCACAGAAGAAGCATTAGACACAGCCATAAAAGCAACAAACTTCCCTGACTCATGGGTAGGAGACTCAGGCTCACTCTTTTCCTCATCTGAATCCTCACCCCAAGAAACATTAAGGGCCTTACCTTTGCCCTTTTCTTTTATGTTAGCACACTTTGCAGCAGTGTAACCATACCCTTGGCATTCAAAGCACTGAATTGGCTTAGACGACCCTTTAGCTTGAATCCTATCAAACTTATGCACAAATTTGGCCTTATTGGGTGCCTTTGGGCTTTGTGAATCATCCTTAGATTTGGCCTATTTATTCTTCCACGTCTTTCTGAAATTTTTAACGAAGTATTTTTCAAACTCAGCGTCATCCGAGTCTATGCAGATTTGGAAGAAATGAGTGCAATGTCCTTACCATTCTTACTCTGACAATGGTTTTCTTCATAGGTCTGTAAATTTCCAACCAATTCTTCCACACTGAGGGAATTAAGATCTTGGTACTCCTCAATGACCACCACCTTTGGACGAAATCTTTCTGGGAGAGACATTAGTGTCTTCTTAACAATTTTGGGTTGAGTAATGGGTTCTCCCAAATTGAAACTTGAGTTCTCAATTTTACTCAGATTAGCATTAAACTCATCAAAAGTTTCAGATTCTTTCATCCATATCGTCTCAAAGGCAGTAGTCAAGTTTTGGAGTTTTGTTTATTTGACAATATCAGTTCCCCCATGGATGGTCTGTAACAAATCTCATGCCGCCTTGGCATTAGAATAAGAATAAGTCCTATGAAATTCTGTTGGGGTGAGGGTCCTTATCTTTATGGTGTAATACCACTTGTGTCTCAACATGGTGCTGTTGTTGGACTGGTATTACTGGTGGAGTTTGTATCTGAGCCTGCAATTGGCTCTGTACTTGCAACATAGCAACCATTTGGGCTTGCATACCCAATTGAGCTTCATGGCTCTTCGCAATCTGCTCATTGCTTCTGGCTAACTGTTCCAGAATTGCAACAAAGCGAGTATCAGCATCAGACTTAGGAGGGGAAGGTGGGATAATCTCTACGAAGTCATCTTGTCCAGATCCCGATCCTGGTGCCATACTGCAAACAATACGGAAGGTAAGATGACATCTATACACTTCCATCTCAGTTATATCACATATAGTGAAAGCATTAAACGCAAATCCATAGTTGGATTCGTTCGAAATGCAACATCCCTCACTTCGTTCCTAGTCTTTAACTTCCTTAACTTAGGCCTTTAACTAGGCTCTGATATCATACAATAAGTATGTCACAACCCAAGCCCGAGATCAGAGTCATTAGGCTAAACCCCGAGTCGAGATGATAATCATACTTACTCCCATAAACCTCGAATTAACCGAAGTTAAGACGAAGTCCACAAGGGATCTTGCATACGTACCTGTCAATGTACAGTTGTGCGGAAATATACAGATATATATATACATTGACAATCGTTTAAAAACTATTAATCAAGTCCTTTACTTAAACAGTAAAGTTCAATATACATGATTTCATTCTTAAGTAAGTCAACCACTGCATATTCAAAATACAATGTATGGGACATCATTTACACTACCCAAAATGAATATATCAAACATTTCTGAAAAGTTTCTAAAATACTCCAATGTATCCGCTCTCAGATCATGTCCATTCGATTAAACCTCCTAGAGGTATCGGATGGGCCTCCTCCGCTGGCGGTACAGTCTCTGCGGGACCGGCACGGGCAACTGGGTCTGTAATATCATCAGTAATACTGTGAACACGACGGTTCAACAATATACATACAAATCTATGGCATGTACAACGTACAATTCATTGATTTAACAGTTCTAAACAATTAATGGCATACAGTCTTTGTGCAATAGTAAACCCAGGTGATATTGACAATGACATTGGCAACTACAATAGTATTGGTTTCAACTCAAGTCGGTTCTTCCTAAAGGAAGCATTTCATATTCGTTCATTTCAATATTCACATTTATTACATTAAGCATTTATTAATGACTTATCAATTGCCTCAACGAAGAAATGGCTCCAAAAGTCTCAATTCCTCGCAAGAAAACCTGCCATCGTGGGAGCTCCTCCTTTGCCCCTACTTTTGACGGTGCTAGATTTCAGAGTTTAGTCAAAGAAAATTCGTTTACGAGTGTGTTTTCAAGTAAGCAAGTAATTGTTGAACGTCCCATTCGTTTGACCAAGATAGAAATTGATTTCAGTGTGTGGCTCCGTGAAAGGGAATGTGATTCCCTCTATGTCTTTGACCCCACAGCCTATGGGTCGCTGGTTCAGGAATTTTACAACAACATTCATGACTTTGGAGATGAATCATTTAAATCATTTGTTCGTGGGATAGTGATTGAAATCAATCCAAATCTCATAGGCCAATATCTTCAAATTGATAGGAGTATTGATGCAGACTACCCGACTCCAGAGCTCGATCCAGATGATATGGAAGATCCTGTAGCCAATATTGATTGGGATGAAGTGGTCACCACCCTTACTGGCGGTCGAAAGACTACATGGGCAGGTGGCATTTTGAAGCAGAAATTTCTTACTCCATCCTACCGGATGCTAAATCTTTTTATTTGCTATAATCTTCAACCAAAGGGGAGAACATCAGAGGTGATACTGGAGACCGGCTACTTATTATATGTGATTGGGACAGGGCGGCCTATCGACGTTCCTCTCACCATTTTTAAGCACATGTTGGCTGCCCCTCTGGGTGCTACGTCTACTTCTCTACCATATGGAGCACTCATCACTCGTATACTCTTCTCTAGAGGAGTAGCGGTTGGGTCACATGATTCTCTTGTGAAACGGAGATGGCCAATTACATACCGCACTGTCAGTTTGTCATCCGCCCATGTTGATGACAGTGGTGATGAAGCTCCAGTTCCAGAAGACGAAGCTGCTCCGCTTGATCATCAGTTTGAGTCTGTTGTGCCTCCATATCTTCAAGACTTTGAAAATCGCCTCCTGGATCAGTCTACACAGATTGAGCTACTTGAGCATCGCATGGATTCACAATTTCAGGATGTTTTTACTCAGATGAGGCAACTACAGATTGGCAGCAACCGGATTGAGGAAAAATTGGATTCTCTTCTTCATCGATTTCCTCCTCCTCCTCAGTAGTCCTCAGCATCTATCATTTTGTCCCCAACCTTTTATTTACTGTGTGCCCTAGACTGATTATGTGTTTTTGTTTGTCGCGTCTCTCTCTTTTCATGATTACTGTTAATTTTGCTATCACTGTTAATTTTTCTTACCCTTGTCAATTTATGGCCAAAAAGGGGGAGACGAATTTAGTTTAGTTGCTTAGTTGCTCTTATCTTTAATACTTTCGTCTATTTATCTATGTATGCTTAATTTTCATATCATTTGATCACATTCTTTTGTCAAAGATTGTCGATGACAGGTATTGCAGGTATCAGCAATGGATGATGGTTTTGCTCGGGTATAGTTTTTGTTTGGGTAGTTTTTGGGTAGATATATTGTATTAGATGTTTTGTCCATGAATTGCCAATGGGGGAGATTGTTAGTATTTTTGAGTGTTGGCTAATTCATTGGGTGGACAAAACATGAGATTCTATGTAATTAACAATTTTTAGTTGGACCACTTTGTGTTGAAGTAGAATTCCGAAGCAGCAGGAAGCAGGGAGTTTTCAGCAAACAGGCTGACCGATCGATCGGACCTACTGTCCGATCGATCGCCGAGAAAAAGGCTTCAGTTAAAAGTCAAGCCGATCGATCGGACAGCGGCGAAGCCTCAACTATTTTTTAGCACCTTCCTTCTTATGCCCTGTTTTCCAATCCTATTCAAATCCAATCTCTCCCATACGATTCTAAGAGCTTATTTAAGGGTTTAAACCCTTCAGAAACCTCACCTCTCTCTGATCTAAACCCTAGATTATCCTAAGAGAGATTTACTTACTCCAGAGAGTTCTTGTGAGAGAATCATGTGTTGAAGCCTTGTTCTCTGGAGATTCCTCATCCATGTTCCAGCCAATTCATCTTGCTTAAGGCGTGGAGATTGAAGCACTAGAGAAGGTGAACGGCGTGGTCGTCGGCAAAGAATCACTGTGGTCCTTAGGTTGAGATCAACTGTAAAAGGGGAGTGAGTTCTCTTGTAACCTTTGAGTTTATAGTGCTTGATCTTTCTGGACCGGTGCTAGGTCCCGTGCTTTTTTCCCTACCCAGGGTTTTCCACGTAAAAAAAATCTTGTGTCCATCTTCTTGACTGGTTGCTTGATTAACTTAGGTTTTCTGTTTCCATATTAGTATCTGTGCTGGGATTTATATTACTTTCTGTTAGGTTTGTGTTTATCAACCCTCCAGGAATTGTCAGTTTTCCTTCATATCATCTCCCTGCCTGGCTCCATCTCTCCAAGGCCTATACCTTTTAGCAATGCTCCAATGCCTTTACTTTCACTAAAGGCAGTAAAAGAAAAAACCTAGGCACTTATTCTTTGTTAGTGGGCCACTAGAATCTCACAACTCTGCTTTTCCATAGGTAAAGTATAAAGATGAAAGCTACGTTCATGAGAGTTTTTTTTTTTTTTTTTTTTTTCTCCTTTTCCTTTGAGGAAGGTTGTTCTTTGTTATTTTTTACTAAGAAGGTTTTTGGACAGCTGTGGTAGAATTTTTGTGAGTTATTCTTTGTTATTCTTTGTTGGGTTTCACATGCATCAACTAAGAAGGTATTTGTACAGTTTTGATGGAAATTTTGTTTTGACTATTCTAATTTCAATTTCAATTGATTTTTCCATTTTTTATATTAATTTTGACATTATGCGAAGCCTGCATAATTTTAGTTATCATTGGAGCGCATTTGGAAAACTCAAACCTTGCAGTCTCTTCACAAAGCCTAAAATGGCTATGGGGTCAAATTCCGGGATGTAATTCATCATAGACAACGAGAAAATTAAAAAAAAAAAAAATACGAGTCATTTAAGATACTTCAACCCAATGGAAAAGTAGACGCGGAACAATACCTGCTATTGTTTCGGTAGCTTGTAGTTACCTTTTTGCTTTGGAACCCTACTGTATAGGTCCCACAATTAAGATCTAAACCATAAATCATGCTTAGAAGGTTTAGAATGACTATTAAGTCAAATTTTAGCCATTGATCTATCATGAATTTTGAGGTGTTTGCAAATAAGTTCAGGCCCTAAAATTCTAATTTTTTATACCTCATTTGTAAGATCCGAACCATTCAAAATCTCTAGAGAGCCAAGGACGGCCATGGGGTGAAAAACTAAATCTTTGATTTTTCACGGATTTTGAGAAAATTGTAACAAATTGATAACCATTGGATCACATGTCTACTGATGGTAGGAATCCTATTACTTACCAAACCTAAAACTCTATTCGAAAATCCCCTTTGAGGATATGCTGGATCCAAGAGAACAAGGGAATCCTCTAAATATTAGAATTTCTCTTTGTTACCAAACGTGCCTAGCGTGTCTCGGACACGCTTTCTGTGAGTAGATATGTGGAACTCCACCATAGGTCCCACCAATTGACAATCTGAATTGCTGCTATCTCCTCCAATGACATATCCCCAAGTTTTATGTTAATAAGTGTTGGTCTTATCGTGAGATTGAGCACATTACCGATCGCGTGATTGGCAATATGTTTGAAGCACTACTAATTACTCTTTTGTCTTTTTTTTTTCTTTTTCTTTTTTTTTTATCTGTTTGTTTTTCTAAGGGGACTCACACACATGAGGTAAAAGCAACGCACTTAGGTTCAGTTTGGCATCTCTTAAATTTACCTCTTATTGTCTTAAATCGGTTTAAAATAGACATTAGAGTGTTTGGGAATGCATTTTACTGTGTCCATTTGAAAAGGGAATAAGACATAAAATGTCTTTTTCATGTAGTCAAGGAAGTGGCCTGATTTCAAATAGACACACATGTCTTAAGCGGAAAGACATTGCCATGAACAGTGAAATGGACGTTAATCATGATAGTCCCCTTTTTTCAATTTTGGCTTACCTTATGGGACTGACAACCATGATCCACACCGTTAGAAATGTGAAGAAGGCCCAACATACACACATGTCCAAATTTCAGTCGTTGATCTTTCTCGAATCTCAAGATATTTTCAAAAAAGTGAGTCGTTTGATGTAATATTCTGGACATTGTGGGCCCAATAATCACAATCCAAGCCATTTATATTGTTTGGAAGAGTAAAAATGGCTATGATCCAAATTTTATCCTCTGATGTGGTCCATAACTCAAGAAAATGTGAAAATTCGGAGAACCGTTGGATTACACATGTGAGAATCACTATAGAAGAAACTATAAAATGGATAGTCTGTGTTTTTTTGTTTTTACTTGAGTTCTGGACTAATAAATCACAATCCAAACCGTAGGATATTTGGGGTAGTGAAAGAACTAATATGAGATCAAATTTGAACCGTTGATCTAGTACGGATCCCGAGCAATTTGCAAAATTGCGTGTACTATTTGGTTAATTTTTCTAAAATTTGTGGTCCTCTATTTCAAGATCCGAACCATTCCTTCTCTTGATAATACTTAGGCCATCCATGGGGGTAAAAAACTAGCATCAGATTCCTTGTGGGTATGGAGAAATTAAAGAAAAATCATTTATGATTGGATTTAAAAAAATTATATTTCAATCAGTTATGTAGTGTTACCAAACGCAATGTTTCAAAAACATCTAATTCAAATAGGGCCCATTTGAAATAGATCTTTTTCATTAATATCCTCTTAAAACCAATAAGAGTTGCCAAACAAGCCCTTAATTAAAGTTGTGATTGTTGGATAAAAAAGTGAACTCAGATACTTTTTACATTGCTTGATTTTCCAGCTATCCAAGGCCCAACCCAATGATCTATTTAAGTAACCAAAACCCTCCATCTTCAATCCATCTGCCACGGATCAACACCACATCGTCTACAACACATCGTCTGAAATATGGGTGCTAAAGTATCAACTGCACTTGCTGTGGTTGCCTCTGTAGGTCTTGGGGCTGGGGTCCTTTTAACGCTATGTGCATCTGGTTCTAAGAATGACAAGTGGATGAAGGCTCCGGGAAAAAACGGCTTACGTATCCCCAGAGCTGGTTTCGAACGTGATCCAAAAGGTTATTTTCGCAACCATCGCAAAGGCAACTGATGGAAAGAAATGATAATTTATAAGATGGTTGATGAGTTGATGTTCTCTTGTTCTTCTTTTTATTAATTTTTTTTTCGTATGTTTGGGAGAAGATCTTTTGTGGATTCCTTCTGTATCTCCCTGATATTGGAATATATGTAGTGGGTGATAAGGACTTCTCTTTAGTGCATTTGCTTTTTTATTTGATTTGAGTATTGGGGATTTGTTAGTAGTAATTTTGGTTATACTCTTGCAATTTAAACTTGAAATGAGAAGATAACCATATTGGAAATTTCAGCACCTTCAAAAAAAATATTTTAATTTTTTTGAAAGTGTTTCATTGATAGCTCTAGATACTGTTGAAACATCTTCCCATGTCTTGATTTTTATTTCTATTTCTTTATATATAAATACATAAGAAATGGTTTCGTTTCGGAGTCCAATTTTTGGCAGACATGGAGGACTGCCTTGTGTTCCATTTTAGAAATTGGCTGAGGGATTTTTGCTATTAGAGTAAAGGCTTTGAACCTGTCCGCATTTTCAGGTAAATGGGTTCATATTGTTTGTGCAACTAGAAGTTTTTTTTTTTTTTTTTTTTTCCACAGGATAAGGGAAATCTCCATTTCTAATGATTTGGGGGGGGGGGGGGGGGGGGGGCTCAAACGACACGCACGAACCACCGTGATGAATACTCAAATACGGGGCTGGAGATGGGTGGGGGGGCGCTCAAACGACACGCACGAACCACCGTGATGAATACTCAAATACGGCGCTGGAGATTGCGGGGGGGGGGGGGGGGGGGGGGGGGGGGGGGGGAGCACGAACCACCGTGATGAATAGAATACTCAAATACGGCGCTGGAGATGCATGTGCTTGATTTGACGTGGGACCCGTGAAAAAACCCCTTTTGATGAGGGGAAAAACCACTGGACAAACTCCATTCTTAATCCACTAAAAATCAATATCAAGATTACAGTGGATCTCTACTCAACACTAGTGGATTTATACCCAACACTAGTGGAGTTAACACAAGTCACAATGGAGAAAAGAAATACTAGCTTACCTCTTTGTATTTTATAACCCCAATCTCTATGTTTGATTCTCTTATGGCTTTAATAAACTCCTTCCACCAAAACAAACAAAAAAGAAAAGAAAAAAAAAGGGGGGGTGGTCGGGGTCCATGGTGGACCCGGAACCGTTAATGAGAAGGTGGAACTGGAACAAGATTCGGAATCGGAATCTTTAACGAGAAGATAGAACTAGAATCGGAATCGGTCGGAACCATTTATGGGACGGATTCGGGTCCAGTTCTAGGTAGAGAATGCTATGAAAAAGCCTAGTTTTTAGGAAAGATTCTTGAAAATTAAGGTAATATGTCGGATCTCGGGTCCACGGATTCGATCCAAGTTGGACGGGGACCCATTTAGGCTGCGGGTCCAAAAAAGGGACCAAGACCCGGACCCACTTAATTATGGGGGCCTAAATAAGGACCCAAGCCTGGTTTTAGTCGGAGAATCGGGGACTCATTTATATCCCTAATCAATAGTTGTGGAATGGATGTTCAACAAAATGGCATTAGTCCTGTTCCCATGGAGTCAAAACCTGTGAGCTTATTAATAGTAATTATTTAAAGGTCTAGAGACTTGTTTGGATCTGGAGAAAAGGTACAGAAAATCAAGATGTAGAAAATTGTCTATAGCTCATATTCTTAGGGGCATGTTTTTTTACTAGAATTCTTTACAGGAATTTTCTATATTGGGGTTTTTTGGATAAATAATGTGACATTTTGTCCCCTAGCATTTCCAACTGTCATGTTACTTTACAACCATTTCAAAATCCCAGTCACCTGAAAGATTTCAAATGACTTCTGGAAATTCAGGAATTCTAACTCATGCTTTTTTGTGGAAGTTTTGGATGCTGAAATACAAGGGAACATTCAAAAATTCCACCATAAATGAGAATTTCAAAATTCTCCAGACTAGAATTCCATGAATTTCAGTAAAGAAAGATGCCCCATGGCACAGAAGACTTATTCCTCTTCCGCAGTAAAAAGAAAAAAAATTTGACCCCCTCTCAAGAAAAGTTTTTCTACGGAATTGCAAGAAATTTGGCTCATTATTACGCTTTTCCACGCGAAAAAGCGGTCAATAAATCTGGCTCATTATTATGCTTTTCCTTACGAAAAAGTAGTCACACCAAACATCAATTTTACTCTATTGTATAAAATCATTTCCAGAATCCTCATTTCTGCGGAAAACTAGGCGCCACACAATCCTGCCTTTACTATAAACAATTGTCTCCACCCGTTTACCATGATCCAAACGCACAAGTTTAGGATTTTGGGCCAAGAGGCCATCTCAGCCACATACACCAAGGACGTAAATTTTTGCAAATGACAGACTTGGCTTGACTTTCATGCCATGGACTGGATTCAGGCTTCAAGCTAGGTCTGGACTGGGTCATGGTCACCGCTACTCTGAATCAATTATAAATGGTACCATTAATCCTTCCGATGTTAGTCTAGATAAAATTCATGTACAAGCTATTTTTTAAAAGATCCGTATATGAACCCCATTTATCTCTCCGAACGGACAATCTATGAATCTCAAATGGGTAAAGGAAGATGGAAGGTTACAGATGACAACGACATGGCCCCCAACTTTGATCAACAACTTTATCCTGTAGACTAGGGGTGACAAAGGGCCGGGCTGGGCCTAGGGCTGTCCTCATCCTACCCTCATGCAGGGCCGGGCCCTGGCAAAGCCAATGCCCTCGGAGGGCAGGCCCTACTTAGGCTATTACCCGACCTCAAGGGTCAAGGCCAGGGCTTGGGGCCTAAAAATGAGAAAACCATTATTTTCTAAGTATGAGTGTCAACCGAGCATTATCTTCTATAATATCTATGGCGGATGGATTACTGAGAAAACATTTGGAGAATACAAGCCGTCTCTAAAAACTATCTTTTATCGGACAAAATCATACATGCTTTGGTGACTTAGGTTCTAGACGTATGTTTTTCTCTTTTTTTTTTCAAAGAAGGAAAATGGTTAAAGAGTTTGTCATGTCTCACACTTTTTACAAAAATATCTATGTACTAAATCAACCCGACATGGTCTTATTTTTTAGAAATTTAAATTTTTTACATTCACCTACCATTTATGAATTGACATTACTTTCAATTTAACAATGATATGACTATTAAGTGTTGTTGGCTTTTAGTCACAAAAATAAACGCACTTGAAAAATCACTGTCGTTTTAGACCTCAAAAAATTGGGAGTTATAATTATTTAATTAAAATAATATTTGGATCGCCTCCATATCCTTAGAGTTCCATGCATATACAAACTACCTTTATGAACTGGTTAGCATCCCAAGTCACCCTATAAAGCAAAAAGTGAATCCTTATTAACAGGAGTACACTCCCTTTGGCAATAGCAAGAATGAATAAAAACAATATAAAAAAAACCTAAATAAGAAACAATAAACTAGAAGAAAGGGAAAGAAAGCAATCGTGCAGCACTTATTGCTTATACGTTAAGTATAATACATAACTTTAATAATTAAATAGAGAAGAAATGAAATGCAATATCGTGGATGTCTTCTTTAGATAAGGGTCTTTGGAAATTTCAATTCCTTTTTAATGAAATCAAGACCTTATATATCTTCATCTATGAATATTGTTGGGTTTCATCACGTGTATTGGTCGGCAAATGGCATAGCAAATGCTTTGGCAAAGTTAGGGTAGTGAGAGATGTTCCTTTTTTTTGCTCCTTTGTAATTTGTATTTTTATGCATCGGTAGAGCTCTTATACCTTCGCGTGTCTTTTCTTGTGGTTTTATCATTATTTTAAACTTCTTTAAATATTTAATCTAATTTACTGTTACCGTTCAAAAAAAAAAGAAAAAAGAAATGAACCAAGTATGTGTGTATTGATTTTTAGGGCATTTTGTTATGGGTATGAGGCTATGAATTTACCTTCATATCCCCACTTTATTACTAGAAAGTGATTGTTATAAGGGCATTTTAGTATAAATTTACACACACACACAATATATATATATATATATGTGGGAGATGCTCCTAACATCTTTTACCTTACTATATGAGAGATAAGGTGAGGGCTCTCACATCTATATCCAATGCCAACAACTTAAATGTGAGTAAGATGAGAGATGCTCTCATAAAAGCATCTCCATATATATATATATATATATATATATATATATATATATATATATATATATAGGCTGCTGCTCTCCTCAGCTGCAGCCTCCCTCTAATATCAGCTGCAGGCATGTGAGGAGGGCTGCAGCTGCTCCCCTCACATACCTGCAGCTGATATTAAGGAGGGCTGCAGCTGAGAGCAGCAGCCCTTATATATATATATATAATAATAAAGAAAAGTAGGAGGGCCGAGGCAGGCTAGTATTGTCCAAGAACGCCCTCAAATTTCAGAGCCTGCAAAAAATTGTCCAAGCCCGGTCCAAGGACTTTTCCTTAGAAACAAAAGCCATCATTTTAAGGGCCTTTTGAGGGACGGGCCAGGGTAGGTCTCCTTGTCTTAGGGTCAAATTGACAGGCCTACTGTAGACCCATAATAGATAGTCCAAATCTGGTCCTTGTTTTCGTTTGCACTCTATGGGTGTGGGCCTTTCACTGCTTCACCCTTCAATTGCATTACTTGATAATTAGCAAAAGGCAGTCCGAAAGTGAATCACATGCCGAATAATCTCAAAATCAAACAAAAAAAGTATGCATGTGCACGTCGGAAAATGAATTGAGGATTAGAGGCGTCGGCCAATGCCTAGGGGCTTATAGGGGGAGTAAAACTTAATAGGCTCAACTGATTTTGTCAGTGCAGTGTTGACCACATTACAACACAAGTCAGACTTACAAACCCAAACAGTCTTTGTCTTAACCTGTTGAGAAGAATTAAGTTTCTTCCTCCACTGATTCTTCATATGATCTCTCATCATATTATAGTGTGGTTTGATGTGCCTTTGGTCCCACAAAAGTGACAGGTAGGTGTCAATTTGGGCTTTGGCACATTACTATGATATGCATTCACACTTTTCTGGGGTAGAGCATTATGAATAATGGGTGTCATGGGGTACACAATGGGTCCTTGAACAAATATAGATTTACTGTTTTATTTTCCGAGGATGAAGCTCCATAATTGTAGCCAATTCTGGTTTTTGACTTGTCAGTCTTTTGGGCTTCGAGGATCTCATTAAGCTTCTTAGATCTAGTGTTCATCCACTTGATTGATGATGCGGCGAAATCAAGTTCTGTGAGAGCAATCTTCAGTTTTCTAAAAAAGTCATCATTTTCAAATTTACACAAGCTCAACTCTTTTACCGCCTGACTTGCAGTGAACCTCCCCTTACAATTGTTGTGCTATATGTGCTCTTTGATATCGATCCTAATGTAACTTGTAATTGAAGTGGTTATGTTGTGGATGTTGTCAATTTGCAACTTTAAAATTAGGAGATGTAAAGGCAATTTAAATAAATGTATATGGGATGTTGATGAATTGATTGAATGTCAATTGAATGTATGGAATGTTTTTGTTTGTATTTAAATTCATAAATGTTGTATTTAAAGCACATAGAGGGCTTTTGATGTAAATGTATTGGTCCCTTCCTTAGGATTTTTGTTTCAAATTTATATAACGTCATCACTGACGCTATATCACTTATTCTAGACTACCAGGGTCATCACCGACCTTGACTTAGAAATTTTTCCAGAGAATTCCTATAAAAAGTTACAACTTTTGGTAAAAAAAAAATATGAAACATGCGTCAATGATAACCTTATTTTACACTGCTAAGGTCATCACCGACCTTGACTTAGAAAAACACTCTTTCCTCTGCCCCCACGTGGCGACCCCTTATACGAAACAGGGATCTGTTTCCCAAGAAGAACAATGTTTCATTTAATTTATTTGATTAAGTAGATATGCATGACCTTTGAAAGTAAGGTTTTCCTTCACATCATGTCCCTGCCTGCCAGGCTCCATTAGGGCCTGCTAAAGGCCTGTACTTTTAGTAAAGGCAATAAAAAGAAGAAACCTAGGCACTTTTTCTTTGTTAGTGGGGGACTAGGGTCTCATAGCTCTGCTTTTCCTATAGTTAAAGACTTAAAGTATAAAGATGAAAGCTACGTTGATGAGAGTATTTTTTTTTTTTTCTCCTTATCCTTTGGGGAAGGCTGTTCTTTCTTATCTTTTACTAAGAAGGTATTTGTCCAGTTTTGATGGAAATTTTGTTTAGACCATTCTAATTTCAATTTCAATTGATTTTGGCTTTTTAATGTTAATTTTGACATTATATGAAGCCTGCATAATTTTAGTTATCATTTGAACCCATTTGCAGTTGAATGACAAAAGTAGACCTTGGAACAATACCTGCTATTTTACCAGAATCGCTAACTTGTAGTTACCTTTTTTTTTTCTTTTCTTTGGAACCCTACTGTATATGTCCCGCAATCAAGATCTAAACCAGAAACCATGATTAGAAGGCTCAAAACGACTTCTAAGTCAAATTTTAGCCGTTGATCTATCATGGATTTTGAGGTATTTGAAAATAAGTCCAGACCCTAAAACACTAAAAAAATTTTATTCATGTGGGCCTCATTTGTAAATCCCAACCATTCCAAATCTCAAGAGATCCAAGGGCGACCATAGGGTGAAAAGTGAAAACCCAACCTTTCTATAAAGCAAATCCAGCTACTACACTACAGGAACTTTTTGTTTAAAACATTGTCAAAAAGTTGTAACTATAAGAGTTAGAGAAAGGGGTGAAAAAAGATTTAGTTCAAGTCACACCAGCTACAAGAAATTTGTACGTGTCATTCATATGTTTTCTTACATTAGAAGGAAGAGTACATCTAAATACAGAGGTATTTTTGCTTAATGGATATGCATATTTTTCAAAGCTTGTCACAAAATTTTGATTTGAGTTTTTAAATATATATTTTTTCGCCCTTTCTGTACGAATCATTATCGGATATTTGACTTTCATTTGCACACACTCCAAAACTACAGTTGACATCCCCAAGTGGTTTCGGTTCTTCTTGATATTGTCCAATGGGATGGTCAAGCCATTTTGGACCAATATTATTAGTAGGAAGAGGGTCTATTTTGGACTGCCCAACCCAACCCTTATTGGTTGTAGCCTACATTAGGCCTGTAGGTAAAGTGAGCCTCACTTTTTTGCCCAATATTGAACAAGCTAGACCCGGGGCTTGAATGGTTAAAGCCCTATCTTGGCTTGACATATTTCCCACAAACAGGCATATTTTGCAAATGGGTTGTCCATGAACCTAACTTTTGGCTCATTGGTAGGATCCAAATCTAAATATAAAGCCTCGTGAGTCATGACCAAACTAATTGGGCCTGGACGCAATTTGACCCGCCCAATCCGCTAATAGGCCTTAGGTGCCCTTGTGAAAATATCCACTAATATGAATGTGCTGGTAAGTTTGGTGGTGGAACAGATCTTTCATAAATCTAGACCATCAAATCAATTCTCAAATCCCCAAACGTTACTTTGATCTAAAGTGATAATCATTGTTGGATTCATCATGCCAAAGAAAGGGTAATTTACTATTATAATATATTAAGCTAGGAGGTTTTCGCTTCAATTTTGATCTAAATTTTATTTTTTACTTTGATCTAAAAATTTTCTTCTTTTTTTGTTTTATTATTATTACTTATAATTTTTGAAATTTTTTTGTCTAAATCGTATTTTTTTTATTATTACTTATATTTTTTGAAATTTTTTTTGTCTAAATCATATTTTTTCTTTCTTTTTTTTGTTTTATTATTATTACTTATATTTTTTTTAAATCATATTTTTTTCTTTATTATTATTATTATTATTATTACTTATATTTTTTAATTTTTTTTTTCTAAATCGTATATTTTTTCCTTTTTTTTGTTTTATTATTATTTCTTGTATTTTTTTTTGTTTAAATCAAATTTTTTTCTTTTTTTGTTTTATTATTATTACTTATATTTTTTTATTTTTTTTGTCTAAATCTTATTTTTTATTTTTTTTGTTTTATTATTATTACTTGTTTTAGGATTATATCTTATAATTTGTGGTTATCTTTTGATTAAGAAAGATTTAAAAAATTATTAAATAGATAAAGTTAAGATAACAATAAATTATAACGAAAAAGGAAAAATTACTAAATCAAACACAGTCAAAATTACTAAGTGAAAAAAAAAACAAAAAATTAGAAAACAGAAAAATATAGAATGGATGGTCTAGATTGGATTCGAACAATATTAATTAAAATCAACAACAAAATAGTCTTCTAACAATACTAATCAGAATCCAAATGTACAGTAGGTTGGGATACAGTAGATGGATTCCATATCCACTTGTAGTCTTCAAAGTTTTGTTCATAAATTAAAGCCCATTGACCAAGGTTTTTTTTTTTTGAATTGGTCGGCGAACAATTCTAACTCAACATTGCATTTTAAATCATCATCCTCTACTCTAGTGGTAGGCATGAAGTCCAGCTTCCTCAAGAACAAATCAATAGAAGATAGTGGAATTGGACGACCCTTCGAGATATATGTATAGATTTCATGTGACATGGCAAACCGTGACTTAATCGGATTTGATAACCACAAGTTTCAAGATCATCCCCAACAATATGAGAACGTTTTGTTTCTTCTAAAATGTGATATATTGCAGAACAATAAGCAAAATCTCTTAATTTGTTGTACAATGAGTGCCTGAAATCATGCCGCACAAGATTGATACTTCGTTCCAACAATGTTTTAATGGATGTGGATTGCGCCTCCAACAGATTATGAACATGTGACCATACGGACTCAAAATTGCCCATTGAATTACATAAATGCCTTTTCAACCTTGCATGTTGACTTTCAGCTCGATTCGTCGTCCTGTTACCGCAATGCATTGATCTGTTGGTCCAGGCTTTCACAAATTTCTCCTTATATTTATTCAGCCATATCGTTTTGATGTAATTGAGTGCTTTAGGATATCTGCGAAATGATTGCTCAATAGTCAGCGACCTCTTGGAATTCTCTTCGGTGGTATTAGAGTCCATTAGATAAAACCACTTGGAGTAGAAACTCTCCCATGCATGCTTTTCTTCGAATAACTTCTTACAATTTGCTAATTCATTCCTCCCAATATGCCATTTGCACAGCAAAGTGGTTGACTCAGGGAAAACGTGATCCACAATATTCATTAATAATAAATCTCTGTCAGTCAACACCACTCGTGGTAATGAACACCGTCCATAGTAGAACGCAAACAACTTAATGCCCATGCAAAATTGTCCTCTTTCTCGAACAGGATGAATACAAATGCAACAGAAAAAGTCAACTCTGTTGATGTAACACGGACTATTTCAAAAAGTGGCATGTTGAACCTGTTAGTCTTGTACGTCGTGTCCATAAGAAGTATGTGAGGAAAAGCACGTAACAAATCAAGTGAACGAGGATGAGCAAAAAATAAATCTTGAAGCTCGTTTGACTCACTATGACTTCTATGCCACGAAATGTAATCATGCTTACTGAGATTAAACATTAATTGTTGCATCTGAGACGTCCCTGTAGTTTTTGCCACTCGATGTTTTTGACGAGCATTGTAAATGGTTTTCATGGTTGACACATTCAGTGGATCTCTCGCCTTCAATGTGGATAGTATGTCACGTGGCTTCACTTAATTTTTGGACAAATCTATCATAATGCCTGTTTCATCCTCTGATAATCTGTCAACGTACAAATGACCTTCCATGTAATACGCAGCAGGGTGATTATGTATCCTGCAAACGACCATTGATACCCAATCATTCCTGACTTCCAATTTAATGCCTTTCAAACGAAATGGACAATTGCATTTTCTAGTACCAGTCTTCTTCGAAAAAATCTTTATCGACCGGTAATGTCCATTTCGCTCACATTACATAAGCAAGTAAGGCTTCTGACCAAATTCACCTTGATTCGAACTTGCAATCGTCAAAACAAATCCAACTGCACGCCCAACTGCTCGTGCCCATTGAATTAAATCTTCGCGACATTAAAATACCTAAGAATGAAAAAAGTACTTAGTATTTATTCAGATTTAAATGACTAAGAAATAAAAAAATTTAATTATACCATATTAGTTGTAAATCGCTCCGTATAATCAGTTTGAACTTGAATATTTTCTGATGCTGTTGTAATCACTTCGCATTGGTCATCCTGTTTCACATTAACTAGCAAAATTAGTGCGTATTTATTCAACAATTAGTTAGTATTATATTAAACAAAAAATTTACCTCAGTCGAATAACTTGACAAGCGTAAATATTTGCCCCATAACTTAATACGTTCATCCATAATACCGAATAGTATCCGAAGGGATAAAAGAATTGAGAAAACCAGAAATGTAGATTAAAGAAGTTGAGAAGAGAATAAATAATTTTTGCGAAAATTTCGTCCAAAGAAGTAGTATTTATAGAGTATGTGATCAAGATAGGGTACTACAAAAAACGTTAAGAACATTGCATGTGAAGCAAGGTCAGAAATCCACTAATTATTTCTCTGAATAATTACAAAGGTCAGGAATCTACTTATTATTTCATTGAGAAATTACAAAGTGTCAGGAATGTACTCATTATGTGTACAAAAAATTCAAAGGTCAGGAATCTCTTAATTATTTCTATGAAAAATTGTCTTGCTAATGTCAGGAATATAATAATTATTATTAACTTGAAAATGGTCTTACATGTGTCAGGAATATTCAAATTATTATTCACATGTCAAAAAACTGATGTTCCCAAAAATTTTCGTGAATCCTCTAGTTTGATGGAAAACGTCGAAATAAATTTAACTCATCGCACATTGTGCGATGATGCACGTTGGTTTTTGGCTAAATTCTATCGTTTAGGGATCAAAATAAGCGTTTTATCATTATTTTCATTTTTAAGGTATTTATTTTAATTTCTTTTTAAGGGATATTTTTCTTTTTTTTCATTATTAATTATAATTTATCTGAAATAATAATTGATTAAAAAATGCAATTTAGACAAAAAAATTTAAAAAATATAAGTAATAATAAAAAAATAAAAAAATACGATTTAGACAAAAAAATATCAAAAATTATAAGTAATAATAAAAAAATAAAAAAATACGATTTAGACAAAAAAATATCAAAAATTATAAGTAATAATAATAAAACAACAAAAAAGAAAAAAAAATAGATCAAAGTAAAAAATAAGTAACAATAAGTAACTGGCGGCTAGCCGCAGGTGCACTAGCGGTTAGCCGCATGTGCACTGGCGGTTAGCCGCAGGTGCACTGGCGGTTAGCCGTAAGACGTGCTGAAAAGGGAGGGATTAAGGGATTTGAAGACCGATGTAAAATTATTGGGTATATAATATCGATTTCATAATAACCGATATAAAATATCTATATATAATATCGGTTCCATAATAACCAACATAAAATATGTGTATACAACCGATATAAAATATGTGTATATCATATCGGTTTTATAATAACCGATATAAAATATGTGTATACAACCGATATAAAATATGTGTATATAATATCGGTTTTATAATAACCGATATAAAAGATTGCAATTAATATCACATATTTATCTAACCGATATTATATGTAGAGATTATTATGTCGGTTCTTGTGTAACCGATATAAAAAAAATTGACCGATATAAAAAAATATTAACCGATATAAAAAACCTTGACTGAAGATATTATATCGGTTATATGAAAAATCGATATAGGGCAGTTTTTGCAACCGATATAAAAACCCTTTTTTCTAGTAGTGTGTGTCTTTCTTGGATGCATTTGCCGGGCTGAATTTGGAGTCCATTTTCAAGTGTGCTTTTAATTCTTTAACCATGCTAATATTCCTGCACACTGTTTAAGTGGTCTGGATCTGGGCCTATATTTGCTTGCCTTCCCATCTTTTTTTTTTTTTATCTAAAGGCCGGAAGGTTCCCAACCCTTTGGGCTGGACTATTCCCTCTGGGCCCAAAGAGAAGCCGAGTAAAAACCCTGTGGCCTCTAGGTGGTAGCACAAGTAAACTCAACCTTCGGTTCCTGAAGAAGGGGGAACCGTAGTCTAGCTCTAGCTCCGGAAGAAGGAGGAACCGTAGTCCTGACCACTCGGCCAACCCCTTGCCTTCCCAATATGTATATTCTATAACGTTGGAGGACTTGTAAATTATCTTAGTCCTAAATTAGGACTATTGATTGGCCCAAGGGTAATGCTTGGGTTGCTCCAAACCTAAGTTGTACTCCGCTGATGTCAGCTCCTCTATAGTGCTCCGTAGAGATGTCAAATGGGCCGGGTCGGGCCGAACAGTCAACAGCCCGTGGCCCGGCAAGGCCCGTCCGAGGAGGCTGGGCCTGTTGGCCAGGGCCCGCCAGGCTCGCCTGGCACGTGGGCTGTCCTTTGTGGCCCGCCAGGATGGGCCGCCCAAAAGTGACTTTTTTTAAAAAAAAATTGTCCATTTTACCACCCCTCCCCCCAAAACAGCCATAAAACGATCATATAAGGGGTATTTTGTGTCATTTTCAATTTTACAAAGTCTATAATTTTAGGTGATTTTACTCCTGGCGCAACTACATCTCTAACATTGGTTAGCCTTATATCATTAAAGGCATGTTTGTGTTTTAAGTGATAAAGAAAAGGCGGTGGAAAAGTAGTCCCAAGGTTTGGTTTTCTTATTTTATCTATGGTTAGCAGATCACAACAAGTGGAAAAGGAAAGTCTAAACCTTTAGACTTCAGTTATACGCTTCATAAAACCCAAGAAAACTGAACCGGTTGTTGGAGTTTCTGATCTCATTTCTATTTCAATCCTTTCTTTCTCTCGTCTCTCAAATTATTATTTTTTTATTAATTTGATGTTTACTTTATTATTTCTTCGGATATTGATGACCAGCTTGCAGTTTATTAAATAGGTTGGCCTTGAACAAATTTGGGCTTGCTGAAAATCCCGACCCCACCTGTCTGTTGGCAATGGCAGTTAACCACATCATCTGTTTCTCCTGGCTTTATCTTGCTCTATGTTTTTTGTCAATTCTTGGGCTCTTCTAACTTTCAAGCATCGGTTATATCAACGGTCCAATACGTGCACCCTACAAAACCACTTCTTCATGCACTTATTGTCGTGCCGGGAGTAAAAAAAAAAAAAAAAAGCCCGCTGGCCTGCTACAAAAACCACTTCTCCAGCCTGCCCCATGGCAGGCCGTGCCAGGGTATTTCCCGTGCACGGCCCGCTCCAGCCTCGGCCCATTTGACATTTCTAGACTGCTCCGTGCCCTGCCACATGTTCCAGCTGTATTTTGCTCGTGCTAGGGGTTAAAGGATTCCGTTACCACTAGGCTGTCCCCCGTTTCTCCATCTCAGCATAGGAGCAGGCTTCTGTACAGGAAGGCTGCATACTCTGTCTCCATCCAGTAAGAGAATGGCACGTTAACATAGAAGATCAACTGAAAAACGGCACTTTTAATGCTTCTCCACAAAACATTGGTATTTAAATAAATCTAATTATTTCATGAACTACACTTGCTAATTCCTTAACAAAATGGTTTTCGATACTACCATTTACAAACTCTCAACTTATGAGATAAAAAGGTGGGTCCCATTTATTATAATTCCAAAACTATGAGGCCAAATTATAATTTCTAAAGATGGATTCATGTCATAGTTGTTAATTGTTGGACCTATATTCATATTAAAAAAATTGTGGTGGTCAGCCTTTGAATTTTTGTAAAATGTGGGCCACATGTACGTAATTCCTAATTAAAGATGGGTTTCATGTTATAACTTCTAAAGGTGAATCTCATATTATTATTTCTAAAGCGGGACTATTTTTTTTTAATGCAACATATAAAATAATTCTTAAATGTGGACCCCATGTTCTATTTCATAAAGGTAGGTCCAATTTACTAATAATGAGCCAACACTGTAACATCTAAACTACTTAAAATCACCATTCTATTATACATGATAGGAAAAAAAAAGATTAATCTATTAAACAAAAACTATGCTACACATTTTAAATGAATAATGAAAAGAGTAAATAAAAAATGTTACCCATTTTGAAAAAATATTAAGCAATTAATGATAAAAATAATTACACATTGGAGTACAATAATCAAGCAATTCAATATTAAAAATGTGGCACGGACTCAAGCATTATTTGATCTACTTAGAATTCTCATATAATCTAACAGTGGGAGAGACAAATCATTACTCTCCTCAATGGGGCCCACTTATAAAAAAATGTTGATAATGAGATTTACCGTTTATTTTAATTAACTCATAATATTAATATTATGTTCATTATTGACAATTAATGTTTTTTCCAACCTTTTTTTAATTTACATGTACTACTATTAATATTAATATTATTTTAGTATTACATATACAAATTAATTATACTTTTTCATTTTCTATAGAAATTAAGTTTTTTAGTTTGTCATAGACCTTTATCACTAAGCCAGTGGGAGGAGAGGGTGGACCACACAATGTGGCAGGCCCATCTTTAAGTTATTGAATCCGGATTCTCTATATCGGGCCTAACCCACCTATTATAATCCAAATCATTCAAAATAAACTCCCTACGAATATATAAGACATCCTCAAATTTTATCTCAATCCGAACTTTCTGCCATTTGATTGGAAAAAAATAGTGCATCAATGCATGTGCTATTATTCCTACCACGACCAAATGCTATTTCAATTAAAGAGTTATATCATCCATAAGAGGCATACCATTTGATTTGACTCAATTATTTATTTATTCTTTATAATCTTAATCAAGCTTATAGATAATTCATTTAAAGGTGAGTCCCACTTCAATTCAAGGTGCTAGGATTATATAGGAAAAACTTTAATTTGATAGTCGCTATTAAAGAGGTGAGAAACGTAGGGGAGCTTTTCTGTAAGCATGAGAGTGGTGGATCTCATTTTTATATTTATGTAGGAAAAATGCTGAGGTGGGGCCCTTATTTTTTTCATCGAAAGATAAAAAATCATTGCAAATGGCTCTTTAGTTGAAAGGTAAAAATGAAAAAAAAAAAAACACATTTATTATCTCTAAGGAAGTTTTGCAAGTTGTAAATGCAGTTTGGAAATCCCCCAAATCCGTGGTGACATTCAATTGGATATACACTAGCGACACCCCGTGCTATGCACGGACCACAAAACCATTAAACACACAAAATAAGATGTATTATTTTTATTAAATAATTTATTTAGAAAACTATTTGGTCATTTCTTTGATGTTATAGCCTGAAATGGGGTTGAGTGGAAAACCAAAATTCACAAAGGCAGTCCTGAGATTAGAATTACATGCAAAAATAAGTTCATCTTTGGCAGAGAGAAAAAGAGCCCAATCTATGGGTTTATATGTTTATGACATTTTTATTCCATTTCATAAATTAATATCCTAATGTGAATGATGAGAGCCCAAATAATGCAAACCTAATTGTCTTTTGGGCTAAAATACTTCCAACCATCACAGCCCACAGAGTTTTACCAGCCTAAGAATTTCTAAACGTTTGTCCCCACCAATTAACAAATATCATATCATAAGGTCTTTATGAGATTTCAGAAAAATGAAATTGCTCATTCCACTCTCTGCTTTTGTTTGTCATTGTAAATAGCAGGTTATATTAAATTGATTATAATCATTTATCCGTCCGTTAAATCATATGAAAATAAACATCATCATGCATGAATATAATAATCACAACTCAAATCAGCATTAATCTTGTTAACAAAAAAGCAGAAAAAACAAATTTAAATGAGTTAAACATGCATAAATTAATATGATGCCTAAATTGAACCATTGGATGACTAATTAAATTCAGTAATATGATAGATCTCAGAATAAGGAACATAAAAAATAAAAAAAAACGGATTGCTAATCCGATATCGGAGGTGCCCTAAATTATCAAAATAAGTTTCTAATCATTAATTTTCCTTGATCTGGCTTTGATCTGACCAAATCAGAAATTAATATTCCCTGCCAGAATATAACTTATATTTTGATCCATCTATTGGAAGGCTCTGTTCGGATTGGATGAATTCTACAATGATCCAATTAAATAAATTACATAATTGCCTCTTAAATATTATTATTTTATGCAAATGATCGCTAAATTGAACCATTGGATGAGTAATTAAATTCAGTATAGTAGATCTTAGAATAAGGAACATAACAAAAAAAAATGGATCGCTAATATGATATCGGAGGTGCCCTAAATGATCAAGATAAGCATCTAATCATTAATTTTCCTTGATCTGGCTTTGATCTGACTGAATCAGAAATTGATATTCCTTGCCAGAATATCACTTATATTTTGATCCATCTATTGGAAGGCTCTGATCGGATTGAATCAATTCTACAATGATCCAATTAAATAAATAACATAATTGCCTCTTAAATATTATTATTTTATGCAAATGATCGCTAAATTGAACCATTGGATGAGTAATTAAATTCAGTAATATGATAGATCTTAGAATAAGAAACATAACAAAAAAAAGGATCGCTCATCCGATATCGGATGTGCCCTAAATGATCAAAATAAGTTTCTAATCATTAATTTTCCTTGATCTGACCAAATCAGAAATTAATAATTCCTTCCAGAATATCACTTATATTTTGATCCATCTATTGGAAGGCTCTGATCGGTTTGGATCAATTCTATAATGATCCAATTAAATAAATAACATAATTGCCTCTTAAATATTATTTTTTATGCAAATGGGTCAGACAGCGGGTCGGGTCAGACCCAGGTCGGACAACCTGACTGAACAACCCAAGATCAAATGGGTCTAAAGGTCATGTCGGATCATCGGGTCAGGTCTGACCCGAATGTGTTGGCCCAATCTGTAATGTGCAGTTGGGCTCTGGGCTTGTTAGGTCAGGTCGGGTCGAGTAGGAACTGACCGAAAACCCATTTCTAAAGCCCATCACGAAGTTTTGCTCAGGAAGAGATCTTGCGATCTCATGAAGAGATGGAGGGGGAAGGGTTTCTCTCTTACTTGCTCTGAGATGAAAAACAGTGAACCCATATTTTTTTTAACACAAATCTAACTCTATTAATGAAAACCTATGGCTCTGATACCAACTGATAGGGAATGTAAAAATCAAGGAATCGTAGAGAGGGAATGTACCTTTTTTTGGATTTACACAGAGAGGATAGCCGAAAATGAAATCGCAGGAAATGTAGGAAGACTCGTTAGAAAGGCAGCAGGAAGATTTGAGAAGCATACATCATTGAGTGGTTCAATCATTTCTGAAGCGTTTATTGTTGCAGTTTGAAGGGAGTTACAGGAAGGAAGGTGGGTGAGAACGTGACAACATGAGAGGGTTTATTTAGGAGAGAGAGAGAGAGAGAGAGAGAGAGAGAGAGGGGATTGGAGGTTAGATGGACAACTGCTCTTTTATTTAGGAGAGGGCAGTGGATGTTAGATGGACACCTGTCCCAAAGTGTCTTAGAAAATTAGGATTGTTAAAATGGAGGGATGTGCTTAAATGCAGGAAAAAACATTCCCTTAGTATATTAGATCCACGCTGTAGCATATTTTTAGCATGTACTTAAAATGCCGGTGAGTTATAACCATGAGGAGGGGCTGGGGCTACACTAAAAGCAATCAAGAAAAAATCATTTGTTGAAGCAATTATCTGGGTTCTGAGAATCATTCTTTTACCATTTCGCTGGGGACCTATCAATACCATATTTCAAACTTCCATCATTAGACGTGGATGGTTTCATCACACCTACAATTATCTGCGTGGGAGTTGGTACCCACCCAAAAGAATATGGCCTTCCAAATAATTTATCACGTTAGGCCTTTCATTTAAAAGAAAGACCCTTACTTTGTCAAACTAAATGAGGGCACTTTAAAATTAGTAGGGGCGCCAAAATTTACTTGAAACCAGCAGGAAAAAACGCATGCCACATGGGCTTTATTTTAAACAATTCAACAAAACTAAAGGTTCTCTTTTATAATTAATGATGATTATTCTCGAAAAATGGAAAGATCTACTTTTATATCCTAAAATGACCTTTTGATTTTATTTTTTTATTACTGCATTATGGAGTATGACATGTAGTCCACTCCACTCCACCCAACTCCACCCACTACTTTTCTCTCTTCAAATATTTGTTTATTAGAGAATCGGAAATGGCCGACAAGACAATTTTTTTTAGTGATCCTTGCATCTTAGCCCTTCAAGGTGCCTAGTCAAATCTCAACCGTCCAAGAACTAACATTGTCCATTGAACTCTAGCTATATGAGCAATCTCACTTCCCATTCACAAGTACAAGATCTAGATCATTTATTATGGTCATTGCCATCCCTTTTGACCATCCGCTGGTTCCACAGTGATCAGAAGAGTTCTAACAGATTCAGACAAGGATTGGCCATGAGCCCATGACTCAGTGCAGAACTAGCTTGATGCTTATTAGAATTTAGCAAGATCAGTTGTGGGGCCTAATACGTAAGCATGGATCTATACCACGGGGCACACAAAGCTTGTCCTCTATGACACTATGACCTGCTCTCTCCAACCTAAATTTCTAATATCTCTAGCAACTGTAGCCATTTGTCCCTCTCCATCTCCATCTCCAACTGTAACCAAGCAAGGACCATCCAGACCGTCATGCCTTATGCTTTTTGCGTTATTGTCGTCTCTGTGCTGCTCTCTCGATCAGACGATCACAGTGAATTTTATCTTTTTTACCAAACAATAAAATAATCATTCTCAAGGAAGTGATCATGAATTTTAGAATAATCTTTCTAGAACTGACCTAGCTAGAAAGGATTGTGACCAATTAATTACAATTGATTCAGACAAGACCCAGTCCAGACCTGCCCTGAAGCCTATCCAAACTTTGACCTTTTGTCATCGGGCTTGCTATTTAAGCCTGAATCCAGTCCATCATGGCCCTGAAGTTATGACCCAGTATCATGTCCTTTTTTGTGTACAGAGCCGTCTAAGCCATTGCCGATCTTTGAACATACATAGAACAAAGCCCAGCCTGTTCAACTATCAGGCCACAAAATAGGTTCAAATTATTTCAGCTCAATTTTTTTCAAATGGCCTAAAAGCCATGCCCAAACCCAGCCTAATGAGTTGGCTATGTGACATATAGATTAAAAAGTATGGGGTCCCTAGAATGTCAAGAAAACAGGTAATTAAACAGTTCAAGCCCATGTCCAAACCTGATCCCCAAAAAAAAAAAAAAAGAGAGATTGGGTTAAAGTTCTCTTTTTTACCCAAAAAAAAGAAAAGAAAAGAAAATGCAAGATCCAACAAACAATTGTCATGAGATTAATGTCCAAACCTATGTTCAAGCCTGATTCCAACCTTAGAACCTATAAATCCAACCCAATAAAGTCAAAGTCATGAAATTGATAATGTATTGTGAAGGTGAGAGGGAGAGGGGGAGAGGAGGAGGAATTATAATATATGCAGCTTGAGATAGATGGCCTCAAAAGATAGGTCCAAAATCAAATGTGAATATGCCAGGTAGGTTTCAAGCCTTCTAGGGTCGGCTTGTTGTCCCGTGAGCAAAGCTCAAGTGACGTTCAGCTCAGCGCTACTCCAGCTTGGGGTGGCTTGTTTTTATATGTAAAGTTAAGATTTCTTAGGTGGCCTTTTTAATTCCCGTTTGTGTGCACACAGAAGAGAATACTTTGCTCACGCTCGAGGTGGCTTATTCAAGTCCTATTTGTCTGTACATATGACAGAAGTTACATATAAATGGAATAAATACAAGGGGTATTGACGTTAGAGCTGCCCTTACATTTGATATTCACCTATGGACGGTGAAAGTTTAACTATTTTTTACAAACCTATTTTTGTGATATTCTATAATTATGCAATATCACATATCGTATTATACGATATCCTAGAGTCCGGATCCACAGGGAGATACCGTTTCGTCCAATCCACATTCGCCAGCTATATAAAATCTCTTCATTGATTTTTTCTTATTCAAAGGAAGTAATTGAGAGGCTGTATTAGCTGACATTATATTTTATATGACTGTCGAATGTGGATTGGATGAAACAGCATCTCCCTGTTTCATTGAAACAAGGGATCAAGACTCGATATCCTAGGGTTGTGCGATATCACACATATCGTGCTGTGTGACATCCTAGGGTGGTGCAATATCGCACACTTATCGTACGAATAGCTCTATAAAAAATATTTAAACTTCAACTATTTTGAGAAAAAGCCGATTTAATGGCAATTGTACAATCAAAATCCCAAAAATGAAACTCAAGGTCAAAGGGCTCAACAGAGGTTATTATGGATACAACTAGTGATGTGGATTTGAAGTAGCAATGCAGATTCGACCTGATTCAATTTTCGTATTCTCTCTTTATTCATTTTTCATTAAAGAAGAGGTTATTTGATTGTCATTTTCTTTGATTCTTCATTTTTAACTACTTAATAGATATACTCAGTAGTAGAATTTCTAAGAATTTATCACACGAAATAAACAGGTACTTAGAGTTCGTTGGGGAAAGTGGCACAATAGAAAATACCTATGACCGAAGGTCGATGTACAAACACAATCAAACCATTGAAACCATCAAGCCCTCACACACATGAACACAACAAGATTTTAATGGTTCAATACATTGCCCACGTCCACGGGAAAGAAACTTGACTTTCCTTACTCAGTTCCACGTGGTTAAGTAATCGCGACAAATACAGGAGAGAGAGTCTCACCTCTCTCTCTCTCTTTCAGAGGCATACATGATATTACATCGGAAAAGGACCCCCTGTTTAGTCCAAACAGGGTCTTCCTGTTTGGACCAATCAAAGGGTTCCACATGGGGGATTTTTTTTTTCTTTGGAGGAGATGAGATGTCATTGAGTTGACATCTCTCCCCCCATGTGGCACCCCCTGAGTCGAAACAAGGTCTCCCTATTTGGACCAAACAGGGGATCCGTTTCCTATTACATCATATATGCAATCATCACTTTTTTGGCCTCCAAGAAAGTCTTTTTAGTCCCTAAGAAATCCTAGTACAATTACCAAAACAACCTTAGCCCTATACCTCAATCCCTGGATAAACCAATGGACCAATCCGGTTAACCCCAACAACAAGACAATAACTCAATAATTTCAACATTGGCTTAGATTTAGTCAATCCTTGAGCCCCCTTGAAGTTGACAATGTCTTCATTCTGTCCCACACACCCTAAATCCGAACATCTCTTTTTTCGCAATGAAGTTGAACACGAGTAAAAACACTTGATTGGAAAGATGATCAAGCTAAGTCATAAATTTAAAGAAGTGAACTTATTTAAAAACAATTTAGTTTGAGATAAGTAGGAATGGAGAAATAGAATTCTGAACCCCACCAAGATAGTATCAATAAAATTTTGATGATGGTGATGGTTATATAAATAGATGGGATTCAACTCTTTTATATCAAAGCGAGCCTTACAAATTAAACCTAGTGGATCCATTTCCAACACAACCAAGCCATCCAAGCAGGGCTAGCCTCTAGAACCGATAGACATGCAGACTAACGAACATTTCGATGTCCCAGCATCACTTGAGGGGGCGACCGCAGCAGAGAGGGGAAGAGATCGAGAGAGAGTGGTTGCGCAGCAGAGAAACACCCGCAGGGATCGCAGCGCAACAACAGAGAGATCGCAGCGACGAGATCGTAAGTGGGCAAGATGGGGGGGGGGGAGAGAGAGAGCGATCGCAGGCCAGACGGGAGAGAGAGAGAGATCTTAGGGACAAGCCAGACAGCAGAGAGCAGAGAGAGAGAGAGAGAGAGAGAGAGAGAGGCCAGACGCAGGGAAGCGGATCAATGGGGGCAAAATGAAAATGAAGGGGGAACTGAAATTTTGGCAAGGTCCCATTATTTTAAGACACACGTTTAAGTGGCATGTGTGCAGCTGAGGCTCTCCTCAACTGCATATATATATGGGCAAGGCTTTCCTAAACTCAAGCTTAGGATAAAATTTAATAAGCTCATGCTTGTCGGGCCCACCTTTGGTCCAAATGGGCTAAACACATGACCCTCCTAAATTACACATGTCCACCAAGTTTCAGTTAGATCCGAATTTATTAGACTGTTTGATCGAATATATATATATATATATATATTTATATAAGGCATAGTTCCAAGAGTCCTATTTTTGGCAGACATGCAGGACTGCCTTGTGTTCCATTTTAGAATTTGGCAGAGAGCTTTTTACTATTGGGGTTAGAGAGGAGGCTTTGAGGTTTGAGCCTGCGCATTTTCGGGTAAATGGGTTCATAACTTCATATTATTTGTGCAACAAGAGAAAAAAAAAATTCATTTTTATTTTCAGAGGAGGGAGTAGTCTTCCATTTATAATCCTGTATTAGATCTTTCATTTAATAAAGAAAATGAATCTTATTAAATACAAATGCAGAATATTTTTTTTTTTACTGTATGTATATATATATATATATATATATATATATATAAATATATATATATTACCGCAGAATCGTCTCATAGTCATGAGTTCTGACACAAATGCACCATTGTGATGTGTGCCTTGCTGGATTCATTTCTTGGGCTATTGATTTAAGATATTGAAGGCCCAAAACAGCCCAATCCTTGGCCTTTCAAGTGAATTTGGCCCATTACTTTTTTTAAACCAACTATTTATTTTGGGCTCCAATTAAAAAAATATAAAGTTTAGAAATTAATCAACTTTCATCCTTATTAATGTTTTAATTAAGAGATGAGACAGTAACTAATTCGAAACCCATTTTATATCTTTTCTACCTTTAGTTATATGGGAAATGAAAATACATTAAATTTATGCTAATGTAGTGATTGTGATAGATAGGCTTTGCCTATCCATTGGTAGGTCAGTGTTGTGGCATCTAGCACTAATGTTGAGAGACTTGTGAAGGGTACGTGGGTGTGAAGTCCATGAACTCTACGTGTATATTAATGTAGTTAATTGCATTCTTATAAGTTAATGTTAAGAACGTGTGTGCCGAGTTTCGTCGAGATCCGAGCTTGTCCGAATATAGTAAGGGGGTAGTTTGCAATTTTTGAAAAGTTCAAAGGACTTTTTCGTTTTTCTTTTTTTAATTTTAGATTTTGGTACCGTTGGGTGGATGTTTTAATTTCTTAAACTTTATCTTTCTATTCCATCTTAGTAAAATAATCTGCCTCTGAAAGTCCGCTATGGATCCTAACCCTAGGGGGGGGGGGGTGAATAGGGTGAGCTACTACTATGACCAATTTAAACCAATTTTAACTTCTTAATAAAAACTAGTCACATGTGATGATTAACCATACAATATGCGGAAGCTCAAATAAACAATCACCACAAAAGCAATCACCACAACACAATGTTTATAGTGGTTCGGCCAACGTGCCTACATCCACTACCGGCTTGTGTCTCCAACACCCCACCGGATTCCACTACTTATGCTTTTTACTAGGCTAAGCAATAACCCTTACAATATGCTTTTCTTAGGCTTAGCAATAACCTTACAATGTTGTTTTTCTAAGGCTCAACAACAACCTCTCAATTGTGCTTTTCTAGGCTTAGCAATAACCTTTACAAATTGCTTTTCAAAGGCTAAGCAATAACCTTACACAAAGATGATTTCTCAAAGAAGGTGTCTTCACAAAAGATCACTCTAAGAGATTACAAATTAAGCTCAATTGGAATTGCCTCTTAATAGGCTAAAAGGAAAGTGAAATTCCAAATTATAAACATACACTTAAAACAAGCTAAAGTGTGTGCACAAGTGTATGAATGTGTTTCTTCAATCAATGTTAACTATGAAGCTCTTAAATGAATGCATGATGCATTTTAAAATCAAAGCTTATAAAAATGATGATTGAAGAGAAAACTAATCACATAAAGAATTCAAACAACTTTGATGAAATGAAATAAACAAGTTGTATGAATGTTAAAATCTAAGAAAGCATGTGATTAGGATAAGAGAGTTTGCAAACTAATCTAATTTACCAAGGATGATTTAGAGTTTGCAACACATCTCTTTAAAAGCTAGAAATCATGCAAATATGCAAATACAAAGATTTAATGATGCATTGATTCTACTTTTAATGGAAATCAAAATGATAAGTAAGGTCTACCTTTTTAAATCTCAAACATTTGATTTCCAAATGGCCTTCTAGCCTTTCCAACTTCTTCCCCTTTGTTTGGCTCCAAAATGCTCTCAAGAGCTCATTTGTTCAACTTTTGAGAAGTTGGAAATGAATGGACTTTATAGGCAAAAAAACAGTCCACGGGCTAGTTGTCTCGGTCGACCTAGAGGTCTCGGTCGACCGGGAAGGCATAACGGTCGGATTTTTGACCGTTGGAGGTTTCAGTTCAGAAACTGTAAAAAATACCTCCAGTTGTCTCGGTCGACCGAGACCTGTGTCTCGGTCGACCGGCAACACTGCCGGGACACCCCATTTTGCAAAAATTCAATTTTTGCCTATTTTAAGGTATATCTATGGGGGACCTTTTGGGCCACTAAATCAAGCTAAAATACATGTTTTAGAGATTCTAAAGGTTATTAAAACATGATTATAAGAAGCCTAAACAAATTTGAAAACTTTAAAACCATAGGCTAGCTTGATTTGAGAAAAACTCTTTTCAAATGAAATTGCATACAAAACTGATTCTAAAGGTGCTGAAAGTATGCAAACCTCAAACCTAAATACCTAACAAGATTTTCCAAATGTAGTGCACAAGGAAATAGGTTTTCAAAAAGAGTTTGGGTTCTAAAACCAATGCATCCAAGTTTAAAACCAAAACATGCATAAAACAAAAGCTTTTCCAAATCTTAAAAGCTATGCATGTAAAAAACTAGATTTCAAGGTTTTCTAACACAATGCTAGTGTGTGCATTCAAATGGTGCTAAAGTGCAAATGCATCCATCAAATTGCAAAAACAAAAGACCTAACAATCTCCCCCTTTGCAATTTGATGGCAACTTACTCATCAATGAAATTACACACTTAGTCTTCAGCTCCCCCTTAGCTGGACATGTCTTGAAATCTTCTTGGATGCTCCTTCTCTTAGCTTGGGCTCTTGGGCTCTTTTTTTCAATCTTCTTGATGCTTGGTGCTTGATCATTCTTCAAGCTTTCTTATCATCTTCCTCTCTATGGCCAAGCATCTTCTTTAGCTCCAAGCTTTCTTTCTTCTATTTGCTCTCCCCCTTTGACCATGCTTCTTTCTCCCTTTGGCATCTTCACCCTTCTTGAGAACTTGTGTTCTTTCTCCCCCTTAGATGGATAGGAGATCTTCGAGTACTTGAACTCTCGAACTCTCTCCCCCTTTGATGAGTAGGAGATCTTTGAGTCACACTTGAACTCTCTCTCCCCCTTTGACATTAAATTGCAAAGGTACCTACACACATGAGACAAGAAGAATACCTTTAGTAGCACCTGTTAACAAATGAAATCGAAAATGAAATTCATAACAGGCTATCATGTATGTAAGTTAACTCTAAGGGCTCAAAGGCAATCCAAGGGTCAATTTGATCAAAACTAACACTTCCTATGAAGGTTTACTCTCCCCCTCAATCCATTCTCTCCTTTTGTCAAACTCTTGACAAAGATTTAACTATTAGGTGCAAGAAGTAGATGGTTTACCAATGAGGGTCAACTTCAAGGAAAGGATTAGATTCATTTAACTATAAAGCTCATATGATCAAATTGCCAAAAGAAAGCAAGGTCTAATGGGAGAAGCAATCATGGATATCAATTGAAATAAACATATCAATTGAGATTAAAGGATGTGACTATAAACTCAATCACTCTAAAATGGATTTAAAAGTATAACTATTAAGAGAAATCCAAATTAGAGCTATCCATGATATGGGGTTTACTCAAACATAGCATCAATCAATATTACTTATGAAAATCATATGCTATGAAAGTTTTGAAATCATTTCACTCAAACTATAAATATGACTATTAATGTGCAAGAAAGAGTGAAATGAAATTCAATCATGAAGCCAACCTCAAATAATAACCAACCAATATTATTAACACATAAACATGGTGGTCATGAGATATACCTATAAGAGCAAGTGAGGAGGCAAACATGAGCATTATGATGCTAATGGTGTGTGACGTGGAACAATTATATAACTATGAAGATTAGTCCAAAGCACACAAGGTCTATCACATACACAAGATAAGATATCAATTGGATTATGAAATCAATGGAAAGATATACCAAATGAAACCAATTGAATATGATAACATGATTAATAGCAAGGATGTGACAAACTTCCATCAAGCATCATTAGTGCATATTCATCACTTATATAGATATAACTATAGAGCATAGTGATGAACAAGATAAATTGCAATGCAAAAGGATAAAGCTTTGTAATGCATGCAATTTCCAAAGTGACTAAATCATATGAATTCAACATCTAAGATATCCATCAAACATATAGAAATATGAGAAATGGGTTTCAAAGAGTTTCATATGATTAAGAACACTACTTATGAAGTTGAAACATGTATAAAGATGACACCAAGAAAATCTACATGAATCAACATCATAACCATCCATAAAGATATGACTATAAGGCATAAAGGATGGATTTGGGTTCTAATATGGTTTCTACAAATATTGCTAAGATCACAACCATACATGGAACCAATAGTCATTTGCATATGAAAAGAATGTAAACACATAAGCTAGAGATGCAAACAACATACATTTCCATTTCTAAAGATAATGAAACCAAAAGAAAAAGGAAATGAGAATAATGGAACATGCTTAGATGAATATAACTAGTGATGTTATAGGCATTTCCATTCAAACAATCTTCAAATCATTTTGAAAGACAAAATCCAACAATGAGCACAAAAAGAATGATTTTGAAGATCAATTTTCAACATTGTATTTTGAAAGATATAACTTAAATGAAACACATACAAGTTGATTTTTCAAAACAATATTCTCCATATAAAAGTATAACTTATAAATCCATGGAAAACTTGAATTGATTCAAATCATTTGTTCAAATAATCTTACTATGACATAAACACAAATGATTCAACAATTGATCATGAAGAGTCTAGCTATGAAAGCTTTTGAAATCACAATCAATTGATCATGTAAAGAAATGCAATGCAAGACATATGTGTGCAAAAGACAAATCAAACATGATGAAATTATAATCAAATGATTTTGAAAACCATGACATGTAACTTAGAATGGTGCATGAAACCAAAATCAAATGATCATAAAGAAGCAATGCATTTTATGAAATATAACTAAAAGAAAACAAAATGCAAATGCAATCATGACCAACAAAATGATTTAACTATTAGAGAATAGGTTGGTCAAGGTGGTCAAGACCCTAAGGTTTGTCTAAGTATCTAACTTTAGGAATCCACCTAAGGTCTTGGGAGGGTTGAACTTTGAGGTCTATTTTGGGGTTCTCACCAACTTTAGGAGATTTAACTTGATAAATTTTCAATTTGAACTTATCACCATGATATTTAGATTTTACTAAATTTGGCTTAGAATGGTGATTAGTCTTTTGAAGTTGGTGAGTTTGATTCTTAGGGGATTGCTTCACTTTTCTTTTCTTCTTACTTTCTCCCTTTACTTGACTTTTGAAATTTAGATTTAACTTTGTAAATTTCTTCAAAAGTTCTTTTATGTTTTGACTTAAGGGAGGTAGGTTGAGAAGCTTTTTGTTAATAGATTCTTTGATTTTTGGTTTAACTTGTTTAATCCTTTTAGAATCTATCTTGGGAGACTCCTTGTTAATTGGTTTCACTTGTTTAAGCTTTATGGAGTCTTCCTTGGTTTTTAGTGTCTTACCCTTCAAGTTTGATTTTCCATTTTTGAGTTCAAAGATGGGTTTAGACACATGGCTTCTCTTCCTTAGATTGCACTCAAACCTAAAGTGTCCTTCAATGCCACAATAATTACATTTAGACATGGGCAAAGAAGTGTGAGTGCTAGAGAATGAGGACTCACCTTTCACAAAAGTGTTGGTGAATTTAGGGTCATAAGATATATTCCTATTAAATCCAATACCCGTCCTATCTCCATGAGATTTACCCAATTTGAATAATTTTTCAAGTTTCTCTTCACTTTGGGTAAACTTGCACTCATACTTTTGTTTATTGTTTTCAAGTTGAGTGACTTTGGTTATAAGGATTGAATTTTCATTTTTAACTTTTGAAAGTTCATATTCAATTTCCTTATATTTGCTTAGCTCTTCATTGGCAAGTTTTAATTCATGTTTAAGTTCATTAACAATATTAGATCCAAGTTCTTGTGATTTTAACTTACTTTTAATCAACTTGGCTTCTAAGTTGTTAAAGTCTTTATCTTGTTTTTTAATTGTATCTCTTAGGTTCAAATTTTCATTTGTAAGCTCATCACAATTTATCTTAATCTCATTTAATTCGTTTTGAGTATTAGATAAATTTTCCTTAGAGATAGTCAATTTTGATTCAAGATTGTTAAAGTCTTTATCTTGCCTTTGTAATTGATCTCTTTGTTTTAGATTTTCCTTATTGACATTATCATAATCCATCTTTAATTCTTTTAGTTCATCTTGAATGTTAGATAGATTATTCATAGAGATCATGAACTTAGATTCTACACAATTTATTACTTCTTCTTTCTCTCTAAGTTCATCTTTTGAAGAGGCTAGCTCTTTGTTTAGCTTATTAGATTCTTCTTTTAAACTTCTATTTCTTTTATCAAGCTTTGAAGATAATGTATATAATTCATTATAGGCTTGTTGAAGATCATCTTCATCATACTCATTTTCTTCCTCTTTTGAGTCAACTTGATATTCATTTAATTGATGGTTTGAATCTCTAATAGAAGGAAGAGTGAGGGGTCTAGAAGAATCTACAAAGTCTAGCATAGTGGAGTCCATTCTAATGATTTTCAAATAAGCACTACTCTAGGGTTTTAACTCTAGGTTTTTACACCTAATCAAGAGTTCCAAACACTTGATCCTAAGGGATTAGAGCACTTGGCTCTGATACCAATTGAAAGTTTAATACAAATTACAAACATACACTTAAAACAAGCTAAAGTGTGTGCACAAGTGTATGAGTGTGTTTCTTCAATCAATGTTAACTATGAAGCTCTTAAATGAATGCATGATGCATTTTAAAATCAAAGCTTATAAAAATGATGATTGAAGAGAAAACTAATCACATAAAGAATTCAAACAACTTTGATGAAATGAAATAAACAAGTTGTATGAATGTTAAAATCTAAGAAAGCATGTGATTAGGATAAGAGAGTTTGCAAACTAATCTAATTTACCAAGGATGATTTAGAGTTTGCAACACATCTCTTTAAAAGCTAGAAATCATGCAAATATGCAAATACAAAGATTTAATGATGCATTGATTCTACTTTTAATGGAAATCAAAATGATAAGTAAGGTCTACCTTTTTAAATCTCAAACATTTGATTTCCAAATGGCCTTCTAGCCTTTCCAACTTCTTCCCCTTTGTTTGGCTCCAAAATGCTCTCAAGAGCTCATTTGTTCAACTTTTGAGAAGTTGGAAATGAATGGACTTTATAGGCAAAAAAACAGTCCACGGGCTAGTTGTCTCGGTCGACCTAGAGGTCTCGGTCGACCGGGAAGGCATAACGGTCGGATTTTTGACCGTTGGAGGTTTCAGTTCAGAAACTGTAAAAAATACCTCCAGTTGTCTCGGTCGACCGAGACCTGTGTCTCGGTCGACCGGCAACACTGCCGGGACACCCCATTTTGCAAAAATTCAATTTTTGCCTATTTTAAGGTATATCTATGGGGGACCTTTTGGGCCACTAAATCAAGCTAAAATACATGTTTTAGAGATTCTAAAGGTTATTAAAACATGATTATAAGAAGCCTAAACAAATTTGAAAACTTTAAAACCATAGGCTAGCTTGATTTGAGAAAAACTCTTTTCAAATGAAATTGCATACAAAACTGATTCTAAAGGTGCTGAAAGTATGCAAACCTCAAACCTAAATACCTAACAAGATTTTCCAAATGTAGTGCACAAGGAAATAGGTTTTCAAAAAGAGTTTGGGTTCTAAAACCAATGCATCCAAGTTTAAAACCAAAACATGCATAAAACAAAAGCTTTTCCAAATCTTAAAAGCTATGCATGTAAAAAACTAGATTTCAAGGTTTTCTAACACAATGCTAGTGTGTGCATTCAAATGGTGCTAAAGTGCAAATGCATCCATCAAATTGCAAAAACAAAAGACCTAACAGCCTCTTCATATGCTTCCTGTGGAACAAAAGAGAATGTAACCTTCATGAAATCCTCTCTCTTAATTTCATTTGAAATGAAATCAAATTGCCACTGAGCTTTTGATCTCTTTATTGCTCAAGAATGACCTTCCACGTTAAAGGAACCAACAAACAAGTCCTTACACAAATATAAACCTTCTCTTGTCACTAAGATCACATCCTATTAAAATCCCTAACTTGTGGGGTCTCATAGCCACAGAGAGCATGTTTGGTACGTAACAGGTAAAGAATCCATAGATTTGATGATTTTTCACTACCACTGGAACAAATATTCTGCGCTGGGGATTTGTATAGTTAAGGATTTCACATTAATATTGATATGTATTGATGTATATAACTGAGAAAAATAGAGTTTGGTGTGCAAATCCACTTGAGTGAGGATTTTCAAATCTTATGGGGGGTGGTCGGATCTGAAAATCCTAACAAATGAAGATTTCAATTCATCCAAATCCTCAAGAATTTGCATTTGCCAAACATAGATTTACCAAATCTTTAGAAAAACCGAAAATCTCTTCCCCAAAGATTTAGTTGCCAAACGTGACAATAAAGAAACATGCCAAACTCATCCTTAATTATATGATGAGACCCTCAAGGCTTAGGGCCCGTTTCTTTATCAGAATTCCAAAATTTCATGTATGAGAGAATTTCAAATTCTCCAAAAGTTGTCCCCTTAGGTGGAATTCCAAATCCCTCTTTTTTTATAGAGGATTTGAAATTCTAACAAATGGTATAGAGAATGGAACTCCAAGAATTCCAAAAGGTCTTTTGGGTGGTTGAAATTTGAAACTCTAATGAAAAAAACACATCATTTCAAATGACAGGGACAAGATGTCACATTATGTCCAAAAAACCTCAACCTCCCAAATTCTGGTCATAAATTCTAGATATTACTGTAAAATTTCAAAATCCCACAGGGTGGAGGAATCCAATAAAATATGCCTTTCCATTTTGTGGTACTGAACCAATCCCTTTGCAAGTCACCATGCATCCTGCGTTTGAATTCCTTTGCATCCATGGCCCATGCAATGAGCCCATTGTTTAATCCCCTATGAAATTGCAGCAATAAAAGATTGTAGAGCCACATTAAAAATTCTCAGATCTCTTTCCTTCCAGACCCCAAAAACTGTGATTGAAACTGATGTCCCAAAAAAAAAAAAAATTGGCCCCAAAGACAGGAAGAATCTAGATGACCTATTTGTATGGTTGATGTGATGCGGAAAAATGCATAACCAAAAAGAGAAGCAATATATGAAAACAAGCACCAAACAAGAGACGAGAGATTTGCCTGGCTCACCTTAAAAGGCTACATCCATGGGCAAAGAAAGCAATGGCTTCACTAAATCAAGAGGGAAGATGATACAATGCAATGAGAGAGCAAAGAGAACAAGAGATTGCTTTACTACAATTGGACCAATAGACGAGAGAATCAAGAAATGTCATTTGAGATGGTTGGGCATGTGAACAAAGATTCGAAACAGGCCATGTATCAAGAATTGAAGTGTTGAAAGTTAAAGGATGAGTAATCTGACCCAATGTTGGGTTTCTTGCAAAACCTCATTGTGTTTCTTCTTGGGAGAGAACGTCTGAGTGAATAAGCTCTGTGAGTGCTTCTTTATAAAGAATCTGAGCTGTGGGTTCACTCAAGAGGAAATCCAATGGTGTCATCTGATCGATGGAATTTTATTTCAAGTGGAGGGCTGCTTGCATACCATTAATCTTATGCAGTTGAAATGATTGTGAAGAGAGACCTTGTAGTGAGACCAGATCTTCCAAGTAAAGCAAACAATCAGGCATGTCATGTGGCCTTCATGGTGGGTTTCAGACCATTGGTACATTGGTTGCTTGTAATTTAGATCCTATTACCTAAATCCCATTCAAGCTATTTCATATTTATTTGCATCTCTTCTAATGTACTTGTTGGCTATCGTTTATTTATTTATTTTTATTTTTTTTGTCAGGATTTCTAAATTATCGTGGCCTAGATTTGGTACCTGTGGGCAGAGTTTTCACATTAGTGATCAATTTCAAAGGATTGGCATTGTGACCGGTCACATAGTGTACAAACTTCTGTTCGGTCCCATTTGGCACAAATATTGGTTCATTAGATACCAATAATAGGTCATCATAAATTGAGTATCATCAAGCTTCGTAAAAAGCAAAGGAAAGCACATCTGCCATGAATCTTCATTCTTTATTATCCTTGAACAAAAGAGGCTATGTCATATATCTCCTCACAAAACGCCCTTTTACCCACATATTTGGAGGATTTAGAAGTGAGACCAAATATAGAAAACAGAGACCATTCATCAATAAAAAAAGAATTATGCAAGAAGATGGTCTACAGAGCTTCATCAAATGAACCAAAAAATAAATTAAAAACAAAGCATTCAGGTGTTCTAATCAAGTGCCTATAGAATTACAATGTGGGACCATATTTGACTTCTCATATCACTATACCACCCTGCTACTTTTCAATTCAAATGTTCAATGAAAGGGCCTGTTTGTTTCACAAGTAAATACATATGTACCAATGGAAAAGATACATACTAATTACATATGCATTTGAAGGGTGTGAAATGAGAATTCAAATATTCATAAAGTTACCAAGTACTTTGTTACCCCTATTAACATAGCTAATTCCTATATAAAACAGATTTCATCATTTATTTTATCCATGTTTCTTTCTAAGCCTTATAACAAACAGTTGATATGCATATTTAAACTGCACACTAATGCAGCACACCCCCAACCGATAGCAATCCATCAAACCCAAAGAATTCTCACCCAATATTAGCCTCATTCATCCGTTATATCATCAAAATGAGTCATTTCAATGCAATATTAGTAACAAGATTTTCAAAACCAAACATCCGAATGAGGAAATTCTTACCCAAGGAATCAAATAATACACATTACTGACATGAGTCGAGGTGAATTCACCATAAACAATTCGTGTAGAAGATATGACAATTGGCTCTTATACCATATTAAATAGTAATCTTAAGAGAACTTTTATATATAATAATTTTTTTAGCGTTGTGTCATTCCGCTTGGAATTCGATATCAGGATCGGTTGCTCTTATACCATATTAAATTTCTTTAGCTCACTATTCGTATTAAAACCTCGAGGTATTAGAAAATGTTGCATAAATGCTTTTCAATAGGTGGACCCATCCTTCAGATTTGCTACTAAGCCCGATTTCACAAAACGGTACATTGCCAATTATTCAATACCGTTTTCAATAAGTTTAGGATAATCAAAAAGCTTGATTAGCCCAAATATCCTCTAAAGCCTGAACAACTAAAAATATAAAATCTAAACCACCTACACACCCTGCATATTTGGGTGGGCCAAATTTCATTCCAATTAGAGTTGACCCATTTTTAGTTTTTTTCCTTTTAACATATTATCAGTATTAAATTTTTTCAACTTTAAGTGGAGAGAAATTTGCATGTTTCTTTAACAATTTTTTTCTAGAGAATTATTTTAACAAATCGTTAATCTAAACATGTACAATTTTGCTGCTCGTTCTCATGCCCTCATCTTCCAACATAGAGTCTTCTTAAACTGCATGTTAATTTAAATGGTGCGATTTAAATTTGTATAGTGTTGGGAATAGGGTTGTAAATGGGTCGGTTCCGGTCTGGGTCCAGGGTGGAACCGGAACCGGAACCGTTTTCTAAGAGGGGGAACCGGAACCGGAACCGATAATATTAAAAGGAACCGGAACCGGAACCATTTGTGAGGCGGGTCTGGTTCCGGTTCCGGGTAGGAGATTTAGAAAAGTAAAAACCCTAATGTAGAAAAGTAGAAAAGTAAGAAGGGTTTTGTTTTCACATACTAAAGTTACCTTATGTTAGTGTATATTTGGTCGGGTCCCTGGTCCACGGGTCTGAGCCACTGTGGATCCGGAACCGGAACCGTTTAGGTATCGGTTCCAAAAAAGGATCCGGAACCGGAACCATTTGCTTATCGGGACCAAAATAAAGACCCAGACCCGGAACCTAACGGGTCGGAACCTTCGGATAATCGGAGAATCGGAGACCCATTTACAATCCTAGTTGGTAACATTTCTCGATTGAATTCTTGAAAAAGATTGGATGATGCAACATCTGTATTGCCTGCTCTGAAGTCTGACCAACAAGAACAACAATGTTTCATTTAATTGATTAAGTAGATGTGACCTTTGAAAGTAAGGTTTTCGATTTTCCTTCATATCATGTCCCCTTCCAGGCTCTATCTCTCCGGGGGCCTGCTAAAGGCCTCTACCTTAGCAATGCTCCGATGCTTTTACTTTTAGTAAAGGCAATAAAAAGAAAAAACCTAGGCACACTTTTTCTTTGTTAGTGGGGACTAGGGTCTAGTGACCTTTTTTTTCTTTGGAACCCTACTTTATACGCCCCACAATCAAGATCTAAACTATAAATCATGATTAGAAGGTTCAAAATGACAATTAAGTCAAATTTTAGCGGTTGAACTGCCATGGACTTTGAGGTATTTGCAAATAAGTTCTGACCTTAAAATACTAATTTTTTATTCATGCGGGCCTCATTTATAAGATCCAAACCATTCAAAGTCTCTAGAGAGCCAAGGACCGCCATGGGGTGAAAACTCAACCTTTTATTTTTCATGGATTTTGAGAAAATTGCAAAAAATCGACAACCATTGGATCACATGTCTACTGATTATAGGAATCCTCCTGTTTACCAAACCTAAAACTCTCTGCGAAAATCCCCTTCGAGGGTATGTTGGATCCAAGAGAACGAGGGAATCCTCTAATATATAAGGATTCCTCTCTATTTAAGAATGGTCGATATCGACCATCATAGTTTAGCCCTAATTGCCGATATCGACCAATTTGTCTGTTGGATTTTTTCCAACGTATAACTATCTTATTTATTGAACTAAAAAAAGAACAAAAACACACCAATAAGACCTCTTCCGTCTCCAACATGCTATTGAGTCTCCATCGATCCTATTGTGTTTTTTCCATAAAATCTCCAATTATTTATTTAGTGGTGTCGTGTCCACCTTTTACTAAAGGTGAAAGCAATGAGCCAATACCTCCACTTTTTCTAGAGGCAATGACCCGGCAAAGCTATGCTGACTGGAGTTATTCATTGTTAGCAGGTAACGTGCAGAGAGCTTTTTCTTTTCTCGTCTTTTTTGTCCTCCTTATCCTTTGGGTAAAGCGTTGATGAGAGTTATTCTTTCTTATTTTTATGCCTTTTACATTCATCAATTAACAAAATATTTAGACAGTTGCTATGGAAATTTTGTGAGTCATTCTTTCTTATTTTTTGTTGTGTCTCACATCACATGCATCAACTAAGAAGGTATTTGGACAGTTTTTATGGTTTTTTTTTTTTTTATTTGACTCCATCAATTTTAAGAACTTTATTTTTTTCATATTTTCTTACTGGTAATTATTAAATAATAAACTTATTGATTTTGTCCACTCTAATTTCAGTTTTGACCTTTCAGTTTCGATTGATTTTTGGGCATTTCATTAATTCTGACATTATATGAAGCCCACAAATTTTTTATTTTCATCGGAGCCCACTGCAACAACCAGCTTTATTTGATTAATATAGGTAAACCTAAATCCATGCTAATAAAAAAGTTAAAATATTTACATGCTAAGATTATGAATTCGTAATCTATCACTCCATAAAACTATAAAAATAAAAAAAAGCAAACCCAGCTACTCCACCACAGAAACTTTTTGTTTAATACATTTTCAAAAAGTTATAATTATAAAAGTTTGAGAAAGTCACACCTGCTACAGAAAATTTGTACGCGTCATTCATCTGTTTTCTTTAAGGGTGCTAATATTCACACTCACCCTATCCCTATCCCTATGCCTATGCCTAACTCATCTCACCCACCACGTCATCATTATTCTCTCTCTTATCCCCGCACATGTCACCATCATTCTCTTCCTCACAGACGCCACCTTCATCCTCTCTTCTTCTCATCACAGAGCTTAATTCTGTAATGGAGTATAGCGTCCCAGCCTCTGTACAATTTCGGATAGCGGCCCACTGATCAAAAGCTACGATCAGCCTTCATCAAGATGGTCGCCCAGGTCCCCTCTACAAGATGTATGGTTCAGACCCTGTCTTCAAAAACGGAATTATCTCATTTTCTTCTTCGCTACCGTCATGCCCCCTTTAGGTCTTTGGATGGTGGACCAAATAGAGCCCACTTCACACAAGTCCACAACCTTAACATCACCCCACCATGTCCGGTCCGATGGACGGACCAGATCTGCGATCGGATCAACCAGTGGGTCCCACAACCGCCTGATGTCAAAAACTAATTATTTTCCCCTTAATCACACCTTCTCTTATCAGCCTAATGGATGGTGGGTCAGGGGTGTCAATTGCCTATGAGACCAGCCCCTCTACGGTCGTCCGTGGGTCCTCCTTCAGATCCATGGATCAGATCTAATATCAGGGCCCACCTGGGTCCCATAGTCCCAAAACACAGATACAGTACTTAAGTGGGCCCCACCCTCCCTCACCTGTGCTATCTCCCTCACTGCAAAACTCCACACTCTCCCTCTGAGATATCTAGAGAGAGAGAGAGATTGTCTCTAGTTCTTTTTCCAGGAGAGGTTTCAATGCCATTTTATTCTCTTCCTTCTCCTCTTTCTCCCTTTTAATTACTCTTTAATCTTTGTAGTGTCCAATCAAACGGTACAAAATGCAGGCCACTCATAAGAGGGTGGGTGTAAATAAGGTCTTAGCCTAGGGTGGGTGTAAATATTAAAGGGACATTCTACCCACCCTATTTAATATTTACACCCACCCGAGGCTAAGACCTGATCTGAGCTCTGTGATGAGAAGAAGAGAGGATGGAGGTGGCATGTGTGAGGAAGAGAATGATGGTGACATGTGTGGGGATAAGAGAGAGGCATAGGCACACTTTGCAGCAGGGTAACCATACCATTGGCATTCAAAGCACTGAATTGGCTTAGACAACCCTTTAGCTTGAATCCTATCAAACTTATGCATAAATTTGGCCTTATTGGGTGCCTTTGGGCTCTGTGAATCCTTCTTAGAATTGGCCTATTTATTCTTCCACATCTTTCTGAATTTTTTAACGAAGTATTTTTCAAACTCAGTGTCATCCGAGTCACAATCCGATTCAGAATCATTCTCGGCAAATTTGGAAGAAATAAGTGCAATTTCCTTACCATTCTTACTCTGACAATGGTTTGCTTCATAGGTCTGTAAATTTCCAACCAATTCTTCCACACTGAGCGAATTAAGATCTTGGTACTCTTCAGTGACTACCACCTTTGGACGAAATCTTTCTGGGAGAGACATTATTATCTTCTTAACAATTTTGGGTTGATTAATAGGTTCTCCCAAATTGAAACTTGAATTCACAATTTTACTCAGATTAGCATTAAACTCATCAAAAGTTTCAGATTCTTTCATCCAGATCGTCTCAAAGGCAGTAGTCAAGTTTTGGAGTTTTGTTTGTTTAACAATATCAGTTCCCCCATGGACGGTCTGTAACAAATCTCATGCCGCCTTGGCATTAGAATAAGAAGAAGTCCTATGAAATTCTACTGGGGCAATCCCGTTGTAGATGGCATTAATGTCCTTGTTGTTGCAGTTAGACTTGACTTTCTCAGCCTCGGTCTTTTGGGCTTTAGGTTTCAATACAGTCTTCCCATCTACTACAACGGTGGGGTCGGAATACCCTTCCTTAATGATGTCCCAAACTTGATCATCAATAACCCCAAGGAATGCAATCGTCCTTACTTTCGAGTAAGCATAACTGGATCCATCTAGAAGTGGGGGCTTAGTGGTAGATGTTCCTTCTCTATTGAATTCCATTAGAGAATACTTATTTGAAGATCACACAATAAATTAGTGCAACCCGCTCTGATACTACTTGAAAGTCGTTAATTTAAGACTTAACACAAGCAAAGGTCCCTTGAATCAGTATCTCTATTAGATTTCAATTCCGATTATAAACCTAGTCAATTAAACGAAGTCCAATTAAAAAGCAATCAACCACAAAGAGAAGGAGACGCAAGATTTTGTACATGGAAAATCCTACTGGGGAAAAAAACCACAGGCCTACCGTCTGAGCTAATAGACAACCTAGCACTATGATAATTGAAAGTTACAAAACTCACAGTACCCTTTCCAGTTGGAATTAACCTAAGGACGAAATGATTTGGCAACGCCTCGTCGTACACCTTCATTGTGTTTGAATCGACCACCTTGACAGCTTCTTCGATGTAAATCTACTTCAAGAGAGTAAAAGAAAGGAACTCCAAAGTATGAAAATCTTCAGCACAACAACTTGATAAAGCTTTGGGGAAGAAGATGTCACAAACCCGTCCCACCAGCATGATATTGTCCGCTTTGGGCCTTCGGCCCGCATGGTTTTGTTTTTGGGCTGGCCCACAGGCGTCCTAAAAAGCCTCATGCTGCAATAGGCAGGGGTCCGGACTTATAGCCAGGATCCAGGCACCTCGCACATCCGATGTGGGATTGGGGTGTTACATCCTCCCCCACTCGGATAGGAGTCATCCGCAGCTCTGATACCATTTTGTCACAGACCTGTCCCACCAGCACGATACTGTCTGTTTTGGGCCTTCGGCCCTCACAGTTTTGTTTTTGGGCTGGCCCGCAGGCGTCCCAAAAGGCCTCATGCTGCAATAGGCAGGGGTCCGACCTTATAGCCAGGATCCGGGCGCCTCACACATCCGATGTGGGATTGGGGTGTTAAAGAAGATGAATCTCTCAATCAATTCTAGGGTTTAGAATCGGAGAGAAGTGCGAGGGGTCGCTCTATAGGGTTGCTAGGATGCTCAATATATAGGCCTTGGGACGTGCATAGTGTTACCTAAAGAGACTAGAACTCAAACTAGCAAGTTGAGACAAATTGGAAAGCAGTTTCCTAAAATAACTGGGTTTTCCACGAAGCATGCGCTCGAGCACATGAATGCGAGCAAGTGCTCATTCTACATGCAGGTCTTCTATCTGGCCCATGCGCAGAATTCTATGATCGAGCGTGGGAACTCTCTACCTAAAGTGTGCTTAAGCACAGGATGGCGCGCTCGAGCGTCTAGTCTGTTTGAGTCTTGATGAATTTCTTCTTTTCCACTCTTCTTCTAAGCAGTCTATCTATAAGATACATTATAAATTGAATTTATGATTTTATCCATTATCCAATGAATTACCCAACACTCATATAAACCTTACATGCTTCGTGAGACATAAATAGTCATTTTGAAAACAATCTTATCACTTTCGACTTTCTTTAGTTTTTTCCCCCTTTCCCTGCAGTGGATCATTCTCGTGCCGATGTCCTTTTTTTTTAAAGGATTTAACCGGAAAAGACACTTAATGCACACGTGTGATGCAATCAAACATTTTAGATGGTGGTATACCAATTAGAGCAATTGAGACGATTTTTTTTTTTTTTTTTACCTATTTGGCACTTCGTTGGCGCCGACCTTATTTACACTGCATAAGGTCGATATAAGGTCGGCGTCGACCCTGTCCGCGAACCCTATTAGGGCTCGAAACCGTGGTTCTTCTCATTTTTTTCTTCTCTCTTCCCGCAGACCGTCAAGATCAACCTTGGACGAGTGCTCCTATGTGGTAACTGCCATTTCCATTTGCACCAAGCTTCAAACTTCCTCCTCAACTGCATCTCTTTGCTCCCGATCGGTTTTTCCATCGTCTGTTTTTTCCATCGTGACTACAGAGATATCTATCTCCTTCCATTTTTCAATCTTTCTCTATGTTTTTGTATTTTCCTTCCTTTTGGTTCTCCCGCCATCCCGCATACGATATCGAAGTGCGTTGTACATGGGCTTCAACATTGTTGTGGGATTTGTAGATTGTTCATTTGAATGGACTAGGGTTCATAGGGATCCAAATTTGGGGTTTTTTTAGTTGAGAAGGACGATGGTTCCGGAGCAGTTACCGTCTTTGGCAGTTAGAATGAATTTGTTCTTACTCATTTCTTCTTTTTTTTTTTTTTTTGTGAAATGGATTGAATTGATTTTGGTCCCAAAACTTTAAGACGGCAGATTCATTCTGTTTTTTTGGTGTTCAGTTGGATATGTAATTAAACTAATATTATGGTTTGATTAATTTCCGTTTATTTGATTGGTCTTTTTGTTTGTTGCCAAAACCTGCCTCATTGATGCGGCCCAAATGCATGAGATCCATATGGAAAACATGTCTTAGTCAAGTGACCCAAAACTAGGTCATTTCGTGTTCCAAAGATTGTCACTAGTTTCTTTATGAAACCACATTTTAGTTAAACCAGGTCTGAAACTGTTATCTGGAAACCACCATGGGATCAATAATGAAACCATTTTTCATCGGACTATTTATCAAAGGAATGGTTCATGTACAAAGATGAAGGTTATAAAATAAAAATGTTAGGATAATTTAACTAGAATGATATTGGTCTCATACTTTACTAATAAAGAGAAATCTGTGCCGAGCACGAGCAAGCAACCAACTAAATTTATAATACGAAAATTGTAAAGAATAAAAATTGGAGATGCACCAATTTTTTAGTGCATATCTTTTTCTACAATGCAATTAATAAATAAAATTAACAATATTAACAAACATAGTTGGTTGCAAATAACCGATAATACATCCTATACTTCTTTGCAAAATCAACAATTTACCCTTCATGAACTTTAACTGTTGTGGTGTTAGACAAAGCTATTTATCTCTTACTTCAAGTGGGCGTAATCTATCCCTAATATTGGATTGTTACAAAATGTACATTTTTTAGTGTTCACTATTCCATATAAGCATGAAATTTTTTAGTGTTCATTATTTCTGTCTAGTGAACATTTTTTTATGTATGCTTGCCTTTTTATGTATGTTTGCCTTCATTACATTCAATGCTACTATGTCTAATTTGGATGTACACAAATGTCTAAAGAGAATACAAGCAAGGACGAATTGTCCCGTAACGAGGCTAGTACCTCAAATTCACAACCAGCCCGACTTTTGTGCGAGCAAGAACATCACATTTCCACCGCTATCGAACGCGGTTTGGTATACTCTCTTCCACACAATGACGAATCAATTGAACTTCCTTTCGATCTATGACTAACGTTATTCAAACTGTCATTTTTCGCATGAATGGTTATGTTTGAGTGCTTTATCCTAACATCTCTCCACTCCCGGTCTTGCCGCCTGACTTGCAGTGAACCTCCCCTTACAATTGTTGTGCTATATGCGCTCTTTGATATCGATCCTAATGTAACTTGTAATTGAAGTGGTTATGTTGTGAATGTTGTCAATTTGCAACTTTAAAATTAGGAGATGTAAAGGCAATTAAAATAAATGTATATGGGATGTTGATGGATTGATTGAATGTCAATTGAATGTATGGAATGTTTTTGTTTGTATTTAAATTCATAAATGTTGTATTTGAAGCACATAGAGGGCTTTCGATGTAAATGTATTGGTCCCCTTCCTTAGGATTTTTGTTTCAAATTTATATAACGTCATCACCGACGCTATATCACTTATTTTAGACTACTAGGGTCATCACCGACCCTGACTTAGAAATTTTTCCAGAGAATTCCTAGAAAAAGCTACAACTTTTGGTCAAAAAAAAATATGAAACATGCGTCAATGATGACCTTTTTTTACACTGCTACGGTCATCACCGACCCTGACTTAGAACTTTTTTCCGAAGACGCCTGAAAAAGTTACAATTTTTTGTCAAAAAAAAAATAGGAAGCCTGCGTCAGTGATGACCTTATTTTACACTGCTAGGGTCATCACCGACCCTGACTTAGAGTTTTTTTTTCCTAAGAATGCCTGAAAAAGTCCAACTCAAATTTCATTTTTGGACATTGGTGTATGAGGGTTTAAGTTTCTTTTTTACACCCTTCCCTAACAACAGGTGTGATTGCCCTAGTGGCAGCAGGGCCCTACCCTATTAGCAAGGACTCAAACATTGCCCTCCCTTTTTTTTTTTAGAACTTCAAATACTTTATGTATGACCTAGGTACAAGGGTTTGAGGGTGGAAGCCCCCACCCTGAAAGTTTTCAAAGCCCCCCCGTCAGATTTTGATAATTTATATATATATATATATATATATATATTTATATTTGCCTCTTCCCATAATATTTTTTTTACATTAAGCCCACTCAAGTTAAATTTTCTGGGTCCGCCCTTGTCCGTGAAGGAAAATTTCTCGGATCCACCCTTGGGTAATTATTACCTACAACAATAAGTTGTAGAGCACAAGATTTATATAAGTTAATTTGACGCAATCCAAGTTGGACACCTATGCAATAATACATATGTTATTGCATACATATGTGTCTATACCTGCTTATAGACAAAATAAAAAAAAAATAAAAAAAAAAAGAGCTATCAAAGGCGTGTCCCCATTTGAATAGTGCCCACATACGTGTGAAAGTGGCCAACCACATTTGTGATGACTAATGAGGCCTTATTTTGTACTTTTTCCCCTCTAGGTTGTCAGGGGTTGAATGAAAAATTCATGTAGTTTTGTTAATTATATATATTTATTTATATCCAATGCCAACATTCATATCTAATACCAACAACTTAAATGTGAGGGCCCTCACATTTATCTCTTATAATAAGGTAAGAGATGCTCTCATAGGAGCATCTCCCTATATATATATACCCTCTCTTTCTTCAACTATTTTGTATGTCGTTTGTGCAGTAAAATTCATGAGAGCGACTGAAGAAAAAGTCATGAAAACCAAAATCAAAAGCAATGGTCCTTATAGTGGGTACATTGGCATTTCCTTTCCCATTAGATTCTTCACAAATCCAAGACATGTTTGGAAGCCAAGGTCTTAAATTAAGAGCTAAAATAATCTTATCTCATCCAATAATTAAGGCCCAAGATAACATTAAGTAATTGCACTGACTATGCTTATGATTGGTCAGATGCGTTGGAAGGACCAATCCAGGATTTCTGGATGACAGGAAGATAACCTTGCAATATAAAATAGGATTGATCTGGATCCTGTGAGGTCACTCCCATAAATTCATTAATGGGGTTCAACCCTCACGACCCTGACGTTGATGAGAGCATTTTTTTTTTTCTCCTTATCCTTTGGGGAAGGCTGTTCTTTCTTATCTTTTATTAAGAAGGTATTTGGACAGTTGTGGTAGATCGAATTTTTGTGAGTTATTCTTTGTTATTTTTGTTGGGTTTCACAAGCATCAACTAAGAAGGTATTTGTACAGTTTTGATGGAAATTTTGTTTAGACCATTCTAATTTGAATTTCAATTGATTTTGGCTTTTTAATGTTAATTTTGACATTATATGAAGCCGGCATAATTTTAGTTATCATTGGAACCCATTTGCAATTGAATGACAAAAGTAGACCTTGGAACAATATCTGCTATTTTACCATAATCGGTAACTTGTAGTTACCTTTTTTTTTTTCTTTGGAACCCTACTGTATATGTCCCGCAATCAAGATCTAAACCAGAAACCATGATTAGAAGGTTCAAAACGACTACTAAGTCAAATTTTAGCCGTTGATCTGTCATGGATTTTGAGGTATTTGAAAATAAGTCCAGACCCTAAAACACTAAAAAAAATTTATTCATGTGGGCCTCATTTGTAATATCCGAACCATTCCAAATCTCAAGAGATCCAAGGGCGGCCATAGGGTGAAAAGTGAAAACCCAACCTTTGTATAAAGCAAATCCAGCTACTACACTACAGGAACTTTTTGTTTAAAACAATGTCAAAAAGTTGTAACTATAAGAGTTAGAGAAAGGGGTGAAAAAAGATTTAGTTCATGTCACACCAGCTACAAGAAATTTGTACGTGTCATTCCTCTGTTTTCTTACATCAGAAGGAAGACTACATCTAAAAACAGATGTATTTTTGCTTAATGGAGATGCACATATTTCAAAGCTTGTCGCAAAATTTTGATTTGAGTTTTTAAATATATTTTTTTCGCCTTTTCTGTACGAATCATTATCGGATATTTGACTTTCACTTGCACACACTCCAAAACTACAGTCGACACACTCAAGTGGTTCCGGTTTTTCTTAATATTGTCCAATGGGATGGTCAAGCCATTTTGGACCAATATTATTAGTAGGAAGAGGGTCTATTTTGGACTGCCCAACCCAACCCTTATTGGTTGCAGCCTACATTAGGCTTTTAGGTGAAGTGAGCCTCACTTTTTTGCCCAATATTGAACAGGCTAGACCTGGGGCTTGAATGATTAAAGCCCTATTTTGGCCTGACATATTTCCCACAAATAGGCATATTTTGCAAATGGGCTGTCCATGAACCTAACTTTTGGCTCATTGGTAGGATCCAAATCTAAATATAAAGCCTTGTGAGTCATAACCAAACTAATTGGGCCTTGACGCAATCTGAGCCGCCCATCCGCCCTCGAACAGGCCTTAGGTGCCCTTGTGAAAACATCCACTAATATGAATGTGCTGGTAAGTTTGGTGGTGGAACACATCTTTCATAAATCTAGACCATCAAATCAATTCTCAGATCCCCAAACGTTACTTTGATCTAAAGTGATAATCATTGTTGGATTCATCATGCCAAAGAAAGGGTAATTTACTATTATAACATATTAAGCTAGGAGGTTTTGGCTTCAATTTTTATCTCAATTATATTTTTTACCTTGATCTAAACTTTTTCTTCTTTTTTTTTGTTTTATTATTATTACTTATAATTATTTTTTTGTCTAAATCGTTTTATTTTTATTTTTTTTGTTTTATTATTATTACATATATTTTTTGATTTTTTTTGTCTAAATCATATCTTTTTTTTCTTTTTTCTTTTTTATTATTATTACTTATATATTTTTTTGTTTAAATCATTTTTTCTTTTTATTATTATTATTATTACTTATTTTTTTTATTTTTTTTGTCTAAATCGTATTTTTTTCTTTTTTTTTGTTTTATTATTATTACTTATATTTTTTTGTTTAAATCATATTTTTTTCTTTTTTTCTTTTATTATTATTACTTATATTTTTTTATTTTTTTTGTCTAAATCTTTTTTTTTCTTTTTTTGTTTTATTATTATTAATTTTTTTAGGATTATATCTTATAATTTGTGGTTATCTTTTGATTAAGAAAGATTTAAAAAATTATTAAATAGATAATGTTAACATAACAATAAATTATAACGAAAAAAGAAAAATTACTAAATCAAACACAGTCAAAATTACTAAGTGAACAAAAAAATCAAAAAATTAGAAAACAGAAAAATATAGAATGGATGGTCTAAATTGGCTTCGAACAATATTAATTAAAATCAACAACAAAATAGTCTTCTCACAATACTAATCAGAATCCAAATGTACAGTAGATGGATTCCATATCCGCTTGTAGTCTTCAAAGTTTTGTTCATAAATTAAAGCCCATTGTGCTACACATTGGTGTCTATATGCACCCCATTGGATCATGATAGGGGGCATTGGAGGATTGGGAACCAATAATACCCCACAAAGTGGTTCTGATTGACATGTCCTATGCAAACTACATGTTGTTCATGTGGTGGTGGTGGTGCAGACCGTAGAGGAAGAAACGTCATGCTCTGTGATTCACTAATTAAAATGAAAACCACATTATACCACGACGCAATCAAGTGACCCATGTCCGACAAATTCATCCAATGAAGCAATGGTGCAGGCTTATCTGTCTCAAAAAATGTCAGCGCTTCTCTTATGTGCGAAAGCCTTTTGTAACTTTCATACAAGGATGCATACTCATCAACATTGTTGTTCAACTCAGTTAGCATACCATACCTTACAATAGCCCATGCATTTTGACCTTCATCCATATGTAAAGCCATAGTGACGCTACGAAACCCGCAATTCCCATCAGCAATGACATCGGTCACAGATGTAATATACGGATGCAAATGAGGTGGAAACTGGGGGACGTAACTATGTGAGTCACACTCTGAATAGAAATCGGTAGAAAATTGGTCAACGTAACTATGTGAGTCAAAATTCAGGTACAATTCAACAGGAAATTGGTCAACGTAACTACATGAGCCAAACTCTGGATGCAAATCCGTATGCAACTGGTCCACGTAACTATGCTGGCCAAAGTTAGGATGCACAAATAGTAGGAAACTGGTCACTGCTCTTATGTTGACCAAACTCCAGCTGCATCTCAGTAGAAAATCTTTGAGGTTGTGGCGCTGGGGGAACATAAGATGATGCAAAACTATGCCTGCCCGGTACAAAAAATGAATGATTAGCCTCAGCATATTCAAATCCTGATGGATCTCTTCGAGTCGATGTAATATCTTTTTTCTTTGAAGTAGGTCGTCCACGACCTTGCTTCTTCACCTCTGGCTTTGCAAGTAAAGTGGTTGAAGGATTAATAATTTCACGTAATTTTTGCAACCACTGAAGCTTACCTGACCAAGGCGTTTTTTTGAATTGGTCGGCGAACAATTCTAACTCAACATTGCATTTTAAATCATCATCCTCTACTCTAGTGGTAGGCATGAAGTCCAACTTCCTCCAGAACAAATCAATAGAAGATAGTGGAATTGAACGACCCTTCGAGATATATGTATAGATTTCATCTGCTCATGGCAAACTGTGACTAAATCGAATTTGATAACCACAAGTTTCAAGATCATCCCCAACAATATGAGAACGTTTTTATTTCTTCTAAAATGTGATACATTGCAGAACAAGAAGCAAAACCTCTCAGTTCGTTGTACAATGAGTGCCCGAAATCATGCCACACAAGATTTATACTTCGTTCCAATGATGTTTTAATGGATGTGGATTGCGCCTCCAACAGATTATGAACATGTGACCATACGGACTCAAAATTGCCCATTGAATTACATAAATGCCTTTTCAACCTTGCATGTTGACTTTCAGCTCGATTCATCGTCCTGTTACCGCAATGCATTGATCTGTTGGTCCAGGCTTTCACAAATTTCTCCTTATATTCATTCAGCCATATCGTTTTGATGTAATTGAGTGCTTTAGGATATCTGCGAAATGATTGCTCAATAGTCAGCAACCTCTTGGAATACTCTTCGGTGGTATCAGAGTCCATTAGATAAAACCACTTGGAGTAGAAACTCTCTCATGCATGCTTTTCTTCAAATAGCTTCTTACAATTTGCTAATACATTCCTCCCAATATGCCATTTGCACAGCAAAGCGGTTGACTCAGGGAAAAAGTGATCCACAGCATTCATTAATGCTAAATCTCTGTCAGTCAACACCACTCGTAGTAATGAACACTCATCCATAGTAGAATGCAAACAACTTAATGCCCATGCAAAATTGTCCTCTTTCTAGAACAGGATGAATACAAATGCAACAGAAAAAGTCAACTCTGTTGATGTAAGACCGACTATTTCAAAAAGTGGCATGTTGAACCTGTTAGTCTTGTACGTCGTGTCCATAAGAAGTATGTGAGGAAAAGCACGTAACAAATCAAGTGAACGAGGATGAGCAAAAAATAAATCTTGAAGCTCGTTTGACTCACTATGACTTCTATGCCACGAAATGTAATCATGCTTACTGAGATTAAACATTAATTGTTGCATCTGAGACGTCCTTGTAGTTTTTGCCACTCGATGTTTTTGACGAGCATTGTAAATGGTTTTCATGGTTGACACATTCAGTGGATCTCTCGCCTTCAATGTGGTTAGTATGTCACATGCTTCACTTAATTTTTGGACAAATCTATCATAATGCTTGTTTCATCCTCTGATAATCTGCCAGCGTACAAGACCTTCCATGTAACACGCAGCAGGGTGATTATGGATCCCGCAAACGACCATTGATACCCAATCATTCCCGACTTCCAATTTAATGCCTTTCAAACGAAATGGACAATTGCATTTTCTAGTACCAGTCTCGAAAAAATCTTTATCGACCGGTAATGTCCATTTCGCTCACATTACATAAGCAAGTAAGGCTTCTGACCAAATTCACCTTGATTCGAACTTGCAATCGTCAAAACAAATCCAACTGCACGCCCAACTGCTCGTGCCCATTGAATTAAATCTTCGCGACATTAAAATACATAATAATGAAAAAAAGTAATTAGTATTTATTCAGATTTAAATGACTAAGAAATAAAAAAAATTAATTATACCATATTAGTTGTAAACCGCTCCGTATAATCAATTTGAACTTGAATATTTTCTGATGCTGCTGTAATCACTTCGCATTGGTCATCCTGTTTCACATTAACTAGCAAAATTAGTGTGTATTTATTCAACAATTAGTTAGTATTATATTAAACAAAAATTTACCTCAGTCGAATAACTTGACAAGCGTAAATCTTTGCCCCATAACTTAATACGTTCGTCCATAATACGGAATAGTATCCAAAGGGATAAGAGAATTGAGAAAACCAGAAATGTAGATTAAAGAAGTAGAGATTAGAATAAATAATTTTTGGGAAAATTTCGTCCAAAGAAGTAGTATTTATAGAGTATGTGATCAAGATAGGGTATTACAAAAAATGTTAAGAACATTGCATGTGAAGCAAGGTAAAAAATCCACTAATTATTTCTATGAATAATTACAAAGCTCAGGAATCTACTTATTATTTCATTGAGAAATTACAAAGTGTCAGGAATGTACTCATTATGTGTACAAAAAATTCAAAGGTCAGGAATCTCTTAATTATTTCTATAAAAAATTGTCTTGCGAATGTCAGGAATATAGTAATTATTATTAACTTGAAAATGGTCTTACATGTGTTAGGAATATACAAATCATTATTCACATGTCAAAAAACTGATGTTCTCAGAAATTTTCGTGAACCCTCTAGTTTGATGGAAAACGTTGAAATAAATTTAACTCTTTGCACATTGTGCGATGATGCACGTTGATTTTTGGCCAAATTCTATCGTTTAGGGATCAAAATAAGCGTTTTATCATTATTTTCATTTTTAAGGTATTTATTTTAATTTCTTTTTAAGGGATATTTTTTCTTTTTTTCATTATTAATTATAATTTATCTGAAATAATAATTGACTAAAAAATACAATTTAGACAAAAAAATTCAAAAAATATAAGTAATAATAATAAAACAAAAATAAATAAAAAATACGATTTAGACAAAAAAAATATCAAAAATTATAAGTAATAATAATAAAACAACAAAAAAGAAAAAAAATAGATCAAAGTAAAAAATACGATTTAGATCAAAATTGGACCCAAAACCTCCTAACTTAATAAATTATAATAGTAAATTACCCTTTCTTTGGCAAGATGAATCCAACAATGATTATCACTTTAGATCAAAGTAACATTTGGGGATTTGAGAATTGATTTGATGGTCTAGATTTATGAAAGATATGTTCCACCACCAAACTTACCAGCACATTCATATTAGTGGATGTTTTCACAAGGGCACCTAAGGCCTGTTTGAGGGCGGATTGGGCGGCTCAGATTGCGTTTAGGCCCAGTTAGTTTGGTCATGACTCATGAGGCTTTATATTTAGATTTGGATCCTACCAATGAGCCAAAAGTTAGATTCATGGTCAGCCCATTTGCAAAATATGCCTGTTTGTGGGAAATATGTCAGGCCAAGATAGGGCTTTAACCATTCAATCCCCGAGTCTAGCCTGTTCAATATTGGGCCAAAAAGTGAGGCTCACTTCACTTACAGGCCTAATGTAGGCTGCAACCAATAAGAGTTGGGTTGGGCAGTCCAAAATAGACCCTCTTCCTACTAATAATATTGGTCCAAAATGGCTTGACCATCCCATTGGACATTATCAAAAAGAACCGAAACCACTTGGGGGCGTCGACTGTAGTTTTGGAGTGTGTGCAAGTGAAAGTCAAATTTCCGATAATGATCTATACCCGAAAGGGAGAAAAAATATATTTAAAAAATCAAATCAAAATATTGATTTGACAAGCTTTGAAAAATGTGCTTCTCCATTAATAAAAAATACATCGGTGCACAAAGACTTTTCTCACTCCCGGAGGAACCCAACCCAAGCATCTATTTAAGTAGCCAAAACCCCTCCCAACTTCATATCATCTGCCACTGATCAACAACACGACACTTAATAGTCTGAAAAATGGGTGCTGCGGAGAGCAAGGAAGAAAAGAAAGAAGCAACTGCTTCAGAGGTAGCATCAACTGCACTTGCTGTGGGTGCCTCAGTAGGTCTTGCGGCTGGGGCCATTTATGCGTTATTGGCCTCTGGTTCCGAGAAGGAGGAGAAGAAGATGATGAAGGCTCCGGGAGGAAATGGCGCAACTATGCCCAGAGATGACTTCATACGTGATCCAAAAGGCTATTTTAGTGACCTGCACAAAGGCAAAGGCAAAGGCAATAGCAATAGCGATGGCGATAGCGATGAGATCGCCAAGGGGCCATGGATGAAGGCTCCGGGGAAAATAGGCGTAAGCATCCCCAGAGATGATTTCGAAGAAAATCCAAAAGCGTATTTTAGTGACCTTCGCAAAGGCAATAGCAATAGCGATCGCGATAGCGATGAGATCGCCAAGGGGCCATGGATGAAGGCTCCGGGGAAAATAGGCGTAAGCATCCCCAGAGATGATTTCGAAGAAAATCCAAAAGCGTATTTTAGTGACCTTCGCAAAGGCAAGTGAAGGAAAGAAGTGATAATACAAGATGGTTGATGGCATGATCTTCTCCCTCTCTTTCTCCTTTTTTTTTTTTTTCTTGTTGTTGTTGGGTCTTTCTGTTTTGGGTGAAGATCTGTTGTGGGCTCCTTCTATATTTCCCTAGAATTGTAATATCTGTAGTGGGTGATGTGGACTTCTCTTTAATGCATTTGCTGTTTTTTTTATTTGATTTGAGTACTGGGCCTGGAGATTTGTTAGTAGACTCTTGCCTTTCAAACTTAACATGACAAGGTAACACATATCTGAAATTTCACTACTTAGATCCAATTTAGTTTAACAAGGTAGAATCCTTTCCAGTTAATTTCATTTCTTTAAGTTTCATTGTGTTTTTTATAGCTTTAGATCATACTTATGAAACATTACATGTCTTGATTATTGTTTCTATTTTTATACGTACATAAATATATTATGAATGGTGGCTGTAAGTGCAAAAAAAAAATCACTCACAGGATTAGGGGGTGCCTTTGAGGACTTATCCAAACAGTTGGAGAGAGCTATCCGCTTCAGGGAGGGTCTCAGATGACATGGAGCTGCTGGAAGCTTTAGGGAGAAGGATCAGACGCCTGCTGGACCTGAAGGGAGAGGAGAAGCATGGTCAGGGACCCTGGCTGGTGGCAGCGCAAGGCCCTCCGACGCCTAAGTTAGTGCTGGCACTGAACAAAGGGTGAAGTGAGGTGGAGAAGAAGAGAGAGCTCAGAGCAAGGGAGGTTCCTGCACTGTGTGTGAGCCTCCATGACCTACCTCCTTGAGTTTACCTCTTGCCTCTATATGTAGGGAGAGAAGTCCAATCGGAAGCTACTTCTTTAGTGGAGGTAGGTGAAAAGTAGATGTCCCATCTGCCCATACCTTGATCTCTGGTGGATGTGACCGTTCGGCGCCCATCCTGTCTGTCAGTTCGTACTGCAGCGTGGCTGTCTTGTCATCTGGCACTGCTGCCTAGATGGAGAACTTGGCCGAGGTGAAGTACTGGGCCGAGATGAGCTGTCTGGCCGAAGTGGAAGAGTCTGGCCGAGGTGGACTATCTGGCCGAGATGGGCCGAAGTGGAAGAGTCTGGCCGAGGTGGACTATCTGGCCGAGGTGGAGCTGTCTGGCCGAAGTGCCTTTTTCGAGGCCTAAACGATGGAATTAGGCCTAAAAACCAAAAGTCCATTACATAGTAATGGATCTTGAAGATCTCGCCGTTTCCTTTGCAGAATGGGGTTCTGTTTGCGATTCTGACTCCGGAACCCTAATTTCGCCTAGAATCGCTAGGGCGAGATGGGTTGAGCCGAGGTGTCGAACTGGTACTCTTACCGGAGATGAGCACGGTGGGTATTGTGAAAATATCCCCACACAGTGGCTTAGTTCCAAGGGTCCTATTTTTGGCAGACGTGCAGGACTGCCCTGTGTTCCATTTTTGAAATTGGATGGGCCTTTCGGCATTTTCAGGTAACTGGATTCATATTTTTTTGTGCAACAAGAGAATTTCTTTTCTTTTTTTCCTCAGTAGAGAGAGTAATCTTTCATTTCTACCCCTTCATTTAGAAAATCAAAATCTTCTCCTTCGAGAAAAATCAATTTTTTTTCTGTGAAAAAAAAATATATGTTTGGCCAAACATCACAAGAGTGATTGTTGCATGAAAAATCCGAAGTTCTTTTTTTTTTGTCTCACTTCCGAATCCTCTCATCACACAGATGCGCTTGGAGAAGTGTGTCTTTCTTGGATGCATTTGCTGGGCTGAATTTTGAGTCCATTTTCAAGTGTGCTTTTAATTCTTTAACCATGCTAACATTCCTGCACTCTTTTAAGTGGTCTGAATCTGGGCCTATATTTGCTTGCCTCCGCATCCCAGTATATATATTGGATTACATTGGAGGAGTTGTAAATTATCTTATTCCTAAACTAGCCTAATTTATCATTCCAGAAGTAATCGTTAGGGTGCTCCAATCCTTGGTGTCAGCTTCTCCATAGTGCTTTGTGCCCCGCCACACGTTCCAGGTGTGTTTTGCTGGTGGCAGGGATCGTGGCACCAAGGGGTGAGCTAGGATTCTCATTACCATTGGGCAATCCTGCATTATCCATCTCAGCATATTCAATCCAATATAGAGTTAAGCATTTTTTAGGCTTGGCCTGATTCTCAGGCCTGTGGGCTGAATCTAGGCCTCAATTCTAGGCTCTATTAATTTTGTCGAGTCCGGATCCCCCGCCTCACTGAAACAGGGAAACACTATTTCAGCTAATCAACATTCGTCAACTGTATAAAATCCCTCATTTCATACATCACAACATAAAACACAAAATAAGAAATGAATGCATTTTATGCCGGTGGTGAATGCTGATCGGCTGAAACAGTATTTCCTTTTTGAACAGAACAAAGGGATACGAAATCTAATTTGTCGGGCTTGGACAGGCTGTGGCTTAGTATGTCCAGCCCAGACGAAAATGGTAGTGGGATGGATAGATTCAGAGATTGATTAAAGTAGTATTTTAGTATAACATTTTTAATCCTTGTTTTAAAGTGACAAAATTTCAGGTGCAGTTTTCTTCAATTAATATCACCTGGATTTTTATCAAATGGAAACGTCCATATGCAGATGTACCAATCCAAAGGCCCATTGAAAGACTGGGATCCACCGAAGAAAAGGCGCTTTACCCCTGAATAATTGTGACTAGTGTTAATTAATTAATTGGTTGCCGTACTTTAATATTATTAAAGGCATGATCATATATATCTAGGTTTTTTGGACTCGAACCCAAGGCTCAAACCCATATGTAAGACATGTATGGGAATCCAGCCCATTGTTCAAACCAAGGGCTGTGTATGGGTCCAAATACAGATGACCAGGGCCCTATTATCTGTGAAGGCCAGATGAAGAATCCATTTTAGGTCCAAAAATTTTGAGTTCATGGTGTAGCCCGATAATTAAGGGTCTAGATGCTCTCATTGCCACAAGCATCTTTCTCCCCATGAATTATGGTTTCCAGAAAAATGTCAAGATATTCTCAGTTTAGTGGTTTCATCAGCATGGGACAAAATAATTTTTAAATAACCGAATAAATAATAAAATGTAAATTAATTTGGGTTTATTTCTCCTAGGTGTTATTTTTGGTGCCAGTCTCGATTTCCAAATATTTTGAAAGTATTGCAACATCAATTCCCACGCACTCTTCTCTACAGTAATCGTCATTGTGTTAGGATTTAAATAAAGAAATTATGTTAAAGAAAAATCACTTGAAAAGCGCATTTTGATTAAATCTAAATATAAAATATTAAATAATAACTTTTATTGACATTAAGATTTGGTGCTTTGAAAGTTGCTAATTTAAGTCTTAACACAGGCTAAGGTCCCTTGAATCAATATCTCTATTAGATCTCAATTCTGATTACAAACCTAGTAATCAACCACAAAGAGAAGGAGATGCGGGATTTTATACGTGGAAAATCCTACTCGGGAAAAAAAATCATAAGCCTTACTGTCTGGGCCAATAGACAACCAAACACTATGGTAATTGAAAGTTACAAAACTCACAGCACCATTCCTAGTTGTACCTCAACCTAAGAACTGTTTTATTTGCCGACACATCATCGTAAACCTTCACCGTGCTTGAATCAACCATGTTGACTGCCTCTTCAAGGTGAATCTACTTCAGGAAAGTAGAAGAAATGAACTTCAAAGTCTAGAAATCTTCTACACAACAACCTGATAAAAGCTTTGGAGAAGAAGATGAATCCCTCAATTAATTCTAGGGGTTAGACTAGGAGAGAATTGCAAGGGGTCTCTCTTTAGGGTTGTTAGGATGCTCAATATATAGGCCTTGGGACGTGCATAAGGTTACTTAAAGCAGTTTCATGAAATAACTGGGCTTTCCACAAAGCATGCACTTGAGCGCATGAATGCCCGCTCGAGCGGGTGCTCATTCTGCATACGGGTCTTCTGTCAAGCTCTTGTGCAGAATCTTGTGATCGAGTGTGGGTGCTTTCTTCCTGATGTGTGCTCAAGCGCAACATGGGGTACTCGAGCGCCCAGTCTATTTGAGTCCAGATGAATTTCTTCTGTTCAGCTCTTCTTCGGGGTAGTCCATCTATAAGATACATTATAAATTGAGTTCTCGGATTTTTCCAGTGTCCAATGAATTAGCCAACGCTCATATATACCTTACAACCTCCCCCCTTTGGCAATTCAAGGATAAAACACCTAAATACAAGAAATTTTCTACATAGAAATGAACCCGGCATAGAGCAAGACATCTTTAATCTTTCCAAAATATATATATATATATATATATATATATTTCAAGAATCCTTCATTCATCTCAGCATCATCTTACAAATCCTGTTCACGAAAAACTTGGCAACAAATCAAGTGCAATATCTTCATGAGATTAAAATAATTGAAATCAAATCAAAACAACCTTAAATTCATACTATTTCCAAAAAATATATATATATTTCAAGAATCCTTCCTTCAATTTAGCATCATCTTGCAAATCCTGTTCCCGAAAAACTAGACAACACATCAAGTGCAATGTCATCATGAGATTAAAATAATTGAAATCAAATCAAATCAACCTTATATTCATACTATTCTCTCCCTTTTTGTTCAGAATTGTCAAAGTTTATACTCCCCATAAATCAGATAATTTTATCCTTAATGAAGAATGCACAAATGCAAAACTCAATCAGGCAAAAATGGAAAATCCTTGACGATCAAACAGGATAACTTGCAATGCATGTGGCAACATAATTTTTAAGAATCTGACGTGTGTAAATTGTGTGCGGGGAATAATCTCAAATGGAAAATACGAAGAAGCCACAGATCGGCCAGAAATCAACATTCATCGAGTATAAAAGTGAAGTTCAGACCTTTCAAAAACATTCGATTCGATCAACAATATGATGTGAAGCTCCTCGTTAATGTCACAATATTTTCTGAAACCATATTAACCCAATATAAAATATTCTCACCAACATTTTCACTTGTGGAGATACTCAAGTTCGAATGCTATAAGAACAGTTAAAATCAAGGGAGCAAACTCAGTTATTCACATTTTCACTTGCTCATTTTTTAAATGCAAAAATTTCTGAACCCCGTAAGATGAACACAAATAAGACCTAGGGAGCAGACCTAGTCATTATTCATTTTCGCATGTTGGTCGACAAAAATCTCTTTGGACATTGGGCCGCATATATTCATATATCATCATTACAAAGAAAGCATACAAGAATGGGAAAATCAAATATCAATGCTCCGAATAAGTGCAAAACCTACTAAGACTGTAAATCATGTCAATCCTAGTGTCATATTAACCCTAAGGGCCCGTTTGGTAATTTACTTTTAAAATAAAGTGGAGTAAAGTGAAATGAAAAGAATGAATAAAATATAAATGAGTTATGATGGTTTTTTGTTTTTAGTTGTTTGGAAAGGAATATTTTTGACTTTTTGTATGGGGAAAGGAAGATTTTTTGTCTTTTAGTGAGTAAATGTGGTTGCTTTTTGACTTTTTTTTGAAAAGATGGAGGGAATTTTTGTAAAATGTGTATTTGATGGGATGTTTAACTTGACTTAACTTGACTTAACTTTATTAGTAAAATTATCAAACGGGCCCTAAGTGAATATCCAAGGGAGCCATCATGTGCTTGTGGACATGTTCAAAATCCTTAAACCTTGAATTAAGAAATTCAGCTCCAAAACCAATCAAATCAAAGTGAATCACATGCCGGATAATCTCAAAATCAGACCAAAAAGTATGCATGTACACGTCGGAACATGAATTGAGGATTAGAGGTGTAGGCCAATGCCTAGGGGCTTAAAAGGGGAATAAAATTTAATAAGCTCAACTGATTGTGTCAGTGCAGTGTTGACCACATTACAACATAGGTCAGACTTACGAACCCAGACAGTCTTTGACTTAACCTATTGAGGAGAATTAAGTTTCTTCCTTCGCTGATTCTTCATATGATCTCTAATCTTATTAAGTGTGGTTTGATGTGCCTTTGGTCCCACAAAAGTGACAGGTAGGTGTGAATTTGGGCTTCGGCACATTCCTATAATCCTATGATATGCATTCACACTTTTCCTGGGCAGAGCATTTTGAATAATGGGTGTCATGGGGAACACAGTGGGTCCTTGAACAAATATAGATTTACCTTTTTATTTTTCGAAGATTAAGCTCCATAACTGTAGCCAAGTTTGGTTTTTGACTTGTCAGTCTTTTGGCTTTCGAGGATCTAATCGGCTTCTTAGACATAGTATTCATCCACTTGATTGATGATGTGGCGGAATCAAGTTCTGTGAGAGCCATCTTCAATTTTTTAGACAAGTCAACATTTTCAAATTTACACAGACTCAACTCTTTTCGTAAACTGTGCAATTCAGTTTTAGCTTTCTACACTTGTTCTTTCAACAGATCGTTCTCCTTCCCTATAGTAACCAGATTGTTAGAAAAAATCACACGTTTTTCTAACTATTTTACCTTAGATTTTGAATCTTCCAAGGTAGCTTGCAAAGATGCGTTCTTCAGCCTTTAGCTTTAAGGCTCTTTTTCCACTAATTTTGGACATTCTTACTAACTATTGTAGCAACCTCATGTAATCTTCTTCAATGTCCTGTTCTTGGTCAAAAAGATCATCATAATCTATGTCTTCATCTGACATGGATTTTTTGTCAGACGAATCATGCACAGAAGAAGCATTAGACACAGCCATAAAAGCAACAAATTTCCCTGAGTCATAGATAGGAGACTCAAGCTCACTCTTTTCCTCATCGAATCCTCACCCCAAGAAACATTAAGGGCCTTACCTTTGCTCTTTTCTTTTATGTTGGCACACTTTGCAGCAGTGTAACCATAACCTTGGCATTCAAAGCACTGAATTGGCTTAGACGACCCTTTAGCTTGAATCCTATCAAACTTATGAACAAATTTCACCTTATTGGGTGCATTTGGGCTCTGTGAATCCTTCTTAGAATTGGCCTATTTATTCTTCCACGTCTTTCTGAATTTTTTAATGAAGTATTTTTCAAACTCAGTGTCATCCGAGTCACAATCCGATTCAGAATCATTCTCTGCAAATTTGGAAGAAATGAGTGCAATTTCCTTACCATTCTTACTCTAACAATGGTTTACTTCATAGGTCTGTAAATTTCCCACCAATTCTTCCACATTGAGGGAATAAAAATCTTGGTACTCCTTAATGACTACCACCTTTGGACGAAATCTTTCTGGGAGAGACATTTGTATCTTCTTAACAATTTTGTGTTGAGTAATTGGTTCTCCCAAATTGAAACTTGAGTTCACAATTTTACTCAGATTAGCATTAAACTCATCAAAAGTTTCAGATACTTTCATCCATACTGTATCAAAGGCAGTAGTCAAGTTTTGGAGTTTTGTTTGCTTGACAGTATCAGTTCTGTTAGTTTTATGGTCTCAATACCAGTATATGATGAATAGATTGATTAATTTCTTTATTTATCAAAATAAGCATGCTTTCCTTTCATGAGATGAATGGTGATTTATTACTTAATGCACATGACCAATATATATGACATAATGGTTCATGAGATGAACCGGGTCCCATTAGTATATTAGATGTGATATATGTATATGGATGAGATCCACATACAGGAGATATGTGTCACAAATCTTATACTTAAAATATCTTCACAACCAGTGATGAGATTGGGCATCTCATCTGACAAGGTTGCAGTACTTTGATCACTATGAGATAGTGTGATTTGTCTCGATCATCAGAATGTAAGATTCTAGATCATAGTGCTGATACATTGGATGTATTGAAGGACCATGAGAAGCACCTTATGAAATACTATCTCGATTTAAGGATTGCTCTCATAATTCCCTAGCAATAGGCTCTCAATCCTGAGATATTGATGAACTCAAGTTTTTATCTATTCATTTGCTTTGAGTCACCAATGAGTGAGGCCACTGTAGGTCAACACCTCGGTGTCTTGGGTACGTGGTAGTAGGACTGTGGGAACATGCGATGATCAAGATGGAATCTATCTACATTATCCCCTTGTGCCAATTAATGGATTTATCATTGGTAAGTGCGCACCCATTCCGATTAAGAGTTAATTGGATCGGTACCAAATGATTACTATAATTAATTGGGGCTCAAGGATAATAAGATGTGGATCTAATATTGGATGAGACAGATTTATTCTAATTGATCCATGGATAATGATGGAGGGGCCTACTTGTGGTGATTGGGAAGTTTAGGGTCTTCATTGTAATATATTCCTAAGACTGGAGTGCAATTGCATTTATATAGTGAAGTTATTTGCAATTAACTGTGGGCTCAGATTGCACATGAGATGTGGGGTCGCGTGTCCCAGTTGGAGCCAGCTTTCTAAGGAATCCCTAGTGGTCCCCACGCTAGCCCAATTTATTAGAAAGATACTAATTCTACTTGAACTCTAAAAGGAATGTTACTATTTCTATTTGAAGTGAGACTTCTAATAGTGGTAATGGTAAGCTACTAATTATTAATGGAAGTATGACTTCTATTTTAATTAGAAAGGAGAAAGTTACTAATAGTTGTGGAAGTGGGACTTCTATGGCAATTAGTAAGGGAGATGTTTACTAATTTGTAATGGGAGTTAAACTTCTATTTCAAATAGGAAAAGAGGAGTTATGGAGGGCTATAAATAGAGGAATAATCCTCTCAAATTCGTGCATAACACATAGAGCACATTCAGCCCCCTTGTGCAAGAGTTGTACAAGTCCTCTTCTTCTAAAAGTTCTCTTCTCTTTCACCTTTGGTTCCTTAGAGTTACTAGTAGGGTTTTCTCTTGAGGATTCCACCATCTTCTTGAGAAAAGAGATCTAATACGGGACATAGCGTGGAAGATCAAAAGGAGTTAAAGATTCTGAATTGGATTGTGAAGTTGTTCATCATCAAAGTAAAGAACTCAAATCCTCCATAAGAGCACAACAAAGCTCCAAAGGTATATCTACATCCTTGTATGTTGTAGATTTCGTGGTTGCATGTTAATGTGCTATTTTCTATCTTCTAGATAGGTTATGTTGCTGTATATGGTTTATGAGATTGAGGAATGCATCCTGGATTGGGTTTGTTGCCTTCTAGATAGTTGATCCCTGCATCAAGTGGGCCAAAAGTTTTTGAAACCTATCTGAATGGCCCACCTATTTTCCAACAAGTTCCTCCATGGATGGTCTGTAACAAATCTCATGCCGCCTTGGCACATTAGAATACGAAGAAGTCCTATGAAATTGTGCTGGGGCAATCCCGTTGTAGATGGCATTAATGTCCTTGTTATTGTAGTTAGACTTGATTTTCTCAGCCTCGGTCCAATGGGCTTTGAGTTTCAATATAGTCTTCCCATCCACTACAACGGTGGGGTCAAAATACCCTTCCTTAATGATGTTCCAAACCTGATAATCAATAACCTTAAGGAATGCAATCATCCTTACTTTTGAGTAAGCATAATTGGATCCATCTAGAAGTGGGGGCTCAGTGGTAGATGTTCATTCTCTATTAAATTCCATTAAAGAATACTTATTTGAAGATCACACAATGAATTAGTGCAACTCGCTCTGAATCCATTTGAAAGTCACTAATTTAAGCCTTAACACAAGCAAAGGTCCCTTGCATCAGTATCTCTATTAGATTTCAATTCCAATTATAAACCTAGTCAATTAAACCAAGTCCAATTAAAAAGCAATCAACCACAAAGAGAAGGAGACACAGGATTTTGCACGTGGAAAATCATACTCGGGAAAAAAACCAAGTGCCTACCATCTGAGCCAATAGACAACCAAGCACTATGATAATTGAAAGTTACAAAACTCACAGTACCCTTCCCAATTGCAACTTAACCTAAGGACGGCATGATTTGCCGATGCCTCGTCGTACACCTTCATTGTGTTTGAATCAACCACATTGATAGCTTCTTCGATGTAAATCTACTTCAGTAGAGTAGAAGAAAGGAACTCCAAAGTCTAGAAATCTTTCGCACAACAACTTGATAAAGCTTTGGTGAAGAAGATGAATCTCTCAATTGATTCTAGGGAGAATAGGAGAGAAGTGCAAGGGATCACTCTTTAGGGCTGCTAGGATGCTCAATATATAGGCCTTAGGACATGCATAGTGTTACCTAAAGAGACTAGAACTCAAACTAGCAAGTTGAGACAAATTAAAAAGCAGTTTCCTAAAATAATTGGGTTTTCCACGAAGCATGTGCTCGAGCACATGAATGCGAGCAGGTACTCATTTTGCATACAGGTCTTCTATCTGGCCCATGTGCAGAATTCTGTGATCAAGCGCGAGAGCTCTCTACCTGATGTGTTCTCAAGCGCAGGATAGGGCGCTCGAGCGTCCAATCTATTTTAGTCCTGATGAATTTCTTCATTTCAGCTCTTCTTTGGAGCAGTCTTATTATAAATTGAAGTTATGATTTTATCCATTATCCAATGAATTACCAAGTACTCATATACCTTGCATGCTTCGTGAGACATAAATAGTCATTTTGAAAACAAACTTATCACTTTCAACTTTCTTCTGTTTTATAACCCTTTCCTTGCAGTGGATCATTCTCGTACTGGCCTACTCTTTTTCTTTTTTTTTTAATTGACAACATGACTTGAATCTTACCTCACTGTTGCAGTTGCAATAGAGAGCCCATCCACTCAGCCAGGCCTCTTGTCAAGAGTAGATTTTGATTAGGATCAAAAGTCAGTCACTCTTCATCATTTGCACATCTACAATTTTGCTCGTTCTCATGCCCTCATCTTCAAACATGGAGGCTTCTTAATCTGCAAGTATATTGGCTTCTTAATCTGCAAGTATATTTAAATGGTGCGATTTAAATTTGTACAGTAGTGGGAACATTTCTCGGTTGAATTCTTGAAAAACGATTGGATGATGCGACATCTGTATTAATTGCCTGCTCTGACCAACAAGAAGAACAATGTTTCATTTATTTGATTAAGTAGATGTGCATGACCTTTGAAAGTAAGGTTTTCCTTCATATCATGTCCCTGCCGGGCTCCATCTCTCCGGGGCCTGCTAACGGCCTGTACTTTTAGTAAAGGCAATAAAAAGAAAAAACCTAGGCACTTTTTCTTTGTTAGTAGGGGACTAGGCACTCGTAGTTCTGCTTTTCCTATGCGAGGGATGGATGCACATGAATGACTTCCGAAGATGAAAGCCATGTTGATGAGTGTATTTTCTTATTACTCCTATTCCTTTGGGGAAGGCTGTTCTTTGTTATTTTTTACTCATAATGTATTTGGACAGTTGTGGTAGATCCAATTTTTGTGAGTTATTCTTTGTTATTTTTGTTGGGTTTCACATGCATCAACTAAGAAGGTATTTGTACAGTTTTGATGGAAATTTTGTTTAGACCATTCTAATTTCGATCAATTTCAATTGATTTTGGCTTCTTTACTAATTTTGACATTATATAAAGCCTGCATAATTTTAGTTATAATTGGAACCCATTTGCAATTGAAAGACAAAAGTAGACCTTGGAACAATACCTGCTAGCTATTTTACCAAAATCGGTAACTTGTAGTTACCTTTGTTTTTTTTCTTTAGAACCCTACTCTATAAGTCCCGCAATCAAGATCTAAATAAGAAACCATGATTAGAAGGTACAAAACGACTATTAAGTCAAATTTCAGCAGTTGACCTATCATGGATTTTGAAGTATTTGCAAATAAGTTCAAACCTTAAAATACTAATATTTTTTTATTCATGTGGACCTCATTTATAAGATTCGAACCATTCAAAATCTCAAGAGATCCAAGGGCGGCGGCCATGGGTTGAAAACTCAACCTTTGCATAAAGCAAATCCAGCTACTGCACTACACAAACGTTTTGTTATAAACATTGTCACAAAGTTAGAACTATAAAAGTTTGAGAAAGGGGTGATAAAAGATTTAGTTCATGTCACACCAGCTACAAGAAAATTGTACGTGTCATTCATCTGTTTTCTTACATCAGAAGGAAACACAAATCTTACATCAGAAGGAAACACAAACACTTTTCTCACTCCCGAAGGAACCCAACCCAAGCATCTATTTAAGTAGCCATCACCCCTCCTATCTTCATACAGTCTGCCACTGATCAACAACACAACACTTTTTAAAGTCTGAAAAATGGGTGCTGGGGAGAGCAGGGAAGAAAGGAATGCTGGGGAAAGCAGGGAAGAAAGCAAGGCAACAACTGCACTTGCTGTGGGTGCCGCTGTAGGTCTTGCGGCTGGGGCCATTTTTTCGTTATTGGCCTCTGGTTCTTCCAATAGCGTTAGCAATGAGAATGAGAATGAGAATGAGAATGAGAATGAGGATGAGGAGATGATGAATGCTCCGGGACAAAATGGCGTAACTATCCCCAGAAAGGATTTTGAAGAGAGTCCAAAACGCTATTTTAGGGACCTGCGCAAAGGCAAGTGATCGAAGAAAAGAAATGATAATACAAGATGGTTGGTGGCTTGATTTTTTGTTGTTGTTGTTGTTGTCGTTGGGTTTTTCTGTTTTGGGTGTAGATCTGTTGTGGGTTCCTTCTATATATAACCTTAGCATTGTAATATCTGTAGTGGTTGATGTGGGCTTCTCTTTAATGCATTTGCCATTTTTTTCTTACTTGATTTGAGTACTGGGTCTGGGGAATTGTTAATTAGTAAACTCTTGCCTTTCAAAATTAACATGACAGGATAACACATATCTGAAATTTCACTACTTGGATTCAATTTAGTTTAACAAGGTAGAATCCTTTCCAGTTAATTTCATTTTTTTAAGTTTCATTGTTCTTTTTATAGCTTTAGATCATACTTCTGAAACATTACATGTCTTGATTATTGTTTCTATTTTATATACATAAATATATTATGAATGGTGGCTTAGTTCCAAGGGTCCTATTTTTGGCAGGCAGACTTGCAGGACTGCCCTGTGTTCCATTTTAGAAATTGGCTGAGGATGTCTGCATTCTCAGGCCTGTGGGCTGAATCTAGGCCTCAGTTTTAGGCTCTATTAATTTGTTTGGCTTGGACAGACTCTGGCTTGGTATGTCCTAGCTCAGACTAAAATGGTAGTGTGATGGATAGAGTCTGAGATTGATTAAAGTAGTACTTTAATCTAACATCTTTGATCCTTGATCAGTGATGTTAAAGTCAGAAAGTTTCAATTGCAATTTTCTTCAATGGATATCACCCAGATTTTGCTCAACTGGAAACGTCCATATGCAGATGTATAATCCAAAGGCTCATTGAAAGACTGGGATCCACACTGAACAAAAGGTGCTTGGAGAAAAAATTAACCCCAGAATAATTATGACTAATGCTAACTCATGAGGGTAACAGTGGATTAGTTCTCAAACCCAAGGCCCAAAATCATATGTAAGACATGTATGAGACTCCAACCTATTGTTCAAACCAAGGGTTGTGTATGGCTCCAAATACACATGACCAGGGCCCTATTACCTGTGATGGCCATAAGAAGAATCAATCCATTTTTAAGGTCCAAAAATTTTGAGTTCATGGTGTAGCCAGATAATTAAGGGTCTAGATGTTCTCATGGTCACAAGCAGCGTTCTCCCCATGAATTATGGTTTCCAGAAAAAAAAAAAAAATGTCAAGATATTTTCAGTTTGGTGGTCTTATCAGCATGGGACAAAATAATTTTTAAATAGCTGAATAAATAATAAAATGTAAATTATTTTGGATTTATTTTTCCTTGGTGTTATTTTTGGCGCAGGTCTCAATTTCCAGATATTTTGGAAGTTTTTCAACATCAATTACTATTTTTCTCTACAGTAATCGTCATTGTGTTTGGATTTAAATAAAGAAATTGTGTTAGAGAAAAATCAGTTGAAAAGCATGTTATGATTAAATCTAAATATAAAATATTAAATAATAAATTTTATTGACATTAAGATTTGGTGCTTTGAAAGTCGCTAATTTAAGTCTGTAACACATGCTAAGCTCCCTTGAATTAGTATTTCTATTAGATCTCAATTCTGATTATAAACCTAGTCAATTAAACTAAGTCCAATTAAAAAGCAAACAACCACAAAGAGAAGGAGACACATGATTTTTTGCGTAGAAAACCTTATTCGGGAAAAAAACCACTGGCCTTATCGTCTGGGCCAATAGACAACCAAACACTATGGTAATTGAAAGTTACAAAACTCACAATACCCTTCCCAGTTGTAACTCAACCTAAGGACTACTTTATTTGCAGACGCCTCGTCGCACACCTTCACTATGCTTGAATCAACCATCTTGACAACCTCTTCAAGGTAAATCTACCTCAGGAGAGTAGAAGAAAGGAACTCCAAAGTCTGGAAATCTTCAGCACAACATCTTGATGAAGCTTTGGAGAAGATGAACCCCTCAATTGATTATAGGGTTTAGAATAAGAGATAAGTGCAAGGGATCGCTCTTGAGGGTTGCTAGGATGCTGAATATACAGGCCTTGGGACATGCATAGTGTTACCTAAAGAGACTAGAACTTAAACTGGCAAGTTGAGACAAATTAGAAAGCAGTTTCCTAAAATAATTGGGCTTTCCACGAAGCATGCACTCAAGCGCATGAATGCCCGCTCGGCGGGTGCTCATTCTGCATATAGGTCTTCTGTCAAGCTCGTGCACAGAATTCTGCGATCAAGCGTGCGAGCTCTATCCCTGATGTGCGCTTAACGGCTCAACCGTAGGATGGCGCGCTCGAGTGCCAGTCTGTTCAAGTCCTGATGAATTTCTTCTTTTCAGCTCTTCTTCTAGGCAGTTCATCTATAAGATACATTATAAATTGAATTTTCGGTTTTGTCCATTACCCAATGAATTAGCCAACACTCAAATAAACCTTACATGCTTCATGAGACATGAATAGTCATTTTGAAAACAATTTTATCACTTTCAACTTTCTCCTGTTTTTTTCTTCCCCTTTCCCTACAGTGAATCATTCTTGGTACAGATGTCCTTTTTTAAAAAAATTGACAACATGACTCGAACCTAACCTCACTGTTGCAATAGAGAGCCCATCCACTCAGCCACGCCTCTTGTCAAGAGTAGATTTTGATTAGGACTAAAAGTCAATCACTCCTTATCATTTGCACTGATACCCATATGGTAGAAAGGCATAAATGGCTCTTGATGCTAGGAAGCAATATATATTGAACAATGTGGACCCCTATGAAGGTACCAGTGCATTCTTGAGGAAAAAATCTGAAACAGTAAGTTGATCTTTACAATGTAATAAGGAACTCAAGAGAAACGTTGTATAGCAAGTCATAATCAGCCCTTAAAAGGTATCAAGGCACTATGAAACTGAGCCAAAGTAAAAATGTGTTCAAGAATTTCGAACATACAAGCAACTGAACTGAGTCTTTGCCAACCATTATTCTATGTTGGTCCTTCTGTTTGGTACCAGGCCAGCAATTATTAGCACAAACAGCGACGACGCAAGAATATCTGGATGTTCTACTGCACAATCAATTCAAGTTGCACTTGGGACTTGGTAGTCATGGTGACGTCTCTACCGGTGGGCGTAGATTTTGTGCAACAAGAGGATTCCACACACTTGTGGATTAGTTTCCATGAGCGGGGGGAATCCTTGATTCGGAATTCTCTTTTCTAGGAGAGAGGCAAAGCGTAAAATCTTAGAAAAGCTGTTCCACACCCGTACACAAATGCCACCTAGAAAAACAAAGAGATCAAAGAAATTGAAGAGCACATGTTATTAGGGTGGACTTTGAATCAAAAACCGTCTTAGATGATAGCGTGTTTCTAAAGGTAACAGCCCCAAGCATAGATTTATCGTTTCCGGAGATGTTGACAGCAACCAAGTATTGATAACAATTGGGTGCAGGAACTCAAAGAAACAAGAACGGAGCGCGGCAGTTCTCACCTGGCTGCCCAAGTTTATAACCCAAGGAGGTCTCCTTCCCTCACCCGATGGGTCCCCAGCCCCTCAGCTGGGGTACCCGAAAGAGAAAAAAAAAACTCAAATAAGACAGTAAATTTACCACCCCAAATACACTGCAAAACAGGCACAAGGACATGGAACCATATCCTATGCTTGTATAAATCACATACTATGATTCATTGTAAGAATTTCATCAGCAGTTGGCATAAATAGGAACCACTTTGGTTTTTTGGCAAGCCTATTAACAAAATCAAACTTAAGTTCCATATGAGGGAGATAAAAAAAAGGGCCAATCTCAGATTCTTGTGCAGATGATATACACGAGCTCCAAGGCACCAAATTATAGTATTGCTGTGAATAAAGTCAAATTTATATTCATGCATAGACAACATTCACTAGCCCTCTGTTGCAGGTCCAGAATGGGAAAAAAAATGGACAACAGTTCAATCAGCAATTTCACAAGCAATTACCATCACCTGAAGACAGCTACACTATTTGGAGAGACGGCCCATTGTTCTTGAGCATCCAATTGAGTTCTTGGTCGCACGTGGATCTGATGAGGCTGACCCAGTTCGGCGGAACACACTTGCACCAAATATATCCTTTCCAGTCTTCCCCTTGAATGAGAAATGTTTCTTGATTTGATTCTTTATCATGGAATTGCCACCTCGTCTTGACATGGAAATAGATAGGTTTCTCCTTAATCCACACTCTGTTTGATCTGAAGGTTGATCACCATTGTTCCCTGTGCCATCATCCGCAATGTTGACTCCCTGGTTACCACAAACTGATCCTAAGGCCATTTGAATTGGTTCGGGAACTGCTGAGGTTGCTTCGGCCTCGACAGCAATTTTCAGACACAGGGCAAGGAGGATCAAGAATTTGTGTTTTGGGTGTAGTCTGCTCCAAGCACTCAGCATGAAAAACATGGCTGCAAGAGAGTACTCCTGCGACAGGCATATCACCACTTTTGACAATCCGGTAAGAACTCCATGGGGACTTTTGCCACAGAAGCCTCCCACAGTAGCCGCATTTCTGATTGTTAATAGAAGAATAAGGTGGCCTTAAGCTCTCCAGATCACCTGGCCCTGACATATCAATGCTTTCTCCATCAAAACCTATATCGTAACTGCTCGCATGCATTGCTCCAACTGAATCCTTCTCGTCTAGAACTTGTGCTAGGATCTGGAGAAGCTTCCATCTTCTGGAGTTCAGTGAGAGTTCTATGGAACTTAATGTTGCCTGAACAAAGAGTTGTTGAGAAAATCTTGTGTAGTTTGCCTGTGAAATTAGATCATGTTGTTCTGCATAATGGGTCATATCTGTTGGGTAGATTTTTCTTATCGGTTCAGTCAGTTCTGTTATTGAGTTCCTAGTTATAAGTTTAGTTTGTTATGTACGTGTTTTGCACTTCTCTAGTGTTGAGAAAGTGGTTAGTTTAATGAGTTATCTTTTACTGGGTAGTTCTCTCTGTGTATTTAAACTGCTGTAGGATCTTAATGAGATAGATCAGTCGAGTTCAGATTTTCCTAACTTGATCTCCAATGCAGTTTGTTTACTCTCAATCTAACAGTAACAGTAGTAGAGTATAGTTATTTGTGCTTCCTTGTTTCTTGTTGGGTATACAACAGGTTCTGTAGAGCACTCTATTTCAGTGCTTTAGCTTGGGAAGGGCTTGTCACATTAATAAAGTGGTATCAGAGCTCGGTTCAGTTGGGTGCTGGCTAATGGTGAACAACAGTATGGGCGTTGGGCCATCGCAGCAACTAATGAACCCATTCTTTCAAGGGAGTGGGTATGACATTTGGAGCACAAAGATGAAGACCCTGTTTGTATCACAAGATCTGTGGGACTTGGTGGAGAAAGGCTATGAAGATGGAGCATCTTCAGATGTTAAGAAGAAGGATGCTAAGGCACTGCACTTCATCCAGCAAGCAGTCAATGAGTCAAACTTTCGTCGAATTGTAGCAGCCACAAAATCCAAAGCAGCTTGGGATACATTGGAGAAAGTTTACAAAGACAGTGATAAGGTATTGACTATCAAACTCCAAACTCTACGTAGAAAATTTGAGAGTTTCTTTATGAAAGATAGTGAATCTGTGCATGATTACACCTCTAATGTGCAAGATATAGTCAATCAAATTAGAAAATATGGGGATGATTTGCCTGAACAAAGAGTTGTTGAGAAAATCTTGCGTAGTTTGCCAGTGAAATTAGATCATGTTGTGGCTGCAATAGAAGAATCTAAAGACTTAACCAAACTCACTGTGGATGAATTGATCTCTCCAATCTCATGAGGAGCGATTAAAAAGGCACCATGAAAACTCTGTTGAAAGTGCTTTCCATACTAAGCTGAATTTGTCAAAAGAAAAGGATGGCAGTACAGGTGATTCTAGCAACAGGAATTCAGCAAGTAGAGTACGTGGTGGACGCTACTATAAAGGAAAAAGAGGTGGAGGACGCTCAAGAGGCAGCCATCAACAGCACATTGAAGGTGAAAATCGCTTAGGAGGCAGCCATCAACAGCACAATGAAGGTGAAAATCAAAACCGAAGGATTCAATGTTATTACTATAAGAAGTTTGGTCATATAGAAAGATTTTGTAGACTTAAAGAAAAATATGCTAAGTTTGCTGAAGAACAAGATACAGAAAAGGAGAAAGCTGAAAATGAAAACTTGTTTTTGGCATGTTTTTCTGCTAAAGAATGTGGTCCAACTGATTGGTTTGTGGACAATGGGTGGTGTAATCACATGACAGGTAACTTGGAGGCCTTCATCAGTTTAGATAAGTCTGTGACTAGCAAGGTGAAGATGGGAGATGGCAACATTCGTGAAGCACAAGGCAGAGGCACTGTGAAGGTAAACTCATGTGGCTTTGATTCCATTAAAAATGTATTGTATGTGCCAAACTTGGATTCAAATCTGTTGAGTGTGGGACAATTTTTGTTAGATGGCTATTCTCTTATTTTTCAAGATTTGAAATGTTGTGTGTTCCAAGATAAGACTAAGAAAGTTCTGTTGGCTGAAATTCCTATGACAAAAAGCAAAATTTTTCCTCTTAGTCTTGGCAGTGACAAACATGCATTAAATGCATCATTGATAGATGATAATTGGCTTTGGCATAATCGATATGGCCATTTGAATTTTAGAAGCCTGGAATTTTTGTTTCAAAGCGACATGGTGCATGGTTTGCCTCCAATTCAGAATGCTAGTGAAATTTGTGAAAGTTGTGCATTTGGAAAACAACACCGGGATGTTTTTTCAAAAGGAAAGGCTTGGAGAGCCTCAAGCCCACTTGAGTTGGTACACGCTGATGTGTGTGGACCTATGCAGACACCATCACTCAACAACAATAAGTATTTTGTTGTCTTTGTGGATGACTACAGCAGAATGACATGGGTGTATTTTGCCAAAGAAAAATCTGATGCATTGCCTCTCTTTAAAAAATTCAAAAATTATGCTGAAAAACAGAGTGGTTTTTTCTTAAAAACCTTGAGGACAAATCGTGGTGGAGAATTTGTTTCTAAGGAGTTTGATCTCTTTTGTGAAGAATTTGGTTTGCGTAGACAGTTGACAGCTAGGTACAACCCACAACAAAATGGTGTAGCGGAGCGGAAAAATAGAAGTCTTGTTGAGATGGCCAAATGCATGCTCAAGGCTAAACGTCTTCCAAATTCACTTTGGGCTGAAGCACTACATACGGCTATTTACATTCTCAATCGAAGTCCCACCACAGCATTGCCCTACAAGACTCCTTTTGAAAGTTGGTATGGTCAAAAGCCTAAGGTAACACATTTTAAAGTTTTTGGGTGTGTTGCTTATGTGCGTGTTCCTTCACAAAAGAGGCAAAAGCTAGATGATAATGCTGTTAAATGCATATTTGTGGGCTATAGTGTTGAAACAAAAGGTTACCGATTTTATGATCCTCTCACAAAAACTCTCATTGTTAGTCGTGATGTAAAGTTTGATGAACATGGTAGTCAGCAATGGAATGCAGAGTAGCCCAGTCAAGTTCAAATTCTTGAAGAGGAAATTCCAACAGGTGAAGGTGAAACTCTTGTTGCATCCTCCCCTGTATTATCTTCAAGTTCATCTTCATCTTCCTCTTCATCTCCATCTCCACCTAGGAAGTTGAGGTCTCTACAAGAAATGTATGAAACCTGCCATTTCACTCAGGCTGAGGACCCAAGTCAGTTTGTTGAAGCTGTACAACATGAGGAGTGGTGTGTTGCTATGGATGAAGAAATCATGGCATTGGAGAAAAATGATACATGGGAGCTCATTGATCTACCTGATGGCAAAGAGGTTGTGGGACTGAAATGGATCTACAAAACAAAGTTCAAGCCAGATGGCACGGTTCAAAAGTTCAAGGCATGGTTAGTAGCAAAGGGCTACATGCAACAAGAAGGTATCGATTTCATTGAAACCTATGCTCCTGTGTCTAGATTTGATACTATTAGAACTATTTTGGCCTTTGCTGCCCATCATAAATGGATTGTTTGTCAGTTTGATGTAAAACCAGCCATTTTAAATAGTGTTTTGGATGAAGAAGTGTATGTGCAGCAACCACTGGGATATGAAGTTGCTGGTGAAGAACACAAAGTCTACCGACTAAAAAAAGCTCTCTATGGCCTAAAACAGGCGCCAAGGGCCTGGCATGAGAGGATTGATGGTCATTTCACCAACCATGGGTTTCAAAGAAGTGAAAGTGAGCCAACTCTGTATGTCAAGTTAAGAGGAGAAAATGAGGTACTTATTGTATGCCTCTATGTTGATGACTTGATTTACACTGGTAGTTGTGTTGCATTGATGGAGGAATTCAGAAAAATTATGATTGATGAATTTGAGATGACTGATCTTGGAAGGATGAATTTTTTTTCTTGGTTTGGAAGTGAAACAATGTGATGATGGCATATTTTTTTCACAAGAAAAATATGTGCATGATCTTCTTGAGAAGTTTAAGATGAAGGATTGCAACCCAATGAGGACACCCATGAACACTAATGAAAGATTTCGTGTAGATGATGGGACAGATAAGATTGATGCTCAGGTGTATCAAAGTTTAGTTGGAAGCTTGATGTATCTCACAAACACCTGACCTGACATTATCCAAGCTACAAGTCTTTGTCAAGGTTCATGCAAAGCCCAAGCATGATCCATTTTGCTGCAGCCAAAAGGGTGTTGAGATACTTGAAGGGGACAAGCTCCTATGGTATTTTTTATAAGACGGACAGTCTTAATTTATGTGGTTTTTCTGATAGTGATTGGGCAAGTTCACTTGACGATCGCAAGAGCACTACTGGGTACATCTTCAACCTAGGTTCTGGTGCAATTTCATGGATCTCAAAGAAGCAATCTACTGTAGCTCTTTCATCATCTGAAGCTGAGTACATAGTAATCACTTCAGCTTCTTGTCAAGCAATCTGGCTGAGAAGAATTTTGGCAGACATGAAGCAAGAACAGAAGGAAGGCACTGTATAAACTGTGACAACATGTCTGCAATTGCAATGACCAAGAATCCAGTGAATCACAATCGTACAAGGCACTTTGAGTTGCGATATCATTTCATCCGCGAGTTGGTGGCGAATGGAAGCATCAAGATTGTATATTACAACACTAATGAACAGCTAGCTGACATTTTTACAAAACCATTACCTTCAGTTAAATTTGAACATTTCAGAAATATGTTGGGAGTTGTAGATTTCTACATAATGGGGGAGTGTTGAAATAATGCAGAAATGGGTTTTGCATAATGGGTCATATCTGTTGGGTAGATTTTTCTTATGGGTTCAGTCAGTTCTATTATTTAGTTCCTAGTTATAAGTTTAGTTTGTTATGTACGTGTCTTACACTTCTCTAGTGTTGAGAAAGTGGTTAGTGTAATGGGCTGGGTCAAACTCTTAGTGGGTGAGTTGTTGCTATTTGTTAGGAAGTGGGCAATTATCTGTGTGTATTTAAACTGCTGCAGGATCTTAATGAGATAGATCAGTTGAGTTCAGATTTTCCTAACTTGATCTCCATCACAGTTTGTTTACTCTCAATCTAACGGTAGTAGAGTATAGTTATTTGTACTTCCTTGTTTCTTGTTGGATATACAACAGGTTCTGTAGAGTACTCTGTTTCAGTGCTTTAGCTTGAGAAGGGCTTGTCACATTAACAAATGTCGAGGCTGGAAGTGCTCTGAGACATCTGCTACCACTAGCCATATCAGCCAACCCACCTTCAGTATCCGAAACGGGATTCCGAAACAAGAGTGGGTAAACAGGCTTTGACATGAAAGAGCGCCTGCCAGAGAAGTTGCGCTGTGGAAAGGAGATGAGCCGCTTGCTTGAGGATTCCCACGGACTAGACTCAGAAATTGGTGATGGAGACCGGAAACTGTTTGACGCTCCAAAAACTCTAGCAGTGAAGCGCCTCTACAGTAAGAGGAAGCAAAACAAAAGGGAGTATTACTAACAAAATTCAGGTGGGAGTGGAGGATGTCCTCGTCAAAGTGGGAGAGTTCGTATTCATTGTAGATTTTGTTGTCTTCTTGGACAGGAACTACCAACAAGAACTGTGGCTAAAATACCAATCACTTTAGGACGACCATTCCTAGCAATAGGAATTGAGTGAAGCAAATTTCGTTTGGCACCATGACAGTTCAACTAAGCATCTTTAATGTGAGTAAGCAACCTCAAGATAAGGATAATGAGATTGGTGAGGCCAGCTACTTACAGGAGTTGGTTGGAAATGTTGCTCCCCAGTTAGACTGTAAGTATCCATTGGAGGTTTGTCTAGCACATTTTGGGAGTGATTTTAAAGAGAGAGAATGTTCAATGCAAAGGGCCTGTTTGTTTCACTCCAATCGGAATTGGCCGATTTTTTTTCTTTTAACATATTGTCGGTCTTAAGCTTTTTCAACTTGACCTGGAGTGAAATTTTGCTCGTTCTCGTGACTCATCTTCCAACAGAGTCTTCTTATTCTGCATGTTAATTTAACTGGTGCGATTTAAATTTGTAGAGTCTTGGGAACATTTCTCGGTTGAATTCTTGAAAAAGATTGGATGATGCAACATCTGTATTGCCTGCACTTACCAACAAGATGAACAATGTTTCATTTATTTGATTAAGTAGATGTGCATGACCTTTGAAAGTAAGGTTTTCCTTCATATCATCTCCCTGCCTGGCTCCATCTCTCCGAGGCCTATACCTTTTAGCAATGCTCCAATGCCTTTATTTTCAGTAAAGGCAGTAAAAGAAAAAACCTAGGCACTTATTCTTTGTTAGTGGGCCACTAGAATCTCACAACTTTGCTTTTCCTGTAGGTAAAGTATAAAGATGAAAGCTACGTTCATGAGAGTTTTTTTTTTTTTTTTTCTCCTTTTCCTTTGAGGAAGGTTGTTCTTTGTTATTTTTTACTAAAAGGTTTTTGGACAGCTGTGGTAGAATTTTTGTCAGTTATTCTTTGTTATTTTTGTTGGGTTTCACATGCATCAACTAAGAAGGTATTTGTACTGTTTTGATGGAAATTTTGTTTTGACCATTCTAATTTCAATTTCAATTGATTTTGCCATTTTTTTATATTAATTTTGACATTATGTGAAGCCTGCATAATTTTAGTTATCATTGGAGAGCATTTGGAAAACTCAAACCTTGAAGTCTCTTCACAAAGCCTAAAATGGCTATGGGGTCAAATTCTGGGATGTAATTCATCATAGACAATGAGAAAATTAAAAAAAAAATACGAGTCATTTAAGATACTTCAACCCAATGGAAAAGTAGACGCGGAACAATACCTGCTATTGTTTCGGTAGCTTCTAGTTACCTTTTTGCTTTGGAACCCTACTATATAGGTCCCACATTTAAGATCTAAACCATAAATCATGCTTAGAAGGTTTAGAATGACTATTAAGTCAAATTTTAGCCGTTGATCTATCATGAATTTTGAGGTGTTTGCAAATAAGTTCAGGCCCTAAAATTCTAATTTTTTATACCTCATTTGTAAGATCCGAACCATTCAAAGGCTCTAGAGAGCCAAGGACGGCCATGGGGATGAAAAACTAATTCTTTGATTTTTCACCGATTTTTAGAAAATTGTAACAAATTGATAACCATTGGATCACATGTCTACTGATGGTAGGAATCCTATTGCTTACCAAACCTAAAACTCTCTTCGAAAATCCCCTTTGAGGATATGTTGGATCCAAGAGAACAAGGGAATCCTCTAAATATAAGAATTTCTCTCTGTTTACCAAACGTGCCTTAAGTGTCTTGGACACCCTTTCTGCGAGTAGATATGTGGAACTCCACCATAGGTCCCACCAATTGACAATCTGAATTGTTGCTATCTCCTCCAATGACATATCCCCAAGTTTTACATTAATAAGTGTTGGTCTTACCGTGAGATTGAGCACATGACCGATAGCGTGATTGGCAATATGTTTGAAGCACTACTAATTACTCTTTTGTCTTTTTTTTTTTCTTTTTCTTTTTTTTTTTATCTGTTTGTTTTTCTAAGGGGACTCACACACATGAGGTAAAAGCGACGCACTTAATTAAAGTTGTGATTGTTGGATAAAAAAGTGAACTCAGATACTTTTTACATTGCTTGATTTTCCAGCTATCCAAGGCCCAACCCAATCATCTATTTAAGTAACCAAAACCCTCCATCTTCAATCCATCTGCCACTGAACAACACCACATCGTCTACAACACATCGTCTGAAATATGGGTGCTAAAGTATCAACTGCACTTGCTGTGGTTGCCTCTGTAGGTCTTGGGGCTGGGGTCCTTTTAACGCTATGTGCATCTGGTTCTAAGAATGACAAGTGGATGAAGGCTCCGGGAAAAAACGGCTTACGTATCCCCAGAGCTGGTTTCGAACGTGATCCAAAAGGGTATTTTCGCAACCATCGCAAAGGCAACTGATGGAAAGAAATGATAATATATAAGATGGTTGATGAGTTGATGTTCTCTTGTTCTTCTTTTTATTTTATTTTTTTTCGTATGTTTGGGAGAAGTTCTTTTGTGGGTTCCTTCTGTATCTCCCTGATATTGGAATATATGTAGTGGATGATAAGGACTTCTCTAATTTAATGCATTTGCATTTTTATTTTATTTGAGTATTGGGGATTTGTTAGTAGTAATTTTGGTCGTACTCTTGCATTTTAAACTTCAAATGAGAAGATAACCATATTGGAAATTTCAGTACCTTCAAACAAAAAAAAATTTTCAGTGTTTCATTGATAGCTCTAGATACTCTTGAAACATTTTCCCATGTCTTGATTTTTATTTCTATTTCTTTATACATAAATACATAAGAAATGGTTTTGTTCCGGGAGTCCAATTTTTGGCAGACATGGAGAGACTGCCTTGTGTTCCATTTTAGAAATTGGCTGAGGGATATTTACTATTAGAGTGGAGGCTTTGAACCTGTCCGCATTCTCAGGTAAATGGGTTCATATTGTTTGCGCAACAAGAGAATTTTTTTTTTCTTTTACTTTCACAGGAGAAGGGAAATATTTCATTTCTAATGGGAAGGGGGTTCAAACGACAAGCAAGAACCACAGTAATGGATTTGGATGCATAGACTCAAATACGCGGCCGAAGATCTATTTGCTTGATTTGATTTGGGACCCATGAAAAAACCCCTTTTGATGAGGGGAAAAACCATGGAGAAACTCCATTCTTAATCCACTAAAAAACAATATCAAGATTACAGTGGATCTCTACTCATTTTTATACCTAACACTACTGGAGTTAACACAAGTCACAATGGAGAAAAGAAATACTAGCTTACCTCTTTGTATTTTATAACCCCAATCTCTATATATGTTTGTTTCTCTTATGGCCTTAATGAACTCCTTTCACACACAAAAAAAAAAAAAAAAAGGGTCTAGGTCCATGGTGGATCCAGTACCGTTAATGAGGAGGGGGACCTTGAACAAGATTTGGAACCGGAATCTTTAGCGAGAAGATAGAACCAGAATCAGAATTGGAACCGTATATGGGATGGGTTCGGGTCCAATTCTAAGTAGAAAATGCTATGAAAAAGCCAAAATTTTAGGAGAGATTCTCGAAAATTGAGATAATATGTCGGGTCTCGGGTCTACGGATCGGAACCAAGGTGGACCGGGACCTGTTTAGGCCGCAGGTCCAAAAAAGGGACCAAGACCCGGCCCACTTACTTATCGGAGCCTAAATAAAGACCCAAGCCCAGTTTTTAATCGGAGAATTGGGGACTCATTTACATCCCTAATTGGAATGGATGTTCAAGGAAATGGGATTATTCTTGTTCCCATGGAGTCAAAACCCGAGTGCTTATTAATAGTAATTATTTAAAGGTCTACAGACTTGTTTTGATCAGGAGAAAAGGTACAGCAAATCAACATGTAGAAAATTGTCTATATCTCATATTCTTTGGGTGCATGTTTCTTTATAGGATTTTTCAATGTTGAGGTTTTTTGGACATATAATAATGTGACATCTTGTCCCCTACCATTTCCAACTGTCATGGAATTACTTTATAACCATTTCAAAATTCCAACCACATAAAAGATCTCAAATGACTTTTAGGAATTCAAGAATTCTAATTCATTTGCTTTTTTTGTGGAAATTTTGGATGATCAAATGCAAGGGAGCATTCAAAAATTCCACCATCTAAGAATTTCAAAATTCTCCAAATGGGAATTCCATGAATTTCAGTAAAGAAAGATGCCCTAGGGCACAGAAGACTTATTCCTCTTCCACAGCAAAAGAGAAAAAAAAAAAAAAAAATTTGACCCCCTCTCCGGAAAATAAATTTCTACCGAATCGCAAGAAATCTGGCTCATTATTATACGTTTCCTCGGGAAAAAGCGGTCAAGTAATCTGACTCATTATTATGCTTTTTCTCACAAAAAAGCAGTCACACCAAACATCAATTTTACTCTATTGTATAAAATCATTTCAGCAAAAAACTGGGCGGCGCCACACAATCCTGCATTTACTATAAACAATTGTCTCCACCCGTTCACCATGATCCAAACGCACAAGTTTAGGATTTTTGGCCAAGAGGCCATCTCAGCCACATACACCAAGGACGTAAAATTTTGCAAATGACAGACTTGGGCTTGACTTTCTTGCCAGGGACTGGATTCAGGCTTCAAGCTAGGCCTGGACTGGGTCATAGTCACCGGTAGTCCGAATCAATTATAAATGGTACCATTAATCCTTCCGGTGTTAGTCTAGATAAAATTCATGTACAAGCTATTTTTTAAAAGATCCGTATATGAACCCAATTTATCTCTTCGAACATACAATCTATGAACCTCAAATGGGTCATGGAAGGTTACAGATGACAATGACATGGCCCCCAACTTTTGATGAACAAGTTTATGCTGTAGACTAGAGGTGACAAAGGGCCGAGCCAGGCTGGGCCTAGGGTTGTCCTCACCCTACCCTCATGTTGGGCCGCTGGGCCCTGGCAAGCGAATGCCCTCTGAGGGCAGGCCCTACTTAGGCTCTTATCCAACCTCAATGGACAGGACCGGGGCTAGGGCGGGGCTTGGGGCCTCAAAACGAGAAAACCATTATTTTCTTTATATCGTTTCTAAGCATGAGCGTCAACCGAGCGTTATCTTCCATACTACCTATAGCGAATGGATTACTAAGAAAACATTTGGAGAATAAAAGCCGGCTCTAAAAACTACCTTTTATCTGACAAAATCATACATGCTTTGGTGACTTAGGTTCTAAACGTTTTTTTTTTTTTTTTCCTTTTTCAAAAAAGGAAAATGGTTAAAGAGTTTGTTATGTCTCACACTTTTTACAGAAATATTTATGTATAAATCAATCCGGCATGGTCTTATTTTTGAGAAATTTAAATTATTTACATTCACCTATCTTTTATGAATTGACGTTACTTTCAATTTAACAATGATATGACTCTTAAGTGTTGTTTGATTTTAGTCACAAAAATAAATGCACTTGAAAAATCACTGTTATTTTAGACCTCAAAAAATTGTTAGTTATAATTATTTAATTAATATAATATTTGGATCACCTCCATACCCTTAAAGTTTCATGCATACGCAAACTACCTTTATGAACTGGTTAGCATCCAAGTGTATCCTTATTATCAGGAGTACACTCCCTTTGGCAATAGAAAGAATGTATATAAACAATATAAAAAAATCTAAATAAGAAACAATAAACTAGAAGAAAGGGATAGAAAGCAATCATGCAGCACTTATTGCTTATATGTTAAGTAAAATACAAAACTTTAATAATTTAATAGAGAAGAAACGAAATGCAATATCGTGGATGTCTTTTTTAGATAAGGGTCGTTGGAAATTTCAATTCCTTTACAATGAAATCAAGACCTTATATATCTTCATCTATGAATGTTGGGTTTCATCACGGGTATCGGTAAGCAAATGGCATAGTGGATGCTTTGACAAAGTTGGGGTAGAGAGAGATGTTCCATTTTTTGCTCCTTTGTAATTTGTGTTTTTGTGCGTTGGTAGAGCTCTTATACCTTCGCGTGTCTTTTTTTTTGTGGTTTTATCTTTATTTTGTACTTACTTAAATATTTAATCTAATTTACTGTTGCCATTCATAAAAAAGAAAAAAAGAAATGAACCAAGTATGTGTGTATTGATTTTTAGGGCATTTTGTAATGGGTATGAGTCTATGAGTTTACCTTCATATCCCCACTTTATTACTAGAAACTGACTGTTATAAGGGCATTTTAGTATATATTTATATATATATTATATATAAAATAAAGAAAAGTAGGAGGGTCAAGGCCAAGGCCGGGCCTTGCTAGTATTGTCCAAGAACGACCGTCAAATTTCAGGAACCGTAAAAAATTGTCCAAACCCAGTCCAAGGACTTTTCCTTAGAAATAGAAGCCATCATTTTAAGGGCCTTTTAAGGGACGGAACAGGCTGGTTCCCTTGTCTCTCATATATATATATATATATATATATATCGGTTTTGTTCAGGTGAGAAGGCTTCTCACCTAATGTGTGAGAAGTTTGCTGACAGCCGTTGGATCTGTAAAGTGGATCCAACGGCTGCCAACAGTTTCTATATAACACTTGTCTTTGATGAATGGGGCGCCATTTCTCTCCATTTCCCTTTTCGTTTCCCTCTTCTCCTTCGAACGAAAACTTCTCCTCTCCATCTCCTCATTTGGGCGTCTCCATCGTTGCAGCTCCATCACCGAAGAGAAACGCCCATTTCACTCCTTTCCAAGTTGCAGCTCCATCACCGAAGAGAAAAGACCTCATCGGACCCTTTTCGAAAGCACTCCTCTCCAGCTCCAACGCTGCCCTGTGCTTCGTCTCCTCTCCATCGACATCTCTCCATCATCGTTCCTCGCTGCAGCACCATCAAAATCATCAGATTCTCGGGCGCCATTGCAAAGATTCGTTTGTAGGGTTTGCTCTGTTCTCCGAAGAAGGTACCCTCTCTGTCTCTCTCTCCTTTCTTCTATTCTCCTCATCATCTACCAATCTACTCTTTCTTCCCATCTCTCTTCATCAGAATCCCAAAGAAAGAGGGTTTTCATGGCAGGATTATTTTACATGCTTTGTATGCGTTATTCTTGAGCCACCTGCTGTGCTCTGCCCTATGTTCATGTAAAGAACAAATCTGAACCGTGCATTCCTATCTTGTGCATTCAATTTCTGGTAGGGTTTGCAAGGATGTATGCGGATTCAATTTCAATTCGTATCAATTTTGGGGCATTTTCTGATTCAAAGCCCCATGGTTCAGATTCAATTTCTTATTCATATATTTCCTGAAAGAATGTATGCGGATTTTGGTTTTTTTAATTTTCTGTGTTAGGGTTTTTTGATCGTATTAAAAAAGTTCTGTTGATTTTTTATTTTATTTTGATTGCTCATATCATCACATGGGAAAGATTAGACACGCTTAAAAATGATGGTATCAGAGTCTGGATGGCCCCCAAGGCAAATGGTATCACCTACTTCATTTTTTAGATTTGTGGAGTCTCAGATCTGTAGTGAATTGATATGAGATAGTGGATATTTTTAACAGTTGTATTATTTCCCTTAGCATAGAGAAGGTGTAGAGAAAAATAAAGTTTTTGAGAAGGAGAGGAGAAAAGTCATCTCTAGAAATAAAGGTAGCAGTCAAAACCTTAATTCCTTAATCACAAAAAACCTGATGTGGTTATATCTTCTCCACTTCTACTGGCTCGGTGGAAATAGATGTCAATGTTATTTAATTTGTATACATACATGGCAAATCCAAAGAACTTTCCGTTTAGATGGAGAGAAAGAGACCCATCTATAGTGTCTAGTGTCTAGTCATTACCAAAACTCATATTGAAACAAAGACGCAACTGAAACTTACTATTGCAAACGTCTAAATGGTCCCCTGTTGTCCTATCCCTCTTTATAATTTTGGACAGATAAAACTTTAGAGCATAATATAATGCATTAATGAAAAAAGGAAAGTGAATAATAATGCATTGTTGGCTGAAGTTTTATAGAGTTTGGGACCAAGTTTTTTTTTTCTGCAAGATTGTACATTTTTTTTATAGTTCATCATCTGTTTTGTTTAGGCATTCAGGTGCACACAATTTTTATTTATTTCTTATATAGTCTCATAAACCACTCAATTTTTGTAGGTCGAGAGCATGTCATCGTCGTATTCTATTTCTAGTGATTACGTGCCAAAATGCTCATGTGGAGAGATGATTTGCCTCACCTCTCGTACAAAGAATAATCCAAATAGGAAGTTTTGGAGATGTCCCAATTGGAAAGATGAAAAGGGTTGTGGTAGATTCATATGGAAAGATGAAGTTGACTATGAGAAGAATGTAGTAGCACTTGTGGAGGAAATGAAGAAGACGGTAGAGAAACTGAATGAAAACGTATGTGATGCAGTTGAAGAGATGAGACATGCTACCGAAGAAAGGAAAAAATCAAACAAATTTCTATTTATAGTAGTGTTTGTCAGTTTTCTTGTAATTTTGATCTCCATGATGAAAAATGTGTGATATATCTTTTGAAATCTAATGAATGTGTGATGTATCTTTTGGGTTCATTTTAATAGGAAAGCGATGGACCTCAAGTGTGATTCAGGCAAAATGTGCTCTTTTAGTCTATACTTACTCCTTTAATCATGTATTTGCAGGATAGGGATTGCAAGGGGACCTTGGAAGTTCCTCCATAAGTTTGATTGTTTGTATCATTTCCATTAATCACTCTATTGTTATGTTGAAAATATCAGCATTTGTCCAAGCCCATTGTATAATTTTTGAGCAGAGGATGCTGTTTTTAGGCTTTTTTTCTGTGTATGTATATAGATGATATAACTTTATATCATCCCTGAGAATGGAAATAGAAGAGAGGTGTAAGAAGAAAATACAAATCAAAGACAAGACAAGTGCACATCAGAGGTTCCTATGCATCTCTGGTATTTTTGTTTGTTTATAGGTTATGGCCTTTTTCTGTGTATATATATGTAGATGATGTAACTTTAAATCATCCCTGAGGAGGGAAACAGAAAAAAGGTGTAAGAAGCAAATACAAATAAAAAACAAGTACACATCATAGGCTGCTGGTTTAAAATGATCACTTGGGTGGTGGTAGTTGGGCAATCCACCAACAACGTCAGGAGAATCTGGCCCTGGGAGTTCAAGGAAACTGACAGTCTTCAGGTAGCCGGAATCTGAAAAGAGTATATAGTCGAGAGTTCCAGTGAAACCTGGAGTGCAGTTTGTGAAAGGTGGCTCCCCGCCAATGAACGCATAGAGACTACACAATGGTATTGCTCTTTCTTCGCCATTTTCAGCAACTGACATTGCAGATGAGTTTCCTGATACAAGGTACTGATATAATAATTCATCCAATAATTAAAAAAAAAAAAACCAGCCCTCATGTTGGAGCAGAGCAAAAGGAGCTAAACATCCTTAATTAATAAGGCAACCAAAAGGACTCAACACTCCTTCGAAGTACATAGGCAAAGGTGAGATCAGGGCATGCAGCCATTTTTGCCAAGGGTGAAGTCGGTTCAAAGAAATTGGAGAGGCACTCATGATTTTCACAATTTCACCAGTACAGCTGCAAGATCTATTAGGAACAGTTTGAAGGAACTTATAATGATATGTGGTCATGGCATGTCCTTAAGTAGGGCCATGAAATGATATGTGATCCATTCACCCAGATTTTTTTAGAGCATCCAAACAATGTATCTGCTGGTTTAAAATGAACCCAAGCACCTGTCTGCAACCTGTATAATTCATTCATTCATCAAGAGACCCAAACAAATTCATCCATTCACCCAGATTTTTTTAGAGCATCCAAACAATGTATCTGCTGGTTTAAAATGAACCCAAGCACCTGTCTGCAACCTGTATAATTCATTCATTCATCAAGAGACCCAAACAAATTCATCCATTCACCTAGATTTTTTTAGAGCATCCAAACCATGTATCTGCTGGTTTAAAATGAACCCAAGCACCTGTCTGCAACCTGTATAATTCATTCATTCATCAAGAGACCCAAACAAATTCATCCATTCACCTAGATTTTTTTAGAGCATCCAAACCATGTATCTGCTGGTTTCAAAAGTGCAATATCCACAAGATAAAAACAGCTAGAACTCTAATACATCTCCAAAGACTCTGTTCACAAAACAAATATTGAAACAGCCAGAACTCTAATAGTTCTGAACCACACATCAAAACATAAAAAAGGATGGTCAGTATGATAATCCAATTAATCCTGGGAGAGAGGGAAGGACCCAACATGAGCATCAATTAATCCTGCGATCAAACATGTAATGATCAGTATGATAATAGTAATTTACAGAATCCAATACTATCAGAATAATTTTTTTTTAAATGGACTGATTAATTAGAAGGGAAAAATGTATACCTTCTAATTGTGTCAATGTCTCGTCCTCAGATGATCTCTCCGATGCCTCATTTTCATTTAATGGCTCAGAGTTGTCATGTGCAATACTAAAAAAAAAAAGAGGCAAAATTAAACAAAGCTTGTCAATGTATATTAAATTAAAAAAATGCATTGGTAGGAAAAATTCATACCTCTTGTCAAGCCCAGGGCAATTGCATCTGTCATGTGCAACCCCACGCTTGCCACATCCGCGGCAAAGTCGATCTTTCTTCCTGGCTTTTTCCTTAGAGGACTTCAATCTCTTAGGACGACCCTTTGTAATTGCTTGCTTCGGTGGAAAATATCTCTCTGTAGGGCTTGCATTTTTCTTTCTTCTCTTTGGATCATCTTCTGCCATCACCGTTTTTTCATTTATCTCGCGAATCCTTTTTTTAAGGTCTTGTAGAACTGATTTTGCATGCTGATATGCTTCCTTGGACAATGATGCTTCATCAATGATATTTGCAGCATCATATGATAAATCACCGTGTCGTGCTAGCAATGACCCGTCAAATTCAGAGCATGTACTTTTACCAGAATCATCATCTACCCTCGCATACCTTGTCCATCTTTTCAAAATGTATTGCTCAGGCAGTGTGTATATTTTTTCTTGTTTCAAAACGCAGATGATGTGTCCACATGGAATGCCTTTGAATTCAAATAGTTGACAAGAACATTTTGCATATTTTTCATCCTTTTTGAAAATGACGACCCTTTCAATTTCTTTGTTATCTTTGAATGATGAAACATTATATATTCTGTGTTCCATATCATCGTTTACAATCTCAGCAATGCCGGATGTTATGTACATGAATTGATCTTGGAACTTATAAAACAACTTCTTCGTGTATATTTGTGACATTTGCCTCTCCATTGGCAAGTCCGTCATCAATTTTGGCCTTCCATTAGAAGTGTCGTGAATTGCCTTCAATTGACGGTACTTTTGAGTTGCAATCCCTTGGTTAAATCGAAACATAAAACCACATAGACCATTCTTTTGTGTCACATATTGCTTTACAAAGGCATTAATACTTTCACTCCTTCCGGTTGTTGACATCCCTCCAAAGAAATGGTGTCTCATATATATAGGCACCCACATATCACGGATATCGTACATACCATTTAGCCAATCGTTGTTTGCAACATCCTCTTTTATCAACATCTTCTGCCAACCCGATTCAAATTCCTCAGTTGTCAAAGAGTTGAATGCGATATTTTTAATTGTTGGGATCAAGTCATTCTTATGTATCGCAACTCCACCTAAATTCTTTTGCAAATTTTCCATGATGTGCCACAAACAGTAACGGTGGCTCGTAGTTGGAAGAACAAACCGAATGGCTTTTGTCATTGCAAGGTCCTGATCTGTCAAGATGGACTTTGGTGGGTCTCCCGGCATTGCTTCAAGCCATTTATTGAAAACCCAAACAAATGTATCAAAAGTCTCATTTGAGATTAAGCAACATCCAAAAATGACGGACTGATCATGATGATTAATTCCAGTGAATACGCCAAAAATGAGACCATATCTGTTTGTATTGTACGTTGTATCAAACGAGACAACATCACCGAACTCCTCATATGACTTCTGAAAATAATAATCAGCCCAAAACACATTTTTTATGTGGTCCTCATCATCTTTCTCAATAGCAAAAAAATTCCTTGGATCTCTCTCCTTCCATTGTCTAAAGTGTTCGTAAAACATATCACCATCATTGTCCTTTGTTTCCTCATTTTTGTCTCTAATATGATTTCGAAAGTCTGTCTCTATGAAACCAACTTTATCTCTCCCACCAGCCTGCAACACTAAAATCCCCATTTGTTTATTTGGTCTAATATTAGCAGCCCCATAAGTTTCTATCAATTTTTTTTTTGGGGCGTCAATCCGACGATGTGACCGTAGCATGTGGGTCTTTCTAGGGGTACTTAATATATGGGAATGTTCCACAACACTTTTATATACAATCCACTGCCCACTTTTATTTTTTTTTAACTGAAGACATGCACCACAATTCTCCCGTGTATCTGAGGTCCTTCTTTCACCGCCAATTCTTTCTTTCTTACGACCTTCTTTAGAGCAGACAAACTTTTTTCTCACTACTTGGTTATTGAGCCTCGTCTCCGAACTTCGTCTAATGCTAAAACCCGCTTCTTTCGCATAAGTGTTGTAAGCATTGTAAGCATCCTCTATATTTTCAAAAACTTGACCTACTCTTGGTAAGTTCTCTTCATCAACTTGTGGCACAAATGTTTTAATTGGCAAAGATGCGACATTGTCAATCTTTTGTACGTTTTAAGCACGATATGAGCATCACACCATGACAATACATGCAAAACAGAATTAAAAAGAAAATACGAAAGCAATCAATTGCAAGTTTTAGCAACATATTATTTTTCTATGGATAGAGATGTTGAGATGGGAGAGATATAGAGATAGTAACCTACTTGGCTGCTAGCAACTTCACAGGTGATCGGTTGCGATGAGTTTACTGCTTCAAATGGGGCTGGGAGCTGCGAGGGCATTAGAGACTGCGAATAAATCGGATGCCAAAGTTGCAAATCGAGAGGTGGATCATGAGATGAATCTTTGTCATCCATTAGGGCAAATATTGCATATATACTGCATATGAAAATGCCCCTGAATATTAATTCATGAAGAGGAAGCAACAAAGTGGTCACATCACCATGTTTTTGGCATGATTTGTGTGTGTGTGTATATATTTGCCTAGTCCCAGTGGTTTCCCAGTGGTTTGCTTGTTCTATGCCTGCTTTCGTTTGAGCCATCCCTGTGGTGGGTCTCATTGTGTAGGTTGGTCAAGATGCCCAGAACAGATAAGCAGTTGAAAAATGTTTACGGCCTAATTGGTTACACTGTATTGAATTCCAAGGATAGTTGATATTGCGGTGCTTGGTTCATGGGTAAGATGATTTGCATTGTAGGGGGCTATGTACTTAACTTTTAGGACAAGTTTAAAAGCAACTGAGGATTACAAGCTTGTGGCATTAGTATGGTTTTTCCATGGACATCTTGGGTGTGGATTCCACAGGCTGCAGAATTTATAATGTTTTGTTTTTTTGTTTTTTTTTTTCCTGATCCTGTGATGAAGAGAGCTGGAGTGAGTGCATAGATCTGAAGAGAAATTGCTAGTCTAAACCTTCCCCTAATGCAGATTTTGAACTGCGCTTCTCTGCACCAAACATTAGATTACACATTTGTGGAAAGCTTCACATTTTCCCTAAAACCATTGCCATTATTGCAATCCATGGTTTACTTTTTTTGGTGGCCATCTTGGGTATGAATTATGAATCCACTGGTACTTTTTCGGATTTTTGAGAATCCACAATTTTTGCTTGGTGCATTGACTGAGAAAGGGAGGGTGCATAAGAAATCGCAAGGGTCACCACTCACCACTGCCCCTTGGAAATTATTGAAGAATGCAGACTACAGGCAGTGCTTTTCTTTGAATCTGAACCGTGGGGCTTTGAATCAGAAAATGCCCCAAAATTGATACGAATTGAAATTGAATCCGCATACATCCTTGCAAACCCTACCAGAAATTGAATGCACAAGATAGGAATGCACGGTTCAGATTTGTTCTTTACATGAACATAGGGCAGAGCACAGCAGGTGGCTCAAGAATAACGCATACAAAGCATGTAAAATAATCCTGCCATGAAAACCCTCTTTCTTTGGGATTCTGATGAAGAGAGATGGGAAGAAAGAGTAGATTGGTAGATGATGAGGAGAATAGAAGAAAGGAGAGAGAGACAGAGAGGGTACCTTCTTCGGAGAACAGAGCAAACCCTACAAACGAATCTTTGCAATGGCGCCCGAGAATCTGCAGATTTTGATGGTGCTGCAGCGAGGAACGATGATGGAGAGATGTCGATGGAGAGGAGACGAAGCACAGGGCAGCGTTGGAGCTGGAGAGGAGTGCTTTCGAAAAGGGTCCGATGAGGTCTTTTCTCTTCGGTGATGGAGCTGCAACTTGGAAAGGAGTGAAATGGGCGTTTCTCTTCGGTGATGGAGCTGCAACGATGGAGACGCCCAAATGAGGAGATGGAGAGGAGAAGTTTTCGTTCGAAGGAGAAGAGGGAAACGAAAAGGGAAATGGAGAGAAATGGCGCCCCATTCATCAAAGACAAGTGTTATATAGAAACTGTTGGCAGCCGTTGGATCCAGTTTACAGATCCAACGGCTGTCAGCAAACTTCTCACACATTAGGTGAGAAGCCTTCTCACCTGAACAAAACCGTATATATATATATATATATATATATATATATCCTACCGTAGACCCATAATAGATAGTCTAGATCTGGTCCTTTCTTGCTTTCATTTGCACTCTATGGGTGTGGGCGCTTTACTTTATATTTAGCAAAAGGCAGTCCGAAAGACCAAAAGGCACAATCCAAAAGGGTAAAGATAAAGCTAGCTCCTTTGATGAGAGGAGTTACTTCTTTGTGGTGTTGCTTTTCTTATATATGCCTCCACTTTTTGATGGGTATATGTGAGCCAATTGTCTGAGTGTATTTCACATGCTTCCCATGAGTGGGATACGTGGAAATCCACCATACAATCCATATAATGATAATTGGACCTCTTTAAAATGAATGTCATCCCCTCTAGTAATTGGTCTAAAATTACATTTCAACAGAAATTGGTCTCACCATGATACTTAGTAATAATTCAAACTCTTTAAAATAAACGTCATTCCTCTAGTGACATATCCTTAAATTTCATTGAGTTTTTTATATAAAGCCCCCTATGTTTTTATAAAACCTCAAAGACACCCCTATACTTTGTGTTTATATAAGCCCTCTATTGACAGTCAACCTAGGGAAAAACAGTGAACACCAACTTGTTTTCTCTCCTTTTTTTTTTCTTTATTACCATTTTACCCTTTGTAGTTATTGGAAAAGTGAAAGGACACATTTAACCCCAGTAGCTTAAGAATTATTTTATACTCGTCAAGAATCACAAGCCTGACAACGTGGGAAATTTTTCATTTGGCCCTGAAGTTGTATTTTTCTAGTCTCCCTCATAGATAGAATAATTGTGTTAGAATTAGAATTTTGGTGTTTGAATCAACGCACATTAGGGATTTTTCATCGGATTAAAACAGACCTATGTGACCCACAATTGGAATGCTTAGCTAGAACAGTTCCAACTAATTATGGTTAGCTATCTTTTATTATTATTATTTTTTTTTTTTTTTTTTTTTTTGGCTATAGTTAGCTATCAATGTAGAATAATTACAAGAAAGAATTAAATGATCAGATGATCAACAAGAAAAATATTCAAGTGAGAACCAGTTCTCACCCTGGTTTTGTAAGAACTATTGGTGGGGCCAACCAAACAACAATCCAAACTGTGCACAAACAGGGACCGCGCTGATGGTAACTAATTCCAAGATTTGGCACCCGTTCAAATGGATTGGACCGTTAGATAGAGGGTTGAAATTTTTTTGAACATGAAGCCATTAATATAGTGGGTCACAAATGAAGGGGTTAGAGGGATAGAATTGAGGTCAAACTTGATACTTGGGGTAGTCCCACATAGATCCTTCTATCTCCCCACAAATGGGCCTCGTAGAAAGTTCTCACTGTAACTCCATGAGAACAGTTCCCATTAGAACAAAGCCTGATCAACAACAATATTTAATTGATCGTCACATGAATGAGTGGGAAACCATGATCACTAATTCACCTCAATGCAATAAATATGAATGGTTAGAAAACTGTGATAGTCAATCTATAGCTTCAATGTGTGAAATATCACCAATTGTAGTAGTAGTAAACTAGAAACATACAACTTGTGGGCAAAATCGCCTGCAATCCATTTCACCAGGCGAGAACAAGACGTGACTCAAAAGAGTATGAAATAGTTCTAGACAAGTAGGTTAAATGTGTCATTTCAATTTCTCAATAAATATAAGGGGTAAAGTAGTCATAATGAAAAAGGGGGAGAGAGTGACCGTAACCCTCTGTTTGGAAAGGAGGGAAAATGGAGGGGAGGAAAGAAAGTAGGGGGAAAAGTTTTTTAGAGGGTGTTTGGAAAAGGGGGGAGGGAAAATGGGGGGTGGGGGGGAGGGGAAAAAGTGTGAAAAAAATTTCCCCCCAAAACAGGGGGGAAAATGGGGGAAAGGAGGGGAAAAGTAAAAAATTACAAAACTGCCCTTTGTCTATAAAATATAATTTTAAAGTTTTTATAAAAGTAAGGACAAAATGATAATTTTCTCTCTATCTCACAAACAAACAAAACCCAACTTTTTCACTTTTCTTCCCCCTACTTTTTCACTTCCCAAACAAGAGGAGGTAAAATTAATTTTCCCTTCCCTCCCCTCCCCTTCATTTTCCTTCCCCTCCCCTTCCCCCTTCCCAAATATAGGGTAAGAGCCATTGGAGAGTCAGGGGGAAGGAGGAGTGTATAGAGAGCAATGGAGTTAATATAGGTGAGGGTATTTTGGGAAGTCCAAGGTGTGTATAGAGTAAGTGTGATGAGTTTGGAGAGTAGCAATGTACATAGAGCAAAAGTCACTGTGTAGGTAGCAGCTCTCGAGAAAGTAATGGCAAGTTGTTTTTCATTGCTTTTTGTTAAAGTTGGCCGTGAATGGAGGAGTGATTATGTAAAAACACAAAGTATATGGGTGTCTTTAAGGTTTTATGAAAACATATGGGGTCTTTTGTAAAAAGATCAATTTCATTTCTATAGAAATTGGTCACTCCATAACACTTGGCACATCAATGAGAATATAATTAATGCATAATAATGTGCTAATTATGTTATCAATCATGTGCACAATCTTACGTTCACATTAACTCTTTTTAAAGTAAAATTTAAAGACATGAGTCTAGCAGTGGATTTCCACACATCTCACTCTAATAAAAAGGTGGGTTGTTCTTTTAGTGTATTTCTCACTCTAATAAAAAGGTGGGTTGTTCTTTTAGTGTTCTTTTAGTAGAATTTTTAATAAGAATTTAGGGTATTGTGGCTTTTTTGGACATTATATGATGACTTGTCTCGTGACATTTGCAAATGCCATCACAAGAACTCTAAAATTCTAGCCACCTAAAAATTTCAAATGAACTTTGAAATTTCAACTCTTTTGCTCAAGCAGTCAACCCATGATGAAGAGAATTTTTTTTTTTTTTTTTTGGTAGAACATGTTGAAGAGAGTTATTATTTATTTTGTGGCAATCAAAGGGTAGAGATGAAAGCAATGCGCCACTACCTCCACCTCTACTAAAGGCAAAGCTATGCTGACTAGAGTTGCTCTTTGTTAGCAGGTAACATGTCTCTCAACTTAAAAGAGTAAATAAAAGCTGCCATGCGAGAGAGACTTTTCTACTTTGTGTTTTTCTTCTTTGTGTTTTTCCTTCGGGCAAAGCTATATATGTTGATGAGAGAGTTGTTCTTTGTTATTTTTGTTGTGTCTCATTTGCATCAACTAAGAAGGTATTTGGACAGTTTTTATAATTATTATATAATAAAGTTGTTGATTTTGTCCACTGTAATATCAATTTTGATCTTTTAGTTTCAATTTATTTTTGGGTATTTCATTAATTTTAAGATTATATGAAGCCCACAAAATTTTGATTTTCAATGGAGCCCACTACAACAACCAGCTGTACTTGTTTGATTAATATAGGTCAAGCTAAATCCATGCTAATTAAAAAGTTTAAATATTTGCATGCTAAGATTATGAATTCGCAATCTCATACTCCATAAAACTTTAAAAAAAAAAAAAAAAAAGCAAATCCAGCTACTACACTACATAAACTTTTTGTTTAAAACATTGTCAAAAAGTTATTATTATAAAAGTTTGAGAAAGGGGTGATAAAAGATTTAGTTCATGTCACAACTGCTACAAGAAAATATGTACGTTCATTCATCTGTTTTCTTATATCAGAAGGAAACACAAACACTTTTTACTGTGCTGATTTTCTAACTCATCCCCAAGCAACCCAACCCAACCACCTATTTAAGTAGCCAAAACCCTCCCATCTTCATACCATCTGCCACTGATCAACAACACTTACAGTCTGCAAAATGGGTGCTGGGGAGAGCAAGGAAGGAAAGAAAGAAGCAACTACTTCAGAGATAGCATCAACTGCTTTTGCTGCGGGTGCCTCCGTAGGTCTTGCGGCTGGGGCCATGTATACGTTATGTGCCATTGGTTCTTCCAATAGCAATAGCAATGAGTATAAATGGGACTCTGGTTATTCCGATAGCGATAGCAATGAGAAGAGGATGACGGCTCCGGGACAAATAGGCTCAACAAATCGCAGAGTTGATTTTGAAGGTAATCCAAGATATTGAATTATCATTGGCCTTGTATTAAAGTATTTCCTTGTATAGAATCCACCGTATCAATCACCTCGATCATTGGATTGCCCACTGTAACTTTTCTATTCTTACTCCTTGTTTCTTTATTTATAACAACACGCCAATGAAAGAAAGTCAAGTTAATAAGTTATTGCCATATTTCATTCTTAACATGGGATAAGTTTCAGCTCGGGTTTCTCTTCCTGTTTTCAATTTTTTTTTTTTTTTTTTTTTTTGTCCACATTTTTTTTATCTATGTAAAAAAACATGGCTTCTGCAGATTCCTCTATTTCTGATCCATCATCATCCCCATTTTTTCTCCATCCTTTTGATAGCCCTGGCCCCTAGACATATCTTAGTCTCCCAACCTCTTAGGTGACAACTATGCCACTTAGCTTCGTGCCATGTGAATGGCTCTCACGGCTAAACACAAATATTGCTTTGTTGATGGCACTCTTCCAAAACATCAACCCACTGATCCAAAATTTTAATAGTGGGAACGTTGTAACCAAATGGTCTACTCTTGGCTTCTCAATTTTGTCCACACCGACATTGCCAGTAGTGTTATGTATGCCGATTCTGCTCAAGAAGTATGGACTGATCTTCGTGATCGATTTTCTCGGAAAAATGCTCTGAGGATTTATCAAATCACTCGAACCATTGCCACTCACCAACAAGATTCTTCTCCTGTGGCTATTTATTTTACCAAACTCAAGGCCTTTTGGGATGAACTTTCATCCTACACTTTTGTCCCACCTTGCACAAGTGCATCTTTAAAAGCTATATCTGCACTTCCCCAGCAAGAGATGGTTATGCAGTTTTTGATGGGTTTGCATGAATCTTATGCTTCCATTAGAAGTCAAAATACTTCTAATGGACCCTCTACCATCTGTTAACACACGTCAGTTGCAGGCTTTTCCTCCTAATAATAATGTTATTTTCTACCAAAAAATAATAATAATGTTGTTGCTCTTCTTGCATTTACCCCATCTCAAGGTAGCCGTTGCACTTACGATTCTCGCGGCAAATCCCGTCCAAAACTGAGGTGTGATCATTGTGGCAAAGATAACCATACCATTGATCGATGCTATCGGCTTCATGGCTTCCCACCAAAGAAGAAGCAACCTCGTGCAGTCTTCTCCATCCACTACTTCATTTGATACATGGCGTTGGCAGCTTGGACGTCCTTCCCTCTCGCCTTTGCAATTACTGTTAAAATCTTTTCCTTTTATTTCTGCTTTGATTAAATGTATTTGAAAGATCTGTCCCTTAGCAAAACAAACTCGTTTACCTTTTCCAAATAGCACTATTTCTTCTCCTCGCATATTTAATTTAATCCACTGTGACATATTGGGTGGTTATCAAACTGCCTCTCTTTGTGGTGCTCATTATTTTCTTGCAATTGTTGATGATTACTCACGATTCACTTTGGTGTTTTTTATGCGATTTAAATCTGAAACTAAAGCTCTATTACAACATTTTTTTATTATGGTTCAACCAATATCATTGTCAAATTCGAAACATCAGAACTGACAATGATGCAGAGTTTTTTTCCACCGATATGCAGAATTTCTTTAAATACAATGGCATAATTCACCAACAAGTTGCATCTCTACCCCTCAACAAAATGGTGTGGATGAACACAAGCACCTACATCTTCTTGAAGTTGCTCGTGCTTTGCATTTCCAATCTCACCTTCCATTACCATTTTGGGGTGATTGTGTCCTCACTGCTACCTACTTAATTAATAAATTCCCAACCCCACTCTTGTCTGGGAAGAGTCCTCATGAGGTTTTATTTAGTTCTTTACCTACTTACAAACATTTGCATTTATTTGGTTGCCTATGTTATCCCCGTAATCCTCACATAAGTCACAAATTCAACGGACAGGCTCGTCCTGGCATCTTTATTGGATATCCATTTTCACAAAAAGGTAATCGAATTTATGACCTGGAGACTACGGGCCCGTTCGATAATTTACTTTTAAAATAAAGTGGAGTGAAGTGAAAAGAAAAGAATAAATAAAATATAAGCGAGTTATGATGATATTTTGTTTTTAGTTGTTTGGGATGTAATATTTTTTACTTTTTGTATAGGGAAATAGAGTTTTTTTGTCTTCTAGTGAGTAAATGTAATTGCTTTTTTACTTTTTTTAAAAAAGATGAAGGGAGTTCTGATAAAAAGTGATTTTGATGGGATGTTTAACTTGACTTAACTTCACTTGACTATATTAGTAAAATTATCAAACGGGCCCTTATAGAGATGTCCAAACTAACCATTTTGACAAACCGGTCCTACCTCTTCACCCGACCAATGTTAGTTCTTCTCCACCCAATTCCTCCCCATCACCTTCTAATAGAATCTCCACATCTGATCAACTCATGCCCTCACCACCTCCTTCAAATTCAGATCCAGTCCCTATTTCACGTCGTTCCACCCGTATTTCTAAAACCCCATCCTTCTTAAAACACTACCATTGCTCCACCGTCATCGTTTCTACTGCTCCATCTTCTTCAAAGAAAGGCACTGCACACCCTTTGTCTAGTTATTTGGATTATAATAACTTGTCGCCCAAATATCTTACATTCCTTGTTGGTATCAGTTCTCATACAACACCGGCCTACATCCTTTTCCACTGCCGTGAAGATACATGAATACCGAGATATGTGCTCTAGAAGCTAACAAAACATGGACTGTCACACCTTTTATCACCGGACAAAAACCCATAGGATGCAAATGGGTTTACAAGATCAAACATCAACCCGATGGTCATACAGAACGATATAAAGTACGCCTTGTTGCTAAAGGATATACACAAACTGAAGATCTGGATTACCATGAGACCTTTGCCCCCATGGCAAAGCTAGTGACTGTGCGTTGCCTTCTTGCCGTCGCTTCCATCCAAAAATGGCCCATACATCAACTTAATGTCAATAATAATTTTTTTCATGGTGATTTAGAGGAGGAGGTTTACATGAAGATTCCACCTGGTTTTTTCAAGCAAAGGGCCAATTATGTTTGTCGACTTCATAAGTCAAGGCTTAAAATAGGCTTAAAGAAATTGGTTTTCCGAGCTATCATCAACTGTTATTGCTAATAGTTTTGTGCAATCTAAGGCCGATTATTCTCTTTTTAGCAAAATCTCTGCCCACCTGCGTGGCACGTGCTAGTTTATGTAGATGATATTTTACCGGTAATGAACTCAACTGCAGTTTCTCACTTGAAAAGTTTTCTACATACAAGAATTCATATAAAGGAATTGGGCCAACTCAAGTATTTCTTGGCATAGAAGTTGCTCATTCTTCAAAGGGAATTCTTTTATGCCAATGAAAATACACTTTGGAGCTTTTACAAGATGCTGGCCTATTTGGTGCACGACCTGCAGATTTTCCAACGGAGCAACATTTAAAGTTAACCTTCACTAATGGCAATTATCTACCAAATTGTTAGGCTCCGTCCCGAGTTAATCAAGATTAACTCTAACTAATTGAGCTTAAGACTAATTAAGCCTGTTTAAATGAACTAATGGTGATTTATCGCCAAATGAAGTTGAATTAGCCTAAAGTGAGGAACTTAGGCTTAATGAAATAGTAACTAAGATTAGGAAGTGAATTGAATAGGAATAGAAGTTCAAATGAAGGACTTATCCGGAAATACGGATATGTACGTATTTTGTCGGATACGGAAACTCTTGCTACTAGCGTGTGTATCTTGACAAGTACGAGCACTTTCATCAAAAACTCGACATTGTTCGGCGAGAAATGGATCAAATGGACCCTGAATTGACTTGAATTGTAATTAAAGGAGTTTAATGGACTTAATTGCAAAAAGAACTCTTATATAAGATAAGATGAGTTCATTTGAATGAATTCATTTCATTCAACCCTAGGCAACATCTCCTTCAGTTGTTTTCTTCTTCTTTCTTCAATTTCTTCTTTATCAAAGGTGAATTGGAAGTGAACCAAGTGAAAGGAAGTCATCTTCCACCTCTTCCTTATCATTTCCTTAGAGTTTTCTTGGAAATTAAGGTTCAAGTGGAGGAATTCCATTCTCAAGCTAAGCTAAACAAAGACTAAACTTCACTTAAAGCAAGTTTATACATATGTTTATGCTTGTTAAGGTGTTTTCATTGGTTTGATGAAAAGAAATGATGGATCAGATGTTAAGGTAATTAAGGGTTTGAAACCCTAATACCTAATGGAATAGATTATATTAATTATGGTTTAATTAGGTGAAGGATTGAGATTAATAGGCTCTTGTATAGATTCCTTAATTTAATTGTGTATCAGGTTCAAGAGAGGTGAAAGAAAGGAAAGGAAATGGATTAAAATCCATTGCACTGCAGTACAAAACTGCAGTGCCAGGCCGCAGTGCACACGGTCGACCGAGCCCCACATGGTTGTTCCGCCCTTTTTCACTTACAACTGCAGGTCGACCTGGTCCTGGCCCACTAAGAAATGTTGGAAACGTTCCGTTTACTTCCGAATTTCCGAAATTAAAAGTGTAAGCATATAAACTAATGTTAATCGTGTTTAAACCTTCCTAAGTGTTACGAGGGTTATCCTAATGCATAAATTTCACTAAGTAATGTCATCGACAGTAATACGTGCATTAATAACCACCGTTCACTTAATGGTTGGTTAGAGAATTAGTCTAGAAATAGAATGAGATTGATATGAATGGTTAACGGTCTGGCACTACATAGTAGTTTCCTCAACTCATTATAAAATGAAACCGAATGAATTAAGTAATGAACAGTTACGAAAAGTAACACTGAATTGAATAATCCTACTGCAATATATGGAATTGGTGGCGTTCCGGAGCTCCGTGAGACACCAGTGATCTCTGATCAAGACACTGGGAGATCCCACCTTATTGAACCGAAAGGTCAAAGGACTGACGAGTTCTATTGATAAGTCATTAATAAAGGCTGAATATAATGAATGAATGAATATGAAATGCTTCCTTTTGGAAGAACTGGAATATGAAATGCTTCCTTTTGGAAGAACTGAATGGAGTTGAAACCAATATTAATGTAGTTGCCAATATTATTGTCATTGTTACTTATATTTTCCATTGATTATCTAAAACTGGAAATCAATGAATTGTCAGGAATTATCAAACATGATATCGATATATGTATATCTTGTTGAACCGTCGTGTTCACAGTATTACTGATGATATTACAGACTCAGTTGACCGTGCCGGTCCCTCCGAGACCGTCCCGCCAGTAGAGGAGGCCCATTCGATACCTCCAGGAGGTCTAATCGAATGGACGTGATCTGAGAGCGTATAACTTGGAGTATTTTGGAAACTTTTTAGAAAGTAGTTTGTATATTCATTTTGGTAATGTAAATGATGTCCCCTGCATTATATTTTGAATATGTAGTGGTTGATAATAGGAGTAATGAAACGATGTAAAGTGAACTTTACATTTCTAAGTAAAGAATCTGATTCATTTTGTTAAATAATTGTCAATGTATATTGTTATATATTCCGCACAACTGTACATTGACAGGTACATGCAAGATCCCTTGTGGACTTCATTTTAACTTCGCTTACTTCAGGATTTACGGGAGTAAGTATGCGCATCGCAACCTGGGGGTTAACCCTAATGACTCTGATCTCGGGCCTAGGTCGTGACACAAATGCTTCATCTTATAGATGACTGATACTTGACAATAACCCATCCCAGTATATATATTCTATTATACTGGAGGAGTTGTAAATTATCTTAGTCCTAAACTAACCTAATCCATCCGCTCGAGGGTAATCCTTGGGGTGCTTTAATCCATCATTATGCTCCACCGGTGTCAACTCCTCCATAGTGCTCCATGCCCTACCACACATTCCAGCTGTGTTTTGTTGGTGCCAGGGATCGTGGCACCATGAGGTGAGCTAGGATTCCCCTTACCACTGGGCAATCCCACGTTTCTCCATCTCATCATATTCAATCCAATATAGAGTTATGAGTTTTTAGGTTGAGCCTAATTTTTGACATGTGGACTGAATCTAGGCCTTCTCAGCTTCTCAGCTTGCAGCAATGGTTGAGCCTGAATCATTTCAAGGTCGTCATCCTCCTTCTCAGCTTGCAGCAATGGCTACTTCATTTCATCAAAACAGTGATCCACAATGGTATGCTGATTCGGGCACTACCAATCATCTGACTAATGATCTGAATAACCTTTCTCTACAATCTGGATATCAAGGCAAGGACCAGGTGATTGTTGGCAATGGACACTGGCTCTTCTACTTTACACCTTTCTCCTACTACTTCGTTTAAATTGAATAAAGTTTTGTGTGTCCCTCATATTACTACAAATCTCCTCTCAGTTAATCAATTTAGCAAGGATAACAATTGTGTTTTCATCTTTGATGCGAATGGATTTTCAAATAGGATCGCAAAACAAGTCATTTCAATGCAATATTAGTAACAAGATTTTCAAAACTAAACATCGAACTGAGGAAACTCTCACCCAAGGAATCAAATAATATACATTTCTGACATGAGTCGGGGTGAATTCACCACAAACAGTTCCATGTAGAAGATATGACAATTGGATCTTATACCATATTAAATAGTGATCTTTAGAGATCTTTTGTATATAATAATTTTTGAGCGCTGAGTCATTCCTCCTGCAATTGACTCTTATATCATATCCAATTTCTTCAGCTAACTATTCATACCAAAACCTCGAGATGTTATTAGATGTTGCTTAAATACTTCTCATTAGGTGGACTGGACCCATCTTTCAGATTTGCTACTAAGCCCAATTTCACATAATGGTACACTGCCAATTATTCAATACTGTTTTCAATTCGTTTAGAAAAGTCTGTTAGGATTTTTAGTGTTGGCCAAATTCATGGGTTGGACAAAACTCTAGGGGTCTTTTGAGTTGTATTTTTTATTTAAAAAATGACTCTGAAGATAGAAGATTGGAAGGACTTAGAAGAAGAAAGTCTGAAAGAATTAAAAGAAGAAAATTGGAAAAGAGAGCCGAAATTCTAGATCAGTCCAGAATGTTCTGCTCGAGCGGTCCAAGCTTCGTTCGAGTGAAGGCAAACAGAGAGCCATCCGCTTGAGCGGATGCAGTGTTTGCTCAAGCGGACATGGCGGCAGAGACGCAGGAAAATTAGAAACTGATTTCTAATTGTGCCCAAACTACTTGTTTTAGTCCTAATCATCACTTAACTAGTTAAAGTGAAGTGAAGCGAATCCAAACAAGAATTGACAATGGATCATATCAAAAGTACAAATTTCAATATTCCCTCCCAATTTTTCAAAAAAAAGTAAAAAAAGCAACCTCCTTTCTCCACTAAAAGACAAAAAAACTCCACTTTTCTATACAAAAAGTCAAAAAGATTCCATACCAAACAACTAAAAACAAAACATAATTATAACACTTTATATTTTATTCTCTCTTGATTTGATGCTTCACCTCACCATACTTCAATTCACCATGCATCCAAACAGGCCCTTGGGAACCTTAAGCACGACCTAAGGGCTACTTAAAGGATGGGAAATTCTATATCCACCCACCCATTTTGCTGAGCACACCCACATTCCTTCTTCAACAGTTATTTTTTTTAAAAAGTGGTTGTTCTCAGCAAAATAGGGGGTGCATATAGAATTTCCCTTAAAAGACTCAAGGGCCATTCCAAAGAACCACCTCAACCTCACCTCTCAAAGTTCTAAGTTAGAAATTATCATTGGGAAAATTCTTTACTAAAAATTTATTAAGGAGTTGTGCTGACAAGTTCTCTAGAGTCAGTTCTTCTGCATCCTTTGTAGAGGATTATCTTCTTGCAAGAAGACTTGAGGAGTCAAACGCTGGATTGAATCAGTTGCAATCAATGGTGTGAAGTCGTTAAAGCATGAAGCGACACAAGGTAACTTCAGTCCTTGGGTAGGGGATATCTGGGGAAGAGATCTGAGTTTCTTATAATTGTGAGATTCATAGTGTTTGATTTGATCTAGTTCGGATCGATGGTTTTTCACCCGGTTAGGGTTTTTTATCTTAAATTTGGTGTACGTGTGGTGTGTGCTTGTTGATTTTATTTCCGCTGCATATTGTTTATTTCTGCACACTATTGCGTTGATTGTTTGAGTAGACCAATCTAGAGATCACGAACCCTAAATCTTTCAATTGGTATCAGAGCAGGTTGCACTATCTTGTTGTGTTTATCCTATAAGATTTGTGGAATGGTGTTCAATAGAGAATGGACATTAACTTCCAAGCCTCCTTTGTTTAATGGTTCTAATTATGCATATTGGAAGCAAAGGATGATTGGGTCCCTTAAGTCCATTGATGATGATGCTTGGGATATTGTTGAGGAGGGCTACTCCAGACCTACAATTATGGTTAATGGACAAACTATTCCTAAATCTAAAGCCCAATGGACTAAGGATGAGAAGCATACATCCAATTGTAATAACAATTTTATGAATAACATATACAATGGAGTGTCTGCTGATGAGTTCCGTAGGATTTCCACTTGCAAAACTATAAAAGAAGCATGAGAAGTTTTACAGACAAGTTATGAGGGTACAGACACGGTGAAGCAAGCTAAATTGCAAAGGCCGAATAAAGAATTTGAAACCATTGTGATGAAAGAAGATGAGACCTTTGAACAATTTAGTTCAAAGTTGAATGAGATTGTCAATTCTGTTTTCATTATAGGGGAAGAAATACCAAAACACAAGATTGTTAAGAAAATTCTAAGGTCTCTACCTTCGAGGTTCGATTCTAAAGTTAATGCTATTGAAGAGAATAAGAATCTGGATACCCTCAAGGTAAATGAACTAGCTGGAAATCTTTAAACTTTTGAAGCAAACCGTTTAAATAAAGGAAAATCAAAAGAGAAGGATTTTGCTTTCAAAGCCATCTCATAATCAAGAAAGAAGCCTGCAAAGAAAATTGAATCTGATTCTGAATCTGAGGCTAAAGATGATATGACTGAGTTTATAAAATGTTACAAAAAATACATGAAGACAAAATGAGCCAATAGAAAGAATTCAAATTCCAATAAGAAGGATCTTGTAAAAGGGACAAAGTGTTTTGAGTGCCAAGGCTATAGTCACTATGCTAATGAGAGTGCCAACAAAAAAAAAAGCACAAAGTAAAAGGCTCTCAACATAACTTGGGATGAAGAATCTTCTGGAGAAGAAAAGGAAGAAGCAAAAGATCCCGAGGATGATCCTTCTAACACTGTGAATGGCAAGTTTGTGGCATTCATAGCTAAGTCTGTGTCTGATAATGATACTGATGAAGATAATGATGAAATGTCAGATCAAGAGAAAGATTGGGAAGAATTGTACCATACTACATATACTGATTGTGTCGAGATGACCAAGTATGGTAACAAGATCACTATCAAGTACAAGGTTGCTCAAGAAGAAAATTTTGCACTGAAGATTGAATTAGAGCAAGCGCTTAAACAAGTTCATCTCTTAAAAAGTCAGAAAAAAACTGTTTGGCTGAAAATTTGATTACTGATTGTCAAAAACTTGAAAGTCGGAAAAAATAGTGAATCTGAATGAAGAGATAGTGATATTGAAAGCTGAAAATCAAGACCCGCAAGAAAGACTAAAGACCACTCCGTCTATGCTAGAAGTCAAACAGGTATCTTTAAACAAGATGAACACTGGTTCGAAGACTCTTACACACATCGTGTAATCAAAAGCCTCCTTTTGACAGAAGCGGTCTCGGTTATGATCATGGTGCATCCACTTCAAATACTAAGCTAAAGGTAAAACAATTTTTGTTTCAAATGTTGCACATGCTACTCCACATACTGCACTTTCAAATAATGTGTTGAATAGTTTCAAAAAAAAAAAAAAAAAAGAATGTATCACGCGCTGCACGCATATCCACTTGTCAGCATTGTGAATTAAAAGGACAGATTCGTCCCCATTACAAGCTGCAAAGTCTACCTAAGACCAAGCAATGGCAGAAGAATTTTTCTCCACCCAAAATTACTCAAATTTGGGTTAGAAAATCTGATTTGTCGAAGGAGTTTACTCACATTCTGCTGAAAGTTCAAACTACACATGTGTGGGTGTCTACATATAACAAGCCCTGATCAAGCTCCCCCCCCCCCCCCCCCCCCCCCCCCCCGCGCTGCTACAAATATACATTCAGGGGGAGTTGATTTTGAGGGAGAGCTATTGATCTTAATTGACAAGAAAGCTGCATATTCTTATCTTTAACTTTGTCAAATTATGGACAAAAAGGGGGAGAAAGGTGATAGATCAAAGGGAGAACAAGAAGTTAAGATTGTGTCAAAGACAATGCAGATCTACATTTGCTAATTGCCTATTGTTTGTGCTGATTACCAATTTTTAAAATTCAATCTATTTTGGATTTCTTTTTGGTAGATCAATTTGTACTGTCTTAGGGAGTTTTGTCCATGAATTGTGTTAGGATTTTTAGTGTTGGCCAAATTCATGGGTTGGACAAAACTCTAGGGGTCTTTTGAGTTGTATTATTTTATTTAGAAAAGGATTCTAAAAATAGAAGATTAGAAGGACTCAGAAGAAGAAAGTCTGAAAGAAATAGAAAAAAAATGGAAAAGAGAGCTGAAATTCCGAATCAGTCCAGAATGGTCCGCTCGAGTGGTCCAAGCTTCGCTCGAGCGAAGGCAGACAGAGAGCAATCCGCTCGAGCAAACATATCAGCAGAGATACAGGAAAATTAGAAACTGATTTCTAATTGTGCTCAAACTGCTTGTTTTAGTCCTAATCATCTTAGGCAACCTTAAGCACGACCTAAGAGCTATTTAAAAGACTCAAGGGCTATTCCAAAGAACCACCTCAACCTCACCTTTCAAATTTCTAAGTTAGAGATTATCATTGGGAGAATTCTTCTCTAGAGATTTATTAAGAAGTTGTGCTGACAAGTTCTCCAGAGCCAGTTCTTCTGCATCCTTTATAGAAGATTATCTTCTTGCGAGAAGACTTGAGGAGTAAGGCGCTGGATTGAAACTGTTGCTATCAACAGTGTGAAGTCGTTGAAGAGTGAATCAACACAAGGGGTCCGTTTGGTAGTAGCATTTTGGAAATCAACATTAATGCTGATTTTCAAATGCTAATGCTAATGCTGATTGAAATGCTAATTTAAAATGCTAATGCTGTTTGGTTGGACATTAGCTGGTAGCATTTATATTGTTGAAATAATTGTGTCAAATTACAAAGATGAAAGCTACGTTCATGAGAGTATTTTCTGTTTTTCTCCATTTCCTTTGGGGAAGGCTGTTCTTTGTTATTTCTTACTAAGAAGGTACTTGGACAGTTGTGGTAGAATTTTTGTGAGTTATTCTTTGTTATTTTTGTTGGGTTTCACATGCATTAACTATGAAGGTGTTCGTACAGTTTTGATGGAAATTTTGTTTGGACCATTCTAATTTCAATTTCAATTGATTTTGGCTTTTTTTTTTATTAATTTTGACATTATTTGAAGCCTGCATGATTTTAGTTATCATTGGAGCCCATTTGCAACTGAATGACAAAAGTAGACGTTGGAACAATACCTGCTATTTTACCAGAATCGGTAACTTGTAGTTACCATTTTTTTTCTTCTTTGGAACCCTACTGTATAGGTTCCGCAATCAAGATCAAAGCTATAAATCATGATCGGAAGGTTCAAAATGACTGTGAAGTCAAATTTTAGCCGTTGATCTGTCATGGATTTTGAGGTATTTGCAAATAAGTTCAGACCCTATAATACTAATTTTTTATTCATGTGGGCCTCATTTGTAAGATCTAAACATTCAAAATCTCTAGAAAGCCAAGGACGGCCATGGGGTGAAAACTCAACCTTTAATTTTTCATGGATTTTGAGAAAATTTCAAAAAATCGATAACCATTGGATCACATGGCTACTGAAGGTAGGAATCCTCTTGTTTACCAAACTTAAAACACTCTTCAAAATCCCCTTTGAGGATATGTTGGATCAAAGAGAACGAGGGAATCTTCTAATATATAAGGATTCCTCTTCGTTTACCAAACATGTCCTAAGTGTCTCAGACAGTTTTGTAACTGTCTTATTTGCTAAACACGATAGAATGGTCGATATCGACGATCACAGTTTAACCCTAATTGTCGATATCGACCAATTTATCAGTTGGATTTTCTCCAACATGTAACTAGCTTATTTGCAGAATAAAACAAAATGGTCGATATCAACATATCAAAAAAAAGACCTCGTTTCTCCAACATATTGGGTCCTCGTCGGTCCTACTGGTTTTTTTTTTTCCATAAAATCTTCAATTATTTATTTAGTGGTGTGGTGTCCACCTTTTACTAAAGACGAAAGCAATGGGCCAATACCTCCACTTTTTCCAGTAACATGGCAAAGCTATGCTGACAGGAGTTATTCTTTGTTAGCAGGTAACGTGCAGAGATCCTTTTGTTTTCTTTTCTTTTTAATTTTGTCCTTCTGATCCTTTGGGTAAAGCGTTGATGAGAGTTATTCTTTGTTATTTTTATGCCTTTTACATTCATCAATCAACAAAATAAGGTCCCTCATAAAAACAGTTTCTTCGACGCATTTAAACACATGTCACAAAAAAGCTTATTATCTGCGACACAGCAGATATACTGTGGCAAAAAATTATTATTTGCGACGTCAAAATTACGTCCCAAATAAATATATAAATTTTTTTCCATAATGGTAGCTGAGGGAAGAAATTAGTTCTTTTTCTTAGTTTAAATTTTTTGTGACACCATATGATGGAGGTCGCTAATAATAATTATTTGCGACCAAAAAACATCAGTGTCGCGAATAAGATATTATGTGCGACTCAAAAAAGAAACTGTTGCAAAAACCCTTAACTTTTTACGACATAGCTCAGACTAAAAGTTATTTGCGACGCGGGGATTGCGTCGCTAATAGAGACACTTATTTACGACAGATGATTGTGTCACAAATGTGTATCTAGCGTGGCGAATAATTTTACCGCCATTTGGCGCCAATGATTTTGTGACGCATTTTTTTGCAACGCACTATATTCATTGCTGAAAGTATCTATTTGCGACGCATGGAGTCGTGTGTCGCAAATACTTAACTTGTTGCGACGGGTCTAATTTTATGTTGCAAAAAATTTATTTTTTGCGACGCTTTGGGTTGCGTCGCAAATATTTTCGTCGCTGAAAATCCGATTTGTTGTAGTGTAATTAGACAGTTGCTATGGAAATTTTGTGAGTCATTCTTTCTTATTTTTGTTGTGTCTCACATCACATGCATCAACTAAGAAGGTATTTGCACAGTTTTTATGATTTTTTTTTTTTTGTTTCACTCCATCATTAAGCTTCTAATGAATTTTTTAAGAACTTCATTTTTTTCAGAGTTTCTTACTGAGACTGTATCTTCCGTGTGCACTGCACGTGCAGGGCTCAACTAGTAATTATTAAATAATAAACTTATTAATTTCGTCCACCCTAATTTCAGTTTTGACCTCTCAGTTTCAATTGATTTTTGGGTATTTCATTAATTCTGGCATTATATGAAGTCACAAAATTATGATTTTCATGGGAGTCCACTGCAACAACCAGCTGTATTTGATTAATATAGGTCAATCTAAATCCATGCTAATAAAAAAGTTAAAATATTTACATGTTAAGATTATGAATTCGCAATCTATCACTCCATAAAACTTAAAAAAAAAAAAAAAAAAAAAAAAAAAAAAAAAGCCAAAATCCAGCTACTACAACACTACATAAACTTTTTGTTTAAAACAGTGTCAAAAAGTTGTAATTATAAAAGTTTGAGAAAGGGGTGATAAAAGATTTAGTTCATGTCACACCAGCTACAAGAAATTTGTACGCGCCATTCTTCTGTTTTCTTACATCAGAAAGGAAACACAAAGGCTTTTCCTACTCCCGAAGGAAACCAACCCAAGCATCTATTTAAGTAGCCATAACCCCTCCCATCTTCATACCATCTGCCACTGATCAACAACACAACACAACACTTTTTAAAGTCTGAAAAATGGGTGCTGCGGAGAGCAGGGAGGAAAGGAATGCTGGGGAGAGCAGGGAAGCAAGGAATGCAACAAGTGCACTTGCTGTGGGTGCCTCTGTAGGTCTTGCCGCTGGGGCCATTTATTCGTTATTGGCCTATGGTTCTTCCAATAGCGTTAGCAATGAGAAAGAGAACGAGAAGATGATGAAGGCTCCGGGACAAAATGGAGTAACTATCCGCAGAAAGGATTTTGAAGAGAGTCCAAAATGCTATTTTAGGGACCTGCGCGAAGGCAAGTGATCGAAGAAAAGAAATGATAATACAAGATGGTTGATGGCTTGATTTTGTTGTTGTTGGGTTTTTCTGTTTTGGATGTACATCTGTTGTGGGCTCCTTCTATATATATCCTTAGCATTGTAATATCTGTAGTGGTTGATGTGGGCTTCTCTTTAATGCATTTGCCATTTTTTTCTTATTTGATTTGGAGAAAACTACGGGAAAAATCCCCATAGCACACCTGAAGTAATAAGGAGAGACCTCAGCATCAGTTTAGAGACGGGACGAGTCCTTTCGGTGGGTTTTTGTATTTTTTTTTGTCGTTTAGCAATGTTGTCGATATCGACAACGTTTATACAATACAGCAGCTACTGACTTACAACTTTTAATTCATCCCACTGACGAAACTAGTCAATATCGACAATTTTTTTTCATTCCAGTAGCTCTTGAATTACAACTTTTAATTTATCTCACTGACAAAACTAGGCGATACCGACAACTTAAAGTAGTCGATATCGACAACTTTTATCCATTGCAGTAGTTACTGACTTACAACTTTTAATTCATACCCCTGACGAAACTAGTCGATACCGACAACTTAAAGTTGTCGATATCGACAATGTTTATACATTCCAGCAGAAACTTTCTTACAACTTTTAATTCATCCCACATCACTTCAAGAAAGCCTGTGGCAATGATAGCAACAACATCATGAACATTCCTGCAAAAAGAAAAAGGCAAACAACTCCTTTATCAATCCACCCCAAACATAGCAACAAAACCACCACCATCAAACCCACCACCATCCCTTCTTCTCAAACCAAAACAACTCTCCCCATTTCAGTCTCAGTTGCTGTCATACAGATTGCAAGTACTTTTTTCAAGCAGTTACTCTCAACTACAGATTCATAACAAAACATATAAGTGTCATCAATGAAAATGTATTGGATGCTTTCAACTTAGAGAACATGAAGTAGTATATCAAGTGGATCCCCAACAGATTGCATTCATTAAACCTATGGAACCCTAACATGCATTCAACCATCCTATTAACAATATGCTAACAGTAAAGAAAAAAAAATCAGTATGAGTCCAAGCATATGTACTCCAACAAAAGGATTCTATATACAAGTATAATTCATTCTGCACAATGGCAAAAGGAGGCAAAGTATAAGTCTATCAACCTGATAGACTGATGAAACACTAAATCAAAGGCAATATTGCAATTTACAACAAAAAAAGTACAATCAAAATAGAAGCCCCGTAAGCACCATCCAACAAACATTTTCCAAAACAAAACATAGAATATCTTTCCTGCGCTCCGCTCTTTGTTGGAAATCACCATCAAAGCCATCATGGAAAGTCATTCAAGTCGGTCAAACCCAGTCCATTGGCATTCAACCGCCAGCTCCTTTTGAATATCTCTATGATGATTTTGCTGCGAAAGTAGGGAATGTCTTCTTGAGTGAAGTTGAAATCTGCCCCTTTTTCAGCATTTCAAACGGTCAATTTGCTCTATTGACTTTGTAGATCCCGTCGATGCGAATCTGTAGGAAGAAACGGAGTGCAATTTGGAGTCCGGATGGCTTTAGAAATTGCTGGGTTTCTGAACTGGGTTAGGTTGAACCTAACCTGAACTCGAACTGGCCTGGACAATAACAAAAAACGATTCTTCTTCTTCCTTACCCTGTTCCATTCTGGTTCTGCAACAAAAAGACAGGGACAGCGCCTGCTGCCTTCTTCTCCTTCAGCGTCGGTGAACGAAGATCTACTGTTGCGCCAATGGATTTCGGTAACTTGCGGCCTAGCGATGTGCTACGCACAAGATCAGCGGCGATCTGCGTGGCCCACCTTCTGCAGGAAAGGGATCGAGACGCTGCCTTTCAGGGGAAAAGCTGACGACGTGTACTCTTCTAGTTCCGGCGACGATGAACAGCTGGAATCCGGTATTTTCGAGGGTGTTGGCACGAATCCCCTTTTTCTCCGGTTCAGTTCTGTGACAAAACCTGGTTCTGCAAGAGGCGACTGGCAGTGAAACTAGAGATCGATTCGATCCTCTGATTCTGCTCCGGTTGCGGTTTCTCTGAGTGCAGAGATCCACGTGGCCCGCATTGATCGTTTCAGAATCCCTGAATCCTCTTCTTGTCTTTGATCAAGAGAGAAACACGGTGTCAATAGAGAAAGGCACTATGGAAGAGGATAAGGGAAAAAGAAGGACGGTGAAATGGAGAAGAAAGGGATTTCTTGTGGTTTTTGTATAACCACATTATTGTCGATATCGACAATATCAAGAAACATGTTAAAAAAAAAAACGGAAGGGGCCTAGAGGGCCCCTTCCGTCTCTATACTCCTATCAGGCCGTCCACCTACTCATGGCTCACTATGGGGCTTTTTCCCGTAGTTTTCCCTTTGATTTGAGTACTGGGTCTGGGGATTTGTTAATTAGTAGACTCTTGCCTATCAAACTTAACATGACAGGGTAACACATCTGAAATTTCACTACTTGATTCAATTTAGTTTAACAAGGTAGAATCCTTTCCAGTTAATTTCATTTTTTTAAGTTTCATGGTTCTTTTTATAGCTTTAGATCATACTTCTGAAACATTACATGTCTTGATTATTGTTTCTATTTTATATACATAAATATATTATGAATGGTGGCTTAGTTCCAAGGGTCCTATTTTTGGCAGGCAGACTTGCAGGACTGCCCTGTGTTCCATTTTAGAAATTGGCTGAGGATGTCTGCATTCTCAGGCCTGTGGGCTGAATCTAGGCCTCAGTTTTAGGCTCTATTAATTTGTTTGGCTTGGTATGTCCTAGCTCAGACTAAAATGGTAGTGGGATGGATAGAGTCTGAGATTGATTAAAGTAGTACTTTAATCTAACATCTTTAATCCTTGATCAGTGATTTTAAAGTCAGAAAGTTTCAATTGCAATTTTCTTCAATGAATATCACCCAGATTTTGCTCAACTGGAAACGTCCATATGCAGATGTATAATCCAAAGGCTCATTGAAAGACTGGGATCCACGCTGAACAAAAGGTGCTTGGAGAAAAAATTAACCCCAGAATAATTGTGACTAATATTGCTAACTCGATCATAAGGGTAACAGTGGATTAGTTCTCAAACCCAAGGCCCAAAATCATATGTAAGACATGTATGAGACTCCAACCCATTGTTCAAACCAAGGGTTGTGTATGGGTCCAAATACACATGACCAGGGCCCTATTACCTGTGATGGCCATAAGAAGAATCAATCCATTTTAGCTCCAAAAATTTTGAGTTCATGGTGTAGCCAGATAATTAAGGGTCTAGATGTTCTCATGGTCACAAGCAGCGTTCTCCCCATTAATTATGGTTTCCATAAAAATTAAAAAAAAATGTCAAGATATTTCAGTTTGGTGGTTTTATCAGCATGGTACAAAATAATTTTTAAATAGCTGAATAAATAATAAAATGTAAATTATTTTGGATTTATTTTTCCTTGGTGTTATTTTTGGCGCAGGTCTCAATTTCCAGATATTTTGGAAGTTTTTCAACATCAATTACTATTTTTCTCTACAGTAATCGTCATTGTGTTTGGATTTAAATAAAGAAATTGTGTTAGAGAAAAATCAGTTGAAAAGCATGTTATGATTAAATCTAAATATAAAATATTAAATAATAAATTTTATTGACATTAAGATTTGGTGCTTTGAAAGTCGCTAATTTAAGTCTGTAACACATGCTAAGCTCCCTTGAATTAGTATTTCTATTAGATCTCAATTCTGATTATAAACCTAGTCAATTAAACTAAGTCCAATTAAAAAGCAAACAACCACAAAGAGAAGGAGACACATGATTTTTTGCGTAGAAAACCTTATTCGGGAAAAAAACCACTGGCCTTATCGTCTGGGCCAATAGACAACCAAACACTATGGTAATTGAAAGTTACAAAACTCACAATACCCTTCCCAGTTGTAACTCAACCTAAGGACTACTTTATTTGCAGACGCCTCGTCGCACACCTTCACTATGCTTGAATCAACCATCTTGACAACCTCTTCAAGGTAAATCTACTTCAGGAGAGTAGAAGAAAGGAACTCCAAAGTCTGGAAATCTTCAGCACAACATCTTGATGAAGCTTTGGAGAAGATGAACCCCTCAATTGATTATAGGGTTTAGAATAAGAGATAAGTGCAAGGGATCGCTCTTGAGGGTTGCTAGGATGCTCAATATACAGGCCTTGGGACATGCATAGTGTTACCTAAAGAGACTAGAACTCAAACTGGCAAGTTGAGACAAATTAGAAAGCAGTTTCCTAAAATAATTGGGCTTTCCACGAAGCATGCACTCGAGCGCATGAATGCCCGCTCGGCGGGTGCTCATTCTGCATACAGGTCTTCTGTCAAGCTCGTGCACAGAATTCTGTGATCAAGCATGCGAGCTCTATCCCTGATGTGCGCTCAACGGCTCAAGCGTAGGATGGTGCGCTCGAGTGCCAGTCTGTTCAAGTCCTGATGAATTTATTCTTTTCAGCTCTTCTTCTGGGCAGTTCATCTATAAGATACATTATAAATTGAATTTTCGGTTTTGTCTATTACCTAATGAATTAGCCAACACTCATATAAACCTTACATGCCTCATGAGACATGAATAGTCATTTTGAAAACAATTTTATCACTTTCAACTTTCTCCTGTTTTTTTCTTCCCCTTTCCCTGCAGTGAATCATTCTTGGTACTGATGTCGTTTTTTGAAAAAATTGACAACATGACTCGAACCTGACCTCACTGTTGCAATAGAGAGCCCATCCACTCAGCCACGCCTCTTGTCAAGAGTAGATTTTGATTAGGACTAAAAGTCAATCACTCCTTATCATTTGCACTGATACCCATATGGTAGAAAGGCATAAATGGCTCTTGATGCTAGGAAGTAATATATATTGAACAATGTGGACCCCTATGAAGGTACCAGTGCATTCTTGAGGAAAAACTCTGAAACAGTAAGTTGATCTTTTCAATGTAACAAGGAACTCAAGAGAAACGTTGTAGAGCAAGTCATAATCAGCCCTTAAAAGGTATCAAGGCACTATGAAACTGAGCCAAAGTAAAAATGTGTTCAAGAATTTCGAACATACAAGCAACTGAACTGAGTCTTTGCCAACCATTATTCTATGTTGGTCCTTCTGTTTGGTACCAGGCCAGCAATTATTAGCACAAACAGCGAATCTGGATGTTCTACGGCACAATCAATTCAAGTTGCACTTGGGACTTGGTAGTCATGGTGACGTCTCTACAGGTGGGCGTAGATTTTGTGCAATAAGAGGATTCCACACACTTGTGGATTAGTTTCCATGAGCAGGGGGAATCCTTGATTCGGAATTCTCTTTTCTAGGAAAGAGGAACAGCGTAAAATCTTAGAAAAGCTGTTCCACAGCCGTACACAAATGCCACCTAGAAAAACAAAGAGATCAAAGAAATTGAAGAGCACATGTTATTAGGGTGGACTTTGAATCAAAAACCGTCTTAGATGATAGCGTGTTTCTAAAGGTAACAGCCCCAAGCATAGATTTATCGTTTCCGGAGATGTTGACAGCAACCAAGTATTGATAACAATTGGGTGCAGGTAGGGGTGAAAGTGGGCCGGGCAGTCCTAGGGCCGCCCGCGGACGGCCCGTCATAGGCTCGGCCCGAGCTCGGCTCAAAAGACAAAAGAGCCGAGCTAGGGCCTAGTAGGAGGCCCGTTTGCTTAAAGGGGCCGAGCTCGGGCTTGATGAAGCCCGGCTCGTAAGCCCTAGGGCCTACATATATTAATACATATTATATATATATGTACACTATACAATATATAAGACATATATGATATAACATAATCCATAAATCATAAACCTTAGTTTTAATCAATATAAATAATCTCTAAACCCTAAACACTAAATAATCCATAAATCATAAACCTAAATAGTAAGCCATAGGGCCTACATATATTAATCCATATATTATATGTATGTGTACACTATACAGTATATAATACATATATGAATCTATGATACTAAATAATCCATAAATCATAAACCTTAGTTTTAATCCAATATAAATAATCCCTAAACCCTAAGCACTAAATAATCCATAAATCCTAAACCTAAGCACTAAACCTTAAATCCTAATTTTAATCCAATATAAATAATCCCTAAACAACCTTGAGGATGCATGTATATTAATGGTCTAGAAGTCATTTTTTAAAGTCTTGTAACTCTGGAACAACCTTTCCTTTGTTGTTATTATTATTTATTAACAATACTCTATTGTTGTTGTTATAGGTGATACTGGTGATGCTAGAGACTTTATTTTATGATGCTAGCCGAATACCTTATTTTATTCTATGATGCTATTGGAGTTTAATTTGATTTGTATTATTGTTGGAGTTTGATAATGTTCATCTACATTAACATTAAACTATTATGGAGTGTTGGAACTGGGCTCCCTTTGCTTTTATGGAGTCTTTCTTATTTTAGTTAATTTTATTGCTGCAATCCAAATTATGGGAATGGGAATATGGGATGAATGCATGCATTTGACCATTTTTTGTTCTGGTTTGCATATGTAGATTTCTTTGAATTTCTACAGGAATTTTTTTTTCCGAAAAATATTTTCTTTCAGCTAGTGTTATATCATTAGCAGGGCTCAAAGGGCCGGCCCTAGGGCCTCATAACTTAATAAGGGCCGAGCCCGAGCCAGGGTTTTTGAGGCTCTTTAGGGCTAGGGCCGAGCTAGGGCCTACTGAAAAATACTAGGGCCTGTCAAAGCCCGGCTCGGCCCGGCCCACTTTCATCCCTAGGTGCAGGAACTCAAAGAAACAAGAACGGAGCACGGCAGTTCTCACCTAGCTGCCCAGGTTTATAACTCAAGAAGGTCTCCTTCCCTCACCCGATGGGTCCCCAGCCCCTCAGCTGGGGTACCCAAAAGAGGAAAAAAAAAAAAAAAAAACTCAAATAAGACTGTAAATTTACCACCCCAAATACACTGCAAAACAGGCACAAGGACATGGAACATCATCCCATCATATCCTATGCTTGTATAAATCACATACTATGATTCATTGTAAGAATTTCATCAGCAGTTGGCATAAATAGGAACCACTTTCGTTTTTTGGCAAGCCTATTAACAAAATCAAACTTAAGTTCCATATCAGGGAGATAAAAAAAAAGGGGCCAATCTCAGATTCTTGTGCAGATGATATACACGAGCTCCAAGGCACCAAATTATAGTATTGCTGTGAATAAAGTCAAATTTATATTCATGCATAGACAACATTCACTAGCCCTCTGTTGCAGGTCCAGAATGGGAAAAAAAATGGACAAAAGATCAATCAGCAATTTCACAAGCAACTACCATCACCTGAAGACAGCTACACTATTTGGAGAGACGGCCCATTGTTCTTGAGCATCCAATTGAGTTCTTGGTCGCACGTGGATCTGATGAGGCTGACCCAGTTCGGCAGAACACACTTGCACCAAATATATCCTTTCCAGTCTTCCCCTTGAATGAGAAATGTTTCTTGATTTGATTCTTTATCATGGAATTGCCACCTCGTCTTGACATGGAAATAGATAGGTTTCTCCTTAATCCACACTCTGTTTGATCTGAAGGTTGATCACCATTGTTCCCTGTGCCATCATCCGCAATGTTGACTCCCTGGTTACCACAAACTGATCCTAAGGCCATTTGAATGGGTTCGGGAACTGCTGAGGTTGCTTCGGCCTCGACAGCAATTTTCAGACACAGAGGGCAAGGAGGATCAAGAAGTTGTGTTTTGGGTGTAGTCTGCTCCAAGCACTCAGCATGAAAAACATGGCTGCAAGAGAGTACTCCTGCGACAGGCATATCACCACTTTTGACGATCCGGTAAGAACTCCATGGGGACTTTTGCCACAGAAGCCTCCCACAGTAGCCGCATTTCTGATTGTTAATAGAAGAATAAGGTGGCCTTGAGCTCTCTAGATCAACTGGCCCTGACATATCAATGCTTTCTCCATCAAAACCTATATCGTAACTGCTCGCATTGCTCCACCTGAATCCTTCTCTTCTAGAACTTGTGCTAGGATCTGGAGAAGCTTCCATCTTCTGGAGTTCAGTGAGAGTTCTATGGAACTTAACGTCGAGGCTGGAAGTGCTCTGAGACCAAAGAGGAGAGGTCCTATTCTCACCGGGTGTCAATCTGCTACCACTAGCAATATCAGCCAACCCACCTTCAGTATCCGAAACGGGATTCCGAAACAAGAGTGGGTAAACAGGCTTTGACATGAAAGAGCGCCTGCCAGAGAAGTTGCGCTGTGGAAAGGAGATGGGCCGCTTGCTTGAGGATTCCCACGGACTAGACTCAGAAATTGGTGATGGAGACCGGAAACTGTTTGACGCTCCAGAAACTCGAGCAGTGAAGCGCCTCTACAGTAAGAGGAAGCAAAACACAAGGGAGTATTACTAACAAAAATTCAGGGAACAGCTAATCACCCCCATAAAACTAAAGAAAGTTACCTCAGTACTCTCAGGAAATAGAGAAGTCTCGAGCCTTGATTCTGCTTGCAGGGGAAAAAAGGAACAAAGATAAATGCATGAAAGTGGAACATAAAGAACAAAAGCATAATATAGGAAAAAGAAGAAATGTAAATATAATAATAATGAAAAAAATTGGATACTATATATTATTGATTTTTCATTTAGGTAACAAAAAATGCATATTATATATTATTTGGTTTTTCATTTAGATTGAGCATGTGTGAGATTTTTTATTTTTTTTGTGTGTGTGTGTGTGTGTGTGTGTGTGAGAGAGAGAGAGAGAGAGAGAGAGAGAGAGAGAGAGAATATTATATATTATTTGATTTTTCATTTAGATTGAGCATGTGTGTGAGTTTTGTGTGTGTGTGTGTGTGTGTGTGAGAGAGAGAGAGAGAGAGAGAGAGCTTTCATGTACCAAAGTTAGAGAAATATATGACAATTTCTTGTTAGTGCAGTATAGTATAACACATAAATAAAGACCCAGATTGATGGGATTAAGTTCTGACAAGTGATAATGATTAAGCAGATTGCATAAATTTTTAGCAGTGAATTCAGTTAAAAGACAGATGTTGTGCTTGTCTCAGTGCTTTCTATAAAGTGCCACATGAGCACCATCATAAAAGGCCTTATTGCACTTATCTTGGGTCAGTGTTTTTACCAACTGCAGGAAAAAGAAAATGAAATCATTACATTTCAGTAAATTTCCAATGAAATATCAATTCAAAGCAATGGAAAACATGCACCAAACTACCAAAGGGTTTTAATAAAACGACTAAAAACTGTTTCCAAGATACTTCCAGATCTCATCCCATCCAGACTTGTTTCGACGTTAAACCAAAAGCACTGCTTCATAAGTAAATCCTGCAAATCATGGCAGTGGAAATCCACTAAAAGGATGTGTTTGTGCAACACTAAAACTTTGTGGCTTCAGCAAAGCAATACCTAACCCTGCCCACAGAAAATGGTTTTCTGCGTAGCTGAGGAAAAATAATTCAGTTTTTTACTCTTTCCATGTGGAAGAGCAATAGACAAACAGCAAAGAATTGAGTAAGCGCAGAAAATCTAAGGATTTTTCCTTACTACCAAGGATTTCTCTGCAATGCACAAACGTGTCCAAAGAACCAAAGCCAAACCATGCGCAGTGGTAAAATTTGAAGGTGTCCTACGGGGATAGAAAAATTGGAGTGCAAAAGAACTTCCAAAAGTAGTAGAACCTTGCTGTGCGGTGAACATAAATATGCTTAATATCATGTCCCAAATATAGAAACAGATGACAAGAGCCTATAGCATGGTTGTTGCTCATTGTCGCAACCATGAAGTTGCAGTGTTTTTTTTTTTTTTTTTTCACAACCATGAAAGTTGTAGGTTCAAAAATATATTTAAATGTGTGTGTGTGTGTGTGTGTGTGAGAGAGAGAGAGAGAGAGAGAGAGAGAGAGAGAGAGAGAGAGAGAGGTATGCAAGCAGGGTCTCAAATGCACTTAACATAAGTATGACACTTGTCACCAGACAGTCAAGACACGTAGCTGCAGCTGAATATTAACGACTTTGTTATATCTAATTAAAGGAGAACAGGCTGGCTTAAATTATACCTCTGATAGATGGGGTAGCAAACTCGGGAACATTGAATTTTTGCACAGGTGGAGTCCACCGAGGGGCCTGGACGCTGTTAGATGGGCTTCCAAAATAAGAAAGCGCACCATCAGACACAGAATAGTGATGATTTGGGAACCTTTCACTTCTCACCCTGCTCCTGCTTCCCTTACTACTCGAGGATATTGTTGATGACCCACATGGAGGAGCTCCATATCCATCAGAATGGAATCTATAATCCCATCTCCTTGAAAGCGTAGGAGAAAAGCTTGAGTTTGTTCTCCAATTGGGTTCATTAGGATCCATAGAATAATCTCCACTGTTCGTATTTGACTTTGTTCCATGGGGCCTTGCGGCCACACAACAAAGCGCACCCGTCTTAGCTATATTTGTGATCGCATACAAAAGGAAAATGACAGCTGTTTAGATTGTATAGGCACTTGAGGTTGTCTCACTCATGAATTCTTCATAAAATCATGAGGTGCCACATGTAGAGCATTTGTAGCAAAACTCTAATGAAGAGATATACAACACTGTAATGCAAGATTATTAATGGAACTGGGAACGAGAGTGATGACCTATCTTCCAGGCCCTTGTAGCTTCAAAACTCATTAACTGAGCAATATTTAATGCCCCATTATGAATATGGGCATGCCAATTTCTGAAATTCACATGTTCCCCACAAATATGTATCAGATCCAAACAACAGGATCATTTCCACATCAACAGTACAAGCAATATTGCAGTTAGAATTCAGAATCCACTTGTTGCACTTGCCACTTCACTAGCATCCAACTCCAAGCTTGATCTTCCTGAATGGCTGCGCCTCTTTGTGGCACGTTAATCATGGAAGCCCCTTTCGTTCTGTAGAAAGAAGCATATTGGTTCATACTGTGAAAACATAAGATATTAACTGAAGGAAAAGACAAAAAATCCTAATGCTGGTAAATGTAAATTTCCCCTCAAAGCAGAAGGTTGACAATGTTTCCCAATATAACTATTGTGTGTCAAAAGAAAAACAACAAATTGAATTGCACTAAACACTTTCTGTTCACTAATCAAAAGGGATTATTCATGTGAGGTTAAATGGACCATATACCTCACATTTTCTCAGAGCATGTGTACTATTACATAGAACTCAGGTAGTGAATGCTTTACATATGCATAATGAAGCTAATCTAATATCTAAACCCTAGTCTAACTAAGGAGATTAGAGATAGTTACCGGCTGCATCAATTATTTTCCTTCAAATATATCAATTCAATCAAAAAGAAAAGAAGTTGTATTTTCCATGTTACTCTTCTGACAATAAGGTCAACGGGTCAACTATGGAGGTTAGAGGAATTCTGACAGTTTCTAGTTCATATAGGAGAAAGCCTTTTTTAGCCACTTGGGATAAAACCATTATCACTTTACAAGCATAGAGAAATAAGGTGACAAAGATTAAATACATTCATGTCTGTTCTTTGCCTACTTCCTGACTTCAATGAATGACTAAGGAAAAGAAACAAAGGAAAGAAGAAAATCCAATCAACATAGGTAAGAGATAGTACCTAAGAGACAAGAGCCTCTCACAAAGTTGGAAGGCGCTCATTGCCTCATTCATGAGTTTGCAGCTTCTAGTCTAACTTGCACGCACGCGCAAATACACATGCGCGCAGAGAGAGAGAGAGAGAGAGAGAGAGAGAGAGAGAGAGGGCATTGGTGAGTCTAATCTACCAGGACATAAACCAAACCAAACCAAACTAAACCAAGCGTTTTCCCACTAGGTGGGGTCGGCTATATGGATTTGACGACGCCAATCAAATCTGTTTAGGGCCATGTCCTCCGTTAGATCCATGTAGGCAAGGTCATGTTTAATAGTTTCTTTCCAACTTCTCTTGGGTCTCCCTCTCCCTCTCCTACTACGGGCAATCTCTATGCTTTCACACATTTTAACAGGTGCCTCCGTTGGGCGCCTTCTAACATGGCCGAGCCATCTCAGTCGATTCTCTCATTTTATCTTTAATCGGTGTTATTCCTACATTGCCCCTAATATCCTCATTCCTAATCCTATCTCTCCTTGTGATCCCGCACATCCATCTTAGCATTCTCATCTCCGCAACTTCCATCTTCTCCCGGGACATAAATTAGTGAAAAACTTATCTTTTACTTCCAAAGGAATTTTTTCAATATTCCAAAAAGCTTTGCTAGACCATAGTCACCATACCCCCAGAAAGTACCCTCAAACCTTTTGCTACCAATTATGAGAATAATGATTGAGCGAACTGGTTGCAGTACTCTCCTAACCTTGACATAAAACCAAAATAAATATAAAATTTAGATTCTCAGGCTTTGAGGTGCAAAAGTAACTAATAATCTGAGAATTGTAGAATCAAAATGATGAACCTGGTATCGCCCCTAATACCAACATGTATAATGTTAGCGTGGAACCCCATTGACCAGAGAAAGCACTCCTCAGCTATGCAAAAGTATCACTCCTAAAGCCAATGATAAAAATAAAACAAGAACTTGAAACACTCCCAAGCTTTTACCCTAAACCAAGCACATACGGAAACACTCCCTCCCTCCCCTCCCTCCCTCCCTCCCTCCCTACGTCTTGATACCAAAATGTATAATGTTAGCGTGGAACCCCAATGACCTGAGAAAGCACTCAGCTATGCAAATGTATCACTCCTAAAGCCAACAATAAAAATAAAACAAGAACTTGAAATGCTCCCAAGCTTTTACCCTAAACCAAGTACATATGGTATGGAAACTAGACTTTTATGCTTGGAGAACCCTCCCTCTCTCACACACATTTATTTGGGGAGATGAAACATGTTCTTTTTATTGAACAGCAAGGGATCTTATTATGACATCTTATCAGGAGCTTTGAATGAGAACCAATCACTGATGGTTGATGCCATGAGGTGGTCCAAACTCCAAAGGCATGATTGCGACCTAAGCATCGCACACAAGAAGGTTAGGGTACACATACAACTCCAAATTCAGCATCCACTACACCCAATCCGCATCATTGCATCATCCACAGGTTGCTGTGTGCACAAAACCCCAAATTTAGCACCCACTCCACACCTCCACCTCATCCTCGTCATCGCATCTTCCTTTCATCCAAGATGGGCATTAAGCATGAGCACCGATTCCCCCCACTAAACTGGGATCAAACCCCATGATGATATCCTAAATAGCATTCTCACTGCAACTCTATCTTTTATCCTCTTAGCAACAATCTCACCATCATCTATAGAAAGATACAGAATAACCAACATGCATCTAGCCCTCTCCCTCTGCATACGGTGTGCACATACCAACTCAAAGCGCCCAAGTGCAGATGCATGCTGCCGATGGATTCAACTTCCCCACATGCTCACATAGAATCTAATAACAATTGCATCTACCTAGTGGATCACAGGGAATATTAAACATCATATACCAGTGTCAAGCACCTAGCAAACACTGCATTAAACCTCTTTTGGCGCATTTTTAACAAACCTTAGTAAAGAAGTGAATTCAGATATGATTCAGGCCCACAGTCACCTAGACTTCAGATCCAGTTGGGCCCATGGGAGTCAGGACCACTTTCACCAGCCAGATCTGCATACATCCCTAATTGCAGCGTGATTTATCTCCAACAGTGGAGTAATCCAAAGATTGACATCACTCCTATTTGAGTGATTTTCAAGCCCATCATGTATCATACATTCATAATGTAGGTTGAGCTCCAAACGAGTGACGTGATGAAAAGTAGGTCCCATACTATAGATCTGAATTGACGTTACAATCACAAAAAAATGTCCATACAATCCCATTTTTGCATGTTTCTAAGCATCTACTTTTTTGTAATGTCAGCCTCTTGTTGTAATCTCAACGCTTTTCCTCAACAGAACGTGAACAACCCTATAAACTCTCATGCAACTTTAAAAATAGAACCACCTTTTGAGGTCCAAAGTCCAAACAAAGGACCATGGAATAATCCATACAAATAGTTCCATCATAGATCTCAAAAGGGATATTTAAATTGAGAATTCATCAGTTAAAGTGAAATTTATATAAAATGGATATGCTCTGAAAGCTTCATTTTGCAATCTAAAAAGCTTTTTTATCGGTAACAATAAAATATATTAATGAAAAAAAAATTCTCTCATCTAAAACAAAAAAAAAAAAAAATTTAAGATGACTATTAAAACAGAAAGGGCATTGACAGTATAAGAGATCTATGCTGAGATCAAAAAACCCCAAAAAAGAAATAGGGCAAAACAAATCATCCCTATAAACAGGCTGAAAGCCCCAAAAATTCAGGCGTCAACCCGAAGTAAAATGACACATTACCAGTTCACCACAACCCGTCTTTCGCCAGACGATCTGCTTCTGAATTGGCACTACGCTTGATGTGCTGGAAAGAGATGTTCAAAATCTTAGAAATCTCAACAATTTCTTCTATAATATCTGCAAGGTACCATGGAGGATTTGATTCTTGAGAAGCCCACTTAATCGCACATAACAAGTCTCTTTCAATAATCAGTAGCTGAGGATCTAAAACGAAAACTTTTACAGTTGGAATTCCCATTTTACCTAAGTTTGGGAACCACTGTACTCAACAACATTGGCAGGCCCCTACTAAACGTCTGTACTCTGTAGTAGTACCAGAACCCAAAATTTTATTGGTACTTCAAACATATAGAATAATGAGGTTTTTTTTTTTTTTTTTTTTTTGCTATTATTATAATGAAGTAGGGCTACTTCAGTATTTGGCCTCATTAATAACTGGTTTCCAGATTGCACTTTATATACAAACATGACTAAACTCATTTTCCCATTAGCACTTCATCATAGTGAACCAAGTATCTACTGCATCACTAACCAAGGAAATGCAGTGCAAAATACAATTTCATTTTCCTTACAGAACAAGACCTTATCAAATGTCCCTCAAATCTTGCGTATTATGTCATATACAGTTATATAACTGCCATTTATCCATTACAATTTCCGCTAGCTACTTGAGAATCGAGTCCTTTATTAGATAGTCATCAAATTAGCCAAATGCCTCACCATCTAATCAGTGATGCACATGAATAAATTAACGATGGCCCTGTATTTAAGAGTCCATTAGCCCCTTCTTGATGGTCCCTTTCGTGGCCCTTTCTACAACTTTAATCCATTCATCTTATTTCCTTAAGGAAGGGATGGCTTCTTCTTCGATGGTCCCTTATTCAATGGCAGCTTTCTCCAAGCAAATAGTATATGAGCATTACATTGTCTTGTGACTCTTGCCCTTGCCCCCTCGAATGCCTCATTTTGTTTCCTTATATGGATGATCTGCTTCATATAGTTCCTGCACCATATTGTAGTTCCACAAGACTCATTGATCCTAAGCCAAGAAAAAGGGGGTTTGGCATCAAACTGGTACTCGTCCATACGAATCTCCCAAACCAAACTCTGAATCTATTTTGCTCAAAGTATAACTCAAACTACTAAACGCTTTTGGGGAAAAGGCAAAACCAATCATCATCATCAAAGCCTTGTCCCAACTATGTCATGGTCAGTTTCAAAATTCAAGTTGTAGTTGTGACAAGTTTTACGCCAGCAATCAACCTAACAGACACAACCCTCCATCCGGGCTTAAGAAAAAGGTATATAGCTAGTACGAGTTAAAAATCAAGTTTATTACTTTGTATTGTTGAATATGCTGGACGACAAAACATTTGTTCAACGGATAGTTTCTTATTAATATTGGGTCTTTATCTCTGAAGTGTTGACCAACTACTACAGCATCCTTCTCCCGCATGTGAATGGGCTTGTGGTGTTCCAATCCCACCAAAAGTTCCATGTGGACTACCTAGCTAGATGTTGATATCAAATTATTCATGAACTTATCTTTTCTTTTCTTTTCTTTAATGGTACATCAGGTCTCAGTTTCAGTTTACATTTACAGCGAGCAGGCAACCAAAGCTTCTTCCATCACTAGTCAACCATCCACATAATTGTGTTCCAGCTTTGATCACCAACGCATTACTCTGCATCAGGGATTAAAAATGCAGATCAGCAGCATTCTTGGGCATATCTGCCTTTTTGTATTTATCGCCGCTCACATCTCCGGTGACCCACATCAGCAGCCCACATTAGCTATCAACTTTTTTGTATTTATTTCTGCGCACTACTGTGGCGGCCTGCATTGGCCACTAATTCACCTTAGTGGCCAATATGCACCAAAACATATCGTCCACCAGGAATCAGTGGACTGACAGTCCAATCAATTCCCCTTAAAACACAATTGTAGGGCTTTTTCATCCCTTCTCCACTCCAAGGAAGCTGCCTCCACCCCTCTTCTACCTTTCAAATCTTTAAAATAAAAACAAAAAATGCAAGAAATTGTCAGATCTAAGCTGATACACAACATTCTTCTTAAGGAAGGATCTCTAAGTATGAAAATTCATTTCTTTTGTTCTTTTACAATTTTTCTTTTTCATGCATCACTTGAAAATGCCTTGTAACTTGTAGATCTATGTTTCTCATAGATCGATCCCAAATGGTTTGATGGTGTTTTTTTTTTTTTTTTTCTTGTTATTTCTTTCAAATTTTTGGGAATTTTAAAAAATTCTGCTCCGAAGCAGTAAACTCCCCTTGCTGTCGAACGATACTTGATGTTGCAGCGGTAACTGATCCTAGTATAACAGCGCCCTCCACATACGAAGTAGGCACCAAGTATTTAGAAATTGGGTATGAAGAGAAGAAGGCATGGGTGGCTACTTATAGGCATATGGGAGGAGAGGAGGGGGTGACAATTATGTGCAACTGATAGGCGAGCAGCACCAAAACACATTTAATAAACTTTCCGGTATACTCTACCACTGGGACCATCTTTGAAAAGTCCATGATGCATCTGAAAAGAAGTAGACTGCAAAATATATACTCGGCCTTATGGATAAAGTTGTAAAGAGTATCGATAAGACAAAAAAAAAATTTAATCGTTAGTTTCATTAAAAGCAAGCAGTACAAGAGATCTATACTAACAAGCTTACACCCAAAAGAACACCGCCCCCGAAGCCAAAAACACCAAAAAGAAAACAAGCACCAACACATATACAAAACCTAAAGAGCAACACACACCAACAAGAAAAGAAAACTGGACAGGAGCCATCCTGCAGAAAGTCAGACATGAGAGTAGGCCACTTCCATCCAGTTATGCATAATTTGGTCCATAGAGTAGGGTTTAAAATGTTGTGCAGATTGTTACAGATAGTGGTGCCAATTTTAAGGTAGCCAGAGAGATGTTGATGAATAAAAGAAAGCATTTATTTTAGACCTCATGTCTTGCACATTGCATAGACCTAATGTTGGAAGACATCTAGAAGAAGAAAAATGAGGCACACACAATTAGTTAGGATAAAAGCATCGCACGATTTATATTTGATCACACATGGTTGATAGCCTTCGTGAAAAAACACATTACATCAAGGACTGGGAGTGACTAGATTTTCCACCCACTTCCTTGCTTTGGAAAGAATTGCAAAGTATAGAACAGAGCTTTCAAAGGAATAGTTGAACTCAAAATGGGGGAAGGTAACAATGTGGTCCCAGCTTCGATGTCCCCATTCTAATTAGAGATAATAATTTAAGATCTTTGAGACCTTGGTCAAAGTGCTTCAACTAGTAGATAGCAATGTAAGCCGACAATGGGGGTTATATTTTTGAGTCTATGAATCAAACAAAACTAGCCATCAAATAAAACTGCAGGTGCCATGAAGAGTACTTGAGGATAACTGATGCCCGATGGAATGATCAGTTACACCATCCAGTGCATGCTGCAGGTGATATACTTGTTTAACATTTTATTTATGAAACTTCAAATTTTAATTTATAATGCACAATGTCATATTCATGCATATTCTTCATCCTTCAATATATGTTATTTCTTGAACTCTCAATTCTACTATCACAAGCACATTCATACAGAAGCAATTGACGCTGAACAATGAATAGGGTTAGGGGAGGTATTGAAAAGAATATTAAGGGGCACAAAATGAGCAAGTTGAAGCTCTTATTAGGGCTTGTTTGGATAATTTCCTTGTACAGTGAAGAGAATAGAAGGGTCAAATCAAAAGAGAATAAAAAAAAAGAGGGGGTCAAATCAAAAAGTTCTAAATGACAAAAAGCCACGTCCATGTCATGGATTTTTTGTCATTTAGTTGCATGAGAAGGTATCTTTTTTACCTCTTTTTTTTAATAAAATGGTGATTTTTTAAATTTGTTACTTTTTTATTTGACCCCTCTTCTTTTTTTATCTCTTAAAGTGACCTTTCACTTGACTTCACTATACAAGTGAATTACCCAAACAGGCCCTAACAAAGTAAGTGATTTAACCTTTTTGATTTTTTAAATATATTTAAGACAATTTGGGAATTATTGTTTATTGTCTACTTTACATGTTGGCATGTTAAAGATTTCTATATACACAATGAGGCATAGGAGTTTTGCAAACCCACTAGTGAAAAGATCAATCGATAGATGTCTTCCCAGTACGAATAGTCAAGTAGATGAGTAAAATTTTAACTTTGTAATCTATAGCTCTTTATTATACTTTGCAGGTTTCTAATTTTCATTTTGAAAAATAATCAATTGATTGGTGGATCAATTTTAGAGAAAGTGCTCCAAATCTGAGGAAACTGTTATTCAAGTCCTCTGCCAAATAACATCTTCATGAAATTGTGAACAAAACCGAAGCACATTCTCTCAGATCACCCACAAAACCAAGAAATTGGGCAACCATGCAGAAGCTCATCAAGTTAGTTTATTGTCATTTCAATTTGAAGTTGAGAGAAAGCAAAAGGATGATCTTGACTATTGCCCTATATATCCGGATCATATCTTCAAAGAGAATGATCCCTTACTTCCATGGATAGCAGAAGTAGAAGAACCATTGTTAGATGCAGATCAAGAGCTTAGCAAACAATTCATGAAATGATAAAAGAAGGGGATAAGAAAAGTGGGTCATCTGGACCTTCTACATCCGCCAGAGTTTACGAAAGGACGCGAGCTAGGTCAAAAGCTAAAGAAGCAAAGTAGCCTCAATCGGTATCTTCTAGGTCATAAACTAATTACCGAAGTGGTTCGGAGGCCACTTAGAGTAGTTATTCCCATCCAAAGATGTATCATCATGACAAAGGAGACACTGTTGTCTATGGGACTATTCAGTATTTCCCAAATGCATCCAGTGTAGATCCCAATTGTGCATACATAAGACGTAAACCAAGAAGCAACATATGCATAAATTGGATGTAAACATAAAAGAGAATATTAAGGTGGATGTGTGGTAAAACTAAGAAGAATAAAATTAGAAATGAGCGCTTTCGAGAGCATTTAGGGGTAGCATTAATAGTTGATAAAATAAGAGAAACTCAGTTGAAATGGTTTTGACATGTCCAACGCAGGATGTCAATGGCGCCGGCAAGGAAGAGTTTGGCTATGTAGGTTGTCAAGGGAAAGGGGTAGGCTAAAGAGGATATGGATGGAGGTATTAAAAATAGATTTGAAGACATGCAACTTATCTGAGGATTTGACTCAAAATAGATCGGAATGGAGTGACCGGACTCATGTAGCCGACGCCAACATATTTGGGACAAGACTTTGATGATGATGACGATGACGACGTAAACCCTCGAGGCCTCACCGCCTCATGTTGGTGACTCTGGTAACCAAAGGAGTAGGTCAGGAGATGATGGAGGGCAAGAAGCAACAATGAGGAACTATGGTAAGTATGATTGTATGGAGGGTACTTCCATCCATACCCTCGACATGCAAAAATGCAACAACAATCATCAGAATTAGCCTCATACAATCAGTACGCCTATCCAAATCCTCGTCAATATGGCTACTTCACATCATAGGATCTTATCATGACCCCCAGTATGGACATGGAGGGCACATGCAGTATGGTGATACCACTACTAATGACAACAACAATGACCATATGAACAATGATAGCATATATCAGGCCAACATGCCCCTTGATATTGATGAAGGTAATCTTCTCTCATATCTCAACAAAAATACATTGGTCCATTGACAAAAGATGTTCTTTCATTTGTGCTTGAACTTTAAACTTTACTTTTATTTAAACATTACTTGATACATTATGTGTCCTATGCAGCAATGCTAAATTGCTTGTTTGAATTTAGATTTAAGATATGCATAATAGATTTGATGAGCATTTTATTGGTTTCTCACTTAATATAGCTTACTAACATGAATATATAAGGACAACTAGATCAATACTGTTATTTTATAATCATAAAACAATACAGGAATTGTGTAAATGAGGGGTCCACTACGCCCCCTAACTTGCTAATTAAAAAAATAAATTCTAACATTTTCTAATATTGTAGATTTTTTGGATATTTTCACATTTAATCTCATTTTCAATCAACACTGTCGTGTGATTATGTATCAAAGCAAATGTTACATATCGTCCTCTATGTATCATTTTTGTCATTGGCCAATATGCCCACCGCAGCCACTATTTTGATCATTGCTCTATATGAGATCACATCTCTCTACACTATTTACCATTTGGTTGTAACCCGTCACTTCTTCTCATGGGCATAAAATTCAATCCCACCTATTAAAGCATACCAGGCTCTTACACAGCCCAATAGTCACTGGCTCACAGCAATGATACACTTGATGCCAAAGATACCCTGCTCAACACTCATCAGAATTTATCCTTAAACTAGAACCTTCTACAATTACAGATGACTTCCCAAAACAAAGCACAATCAAGCTGTAGCTTAGTTTGCCTCGTGTTCCTTTCTATACTCCCCAATGGTGTCTAGCAAAACAAAAACCACCCCATTCTGCCAAAATCATTCAACTGATTGCAATTTGAGATACATCCACAAACCCCCAGAAAACAACTACGGCAACCCAAGTAAAATCACTAAACAAAAACCCATAAAGATTGAATCTTTTCAAAAGAATAGAAACCCCAAAAAAAAACCCAGAAACGTATTATCCTACAACAAATGATTCCTAACAAAAAAAAAATATTTGAAGGTAACACCAATGAAGACTGCATGAGTTGGAGAAGAGATGCTAAGAAACATCCATTCATATAGAAGGCAAGAAAACTGAAGAAAACGCATGTGAAAACATAAGATGATGATAGAAAGAACGCACCTTTCCAGTTGGGGATGGATTTCTAGGGTTTGATATGAGAATATTTGGGTCAGTACAAACCAAAAAAAAAAAACCCTAGCTCTGTTTTGTTCCTTCCTTTCTGTCAATGAGAGGGAGTGTGAAAAGGGGACGTTTTTTTTATTTGGATCTCTGAGACCAAAGCTCGCCGTGTTCTATTATGCGCTGACAAAGAATAACGTGCGCGGGGTGCGTAGAAAGAGGGTCTTCAACAGAGCCTGTATACGAAAAAGCACCTCTGCACAAGAAATAAAGGCAAAAAAGATTATTACTTACTGTACTGGGTGTTTGTCACTTTCCTCAAAGTGTGAGATACTGAACACAAGTGAAAAATTTTCACCTTTCTGCTGTATAAATTTGGGCTATTTTGAATCTGTGTAACAGTTTAAAACATGTGATTCTTCTAAGGACTGAGGAGTTCATGCCTTATCCTTTCATCACTGAGGTAAGTACCTGGTGAGATAGAATGCCCATGCTGTGAAATGACAGATTTTCAAATTATTTATTTATATGAAGAACTTAGCTATAGTATTATTATTATTTAGTTGATTCCAGCTTTTCACTACTTTTTGGAGAATGTTCTGTACCTACATACAGCTTATATACAATTCAACACTTTGATCCAGATTTTTCTAGTGGGAGGTGGGAGGTGGGAGGTGGGAGGTGGGATAGATATCCTCATGGACAAAGGGGATTCAAAAAATCATCCACACCACATTATCCTGATTCTTGATTTAATAGTCTTAAGTTTTAATGGCCTCTTGACTAAAGATTTTCTTAAGATTTAATCCAATTGTCAGTTGTCTAATGATAGTAAAGGTGGCCTGAAGCCAAATTAAGAAATGAAAAGATTATCAAAGGGTTCTCCTTCGTGTGGACTTTTTTCTGCTTGTACGGGCTTTTTTCCACTGCTATGGGCCTTTTTTTCGCTTGTGCGGGTTGTCTTTTCTTGTGTGTAGAGGCTCTCTATGGGTCCAGTCCTCTTTGTTGGGTTAACAAAAAATTAGCAAAAAAAAAAAGTTGCACTGATGAAAGGTGGGCCTAAGTGGGTCCCATAATACAAGATTGCACTTGCAGGTGCTTGTAGGAGAACACTTTTTCTAATTTCTAGATTAGAATTTTCTCTAATTGAATGGTTAACAAAAATGGCTGAGATTTAACAGAGCCAACCCACAAATTGCTTGTTTGTCCTGTTTTGACTGCCATTTCACATGAAGTGAAGCATCTAGTCATGCATTATCCTCACTATCCTCATTGAATGGCCTCCTCTTTTATTATGAAGTTCCATGGTTGGGGTTCAAGTGCTAGGATTTTGAAGTTTAGGATGCGAATTAGAATGATCTTCTAATTTGATTACATAGTAGCTTATAATTGTAATACTTACCATCAGAAGAATGATGGATTGATTAATGTATCTTCCATGAGGGGTGAATGGAGATGCATTTTTATTTTGGGATGCAGCATTTCTTCTCAAAACTCTGCCAATGGTACTTTCTTCATCCATGGGACTCCTGCACATAAAAACAGTGTCAGACTTTCAATCCTCAAATGTGGACAAATTGCAACATTCGCAAGTGGAGATTTAAAATTGCATCAAATTTTTGTAACATCTGATGTAAGATAATATAAAGCATACGTTGAGGCACATGAGGAATTTTCTCCTGCAGCCACCTAAGGTTGGCACTTGACAGTGAGTGTCTTTATCTTTAATTAAAAGAGATTCTGCTTCATGGGCAGTAGGGACTAGGGATTGAAAACCTGCACCACCCCTCATGTGGGCTTTCCGAGGCAACAGTTCAGCATGAGGCACGTGCCAAACAGTGAAGAAGTTTGCTCGGGCCAAATAGTCCTAACTTCATTTGCCAAAATTGCTACCCTGGTCCTTGAATTTGTTTGCTAAATCATACATCACATACTGGATTAAAAATTATGATTGTAGAAGGAAAACAACAAGAAGGTCAGATTTTTCACCTTATAATTACATCTTCTTTATTTGTCAATTAGACCAAAGGCTTTTATAATTCAACAATATATAAAACTTAGATAGTTTAAAATAATTATTGATATTGCAGATTTTGCTAAATAATTAAATCAGAAAATACAAAGTATAAAATAATTTATTATACTTTGAGCATCTCAAAAAGCTGGTATTTACATTGTCTTGCTTTCAAGTGGCTAAACAGATCAACATCTCTTTCCATTTTTTTTTCTTTTTTATGATAGTGAAAAAAGAGGGAATTATTGGAAAATTCACCTTAGATGGCAGGTGCACCAAAAAAAGCCCTCCTAATTCCTCTATAACAATCTTGCTAATTTTCGCTTTTGTTTGAAAGATAATACCGTCTCTAGTCTCTTCTTCTTTCTCTTTTCCCACCTCTTTTTACATCTCCGGCATTCCATTTCTTTCAACATCCCTTATTTTCTTCCTCTCTCAACTCACCAAATCTCACAAGTCTCCATTAATGACTTCTCACTTCCTTCTCTTCGTCCCCCGCCTTCCTTGTGCCTTCCTCCTCCTCCTCTACTTCCTCTGCCGCCCCTGCTTTGTCAAGATCCCAATCAGAGGCCACTACTTATTCATCACCAGCAACTCCAGTGCCATTAGCCTCTCTCTTGCTTGCTAAGCCTTGCTTTGGATGGCACCCAAGTCTACATCCTCACTTGAAACTCGGCAAGCTTGATGAGATGGAGAAGGAGGAAGATGAAGAAAGAAGAATGAAGTAGGCGAGAAACACGGGGAGGAGTGAGAAAGAGGATTGAGAAAGGGAAGAAAGAAGAATAGAGTATGCAAGAAATGCAGTGGAGAGATAGAAATAGAGAAGGGAGGAGAGGAAAAAGAAGATACAAGCGACAATATTGTCAAACAAAAGCGAGTGTGGGATAGCTTTTACTATTACAAAGAAATTAGGAGAGCATTTTTTGTATACTGAACATCTAAAGTGATTTTATTTTTAGTAATTTCCTCTAAAAAAAAACCAAAAAACTCTATATTTTTTTGGTGCACCCAAATGTTTAGCCTTTATGAAAGGTTATAATCTTGATGGCTATGATCTTTCATGCTACAAGGTATTTTTCATTGTTACAGTCATGCCCCACTCGATAAAAGACCTTGATCACTGGAAACTAGAATTTGGGCCACACGACCGGACAATCTTTTTTTTCTTCTTAAATTTAGTTTCTAATTTTGATGGTAGAAAATATTCATTTTTTTATAACAAAGGGTGTCCCAGCCCTTTGGACCAGAATAATTCCTACGTGCCCAGAGGAAGCTAAGCAAATTGTCCATCTAAAACAAAAAAAATAAAAAAAAAGAGTATAAGTACAAATGAAAATAAGACAATCACAAAAAAGGATTTCATCATAAGCAACAATGAGAAAAGAAAAATCACAACTATTAGGCTATCCTAATCTTTAGTAGCCTTAAAACTTAATGGTATCTTAATAGTGTATTCTTTTTCAAGCTTCATCAACTGTGATTAAGGGCCTCTTTATTCTTTGGTAGATACTCACACACCCACACACCATGCCTAAGTCCCTCATCACCAGTACTACAGCCAATAATCAATCTTTGGTCATTTTATGGAGGGGAAGTGCCTTGCACTGATCAACTATGATTAAGGCGTGTTTGTTTCGTGTAGTGAGTTTCTAAGAACTTTATAAATGGTTACAAACGAATAATCAAAGCTAATATGTAAAATTGACCATCAAATAACCTCCATTTCATGAAAATTAAATCAAGAGAAATTGGGAATTCAAATCATAAAAAGTGTGGCCCTATCTACTCCCCGTGATGAAATTTGAGGGGGCGTTCACCTTTTACACATGTTAGGAAAATGGGGATTTACACAACTAGATATTACATAAGTAATTTGCCACATGTTCATTTTTACATAAGCAAAAGAGTAAATGCAATGGTTTTAGACTTTTTTTGGGTCAGAATTGGTTTAAGATTTATATAGAAGTTTTTTTACATCTTTTACAAATTTCTTAAAATCCATGAGTAATTAAGATATAAAACTAAATATCCTCATTTGTACCATTATTATAACACTTAGAAATTAGATTTATAGTTTGAGACTTTTTTTTTTTTTTTTTACAAATGACTCAAATTCTATAAAGATTTATGACAATCAACTTCTAAATCACGAGCTTTATAGTTCAAAAAATGAAGTAAATGATTTGGATTACAAATATAGTGTTCACAAGGATTCAATCACCATATAAGAGACCCTAACACCACCTTTCTGGAGGAGGTGCAAAATTCTTGCATATAAATGGCTTTACTTACGCGCCAATATAATACATACATAGATGAGCGAGAGCAAACATAATAATGTTAGAATCATTACGCATGCGAATCATTAACATATACATAGCCACTTACAAAGGACCTCTAAAATCTTATCTGGGTTGAATCCCTGTGTAAATTAGGTATGGTAATCAGGTGCAAGGTTAAAAGAGTGTGATCTGATAATCAAAGGTGGCCCCACATGGGGATGGGGCCCTGGAGTTCTATTTCTACTTTCTTCTTCTTCTCCTTCTTAGTTTTGATATTTATAACAGGCCCCCTAGAGTTTAATTTCTGTCTCAGCAACACCCACAAATAAAATGCTCGCACGGACGATCCCCAATAATCCGTTTCTACTTCTTACGCCTTTTTAACTCGTCACTCTCCTTTCAGTCTGATCAATACATCCATCCATCCCAAAACACGCAAGTCTCTTGATCTGGTTCTGTTCGATCTCAGCATCGGAAACCCTAATCCGAGACATCAGCTCTTCTTCTTCTTCTTCTTCTTCTTCAGGTAAATCGTAGAAATAACAAGGAAAGATCCATTCTTTTCTGGATTTCAGATGGAGATCAATTCCTAGATCTCTTGTTTATTTCGATTTCTATTGAATTCTTGCAATCAGATTAGAAAATGCTTTAAATCCCCCCTCTTTTGTTGTTTGTAGATCGATTGGAAGAACTTTCCACGGAATTTAGATCTGCCTGTGAGATTTCTTCTTCGAGCAAGATAGAAAGTTTTAGAAAATTCGTTTTTTCATCTCTAATCTGTTATAAATTTCTGAGTTTTCTTCTTTGAGATAGATAGAAAGATCAAAAGCTCGGATCTTTCCTCTCATCTTTTACAAATTAGTGTTCGGAACTTCTTCCGCCAGATTTTAAAAACCTGTTCTTTTTTGTTTTTGGGAGAATTTCGGTTTTATTGGGGTTGAACGGATTTAATTTGTCTTAGTAGATCTTTTGATTTTGATTCATCTGCGAATTTCTCTTTTCTTTTTTCTGTTTTGTGTGCATTTGATTGAATCTGGCATAACATTGCAGCTTTTCAGCGTTTCTTATTTGTCAAATCTGTGATCCTGATATGTTTAAATTCCAAACTTCTGTGATTTTTCTTTGACTATTGGAATGTGAAGGAAGGGCATGTTTTTGTGTACAAATTCTGTGTTGTCATTCCTATGCTTTACCATCATTTAGATACTTGAATATTGGTATTGATTTCATGTGATCTCAGTTAATTCTCAATGATATTGTTGCTCCATCATTGTATTTGTTTTAGGAAGATATGGGGTTTTCTGTAGCCCTTTCCATGGTGTTTTTGTTTGCTCTGGCACAATTTCCATCTGGTTTTACTTCACCAATTACGGGTCCTGCATTTCTATGGTCTCCTCACCATCTTGGGTAGGTAGTTAATTGTATTCTCTTTTGGTCTTATGAGATATGTCATTATAACATTGCAAAGAAGAATTCTACAATTGTCTCTGTGACTGCTTGTTTCTCTTTATTCTGGATATTACTTTGACAAATTTGGGTGTTATGTTTGTTTTCCATTAGTGTTATTTCAACTGTAATGAGGAGATATGACTGGCAGTGAACAAGCAAAACAATTGTCAAACTGGTTTTTGAAAGAGGAGAAAATAAAGGTAGAGGACAAATAAGGATAGGATTTGACAAAATCAATATCACCCAAACAAAACTAGCAGGATGACATCTAGTTGTTAAAGAAACAGAAAAACATCAAGTTTACTTCCATGCTATGAGCACAAGGAACTTTACATATTATAAGCCACAGCTTCTAGTTTTCCTTAAATCTTCTAATCTGAAAAAATCCTCAAAGTACTTGTAACCTAAACTTCTAATTAAAACACAATTTCATAATGTTTCCTTTGACTTAAAATTCCTATCTACCACACTTTCTAATCATTTTAGAATACCTAAAATACCCTAAAGATGTAACTCAATTTGAGCTTTTTTTATAAAATCGATCGTAAATTCTTAAATAGTTGCCAGAATTGCCCTATGTTGGGCTCGTTAGATAAGTAACTTACAACAAAGACCCTTCAAACACAATCAATTTTGTGTGTTTCGAACACTGTCTGACACATGAAATATGACCTTCAACAGAATAACAAAAATCAACTCTCTACTCTTTTAATTAACTTGTGACCCATCAAGATCTCTTTCATGATTCTTCTTTGCTCTTTTATATTTTTGGCCTTCATTGATTTCTCCTAATGGCGAAAGAAAGTAAAGAAGATGTGGGTGGTTATTCTTTTCATTGAACCAAATGATTGAAGATGAAAGTTTGTGCCTTCTTTCTATTGAGGATTCCTTCAGTTAGCTTTATGTTTAACATGGTTGTCAATAGCTTGATTAGATGGTCTATTAGCTGGCTCAAAAAGTAATATTTAACATGGTTTAAGATATAGCTTTATAGTTGGCAATCGTGATTTTTTTATTTAACATGGCTCATAATAAAGTTATCGGTGGATGTTTCAGCTGGTCAGAAATTGATATGTACCATTATCTGCTGCAGTGGTCTGTAGTGATGTGATTATGAATGGTATAAAATAATACAAATTATCTTGATCCCATTTTTTGTTTTTTGCATTTCCATTTATTATATGGATATGCATTGAACCTCAAAATGTCATGCAGGATTTTATCATTGTTTGATCCTAAAGCATTGAATCTTTTTAGGTTTAGTAAAAAAATATATTTTACACAATTGGCTAAAAGTTATACAAGTTGACGTTAGGAAAATTTGTAATTAATGTGCTATTTCGTTTTGTTCATGAAATAGGGAATAAAAAATCATACCAGAATAAGACTGTTTAAGTAAATAACTTACAAAAAAGCTGAAATAGACAAGTCAGGTAGATAATTAGATACGGACTTGGGAAGTAGGCAAATGAAGTTATTTTGATTAGTGAATCCTAACTAGAAAGTTGGAGACTTAGGAATACTAGACATGGTACCTATCGTACTTAAACAAAATCATTAGCTCAAAATGAAAATATTTTGAGCATTGGACCATATTAGAGTGTGATCAAAGTCCATAGATCAACCAATTCGAGCCTGCACACATGTTTGTTGTGCTCAAGTTTGACCTTATACATGCTTAAAGATGCATTCCCCAAGCTCTTCTCTTGGAACACCACAGAAATCAATTGAAGAAGTGAAAAGCTGTCACTTAGAATCGGCCAAATTGTGATATATCTGTGTATATTGGTCCAGATTCCCTCATATGAGCCGTATGGGTCCATAGTACTGGTTGTATCAGATGATAGATGTGAATTTATAAGGATGCTGCTTTATATTAATTTATCACAACAGTACACACCGTTACCCTGTTGTTTAGCAGCTGAGGCACCCCATTACTTTCAACCATGGCATTTTCAGAAGTTATGCATATCAGATCCATTTGGACTGCATTGTTTTCCTATTGATTGAAATGAAGTCACACTCTTTCTTTGAGTTGCCATGCTTTTGCTGTGACTTGCACACCATTTTGAATGGTGTGTTCATGTCTAAATCCAATACTATAACTATAACCCTGTTCTATTGTATCAAATATTGAACTGAAAGCCTAGGTGCCCTTTCTGGCACCCAACACCACGTAGTTGAATAAAAGATCCATGCCATGAACCGGCCATTTTGTCCCAGTATTTGTGCTTCAATTTCTTCCTTTCATATCAAAGCAAACGGTCCCTTTTTTTAAATTTAGTTTCTACTTAGTCAAATTTATTTTTTCACTTAGTTACAAATAATTCCCTCCTGAATGTTATCATTGATCATAAATGTAAAATGATCTTTGTCATATACACAAATCCTTTCTATCCTTAAAAACGATACGAAGAGTCAAAGTTTCCTGGTTTCTTATAGAATCTTCTTTAGTCTTTTTATCAAACTGTTTTGGGAAATAGATCCAAATGAGCATTTGCAAGTCGTGAGACTTGAGTCCGTATATTTGATGGTACTCTTCTCAAGATTATGAGGAGGTTGTTTTTTCTTTGTTTGATGTGTTCCCGAAAACATTTTGTAAGTATCCAATACCCTTAACGCTTGATTGAAAAAAAAAAAAAAATTCTTCTTGAAGTGGGTGCTTAGCCCATAGACTATCTGGAAACAGTACTGGTAATTCCTTACTTGAAAGAAGGTGTCTTAAGCTGGTAAACTCCTTTTTTGTTGAACTATCTAAGTACCTAAATGGAGGAAATTAAAAAATTGCAGCTAAAATTAGTGAAAAAAAAAAAAAGAAAAGTAGAAAAAAAAGTTAGACTTGGATAGATGTTCCCTGCCCTTAGAGATTAAGGCTCTGGGTGGAACCAATGTGGGTTAAGCTGTCTCAGTAATACAATTTAAGTAGATGTAGCTTGAAGTAATAAACACAAGTAGATGTCCAGTTCAACAATTCAATTAATAAACACTTAAATATTGAAATGTGTGGATTCATCATATCATAATATTTACAATAATCTGAGCTGAAAAAATTATTGATCAAGAACAATGCAAACCTTTTTGAGAGCATTAATGGGCTCATCTACCATTCTGATTTTAAAGTCATTGTTTCTCTTTTAAAGTAATGATCGATATTGTTCCTCTTTCTTACTCCCCTGCACTAGAGAAGTCCCTGAAAACAATTGAATAGATACAAATTCCCCAACCATAGATTCTTCCAGAAGAGAATTGTCCTACCATTGCCCATGGGAAAATCATGTTCCCCAACTTAATTGTCCTATCATATTATCTTCCTTCCCAACTTTTGAAATGCCCGTCAGTGGTCCCTACGCCACCCAATTTTTTTCCTCCTCGTTCTTTTGCATTATCTTTCTCCATAGTGCCCACTATTTCTATGATAATGGTCAACTTCTTTGCATAAGTTTGCCTACCCTAGCGCAGCACTCACAAGGCATGACACTTAACATATTACTTGTACTTATTCATTCATCCTTGATTGGGATAACATTAGTCTATATGTGGAATTTGTTCGTCCTGTGCTCTCTAGTACTTGGTTTCTTTTGGTGAATGTTCTAACTTGATCTGACGGATGGTCAAGTTTTTTGATGGAGCTATAGCTTGTTTCTCATTTCATCTCACTATACTCTTTGTGCAGATCATCAGATTATGATGTTAAAGATGTTGTTGATTACCGTACCATCTCCCCTAAGGATTTGGTTAAGACTGTTCTTTCTGAGGGGGGCTGGTCAAAATTAGTGGTAATTTGTTTCAAGGATTCACTATCAATTTTTTTTTTTAATATTTTAGAAAAATTGGATCATGTGTCCTTGATCTCTTCTTGAATACAAAACATGCACTCAAATGCTTAATAGAACATTATTTAATTTCTTGCATTGGTTTCTTTACTTAGCGCTCTGGGGATGATCTTCAGCAGTCTCTGGATATCGCGCTTGTTTTCATTGGCAGGAAGGTATGGAATCATCACTGCCTGTGCTTTTGTCTGGCTCTTATACTTAACACGAGTTGTAGAAATCTCCGCTGTTGTTAGAACTAGGAGGCTCTCTCTCTCTCTCTCTCTCTCTCTCTCTCTCACACACACACACACACACACACACATTCTTAATTAGCTGCAGCTTGAAGTGCAACTTTTCTGAGAGCTGCTGCTGCCTTATAATTTGTACATGCCATTACAGCTTATGCTTCACCTGAAGCTAAGGTTTTTGAGTCTTAAGAAAGGCCAAAAGTAATATTTGTACTTTCATACCTGCACCTTGGCCTTCCCAATGTAATTTGTGTCGTTTCTTTACTAGGGAGCACATGCGTGTGGTTTTAGCCAGATGTTTAAATCAGCCACACACACACACACACACACACACATTCTTAATTAGCTGCAGCTTGAAGTGCAACTTTTCTGAGAGCTGCTGCTGCCTTATAATTTGTACATGCCATTACAGCTTATGCTTCACCTGATGCTAAGGTTTTTGAGTCTTAAGAAAGGCCAAAAGTAATATTTGTACTTTCATACCTGCACCTTGGCCTTCCCAATGTAATTTGTGTCGTTTCTTTACTAGGGAGCACATGCGTGTGGTTTTAGCCAGATGTTTAAATCAGCCAATTAAGCATGTGATGTGCTGGATTGTGATTTACATTTCAATCCTCATGCTACTAACATGATCCTTTCTCTATCTGCAGCTACAATCTTCAGATATTTCTAAGAATAAAGATGTGGATCGAGATCTTATAAACTTGCTTAAGGTAGCTGCTTTTTATAACTTAAAACGTTTTTTTTTTATATATATCATTTTTATATAACATATCCATGAAAGAAAGGAAAGCTGCTTTATTTTATTCTATTCATTTGTGCTGTGTTTGTAAGTTCTCAATGGTTTACTATTTTGTCTTTTTCTCCAGGACTCATTTACAACTTCAAATTTTTCAATGGCATTTCCATACGTCTCTATATCTGAGGAAACAGAGACAATGGAGAATTCCTTGATCACTGGGTTTACTGAGAATTGTGAGAATCACTTAGGAGTAAATGATGTTGCTTTCATGGGTTCATGCTCCATAGAGGGTGAAGGTCTTACAAAACTTACCAGCTTGCATGCAGTCCATGTAATGTGACTCGAAGTATACTATATTCAGTGTTGTGAATCCTACTTAAGTGTCTCCAAGATCTTATTGATGCTTAAAATTATACAGGAGTTTGTGGGTTCTAGGATGCAAAGAAAGAAGCAGGGACAGACAGATGTGATTATGTTCTGTGATGGACACTCTCAGCCTTCTGAAGAATTTGAACAAAAAAATGTGGAAGGTGAGTCTGAATATCCTTATATGGTCTAATGATTTTCATTTACAAAATAACTGTGTTCTAATTTGTTTTGATGTGATGTGTAGGCGAGATTCTCTCTCAACTTATTGATCTTCTGAAGCAGTCTGGTGCAAAGTATGCTGTGCTGTATGCTTCGGACCCATATAGGTCACTTCAGTACCCTTCCCACCTCACAATGAAGCGATTCCTTGCTGAAGACACAGTTGGAAATACCTCTGACAATTCAACCCATTGTGATGGAGTATGCCAGATTAAATCATCACTTCTGGAAGGAGTCTTTGTTGTAAGCTACTACTACACTTGAGACCTTGTTTGACTGAAGTTTCTTTTGTGAATGGATTTGTAAGGCTGGGTTGGTTAACTGAAATTGACTAATCATTGCTGTGTCGCCAGTGACATGAAAGCAATTTGAATCATCATATCGGAAAACCAGATGAAATTATGTCTTCGAATTGCATAATAATTCATAAGATTTACCACCCTGGAAGAACTAGAAGCCGTTAAAAACACTTGCTGATACTAGTCATGAGAAGAGAAGATTTGACCAAACCAACCATATTCTAATGCTTTCTTGATTAAATTCTACTCATAATTTCTTGAATATCCACCAGTTTGTGCAGTAATGACTAATAATTTCTATTTCTCTAGTTATGAACTAATACTCCATCCCATTTCTTCCGTGCCAACTGGAGAATGTGAATGAAAGTATCTGCATACTAGAACATAATTTGCTCGTGATTTTGGCCCATCATCTATAAGATAAAACTACATCGAAGAACGTACTTGCTCTCATCCTATGATTGTAGGCATACCAAATATCTCTTCAATTAGATTGATATCCGACGTTGAATATAGTAATCACACCATCAACACTGCTCTATCCAACAGTGAGTATCTCTCAGTGGAGAGTGATATTCAAATTTTAAGCATGCATTCAGTTAAAAGTAGGAATGGTGATGGAACCGGTTTAGACAGGGACCTGCCCTGACTAGCTGCTATTAGGGGTGGGTTGGGTGTTGGATTTCTCAGGTTTGGGGTGTATGGATATATGGGCATATATCTAGGTCGGGTTCAGGATTGGTTTGGGTTTTGGCTGCCCTGCCCCTACATATGATTATTTGTGTTATATATATATATATATATATATATATATATATATATAGGGAGATGCTGCTATGAGAGATATCTCTTACCTTATATGAGAGATTGGGTGGGGGTCTTCACATCCATATTCAATGGCAACAACTTAAATGTGAGGGCCCCCACCCTTATCTCTCATATAAGGTGAGAGATATCTCTCATAGGAGCATCTCCCATATATATATATATATATTTTACTACAACAGCAATTAGGTTTCAAATAGCTTGGCGGGCACCGAGCATTGGAATAAGGGAGGGATCATATGTTCTACACTTCTACTCATCAACTACATTTTTTTCTGACTTGAAACCAAATCTGACGTGGCCCATACAGTGACCAGTCACGGGGTTCGTTGGGTTTGGATTACTTAAATGTGAGGTGGGGCTTGTTTGGGTTAACCCCAATCTGCACCAAACCCGCCCCTTTGCTACAATGGAGAATTTTATTAACAATTTCCTTCACAATATGATTGGGGATGAGGGTGGTAATCAATTTACCCTTAATTTATAAAGAAGCAGATGCCTGGCAGCTTTTGTCCTTTTGTTTTGATATGATATATATTTGTTGGTTTGGTATGATATATGGTGATAGGTTTTCGGTCTGTGAGAATCATTCGGTTGTTTATGTATAAGGAGAAACAGTCTTTCTGAACATTTTGACTTGTCTAATACTGTTTGTTTCACTTAAAATTGTATTTTAATATTGCTATAAAATTCTAACTTTGTTTATTCATATATGCTTTCAGGGGATTGTGCTCCTTATAATCTTACTGTCAGGTCTATGCTGTATGATGGGCATCGACACTCCTACAAGGTTTGAGACTGCACAAGAATCCTGATATGTTCACAAGAGTTAATTCCTCGGAACCATGGAACTTCTGATGGTATTGAGTCTTCCAAACACTGGTGAGCAGTTTCAGTATTGTAGTTAAATGGGGTGGAAATGTAATCATATGTCATTAATTTGTTGTCAAAGGCTTCTACATTTCTACTCACTGACCAACCACCAGATAATGTTCTTTATTTATGAGAGTATCATTTTTCATGGTCCTACCATTGTCTAGATCACCGGTACTTTAATTTTGTGCCTTCAGATTTGAACATGGGCTGCTTGTCATGTTGACTTTTTAATGTTTTCCTCATGTCTTCTTACCACTTTCATCATCCATGTTATCTCTATTTTCATCATGTGAATAATATTCCTCTCCTAGGTAATGGTTATGGTATGCATTATCATGAACCCAGTTTGTATGCATCATGTGAGGGTGTGACATGATTTTTTCAGTGGTTTGAGTTGGTTTTTTTTTTTTTTCCTATTATGGGGGGGAACATTTTCTCCCAAGGGAGTACACACAAGGGGTTATTGGGGATTTTTAATCCCTACTGTCCACAGAAGTGGACCACCCTGAATCAAGGGCACCAACTGAAAACCCCCGAGGAGAAAATCTTCTGTTTGGGCAGTATGAAGCCGTTACTACAAAGGGTGGTGAAAATAGCCATTTGACTTTTCTCATTTTAATCTGATTCACATTTCTATTTTTACCTAGGGCTTGTTTGTTTGCATAGAAGACACAGGTAGTCATGGTCAAATGAGCTCCACTGAAGGGTTATCGGTGAAGGATACAAGGTAGCGATGTATATGCAATCCTCACTTTCCTAGGATTTGAATTACTAGGGTGGTGTTTGGGTATTCATTTCCCACCTCCCTTTGATTCATTTTCCATTAGAAGGGACAATTTGATGGCCGTTTTAGCAAGTCTTAGAGTTATCATGTATTCCATTATATGAAGCCAACATACCCTTAGAATGCATAGGAATTGAATGCATATGAATTCACCAAATGAGCTCCCCGGAAGGATTATTAAAGAGATGAAGTGTGGCTGATATGAAGTAGGGGTGAAGGATAGTAGTTATCAATGTAGATGGGAACTTGGCTTTCCTGGGATTTGAGTTTCTAGCGTGATGGCCGAGTACTCATTTCCCATGGTTCCTTGATTCACTTTCCACTATAGGGGAGGTTGCTCACTTACTTGATGGTCGTTTTTGTATATTTACCTTGGATCTTCATTTTTAATTACTTATGGCATGAATTCATATGTATTCAATTTCTATGTATTCTATTTAAATGAAAAGGCCTGAGTGTTCCTGAGTGTTCTTTCATTTTTCCCATTATTATAAGAGTTAGGTCAACAATCAACATTTATTATTCCATATATATTATTAAATGAGAACTATGCTTTTTATCACTCCACCAAAATCTATAAGAGCTCGATGATTTTTTTTTTTCAAACTCCATGAATAATCAAGTAGTTGCAAGTTCCCCACCTCAATTCTGCAACCAGTCGACTGTTGGTGTGGTTCTGGTAAAAAAATTGGTAAATGATCAAATTGCATTTTGAGTGAAAAAGTCATAAGCCAAGTCTGCCTTAAGCAACTTTCTTGGGTAAAATTCTCCCCATTTTAAGGGATTTAAGGTAGCGGTGCTCTGGCCTCTCATTTTATCAAAGCGTTGCTCATCTATGATGGGGTTGGCTTCATGAATTCTTGTTTATTATTCCAATCTATCCAGAGCCAAAGTCTTGGATATGTTGCGCCTTTTCAGATCTACTCTTATTATTTCAGTTGATTCTCTCTTAGCCTTCGTTTTTTTTTATTGAGTAGGAGCTATCAACTTCTGTAGAAAAACTTTTTCTCAATGTTGTTGTAATAGACCTTTGTTAAAGATACCCAAATCATCTCAAATATGTCTCTTTTGCACATATTGATGTTACCTTGAATGCTCCAGAAAGCTCTAATTTTGTATTCTATCTTTTATAATTTATAAAATATCAATGTCAATGTTCTCCTCTATTGTACTAATTAGATGTGCGTGTTGCTTCTTTATTGGTCAACATTTTACCCCATAGGTTATAATTGGTCTAATTCTTATCCTGTACCTCTAATTTTCAAATATAAATTTCAAATCATAGATAAGAAACCCTTGTTTAGCTTCCTTTGTAATTGACTAAATATTGCTTTTAAGGAATTAAAGGAAGATGCAACTAATCATTCAGAAAATCTCCAACAAAAAACCATGCCATACCATTTTAATCTTTTTACTTTTCGCCCCTAAGCTGTTGGAAGCATGCTATGAAATTTTAGCTCATTATAAGCAGGAACTAGTGAACAACTCGCACTCACAGTGTAGCTTTATTTATTTATTTTATTTTCTACGTTGGGCTACTTTTCTAGTAGTATACTTTCATTTTAGGGCCCAGAGTTCAATCCCAGGGCATAGTGTGAAACTAAGGGCTCGTTTGTGTTCAGATTAGGTTGTGTTGAGAATGAGTTGTGTCGAGACTATACTCCAACATTATATTAAATTACAATGTTGAGAATGCGTTGTACGGAACTTATTTGGTGATATTATAAAAGTTTTGTTCCAAAGAACGAAAGCAAGACAATTGTAGTCTGTAGGACTTATAATATGGGGCCCATCTTTTATTGTTTCAACACTCTATTATTATCCTACAGGGGACTTGTAAAATTTAAAACGTGAAACCCACATTTAAAAACTAGAACATGGGCCTATATTCATAGGATTTGCAATGTGGCCCGACCTTTATAGGTGTTATAATGTGGGGTCATCTTTTTGTGAATATAATAAATATGCGATCCGCCTTCAGAAATTACTGTGGGGGACACACTTTTAGAAATTAAAATATGGGGCTTACATTTATAGGATTTACAATATGGGATACACCTTTTCTGATCATGACCATATGATCCATATTTACCAATTACAAAGTGGGGCCATTTTATTTGAGATTGTGAACATAGGGCTTACCTTTATGATGAGTGAGAGGATATGAAATCTTTAAATGACATTCTCTAAAAGAAAAGAGATGAGTATAAAACAACTTTGCCGGCAAGTTGTTTCTTAAAAAAAATATAGATTTTTCGTTCCAATTTCTTAGACCAACGGGTTAAGATTTTGAGTTTCTTTCTTGGGAGACCAAACTTGAAACAATGATTTAGACATACCAAACATATTTTCCACAAGCTTATCCCGTGGGAACATCCGAATGGAACAATGCCAAACACACTCTAAGGTGCCACTAACTTTTACCAGTAACTGCTTCTCTGAAAGACGAAATAAAAATGTTGCCTACAGTAGCTTGAATATCCATACCTATGAAACCTCCTTAACTCTGTTTATAAAGATCCAAACAGGTCCAAATCTAGGTTGTCAGTGGGTCAGGTTCTGGTCAGGTTGGAAATTGTATAACATGGCACAACTTAGATCAGGTTCATATGTTAATCGAGTCAAAATTTTCAATTTGAAACAACTTGGAAGTTAAAAGGGTTAAACCAAATCCTTAATCAATATGAAGCGTATGTGTCAGATTTGGGTTACAATTGAACTAGTCAGAATAGATTGGGTTGACAGGTTGAATAGCAATTTATTAACGAGGATACATTTTTTTTTTTTTTGCTATTGGAGGGTTCCCAACCCTTTGAACTGGACTAATTTATCCGAGTCCAGAGGAAAATAAGGTAAACTCTCTTGTCGCCCCAGTATGGTAGTGCAGTTTTGAACCCACCTCTGGGTGCAAACCCAAGACAGAGATAGAAAGGACCAGCTTGAGCCTTGAATTTGTAGGCTGGGTTCAGGTTGAGATGGTGGGTTGGCTAATGACTTGCCTTCTTGTCTACACCTTCCATCTTTTGTTCATATGACCCAAATCTCTGCTGGTTGGTGACATGAGATTGGTTAGCCCTCCATGTAGCAGAAATAAAAACCTGTATAGATGGGAGAGATGTCTTATCCCTAAATTTCATTGATGTTTTTAGCCCCCTTCTATGAATTGCCTGGACACACATACCAGCATACCTATGTCTCTGTGTGGATAAGGTTTCTTGACAAGGTGGCCTACTGGGTTAAGTCCACTCAGCCCAGTTCCAAGTGAATAAAAATGTTGGAGGGAGATCAGGATTGGTCCATTAACCTCATTATTTTAGACATAAAAGCCTTGATTGCTTTATTCCGTTTTGTAGACTTTGATTATATTCCTAGAGCTCTAGATGTGCAAGCACATATGCTTGCTAACTTTTATTATTATGCTGGATAGGATGTAGGTTGGGAGAGGGCTTCTCTTATTCTTAGGGCTAGGAGTTATGTCCTTTGTCTTTCGTTTTTTCTTTGGGTTTTGGATGAGGTTGAAAACCATGGTGTCGGTAGGAGGGAAAAGTACACCATTTTCTTCTATAATATAGGAAATCTAAGAATATATTTCGATGGAAACTGTTCTCCAAGTGCAGTCCAGCACCGAGGGCCCACTTGGACTCACCTTTCATCAATGCACCCCTTTCGAATACTCTTTTCATTGCATGATCTAGCATTAATCTCTTCATCAATGCTCACCATTCATGCCCAATTTTATACTTATTAAACCTTCACTCGCTATTGGATTGAATCTCAATAAAATTTGCGATAAGATGTCATCAAACTTTGGTTGTTAAATCAAGGGCTAAGATTTTCTTGTTGGTCTGATTTATATTGATCTAAGTTATTCATATCACATGCTCTCAATACTCACTAGCAACTTTAGTTTAACTTTATCCATCTATCATTACATTGGCTCATCATCATCATCAAAGCATTGTTTCAATTATGTTGGGGTCAGCTACATGAATTTTGTTGATCCATTATGATTTATTTTGAGTCAAGTTTTCAAATAAGTTGCATTTCTTCATATCTATTTTTACTATCTTCACTCATGTCTTCTTTGACCTATCACTTCCCCATGGTAGGCCATCAACCTATATAGTCAAACTTTTTCTTATTGGCGCCGTTGCCAACTTACATGAGATATGCCCAAACCATTTCAAACGGATTTCTCTAATTGATTCTACTTCTAACTGCTCTAAAAACTGCTCATTTTTTATTTTATTTTTTCTAGTTTTACAACACATCCACCTCAATATTCTCATCTGTGCTACATCCATTTTGTGGATATATTATTTGGACAACATTCTACTTCATAGGTCATAGTGGGTCTAATCGTTGTTATGAAAAATCCCCTTCTAAAATCTCATTGGCATTTGTTGGCCACAAATCACTCCAAAAGCAAGTCTTTACTCTCCAAAAGCAAGTCTTTACTCAAACCATCCCGCATTTATCCTAAACTTGACATCTTCATCAACCTCTTTATTCTTACTAATTATCACGCCAATGTAGCGAAAAGAATCATCTCTTTGTGGTATCTTATAGGTTTCAATTCTCACAGTAGTTTCAACTTTTTCTAATATATGCCCATTGAAAATGCAATCCATATATTCCGTCTTTGTAAAATTTAGATTAATATGAAAAATAAGATTAAATATTATTCTAACCCCCTGATTTTGCGTACCCATCAATTCAACGAGGGGCATCACATTCAATATAGTGATATTTAGCTAAAGTGTTAGATTTTTAGAAGAGAGATTGAAACTTGAATGGTTTAAATCAAGCAAAAGTGTAGTGCATTTTAGTCCCCCCCAATCCGCGAGAAAACTTCCTGCTGCCAGCTTATGAAGTTATGATCATTACTCCACTACCACTATGGTTCAGTTTCAATGTGTGGATATGTCAAATTGAACTGAGAGCTAATCACGCCAGATTAGGGCATGAAGGGTCGATAGGGAGGTGATAGGGTTAGATTTGAAAGAGTAGGATCTTGATTTGTCACATGGTCTGCACTGAAAGCTTTGGGATTTGGATCCTCCCACCGGCACCAGATTTGGAGGTTGATTTGTCATATCCACCGTTTGGATCATCAAAGAAAGTTTGTCCAACCACTCCCACTGAAGTAAATTTATGGATGGCAATGGGTCGGGTTTATGGATGGCAATGGGTTGGATTGGGTCGAACTTCATCCGATCATGACTCGAATGACAGGTTATCTACTCCATACCTGACCTACCCTGAGACAGGTTTGTGAAACCATCGCTACTACAATCTTGTGTGAAAAGATCTACTATGGAATTTGACATAAATGTAAGAGCACCGCAAACCCAAACCCGTCCCTAACTCAGTCAATTTACTATCAAATCTGCCCCTAATAGAAGCAGGTCTGGTAGATCTCATTTAAACTCGACACATTGCCATCTTGATAAGTAGTGAAACATTGAGGCTGAAAGTTTGGCCGAGGCCCAACCCATATGAAAAATATGCCTCCCTCTCTGTGAATGAATGAATGAATGTTCCCAGTCCCACAAAATGATTTTTTGTAATCTGCATAAAATAAAGTTTCCTAGAGGTATTTTTTTTTGATGGGGTGCAAGCTCTGACTGTTAATCATGTGGGTTTGCAATCTCTCTCTACCCCCTACCACAAAAAGACTACAGAAAGCAACATATCTTTGCTCAAAATCAGAGTTTCTTCAGGTTCTCCCAGTAATAGCTATTGATTTAAAGTTCACCTGTATACTTTCACATTATAAAATCCCATTGAAACTGTTCTGACCCAGATCTCTTTTCCCATCAAAAGGGCTAAAAAAAGTGCCTTTTTCATGTCCAAATGATATTTCCTAGAGATGTGTCGGTTGGATTCCAAAAGCAACCCACAGGTTTTGAAAATTAATCATGTAAAGTAGGATTCTTTTCCACCTCCCCATCTGTGAACACAGCAGAGAAAACACCCGCCTGTCTGAACTAGTAACTCTCTTTTTACCAAAACAAAAAAGGTCTCTCTCTCTAGAGATCCTTCAGACATGCCTTAAAATGGGGTTTATTATCTCATTTAACAAACAAAATTCCTTCTTGGGGGGTGGTGGTGGTTTGAAAAAGTTTTTTCTTTTTTCTGGTAGGAACATTTATGTTAGATTTTGAAGAGAGACTTTTTTCTGGCAGGAACATTTGGTTGATGTTAGATTTTGAAGAGTTGGGGGGTGGGGTGGTGTTTAGGTTCGGCGGATAGATTATTGAAAAGTTAGCTCTTTTTTCTGGTAGGATTATTTGGTTGATGTTAGATTTTGAAGAGTTGGGGTGTTTAGGTTTCAGCTGATAGATTATTGAAAAGTGCCTTCTTTTTTCTGGTAGAAACATTTGGTTGATGTTAGATTTTGAAGAGTTTTAAGGGTGTGCTAGGTGTAAATTCGGTAAAATGATCCTATTCCTTAATTTCCAGAAGTTAGAAATTTAATGACCATGTATCATATATCAGTGTCAAATTGGGACGGGCACCTATTCTTGCTGCGGTGTTCATAAGTCGGGTCAGGCGGAACAAAGGCAAGTTACATATAAGGTATAAATGAGTTTCTTAACCCCAAGGGGTAGCTTAGTTGGCCTAGGACCACGGTTTGCACCCGGAGGTTGTGGGTTCGAAACTCCGCTACCACACTAGGGCTACAGGGGATTTACCCGGCTTCCCTCTGGGCCCGAAGGGACTAGTCCAGCTCAAAGGGTTGGGAACCCTCCGATAGCAAAAAAAAAAAAAAAAAAAAAAAAAAATTCTAGAGAAGGTAGAGGTTCATTTCTTTTACTTTTTTTTTCCTCTAAATGTTTGTCATACATGGAAAGGCTGCTAAAAGGACTATACGTCTTTAGTGAATGTTTGGGAAAGCAAGAAAAAGGGAATGTAAATCTTTCATCTATGTTGGCAATTATGTGATTTGGAGTTGTGATAAAGTGAAACCTCTGGGACAAAAAGCAGAGTGTTTCCTCTTTTTGGAATACCAAGGAATATGGACCTTTTCAATCAACAAATGGAAAGGAATCAGCAGGGTTTTCAGGGTAGTAATCCAAGAGCCAATGCCAAAGCAAGCATAGATTTAGGGGTCCATCTCTTCCCTAGATATAACCTTTTCCTTCATCAGCAATAAATCTCTTCCTAAAATGACCCCATATCAGGGAAGCTTGTGTAAAATTCAAGGCCGACTAATGTTCTGATGGATGCAAATTTAGGATCAGTGATTCTAAAGTGGGTAGAAGAATGGCCTCTTACCTAAACTTCCATTAAAGAAAAGAGCTGCAAGACAACAAGAAAATCGGATAAAATAAGAAGCATCATCAACCCAGACCCAAAAACCAACAGATGCAAACCACCACAATGCCAGAGACTGGAAAATGGGGCCTATAGAAAAAGGGGCTAGGCCTGGTTTATAATGAGGCAACCATTTAAAATATTAATAGTAATAAAGGTTTATAATGAGGCAACTAATCTTGTAGCAGTGCTAAAGACTGATATATATATATATATATATATATATATTCTGCTATAGGAGCGCCGGCCCAAAGGGAAGTCGGGTCAACTCCCTTTTAGCCCAAGTGTGGTACTGCAGTTTTGATCTTACAATCTCCAAGTGTAAACTGTGGTCCTAGACCAACTAAACTACCCTTGAAAAAATACCAAAACAACCCCGCCCCCCCCCCCCCTCTCCCCCGCCCAACAACGGGCACAAGTCCGTGAGTTTTCAAACCCCTGTGGCCCACGATGGTCATTCTTTTAGGTCACATGTTGGACTATTCATAAGCTAGAAACTAATTGGTGGTTTTTGAGAAATGTCTTTTTTTTTTTTTAGAGAAATCGTGTGGCTTGTCTGCCATGGGGCTCATGAATTGTATAAAGCAATTGGTTTAATTCAAAATCTTTCCTAGAAGCCTCAATCCATTGGAGAGTCAAATTGGGATCCTACTACTGTTTGAATTCGAATTTGAATGAGTGGGATTGACATCCAACTCCAATAGCTTATTTTTCCCAGTCTAGAGATGTGGAGTTTCTTCATGGAGTAAACTTCTATAGTAAGTATGACTCATTGAAACTGCTTATTAAGGCAGAAGGGAATCCTTCAACGATCATCCAACAAATCTAACATTCATAGGTAGTAGTTTTATAAATCTTAATGTGGAACCCACCATTTGCGTCATTTTAAGAAAATAGAGGATTTAAGGTTTGGAAATCATTCACATCAGCTAATGTTCATTGGTAGCGCAATGCCCAAACGTAGGAAAATTTGACAATTTTAATATAAATAAAATAAAAATTACCTTCTTGTTGGAAATGAGGATGTTTTCGACATAGTTGTTAATATCGTTTCGGACCTCATTTCGCTCTAGCCTGCAAAATGAAAAGTTTCAACCGATTCGGGATTTCGGCGAAACTTTTCGGAATTACATTTCGGGGAAAATATAAAATAATATATATACATATATAAGTAAAAAAGTAGAAAAATTAATAAATATAGATTTAATCCATTATAGTAATTTCTTTTGGAATTATATTTTGTAAAAATGTAAGAAATACAAAATATATGTGTAAAAAAAGTAAAAAGAATTAATTTTGTAAAATTTCATATCGGCCGAAAAGTCACATTTCAACCGAGAAATCCTGAATTTCGGTTGAAATCGGCCGAAATCTTAAGTTTTGGCCGAAATTTCGTTTCGACCACTTGACCGAAACGAAATTAATAACTATGATTTTCGACCACTAATTGTGGAAACTTTTCCAATCTATAAGTGATCACTGGAGTAGGGAAAGAAGAAACTGAGGGGAAAAAGAGTAAAGCAAATGGTTAAGATCGACTATAATTAATATAAAATATTTTGGTGATGACATTTGGGAAATTGTGCATAAAGTATAAAAATAAGGTCCAAAATGTCAAAATGCTTTAAATCCTACCGATCTCTTCGCATTTAAATCAATTTGACATATTCAAGAACATGAACGGTATCAAAATGCCAAAGTAGAATCTATTTATAAATACTAAAACCACATGAGCCTATTTTAAAATATTAAAAACTTCATGAGGTATATAGAAAGAAAATTTAATTGTCACCCATCACTATCTCCTTCCCCACACGTACACCTTATATTTTAGGTGTTGCTCATCTTACTCAAAACAAAATAATTTTGGGGGCTTTGGTCGGAGGTTCCTCAACTTTTGACTTTAATGCAAATAGTCCACAAAAAAAAATTATGCAGCCAAAGGTCCCTCACACACAATCTCATACCTGGAATGTCCAATTGGCAATTTATTTAAATCATATCCCATGATTGGTGGGGATATCCCATTAATAATGGTCAACTACCCTTTTATTGACTACGATTAATGGAATCCTATTAATGAGATTTTCAAATAAATTCTACAAATGCACAAATAAATTTCAAAATAACGCAAATAAATTTTAAAAAACGCAATAATTTCAAAAAACGCAATTAAATAAAAAAAAGCAATAAATTTTTAAAATAATGCAGATAAATTTAAAAAGATCTAAATAAATTTCATAAAAATATAAATAAATTTCAAAAGATCCAAAGAAAATTAAAAAAATGTAAATAAATTTAAAAGGCCTTAAATTAATTTCAAAAGACGCAAATAAAAGTAAAAAACGCAAACACATTTGCCAAAACTAAGATAAATCAAATTTTCAAATTTATGAAAAATTTGCCAAAAACTCATGTATTTTTGCCAAAACTCAGTTAAATTTATTTTTAAAAACACAAATAAATTTAAAAAGAAAAAAATAAAACTAAAAAGCACAAATAAATTTTCCAAAAAACTCAGACAGGTTTTCCAAAAACTCAGATAAATTTAAAAAAAACTCAGATAAATTTGCTCAAAACACAGATAAATTTGCCAAAACTCAAATAAATTTCACCAAAACTCATATAAATTTGACAAAAACTCAGATAAATCTCTCTCTCTTCCGGACCCTTTCTCCTGCAACCAAGACGGGGTTTGAGCCAGTATTAGAGCGAGGTTGAAGATCCTTGGATTTTGCTCAAAGTGGAGGTTGCTCAACAGAACCTATGGCTAAACCGTGATCAGAGAACAATGAGATCTGTTGGTGATCTCAAGGAATGCCACACAAATCAATCTCGAGTTTGCAAAGATTCCAAAAGCAGCATCATAGAGGATGTCTTTGCAGAAAGCAAAGAATCTGAACTCCAGATCCAGTCACTATCGCAGCAGAAGATAGGAGTCAGAGATCGGTCCAGATCACAGGTGGGCCATAGGAGTGGTTAGTTCAGGCAGTGCTGTAGACATCAGAGCAAAATTGGAAGGTTGTCGCCGACCAGTTGCAGGTGATCACCATCTGCTGTGATCCAGAAACAGAGGGTTCGGATTTGCCAAAACAAACCAAAGACGAGACTTCGTCTCGGAAGGTGTTGCTATTACACAGCATCCCTATTTGGAAGCAAAAGAAGAACGACGAGAACAACGCCGACCACCAGTTGCCATTACCAGATCAGAAAGCGCAGAGGAAGGCAGAGCGGAGATGGATAGCGTGGATCATATCAAAGGTGGGGCCAATCTCTGTGGGTCTACACGCAATCGTCGTACTTGCTCACCGGAGAAGGAGACTTGGTCTCAGGCTCTTCCAGAATGGATCTGGAATTTAGAGGTGGGCTGCACTCTTGATCCAGAGAAGAAGACGGAAGACGGAGATAAAACGATCTTTGTAGGATGGCAATCTCTGAGGAAATAGAGGCTCTGGGGTTCTCATCGTCATTGGAGAAGGGAGGCACTGCGTCCGATCTACTTCCTCTCTGAAGGGGGTTATCTGCTTGTGACTTAATCTCCTCAATCTCTGTCTTCGCATGATTGCCCAAGCCCAAGGAGGGAGAATACAAGATTTTAAAATTTAAAATTTAAAACTTTATGCCTGAAATGGTTGAAAGGGCAAATTAGCCCTGAAATATGTGATCATGTTGATGCAGGGACCTCTGGCTGCAAATAGTCTAGTTGAGTGGACTAGAGCCCTTAAAAAGAATTTCCTTGGACTAGAGGCTGGACAGATTCGACTTTAGGAACCTTTCGCTAATTATCTCAATAATTTTCTTATCTGGCATTCTCACTTTTTACCTATTTTACGTTATTAATTTTAAACAATACAATGGGATATGTCAACAACTCATGTCTCTACACATCATGATTCTTGTTGGATACTTGGATAAGCAAAGGCAATGCAATAGATACAATCAACCAATCTTGAACTTCTCCAATGACAAATATATCCAGGATTGGATGTTGGTTGCCTCCTCTAATCCTCTTACTGAGCTCGTTCTTGCTCAGATGGTTGATTTTAATTTCATATAAAAAGGCTAAGATTCCAAAATAATAATGATGAAGATGAGGATGCGGATGATGATTTGGGGGCTTCAGCCACCCCCTGCCTCCTTCTTTTTTGGTAATGAGCAATTAATAAAAAAAAAAACAGAAACAAAAAAAGCAAGCAACACAAGCAAATCATAAACCCCCCCCCCCCAACCAAAAAAAAAAAAACTGCAAACCCCACAAAAATTAGCTGCCTACCCCAAACAAAGACAATGCTCTTCCCCGGTCTATATCTTGATTTCTCAAATAAGAAAGACCAACCTAAAGACTTTTGAGAATTACTTTCTTCCCATAATTTCACCGTAACGATGAAGAGAGGAAATCCTCTCAAAATTTATACATAGCAATAACAAGATTCCTATCTCTAACATCCTATCTCTAGCATCCCCCTCAATCACATGGTCTTTTCATAAAAAAAGATATGTAATTGGTAACATGAAAATAAATGAACTGTTCTCTAAAAATAAGAAAAAATGATAAATATCTTACAAAATCAACCATCACGTCTTCTTGGTGATCGTCGTCCTATTCCTATCTCTAACAAAGGCAACGCCTGAGCTGCTGAATTAAGAGTTCTTGATATAAAAGAGAACTAAACATGGGCAAACTTCAAAACAAGCTTCTTGTTATCAACAATAATTGAGTTGATTGCCCAATCAAACTCGCCATTAAGAGCCTGAACTACCTCTTTAGCATCCTGATTTGTGTGTAATATATGGGTAATGGGTGAGTGATAACATGATTAAGGTTAACCTTATTGATAAAGTCATCAACTTATATGTGCATATGGAGCCACCTGTAAATATGTAAATCATTCATAGCTACTTCAACACATATCTGTCTACCAAATGGACGCAATACTTGATTTCATTAGTGTGACACTCACCTCCGGAGTGACAAAAGGCATAATCAAACTAACAATAAATGATTATTTTAAATAAATCGTGATTTTTTATATAATCACTGCATGGAAATTAACTTTTAGCAGCGGAAAAAAGGCCTTTAGCAGCTGGTTTTTTGACTTTTTTGCGCCGTTAAAAGTTACTTTTTTGCGAAAATGACTTTTAGCGGTGGAAAACAAAAACACGGCTTTAGAAAAAAAAAAAAAAACCCCTATGCTAAACGCATTGGTTTTTTTTTTCCCCGCTGCTCAAAGTCACCTTTTTTTTAGTGAATGACTGTCCATCTTTTAAAATCCAAGCCTTCCATTCAATTGGTAGTTTGCTATCCATCATCAATTGAGGTTCCTCTTCGATTGGGTGGCATTTGTAATTGCTTCATCCATCATTTGATTTTTCTTTTTTCTAATACTTTCAATCAAATGGTTGACATGTCTCATCAAAAAAAAAAAAAAAAATATTAAGCATCTGTCGTCAAACCATGGTAGAAAATTTAAATGGATGTCTTAGATGTACATATGGTAGCTCTTCATTGTACAAAAGATGTCATAAATAGATAAAATTAGACATTTGTAACGTTTTTACAGCTAGGGTTTTCTTATAGGGGGGAATGAAATGGATTGATTTTAATATATTACTTATTTAAAATAAATTTATATTTTTGTAATTTCTTAATAACATCAGGAGAAAAGTTCTAAATTTGAAAATAGCTCAACTTTTTCCAAGAGATTGTTTCTCAACACTTTGTGAGGGCATTTAAAATACAAAAATAGTAGGGCTCACTCACTATAATGAATCCTAAATCCTAATCAGCGGTGCTACTTGGACATACGGGGGTACCGGGCCAGAATTCGGTCCCCCATGTATGTCCAAGTGGACTTTTTCAATCCTAATTGCTCAAAACAATCATTTGCTCATTGTTAAGCACTAAGAATTGTATCTCCTACATAGTAGGACCGGTGTTGAATTGATTACGCGGAAGTCAATCCATCCACAATTAATTAATGAAAATTCATTGATTGGTTGCTTTTGATCATTTGATAGGCCACAACTTGGTATTAGAAATGATGGTTGAGAGGGGAGCATTTAAATCCGTTCATCAATTCATAAAAATATAAAAGGCAAAGACGTAAATGATCTAATAATAGACTGTGAGGGGTATGGAACTCCATAGTGAAGCCTACTTATTGAATATCTGAGCCACTCAAAACAAGATCCCTCCCTATGGATTTTCCTTATATTATATCCCAATAAGTTTGGATCCCATCATTACTGTTAGGAATTTCATATGTTGGCTAATTTATAGGTTGGATAGAACTTTGGGTCCATTGAGTTGTAAATTTCTATTTGTTTTATAATAGACCGTGGTTGTGTCACCATAAGACCTAAAGCGAAGACAAAGAAGAAAAATGAAAGAAATTCGGAAGACATAATACCCGATCGATAGGATGAAGGTTGGATCGATCGGATGTAGAAGTGCTCTCAATAAACAGGCTAACATAAATAATTTTCAGGAGAATGAGGCATGTCCGATCGAACGGATGATGAAAAATTTCCAATTCAATTTTGTGAGTTTGTTTGCTTCTTCTTTTTTTGATGGGTGACAAAATAATTCATTAAAAAGAGAAAACAATACAAAGAAGAAAAACAAAAAAAGAATAACAAGGTACAAGAGCATTGTACCCCTTCCCACACCTCAATTACAAAACCATGCCCTCCCAAGGAGAAGTCCTATAAACAACACCCCCCCCCCCCAGAGTTTGTTTCCGTTTTCAACTGAAATTTCCATTTTAAGTCCTATTACTACTCTAACCCTAAGGCACGAATCATGGGCTATTTTTAGGGTGTTTCTCTCAACCCTAAGGCATCCAAGAAGTAATTCTCTCATTGTTTTGAGGATAGATTACCTATAGATAGATTTTTTTTTCTTCTCTAGAGCCATCGCAGAGAGATTGTGCTGAAGAGTTGTTGTAGAGAACATGTAGCTTCTACTTCCTTGTAGAAGATTTGATCATCTTGATTCTTAAGGTATTGCTGGATCAAGTGCAAGGAGCGGTGTGTGGCAATGAGTCGTGACAATGAGAAGTTGTGTAAGAACAACTACAGTCCTTAGATCAATGGACTTACTGGAAAAGGGAGCCGTGAGTATATCCTGTAATTGTTCAATAGTGCTTGGTTTTTTTTATAGTGGTTTTCGTCCCTTTAAGGTTTCCACATAAAAAGTTGTGTATGTCTTTTTGTGGTATGTGATTGGTAGATTTGTTTACTGGTTCGTATTGATTAGGTTTATTATTTTCATTATGCACTGTTTATTGAACTATGAGATATTCTAAAAATTGGGCTTAGAACCTTCAATTAGTTTCAATCTTACGAAAGGAACACCTCTTATTAGCATAAAATTTGGAGTCAGCTCATTGAAGGTAAGGGCCTTGAATTTATAGGTGGCCCTCAATGTGGAGTTCGGCTTCTCTCATGGTAGCATGAGAAACACTATAATGTCAGGGGTCCCAAATGAACAACACCCATTCCAAACCCCATCCCAAAACCATTTCCTGTTTCCTTCTAGGATGAAGTGGTATTCACCTTTCCAGAAAGAAACTGATAGGGGACGGCATGGGCCACCATAAGTTTATGTCTCGTTTTGGGGCTCTTCTTCTGTTCTAGCATGTGGCTTATCTCATTGTCCATGCCACACCTAATTTTAAATTCGAGACTATCCAACTATTACACATCATTGTTTGAAATTCGGAAGATGATGCATTTTAAAAATCGAAATTGAGAGGGATAGATCAAGGGTTGGAATGATTTAATAGGCTAATATTTTACAGAGGTTTAAGACTCCTGTAAATTTATGTTCCCCACCTCCCTTCCGTTACAAATAAGTTCATTCTGCACCATATGCGAGAGTTTTTTTTTTTTTGTTGCTATCGCAGGGTTCTTTATCCTTTGGGTTAGACTAATCCCTTCGGGTTAGAAGGAAGTCGGGTAAACTCCCTTGTAGCTCTAGTGTAGTAGTGTAGTTTCAAACCTACAACCTCCCGGTGCAAACTTGGTCATAGGCCAACTTAGCTGCCCGTTGGGATTATATGCGAGGGTTCTTGTTAACACAAAATTTCATATAGATGTTTATATTTATACTGCTACTTCTAGTCCTATGCATTTTGGATTAAAAAAAAAAAGAAAAAGAAAAGAAGAAGGGTGCTTGCATAAGCTTCAGTGCCTTAGTTACTATAAAGTGATATTCTGATTACAAAAATTGTAAAATATCCAATACCTAAAACAAAATTTCCCTTATTCTAGGGGATGTAGCTGGAAAAGCCATTTATTGTAAATATTCCATTCAGCCCTTCAGTACTTTATTATTATTATTTTCCCATTCTTCAGTTCTTAAGGATGCTCTAGGGATACTACAAGTTGCAGTGAATTATAGACCTGCGCTGATGTACACACTACCCACATTATCACCATTGAAATTGGCGCCTATCTAGCCCCATTGATGACCCTATCTTCTTTACTTCTCTCATGCATTTAAATCTTAAACAAGAGGTTTTTTTTTTTTTTTTTTTTGCCAATATCAGGCAATATATTAAACTATAGGAAAATAATACAAAATATGAAGTTTAACCCTTTATAGGGATTCATAGGTACAAAAGCCAAAACAATCACAGTGACCACTAAAAACCCCCTTGATGTATGGGCTCTGTTTAACTATCCAGATAGTGCAGCTGACAAGATGCATGAGGATTGAGGACAATGCTATGATAGCCAAGCCTAAGGTCACCAAATCTTAAACAAGTGTTATGGAGTAATTATATAAGGTTGATTCAGATAAAGATCAATTAAATCTAAATATGGACCACCCCACTTTGTGAAAATCCAAATTGTTCAACAGATGAGTCCATCCATGGTCAGTAATCAGAGTTTTTATTGGTTTCATCAACGTGGTTAAATCTCATGGTTAATCATACTTTCTAAATATAGCTAAAATTTTCATTGAATGAAGCTCATGTAACTTGGAAATCTTCTCCTGCATGCCCTTAATTTCATGTCAACCAGAGCAAGATTTGATGTTAGACTGAAGACATGTATAAAAACATAGTTAAATTGATTTTGTTTAAGGGTGCATTTGTGCAATAGGAGGATTCTAAGATAAAAAGGAAAAATTGTTAAGATTTTACGTGCAGCCCACTCTTTGGTTGTTTGATGCGACACATCTTCCCCTTGTGGGAAAAAAAAATATATAGAATTGATAATCATGAGAAGATTTCGATTTACTATGGAAGAGGTAGATATAAGATTTCATAAATTCATCTCAGAAAAACATATGCATCTCATGAGGGGTCCAAATCTCCAAACTCTGGGCCCATTATAAGAAAAATGAATTTATTGATAAATTGTTATTAGTTAGTGCTTTAATCACATTTTTCTTTAATATGTTGATATCAATTTCTTTGGGCATGATCAATATTAGACCTGTTAAAAGTGAACTGGTTTGTATTTTTGAAAGGTCGGCTCTACTAGCACTGTGGTTGAGACCTGGTTATGCAGATTAGAATTTCATCCGCCACTGGCCAAGGAGTGATTCAAGCCTAAACAGCAGGGATTGGTTGTCTCTGCGAAACTAGTATGCTGATTAGACTGATTATGATGATTCTGCAAATCTCAAAAGTATCAGTGATAGAGAGTAGGTTCTGAAAGGATTAGTCTCTCTGGGTCCGGAGGGATTAGTTTAGTCCAAATGGTTGAGAATATGGTTGTTATCGAGTTGGTTCCGGTCCTGGTCCGTGGTAGACCCGGAACCATTAAGGGGAAGGTGGAACCGGATTCAGACCCGGAACCGTTTCGGAACCAGTTTCTTGGATTTGGAACTGGAACCAGAATCATATATGAGACGGGTCTGGATCCGGGTCTAGGTCTAGGTAAATAATGATATTAAAAAAACATGATTTTTAGGAGAGATTTTCGAAAATTGAGGTATTATGTCAGGTCTAGGGTCCACGGGTCCGAACCAATGTGGAACCGGACCCGAATCCATTTTTTTTATCAGAGCCTAAATAAGGACTCAGACCTGGTTTTTAACGGGTTAAAACCTTCGAGTAATCGAAGAATAGGGGACCCATTTTTTACATCCCTAGCTGGGAACCCACGGTTAGGGGGGGAATGTATAGTAAATGGAAAGACCATATCAGAATATTTGATTTAAAGGGAATACAATGGTAAAGACAGTAGGCTGTACAAGGACATGGGTGATACTTTCCAAGAGGAAATTCAGCAATGACACCTCTGTGATGTCTGTGATGTTAGCCACCCTATGATAGGTTTTTGCAGAAAACTATTATGCAATGGGTGTCCAGTGAAGATGAAATTAATAAATAATATAAAACTTATTACAAACTTAATTCAAAATCACCCTGGTTCTTGAAGATTCCTGGGGTACCCTTTGAGATTTATGTTGATCAATTTGGATCCTTCCATGAACTGATCAATCACATGCGTGTCTCACCACTTAGACACTGTCAATGAACCCTTGAGTTGCAAAAGTTTAGGACCCTCTTATATGATATATATGTTGATGTGAAAAATGCTGGGCCGAGCCAGTCCAATAGTCAGGCCTTTAGAGGTGCTCAGCTCAGCCCACAGGCATAAAACAAAATACAAATCCAGCCAATGCTGACTACCTTAGGATGGGTCCTTTTTGGCTCTATCCTTCCTGATTAGCAAGGACAAGAAAAGGCATCTATTTAATGACTTTCCATGGGGAAAATGAGTACTTTTTTTGTAGTTACTGTTTGGATTAGTGCTTTAAGTTAAGTTCATGATCTGGGTTCACCAGGACCTGGACTTGTACCAGGGCCCAAACTTCTATGAGACCTGGGTCCCAATCCTAAGATTCATATCACACCCAGAATCAATGAAATCTGCTGGATTCTAATTTGGACCCCAGATTATAACCTAAATGACAGAGAATTATCACAGTACTCCAAAAGCATTTCTTGGTTGTTTCTTATTGTATCATCATTCAATTCAGGTCCATCAGGGCATGACCTGATCCACCATGTTTTAAGCTGGATCGAGGCCCACGACTCGTTGCTCAGGTCGAGAAGGGTTGGGTCCAACCCAGGCCATTTACTCCTGTAGTTGAGATAGTACGGCTTAAACTAACTTCCTCTAATCCACTTGATTCTGAAGAGTTGCTTTCATGTCTGATAACTACAGTTTTGAAATTCAAAATTGAAGCCTGATCAGGATCTAGCTGAGAACAACAACTTAACAAAGTTTTAAAACCCATCTTTCTTAGAGAAAATATCATTAAATATTTTGAAAAACTTAAAGGCTAGCTTCTACTTTTCAATTAAGTGCAGCTAATTGTCAGTTGAAATGACACTTTACATGACTCTAATTAGAGAGAAAACTAAGTGTCAAATCCCAAGTTTAAAACATATTTTTACTTTGAAAATGGACAATGACCTTATCATCTAGCATGTTGGGCCAAAATTACATCAATTCAGGACCTGTCCTCATCTCCTCGATTGAGGATAATGCATCAGAATGCAGTACTCCACCAAAATCTCCACAATACATCACTGCCATCCATTGAACTCTATATAAGACTAATGGGTCTCCCTTCTTTTGCAACTGCCTCTCCTTCATTGCCGATATATGTATCTCTCTGTGTGTCCATTGTCCAACCCCCCCTCTTTTTTCATTCATCTCTATTCCTCTCAGTACCTAAAGAAAATAATGGCTTTTGCAGCTTCATCTATTCTCTCATCCGTGGCCTTGCATATAGGAACAGAAAGATTAGTGCAGCCAAGGATGACTTGCCGACTCCAACAATTGGGTCACTTCTTTGAAAAGGAGTTGCAGAAAGGAAGTTGGCAAGTCGTCCTTGGCTACATCTTTCTTTTTGTTTCTCATGCTAGGCATCTGATGATATACTTCAATTAAAAAAAAGAAAAGAACGGTTGAAGTTCTTTCAATTTCTGGGTTCTAATGATTTCTTCCACTGGAGCTCTAGTAATTAAGTTGGTGTGGATATTTAAAACCATGGTCAAGTATTTTCTACCTTATCTCCTTGCTTGCTGCATTTTCTATCACAGATTTGCTTGCATCTAGTTATTGTATATTGGTATTTTATAGTATCTTCTGCTTTTATTATTGTTGGCTAGAGAGAGGAATTGTATATGGAGCACATAGAGCTTTTAAAGTGGACTTAAAAACTTAATTAGCTTCAATTATACTTTACTTTCTGTTTGTGGTCCATGAAGCTCAGGCATGGGTTTTTGGGGGTTCAATTAAATGGAGCAAACCTTTAACTAGTTGTAGGTGGTTTCAATACAATATACATAGATCTCTTTTCATCTAGAAAATTAAACATTCATATGTTTATAACTTGGTAGGGAAGTATCTTGATGGATGCCTCTCTTTTTTCATTTTCTAAGCACTTTCTTATCATTTTTTCTCTCTACATATTAGAAAGTTGGGCATAGATTGCCTTTCTCACATGAGCATTGGTTTAAATTCTCTAACCTAATGCATTTTTTCCTTTTTTTTTTTTTTTTTTTTTAATATTATCAGACGCATGCTTTGAATCTAACAGCTAGGGCATTTGTGGGGTCTTCACAATTGATACAATGTTACTGAAAGACGACAAAAACTTCAAATAAACAACCATCTTTTACCAACAGTAATACCAGAGGCAGAGAAAAAATAGCCTGATTCATTGTTGAATGCTGACTTTGTTAATTATTACTAGTTTATGAAGCTTGCTGCCTCAAGTGTAATTGAGAGACTTAAAAAGTTCATTTGGATCTTACCTTGTTTCAGCCTATTTTTACATATAAAAGCATTGGTTTATAATTCCGTGTATCACTTCATGTATTTGGGTGCTTGCGTTCTTTTCATTATTTTGATTTAGAATGCTTCAAACGCCCACCATGTGAGGGCTAGACCAAAAATGGCAAAGCTCTCAAAGTTGCAGTCCCTTTCTGAAACTTGGGTTCATCAAATCACCATCAAATTGGAATGGTTGTATTTCTTTTTGGTATCTCAGGCACTGCCTTTCCAATTGTTTTACAGTGACCCCACATTCCTTTTGCAGTACACTGCAGTGGAAGTAATTCATCTGTGCGTGTGAAAGAGAGATGGATGGCAAACACTGATGAAGACAACTTCTCCAGTACGATTACTTGACCAATCTAGGAACTGGGAACCTCTACTTCCACTTGCCATAGATGGTATCATCTTCCCTAGTCCAAAAAGTGGGGCTGGTTCATTCCTTGGTTGGACAGTTGTAGCCCACTTCTCTATCTTAATATAGATGACAAACCTTACGATCAATCCAATACACATTTACCATTGGTCTTCTCTCTCTCTCTCTCTTTTTTTTTTTTTTTTTTACACCCAACCAAAGGTTGGACCTAAGAGAGAGCCTTGCGTACGCACGCGGGGAGAAACCCACACAGTGGGAAAAGGAGTCCGCACAAGCACGCGGGGAGAAACCCACACAGTGGAAAAAAGAGTCCGCACAAGCGGAAAGAGATGTTGTACCCGAGTTCAAACCCCATAGGTACGCTCCTTACCAGCTCCTTACCACTTGGGTAAGGATTTATCATGGTTAGTCCTTTCCCACATTCAATTCTGTTTATATATTTGTTAAATTCATAATAATTCAGGTGTGCCATACATGAGGTGTGCATTTTCTAGGCACTTGGGGCTTTATGCAGAGATATGATCATTCCCAGCCCACTATCACACAGTGGTTAGAAACAAAGTATGTATGCAATGAGGGGCCAAGTTTTGCTTCTGTTTGATCACCATGATCACCCCAAGAGATCAGCCGAATTTGATACAGTCCCCAGTGAAGGGCCGAATTTGCTAGGGGTGAAGAATCTTGGCCTAACCTGCCAACTATCTGAAACTGATTCAGTGTTTGAGTTGACTTTTTTTTCCTGGCCACTTAATGTGTCATGCATGTTTTGTGTTGAGTTCATGTTGCTTGTTCAAAATGCCAACCTAAGCCTGAGCTGAATTAATAAATGGGAATGAGTTTGATTTGACTCCGTGCACTCTGATTGACTAGTTTTGAAAACTCTAAAGTGTGCATTAAAATATATAAGAATTGAATACTTAGGCCGGTTAAAAATGGAGATCAGTGTGAATTAAAAAAAAGAGATGTTATTTAATGTTCGTTTTTGAAAATGAAAATTTATCTTTAATCTTCATTTTCAATCACCCTATATATTAAATTCTTATGTATTCAATTGCAAACAATCATGCCCCAATAGCTTATTTGAGTTTGAATTTATTTACATTTTAGTGTATTTCATAAACTTTAGAGTTTCACATGAATTTGCTTTATTCATCTCCATCTCTGGCAGTAAGTTTTGCATTATTTTTAATTTATTCAGTACTTCCCAAGTAGATATCCTCCTAAAAACCCTTATTCCAAGTCAATTGCTTTCTCTTTAATTAAGCCTATTTTCTAGTTAGAACTATATTTTTTGTAAGACAAAATCTCTAATAATCTCTTATTTGTATGTATAGCAAATATTATACTTTGAAGTAACAACTTATCTTCTACCAAACAAAAAGGTAAACAACTTATCTTTAGAATATATATAAAAATTAGATCTATTTCTTTGATCTAAAACTAATTTCAACTAATTACTATTAGATCGTACCAGAGTTTTCAAAGGGCCCTTACCTACCAACATGGTCATTTGTATGGTTGAGTGGTGCTGTATTTTAATATCACGTACATGCCCAGGGATCAATCTCCGAATCTCCCGGTTGAAAGTATATATGTATTGACCAGTAGTCCAACTTAACAAAAATAAAAGTAAAAGTAAAAATGGCCCATATCTAGTAATTCAGGGTTTTTGAGTGGTCCCTTTTAAGATCATAGGTGATTTTCAATTGCCAGATAAGGGGTTTATTACCTGTTACAGACAAATGTGCCTATAGGTATTGGTCTGGCCCAAACACCCCAGTTTCCTTAAAAGTAACCTGATTTTTAGTTAATCAAATCCAACGGTCCAAATTCGATCACTTCCAAATTTGTGGAGACCAACTCGAAACTACCTCATTAAATGCCCACCCACCGTCCTTCCCAATAAGCAACCAGAAAGATTTTTATGTGTCAGAGTGAAATTTACTGCTGGCACAATCAAAGCTCACTAGACACCAAGACACCCAACCCCACTTCATTCAAGACCAATGATTCTGAGCAAAAAATTCAAGAGCTGCCAGTGAGGACTGCTGATGATGGGCCACCTTCGTTTCTGCCAACTTGACATTGTCAAAATTTCATAAGAGTCTTGGGCAAAGGATCATGTATGATAAATGCAACCAGATCGTACAATGTGAGATTCCAAAATTTTAAAGTCTCTCGAATCTCTCAAATTTTACCTTTTGTATTTCATCTTTTATTCATCCCGTACACGATTTTATATATATTTTTTCGTTTTTGCCTAATACCATACTAACTGCAAGTAACATGCGTGAGGTTTATACCTTTCTCGGCCTTTTGGCTAAGATCTAATAACATACATGAGGTTTGATGTAAAAACATGAAAATTCAAGCATATGAAGGGTTTTTTTTTTTTTTTTGGTACTTTTTCATTAATCATCTAAGTAAGAAGTGAGATGGTAGCTTCCATAGGTAATTGGTGCTATGGGGAAATGGAAAGGTTACCTCAAGCAAATTAGACTTGGCAAAAATTGCTGGACAAGGGGCAAAAATGGCTGGACAAGGGGCTGACATTTTTCTCTCTCATATGAATATGTGTGTATATATATATATATATATATATATATATATATTTTGGTAAAAATTCTCATAGGAATCATAAGAGTCCCACTAGAGAGAGACTTGAGTATAGTGGAGGCCTCTATGACCTACTTGGTTTATCCCATGATCAATTTAATCCTTTATTTGTCTTTCAAACTCCTAGGTTTGGTAGAGCTGGTCCTCTAATAAAAAGAAAAAAGAAAAAAGAAAAATGTGCAACCCTACTATGTTCTAAAAGCATCAAAGAGCTTCATGTGTTAAAGGCCTTTTTTTTTTTTTGTATTCCAGCCTATGGGGGGCCAAGAAAGCCTACACAAGTGGAAAGAGGAAGCCAGCAGAGTGAGAGGAGTGACAATTTGAATGGGTGGATTTGTACTTTTTTTTTTTTTTTTTATATCAGAGGGTTCCCAACCCTTTGGGTTGAACTAATCCCTCCGGGCCCAGAGGGAAGCCGGGTAAACTCCCCTGTAGCCCCAGTGTGGTAGTGCAGTTTCGAACCTACAACCTCCGGGTGCAAACCGTAGTCCTAGGCCAACTGAGCTACCCCTTGGGGTTAGGTGAGTTTGTACTTTATAGAGGAGTATATGGTGTGTTCTCAATTGAGTTTGGAAGACCTGGACCAACTGATTGCCCATTGATCCATCCAATTTACTTGTATACTTAAACTCTATTCTCAGCCAATTTGAAACATATCTGAAATCCAAAACCAATTTCCATTCCTATCTAAACTCCAAGAAGCATTGGGAACAAATTGATTTCAATGAGCTTCTTGAACCATAGTATTCCAACCTATAATTCCTTCTGAAAGTAAGTTTATAAACCATAAGAGTAGCATTGAATAAGTTTATAAACCCCTGCTTACCCGCTCCTGATGAGTTCCAGGCTATCGTCAGGGGCTGTAGGGATTAGTTTGGTCGTAAGACTAAGATACCCTACTATATATAAAATAAAAAAATAAATGGACTAGAGTTTTCCACCAAAATGTTTGTTGCCTCAACTGGTAAGGGTTACAAAGTCTCAAGATACAATTGCATTTTTACTCTATGATGATGATTACATTATTTCAGAATAGCAATGGCCCCACATTGGACCCAATTACTTAAGATCCCAAAATAATTTGTTGGCCCTTGATTTGGTACACGGTTATAGAGCTGTCTGAGTAATTAAGTCTGATCCTAGTCTATTAGGGTCCAAATCCAGTTATCCAATTGCCCAAACAGTGGGCAGATTGGCCACCTTAATTCTCAGGTACAGGTACCTGTTAGAACTATTTAGGTATTTAGGTAACCAAATCTGGACCTGAATGTCTTGGATCAGACTTAATTACCTGACAGCTCTATAACCCTGTATCC